>CM066332.1:37244215-39716715 GCA_033807585.1 Hydrophis major | reverse complement strand
GGGTGTGTTTTCATTGGTTGGGGGTGCCATGGGTGAAGTTGTTGCCATCGAGGTGATCTTTCTTCCAGTTTTCAGAGCTGTAGTTATTGCAGAAGTCATTTCTTTTAAGATTTGTTTCTGTTGTTGTAATATATTTATTATATTATCCCAAATTAACACTCAGTAATGGAATCTATACGGATACGGATTGACTGGTATCTAATTACTTAATCTATCTATCTGCTGGATAGCTGTACTTTTAACTAATTACTGGAGTATAAGTTCTTATAGATAAAATATTATCACTATTATTTTAAGTCCAAATTCTAAATCACACATATAATTTTGTAAGGTCTCAATGCTCAGCCTCTATACATAACTTCATGTAATGAAAAAATAAATAAATATTATATCCAACTATATTTAACTTCCACGTAGAAAGCAGACTCACACCCACACAGAAGATGAAACATGATCGCGGACCAGAAGCCGCACTGCAGCTGCATCACTACCCACTTCAAACCCCTCTGAGCCATACATGAAGTGAACTGACCCCCACCATGAAGATGCAGCACAGCCACGAACTCGAAGCCAAACAGCAAGATCACAGCTCACCAGCTCAAATCCCCCAGCAACTAAGACTAACCTGAGCATAACCAAGCCCCCACCTGAACAGAACACGCCCCCAGCCAATCAGAACACAGCCAACCCCCCAACCAATCAGAACACAGCCAAACCCCCAACCAATGAGAACACACCCACACCCAATCAGAACAAGCCCCCACCCAATCAAGTCACACCCCCACTAGCAGTTAAAAGGAAGAAGCAGCTGCAAGCTCACATCACTCTGAGAAACACAGAGCTGAAGACCAAGCCTGAAGATGATGAATGAGACTTCATCGAAACTTTGCCTAGATACTTCCAATCTTACGCGGGAGAAAACCCGAATAACCAAAGATCCACATACAAATACCCGCGAGAACCTCAGAAAACACACACACACACACACACACACATATATATATTCTTAAGTTTTCGCGGGTACTAACATGTATGGCATTCAGCTTTGTTCGGGTATTTTCACACGTCATAATAGTTGTGCTTTTAAAGTTGTAGCAACGTTTCAGCAGAATCTCATCTGCCATCATCAGGCTTCTGTATAGTGTTCATCTGTGAATCAGACTTTTACAGTGGTTTCAGATTTGAATTTGGGGCAGCCTATTGCTGTGCCAGAATAGTTTTTTCTTCATCCTGATTGGTTGGGAGTCTTGGTCTGTGTTTACTGGTCTTGGAGTTTGCTGTGTTCTGCTTGATTTGTGTTTCTAATATCTTCTGTCTGTTTTTTGGCTCTTTTTGTATCTTGATTGGCTGGCAACATTGTGTTACTTTATGGGAGGCCTTTAGTGCAGCTTGGCTCCGGGTAAATGGATGGCTATCATTAGATAGGAAGCTAGGTTTCATCTGGGTGCCTGGTTGGGGTGTCTTTGAGCTGGAGGTATCAGGGGGGATCTGTTTGTGCCCAGGTGTTTGCCTGGCTTGTGGTGTGGAGATTTTTTTGTTTGTGAGTGCAGGCTTCCAAATGATTGACAGTCTGGTGGAATCATCTCTTCTATTCATGCTGTCTGGTCTTTTTTCAATCTCTATGGCTTTTCTGATGATTCTGTGGCTGGGGTTTTCTATAGTGGCTAGTGTTTTGGTGCCATTGAAGTTGATGCTATGACCTGTGGCTTCCATGTGTTGGACTAGTGAGGAAGTGTGTTCCAGCTTTTTGACTGCATTTTTGTGTTCATCCAGGCGGGTGCTTATTCTTCTATTGGTCTGTCCAATGTATGTGGCCGGGCATGATGCACAGGGGACTTCGTATATGCCTTGGTTTTCCAGGTCAATTTTATCTTTGGGGTTTCTAAGGATGGCTGCTATTTTTCTGTCTGTTTTGAAGGCAGTCTTGATGTGCTGTCTGTATAGTATCTTACTAATTTTGTCTGTAGTACTTCTTATGTATACATATTCTGAGGTTCTCGTGGGTATTTGTATGTGGATCTTTGGTTATTTGGGTTTTCTCCCGTGAAAGATTGGAAGTATCTTAGCAATGTTTCGATAAAGTCTCATTCATCATCTTCAGGCTTGTGTCTTCGGCTCTGTGCTTCTCAGAGTGATGTGAGCTTGCAGCTGCTTCTTCCTTTTAACTTCTAGTGGGGGTGTGCCTTGATTGGGTGGGGGCTTGGATGTGTTCTGATTGTGTGTGTGTGTGTTCTCATTGGTTGGGGGTTTGACTATATTCTGATTGGCTGGAAGTGTGTTCTGTTCAGGTGGGGCTTGGTTGTGCTCAGGTTAGTCTTAGTTACTGGGGGATTTGAACTGGTGAGCTGTGATCTTGCTGTTTGGCTTCGAGTTCGTGGCTGTGCTGCATCTTCATGGTGGGGGCCAGTTCACTTCATATATGGCTCGGAGGGGTTTGAAGCAGGTATTGATGCAGCTGCAATGCGGCTTCTGGTCCATGGTCATGTCTCATCTTCTGGGTCAGTGTGAGTCTGCTTTCTACGTGGAAGTGTGGTGGTGGCATCTTGTGTGGCTCTCAGGGGTGTGGGTCTGGTGTCATTCTTAATGTTAGGTACCCGTCTGTTCATGAGGGCGGGTTTCCAAATGGCTAGGAGGTGTCATCTCGTTTATTCATGCTGTGTGGGCATTTTTCTATCTCTATGGCTTCTCTGATTATTCTGTTTTTGAAGTGTTGGGTTTTGGCGATAGTTCTGGTATTTTTAAAGTCAATCTCATGTCCTGTGGCTTTGAGTGCTGGACCAGGGAAGAGGTCGGTTCTTCTTTTTTTGATTGAGTTCTTGTGTTCTTCAATGTGTGCACTAATTTTTCTGTTGGTTTGTCCAATGTATGTGTTGGGGCAGGCGGTGCATGGGATTTTGTATACTCCTTGGTTTTCTAATTCGATTCTGCCTTTAGGGTTTCTTAGGATGGTGGATATTTTTCTGTTTGTGCAGAATGCTGTCTTAATGTTGTGTTTTTGGAGGATCTTGCTGATTTTGTCTATAGTGCCTTTTATATATGGGAGGAGGGCTTTGCCGTTCTCTTGTCCTCTGTTTTGGATTTTGGTTGGGGTTTTTTTTTTTTTTGATTAGGTGGATAATCTTCTTTCTTTGGAATCCATTGGCTGTTAGTACATTAGTGAGAGTGTGTAGTTCAGTTTTTAGGTGTTGTTCATCAGCTAAGCATTTTGTTCTGGAGATGAGTGTCTCGGCTATAGAATTGATCTCTGCTGGGTGGTGGTGTGAGAATGCGTGCAGATAGCAGTTTGTATGTGTTTTCTTCTGGTAGATGGTGTGTCCTAGGGAGCCATTGGATTTTTTGTATACTAAGACATCTAGGAAGGGAAGTTGATTGTTAGCCTCTGTTTCCATGGTGAATTGTATTTTGGGGTGTAGGCTGTTGAGGTCTGTGAGGAATTTGTTCAGTTTTTTTTTCCTGTGTGGCCAGATTATGAAGGAGTCATCTACATATCTGAGCCAGAGCTTGGGTTTGTGATCATATTTTTCTAGAGCTTGTGTTTCAAAGTGTTCCATGTAGAGGTTTGCAATGACAGGTGAGAGGGGTGATCCCATGGGTGCTCCTTCTATTTATTTGTATTTTTGTCTGTTGTAAGTGAAGTATGTATTGGATAGGCAGTGGTTGGTCAGATCTAGGATGTGCTTGGGGGGGTTGTATTTGTTTTGGATGGCTGTCAAGGCTTCGAAGCTCACTAATAGGTCACTGGGCTGCAAGTTTTGTTTCTTTATGATCTCGATGAACTGGAATGAATTTCTTACGTGAGAGTTGATGGATTCTGCACAGGGCTGTAGTTGTTTGGTGAGAAATTTGGCTAGGTTTTGTAGAGGTGAGCCTATGGAGCTGACTATTGGTCTAAGTGGGGTTCCTTCTTTGTGTATCTTGGAGAGACCATAAAGCTTAGGGCATCTGCATGATTTCTCTCTGGGTATGATTCTTTGCTGGATTTCTTCACTGATGGGGGAGGCTTTTATTTTGGATCTGGTGGTTTTTTCTAGGTAGGTGGTGGGGTCTGTGTTTAGGGGTTTGTATGTGGGATTTTGGAGTAGGTTGGCTAACTTGGTTTGGTAGTCAGATGAGTTCATAACCACTGCCGCGTTGCCCTTGTCTGCTGGTAGGATTATTAAGCTGGTTTCTTCTTTCAGGTTAAGTAGTGCAGTTTGTTCTTCTTTGGATAAGTTGCTTTTGGGTGGTTTGCTGATGCAGAGGATGTTGGTGATTTTGAGTCTGATTCTATTAGCATCATCAGGGTTGGTTTTGGTCAGGTTGGTTTCAACTCCGCATATGATGGTTTCTGTGGGGATGTGTTTGGGAGCGACAGCAAAGTTGAATCCTTTCGAAAGGACATCCTTTCAAAAGTATTAACAGCCAATGGATTCCAAAGAAAGAAGATTACCCACCTAATCCAAAAACAAATCCCAACCAAAATCCAAGACAGAGAACAAGAGAACGGCAAATCCCTCCTCCCATATATAAAAGGCACTACAGACAAAATCAGCAAGATCCTCCAAAAACACAACATTAAGACAGCATTCTGCACAAACAGAAAGATATCCACCATCCTAAGAAACCCTAAAGGCAGAATCGAGTTAGAAAACCAAGGAGTATACGAAATCCCATGCACCGCCTGCCCCAACACATACATCGGCCAAACCAACAGAAGATTTAGTGCACACATTGAAGAACACAAGAACTCAATCAAAAGAAGAAGAATTGACCTCTTCCCAGGTCCAGCACTCAAAGTCACAGGACATGAGATTGACTTTAAAAATACCAGAACTATCGCCAAAACTCAACACTTCAAAAACAGAATAATCAGAGAAGCCATAGAGATAGAAAAATGCCCACACAGCATGAATAAATGAGATGATACCTCCCACCTACCAGCCATTTGGAAACCTGCCCTCATTAACAAAAGAGTACCTAACATGAAGAATGACACCAGATCCACACCCATGAAGGCCACACAAGATGCTACCATCACACTTCCACGTAGAAAGCAGACTCACACTCACACAGATGATGAGACACGACCATGGACCAGAAGCCATACCACAGCTGCATCATTACCCGCTTCAAACCCCTCTGACCCATACATGAAGCGAACTGACGCCCAACATGAAGATGTGGCACGACCACGAATGCAAAGCCAAACAACAGGATCACAGCTCACCAGCTCAAATCCCCTGACAACTAAGACTAACCTGAGCACAGCCAAGCCCCCACCTGAACAGAACACACACCCAGCCAATCAGAACACAGCCAACTCCCCAACCAATCAGATCACAGCCAGGCCCCCAACCAATGATAACACGCCCCCAGCCAATCAGAACACAGCCAAGCCCCCACCCAGTCAAGCCGCACTCCCACTGGCAGTTAAAAGAAAAAACAGCTACAAGCTCACATTACTCCAAGAAGCACAAAACCAAAGACACGAAGATGACGAATGAGATTTCGTCGAAATGTTGCCAAAATACTTCCAATTTTACATGGGAGAAAACCCGAATAACCAAAGATCCATATATATATATGTATATGTATATGTAACCATTATCACTCTCCGAGAGATTTGAACAAATTCTTGTTCCATTATGTATATGGTCTATAAAATTATATGTTTTCTAGAACACACTTTTGAAATCATGAAAGCCTAAAGGAGCTATGATGCTTTAGAGCCAATTATGTTAAATTGGTCCAGCTGCTTTAGTAGTCAGCATCAGATCTGTTTACCCCATCAGGTTCAATGGAAGGGAAAATGATACATTTTGTGGAAGAATTGTAGTTCCCACATTAGATATGTTTAGAATAAGTTACATTTCACACAGCTACCTTATTTGGCATTGCAGAGTATGATGTATGCCTATGATTTTAGTGAATTAAAAATTCAGATCCATTCAAAGCAAATCAGTTTGGAAATCATTTGCAGGAGCAGAACTTCCAAACCTAACCAAATGTTGCAAAATGAATTATTGAAAAAAAAAAAGTTTCAATTCTCCAAAATGTTTTGTTGTTGCTATTCTCGCTATGAAGCAAAAACTACACCTTGCAACAAGGAACAGCAAGAACAGCAACAAAAAATCAGTACTCCTGCCCTAAACCGATTCCATTGGACAATCCGTCCAGGAAAAAACAAATTATACTGCATGTAGAGCAATAATGCCATTTGGAAAGTCATATATTCTTTTGATATAGTGCAGCCTAGAGGTCCTCTCGCATTGGTGTATAGTTAATCAGAAGCTAGTGCATTAACAGCAATGATGTACAGTCTATAAACCACTTTCAGATCAAAAAGGATGAATATAAAGTTTATATATCATTAAGTTGCATTTTATATTAATATCTTGCAGGTTTCTAACCAACTTTTCCTATTTGTACTTCAGATTCATGGACCCTCTGACTCCATACCAAATTCAATAAATGTTCTGCTTTTGGATTTATAGTAGATGTAGAAATAATAAAAGTGGTAGGGATTTCCTACCCTTTTAATAAAATCTAGGAATTCTATCCACAGATTCTGCAGATGTGACTGCTATTTATTCATAAGGTATCATAGGGTTTTTAAGATTAGGTTAAAATTGATAAAATATGTTTCCCTTTAGCTCAGGGGTACCAATCTTTCCAGCTTTGAGGACCAATGGTGGGGAGGGAGGAAAGGGTTATGTGTGAGCAGCAGGCACAAACGCTTGCATGCACAGCTCCATTTGCACAAGTGGTGGCCACTCACTCATGCACAGGAAGCTCCATTGGTGCAAGCTACACACGCATGCACGAGTACCTGCCACTCCGTGTGCTCACTTGTGACTTGTGCAGCCTGGGAACTGGGGACCCCTACTTTAGCTAAAGGAAACCCATGGAAACCTTTTAAAAGGGTACTTCACGATGTGCAGAAATTCATAAAAGTTATTTCTTGAATCAACAAAGCAGTCCTATCTTTCTGCAGACTGCTTTACCACCTCTCTTCCAGTTGTTTCCAGTTGTGTATGCATGCACAACCACTTTGCTGAGGAAAAATGAAGCAGTCTTTAAATCATGACTCCAACCTCCAATATCATGTTCTTAGGTAATGGTACAGGGAACTGAGTTTGTGTCTTCTATGTGCCAGTTCATTTATTTTGTTCATTTCATTCTACTAGCCTTGATCATTTAGGAGAATTTGTTATTCACTGCTTCTTGCAAGAAGTTTTTTTTAAAGAAAGTACTATTAATAGCATAATTATTGTCAATACATTATTCCAGTTCACTCTTGAGTCAAACTACCAATAATGCTAGTTGCAAAAATAGTATCCATATTTTTACCCAGCTCAAAATAACCACAAGAATGGTTACACAAGAATGGCAATTTCTAGAGAAATTTGATAGAGTGAGATTGAAGAGGACTTATTTGTTTTTATTCTTTCCTACATTAACAATTGAGAGCAAATTGAGTTTGTCATTTTTTAAATATATTATCATCGAGAACTTAAGATGACTGTGCTAAATGAATGGAGCAAAGTTGTGTTGAAAGGGATACTTAGTGGGACTGGCCTCCAATGTGAGAGTCAAACCAACAAGCTATGATTCTAGGACAGAATGGCTAGTTATAGAAATATTAATCCCTTAGCACCAGTGCTTTGCTGAAAGAGACAGCATACAGTTCCTTGAAGCAGCAATCATTTTGAATTGACATGGACTTCAAGGGGATTTGCACTCTAACATCTACTGCTTTCTATGGTTTTATTGTGTTTCATGTGACCATAGGAGTTTTGATTGGGATTATTATGATTACTAGCTTTTAGCTGTGTAGAGGTTGAGCTATATTTTTAGTCCTCACTCGTATATACTGCTTGGAGCCTTGAGAATTGAGTGGTATGGAAAAATGTTATAAATAAATAAAAAGGCTTCAGTCTAGCAGTAAAGATTCATAGTCTAGTTATGCTACGTGCTAAGAGCTTGCAGCAGAACTGAAGTGGAATTTTAAGAATCAAGAATAGAATTTCTGCAGGACTTAACAGACAAGTACTGAATTACCACCTATTAATATAGCCTTAAAACTACAAGCTTGGTCCAGAAATGACCAAGACAACTTAAATGTTACATGTTAAAATGCAGCCAGTTTTCAAACCCTACTTTGAAACTGTAGGTATTGTGTCACAAAGGCTGAAGATGCCGTCTTCAGCTTAGCAATTTCCATCTGAAACTCCACGATCTGTTGAAAATGAATATGCCAATAGTGAGATGCAAGTAGGAACATTTAAAACCTCTACATAAAATTGCTATAGTTTCATTTCTAGTTTTCTAGACTTATTTAGACCAAAATCTCCCATGAAGAAGATTTGTGGAGCCAAAATCCACCCGAAAAGATAAATCGTTTGGTGCTTGAAGGCTTGCTGCTCATTGAAGGGGAATGTTAAAACCTCTGGCCCTAGAACAAAGAATCCCTCAGAGACTGTGCTTTACTCCTCTTAGCATTGACAGGAGAGCTTGGTAAGTGAACCACATTTCACCATTATTTCTCATTGTGGTCAAAAACTATTGGCTCTCCTATTCCATATGGATTTAAATGAAATGGAACCTTGCTTAGCTGTGCTTTGATTTACAACTGTAACCATGGTTATAAGGGTTATCTTAGAAAGGAAAAAAAAAACATTTTCTGTGCAGACTAAGATTAGAAGAACCAACAAAAGATCAGAAGGATCCTATAATGAAAGAATTCCAAGAACCACATCTAGCGGTAAAATCATTCCATTTGAATTTAAGTACATATAATATAACTTAGGCCAAAACAGATGTGATGTGGTAGGGGATACAGCAATGTTTTAAGATGGCCTTCAGCTCCAAGTATTCTGTAAGTGGCAAAAATCTGAGGTATAATGCAGGTAGGACTGAACTATCTAAAATAGGTGGTGGTCAATATTCCATTTACTATCAGTACTATTTGATAGAGAACAGATGGTGGATGTTAAGTAAACAGGGTCGTGATACTTTTGTTTATTTTTCCTAGGATTTGCAGAGGAATTTTAGATTAATTTCCTTATTTTTTCCTTTTCTTATATAAATTTGCAACTCAGCTTCAACAATGTGCAGATTCAGTCTATTTGTGTTGTTCTTTATTTAATTCCTATGCTTCCATTAAGTAGTGCACATGCAGTTTACAAGAAAATTCAAATAAATTAACAAAGTTGTATATTTAAAACTTAAGTTGCATGAAGACGGTCTGACCCACTTCAAACTTTAACTCTGTGAAGCTGTCAGTGTAGCCTATCAGTTTTCTGCCTTGTTTGTGGAGGAAAAATGGAGCTCCATTTTCCTTGTAGTGTTTGGAGTCTGTTTCTTCTCCATCTTCCTTATCAAGGACTTCTTAGATGCTCTTTTAAAGGATCATGAAAACTGTATAGCTCTAGGGTTCTAGAGATTAAAACAAGAGGTCTCCTTGGTTCCTCTGGGCTTAGTTGTGTTCTGGAAGGTGTTTCATTACCCCAAACTAGGTAATATGTTCAGTATCTATGTTGTGAGCACTGATGATGTTACTTAGTTTGGGTAATGAAGCATCTGCAAGCCCAACCCTCAGCTACAAATATTCTCCTTTATCAGTGAAACTAGAATGAGCAAGAAATAGGATTAAGAAGGAAGTGAGCATGATATGTTGATAATTTTGGCAATTGTGACCTGTTTTTTCAAAGACACTGTTATATTTTGAGTGTATCATGATTTGTTCTAGGTAAGCTTTCTCTTGCATTCTGTGATGCACAGAAATATGCATACAGTGAGCTCGTATTTTTTAATCTTAACCATTGCTTCTCCAACTTCCTACAATCTGAGATGTCTGCAATTTGTCAGAGACTTTTAGCTGGCTTGCACTGGCCAACCCACCCCTATGAAACCCCGATACTATGATCTCAACATTAAATATTGTTTTAAATTGGATTATGTTTTAAACTTAATTTCTCTGTTGGATTCTTGAGCAGTTTAGCATCAGGAGCCTGAAGCAGCATGTGAAACCAAGTAATAATGAATACAGTAAATCTAATATGTTTTAGTTAAAGTAACTGGTAGTGATTGAATCTCAAGAATCACTGTGATTGTGATGACTAATGGTTCTTTGATTATAACAGTCATTTTAATTTTAGGATAGATCTCCCTGTCTTTCTGGTCCCATCTCCATCCTAATGCTTTTAGAAGATGTGAAGAGCTTTTAACCCATTTTTATGGATATTTCATTCTGAATTACTCTGACCTTTCTCATGATTCAGACCTTATCTCTACTTGAAGAACAATTAAATCATACTCATCATTGTCTATAGACTTTAAGATCCCTGCCTAACTTCAGTTCACAGTGAAATGAATACTCTGTCTTGTAATACCACAAAGACCAGTGAATTTAATTCTCAGCCAGCTCAGGGTCCAGGTCAAATGTGCAGAAATACAAGTTGGCACTCACTCAGATGTGAAGTCACGTCTTTATTTCAGATCACAACCCGGCAATCTCACCGACAAGAAGAACAGTCAGTGCAAAGTTAGCGCTGAGAGCTGCTGTTTCTCAGCGCATTATATATCTGCCCCAGCTACAACCCAGCATCTGCCTATCCCATTATCTAAATTACCCCTTGTGCCTGTTCCTTGCTAACAGTAACTTGCCACCATCTGCTCCCTCTGTGTCTGCTTCCCACTGGCCTATACGCAACAGCTCCATTATGTTCCTCCTCTGCAGATGGCTGATGAACGCCCGACACAGTTCCTATTCTCCACGCCTGGTCTTTCTCCTGCCTGCCTCTCTGTGGATATGTCGTCTACACCTATGCCCAGCCTTCTTTCCTTTCTGATCCTCCTGATCTTCCCTGTGTGCTGCTTCTGCTTTGGCATTCTGCGACTGGCTCTGCCTGTTTTCGAGCCCATGTGAACATCAACGGGTGGTTTTGGAGGCTTGCCGGCTGGTCTGCTCATTCACCCTTCAATGTGTCGGGTTCTGGAATGGGAGAGCGGAGTCCGACATTAATGTTGTACCAATGTTAGGATCAGAGGTGGTATTCAGCAGGTTCTCACCAGTTCTGGAGAACCGGTAGAGGAAATTTTGAGAAGTTCAGAGAACCGTCAAATGCCACCTCTGACTGGAGATTTTACAGTATCCTTCCCCTGCCACACCCACCAAGCCACGCCAACAGAACCAGTAGTAAAAATTTTTGAATCCCACCAGGATTCTATGATGTAGCTCCTTTTAAAGTGTGTCTCTTACAATATATAGATAAGAACATTTTAAACAACAGGTTGAGAGATCAACAACATTCAAGAAATGTAATAGCTGACATAGTTAGAGTAAGGTGTGTTATTAGAGTTCACACCTATGTCCTATTGTACTGTCTTATTGATGTGTATATACATCTACCAGGAGAATACTAAAAGCAATAATTCAGCTAGTGGCAAAAAAGTTTGACCTGCATGAGGAAAGGAAAAAATGCTACATGGGGACTATTACTCTTAGCTATAGGTATACCTGGAGGACTAGGTGTTTTATTCAGGTCAAGTGATGGAATGCTGAATTTACTTATCAGTTTTGCCTCAGCCACAATTTTGTATTTGCCAGAATTATTTTTATTTATTACCCTGTCTCCCCGGAAGAATGATTTTAAAATACTAAAGTAGGTTATTTATCAACTGGCTTCTCATTGTTGTCTTATAAATATCTAATTTATGTCCAATTGTTTCCTCCCACTGTGACTGCCCTGTTGGCTTATGAAAATAGCAAACATGTGTTGCTGGCAAATGAGGTACAATAAGCAATCAAATCATACTAGGAAACAATCAATATAAATCATAAGGATACAAGCGACAAAGTTACAGTCATACAGTGACAAGTGGGAGGGGGTGGGCGATAAGGAGTGATGAGAAGATTAATAGTAATAGTAGTGCATACTTTGTAAATAGTTGAACAGTGTTGAGGGAATTATATGTTTAGCAGAGTGATGGCTTTGGGAAAAAATTGTTCTTGTGTCTGGTTGTTCTGGTGTGCAATGCTCTATAGCATTGTTTTGAGGGAAGGAGTTGAAACAGTTTATGTCCAGGATGTGAGGGGTCTGTAAATATTTTCACAGCTTTTTTGATAGACCTTTAGGAAACATTACAACTGAAGCTATTTTGCTGGTAAAGAGTAACTTTGCCTCAACAGTCATGCTTTTGTGACTAGATATATAACAGATTAACAGAGTTGGAAGGGACCTTGGAGGTCTTCTAGTCTAACCCCTGCTCAAGCAGGACAATCTATATCATTTTAGACAAGTGATTGTCATCTCTTCTTAAAAGCTTCCAGTGATGGAACACCCATAACTTCTGAAGGCAATCTGTTTTTTTTTTGAAAAAAAAAACAAACTTTATTAATGTTTTTTAACACACACAGTCAGACTTAAACAAACATTACACAAAACATAAATACATAAAACTTCTTTTTGGAAGGCGGCTTACCCCAAGTTAACTCTTTTTATACAGACATCAATCAAAATTTATACTCACTTAATATACTATCTCATATCTTATTTAACATTCTCTATTTTCCATATATTTTCTCTCTCCTACTCATTCTTTTAATTCTATTTTATTTATTGCATCTCAATTAAATAATTATATTTGCATCTTCAGTCTGTTTTCTTTCAATCACCTACTTATCCTTTCTATCTAATATAATATTTCTCCTGTAAACCCAGATTAAAGTATGACAACTTTTTATCTTCCCCCTAAATAACACTTAAAATAATACATATTTTCCGTGCTGATTCTGCTCCGTACATTCAAAGTATTACATTTCAAAATAGTAAAACAAACAAATAATACTGAGTTTAATAAGCAATAATAAAACTAAAAACAAATAAAAAAAGAAATATTAAATTTATAATATAGTAAAAACAATGTTTCATAAGAAATTAAATTCTATTATTAATTCTTAAACAATAAAAATACTATTTCATACGATTATGAATTTAAGAAATTAAACTCTATAATTAAATCATGACTTCACTTTAATACATTTTTAAATCATATAATATTCTAATTTTCCACTTCAAATACTAATGTCTACAATACATTTTTATGTACTTTTGCAGAATCATTTTTTAAAAAAGATTATCTCACCCCTTATCTTTGAAAAAAAAAAACATTTTTTTGTATATTGTTTAAAGCCTTTATGACTTCTCTTTCCTTTCCTCCTTTTTTTCTTTCTAACTTTTTGACCCCCCCCCATCTCTCCAATTTCACTCTCTTAATCTTCCCTCTCTGTTGTATTTCTGTTTTCTGTTGCTTTCTGACATCATATCGCTTTTTCATCTCCTATTTCTTTTTCTTGGTTGCTTTTTTAAGTTCTAAGTTCATCTTTTCCTTGCCCCCCTTCCGCTTTTCTTCCTCCACTAAGTGTGTCTGTCCACTAAAGATGGCTTCTTCTCCTTCATCCTGTAGTATTTCTTGGTAAGTAGAAATCGCCATTTCCAAAAAGCGAAAGATAGATCCAAACGAGCCCTTATCTTCGTTTTTCAGTTTTTGAAATTCCATTTGTAGTCCTTCAAAAGACAATGCCATTCTTTCTTCCTTTCTCCTTCAACGCAACGTCTTTAGTCCCTTTTTTAAAAAAACAAAATTTCACAAAGATCTCAAAGTCACAAAGCAAACCAAATCAATTTTAAGTGGTTGTTGTTGTTGTTTTTTAAATCCAATGTCCAGAAATCCTTCATCCCTTGGCTTTAAATTTCAAATTGAGTCACCTTCCGTGCCCAAGTAGATTTTCCAGATCTCCGTCTGCTATTTCTGTGGGGAGGGAGAGTTAAGAAAAAATAATAATCCCCCTTAACAGCTTTAACCACAGCTTTCCAGTCTTCTTTGGGAAACAATGTATCCTCAGGCAATTCAAACAGTTCAGTTTCCAGGGTAATTAAGAGTTGTTATTGTCTCGGCTCAGCCAAATTTTCCTCCTGCAACCTCCAGCACTGTTGTGAATGAATAAATGTGTTTAATAAAGGTTATTAAGAGCTTGAAGTTGAGTGCAGGGTTCTGGCCCTGCACTTCTGATTGGCTGATAATAGCGACATCAGATTGGTCCGTTCAGGGGGATCTGATTGGCTATTAATGAGCCTCTCCCATTGGTTAATGGAGCTAGCGCTCCCTGGTTTTCATTGGTTGAATGCTCAATGGCTTGCCTATATAAAGGGGGCCATTGCGGCCATTCAGTTGAGCTGTTACACCATGTTAATAAAGAGTTTTGAAGTTCACCGTTTCACTGGCTCGTCTCCATTCTTAGCGCTCATGCTCAGAACTTAACACTGGCGATGAAGGTGGGATTTGGAGACGTCAGAGCTGAATGAACGATGAAGAACGATAACTGAGCACGTGGCTGAAACACACAACGGTGGAACCATGTCCGGCGGCATCATACCACCCACTCCATTCGACCCGGCGCAAGAGGACTGGGACTCCTATATGGATCACTTCCAGATGTTTCTGGAGACCAACAATTTGAAGAATGCCACTATCGGGAAGAAATGGGCGGTATTCCTAACGCGTTGCGGGCCCACCATTTTCAAGATGGCCAAGGCACTAGCGAAACCAGCAGAAGTAAAGTCTATGGACTGGGACGTCCTCGAACCCCTACTAAGGGCCCACTATGCACCGATCGTGCCAACGCTTGTTAGACAGCATGAATTTTACCAGAGAAGTCAGCAGAAGGGCGAAAGTGTTGCTGATTTCATAGCTGATCTCCGGAATCTGGGAGGCCTATGTGGGTTTGCCGACCTCAAAGGAGCCCTGAGAGACAGAATAGTTCTGGGACTAGATGCACCACATATCCAGAGCAAGCTGATGGCAAAAGGCGACATCAGCCTTGCAGATGCCATTACTGAAGCTACTGCAGCAGAAGCAACCAGGAAGTCTGCTGCCCAAATGAGCCACACCCACGACTTGCTTCGCCAACTGACCCGCAAAATTTCACCCAAGTCAGAAGGTCAGCTTTTAACGGCTCACCACGAGGACCTCGATTCGTCGTCAGACAGCGACAAAGAAGAGGTCCACCGACTTCGGTCCGAACGAGACCAATGCTAGAGATCTCAGCACCAATGCACTGGTTGTGGGGCAAACCACCCCCGATCAGAATGCAAATTCCTCGACGCACTCTGCCATGTGTGCGGGAAAAGAGGCCATATCGGAAAGGTCTGTAGAAGCAAGCCAGGACCCAGCCAGCCCTCAAGAGGGGTTAACTACCGCCAACCGACAGAAAGCCATCCTGCGAAGTGAGAACCCGTGAACCACCACTCCTACAGAAACAAACCTCAAAACCACTCAACGAAGCGAGAAGAAGCTCACCAAACTATCACGATCGGTCACGCCTCATCTCTTGATGCCAAGAAGATCCGGGTGGAAATGACCATCGAGAATCAGCCCTGCCTGATGGAAGTCGACTCAGGATCGTCCCTCTCGATGGTTTCCTGGAAGACCCTCAAGCAGCTCATCCCTACTGTCTGGCGGCAAGACCTCAGATTCCAAAGTCTTATACTCAAAGACTATCAGGGAAATCGAATTCCAGTTGTTGGATCCAGCCGAGTCCGGGTATCGTTTAAGAACCGTACAGCATTCCTGCCCCTGACTGTAATCGACAAGGATCGGCCTAGTCTGTTAGGCCTCCAATGGTTCGCTCCACTTGGAATTGAAGGAGCCAGCATTCACCGAATCTGCAGCAGTGACTGGGAAGAGGACCTCGTCCAAGAATTCCAGGACGTCTTTGCAGAAAAACTAGGCGAGTACAAGGGGACCCTGATATCATTTAACCTTAATCCCAAAATAGCTCCCATCTGCCTTAAGCCTCGTCAAGTTCCATTTGCCCTTAAACCAAAGATTGACGAGCAGTTTGATAAATTAATAGCCCAGGGGGTGTTAGAGCCAACCGATCACTCTTCCTTGGAAGCCCCAATCGTGACACCCATCAAGCCGGATGGATCAATAAGAATTTGTGGGGACTACCGAGCCACCCTGAACCACACCCTTCAACAAAACGCGTATCCGGTACCGGTGGTGCAGCACCTCCTCCATTTCTTGGGGGGCGGAAAAGTCTTCGCTAAATTAGACTTAGCCCAGGCATACCAACAACTCCCGGTAGACAAAAAAACGGCAGAGGCCCAAACGATCATTACGCACCGAGGTGCGTTTAAATGTAACTGACTTCAATTCGGAGTAAGCGTAGCCCTGGGAATCTTCCAAAGTTTGATGGAAAGACTATTACAAGGGATAAAAGGTGTTGTCCCATATTTTGATGATGTGTTAATCGCCGCCCTGACTCCGCAAATATTAAGGGATCGCCTGAGGGCGGTCCTCCAGAGATTCAAAGATGCAGGTCTTAAAGTTAAGAAAAACAAGTGTAAACTGTGCACGGATCGTGAAGAATTTTTAGGATATTTAATTGATAGTCATGGCATTCATCCCACCGACAGCAAACTTAGGGCAATCAAAAATGCCCCAAAACCCTGAAATAAGGCCGACCTTCAGGCATTTCTAGGCCTTATCAATTTTTATAATGTTTTCCTGCCGCACAAAGCAACCGTAGCCGAACCCCTGCATCGTTTATTGGACAAAAAAGCTATTTGGGTATGGGGACACAGAGAGGAGCAGGCGTTTCGAAATGTGAAAAAATTATTGACTTCTGACGCTGTGCTGATGCAGTACAACGAGACTTTGCCTTTAACGATCACGTGTGATGCATCGCCTTTCGGAGTGGGCGCCATTTTGAGCCACGTCTTGCCAAACGGTAGTGAAGCCCCTGTTGCCTATTTCTCAAAGACGCTTTCAAAAGCAGAACGCAATTACAGTCAACTTGATAAAGAAGCTCTTGCTATTGTATCTGCTGTCAAGAGATTTCATGAATATGTGTATGGTCGAGCCTTTACTACAGTGACTGACCACAAACCTTTGCTGGGAATAATAGCGGGAGATAGGCCAACCCCTTATATATTATCCCCCAGAATGACTCGCTGGTCAGAATTCTTGGCTGCCTATAATTATAAGTTGCAACACCTCCCGGGGAAGGCCATTCCCCACGCCGACGCATTGAGCCGTGCACCACTTCCGGAGACCATTGATGACCCCACTCCGACAGTGACAACGCTGCAGATCGAGACACTTCGAACACCACCATAAACAGCCCAAGATATTGCGATGGAAACAAAATGCGACTCCATCTTAGCACGAGTCCTCAGTTGGGTCGAGCGCGGATGGCCATTGGACCAAATACCTGATGACTACGCCCCATTCAAGAATCGACAAACGGAACTGTTTTCCCAGAAGGGCTGCATTATCTGGGGTGATAGAGTCGTTGTCCCAGAGCGGCTACGACGAGCGGTACTAAGAACCTCGCACAATGGCCACCCCGGCATCGTGCACATGAAAGCCCTCGCACGTAGCTATGTGTGGTGGCCGGGCATCGACAAGCAGATCGAGACATGGGTCAAAGCTTGTCACAAATGCCAGGAAGTAAGCAACGCCCCATCGAAAGCAACCCCAACCGAATGGGAAACACCGAGGGGACCATGGTCCCGTATTCATCTGGACTTTGCGGGACCTACCAAAGGCCACACATTCTTGTTAACAGTGGATGCCTACTCGAACTGGCTTGAAATCCATGAGATGAGGAAAACAACAACCGAAGCGGTCATCAGGAAACTAGACAGACTATTTACAACACACGGATTACCAGACGTTCTGGTATCCGACAACGGGCCCCAATTTACCACACTGTCCTTTGAACAGTACCTGGCAGACCATGGTATTCGCCATGCACTGACTTTGCCGGTGCATCCTGCGGCCAATGGAAGGGCCGAGCGCATGGTACAATTCGTCAAGAAAACTTTGCATAAAATGGACTATGGCGATATCGAAGGCAGGATTAACCGGATACTCCTTTTGCAACATATCACTCCGCACAGCGTCACCAACAAAACTCCCACCGAGTTATTAATGGGGCGGAAGCTCCGCTCCCACCTCGACCGTCTGCCCCCATCGTATGAACCTGAGAAACCACACGGATCCAGCGGGCGATGCTGTAACTTCCAGGTAGGTGACTTGGTTTTCGCTAGGAACTTTTCGGGCGATCCGTTGTGGGTCGAGGCAACTGTGGTCCAAGTAACTGGCCCCAGATCATTCCTTGTGAAATGTCATGACGATAGAATATGGAAGCGCCATATTGATCAGCTGCGTTCAAGGCTACAGTCAGGGATCTCCGAGTCCCCTGACTTCCAAACTGAGGGGCGAGGAGATATGGAGGAAGATGAACTCGAAATAGCAGAAAGCTTAAACGAAAGAAGAGACAGTGCAGTGGCAACACGTGAAGAAGGATCAGGGATGGGGGTGAGCTCGCCTCAAGGAGATGCCGAAAACGTTAGTGACAACGAAAATTCGAATACAGAACTAGAGGCACCCTTTTCACCAGATAACGTCCTACCTCAACAAGACTGTAGCCAAATACCGGGTGTACAATTAAAATCAAATAGACTAACAAAACAACCTGCCTACCTCAAGGACTACGCAACCGCACCCCTTAAATGGAACCCGGGGGAAGGGGTGTTGGGAATGAATAAATGTGTTTAATAAAAGTTATTAAGAGCTTGAAGTTAAGTGCAGGGTTCTGGCCCTGCACTTCTGATTGGCCGTTAATAGCGACATCAGATTGGTCCATTCAGGGGGATCTGATTGGCTATTAATGAGCCTCTCCCATTGGTTAATGGAGCTAGCGCTCCCTGGTTTTCATTGGTTGAATGCTCAATGGCTTGCCTATATAAAGGGGGCGGTTGTGGCCATTCAGTTGAGCTGTTACACCATGTTAATAAAGAGTTCTGAAGTTCACCGTTTCACTGGCTCGTCTCCATTCTTAGCACCCATGCTCAGAACTTAACAAGCACAAATCTTATCCGGCTGCAGGCTTCTTTGTGACGGCCATCACTGACCACCGCTCCACCACCTTGAGAAAGGCAATCTGTTTTATTGGTTAATGGCTTATATCATATCCATGATTTTTGTCTCTGGGGTTTAATAAAGCTAAGCATAATCTCATACTATAGGCATCTGGATAGATTTCAAAAGTAGAAGTTATATCATGTGTTGTCATTATATTATTTTTTTTCCATTCAATTATGTCTAATTCTTAGAGCTTTCCCTAAACAAGTCCCTGCAGTTTTCTTGGCAAAGTTTGTCAGAAGTGATTTGCCATTGGCTCCTTCCAGGGTCTGAGAGAAAATGACTGGCCCAAGGTCACCTAGCTGGCTTTGTGCCTAAGGTGGGACTAGGACCCATAGTCTCCCAGTTTCTAGCCTGATACTGTAACCACTATATCTAACTGGCTGTCTTGCATGTTATGGCAACAACAAAAAAAAAAAAAGACATTAATTATTGGTAGAAATCTGTCATGTCATTTGCATAATGATGTGAAGACACTCTTGGTATCATTATGAGTTCTACCGGATGCATATATTTATTACTTTGAAAAATCAATCAGATCATCACATTCAAGTTCTTCCAGATTGTTATATTTGGAATTGGAAGAGATCTCTTACATTCTAATATAAACTTCTGGAGGGGTGGGGAAGGATTGTTTAATGTCTCTGTAGCTTGTGACTTTATTCCATTATTTATATAGACACCATTATGCAGACATCCTCATGCAGTCTATTCTGTGTTGCACATTGTCTGAGCTACATTGATTGTCTCCTGCTGAGCTTGTAGTAGACAATCTTGCCTTAGGATAGGATATTGGTTTGACTGGCCTGTAGGTCTCTCTCAACAGTCGAATTTGGCTGCTCCCAATTGACGTATCTCTACCTAAAAGCTTTTACACTATTTCATCTTGAAGATGGATGAGTTTTAACTTATTTTCTGTGAGTTTTGTCCATGAGGCATTAGATTGTCTGCTTACTTTGATCAGATTCACAAATCCTTTTGACTGCCATTCTCATTCACTTGAAATCTATGAGCAAAAACAAAGGCCAAAGGTATTATCTGTGGTTTTCAATCCATATGTAAATTTCTGTTTTGCTTACAAAAAGTCTGTATACCTCAGGCATGAAGGCCAGCATCTTGATGATTGATTAAAAAATTAAAGTGAAATTTACCAGCAGATAGGAAAAAAATGGAACTTCAGGATTGAATGGTGACAGGACTCCATAAATACAAATGACACCTTATTGGGGATAATATACTTTAGTGATGAAGATTGGTCATGTGTATCCAAACACTATTAGCAATTCACTGATGATTCATCCTGGATGCATACATAGAAGCCATCAGAGTTTAGAGCAAAGGCTTTTGATCTGCATTTAGCACTACATTTGGTCAATCTTCCCTAGGGTTTTAACTTAAGCAGCTCAAAGAGGCACTATTACAATGTTCTTGTAATGTTGCAAGTGTGTCTTACACATTATAAAAATCTGTAAATGGATAAGATAGTTATGGGATATTATTTTTCATAATGTGCCTGAATATGAAAAAAGTTATAGGGAACAAACTTATGCCAATAGCAATCATAAAGACACGGGACTGGCTTTTAATTCTCAGAAACTAATTGGATGAAGCGTAGTTTTGTGAATACAAAGGCATCTGTTTAATCTCACATTTTTGACAGAATAAACTGGGCACTGAGGCATTGTGATGCAACATCATAATGGTGAGGGAGGGAGAATTTGTGTTGCAATTGTTTCAAATGCCCTTTTTGACTCTCGCCCACCTGCTCCTCTCTGTCTCCACCTATCAATGGCCACGTTCAAACAGGGTTGTAGACAGAGGTGGTATTCAGCAGGTTCTGACCAGTTCTGGAGAACCAGTAGTGGAAATTTTGAGTAGTTTGGAGAACCGGCAAATCCCACCTCTGACTGGAGATTTTACACTATCCTTCCCCTGCCACGCCCACCAAGCCACGCCCACAGAACTGGTAGTAAAAACATTTGAACCCCACCACTGGTTGTAGGACTTCCCAGTTTTATGCCCATAAATATGGTGAATGCTGCTCTCCTATATGGAAGCCAAAAGGTTGGAGTAGTCAACAGTAGGATAATACTAAATATTATTACTTGTAACTACTTAATAGTAAATTTTAAATAAACCCTTCACATTTGATATAGATATTCTCAGAAATTAACTTTGGTATGCACATTCCATGAATGATAATTCCTATTTACATAAACTTCCCATTATGCTGCATTTACTCTACCATTCACCACAATAGTAGATTGCAAAAAAAAATCTCATAAAACACTATTTTTCTTGTGAATCTCTTGTATCTTGTGAATCTCTCTCTTTCTCTCCCTCTGTGTGTCTGTCTGTCTGTCTGTCTGTCTGTCTGTCTCTCTCTCTCTCTCTCTCTCCATTTTAACATTTTTATAATGTTCACAGTAATGGTAGGGTATTTGCCTCTGACAGATTAAAAGACTTCATGCTTGCATTTTTATTCTATTCTGCTTTGCTGAACAAAATGATTGTGAGCTTATCAGGATTTATGTTGTATCAAATAAAGTAAGGGGGAAAAAGTGGATTTTACTTGCCCATCTCAGTGTCAGTGAAGAACTGGATATTGAATAAATATTTTTTTATAAGCAAATGCTCTTAGAGTCCTTTACTGCTTGGTTAAGGAATAGGTTATTCAACATACAAAACTTCCATGAACGCTTAAAGCAATTGGACACATGGTCAAAACCTTGTATTTCATAATGTGTATCAGTGTTCTCCAATTTGATAGCTCCCAGTCACACTGGATTTTAACTCCTTTAGCCCCTAGCTAGCTCTTTGGAGTTACAGTAACATCCCAGAAGGCAATAATTTGCACAATAAAGAGGTGTTTGGCTAATAATTTGAAAATAGCTGAAATCCCCTCCCCTCTTTTTTTTTTTTTTTTTAAAAAATACAGATACAAAAGTACTTGGTATGGAGAAGATGAAGGTATTGTGGGATCATCTGTGAAATTAGCAGGAATTAGGAATGTTAACCATTTTAGACCATTTCTTAATTGAAACAAAAATTTTCCATCTTGTTATTCATTATTAGCTGGAATGGAAGGTCCCATGATGATGGTGTACATTTGACCTGAACAGAGAAGATGATTAGACTTTGCTTCCCTGGGCACTGCGATTCTGACCCTCCCAAAAAATCTTTCACTCACTGATCTTCTTAACTAATTAGGGTAGTGCAAATGATATGTTCAGTGTATTACTTCCTAGTTAACCCTTAATCTGTGGCAGTAAGAACAATTATGTTTTTCTTTTAAACCATCAGATTCTTTTTTACCTAAGTAATCTCAGACCATGGAAATAATTTTGTTGTGACCATGGTATCAGAGGTGGTATTCAGCAGGTTCGGACCAGTTCTGGAGAACCGGTAGAGGAAATTTTGAGTGGTTTGGAGAATCAGCAAATACCACCTCTGACTGGAGATTTTACAGTATCCTTCCCCTGCCACACCCACCAAGTCACGCCCACAGAACCGGTAGTAAATAATTTGAAAGCCACCACTGCAGGGTTTGTAAAATTTGGGATAAACTGCATGACAAAAGCAGACCATAATGGTGATGTCCTATTCTTTACAATGTTCCTTAAGGTCACTTGGAGCTGATCCTAAAGTATTTTTTAAGCAATAGTACAGTTCGAGGTTTCAAAGAGCATATCTACATGATATTCAGGATTACACAGCATATAGTTGGAGATGTCCAAATAATTGCAACTAGCTTCATACAGGAAATATCTTTTTTAAACAAGAAAAAAATCATGCCTTGAATATATTGTATGGTGTTTATAATACAACTTCTTTTTATGAGTGTGGGGAGCTGAATGGGAAGATAGAAATTGCTACATTTTCAGAAGAAAAAATCAGAGATACAAAGAAACAAAGAGATGAGTAGCCAGTACAAATGACTGCAGATCTCTCTGATAAAAAAAGCATGGAGGCAATTGAGATTTGGGGACTTTCATGGATGTCCACATTGAGGGCAAGGGCCCTCAGTGCCAAATATGCATTGCAACAGAATTATGCAAACATGTCATTTATATTCCTGTGTACCATGTATGTACAAGTATGAAAGAGTTTGCATTATTACATCACAATGAAATGTTGTGGTTTGTACCAGAAGCCTAGTAGGCAACTTGCCTAATTAATTTAACCATTGTTCTAAAACTTAAAAGGATCCTTCTCACCTTCAATTCTTTGCATTATCCTCTATTCATCCTTCCTTTTTCGTGCAGCAACCTCTTATCCTAATGCCAGGACATTGAAAATGTCAAAAAAATAAATAAATAAATCTGTAAAACACAGTCTGCAGGATGCTGCAACCACTTGTCAATCTAAACTAATTGCCAAGTGCCCAAAATGTGTGCATGAGTCATAACTTTGAGAACAAGACAAAAATTATATGAGTATTTTTTTTCAAATCTGTCACATCTGTGAGTGGTCATTAAAAAAAATGGTTGTAATTTGATAACTACCTGTATGCAGAATACAATAGGTAAAAAAAATGATAGCCATATAAATATGTTAGAAATATACACATACTTGAATAATATTTGCATTAGAGAAGTATATATAGAATTGTAACTGTTTATTGTTATAATGACATACTGTACAGGTACTCCTTGACTTACAATGAGGGGTGGGCTGCTGGGGATTCGCAGGGGTTCAGGAGAGCCCCCTAGCTAAGATTCTATGCAGTTTGGAGAACCCCCGAACCCACTGCTGGCTGGCCCCATCCACCCCACTCTGCCCCTCCCAGGAGTCCCCATTGTGGACGCAGGTAAGTGCAGAGTGTGCCCGGAAGCTTGGGGAGGGCAAAAAACGGGCCTCCCTGAAGTTTGGGAAGGCCGGAAATGGGCCTGTTTCCAGCTTCCAGAGAGCCTCTGGAGCCCAGGAAGGCCATTTTTTCGCCCTCCTGGAGGCTCAAGGAAAGCCTCCAGAACATGAGGAAGGCAGAAACACTTCCCCCCCCCATGGTGCAGGAGGCAGACTAAGCCATGCCCACCATGGCCACGCCCACCCAGCAACCAGGAAGAGAACCCTTTGCTAAAAATTTTAAAGCCCACCCCTGCTTACAACCATTCATTTAATGACTGTTTGAAGTTACTGTGACACTAAGAAAAAGTGCCTTAGGGTGGGTCTTCACACTTACAACCACTGCAGCATCCTCACCATGATCAAAACTTGGGCCCTTGGCAACCAGGGTGCATTTTTCCCAGGGAAGCAAAGTAACTCTGCCTCCACATCCATGAAGACACAGTCAGGATCTGGTTTTGAAGCAGCCCCTTGAGCCCTACAAAGGATTGGCTGCTTTAATTATTCAAAACAAGGAGCTTCTACTTGATATCCGGTTCAGTTTTCCTATGTCTCCTGACCCGTTAATTCTTAGATGGAAACGTAAGCATAAATGGCAACTTTCTTGCCTCCAAAACAAAACCAGGAAAAAAAGAGGGAAAGGCAATTGCTTGCTGCAGAATGATGAACAAATAAGTTGCTGTCTCCAGTCTGAATAGAAATAAGTAAGCTGTAATGGTTCTCTATAAACTGGAAATCTACAGCAAAGCCAACCCAAGGGTTTGATAATCTAAGGCCTTACTACATGTACACGCAGTAATGATCTTTCCAGAAGCCCAAAGGAAAGCTTTAACATTTAAAAAGTCTCTCTCTTCCCCCCTCCCAACCCCGCCCCCGGTTCTATTACTCTGTAAAGCAGTCAAGAGAGTATCAACAGTGAATTGCATCTTAATGTGCAACAACCATTTTCAGCTTCATATATTTCTGTCTGGAAGGAAGGAAGGAATATTAAATATTCGATAAGTCTCAGAGTTGTCCATTTCTGTTAGAACAGTCTAATATGTACAAATATGTACATTCAGAACCTTCTTCTTACACCCAAGACTTGGATTTAACAGCTTGTGGGCTAGATGAAGTCCCATTATTTTTGGTTTGAGCTATGCAGTGCAGATGATTAGTTCCATGCTTTAAAGTTGATAGCCAGTTGGGTCAAGGGTTTAAAGCTCCAAGAGATGGTGAGTTCTAATCTGGCCTTAGACATGAATTTTGGCTGAGTGGCTTTGGACCAGTTTGGTTGCTGATGTGGGAAAAATAAGACGAGAAACATAAATATATTCACTGCCTTGAGTTATTTATAAAAATCATAAACGGGAATAAAAAATAAATAAAGTTTACAAAAAGAAGCTTCAATTTGCTCCTTTGACATCTTTCCACTCCCAACTGTTGAATTCCTCAGCTGGCTGGGGAATTCTGGGAGTTGAAGCCCCCCAGGCTTAAAATGACCAAGGTTGGAGACCCCTGATGTTGTCGGCCTTTGAAGGGAATAGAGCAGCAACGGAAGAAAGGGTTAATCCTATCTGTCATCCACAAAAATAATGAACACTTTATAGGTTTATACAAAAGTCTAAATAATGTGAAAGGGAACACATGTCCAAGACACTGCAAGCCATGTGGGCATCTTTTCTACAATGAGAGGAAGGAAACCCACAAGAGAAAAAAAGGAGAAAGATAGAAAGGAAAAAAAAATAGAAACACTGATTTTTCAGGGCAATCTTTGCAAGGCTTTCAGTAGAGGATAACATGTAATATCTACATTGTGTATATAATTATTAAGCCCCAAGTCAGGCAATCAATATTAATACAGGTAGTCCTCAACTTGCAACCACAATGGAGTCCAACATTTCTGTTGCTAAGCAAGACAGTTGTTAAGACAGTTGTCCCATTTTATGCCCTTTCTTGCCACAACTGTTAAGTAAATCACTGCAGTTGTTAAGTGAGTAACTTGGTTGTTAAGTGAATCTGGTTTCCCTATTGAATTGCTTGTCAGAAGGTCGCCCAAGGGGGTTACATGACCCTGGGAAACTGTACAGTGTCATAAATAAATGCCAGTTGCCAAGCATCCAAAATATGATCATGTGACCATGATTAATGGGACATAATGGGTCATAAATGGGAAAACAGTCATAAGCCACTTTTTTCAGTGCTGTTACAACTTCAAATGACCACTAAATGAATGGTTGTAAGTTGTGGATGGCCTGTACAGTAAAATCTCATGCTTCTGCTGATAACTCTGGAATGCTTTAAATTCAGCATTCAAATTCTTCTTGTTTCAAGGAGGTTCAGTTACGCTTCTGAGTTTTACGGAAACACAATAGGTAACATTGATTTATTTCTACCCTTAGTATTATTTATGTACCTCCCCTTCCCCAACTGACTTCTTTTTGTGCTACAGCAACACTTTAAGAATTGTGAGTTTGGAACAGTACTTGATGACTTACAGAGAGGCTGCTTAATATTAATAGTGATGATAATTGCATTGCTGAGCTGATTTATTGCAATCCCAGCTCCTGGCTATGTGCCAAGGAAGTGGCATAAAGTGAGGCACAGTTCTAAGGAAAAACATCGTAGTGCTGGGTAGCCAGAATCATTCTATCTGGAAGGTGTGATTGCACCTGTTACAGGGAAGGACCATTCTGAGGTTCCCTGAGGATACCAATGTTTTTCTAGCCTGGAGTTTGTTTGCCTTGCTCCTTGGATGGTCATTAAAGGCAAGGCTTGATTGATCTACTCTGCTCATAAAATCCAACTATACAAGGTGGATTTGTTGCAGAAGATGATTTTGAAGTTTTCATCATAAAACAATAATGTACATATTTCTGGGCTAGCTCAGAAATCAGTAAGATTAATTAATAGGAACTCCTTTAATAATTAATAAGAATTAATAAGCATGGATGTTATACATGTTTGAGTCAGGCAAAAAGCTGCGCAAGTTGGATAGCGATAAAGTATAACCTATCACAGCCAGATGGGATATAAACAGTCACTGGAGAAAAGAAGTAGATAGCAGATATCCTGCAGGTAGCAAAGTCTCATTCTTAGACTCGTCTTGGATAGCTGGAGTTAATTCCAACCACACGTAGTATGTAGAAATTACGAATATAAAATTCATTTAAGAATTTGCTTTTGTGTTAAGCTATAGCTACATATAATATAACACCTGAGGTCAAATGTGTCTGGACTGAATAGAGATACAATGCAGGTAGTTCCTGACTTGTAAACCATTCTTTTAATGACAACAGCACTGAAAAAAAGTGACTTATGACTGCTTTCACACTTACAACTATTGCAGCAGCCCCCATGGTCATGTGATCAAAATTCCAATGCTTGGCAACTGGCATGTATTTATGATGGTAGCAGTGTCCCAGGGTCATGTCAACACCTTTTGCAAACTTGCAAAGTCAACAGGGAAGCCAGATTCACTAAACAACCATATTACTGATTTAGCAACTGCAGTGTGTCAACTCATAAAATATGTCTATGGTCTTTTTATAGTTGCCAACAGAAAGGGAGGGGGGACCAGTGCAGCAGCTTGCAAAATCGAAACTGCATTCCACAAATGTTTTCAAAGATAGTAACTAGGTGACCAAAGTTTCTTTCCTGCAAAATTCCAACTGGAGATCATGATTGATGACTCTTGGCAGGGGGTAGGGGAAAACCAGGGTCAAGGGCAGGGGTGGAATTCAAATTTCTTAACAACTGGTTCTGTGGGCGTGGCCTAATTTGTGGGTGTGGCTTGGTGGTTATGTGACTGGGTAGGTGTGGCTTGCTGGTCATGTAACTGGCTGGGTGTGGCTCGTATGTAAATATTATAAATATTTATGTAAATATTGAGTTTTTTTATTTTAAAAAAGAGCAACTTTTACCCAAAATCAGGCAATGCAGGCAGGCATATTGAGTTGTTCGCAGAATTACAGATTCACTCAGAGATCTATCTTTCTGCAATCTGCTAGCTGAGTCTGCACTGCAAAATAAAAGCTTCAGTCCTAAGGAAGGTTCAGCTCTATTTTTAGATTAGCTAGAAAGCAAGAAATCCAATGATTTCCTGCTTTCTAGCTAATCTAAATCTCCCAGCACAGCAGAACAGCTGATGCTTGCGGGGGGGGGGGGGGAAGGAAAAATAGCAACTTAGCAGGCAAGTTTGATGGCACGCATGCCATGTAAGGAGTGAGTAGGTGGGGAGGGGAGGGGAGAGGCCAGCCAAGGGCATGATTTGCCAGTTCTCCGAACTGGACAGAATCATAACAACTGGTTCTATAGAACCAGTCTGACCAGGTAGAATCCCACCCCTGGTCAAGGGTGACAATGAATGACATGTCTCAGAATTGGCTATACCCAGGCAATGCTGGACCTTTTAACTCCCAATAAATCCTTTTTAAGTTTTGGAAGTTTGGCTCGAGACAGATGGGATTACCTGCCGGAATCCTGACACAGTGATTCACTTAACAGCTGTGGCAAGAAAGGTCATAAAATGAGGCAAAACTCACTTAACAACTGTCTTTCCTAGCAGCAGAAATTTTGGACTCAGTTGTGATAGTAAATCAAGGGCTACCTGTATAAATTCATGTGTTTAATAGCATAGAGTCCCAGTCAGATCTTTTCACATAATCTTTCATCAGAAGTCAAGCAACAGAACTGTGACATCAAGTGCATCAGCATAAACTGACTTCTGCAGCTATGTGTGAAGGTCTAAGATATGTGTAATTTAAGTAAAGAGTTAATTATTTTAATAGCAGCCCAGTCAAATCCAAGTCATGAAGTTTGCATGTGTGCAAGTCTGAGTCTTAGACATATATGATGCAATATGAGGCTCCATTTTACTTTGCATGTGTGTTTTGACAGCACAATCTACAGTATATATACTGTATAAGAAACCAGGGGACTGAATTCTAGTCCTACCTTTGATATCAAGCCAACTGGGTGACTTTGGGCTTGGGATTCTATTTCAGCTCAATTCACTTTTCACTTGTTGGAAAACCAGGAAGAGGAGGAAGTGTTATATATGTCTGCTACCTTGACTTACTTATAAAGTAATAAAAGTCAGAGTAAAAGTGTATTAAATAAATACTTCCCCTTTTCCAAAACCGTCATGGAAAATCTCATTAAAAGAAACCCAGTTTGCCTTAACTCGCAGCACTAAGCCCTCGTTTTTAAAGCAGGACCAACTTTGGCATGGTTGTGCACGGTTAACAAATGATATAGAAAGACTAGAGTTAATTAAACTAATTTCTGTGCAGCAGGCTGCCGATTCACCTGTTCTGTTTTATAGCAATAGCACTTAGACTAATATACCAATCCATACTCTGAGAAGTTTGCAATGTCAGCATATTGCTGTCAACAATCTGGGCCCTATTTTACTGGCCTCAGAAGGATGGAAGGCTGAGTCAACCTTGAGCCCTGTCAGAATTGAAATCCAGACTGTAGGCAGAGTTGGCCTGCAAAATTTCATTCTGTGCCACCAGGAGTCATACACCTCATTGGTGGGATTCAAAAAATTTTTACTAGCAGTTCTGTGGGTGTGGCTTGATGGGTGTGGCAAGGGAAGCATACTGCAAAATCCCCATTCCCTCCCCTCTCCTGGGGGAAGGTTACTGCAAAATCCCATTCCCTCCCCACCCCACTAACCTGCTTTCCAGTTCTGTTCTCCTGTGCAGGGCAACAAAAGAAGACCCGCCAATCAGGCTGGGACTTGGGAGGCAGGGAATAAATGGGGGTGGGGCCAGTCAGAGGTGGTATTTGCTGCTTCTCCAAACAACTCAAAATTTCTGCTACCAGTTCTCTAGAACTGGTCAGAACCTGCTGAACACCACTCTGATACACCTGTATCACCTTAAATCCACGAAAATTTCCTTTTTAAAAGTTTCTCAAAGCTTCTCACATGATTTTTACTTTTCCTACGATTATCTTTCTAGTAAGTCATATGAAATATGTTGACATGTGATTGAACAGAAAGATGATCATAGGAAAAATAACAGTTATTTTACACTTGTATATCTGTCATGTATCTATGTATACACTTGTATATATGTCTACAGAAATATTTTCTGCATAATTTATTTGACATGCTTGATGAAAGAATGTGGGTTATGATATTTACTTACTCATACCCCACAACTAGGTGAATTTCTACATTAAAAGCAATCTGGATTTTTTGCTTGGGGAAAAGAAAGATATATTTTGTTATGAAATAAATATTTTATTTTCAAAGCAGGCAGAAATAGTTGAAATAGTTGCATAAATCAAAGAGAAACAAATGGAACAATGCATTATTTATATTATAAATATACCTAAATGTATGTATTGTGCATGTTTTGAAGCTTCCTCATTCACATGAATAATTATTTAAATTTTCACAATCTAATGTGTCTTTTGTTTGCTTGTTTGGGGCAGGTACAACACAACAGAAACAGAAGAAAGGTTTTGAATTGGAAAATGTGAAGGCCTTTAGCCTGCTGTTTTAATCAGTTGAAAACACTAGGCAATAAATAAGGTGTTTTTTTTCATTTTATGTATTTGCTATAATGTCCAAACATTGGTGTGAACTATCCTTCTTATGAGTTTGTTTGTTGTTTTAACTGACAATTGCCTTGCTATAGCTATGGGCATAAGATAATATGCTAAGAACATTGCCAGCTATCAATGCTTGGGAAATGTATTTCATCCCTCAGCCATTCTGCCAAATTGATGTTCCTCTGTACTAAATTTATAATTCAATTATAATCAATCTTGGTGTTCTGTACGTTCATTTACATTCTTGAAACCCCGTGTTTTGATTGGCCAAAGCGCGGGGTGATCCGATTGGTCTAGCGAGCCACCCTGATTGGCCCGTTGCGAATCTCCCACAATTGGTGGAAACAAATTGCGGGAGATTCAAAGTGGTGCCATTCGCTGCGGCCACTGCGGCTTGGGAATAAAAAGCCGCTGTTTTTCCCTTGGAGCCAGAACGGTTCCGGGGACCAATAAAAGAGCTAAACCAAGTCACTGACTCTGGGTCTCCTTACCGTGACAGACACAACACTGGCGACGAAGGTGTGATTAAAGAGCGCGGGCAGAGCGATGCTGGCCATCTCGTCGGTCTCGCTTCCTTCGGACACGTGCTCGATGGGGGTTAGCCTCGGAATCCCACCCTCATCGCCAGTGTTGTGTCCATCGCAAAATTCAAGGAAGCCGGGCTAAAAGTGAAGAGGGAGAAATGCCAGCTCTACACAGAGCGGGTTGAGTTCCTAGGGTACCTTCTAGACCGACACGGCATCCACCCAACCGAAACCAAAATCAGAGCCATTAAGGAGGCCCCCACGCCCAGGAATAAAACCGAACTGCAGGCATTTCTGGGACTGCTTAACTTTTACAATGTGTTCCTGCCCCAAAAGGCGACTGCGGCGGAGCCTCTGCATAGGCTTCTGGACAAGGCGGCCACATGGACGTGGGGGAAATGGGAGGAAGCCGCATTCAGGAAAACCAAGGACCTGCTCACCTCGGATGCCGTCCTCATCCAATACAACGAGACCCTACCACTCGCCATCACATGCGACGCCTCACCCTTCGGCGTCGGCGCCATTCTCAACCACACGCTCCCGGACGGAAAAGAAGCACCCTCCACTTTCTTTTTATGGACACTCACCAAACCAGAGAGGAACTATAGCCAGCTGGACAAGGAAGCCCTGGCTATCGTTGCAGCAGTGAAGAGGTTCCACGAGTACTTCTACGGCCGCCCGTTCACCATTGTCACAGACACAAGCCACCCCAAACATTCTATCCCCTAAAATGACAAGGTGGTCCGAATTCCTTGCCGCCTACAGCTACCGGCTCACACATCGACCCGGTAAGACCATCACCCACGCAGACGCCCTGAGCCGCTTGCCATTACCCAACCTAGACACCGACCCAGCACCCACAACAACAACCCTCAGCATAGAGACTCTGCCTGATCGACCCATAACTGCATCAGACATTGCCTGAGAAACCAATAAAGACAAATGTCTGGTGCGGGTGCGACATTGGGTAGAAAAAGGGTGGCTGGAAAAAGACGACGACGAAGCGTTCAGGACATTCCGGAACCAGCAAACAGAACTCTCGCTACAAAAAGGGTGTGTACTGTGGGGGGATAGGGTTGTTGTTCTGGAAAAACTACAAGGGAAGGTATTGGAGTTGTTACACGAGGGGCACCCGGGCATAGTTAGAACGAAAGCCCTGGCCAGGAGTTATGCCTGGTGGCCAGGAATGGATAAACAAATAGAGGCATGGGTGGCAAAATGTGGACGCTGCCAAGAAACCAGACCGAGCCCTCCCACGGCACCAATCCTGGAATGGGAAACCCCCAGGGGACCATGGTCTAGGATCCACATAGATTTTGCTGGGCCCACTAAGGGACATACATTCCTAATAACCGTAGATGCTTACTCCAACTGGTTGGAGGTAAGCAATATGAAAATCACCACCATGGAGGCCGTGACCAAGGAACTTAGTAAACTGTTCACAACCCACGGCCTCCTGGATGTCATCGTGTCGGACAACGGGCCCCAATTCACCTCGCAGAATTTGAAAAATTCCTAGTGGAACGGGGCATACGACACGCACTGACAGCTCCGGCACATCCGGTGGCGAACGGAAGGGTGGAACGGATGGTTCAATTCACGAAAAAAACCATCCAGAAAATCGAACATGGGGAAATCCAAGAAAAAATAAATAAAATGCTTTTTATACAACATATAACCCCGAACACGACAACGAACAAAAGCCCGGCAGAGCTACTAATGGGGAGGAAAATAAGGTTCCCACTCGACAGACTACACCCCACATACAACCCGGAAAACCCCGCAAACTCCTCCAGCAAGCACCGGTCCTTTGCACCAGGTGACACCATCTATGCAAAGAATCTAACCGGAGACCCACTATGGATACCAGCAACCATAACCCAACTGACAGGTCCCCACTCGTACCGGCTGCAAACAACCGACGGACGAGTGTGGAAACGCCATATCGATCAAAAAAGATCGAGAACGGGCACAAGAAACACAACTGACACGCAACCAGACACAGACAATCCCCTTAACACAAGCCAAGAGGGGAGGGAATACCCCAAGAACCAAAACCCAAGAGAAAGAAACCAGCCGTACTCACTGGCAAGCAGCCAGCTCGAAACCTCACCAGGGAGAAGCAGCCAGGCCAGCTCAACCAGCCCGGAAAGACCAGGCGGGAGCGGCGAAAACCGCAGCTCAACCAGCCCGGGTAGACCGGGAGGGAGCTGCAACAAGCGGCCCGGCAGGGCCTTCCAGGCGGTTCCATCGACGAGGCCAAGAGAAACAGAGAACCCGACCAAACCGGCCGGGAGCCAATCAACAACTGACCTGCACAGGTCCAGTAGGCAAGTATGGAGCCCCACCAACTTACGGGACTATGTCACATAGGACCAAACCAAGAGGGGAGGGGTGTTCTGTACCTTCATTTACATTCTTGAAACCCCACGTTTTGATTGGCCAAAGCGCGGGGTGATCCGATTGGTCTAGCGAGCTGCCCTGATTGGCCCACTGTGAATCTCCCGTGATTGGTGGAAACAAATCGCAGGAGATTCAAAGCAGTGCCATTGGCCGTGGCCGCGGCGGCTTGGGAATAAGAAGTCACTGTTTTTCCCTTGGAGCCAGAACGGTTCCGGGGACCAATAAAAGAGCAAAACCAAATCACTGACTCCAGGTCTCCTTACCGCGACGGACACAACACTTATACTACCAACTCTTAATGCATGTGGACAGTTAATACCAACAAAATGGAGCACCATTATTCTAGATTTCCTGCTTTAAAAAAATAATTCAATCAACACTCAAACTTAAAAGATAATTGGCTTCAGCATACAGTCATATCCTGCTTGTTCATCTGTTAAAATATAATAGAATAAATGTTCTTAGTGATATATTTTAATTCAGTTATCAATTAATTTGATTAAATCATATATAAATACTTACAGAAATGAGAATTCATATTTTGCTCTTCCTACAACCTTGACTTGAATGAAGCATTTCATATTCTAACTACCGTAGGACAAAATTTTGATTATTAATTTTATACTGAAAGTATTTTCTATTTTAACTTTTAAAACAACAAACTAAGCACTGGACAGAACCACAGATTATTATTAGATTAAGTTCCAATACACCTGCATTATCACATTTTCAACAAGTGAGCCATACAGTTTCATCTCTCATCTTTCTTCAGAGGAAAGCATAAGACAAGACCCAAATGTCTCAGCAAAATTTAAAGTGACAGTTGAGGATTCACCCTATGTAATGGCGTTTAGAGCTAGAGAAATATTCAGAAAAAACTCTTTACATATTCCTCAATTCTTTGGAAAAGGAACAGCAAGTGCAACAGTTGAATTGAAAGTTATTATGAAAAGAACCACACTAATGAACTGAAAAATCAGTCAAGTTCTAATGTAAGATAAATCTAGTTGCTGAAATGTATATTTTTTTCTCCCATACTCTTTCAATAAATTTTGTTAAATAAAACTTTATGGAACACTTATTTGAAGATAAAATAGTTACCAAGAGCCTGGTCTTCCTTTTCCCACTTGGAAATCATGCCTCAAGGTTCCAGGTTATTTTAGCTCTCATGCTCTTTGACAGGAAAGGCATGGACTTTAAGGTTGTCAGTGCTCTCCACTTTAGAAGGGACTGGGCAGAAGCACTTGAGTTCCTCAGTGATGGGATAGAATAAGGTCAGACTTTATGAAAGGATAGGGATTTCTGTGGGAGTATTCACCACCTAAATGTGCAAGCTTGGCTAGCTAAATCTAGTCTACTGACTCCATCACTGCTCCAAAATCAAATTATATTTTGTCCTAAACACTTCTCTCTTTTTCCCCTGTAGCTGTTGAGTTATTAGATGACCTTCTGAAAATAAATTTGAAATAAAATATCTTCATTTATAAGTTGAGGTACTTTCTCCAATTCAGAGGAAACACTTCAGTTATCTACTCATAGCTTGTGGTAAGATTATTATTGCTGCTTGTGAGATTGCGGTTTCATATTTACATTATGGGGAAATGCCTGATTCACAAAATTCTACATTGGACACCACTTGATGAAGGTGGAAATGATCAGAGAACAGGCTAGATATCTGGAACTAAATCCAAAGCATTTAAATTTTTAAACATGTTTCTTTTTTTTTTTTGATTTGTATAAGCTTGGGGTAGTTTCACCTTAGATTCCCAAGTTATAAAATATTTACCTACAAGGTTGTGTTAATAATCACTGATAATCACAGGTTTGTCTCACATAAAATTAGCAATGCCCACCACGCTCTTACACTAAGCAGTGATAAATATAACCATAAAATCTATAACAAGCCAACAGAAACATTACAGTGTATAAATATGAGTTGCTGCTCCTGCGAAAAGAGGTGTCAGAATGTTAGAACCATTTACTGAAACAACTTTGCCTTCATTTGAATCCCTCCAAAATTTCAACTGTTTCAACTCCGCCCCTCAGAACGCTACTATAGAGCACTGCATGCCAAAACAACTAGATACAGTTTTTTCTTTGTGCCATCACTCCACTGAAACCTAATTCTCACAGCACTCTAGGATATTTACCCGTGTAGTATGGCTTTATTATTATCTAATAATAATAATTATCTAATTATTATTATTATCCTTCTCATCTTTTCTACTACCTTCTCTTACTCGTATCTTATGATTATATTACTTCGTTGTTTGTATGTACACTGAGATCTTATGCTCCAGAGATAAATTCCTTAGGTGTCTAAACTCACCTGGCCAATAAAGTATTCTATTCTATTCTATTCTATTCTATTCTATTCTATTCTATTCTATTCTATTCTATTCTAACCTAACCTAACCTAACCTAACCTATCCTATCCTATCCTATCCTATTCTATTGAAACACAGCAGTTGAACACCTGGTTTCATATTTAAGGTTTCAAGATCTGATCCTAACTGTAGCAAAAACTTAGTTTGGGTTCAAACCATGGATATTTCCTGCCTTGATGATACTGAGATAAGATAGATCAGTAGCTTGACTCAGTATAAAGCAGGTTCCTATTTCCTAAAGGATGTTCTGAGACCCATGGACAACTGGTCCACTTCCTCATTGGTCCTTTGTTTTTCAGCTGCCCTTCAGATATCTGGGCTCTTTTCAGCAGGAGTGAATTTTATCCACCTATCTTAACTCTAATTTTAAATAGACCCAATCCTGAATGTGAGATAATTCCCCAAACTCATGCTATAGTTTCCCTTCAGCTTTTTAGCCCTAGCTTTTATACTTTCCCAGGCAAAATGAACTGATTGAATATCTTTATATTTTAAAGAAAGACAATTAAACTTCTACTAAATACAACAGTATAGGTTATTGCTATGCAAATAGCTCCAGGTTTAATTTAAATTTAAAAATCAACGGAGTAATAAAAACATAGTTTTAAACCCAGTATATAATTAACAAGATAGACATTTTATCTTTCACTTAATTGATTTTTCCATATTTGTACTGAATGCTTAGTTTAACACAGATTCCCTCTTGAATATTGATCTAACACTAACAAATATATTAATGGTACCCTTTTTACATGAGTTTAATAGTACATGTAATAGGTTTCCCAATGATTTGAGAACTGCAAAATATGGTATAGGATGGTATTATTTCCTATTATAGACAAAACCCTACTTAGCAAATTGATCTGCTGTTCAAGATATGCTTTCTCTCCTATGCATTATTACTCTACCTACAGATAGGCCACCCTTATTAAATGTTAGTTATCCTTTTCTATACCTAATGGTAAAACATAAATCTAAAATAACACTAAAGCTTGTTGGGTCATCATAGAACATGAAGATTTATATAGACTGCCCAAATTCACCCTTGGATATGGAGTTACAGGTCACAGAGTCAGAAGTCTAGGTGACTATACTATAAAAATAGGAACAGATTGATGCAGAGTAGCTTCAGTGACCCTGAATCTGGCTGAGATGCTTGTATTAGTTGATCTGTGGTAAGGTAGATTGTCCTTCCTATACATCACATTGCTAAAAACAATAGATCATTTGCACTGATATTGCACTGAGGCAATATCTATGCTATAAAGCTATCCTTAAATAAATGTCTAATTGTAGATTAGTGAACTATATAATGATACAGCAGAGTACTTATGAGGATAACGTATCTTATCTTATTAAGTATGAAGTATTGGATAAAACAGTTGCTTGTTGTTTGTTTATTTGTTTATTTACCTACTTATTACATCCAGTCTTTCTTTTAGAACCTCAGAGTAGAAGATAGAGCACTCTTTTTCCTATTGTCATACAACAAAACCTACAAGGTAGATTGGACCTAAAGAAAAGAATGAACCAAAATGTCTCCTGCTTCCAAGACTGTGCTTCCATGACTGAAGGAGGATTTGAAATAGAGTCTTCCTGATCTGAATTCAACACATTAACCACCATACCACACTACATGGATTAGTTGATTTATTGCTGGCATCTCTATCCCATCTCAAAGTGGCATATGCAGTGCTTCCTCCTCTTATTATTCTCATAGTTATGACTCTGTAGGATAGGTTGGTGGGTTGGTTGTTGGTTGGTTGAGAGAGAGAGTATCCCAGAGTTATCCTGTGAGTTTGTCTGGCTAAGAACTGGAACCTGAATATGAGTCATCTTACTCTTAGTCCAACACTTAAATTACTAGCCTTGATATCTAACTTTGACTTCCTATTAACCTGTTATGAATACAACACACTATAAACAATAGGAAGAAGTCACAGGTTAAAATAGCCTATGAAATTTCAGAACAAAGCTGAGCACACATTCTGTGATATATCAACACACACACACACACACACACACACACACACACACACACACAGAGAGAGAGAGAGAGAGAGAGACAGGCAGACAGACACACCCCAGAACGCACATTTAAAGTTTGTTCCTTTATAAAGCACATGATGAGATTTCCCTCCTCTTTTCAAAAATAGTCATGTATTAATTCCATAAGCAGAAGGACACATGAATCTTCTTGACATTGGATTGAGTAGAAAATGGTCCAGAAATTTATTATGTTATAGACACAGGTCTGTAGTATCAGTGACAGTTAGGGAACCTTCAGAAACCACATTCTTTCTGTAGCTACATATAGAGCTTATTACATTTCCCTTTAGAATTAGCATGTCTCTAGAAAATATTTATGAAATATTGCTAGCCAATTTATCCTGTTCAAATGTTTGCAAATTTGTTAATACGATTTGGGAAGGAATAATAATATTCAAAGATGTCACTATATATTAATATTAATATATTAATATTTTGGATCCCATCAGTACAAAATAATAACTGAAGTGAAAAATTAAGTAAAATAATTATTTCACTTTTGATGGATTGAGTATATATATTTGCTTTCATATTTGAATCAGCGGTATACTGATGGAATGCTAAACTGAACAATAAGGGTCTGTATGATCAAGATGTGATGCTATATTTAATAACTGAGTTATTTTCCCTGTATATTGCTACTACATATGGTGGTTTTACTTGATTTTTCCCCTCTTTTTATTTTTTGTTTTTGACATGTTTTTATCCCATTTTAACTTGGTACGCCAAGATATTGCAGCTGATGTGATTCCAGTGGGGCAGTGAGAAAATCCTTCAAGTCCTTCAATATTATGGTTGCTGACAAAACTAAATACTTGCTTTGGACTTCTATTCCATGATATCTCTGGCTGGCACATAGCAGTTACAAAATTTACTGCATAAAAATAGCTCAGATAAGATACTTGTGTGCCTGGTAAGCAAGCCTGCCAAACCATAAAATCATTTTAGTATGGGGAATGCATGAAAAGCTATAGATTATATATCCCAATTTTCTGGTGTGCTATGGAAATCTCTTCTGATGGGCTATGTATGAGCAATGAAAAAAGTAAGCTAAAATTGGCACTAAAATTCATTGGGTTTCTATTTCTGGAAATCTGTTTGTTCAAGAAAATAGATGTGTGTGATGCTAATGTAACTAGGCAGAACCTAAAATGCAGCCTTAAAATGTTGATGATGTAATTTCTTAATGTTGTATTGCTATATGAAGGAGGCTGTTATAATACAGTGAAAATTCTCTTTCATCATCTCAAATGACTAGAAAATGTTTTTAAAACAATAGTCACACAAGTAGTAATCTAAAATATCCTGACTGAATCACAAATTTATATTTTTCCCCTATTATTAAATGGTTTTCTATGTTTAAGGAAAAAAAACTGTGTTAGACACAATCTTTTACAAAAGTCATAAAGTAGATTTCCAATTATACTTTATGCATTTCAAGAAGGCAGATAAATATTGTCTGTAGGTGGATATATATACAGACAAGTACATAGGTTTAAACGTACCTGCTATTTAAGAATATATAGCTGATTGTTACTACAGCACAATGGATATCAATTAATTAATTTACTGCATAAGAGGAAAAATTAGTTATAAAAAATATACATCCCTGCTTTGATGATGCATATCTTAAAATATGAAATACCTTTCTTAAATTTTGTAAATGTGCTTGAAATTAAAGTAAATCTGGACTATTTTATTTAGTGCAGCACTGTGAAATCAATATGAAAGCCATTGTTTTTAGGTAAAGATGCTCAAAAAGGGAGTAACTAATAGTAAACAAATGCAGTAGGCAATTAAAGGTATGAGATAAGAAAAGGAAATATAGCTAAATCTACTTCACACCAGGGGGCCGATGGCTCCGCACTTAAATATGTTGAGCTTCTCAGCTAGAAACCTGACAAGGTTTGAGACTCAAGCTCCATGCAATGGCATGAGCTCCCATTACATGCCTCAGCTCCTGTCCACCTAACAGTTTGGAAGCATGCAGATACAATAAGATTAATATGTACAAGTTCTGTAGGAATATAACTGTGTTCTGTGCATCTTTGGCATATAGCCACTCTGACCACATGACCATGGAAATTGTCTTTCCTGGCTCCCTTGACCAAGAAATGGAGATAAGTACCATGTCCTAGAGCAGGGATGGGCAAACTACAGCCCGTGGCCCACATCCGGCCCATTGGTTTTTTTAATCCGGCCCGCCGAAGATTGGTACAGAATTAAGGTTTGATGTGAATAATTGAATGATTGCATTCAGTTGATTTTGACTTGTAATGACAGGCATTTCGACACCAGGTGGCGGCCCGTCTGTCAAACTTTAAAAGTCAATGAGGCCCCCAAGCCAAAAAGTTTGCCCATCCCTGTCCTAGAGTCAGAAATGACTGACAGGGAAACCTTTACCTTTTTACTTCATACCATTAACTTTTACGATAGTTTTCCATATTTCCATATTTTCCTAACCTTGCACTTCTTCCTTCCTTCGATCCATCACATCTCCTCTTCATGTGTTGCCTTTTTTGCAGCCTGCTTTTGAAGGAAGGATGAATGCTGGAGCAGCACCTGCCAGGCAGGATGTTATGCAAGGTTTTCTGGGAAGTTGGCACCAAGCAGATGTCAGAGTGTGCTTGAGTCACAACTTAGAAGTAAGCAGCACATGATGAGCTTGCTAAGGGCCAAAGAGATGTTAGATAAGTTAAATGGTCTGAAATTGAGAGCATAGCATAATCTTGGAATGCCAATGGGTGAGCCAAAGTCTGAGTCAGGAAAAAGCTCAGGTCAAGACACTAACAGGAATCAGAGATACAAAACACAGTGTACGGGACTTCCAGTTTGAGCCTCTTCGCGGACAGAATGAAACCACGATCATGCGCAGTTTCGATCCGTGCTCGCCGCTGGAGCGCCCTGAGCCGGAGATAAGAAGAGAAAGTTTTGGTTGACTGGTTTAAACGGCAAAAGCAACAACTAAGGTACCCTGGAATTTAAACTAAAAAAAAAGTAACATTGTTCCCAAAGAAGATTTTGAAGCAGCAAAGGAGAGAGAAAAGGGAAAGGATTTGGTTGTTCTTTCTTTCTTCTCTCCTTTTCCCTATACTGACAGCTAAGCGATCTAAAGGAAAACCTCAACAAGACTTCTAAAAGATACATTTTAACTGAAACTTGGCAACAAAACAGAAGAACCCCAGGAAGTGAAAGTGGAAAAAAGAAGCATGAAGAAATAGCATGGGAGTATTTGGATTATTTGGTGATCTCTGGATTTTTGGTTATTGCATTTGAATGACTAAAATCAATTGGGTGGTTGTTTAAAAGTGTATAAAAATGGCACTACTTTTAGATGAACTAAAAATGGAACTTAAAAAGTACAAAGAAGATGCACAAGAAGGGAGAGGTTCTTTTTTGACTTCATATTTCAATTCTTAGAAATGGAGATCTCGGGAGAAGGCGGAGCTTCGTAACCGCGATACAGCTGCGATCTCGGGGCTCCGAGATCACAGCTGATATCTTCACCCCTGGTCGGTTCCAACGGACCTAAACCGTCTCGTAGTGATGGTGACAGTAAGGGGTGCGTTCTGTAGATTCTGGGGACATCGCAAGTCCCTGGTCGATCCAGAAGAAGCCCTTTTGCCAACGGCGGAAAGGAAGCCATTTGGCTGCCGAAGCTGGGACAGCTCCGGAAGAACGGGATAGAAAGAAGTGTATCAGCTGGTGAGGATCCTTTTTTTTTTGCTTGGGACTTAAGAACACTCTAATATGAGAAGAAATCTGTAAACTTATTGACAGAATTTGATTTAGCAGCGATTTTTTTTAGTAATGTCAAAGTGAGGCTTGGCTTTTTATTCTTACTTTTTTTTTTCTTTACTGAATTTCTATTGCGATCTAGTTAATCAGACTGGTTTTTTTCTTTTACATTTTTATATTTACTTGCTTTCTCTTCGCCTTTCTGACTGTCTATATTTTTTAAAATAGAGGCCCTCTTTAATATTTTTTTTAATATATATAAATATACATATATACTTTCCCCCCCTCTTTTTAGGCTTTTTTCAGGGGGGAAGAAGGGGGAGTGGATAGAAGAAACTTTGTAACACTGCCAACTAGAGGCTTGAAAATATTCTGTTTGAAGTTGAAAAATATTCTGTTTGAAGTTGAAAAACTTTTGTTTGAAAAACTTTTCTCAAGGCTACTGGAAATGATAAGATAGAGGGAAGAGTACTGGAGGATGTTTACACACGTGCTCTTTGGAACTTCGATTATTAAATGATATCTGAAGTTTGGCTTTGAAATTTGTGGAGAAGTCAAATAAGAGCCTTGGATAAATAAAAGGCAGTGTGTGTCTTTTTTATTTTTTAACTCCTTATTAATTGTTTCATCCCTCCCCTCCAACCCCACACTATTTTGTAATATTCATATATTTATTTTTATTTTTTATTATATCTCATTTTTATTTTATTTTTAAAGGGGAAGCCTCAGAATATTTTTTTTTGCTTTTTTTCTTTTTTTTCATGGGGATGTCTGCCTTTTGATTTCTATTTTTGACTTATTTTTATGGCTTTTTTTCATCTTCTGAGGTTTTTCAATTGGGAAGAACTTGAAGAACTCTCTTTTTCTTTCTTTTTTCTTTTCCTTTTCCTTTGCTTATTACTTTTTGATATTATTGGGCTTTATTTTGCTTCTTTTTTTCTCTTCATTTTTTAATTTTTACTTTTGAATTATATTTGCGTATTTCACAATTGGATTAAGGTCCTGAAGAACCTGAAGAATTTTTTCTTTTTAATTTTGGGCTTTTTACTTACTAATGGTTTTGTTTTTCGTTTTTTATGGTGTTTTCCTTTTTCTAAATTGGATTATAATTGACTACCTCACTAATTGGATTAAAAGACCCAGAAGACCCTGAGTTATGAGTGAGAAAATTTTACCTTCGGGCATCTCAACTTCTGCTCCTGTCTCCCCATCATCTGGAGGATGACTCTCAACAATGGTGAAGCAAGACAAAACGCAAGTGGATTTAAGGATAGTTATGCAAGGAATACAAGATCTTAAAATGAGTATTGAACAAAGAATGGAGAGTATTGACCAAAGAATTGGAAAGATGGATGAGAAATTTGAAAATTTTCAACAAATGATGGTGAAACACGATGAGAGAATCCAAAAAATAGAAGAGAAAGACAAGCAAAGAGATGATACAATTGGAAATATCGATAACAGATTAACAATGGTCGAACAAGAAAAAAGTGGGATGTTGAAGTGGGAGATGGACAGGTCAGAATTTTATCTTAGATTCCAAAATATCGAGAAAGAAAAAGGACAAAACTTGGTGGCAGTAATGATTGAAATTTTGGCTGGAGTCTTGGAAATAACAGAGGAAAAGATGATGGATGGAGTAGATGAGATATATCGAGTCTTCACAAGATATGCGACGAGGAACCAATCACCAAGAGAGGTCCATATTAGATTCACCAAAAAAACTATTAAAAACCAAATATTACAAGTGGTAAGAGAGAAGGGGTTGAAATATAAAGGCAAAGAGATCCTGGTTTTAAAACAAGTACCAAGAAAAGTGAGAGAGATTAGAAGAGAGTATCGATTTTTGACTAAAATGCTGTTGAAAAAAGAGGTGAACTATAGATGGCTGATTCCAGAAGGATTAATGTTTACATGGCAAGAACAGAGACACAGAATTGATTCAATTGCGAAAGCAGAAATATTCTATAAGGAATTTTTTGAAAGAAGAGAAATGGAGATAGAAAAAGAAAAGATTTTAACTGAATTTGAAGAGACGAAATGGAGATGGAAAAAGAAGAAGGCGCAATAGGTGGACAAATGGAGATCAAAGAACAACGTGAAATAAGATCCACGAGAGCTGTTAGACCTAAATATAAAGCATAACCATGGGGGAAAAAAACTGATTTTCATGAATATAAATGGACTGAATTCAGCTATCAAAAGAAGGAAAACTTTTTATAAATTAGAGAAGCTAAAATTTGATATAATTTGCTTACAAGAAGTACACATTAAAAAACAACATGAACATTGATACGACCAAAGTTAGGGAAAATATTTACTTCTCTGACTTATTGTAAGAAAAAAGGAGTGGTTTTGTATGTCAAAGAAACCACTCCAGCCAAATTGATTTATACTGATGAAGACGGAAGAGTATTAATAGTTGAAATAGTGGATAATAATATAAAAACACTCTTGGTTGCAATTTATGCCCCAAATGATAAACAAGAAGAATTTTATAAAAAATTACATATTAAAATAATTGAACTGGACTATGCTAATATACTTATGATGGGGGATTTCAATGGAATTGTAGACAATAAACTGGACTATACAGTAAAAACAACACAACAAAATAGGAAAACTCTCCCTAAATCCTTTTTTAAAATGACAGATGAACTAAATTTAATAGAAATGAAGATCTCGAACTATGAGAAACAACAAGAAATGCCTGCAGAACAAGAAGACTGGGACAAAGAAGAAGCCATCCTTCATGAACAAGTAAGTATTGTTATATTAGAAATAGAAATAATTTTAGAAAATATGAAACAATGTATGATTAAAATGATGGATAAAATAGTTATTGTAATCTAATGAAATAAATAAAAAAATAAAAAAATAAATGAATTAATAAATTAATAAATAAATTAATAAATAAATGAAATAAAATGAATGAGAGAATTGAATTAGGAAAGGTTGGGAACATTTTAATTATTTAATGTTTTATAAAATATAAGGGAAGAAAAATAGGGGGAAAAAATTAATTACGGAAAGCTTATAAGTTAAAGATGTTAAGATTTTAATGAATATTAATGATAGAACTGAATTGGAATGGAATGAGGGTTTATAATTACATATATTTACAATCTTTCTTTTTTTAAAAAGAATATAGTGTGTGAACATTGTTTACCCTAACTGGTTTAGGTAAAATAATAAATATGTTATCATAGTTTGTTAGTTAAAGTGTCTGCAACTTTAACTGTAGGATAGTAATTTAGGGAGTGGTTGTAATAGCACCATAAAAGAAGCAAGGCACGGCAGCTTGCTCTCTCTGGCTTGATGATCCCTAATTACTGGATAGACTGAAGACTGTGTTTTTCCCCTACTGAAAAGGAGAGACAAAGGACTGATTTGTAAGTGAACTGACATTGGATATTCTACATGGACTTTGCTAATTGAATATCCTTGAATGGACTGACTAAAATGATACATGACTAATGGACTGTTATTTTGACTATGCTATAATCTCTAAATGAAATAAACTATATTTTTGATAGCACAAGCGTATCTGTTATTTTTACTGTATGTTAACAAACATACAAGCTTATCTCAGTCATTTATCTGTGTGCCTATCTGACTAACGCTGCACATTCTGTTTAGTGTGTTTCCTTAACCCTGGTTGGGGAACACAGGCTTAACACTGGTTATGGGCCCAGAGGCTGCAAAGTCAGTTTAACTAGAATAAAACAGATTTATGTAAAAAGTGAGAGTTTGTATTGTTAAACATTACAGTAAACAGACAGCTGTGTTTTATTAATTATAGTTTTATATCCATATAAGAAAACATGGCACAAGTCAATCTACAAAGTTTGTCCCTTATATCCAAGCTGGATGGAACAAACTATGTATCATGGTCTATGAAATGTAGTCTACTTCTACGAAGAGAAGGTCTGTGGAACATAATTGAAAACCCACCAAACATAGAGGAATGGAATCCAGAGATTGATGAAGATAGACTAAAGATAAAAGATTTTATGCAGAAGAATGAACAAGCTTTTTGCATAATAGGACTAACACTGTCTGACCAGCAACTTGTTCCTATCCACGGAGAGAAAATGGCTGTTGGGTGTTGGCAGAAGCTGAAGAGGATTTATGTCCAAGATAACATTGGTGCTCACATAAATCTAACACGGAAGCTTTTCAGGACGCATCTCCAGACGAATGGTGATATGCTGAGTCATTTGAATTCTATAAAAAGCATTTTTCAAGAACTGCATGAAAAAGAGCTTATTTTCTCTGAACTACACCAAGTCTACATAATTCTATCATCACTAAACAAAAGTTATGATAACTACGTCACTTCCCTTGAAGTTTTGCCTAAGGAAAGTCTAACTTTAACTGATATAACTGGCAGATTGATTGAAGAGGCAAGAAGAAGACTTGAAAGCGATCAGTTAAGGAGGGAGCAACCTCAAAAAGAAGATCATGAATCTCCTACTGCATACGCAATTAAAAAGTGTTTTAATTGTGGAGGAAGAGGACATTTGGCAAGATTTTGTAAAAAAGCAAAGTGCCAGAACACTGGCCAGAATACTAAAAGTCATCAAAATAAAAATAAAAATTTAGAGTTAGCCATGTATATTAACGGAGCTGTAAAAAATAATTTATGGGTGGTTGACAGTGGAGCATCCCACTGTATAACAAATGATAACAAAAATTTTATTAAAATGTCCAAGAGTACACAGCAGATATCGTTAGCCAATGGCTGGAAACTGAAAGCTAAAGGTCAAGGTATAGCATATTGTTCTTTCATAAAAGAGAATATAAAAATGTTATATGTACCACAACTTAAGTTTAATTTAATTTCAGTTCGAATTTTGGTTAAACTAGGATATGTAGTTACCTTTAGGGGAGATAACTGCATAATTGAAAAAGAAGATAAGAAAATTACTGCATCTTTAAGAGGTGAATTATATGTGTTAAATGATAATGGATTAGAGGTGGTTAACACGGTTTATGATAATAAGAAACCTCATGATGAATGTATTCACTAGTTACAACGACGGCTAGGGCATTTAAATTTTAAAATGCTTAAGAAAACTGTTGAATTATCTAAGGGAATAAGTTTGAAACCTTGTAACAAGTATTTGCAATGTTCTATTTGCAATCAAAGCAAAACCAAGGTCATACCGGCTAATAGAGTTGATGGATTTACTACCAAAGAGCCTTTAGAAGTAGTATTTGCTGATTTAATAGGTCCAAAAAAACCAAGTGTAGGAGGAGCTCGATACATATTAAGTATAATGGACCACTATTCTGAATATGGGTTTTGCTATTTAATGAAGAGCAAAACTGAAACGTATCTAAATATCTTTAATTGGATAAAATTTGTAGAAAGGAAAACTAAAAAGAAATTAGTAACTCTTATAACAGATAATGGTGCGGAATTTACAAATAATAAATTCCAGAATAGACTTAGAATGTTAGGTATTCAACATAAAAAGTCTGCACCATATAGACCACAACATAATGCCTTTATAGAGAGACGAGGCCAAACACTGCAATCAATGGCACGTACTATGTTGTCTGATTCAGGATTACCTGACAATTTGTGGGGAGAAGCAAAAATGTGTGGTAATCATATATTAAATAATGTTGTTAATTCAACAACAGGTAAATTACCATTCACACTGTGGCATGGTACAAAACCTGATTTAAGTTACATGCACACATTTGGAGCACCAGCATGGGTGCATATCCCTTCACAACTCAGACACAAAGGACAGCATAGAGCTAAAAGATTATTTTTTGTATGATATGAATCTAATCACAGATCTTATAGATTCTGGGAACCAGGTACATCTAGAGTTTACACCAGTGCTAGTGCTAAATTCCTAGAACATGTAGGATGGAATAGATGAGAGCAAGATTTAAATAATGAAGTAATTATTGAACCCTACAAAAGACAAAAAGATCAGACTGGTTATAAGAAGAGTCCAATTAAAGAAGAAGTCCACAAAGAACAAATAGGACCAGAACAAGAGGAAACAGTTGATCAGGAAGAGTTAGATAATCAAGAACAGTTAATAAATGAAAGTCCACCTGTAAGTCCTGTAATACCTAGACGTACTATACGTGTAACTAGACCACCTGATAGGTATCAAGCAAGTATAGTTTGCCAAGTAACTAAAGTTCCAACTAGTGTAGATGAACTTAAGATGTATCCTGCTAAGGATCAGGAGAATTGGCAAAAGGCAATGGAAAAAGAACTAAATTCATTAAAGGTAATGAAAGTATATGAAGATGCCAAATTTCCTCCAGGAGAAAAATCCATTGGGTGCAAATGGATATTTAAAGTAAAAACTGGAAATGATGGGACTGTCACCCATAAAGCTAGGTTGGTAGCTCAAGGATTTAATCAAACTGCATCTGATTACGATGAAGTTTTTGCACCAAGTCTTAAGGCAACATCTTTGAGAGCAGCTTTAGTGTGGGCAGCTAAGAAAAACTATGTCATTAACCATTTAGATGTCGAAACTGCTTATTTGCATGCACCACTGCAGCACACTATATATTTGAAAAAGCCAATTGTTATAAAAGACAATAAAGTAAATAGTAATGATTGTTGGAAACTCAAAAAGAGTCTTTATGGGTTGAAACAATCTGGCTCCATGTGTGTTTAAAAGAGAAAATAATGGAACGGTGTCATTATTGTTATTATTTACAGATGATATTGCTTTGATACTAAGACTAACAATGAAGCTAATGAGATTATATCATTATTAGCTAAGAAGATAAAATTAAAGCATTTAGGTGAAATTAAAAAGTATCCAGGATTGACAATGAACAAAACAAAAAATGGATTTAAGATATCTCAAGAAGATAAAATTTGCCAATTAATTAAAACATATAAAATGGAACTTTGTAAACCGGCAAAGACTCCAATGAGTCAGGAAGTTTGCCAAACTAATGATCAAAGTCCCAAATTTGATAAGTCTATATATCAATCTTTGATTTGTAGCTTATCATATATAAGCAATTGGTCTAGGCCAGATATAGCTTATAGTGTAAATCAGCTGGCACGTTTTAATTCAGATCCACATCAATGTCATTGGCAATCATTAAAGAGAATTTTAAGACATCTTAAAGGAACAATGAACCATGCATTATATATAGAACCAAAGGGTGATTTGAGTCTTAGTGCCTATGCAGATCCAAGTTTTGCAACTGACATAAACACTAGAAAATCAGCATCTGGGATGGCTATATTATTTGGTAAGACACTAATAGGGTGGAGGTCAATCAGACAACAGCATATTAGCTTGTCCACGATGGAAGCGGAATTTTCATGTCTGTCATTACTATGCACTGACTTAATTTTGTAGAAACAGTTATTATTAGACATGGGTATAACTGTTAAAGATTCCATTATTGTGTACGAGGACAACCAGGCAACCATAAAGTTAGCTACTAGTATAGCTGTAAAAACTAGATCAAAGCATACTGATTTAAGATACTTAAATGTTAGAGAATCTGTAAAGAATGGGCTAATTAAATTGGAATACTGCATGACAGAAGAAAACATTGCAGACCAATTTACAAAAGCGCAAGGAGTAATTAAGTTTAAAGAGAGTTGTCACAAATATGATTTAAAGATGTGAATAGTTATTAGTTATATTATTATTATTACCTAAAAGGGGAGAATGTTAGGGATAACATTGTTTACCCTAACTGGTTTAGGTAAAATAATAAATATGTTATCATAGTTTGTTAGTTAAAGTGTCTGCAACTTTAACTGTAGGATTGTAATTAAGGGAGTGGTTGTAATAGCACCATAAAAGAAGCAAGGCACGGCAGCTTGCTCTCTCTGGCTTGATGATCCCTAATTACTGGATAGACTGAAGACTGCGTTTTTCCCCTTCTGAAAAGGAGAGACAAAGGACTGATTTGTAAGTGAACTGACATTGGATATTCTACATGGACTTTGCTAATAGAATATCCTTGAATGGACTGACTAAAACGATACATGATCAATGGACTGTTATTTTGACTATGCTATAATCTCTAAATGGATAAACTATATTTTTGATAGCACAAGCGTATCTGTTATTTTTACTGTATGTTGACAAACATACAAGCTTATCTCAGTCATTTATCTGTGTGCCTATCTGACTAACACTGCACATTCTGTTTTGTGTGTTTCCTTAACCCTGGTTGGGGAACACAGGCTTAACACATATATTTACTGTTGTGTATTTATATAAGTAATAAAGTGTGAGCTTGGAGTAAGTGCAGGGTTCTGGCTCTGCACTTCTGATTGGCTGTTAAGCGGCCGGACCGGATTGGCCCGTTCCGGGGAATCCGATTGGCCCTTAACAGAGAGTTCCTATTGGTCATAAAAGCTAGCGTTCCTAGTTTGTTATTGGTTAAAACGTTACAAGGGTTGCCTATATAAGGCGGGGGTTACTGTTGTTTTATTGAGAATTCACTATGTAAATAAAGAGCTGAAGTTCACCGTTCAGAGGCTTGTCTCTATTCCTCCTTACCCATTCTCAAACTTAACATTTACAATCTTTCTTTTCTTAAAAAAGAATATAGTGTGTATTATAAGAATATACCAAGCAGAATTTGATTGGAAGTTATGTATTATATTGAATGTTATAGCCTTAAGGTATATATCGAAGCTTAAATAAGAGTTGAATGGATAAAATTAAAAGATATAAAGGTGTCATACTCCAATTAGTAACTACAGGAGAAAATTTGTTTAATGAGAAAAGAAAATAGGAAATTGAAACAGGACAGACAAAAGTATAAATATAATGATTTGAATTGATATGAGATAAAATTGAGAAAATTAAGAGAGGAGAAAAACTATGTAGAAAATGTAAAACAGTAATAACATATGAAATAGAACATAAAAGTGAACATGAAATTGAGTTTGTGTCTGTATGAAGAAGTGTAACCCGGGACCATGCTATTTTCAAACAAAAATGTTTTATTTGTATTATGGTGGGTTTTTTTGTGAAAACCCAAATAAAATTTTCAAAACAAACAAACAAACACACAGTGCACGGAGATGGCTAGTTCCAGCAATGAAGTGGTGATTGGCACATTGTCTGAATCCTCTCCTGGTTGAGAATGTACAGCTGCTGTCCCTTATGCATTACTGGCATTTTTGCTCTTAACTTGCAGAATATAGGAACTTTGTATCATGGCTGGTGTGGTCTGTCACACTTTCTAAACCTTTGTTGGTTGGGAAGCTCTGTAATGACAGAGGAATGGTCTGATAGTGTCACATTTTGGAAACTAAAGATTTAAGTTTCTCCAGCCCAATCTGCTGGTATCCCTGAATCCTTCTTGGGCATAACAACTTTCCCCCTATCTTTGATTGTTTTTCTCTTTATACACTGGAGCTAGTTTTTATTTACTCCTCTTAAATTCTACATTGCATTATTCCATGTAATGGAAATAGTTAACTCCTATAGATGTAATTATATACAGTAGATACCACATTTCATGGAAATATTCAGCAAGTTTCTGATCTAGAGACTGACTGAAGACATTTAGAAATCAACAATTAAAACTATGGAATTTTGTAAAAAAAATGGACACAATGAGAATCTTTGAGTTGTACTGTCTTGATCTGGGATGCATTCAATTTTGGTGTTGTCTTTTTAGAGACTGAAATGATTATCATGGTACAAAATACCTTTTATTAGCTATAGTTACTATACTAACTGTAGTTCTTTTTTCTAAATAAAGATATTTAATCCTTATTTGTTAAGAGATATTATTTGATGCAGTACATTTATAAACAACAGCTTTGAAAGCTTCTCAGAAACTTCCTGGAACTATTCATATGGAATATGTCACCAACTGTCAAAGAATTGCAGTGATTTTTCATTTGTCTCTGAACATCATTCAAAACATTAATTTATATATTAAAATACTTGAATGACTAGTAACAAAGATACCTAAATGTCGTGTCCGCAAAAGACGCTCAGAGTCGGTGACTTTCATTCAAAGCTCTTTATTAACAATGGGAGAACCGAACCGGCGAAAGGCAAAAAGCCCGCGGCTTTTATACCTTTCGCAGCGGCGGCCGCGGCCAATGGCAGCGATTCAAGTCTCCCGCTCTTGGTTTGCACCAATCGCGGGAGACTTCAATCGGGCCAATCAGCGCGGCTCGCCTGGCCAATCAGAAATCCCCGTGCCTTAGCCAATCAAGGCGCGGGGATTTCGAGTATGCAAATTCAGGACATAACACCCCTCCCCTCTTGGTATGGTCCATCACGTGGTGTAGTCACGCAGGTAGGTGGGGCTCCGTCGAGTCCTAGTTGACCTGCGCAACTCACTTGCATGCTGTAACTCGGCCGGAGCGGTCATCTTTTTGGCTGCTCCTGCCTCTGTGCGAACCGGCTGGATGATCGGGCCGGTTCTTTCGCCGTGGCTCCCGCCTGGGCCTACCGGGTCGGTTGAGCTACGGATTTCGCCGCTCCCGCTTGGCTTCTCCGAGTCGGTAGAGCTGGCCAGGTGGTTCTTCTCCGGAGGGGACTTGCGATGGCTGTGTTCCGGTGAGTATTTTTGGTTTATTTTTTCCTGCGATTGTCTCTCCGGGTATTCCCTCCCCCCTTGGTTCGTGTCTTGGGGGTTGAGGTCAGTCGCTGTTCGTGACCTGAGCTGGTCGATATGTCGTTTCCAGGCTCGCCCATCGATGGTTTGGAGCCGGTACGACCGTGGACCAGTGACTTGAGTTATGACGGCTGGGATCCATAGGGGGTCCCCCGTCATGTTCTTTGCATAGACTAAGTCACCTGGGTCAAATGTCCGGTACCTGGAGCTGGAGTCTGGGGGCCGCTCCGGGTTATAGGTCGGGTGCAATCTGTCGAGTGGGGACCTCAGCTTTCTGCCCATTAGAAGCTCTGCAGGGCTCTTGTTAGTTGTGGTATTGGGAGTGATGTGCTGTATGAAGAGCAGTCTGTTGATTTTGTCGCTGATCTCCCCGTGGTCCATTTTCCGGAGGGTCTTTTTCGTAAACTGGACCATCCGTTCCGCCCTACCGTTCGCCGCCGGATGCGCCGGTGCTGTTAATGCGTGGCGGATACCCCTCTCCGCCAGGAACCGTTCAAAATCGATGGAAGTGAACTGGGGCCCGTTGTCTGAGACGACGACGTCTGGGAGGCCGTGTGTGGAAAACAGTTTACACAGTTCTTTAACGACGGCCTCTGTGGTAGTGGATTTCATGTCGCTTACTTCTAACCAATTGGAGTACGCGTCAACTGTGATTAGAAAAGTATGCCCATTTGTGGGGCCAGCAAAGTCTAGATGGATTCTGGACCAGGGCCCCCATGGTGTTTCCCAGTCCCGGATAGGTGCTGCGGGTGGGCTGGATCTGGTCTCCTGGCATCGGTGGCATTTGGCGACCCATGCTTCAATTTGCTTGTCCATCCCTGGCCACCAAGCGTAGCTCCTGGCCAGGGCTTTAGTCCTGACGATGCCAGGATGACCCTCATGTAGCATCTCTAATACCTTCTCTTGCAATCTGTCCGGAATTACCACCCGGTCACCCCACAGAATACACCCCCTTAGTAGTGAAAGTTCAGTCTGGCGCTGACGGAATGTTTTAAAAGTCTCGTCACTGTCTTTCTCCGGCCAGCCTTTTTCTGACCAGTGTAAGATTCGCGCCAGACGCCTGTCCTTAACGGTTTCTCTGGCAATGTCTGATGCGGTAATAGGTAAACTCTCGATACTTAGGGTGTTTGTTGTTGGTGCTGGGTCAGGTTCAGAGTCAGGTAAAGGCGAGCGGCTTAAAGCGTCCGCGTGCGAAATTTTCTTACCTGGCTTGTGTAGCAGTTCGTAACTGTAGGCTGCCAGGAATTCGGACCATCTTGTCATCCGGGGTGACAAGATGTTTGGCGTGGCTCGGTTTCCAGCGAGGATGCCCAGCAATGGCTTATGATCCGTCACGATGGTGAACGGGCGGCCATACAGGTATTCGTGAAAACGTTTAACGGCGGCAACTATAGCCAAAGCTTCTTTGTCCAGCTGGCTATAGTTCCGTTCCGGTTTAGTCAGAGTCCTGGAGAAAAAAGCGATGGGTGCTTCTCTCTGGTCTGGGAGGGTGTGGCTGAGGACAGCGCCGACGCCGAAGGGTGATGCGTCGCAAGTGACAGCTAAGGGCAAGGTTTCGCTGAATTGCATCAGGACGGCGTCGGAGGTGAGGAGGTCTTTGGTTTTTTGAAAGGCGGCTTGCTGTCGTCTCCCCCAAGTCCAGGCTGCCTTCTTGTCTAGGAGTCTATGTAAAGGTTCCGCCGCCGTTGCCTTTTGAGGTAGGAAAACATTATAAAAATTTAGTAAGCCTAGGAACGCTTGTAGTTCCGTTTTGGACTTTGGGGTGGGGGCTTCCTTGATGGCTTTCACTTTTTTAGTCGTAGGGTGAATGCCATGCCAGTCTAGGAGATAGCCCAAAAACTCTACTTGCTTTGTACATAGTTGGCATTTTTCTCGTTTGACTTTAAGTCCTGTTTCTTTAAATTTTGTTAAGACTTGTCTGAGTCGGTTTTCTAATTCGGCTTCGTTTGGCGCCGCCACTAATACGTCATCGAAATAGGGCACCACCCCCTTGATGCCCTGTAGCAAACGTTCCATCAGGCTCTGAAAGATGCCTGGTGCCACGCTGACTCCAAATTGGAGTCGGTTACACTTGAAAGCCCCCCGATGGGTCACGATTGTTTGGGCTTCCGCCGTTTTCTCGTCCACAGGTAGCTGCTGATATGCCTGGGCGAGGTCGAGCTTGGCAAAGACTTTGCCCCCTCCCAGTGAGTGCAGTAAATGTTGCACTATTGGGACTGGGTAGGCGCTTTGTTGCAACGCGCCATTTAGGGTGGCCTTATAGTCCCCGCAGATTCTCACGGACCCGTCTGGTTTTACTGGGGTCACTATAGGGGTTTCCCATCTGGCATGGTCTATCGGTTGCAATACCCCTTGTTTCACGAGCTTGTCGATCTGCTCGTCAATTTTAGGCTTTAAGGCGAATGGTACCCTTCTAGGTTTAAGCCGCTTAGGGGGAACCCCTGGGTCTAGGTCAAACGAGATAAGGGGCCCCTGGTACTTGCCCAAGCCTCCATCGAAGACCTCCTGGAACTCCTGGGCTAGCCGCTGTTCCCAAGCTTCGATGGTGACGTGGTTGACACCTGTCAGCGCGATGTTAAGCGGGGCGAACCATTGTAAACCCAGTAGGCTTGGGCGGTCGCGATCGACGATTGTGAGTGGCAGTTGTTCGGTGTGGCCTTTGTAAGTTATATTGAAGTTCTTGGTGCCCACTACCGGGACGCGATTCCCTTGGTAGTCTTTTATGATGATCTTTTGGGCATGCACGTTTCTTTTTTGTAGTGTAGGCACCAGTCTTTTGATTTCGCGCCATGCAATCATGGAAAGGTAGGACCCGGAGTCCACTTCCATTTTGCATGGCTGGCCTTCGATATGGACTTCTACGTGTACCTTTCTGGCGCCGTCGGAGATGGCGTGGCTGATGGTCACCGTCTGGTGGGTTTCTTCTTTTCGCCGACCGTCGCCGCTTCTTTGAGATCGTTGAGTGCGGTCCCACCGACCGTCTGGCTGGCGCTCTCTGGTTCTGGGTGGGGAGCTTTCTCTCCGTCTGTCGTGCTGTTCCCATTTGGGCGGGCTGCGGGTCTTCTTTTGGCGGCAAACTCGGGCGATGTGACCCCGTCGTTCACAATGCCTACAGATAGAGTCAAAAAATCGGCATTCTGACCTGGGGTGATCGCCGCCGCACCCGGCGCAGTTGGTCTTCGGCCTACGACCTTTTCGACTTCGTTGGTCGCCGCGTCCCGTCTGCACGCGATGTATGTCCTCCTCGTCTTCCGACGTGCTGGAGGTTGATTGGTATTCACCGTAGTGTGCGGTTGCTTCATTTCTTGTGTCGGCCGACCTTGCCGGGTTGTTGTTTCCGCCCTTCGCGTCAGATCTTCGCATGCTGTCTGCCGACGTGCGGGTTGCTTCAGCGGCTGCGGCTGCGGTAAGGGCATTGGCCAGGCTGATGTCGCCCTTGGCCATAAGTCGGCTCTGGAGTGTAGGATCCCATAAGCCGAGTACGAAGCGGTCTCTTATGAGACTGTTCAGACCTTCGAACTCGCAGAGTCCTCCTAGGCACTGTAGCTCTGCGACGAAGTCGCTCAATTTTTCGTCTGGTTTCTGGTTTCGGCGGTAGAACTCGTTGCGCCGTATCAGGATGGGGACTTCGGGGGCGTAATGGCGCCGCAGTATAGGTTCGAGGACGTCCCAGTCCATGGCGGTTGCGTCTGCCAGCTTGGCCAATGCTTTGGCCATCTGGAAGACCTCTGGTCCGCAATGCGTAAGGAAGATGGCGCGTTTTAGCGGGCCCGGGGCGTCCTTCATTCCGGCGCATTCCAGGTACATACGGAACCGATCCGAGTACGATTCCCAATCCTCGGCGGCGGGGTTGAAGGGGGCGGGCGGTGCTATCTTCGCCATCTCTGCGCTGGAGCTGGTTCTTGGGTGGACACGGGGTTCGGTTCAGGGGCGAGATCCCACCTTCGTCGCCAGTGTCGTGTCCGCAAAAGACGCTCAGAGTCGGTGACTTTCATTCAAAGCTCTTTATTAACAATGGGAGAACCGAACCAGCGAAAGGCAAAAAGCCCGCGGCTTTTATACCTTTCGCAGAGGCGGCCGCGGCCAATGGCAGCGATTCAAGTCTCCCGCTCTTGGTTTGCACCAATCGCGGGAGACTTCAATCGGGCCAATCAGCGCGGCTCGCCTGGCCAATCAGAAATCCCCGCGCCTTAGCCAATCAAGGCTCGGGGATTTCGAGTATTCCAATTCAGGACATAACACTAAAGATCAACTTCCTCTGAAATAATCTATCTGATTACCAATTACAAAGATATTTAGGAGTTTGTTATAAAGGAATTAAGGATAGGAATTCTTTGGTGGTAACATTACCATTAATATCATTCTTTAACAGTTGGCATAGTTCTTGTATAATGCCTATTCTGGAGTAGTAGAACATTTTCATTTTCCCAAGGCTTTTAAGTATAAGTAGGAATGCATTTTTAATATAGCTGCTGTGATACAAATAGAAACCTTTATAATAATCTGATGTATTTTATCTTGTGTAAGCACTTCAATGGATGAGAAAGTAATATTATAGTAATTAAGTGCTGTAATAATAATCAATAAAAATCCACTTAAAGATGCTTTCTCATGACGTGTTTCTTGTTTTAAAATTATTAATGACTATAAGAGTCTCATTAATTAAAAAAATACAGGCTAGGTCAATAGATTGATAACATTTATTCAGCTTTTGGCCTTTTTTTTTTTTGCAGGTTTCCCTCTTCAAGGCTGGCAAAATCAAACTAAATATAGCAAAACTAAATATATCTCTTCAAGGCCTCAAAGTCAGCTATATTTTTTTAAAAGAAATCAATCCAATTGTATGGTATACTAACATAAATGGCAGACAAAATTTAGAAGTGTGTAATAAGCAAAATAATGCTTATTAAGTATGGTAACTGATGATTTCTACTAGCACTTTACCAAAGATGCTAAATTTTAACCGGGTGATCCTGTTGAGGTAAATGCAAAAACAACAGAGACATAAAGCTTGTCATCTCATCCTATTTTCTTTTCTCTGTGTTGGTATCTGACCTGCTTTTTACAAACGTAGTTTGTTCAGAAAATGAAAAAGATTAGATTGCAAACAGGCTACATCTGATTAAAATGTACTTCCTAATATGATACCATTCTCTGTTGCCCCCCCCCCCATCCATCTGGTTTCAAGAAGGTATTTTAATTAATTCAAGATCTCAGTGTATGGAAGATGATACTTTTTATAGAAAGCATCCTTACCTTTTGTATGTCTTGATCCTAAAGTGTGTTTATTAGTACTCTTTCAAACTTATATAATCAATTTTCAGTCTATGCAAGGACTACTAAATATGGTAAGGAGCAGTGGTGGGATTCAATTTTTTTTACTACCAGTTCTGTGGGTGTAGCTTGGTGGGCGTGGCAGGGGGAAGGATACTGTAAAATCTCCAGTCAGAGGTGGTATTTGCCGGTTCTCTGAACTACTCAAAATTTCCACTACTGGTTCTCCAGAACTGGTCAGAACCTGCTAATACCATCTCTGGTAAGGTACAAAGGTAATATTCAGCAGGTTCTGACCAGTTCTGGAGAACTGGTAGCAGAAATTTTGAATAGTTCGGACAACTGGCAAATGCCACCTCTGACTGGACACCCCTGCCCCCATCTATTCCCTGCTTCCTGAGTCCCAGCTGATCGGCTGGGTCTTCTTTTGCTGCCCTGCACAGGAGAACAGAGCTGGAAAACAGGTTAGTGAGGTATGGAAGGAATGGAATTTTGCAGTAACCTTCCCCCAAGAGTGGGGAGGGAATGGAGATTTTACAATATCCTTCCCCTGCCATGCCTCCCAAACCATGCCCACAGAACCGATAGGAAAACATTTTGAATCCCACCACTGGTAAGGAGCCTTTCTGTGATTAGTGATTGTATCTGCATCCAACAAATTATCTCTATTACTTAATTTTTGACACATGCTAAAATTATAGCAAGAATAGATTACCCATTATAGGGTGATGGCAAATACATATATTGATTCTTTTTCTACCAAAACAGTCCTTTTTATTAATGTGGGTGTTGCTTTATCCAGCAGAATATATACACAAAAATAAAGCTAAATAAAGTAAAATGAAATTAAATCATAAAATAGAAATAATTGAGGTATACACAGAAAGCATTCTGCAAACTGGTGCTTATCATGGCAAAGAAGAAGAATTGTTATAATGATGTTACTACTACACAGAAAATTAAAATACCTGATTTAAATGTGAAAAAATTAAAGGCCATGGATCTGCTAAACCATATGAAGCTGGAAGGATGTCAAGTTCATTATCAGAGAAGAGGGAGACATGATTGTGGGATCAAAAAGCTGGGACTGGAAATTATAATAGCCCAAGATTATCAATGTAATCAATTAGAAGCATGCCAGATAGAATTAAAGAAGTTAAAGGATGTTTTCCTATTACTGAGTTATAGCAACTTAATAATTTCAGCCAGCCATACTTGAAGCAACATAAAGTCTATCCTTGTTATAATTATTTTGGCACAAGGATGATTAGATTATTCTAAAAGGCACAATAAATCACTTGGGGTGAAATTGTCGAAGAGAGACTGGCTGAACCAGAGCCAGGGCGAGGAGTTAAACATGGACTTAGTCTAGAATCCCTACATGGGCACATGATAGCAATGTCTGACCCTCCTTGAATGCTATTGAACCCTATCAAGTCCCACTCAGGTGCAAATTACTAGTCTGAGAAGATTTCTATATATAGGCAATTAATCAGCTAATTGAATTCTTTATGTGTAGACCTGGTTGTTCACACCTGACAGAAATAATCCAAATAGGCACTCCTTGTTAAGATAACTTTAACTATACCTATTGCTTTTAATAGTCAAAAGAATAAGAAAGTACAATACAGCAATGCTGGATTTTCCAATATTCCAGTCACTTGATTTGTAACACAACCTCCCAATCCTTTAAAAAAATATGGACTATATTAACCATTTCCAAGCCTTTGATTCAGAGATTATTTTATAATCAGTAAATGCATATAGGTTGAACTTCTTATCTGAGTTTTAATAACTTTTCAATTTATATAAAATGGTTTAAGTGGAATGTATGAATGACCCTGGGGACAGAGGGAAAGCGATGCTACCTAGGGAACAACCAGATAGGAGAGCAAGGGCAAGAATGGCTTGACAGTCAGAGGAGCAAACTTAAGAAGGACCCTAATGGATCAAGCAGTTAAAAGTAGTGGTGAAATTGTGTGCCTTGAGTTTTGGAAGATTCTGTTCATGCGGGTTTATAATAAAGTTGGTTTATCTTGCCATGTTTCCTGTTTGGTTTATCTGTGGGAGGTTGGCATCAATCTTTCTGGGGCAGGGTCCTAGGATTCTCACAGCAGTGTTGCAGTATATTTTTTCTTTGAAATTTCTAATTGGTTTGCCATAATATCCTGCACGGTGTGCATTCCCATAGTACCATAAAGTATATTTCCCCTGTCGTTCCTAGACTAATACTAAAGATTACTGTATTTCAGTAGTCCTTTCTGTTTCATTCTGTTTATGTCCACCTTCTCATCCTTTAAACTGAAACACTAATAATATTCTAATTTTGGTTTAGGATTTTTATTTGCTTGTTTAGCTTTGCTGAAAAAAAAACAACCCAGCTTTTTTTCTCAGTAGTCTAGCCTCTGTATTTGAATATGATTTATTTCTACTACTACCCCCCTCATGGGCAATCATCATCATCCCCTGGAGGTGGTTTCTTCTGGGCAGATAAGATACTTTACAGTTCTTTTCAACATTTTTTGTGAACTTTTTTCTTCTCTTTTATGATAAGGCTGGTTAGAGAAGCCCAAGTTGTGTGACAGCTCTTTGAATAGAGGTTTATTTGAAACAGAAACCAGTACCTAAGATATATATTTTCAAGATTCAGATTTCAATGTAAGCATTAAGAACGTTCTTAAAAATCTTCTTTTGAAATAAATATGATTTTGAAGTGCTTACCCTTGGTTCCTTCTTTTTCCCTTTCAGTAACTAAAGTTGCAATAAATAGCCCATGATTTACTTTAAGAAGATAAGCAGGGTCAGGCCTCATTATCATCTGGTTGACAGGCCACCAGAGAATACCAGAGCTGAAGGTTAGGTTGGAAAGTGAAAAATAAATCCACAAGATGGAAATGATAAATACATTCTGTACTGTTTATAATAAAAATTGCATATATGTGGGTCTATGAAATCCTCAGATGTGGAGCGTGAGTTGAAGGAGACTACTTATGTCCATAAAAACAAGATCTTCACATATAAAATTGGTCTTTCATCTCTCAGCCCAGTAGCTTCACTAGCTAGACCAGACAAACCCACAGGAAGACTACTCTTTATCAGAATTGTCTATAGTAATAGAACCTTGAAAGTCTGATTGTGCTTAATTTCCTTTTGTTGTTATACCTCAGTGAATTAGAGAAAGTAAAATTTCTGAAATTTATCTGCTTACTAGAACTTAAAAATGTTTCAGTCTTCTTTGCTGAGGTCAGTGATGTGAACAGATGACACATATGCCAAATATGACATGCTATGACATTTGGGCTGACATACCAGTGTTCACCAACACCCAACAAAAACTATTTTCAAAAGCATGCTTCATTCTCACCCAATGTTCTGACCAATGTGACTGTAATTAAGCACACGCTTAGTTAAAACAACTCTTGTTTTATTTCAATGCTGGGAATTATGTTCATTCCCAGCCTGTAATGAGTTCCAAACAGTCCCTCAAGATAAGCACCCACCTTTCTCTCTTTTGAATTGCTGCCAACAACAAAAGTGCCAAATGAACTATAAAAAACTAACCGAAGTACAAAGTCCACACAGAATTTCAAGGATTAATCCAAACAGAAAGAATGACTTTGCTTCCTACAAAGTTTCTTCACCTTTGCCTTTCATTATATCTTATGGGAGGGGTTATCATCTCCCAGCCTTACTCCCAAGTTGCCCCTTTTGTCTCAGTTGCTCTTGCCTTGGTTCCTCACTGCTGCCAGACTCTGGAGGCTCCGGAGTCACACACCACTCCCAAATGGTCCTGGTCCCATCTCTGCATCCTCGTCCAAGTCCTCTCCAGACTCCAGTACTGGTCCCCATTCTTTCCCACTGTCCAATTCTGCTGCCATCTGCACAGGCTTCTGGTGATCCACAACACCTAATTTTCAGAGGTTGCAGTAGCTGCACGAGAATGGGACATACTTTTGCATGACCTCTGGAGTCTCCAAAAATTGCTCAAGAATTGTGTGTTGTTACAGGTTGCAGAAGTGGATTCTCTGTAGTGGCTTCAAGAGTTAAAAAAAAACTTCAAAAGTTCTTGCATATTTCTGTCAAGACTTCATACAACTTGAAGCAGCCTTAGTAGGCTTGGGGCTCTTGCCAGAGAGAGAACACTGCCTGAAGATAAGTGTATGGCAGACCCTGGGGAGTGCTGGGCTCTTAGGATAATCATGCCATCCCCCAAGTCTTGCACAACTTGATACACAATGGTGCAAGGTGACCTTTTCAAGTGACAGTGGTGGCAGGAGGGCTGAGGTTGAAGCCCAGGCCACCGCTGCCTAGTGCTGTTGTTCAGGGTGGCCTTGATGCCTAGTTGATAGGGGAGATAGATAATTGTTTCTCTTTTGCTAGGGATGGGAGTCAAATTAGACGTTTTCCATTTTTTAATGTACTGAGCCAAAAGTTCTTGCATATTTCTGTCAAGGTAATCTTCCTTACAATTCCAAACTCTTTTTTTTTGCTCTCTAACAAAGAACTAGGAGTGTAAACTATGGTAATTAAATAAAACCAAATAGCTGCTCTCTCTTTCCATCCACAGTAAGCTAGCATGATTTTGAGGCTGGTAGATCAACTGCCAAATAAAGCCCTACCTCAGCTCATGTGGGAATGCTCTGTTATTCTGCTATTTAGCTGGCTCCCTCTCTCTCTCAGCCAGCTATTAGACCATGAAGAATCTGAAATGACAGGCTAATGATCACAGTTGTTTAAAGGATGATGAACAACCAATCCTTTTAGCCAAACCTGTGAAGAATCTGCACTGTAGTGAGCTTTTCTTCCTACTGATATCTATTTAGTCTCAAATTATAAAGCTGGCACAATCTTTGCTTTATTATCCAAATATGAGCCCTTATTTACTCTAAACTACAATTTAAAGTATTTAGGATTATCTATATTCTGTTTCTCCAAGAAGGCAACATTGTTAAAAAGAAAATGTAGGAATGTCATTTAGATTCCTTGGGAATTGTAGATTATTTTTGCACTTGGTTGATAATTTGATAATTAGAAACCTTCATAATCTCTTCTTCTATATTCATATTTAATGAATGAAAGAAAGCATAAAACTTAGAGGTTCTTGGTGCTCTCTGAACTTCAATGTTTTCTTACAGATATTTCATTACCAAACTAGGTAACTTCTTCAGTGTTGGAAGAGAATGAAGTTTTGTTTCCTTTTATATTCTTGTAACCTGTCGTTATGTATGGGAGTGGTTTGGGGGTTCCTTGGTTGGGCTGTTTACTGTTAGTTTGATTGGGGTATTGTTTGCTTCTTGCATTGTGGTATGATTTTAATCTTGGTGTTAATTTCTGCTCATCCAGGTGGTGATTGCTGGTGAGGTGTTTTGATATTTGTTCCTTTTTTGGCTTGTTGATTGTGTCTTTTGAATTGTCTGTAGATCTTGCTACTATCTAGCTGCCTGTTGATGGCTGATTTGTCAGAGTGCCAGGCTGCCAGGAAATTTCTAGTATTTTTGAATTTGATTTGGTCTAGAATGGTCACACTTTCCCAGTTGAAACTATGGTAAAGTCCGTTATTGTGTTGTAAAATTAAGGGGTTTTCTTCATTTCTTCTCATTCCTAATTGGAGTTAATGGATATACTCTTCTAGTCAGCGGTGGGTTGAAGCTGGTTTAACAATCAGTTCGGTGAACGCACATGAAGCATTCAAAACCCACCCATTTTAAGCTTAAAAACTTACCTTCTATGTCAGCACTGGTGAATAAAACAGCTGAGGCGTGGCAATCCACTGTGCCACGTGAATTAGCTGAGCTAAAAAACAGGGAAATATAGGACAGGAAAGGGCAGGGGTTGGTGGATGGGACCAACTGCTCACCGAAACTACCAGTTCACTAGATCAGGTCCGAACCGGTAGCAGCCCACCATTGCTTCTAGTCTTCCGCCTGTTTGTCCTATGTAGTGGCTGTTGCAATCCTTAGCCTGTATGTTGTAAAGAACTCCCTTTTTTCTTCTTCTAGAGCTGCTGGGCCTTTCGGTTTACTTAGGATGTTTTGGAGGGCTTTAGTTGGTTAGTGTGCTACAACTAATGTGTAAAAGTAATGTGTAATGCTACAAAGATTGTATATGAGTTTTTAAAATTTGAAAAAGTTCAATAAAATAAAAAAGAAATTTGAAAATGGAATGAAATATTTGAACTATACCTGTACATGAGTCCCAGCTCAGGATTTTGAGATAAAAAAAACAAATGAGATCAAAATATGACATAGATTAAAATTAAATCAATTTTAGTTCTGCTTTAGGCAAGAAAGATAGCTAGATGACCATGAGCTAGCCATATTCTCTCAGCCCAACCAACCCCACAGCGTTATTATTGTGTGTGTGGGGGGGGGGGGAGGATGGGGTCTTAAGCATTCTCACTACTTTGAATTATTTATAACAAGGCAGGATAAAAAATGATAAATCAGTGAATCTGTTTGAAACCTTTAATCTTTACATGATTTTTTTTCTGTTTCTTACTTACAGATTATTGTATAACAGAAGACACATTTATTTCAAGCATTTTATGGCATGAAAACTACAAATGGCTGGTTCAGTCTTGTATAGAAAGATATTTTCCCACCTTGTGGTTTGAGGGCAGAAAAACCCACTCCCTAGAGTATTTTGTACATGGAAAAATTAGTCTTACAACAGGTAAGCATTAGAAATCAGCCAGATTTAGTTACCTTGACCAAATGAATAACTGTTTCAGCAAATGTATGCCTTTCCTTTCTTTGTTTATTTTACTAAGTAATTTTGCTTCACACTTTGATTCTCAACTTTCCTCCTTTATCTATCAAGGCCCCTTTTCCGTACTTTTTCTGAATATTTCATGGTGTCACGGGCACCATTAAATATTGACAGATTTAACCACAGCAGCCATGATTTAAGAAAAAAAAAATCCCATGAGCTTAAGAGCCAATATATTCACACAAACTACTGAGGTTTCTTTGTTATATAACTTGTGTCCCCACTATTTGGAATTAATCAAGGAAACAGAAGCGGATAGTAGTGTTCTTTAGCATAGATTCCCTTGGAAGTATGCAAGGAGACTTTCCAGTTATTTTATGATGAACAAAGTCATACAATCGCAAAGCAAAGAAAAATTAACAATGTAATATTATTTAAATTGCTATCCTTTTTCTAGTTAAAAGCAGTTGGCGGATTAACAACTCCATTTCGTTGTCTTTTTTCCCAGTCAAGTTCACTGCAGAATACCAATGAGGCTCACTGAAATGGAAACTTTTCATTCTGAATAATTAGCATAAATGGAACGTGCACCCATTTTCAATGTGATTCCTTTAATTCTGTTTTTTTTAAATGTTTTTAGTAGAAAAAGTATGAAGCAATCATCAGTCTGATGAAGAAGGAAACAGCAATTCATAACCACTTTTCAACTGATTGAAGTGTTATAAAAGTTGCACTAAATTAATAAATGCACGTGTACATAAAACATTAAAACGATAGTCAAGAAAGGAAATTTTGAATATATAGTTGCAGGAAAAGAAAATATTAATTAAGAAAAGATAGGTGTGATATATTGAGGGTCTGCAAGCATGCTGATATTTATTTCTTTGGAACCCATAAATACTGAACATATGAAGATCATACCACATAGATTCCTCTTTAAACATTAGCAAGTTCTTCAGCTCCTAGTCAATATGAGTAATTTCTGAAAATCTTTTTCTTTTCTTTCTATATGAATGGATAACTCAAACAGTACTTGTTAACAATGGATTTTTTCACATTAGTGGATGTCATATTCCAAGATCAGTTGTGTGGAATGTTTAATATAGTGATTGCAATAGTTATTTGTTTAATTACAGCTCTTGCCATCAGTTGTGAATGCAAACCATGATATTTCATGAAGGTCTTTAAAAGCTGAGATCAAGAATGAAGATAATGAAAAAGATGAAGCCTGGTTTTGTTTCTCCAGTTAGCAAGTGTAGTGTAGTGACTATGGATACAGTGTTTTGACTACATGAGTAATAGCTGAGCAATCAAAATCCTCTCAAAGTCAATTGCAGGTTCTTCACTCACAGAAATGACAAGTATTGGCAAGCTAAATGACATGAGATTAGTTCCTTAAAAAGTTAATTCATTCTCAGTAGGTATTTAGCATGACTGAGTATCTGAAAAAAAAAATCTCTTGAATCAATTTTGGATCCAGTTGTTAACCTAAACAGGGGAAAAATAGCATAGTGTTTGCAGTCTGGTGCTCCCTCTACAAATAAATAGCAAAAATTTGCTAAGTGATCTGACCGCAGTAAGGTTTATGGACCTCACGGGACTTGCAAAACTTCAGCTGCAATTCAAAACAGAAGGAGCTTAAGCACAAATAAAGGAAGACGTCCCTGTTGTGGTGAGGACAAAGGAAGAACTTGTTCTTCTGGTCAGGGGTCTTGGCTTTTGTTTAAAACAAAAGTAGAAGGCATTTAAAATGAGTGGCTTAGTCATTCAATCTACTGGCATGCCATTAAAAAAAATTAAGGTAAGAAAAGAGCAATACCGGTCCTAAGAATTAAGCAAGGTTGGTGGCTTTTGAATAGGGCCTCCTCCCAGAATATGGTCCTTTGTTTTGCCAGATTTTAGGAAACCTAAGTTTATTTGGATGTCTATGGGTATTCCCAGCACCCAAGGGCAGCAGAAACTATGAATATGATAGAAGTCACAAAGACAAAGACAAAACACAGAATTAGAAGACTGTTCCACAAAAATGAATAGCAATCTTGTTTATGTCATTTAAAATTAAAAGTTCAACTGTACTGGATGTTCCATATTAAGCAGGCTTGAAACCCTGCATTCCTATTGGTCTACAAAGAGAACTATCTGATTGGACAGCCAGACGGCTGTGATTGGCTCGCTAAGAGTCTACCGCAATTGGATGAAACCAATCACGGGAAACCCAAAGCGATGTCATTGGCAGCCTAGCTGCGGCTAGCTCTATAAAAAGAACTGCCGCGAGCGCTTTCTTTTGTTCGGATCTAGCCTGTAAATAAAGAGCAGTTGTTCACTTATTCTGAGTCTCTCGTCTCTATGAGCCCGACCTTCCGAACTTAACACTGGGGAACATCATCTCCCCTTCTCCAGGGAACAGATTGGCCCCAACCCCACTGGCTTTTTGCAAGGTCCCCAAAGAGATGGTTTTGCCGATGAGTATGGGGTGACGGCAGTGGCCTAGGGCTATTGGAAGGGCTATTCTGATTGCTCGGATGAATGGATTACCTTGGCTGCGACTTTTATGTATTTTATGAAGGCTTTTAAAAAAGTATGTTTTATATTGGGCTTTTTTATTTTTTAAATTTCTCTTCTTTTTTATGCTTTTATATTTGCTTTAATTGTTTATAAGCCAACCAGAGACACATATATGAGACGAGCAGCTCATTTGAAAAATAAAGGAAGAATGACAGAAAGGAATTCTAGCCTTTTTCCTTTCAATCTTCTGTTACCTAATGCAACGATCACTTGATTTTAGTTCCTTTTCCCAGGCATTGCTATTTGATAATACACCTTCATTTATTTATTTTCTTGATTTGAATTTGCAAGCTGTTTTATTTTACCCTTATAAAAACAACCATATAAAGAGATTGGTTTGAGAAATAGCAGCTGCCCCTCATTGAGCCTGAAAGCTTGCAGAGAAGAATAAAATAAGTCAAGATTTAGTATAGTATTCTATAATATAGTTAGTATACTTTGATTCTTTGCTCATCTTCCCAGGAACTTCGCTCTACCACAGTGAGTGATTCCAGGGGGTTCTGGGGGAAAACAAGACAATGCTAAATCCTAAAAGTGATTAAAGTTTCTAACCTACCAGACTCCTCATACATAAAGAAGAAACAGGACCAATTTTATGAGGAAGGGCAAAAAGGAAAAGAATGTCCATATTAAACAGTTTAATACAATTTCTAAGTCACATATTATAAAGGAATGACTCCAGTGGTCCTCAGGTCCATAAGTATGCATCCTTAATCTAGAAGCAAGATGTGGAAGATAAATTGTGTGAGAAGTCTAATCTAGAAATCATATGTTGAAAAAACAGAATTCAGCTTTGGTCTAATCTATTCAAGCAAACTTGAGAAATTGTTTATGAATTCATTAGTTCTGCCACTTTTTAAACTTACTTTAGCCAAGTAGAAGACATTACAGATACTTATGCTTTCAAAAAACAGAAATAACTATTAAACACAAGCATGCAGCATTTCTCCACATATGCACATCTATCTGTGACATTTTCTATGCACTGAACATTAAAAAAGATGCAAGAAACAAGATGGAGGCCAATACAAAGGCAGTTGAGAAGACTTGCCATGTTAGACAAAGCAGGGTATAGTTACATACCATGTTACTGTCGTGTCGTTGGAAATGATGCCAGGAGTCGGTGACTTCAAATCATGCTCTTTTATTGATGTAGGAACCGAACTGGCGCTATAGAAAAAGTTCGCGGCTTTTATTCCTTTAGCCATGGCGGCCGCGGCCAATGGCACCGCTTTGAATCTCCCGCGATTCGAAAAGACCAATCACGGGAGATTCTTAGCGAGCCAATCGGCGCGGCTCGCCTGACCAATCAGAGTGCCCCGCGCTTTGGCCAATCAAAGCGCGGGGATCTCAAGAATGCTAATGAGGGGACAGAACACCCCTCCCCTCTTGGTTTAGTCCTTACGTCGTGTAGTCCCGTAGGTAGGCGGGGCTCCGTCTTAGCCTACTGGACCTGCGCAGCTCAGTCGTAGGTTGGATCCCGGCTGGTTCGGTCGGGGTCTCTGCTTCTCCGGATGCCGTCGTGGGAACCGGCTGGTCGGTCGGGCCGGGCCGCTCTCCGTAGCTCCCTCCTGGGCCTCCCGGGTTGGTTGAGCTGCGGGTTTCGCTGCTCCCGCTCGGTCTCCCCGGGTCGGTCGAGCTGGCCTGGCTGTCTCTTCCTGGCGAGGGGTCGTGCTGTCTGCTTTCCAGTAAGTATGGTTGGTTTATTCTTCTTTGGTTTTGGTCCCCTGGGTATTCCCTCCCCTCTTGGTTTGTGTTGTGGGGGTTGGTTTCGCCTGCTTGTGCGTCGGTGGTTTCTTGGGTGGTCATCCTCGACCTTAATTGGTCGATGTGGCGTTTCCATGCTCGTCTGTCTGTTGTTTGTAGCCGGTACGAGTGTGGGCCTGTTATTTGTGTGATGACGGCCGGTACCGATAACGGGTCTCCCGTCAGGTTTCTTGCGTATACGGGGTCGCCTGGTGCAAAAGTTCGGTGTTTGCTGGTTGAGTCTGGGGGCTTCTCCGGGTTATACGTGGGGTGTAATCTGTCGAGTGGGGACCTTAATTTCCTCCCCATTAATAGTTCGGCTGGGCTCTTATTCGTTGTGGTATATGGGGTTATGTGTTGGGTGAAGAGTAATTTATTTATTTTATCCTGGATCTCCCCGTGGTCTATTTTCCGGATGGTTTTCTTAGTGAATTGCACCATCCGTTCCGCCCTACCGTTCGCCGCCGGGTGCACCGGTGCTGTCAGCGCGTGTCGGATGCCCCTTTCCACAAGGAATTTTTCGAATTCTAGCGAGGTGAATTGGGGCCCGTTGTCGGAAACGATGACATCTGGGAGGCCGTGCGTTGCAAAGAGTTTGCCGAGTTCCTTGATCACGGCCTCTGTGGTTGTTGTTTTCATGTTGCTTACCTCCAGCCAGTTGGAGTAAGCGTCTACTGTTATAAGGAAGGTGTGTCCTTTTGTGGGCCCAGCGAAGTCTATGTGGATCCTAGACCAAGGTCCCCTTGGGGTTTCCCACTCTAGGATGGGTGATGTGGGTGGACTTGGCCTAGTTTCCTGGCATCGTTGGCACCTTGCTACCAGGTCTCAATTTGTTTGTCCATCCCTGGCCACCAAGCGTAACTTCTGGCCAGGGCTTTAGTCCTAACGATGCCAGGGTGCCCCTCGTGTAACAGTTCCAGAACCTTCCCTTGTAGTTTTTCTGGAATGACCACCCTATCCCCCCATAGTATGCACCCTTTTAATAATGAGAGTTCCGTTTGCCAGTTTCGGAATGTCTTGACGGACTCGTCGTTGTCCCTTTCTGGCCACCCTTTCTCTACCCAATGCAACACCCGCGCCAGACGTTTGTCTTTATTAGTCTCTCGGGCAATGTCTGACGCGGTTATGGGTAGGTTGGGTAGAGTCTCTATACTGAGAGTGGTCATCGTGGGTGCTGGGTCGGTGTCAGGTTCCGGTAGCGGCGAGCGGCTTAAGGCGTCTGCATGGGAGATCGTCTTACCCGGTCTGTGTATGAGTCCGTAGTTGTAGGCCGCCAGGAACTCGGACCACCTTGTCATTCGGGGAGACAGAATATTTGGGGTGGCCCGGTTCCCTGCAAGGATTCCCAGCAGCGGCTTGTGGTCGGTTATAATGATGAATGTCCGGCCGTAGAGATAATCGTGGAATCTTTTTACTGCAGCAACGATAGCCAGAGCCTCTTTGTCCAGCTGGCTGTAGTTCCGCTCCGGTTTGGTGAGGGTCCTTGAAAAGAACGCGATGGGTGCTTCTTTTCCATCGGGGAGGGTATGGCTGAGGACAGCGCCAACGCTGAAGGGTGATGCGTCGCATGTGACGGCCAGAGGTAGGGTCTCGTTGTATTGTATAAGGACAGCGTCCGAAGTGAGGAGGTCCTTTGTTCTCTGGAAGGCGGCTTGCTCGCGTTTCCCCCAAGTCCAGGTCGCCGCCTTGTCCAGGAGCCTATGCAAAAGCTCCGCCACCGTCGCCTTTTGGGGCAGGAAAACATTGTAAAAGTTAAGTAGCCCCAGGAATGCCTGTAGTTTCGTCTTCGACTTGGGTGTGGGGGCTTCTTTGATGGCCTTGATTTTTTGGTTTGTGGGGTGAATGCCGTGACGGTCTAGGAGATATCCTAGGAATTCAACCCGTTCCGTGTATAATTGGCATTTCTCCCTCTTTACCTTGAGCCCGGTCTCTTTGAATTTGGTTAGGACCTCCCTTAGGCGACCCTCTAGTTCGGCTTGGTTGGTTGCCGACACTAAGACGTCATTGAAGTAAGGTACCATCCCCTTGATGCCTTGTAATAGTCTTTCCATTAGGCTTTGGAATATTCCCGGTGCCACGCTGACTCCGAATTGGAGCCGGTTGCATTTAAATGCTCCCCGGTGGGTGACTATGGTTTGCGCTTCTGCCATTTCCTCGTCGACTGGCAACTGTTGGTATGCCTGGGCGAGGTCGAGTTTGGCGAAAACCTTGCCCCCTCCCAGTGAATGCAGTAGGTGTTGCACCACTGGGACGGGGTAGGCGCTTTGTTGCAACGCGCCATTTAGGGTGGCCTTATAGTCCCCACAGATCCTCACCGACCCATCGGGCTTGATCGGGGTGACTATGAGGGTCTCCCACCGAAAGTGGTCTATTGGTTGTAGGACCCCTTGCTTGACGAGCTTGTCAATTTGCTCGTCTATCTTGGGTTTAAGTGCGAATGGCACCCGCCTTGGTTTCAGGCATTTTGGGGGGACGTTTGGGTCTAGGCTGAATGATATAAGGGGCCCTCGGTACTTGCCTAGGTTTCCGTCAAAGACCTCTTGGAATTCCTCGGCCAGTTGTTGCTCCCAGCTGTTGTCGGTGACGTGGTCGATTCCCATGACTGCGATGCCGAGCGGGGCAAACCATTGCAGTCCCAGTAGGCTTGGGCGGTCGCGATCGACGATTGTCAGAGGAAGCCTTTCGGTGCGCCTTTGTATGTTACGTTGAACTGTCTGGTTCCGACTACCGGGATGCGATTTCCCTGGTAGTCCTTTACGATTAGTCTCTGGCTGTCTAGGCCTTTCCTTTGGATGGTAGGCACCAAGCGCTTTATTTCTTGCCATGCTATCATGGAGAGGTAGGACCTGGAGTCCACCTCCATTTTGCATGGCTCGTCCTCGATACCTACCTCCACCTAGACCTTCCGGGCGTGATTGGTTGTGGCATGGCCGATGGTGACTGTCTGATGGGTCTCCTCTCTTCGCCGGGTCTCGCCGCCTCATAGGGATCGTCCATTCCGGTCCCATCTGTTGTCAGAGGGGCGATCTCTGGTCCGGGGTGGTGTGCTCTCTCTCCTCCGTTCGCTCTGGTCCCATCGGGGCGGGCTGCGGTTCTTTTTGAGGCGGCAGACGTGGGCGATGTGTCCCTTCTTGTCACAATGCCGGCAGATCGACTCGAAAAACCGGCATTCGGACCTGGGGTGGTCGCCTCCGCAACCGGCACAGTTGGTCCTCGACTTACAACCCCGCCGGTTCTGTGGGTCACGGCCTGCCTGGAGGCGATGAATTTCCTCCTCGTCATCGGAAGTGCCCAATGCCGAGTGGAAATCGCCCTGGTGGGTGGTTGTCTCGGGTTGGGCCTCGGCCGACCTTGCAGGGTGGTTGTTCCCGCTGCGGTCCCCAGCGTTCGGTCGGCGCATGAGGTCGGCGGATGTTCGGGTCGCTTCGGTGGCTGCGGCTGCGGTGAGGATGTCTACAAGGCTAATGTTACCCTTGGCCATCAGCCGGCTCTGGAGGACAGGGTCCCACAGGCTGAGCACAATTCGGTCTCGCAGGGCGTCGTTCAGGTTGTCGAATTCGCACAGCCCCCCTAGGTGCCGTAGTTCGGCGACGAAGTCGCTGAAACTCTCACCCGACCATTGGTCCTGACGGTAGAACTCGTTGCGTCGGATTAGGATGGGCATCTCTGGAGCGTAGTGCCGCCGAAGTATTGGCTCGAGGACGTCCCAGTCCATCGCGGTCGCGTCGGCGGGTTTGGCAAGTGCCTTGGCCATCTTAAATACCTCGGTCCCGCAGTGGGTCAGGAAGATGGCGTGCTTCATGGGGCCGGTGGCGTCCTTCAGGTTGCTGCACTCGAGGAACATGCGGAATCGGTCGGAGTACGATTCCCAGTCCTCGCTGGCGGGGTTGAAGAGTGCGGGGGGTGCGATTTTCACCATCGTGGAGATTCGTCTGGCTTCCGTCGGACACGTGGTTCGGTTCAGGATCTGGATCCCACCTTCGTCGGCAGTGTCGTGTCGTCGGAAATGATGCCAGGAGTCGGTGACTTCAAATCATGCTCTTTTATTGATGTAGGAACCGAACTGGCTCTATAGAAAAAGTTCACGGCTTTTATTCCTTTAGCCGCGGCGGCCGCGGCCGCGGCCAATGGCACCGCTTTGAATCTCCCCCGATTCGAATAGATCAATCGCGGGAGATTCTTAGCGAGCCAATCGGCGCGGCTCGCCTAACCAATCAGAGTGCCCCGCGCTTTCGCCAATCAAAGCACGGGGATCTCAAGAATGCTAATGAGGGGACAGAACAGTTACCATACCTTGTAATCAGTGGTGGGATTCAGCCAGTTTGCCCCACTTTGGGAGAACCAGTTGTTAACTTTCTGAGCAGTTTGGTGAACTGGTTGTTGGAAGAAATCATTAGGGCAGAGAACCAGTTATTAAATTATTTGAATCCCACCACTGCTTGTAATCTTTCAAGATTCTTGGAAGAAAAATGTTGATGGCAGCTAGAAGCCTTGATTCCTGTAGCAAGAATCATCAATAGATTGATTTGAAGGGCTGCACACAAAATGAAAACATAGAAATGGAGAGGAAAAGTGATCCATTGATGTCAAGTTATATAATGCTAGTTAAGCAAAAAGCAGCATGAGATAGAAAATCACATTTAACTGTGCAATAGAAATATGTTTCATTTATTGGAGAAGAACAATGATTATACATCCTGATGAATTTATTCATTTTCCATGATTATACTATTAGACAAAAAGTTCAAGGGAATGCATGAACCAAATAAATGAAAAACAATGGGGAATATAGATGTATGAAATAAGAAAGATAATTCTCCAGCCTTTCTGTTTTATGCTTTCATCCTTTTCTCAGTCATAGATTTTTTTTTAGCTGAATTGAGATATGAAGATTTCATAGAAGAAAACATTTCACTTGCACTTAGTGTTCATTTAAAGAACAACACTCATTACTCATCAGGCAAAAGCTGCTTAATTTCAGGCAAATTGGGTATTCTAAGATGATTTTTCTGTAAAAAATTATTTTCTAGATATTTCTTCCTAGATAATATTTGTGTTGTTTTAGTCTAGTTATTGCTAAAATTTATTCATATTTTCCTTGAAAAAATTGCAAGGAAATTAAACAATCAAAATAGATGAAGGCATGTAATTACTTGATTGATGGGTGATTTAAAACTCGTAGGAGTTTTAAAATAATCTAGATAAGTGCAAGCATCATAGCAGAGAAAATGCCTTGGTTAGACTTACAGAATCATAAAACATTCTGTGCGTGAGATAATAGCAAATTCAAAATAGCCAATTTTATGTTCTTTTCGAACAATTCTTTCCTTTTTCTAGACAGAACTGGTAGGAGATAGGTACCAGGGGTCAACATGCAATTCACCTCAGCTTTGTGCTGTTTTTGAGGTATGGTACAATATAGTAGTTTCAGGTTGCTTTTTAGAAAGGCACCTTCAAAGGGATGCTTTGCTTGAAATGAAGCAAACTTTCTACATTTTGCAGTACCAGTAGAAACACCAAATTGCATTCTACTGAAGATGTATCTGTAGAATAATAAAAAATCACAACAACAGTTTTCAGGCCTTACCTGTATGACTTCTTTCCAAAACTTTAGCATATTTTGTACAAAATTTTTACTCCCTGCTTTATTTGAGTGTCGGGTAGGGGTCTTTTGGGGCTGGAATTTATTTTAGTACTCCTAAGCCTGCTTTAATTTATGTACAATAAATAAATTTGTTAAGTTATTTGCATAATTGAGATTTTTGTTCAAGCAATTTATTTACCTCAGATAAATGGTATATATCTCAGAAAGGACCAGATCTGGTTTATCGGTAGCATTGAATCTAAAGATTCAGATTCTGTCTGAAATGGAAAGAAGAGTTTAAAAAGTTGGCTGAAGAATTCTGGGAGTTGAAATCCACATATCTTAAAATTGTCAAGGTTGAGAAACACTAATCTAGAGAATCACAAAGCAACTAGAGTCTAGACAGTGAACATGACAAAGACAGATTGGAATGTCAACCAAGACAAGAATTTTGCATACTTTTGTTAATATTTTATTCATCACCTGTTAACTGCATAGTGAAGAATGAGAAGTTTAGGTAGGAAAATATTGGAGAAAAGAGGTCTGAGCAAACAAAGTGCAGTTTTATAATTATAACTTGTGGCACTTTTCACATTTCTCTGAATTTGGTTGTGATTATTAGTAACAAATAAACATATTGGTTGTGATTGTTGGCAGTAAGAATTAGTAGTAAGGATTGAAAACAGAGAAGTTGAGAATTTTTTTTGGCAGTTTTGCAGAGAATCAGAGCAATCAAGATGATAATGAAAGAAGCATAGCTAGTTTCCTACTTACCCAAGTGAGCATATACATTGGTCTCAATTGCGGACTTTTGGAAAATAACATTTAATCTGAAAGCAAATGTTTATCTTCTCTTTTGTTTTTGGAGTTGATTTCATAACATTGACATTTCATTAATTGCATCTGATTTCATTATGTATAAATCTGGAATGCTAGAGCTGAAAAGGAGGACCATCAGGCTCCTAGACTTGAAATGAAGTTCTCCAAAGGATTTTGGGTAGCTAATAAAGCCCATCTATGTAATCCTGTATAGCCATCTTTCCCTGTTTATGAGTTTGTTAATATCCCACCTTTCTTTCAGGAGATGAAGGCAGCCAACTTATCACCCCCTCATCTCACCATAATAACAACGCTGCTAGTTTGGGCTGAAAGGTGCTAGTCCAAGTCAGCCACTGGCTTTCTATGGCTGACAAAGGAGTTGACTTGACATTTTCCCACTGTCAGGATGACATCATGATCACTACATAACACTACTGTACAATGCAAAATAATGCAATAAATGAAACAGAGCACCTTTAGTCTGTTAGATTTTTAAAAACAATGGCACTGTTTCATTTCTCATTGTGTATTTATATGTATGATGTGGGAAGGAAGTTAAGCATTGCAGCTTGCTGACATGAGTAGCTGTAATCTTCCCTTTCACAATGGCAAATCATAGCTATATGAAATTTGATCGATACTCTTAGTCATTGAATAGATCTGCTGCTGAATGCAAATGTGATTCTGGTCTGTAATTCAGAAAAGGAAGAAAGCCTTTGGACAGGAAAACTACACATCTTTGGACAGCAACACATCATAATAATTTCCCTGAAGATCTATCAAAGGGTGGCAGACAACTATAGAGGCTGTCAGAGCTACCTTATAGTTTATAATCTGAAGAAAGATTTGAAGAAAAAATAGTGCTTGATGTAGGTAATGGGCTGTAGTAACATATGAAGTTAACTGTTTTCTCTGTGTATGAAACAAAATAAAAAGTTGAAAGCAAAACAACAGATTTATGGAAATAATCACGCTTCCAAAAGGCTTATGTTAGGGCCAGAGTAGATGGATTTGATTTTTTTCCAAACACTCTGAATAAACTCACTTATCCTCTCATGCATTTGTTTCAGTTTTATGTATTCTTCCATAGTAATAAAATAACCCACATACATATGCCACAATAGATCCACAGAAACATTCACAGGGAGTCTTTTTAGCAACTTTATTTTGGCAATGAAAGTATCAACTTTCTTCAATAACTTTCCCTTTAATAGCTTCTCACTAGGTGGCCAAATCCTTTCTGTTCAATATAGCTTAGAGAACATCAATGGCATTTCTGCTCCTGCATTTTAGGAACCAATATAATTTGACTAATGGTGCAAACCTGTGTGTGTATATGTGTGTTTATTGTGTGAGGAGCATATATGTGAGTCTCAAAAAAGTCAATTAGGTATACCTTTTCCCCCACAAGTAAGTATACACTTGGGTTGTAACCTGAATTGCTAAAATCACTATGTGCATTTTCTGTCCTTTTTGTACTACTGATTTCATTAAGTTGGTTGTTTTATTATCTTTTAAAACTTTTGTTTCTGTTTGAGGAAAGGCTCTATAATTTAGTTAAGGAAAGTAAAGTTTATTTAAAACAAATGAACAAACAAACAAACATGAAATAATATTCCAATACTGAATTGGTATCGAAAGGAGGCAACAGTGGCATTCTAGCCTCTGTTCCTTAATTTGTCATAGAACAGATCTAATATGTTAGTGTTTTTTGCATATCACTTTTAGTTATTTATGACATATGTATCTAATCCTTTCTATAAGCTGCCTGGGATAGCATTTAATGATTTCAGAAACCTCTCTCTGAAAAGAGATGCCCATTGATATAAATAAAATCAAGATTACTTCTTCCAAGATAACTATGGTACCATTGCTCATGGTACTTTATGACAATGACCACCTCATAATGTCCCTAATGCAGCCTGGGATTAGCCTATTTTCCAAAAATATAATTCATCTTCTCCCACCCCTATTCCTGCTAAAAATTTCATATATATTTTGGTGATGGATTTTCTTTAATAAAAGAGCTAGAGTTATAAAACATTTACATTTGATATTAAGTCAAGCAGAGATGAACAACTGGCAATCTAAGAGCTCAATCTGACCTGGAAGAACTTTAATTTAGTCCACAGCTGCTCTACCAAATTTGAATTATATTTCTGCCATCACAAATCATACCTACATACATACAGAACAGCTGTTAATCAAAGAGAAGAATATCAGGATTTCCCAGATCACATAATGTTTGAAACATGACTGCAACTTAAACCTTGAATAATGCAATTCAAGAATATTATGCTATAATTCTAATACTGCAAATATCCTTTTTTTTTTTTAGAAAGAAAATATTATTGGTTTTCTATACTGCCAGATCTTACATCTCTGAATCATTTATAACTGTAGAATAAAGCAATAATTCTATACAATTATAAAATAAATAAAGCTATGTTCATCCATAAAACAAAATAATTCAGCAGACAGAGAGCTATGCCAATATTACAATGATGTTTGTCTATGTTGATAGTCATCACGGTGCAGGTAGCCTTGTGTCCCAAAGAGCCCATGGAATAATTCAGTCCTTATTGTTTTGCAGAATAAGGTTAACATGTGTACTTTTCTAGGCTGGGGAGGGGAGGGGGAGAAGGAGAAGCTATGTAATAAAGGGGAAGGGCGTAGTTGAAAACCACAGCTCTTGGACCCTCTACATTGGGAATAGTTGCTCTACCCTGCATGGAATGGATAAAATGGAAAAGGCAAGCCTTAGAGAAGCCAAGTCATATACAGAAAAAGTAAAAGAAAAAGTATTAAAGTTTACAAATACAAAAATAAAAAACAAATACAAGCTAGGAAAAATATAAAAAGTAAACCAGAGGAGAAAGAGACACAGAAATAGATAAAAAAGAAAACTAAAAAAATACAAGTATTTGTGTGTGTCTGTGTGTGTTTGTCTGTGTGTGTCCATGATGACTTCTCCCCTCACTCCAGATAAATATAAGTTTCAGTAAGGAAGCTTCAATCCAAAAAGAAATCATTTTGAAGGAAAAACAAATCTAGTCATATTTCCAACTTCAAAAGCTGATACAAAAATTTATGCCACCAGATAAAGACTGAATGCACCAATTATCACATTAAACAAGAGGAAAACCTTCTACGCACCAATTCCACCTGCGCTTTCTACAATTTTGTAAACAACAAACTAAAAGACTCAAGGTCCATCCCACCCCTGATAGGACCTAATGGTAAAGACTGCAATGACGACAACATTAAAGCCAACATCTTTAACACATTCCTTGGCTCAGTATTTGTAAACAGCAATGGATCATGCCCAGTATTTCCCAGTTGAATCACAGACAACTACAATGATCTAATACATATCGATTTTACAGAAGACAATGTTGAAAAAGCACTATGCAATCTAAAACCATCTCTATCTATTGGACCGGATGGAATATGTGCCTACTTCTTAAAAAAGCTATCTACTGCTATAGTCGAACCTCCAAGCATAATCTTTAAATAATCTTTAAGGACCAGCTCCTTGCCAAACCTATGGTCACTAGCCACGGTCATTCCCATTTTCAAAAAGGAAGACCCCAGCCTAGTTGAAAATTACAGACCAATCTCTTCATGCTGCAACACCTGTAAAGTCATGGAATCAATTATTAACCAATCCATCATTCTCCACTTAGAGGCAAACAACCTACTCTCTAATAAACAATTTGGTTTCAGAAAAAAACTATCATGTAATCTGCAACTCTTACACTGCAAAAACATATGGACTACACAAATCAATCAGGGCAAAGCAACAGATGCAATCTACATAGACTTCTCTAAAGCCTTTGATTCAGTGATACATGATAAACTACTCCTAAAAACTAAAGTCTTATGGTATCTCTGGACACTTACATAACTGGATAGAAGCATTCCTGTCAAACAGACAACAAATGGTCAAAATTGGGAGTGTCCTATCAAATTCTGTATCTGCCAACAGTGGTGTCACCCAAGGCAGTGTTTTCGGACCAATTCTCTTCATACTCTACATATGACCTCTGTGATCATATTAAGAGCACCTGAGTTTTCTTCACTGATGATGTAAAGCTGTTCAATACCACCGACAAAACTGCTGCTCTTCAAAAAGATCTTGACTATGTATCAGAATGGTCAAACAAATGGAAACTTCAAATCTCAACAAATAAATGCTCTGTCTTACATATTGGCAAAAAAAATCAGAAAATAAAATACAAGCTGAATAGTCAAGACCTTGTTGATGACCCAAGCTCTGTAATGATCTAAGTGCTAGAACCCACTGTAACTACATAGCCAAAAAGGCATTACAAGTTGTTAACCTAATCCTACGTAGCTTTTTCTCTGGTAATATCACACTATTAACTAGAGCATACAAAACATTTGCTAGACCAATACTTGAATACAGCTCATCAGTCTGGAATCCACATTACGTATCTGATATTAATACAGTTGAGAAAGTCCAGAAATATTTCACAAGAAGAATTCTCCACTTCTCTACTTGTTGCAGAATACCTTATGCCACCAGACTTGAAATTCTAGACCTAGAAAACCTTGAACTACTCTGCCTTAGGCCCAATCTAAGTATAGTATATAAAATTATACATTGTAATGTCCTATCTATCAATGAATACTTCAGCTTCAACCATAACAATACAAGAGCACACAATAGATACAAACTCAAGGTAAACCTCACCAAATATGATTGCAGGAAATACAATTTCAGCAACAGAGTGGTCAATGTCTGGAATACTCTCCCTGACTCTGTGGTTTCTTCCCCAAACCCCAAAAACTTTAACCTTCGACTGTCTACTATTGACCTCACCCCTTTCCTAAGAGGTTTCCTAAGAACATAAGTGCACCAACGTGCCTACTGTCCCTGTCCTATTGTTTCTTTTATTTTTCTTATATGTATCCATTTCATGTATTCATAACTATGTTTATACTTATACCTGTTATAATCACTTGACAAAATAAATAAATAAAAAATAAATTGAATGTTTTCTCTAATGTTGCAATAAAATATTAAAACATTAGAGAAATATTCTTATATTTTGCCCCTTACCAATAAACAATTATGAAAAACAACTTATGTCAGTCCCAATCAGTAAAAATGTATTAATATGTACCAGAAATAGTAACACATACAGATAGTCCTTACAACGCCATGCCCCTCTGAAGCATCCCCACAGTCATTTGCCCTTTGCCCTTTTAACATGACAAAAAAAAACAAATTAAAAATGGGCATGCTCAAAATGGCAAAAGCCTTATGAACAGTTGCCATGGTGCAGTGGTTAGAATGAAGTGCAGGCTATTTCTGCTGACTTCTGGCTGCTTGCAATTTGGCAGTTTGAATCTCACCAGGTTCAAAGTTGACTCAGCCTTCCATCCTTCTGAGTTTGGTAAAATGAGGACCCAGATTGTTGGGGGCAAGAGGCTGACTCTGTAAACTGCTTAGAGTGGGCTGTAAAGCACTGTGAAGTGGCATACAAGTCTGAGTGCTATTTCTATTTTTACTGAGGTAAGGGAGAAAGGCCTGTGGGGACCCTGTGGGAGGGGGAAGCCTGCAGAGATCTATGTAAAGGAAGCAAGCGTGGGAGAGTCTTTAGGAGACTCAGGGCAGGCAGGCCTCAGCCTATGTGAAACTTTCAATGGTCTGTCCCATCCCTGGGGCATCCCATGCTCTACTTAACAACCCACACATTCATTTAATGGTTATATCAGGGAGAGCAGAGGGTGGGACATCACGAGTGTAAAAACTACCATTGAAGAGATATTCGCCTTTATGCATCATTGATCAATTTAGCCATTTTGCATGTAATAGGCACATCCACCCACCTCCCACCTGTGATTAACTCTATTATTTTTACTTCAGACATGTTAATCAATGGAGGCTTAACTCCTACTGCTTCCTCTCCTACCACACCATGCTTAGGCTGCTCATCCCTTGGGAATGGTGCTGAACTGTGAGCTATTACTTTGATGGCATTCTCTCTGACCCTCTCCCTCACACCAATGGACCTCCGTCTCACAGGCACATTTGATATATTTATCAGGTTCATTTGTTGTTTTGCCCATGATCTTGTAATTGGCCCAGCTTGTTCCTCATTGTCCATATCTATTACGGCTTGAGGCAACTCTGCCGGGCTCCTCTGTATTCAACCTGGACTAGCAATGCTTATATGGACTTACAGCACTGTCTGGGTGGTTTACAGAGTCAGAATATTGCCACCAACAATCTGGGTCCTCATTTTACCAACTTTGAAAAGATGGAAAGCTGAATCAACCTTAAAGCCATCAAGATTGAATTCCTGGTGGTGGGCACAGTTAGCCTGCAATACTGCATTCTAACCACTGTGTCACTAGGGCTCAGGTGTAAATGATGCCTTCATGTTTGCAACTCCAGAAAGAAAGAAAAAATCAAGAAGAGTCCTTCCCCCCTCCCCAAATCTAGATTAGAAAAAAGGATTCTCCTTATTGGTAGGAAAGCAGCACACTGGAGTGATTTCAAGCAGACCAATGGCAGAATAAGAAACAGCAATGCATGTTTTTGATCCTCTTGCATTTACAGGTACTTTTCAATTTTTGACTACAACTGGAACTGGAACTTCTGTTGCCACGTGAGGTGGTTGTTAAGTGAGTCATACTCAATTTTACTATCTTTTTTACTGCATTTGTTAAGCGAATCATGAAGTCCCTAAGCAAATTACATAGTCAGAAGAGCCCTGGGAATATCACAAATGGCAATCATGTTCACCTTGGAATGCTGCAACTATCATAATACAAGCCATTTGCCAATTGTCCAAATTTTGATCACATGAATCATGGGCATATTACAATGGTCATAAGTGTACAAACCAGCTGTAACTCACTTCTTTCTGCACCATTGTAACTTTGAAAAGTTGCTAATGAATGTAAGTCAAGAACTACCTACTATCTACTACCTTCTAGCTACTGAAACTTGATGATATTAACAATAATAAAAACTGAAAGACCTGTTTGATCCTAAGAGTTACTATTGGCAAAGGCATCCGCAACAGGAGTTCCAAAGAATGGAGTGTTCATAACTTCACAATCTTGCGATGACACCTTTAACACCATCAAACAACATCCATATATATTAGGCCTTAGAAAGGACTTCATAGATGGATAAACATCTGGCTGACTTTGTGACCAACCATAATAATTTTTACATTTGTATGTTGTTGACTCCCAATGATTCTGGGCTGTTTAACAAGCAGGGAAACTCAGATAAGTCAACATAATTATCTAAATTATAATAAACCCTGGTATAGTTTTACGTCTCAAAGTTATTATTTTTGATTAAGGCTGGAAAGCAATGGAATGGTAGGCATATATGTGCGTGAGAGCACACATTAAATAAATATCATGTACACACAATACACACATGCATATATATTGTGAATACTTCATTTCACTCCTAATGTGGTAAAGAACAATGAGAAAAATCGTTGATTTAGTACTGTATAAAGTCAAATGGAAATTAACTGCAGGCAAGATATACAAATAAATAGGTTTCTTCTCATTTCTTTCTGCTTCAGATTCTTTATGGGAGCTGAAAATACTTCTCATCATCGTACATTTACCGTGTACTATGTAAATGCATGCATATGAAACTAGCTGTAAAAAACAAAGTGAAAAATTGAAATGCATAATTATATAGAGGCCGTTTCAAAGGCAAGAATAGATGGAAATGCTGTGTAAATGCAGGGAGAAAAGATAGCATCTTCTTGTTTTGTTTTAAATCATCCTGTTTGCCAGATATATAGCTCATGCAGTAAATGTTGTAGGCAATAGTACAATTTTAGAAGTAGTTTAGGGTGCTATTTATTTCAGAGCTTGAAGCATGTGGCATAGAAGTGTTCCTGTTTATAAACTGTATGTTGACAGATTATGAAAGCTTGCATATCACTTTTTACCATCATTCTGTCAGCCTTGTGACCTTCAGAATGATTTGCCTTCAATAATATGCAGTGTGAGAGGAAAGATCCCAGATTGTGTTCTTAACATCAGATGTAAAAGTTGCTTATATAATAAAAGTGAAAGAGGGTGATAGCTGAAAAATACATTTGTTAGCCCATTAGTCTCAATAGGTGAATATAAATTTTCCCATTTACACTGTGAATAACTACTATAGAGATAAATGAATATAAAGATATATCATGTGTGTTCCATGACTTAAGCAAATGACATCATGAGCAGGAGTCTTATATCAGGTTCATTTTCTAATGTAAAATTAATCATTCCTGAAACTGATATATACATATTATTTATTCAATTGAAATCACACTTCTCTAAGCTAACATTAATATAAGCTGACAAGATATTTCTGTTGTGTGATTCCATAATAACCAGCAGGATGGGATACCTGGAATATTGGTCAAGGGTAATGGTTCTTTACCCCTTCTTTATATCTTTTCATGATGATCTCACCTCTGCAGCAAAGTATGTTTAGAAATACAGAAAATGGTGGACTCTTTTCACTTATTTTTTTAAAAGCACAAATTAAAGTTTAATTTTGACCTGAAATACTAGAGCATATCATTCACAGTAGGAGCAAATAACAAGGGATAGGAAACAGGTATTGATCCTGATTATCTACCATGATTAACTAAACTGTATTATGCATGATATTGTTGTTGTTGTTTTTTCATTTAAATATGATAGAATTTGCCAGCATTAGCAAGAGGAAGTGTCCCAAGATGGCTCATACATTGCAGTAAATCCTGGTTTAATTTAGCCCTATATCAGTCAGTAACTGCATTGGCACATTACACTAAGCCAAAACCATTACTTACAAATTACCACGACTGGGTTCTCACAATATGCTGAGCCAAAACTTTGTGGTAGTTTAATCCCCATAATCCATTACTAACTAATGTGCCTGTCAACTCATGAAGCATTCCTGACCTGCTCTCCTCAGCTTGGTCTGAGACTCATGATTTAATTAGGGCATAGGTCAGAACCCTGACAGCACCTTAAATAGGACAGACCCACCTGGTTTGGTTTCAAAAATACAATGGACTACTGAAACAATGCTTCAGGGATGATACTTTTGGTAGGGAAAGATAAAAGCAGACTGTAAGAAGGAGATAATAAGAATCATACAATTTAAAAGTCTTGTGTACTTCCTTGCTTTTATTCAACTAGAGAGCTCTGAAAGAAAGTCAGTTGTTTTCTTTCCTCACAGAAAGAAATCTGGCTGAAATCTCTGTTCATCTACTTGGCATTTAATTACTTTCTGGCAAAGAGACAAATCCTTCAGAAGTGTAACTGTCTTAATTGGAAGGTCAAAGAAACAAGTGGAACATCTTACCGTTTCAGTTGCACAGACAAGATCTGATGAAAAAGAAGTGAGGGGTCCTTTCTGTGCATTCATTGAGTCTGACATGAATTCTGTTGTGAATGAATAATTGTGTTAATAAAGTTATCAAGAGCTTGAAGTCAAGTGCAGGGTTCTGGCCCTGCACTTCTGATTGGCCGTTAAATGGTGAGATCAGATTGGTCCATTCAGGAGAATCTGATTGGCCATTAACGAGCCTTTCTCATTGGTTAACGGAGCTAGCGCTCCCTGGTTTTCATTGGTTGAATATCTAATAAGTTGCTTATATAAGGAAGCTTGTCGCAGCCATCGAGTTTTGAGCTGTCACACCATGTAAATAAAGAGTTCAAGTTCACTGTTTCACCGGCTCGTCTCCATTCTTTGCGCCCATGCTCCAAACATAACACTGGCGACAAGGATGGGATGTGGAGACGTCAGAGCTGACTGAACAACAAAGAAGATAACCGAGCACGTGGCTGAAAACGCACAACGGTGGAACCATGTCCGGCGGCGTCATACCACCCGCTCCATTCGACCCAGCGCAAGAAGACTGGGACTCCTACATGGATCGTTTCCAAATGTTCTTGGAAACCAACAATTTGAAGGATGCCACAACCGGGAAGAAATGGGCAGTATTCCTAAGGCACTGCGGGCCAACCGTATTCAAAATGGCCAAGGCACTAGCAAAACTGGCAGAAGTAAAGTCTATGGACTGGGACATCCTCGAACCCCTACTGAGAGCCCACTATGCACCGACCGTGCCAACCCTTGTGAGGCGCCACAAATTTTACCAGAGAGACCAGCGGAAAGGAGAGAGCGTTGCAGATTTCATCGCAGATCTCCGGAATCTGGGAGGCCTATGTGAGTTTGCCGACCTCGAAGAAGCCCTGAGACCGAGTAATTCTGGGATTAGAGTCACCGCACATGCAGAGTAAGCTAATGGCGAAAGGTGACATCAGCCTTAAAGATGCCATCACTGAAGCTATCACAGCAGAAGGGACCAGGAAGTCAGCTGTCCGAATGTGACGAAACCACACCCCGGTTCACCAACCGACCCATGTGCTTTCACCCTGTCGTAGGACAGCGACAAAAAAGAGGTCCATCGAGAGCGGTCCGAACGGGACCACTACCAGAAATCCCAACACCCATGCGCTGGCTGTGGGGCCAGCCACCCCCAGTCCGAATGCAAATTCCGCGACGCGCTTTGCCATGAGTGCGGGGAATGAGGCCACATTGGACGGGTCTTTAGAAGTCTCCTAGGACCCAGCCAGCCCTTGAAGGGGGCTAACTATCGCCAACCGACAGGAAACCATCCTGTAAGGCGAGAACCAGTGAACCACCAATGGAATAACCACTCCTACAGAAACAGAAACCTAAACCGCCCAACAAAGCGAGATAGTTTGGCTCACCAAACTATCACTATCAGTCATGCCTCTTCCTTGGATGCCAAGAAAATCCGAATTAAAGTGGCCATCGAAAATCAGCCCTGCCAAATGGAAGTCGACTCAGGATCGTCTCTCTCGATGGTTTCCTGGAAGACCCTCAAGCAACTCATCCCTACTATCTGGTGACAAGACCTCCATTTCCAAAGACTCATACTAAAGACTATCAGGGGAATCGGATTCCAGTTGTAGGATCCAGTCGAGTGCGGGTCTCGTTCAAAAACCGTACAGCGTACTTACCCCTGACTGTGATCGACAAGTACCGGCCTAGCCTGTTAGGCCTCCAGTGGTTCGCGCCACTTGGCATTGAAGTGGCAGGCATTAACCGAATCGGCAGCAGCGACTGGGAGGAGGACCTCGTCCAAGAATTCAGGGACGTCTTTGCAGAAAAACTAGGCGAGTACAAGGGGACCCCGATATCATTTAACCTTAATCCAAAAATAGCTCCCATCCGCCTTAAGCCTCGTCGGGTTCCATTTGCCCTAAAACCAAAAATTGACGAGCAGCTTGATAAGTTAATAGCCCAGGGTGTGTTAGAGCCAACCGATCACTCTCCCTGGGAGACTCCAATCGCAACACCCATGAAGCCGGATGGATCAATAAGAATTTGTGGGGACTACCAAGCCACCCTGAACCACGCCCTGCAGCAAAATACATATCCGGTACCGGTAGTGCAGCACCTCCTCCATTCCCTGGGGAGCGGAAAAGTCTTCGCTAAACTAGACTTAGCTCAGGCATATCAGCAACTGCTGGTAGATGAAAAAACAGCACAGGCACAGACGATCGTGACGCACGGAGGTGCCTTTAAATGTACACGACTCCAATTCGGAGTGAGCGTAGCCCCGGGGATCTTTCAGAGCTTGATGGAAAGACAAGGGATTAAAGGCGTTGTCCCCTACTTTGATGATGTGTTAATCGCTGCACCTACTTCAAAAATTTTACGGGATCGCTTGAGAATGGTCCTCCAAAAATTCAAAGGTGCAGGTCTTAAAGTGAAGAAAAATAAGTGTAAATTATGTACAGATCGTGTCGAATTTTTAGGGTATTTAATTGACAGTCAGGGCATTCACCCTACTGATAGCAAATTGAGGGCAATAAAAAACGCTCCCAGACCCCGGAATAAGGCCGACCTCCAGGCGTTTCTAGGCCTTATCAATTTTTATAACGTATTCCTGCCACACAAAGCAACTGTCGCTGAACCCCTACATCGGTTATTGGACAAAAAAGCAATTTGGGTATGGGGACATAGAGAAGAGCAGGCGTTTCAAAATGTGAAAAAAACTACTAACTTCTGACGCTGTACTGATGCAGTACAATGAGACCTTGCCGTTAACTATCACGTGTGATGCATCGCCTTTCGGAGTGGGCGCCATTTTGAGCCACGTTTTACCTAACGGTAGCGAAGCCCCTGTTGCCTATTTCTCAAAGATGCTTTCAAAAGCAGAACGCAATTATAGCCAGATTGATAAAGAAGCTCTTGTCTGCTGTCAAAAGATTTCATGAGTACGTGTATGGCCGAGCTTTTACTATAGTGCTTTTACTATATACTATATACTATACTATACTTATACTACAGAGCTTTTACTATAGCCTTTACTATAGTGACTGACCACAAACCTTTGCTGGGAATAATAGCGGGAGATAAGCCGATCCCCTATATATTATCTCCCAGAATGACTCGCTGGTCAGAATTCTTGGCTGCTTATAATTATCGGCTGCAATACCGCCTGGGGAAAGTCATTCCCCACGCCGACGCATTGAGCCGAGCACCGCTTCCAGAGACCATCGACGACCCCATGCCTACAGTGACAACGTTGCAGATCGAGGCACTTCGTACACCACCATTAACAGCCTGAGATATCGCGAGGAAAACAAAACGTGACCCCGCCTTAGTCCGAGTCCTCAGTTGGGTGGAACGCAGATGGCCATTGGACCAATTACCTGATGACTTCGCCCCATTCAAACGCTGACAAACAGAGTTGTTTTCACAGAAGGGCTGCATCATCTGGGGCGATAGAGTCGTTGTCCCAGAGCGACTCCAACGAGCAGTACTGAGAATCTTGCACGATGGCCACCCCGGTATCGTGCGCATGAAAACCCTCGCACGAAGCTACGCATGGTGGCCAAGCATCGACAAGCAAATCGAGACTTGGGTCAAAGCTTGTCACAAATGCCAGGAAGTAAGCAACGCCCCACCAAAGGCAATCCCAACTGAATGGGAAACACCGCGGGGACTCTGGTCCCGTATCCACCTGGACTTTGCAGGGCCTACCAAAGGCCACACATTCTTGTTAACCGTGGATGCCTACTCAAACTGGCTTGAAATCCACCGAATGAAGAACACGACAACCGAAGCGGTCATTAAGAAACTGGACAGACTGTTTGCAACCCACAGATTACCAGATGTTCTGGTATCCGATAACGGGCCCCAATTTACCACGCTGTCTTTTGAACAGTACCTGGCGGACCGCGGTATTCGATATGCGCTGACTTCGCCTGTGCATCCTGCGGCCAACGGAAGGGCCGAGCGCATGGTACAATTCGTCAAGAAGCTGCTACAAAAAATGAACTATGACAACATCGAAGAAAAAATAAACCGAATCCTCTTTTTACAGCATATCACTCCACACAGCGGAGCTTCATTGCTGTGATACAGCTGCGATCTTGGGGCTCTGAGATCGCAGCTGATATCTTTGCCCCTGGTTGGTCCCAACGGACCTAATCCATCTCATAATAACGGTGACAGTAAGGGGTGCGTTCTGTAGATCCCAGGGACATCGCAAGTCCCTGGTTGATCCAGAAGAAGCCCTTTTGCCAATGGCAGAGAGGCAGCCTTCAAGCTGCTGAAGCTGGGACAGCTCCGGAAGAACAAGATAGAAAGAGAAGTGTATCGGCTGGTGAGGATCTTTTTTGTGCTTGGGACTTAAAAACACTCTAATATGAGAAGAAATCTGTAAACTTATTGACAAAATTTGATTTAGCAGCGATTTTCTTTTTAGTAATGTCAAAGTGAGGCTTGGCTTTTTATTTTTACTCTTTTTTTTTCTTTACTGAACTTCTATTGCGATCTAGTTAATCAGACTGGTTTTTTCTTTTATATTTGTATATTTACTTGCTCTCTCTTCTCCTTTTTGACTGTTTATATTTTTTAAAATAGAGGCCCCCTTTAATATTTGTTTTTCTTTCTAGGCTTTTTTCAGGGGGGAAGAAGGGGGAGAGGTTTGAAGAAACTTTGTAACACTGCCAACTAGAGGCTTGAAAATATTTTGTTTGAAGTTGAGAGCTGGGGAAATTTTTTTTTTTTTTCTCAAGGCTACTGGAAATGATAAGATAGAGGGAAGAGTGCTGGAGGATGTTTATACAGGTGCTCTTTGGGACTTTTTTTTATTAATTGAATATTTGAAGCTTGGCTTTGAAACTGGTGGAGAAGCCAAATAAGAGCCTTGGATAAATAAAAGGCAGTGTGCACTTTTTTTTTCTAATCCTTTATTAATTGTTTTATCCTTCCCCTCCAACCCCACAGCATTTTGTAATATTTATATACTTATTTTTTATTTTTTATTTTATCTCATTTCTACTGTTATTTTTTTTTAAAGGGGAAGTCTCAGAATATCCTTTTTTCACTTTTTTTTTCAAAGGGATGTCTGCCTCTTTATCTCTATTTTTGACTTATTTTTACGGCTACTTTTTATTTTTTGAGGTCTTTCAATTGGATTAAGGTGGGAAGAACCTGAAGAACTCTTTTTTTCCCCCTTTTTCTTTGTTTACTACGTTTTGATATTATTGGGCTTTATTTTGTTTCCTTTTTTCTCTTCATTCTTAATTTTTATTTTTGAATTATAATTGAGTATTTCACAATTGGATTAAGGTTTTGAAGAACCTGAAGAATCTTTTCCTTTTTAATTTTGGGCTTTTTATTTATTATTGGTTTTGTTTTTTATTTTTTATGGTGTTTTCCTTTTTCTTAACTGGATTATAATTGGCTACCTTACTAATTGGATTAAAAGACCCAGAAGACCCTGAGTCATCGAAATGAGTAAGAAAATTTTACCTTCGGGCATTTCAACTTCTGCTCCTGTCTCCCCGTCATCTGGAGGACGACTCTCAATAATGGCAAAGCAAGATAAAGCGCAAGTGGATTTAACGATAGTTATGCAAGGAATACAAGAACTTAAAATGAGTATTGAACAAAGAATGGAGAGTATTTATCAAAGAATTGGAAAGATTGATGAAAAATTTGAAAATGTTCAACAAATGATGGTGAAACATGATGAGAGAATTCAAAAAATAGAAGAGAAAGACAAGCAAAGAGATGATACAATTGGAAATATCGATAACAGATTAACAATGGTCGAACAAGAAAAAAGTGGGATGTTGAAGTGGGAGATGGACAGGTCAGAATTTTATCTTAGATTTCAAAATATTGAGGAAGAAAAAGGACAAAACTTGGCAGTAGTAATGATTGAAATTTTGGCTGGAGTCTTGGAAATAACAGAGGAAAAGATGATGGATGGAGTAGATGAGATATATCGAGTCTTCACAAGATATGCGACGAGGAACCAATTACCAAGAGAGGTCCATGTTAGATTCACCAAAAAAAACTATTAAAAACCAAATATTACAAGTGGCAAGAGAGAAGGGGTTGAAATACAAAGGCAAAGAGATCCTGGTCTTTAAACAAGTACCTCGAAAAGTGAGAGAGATTAGAAGAGAATATCGATTTTTGACCAAAATGCTATTGAAAAAAGAGGTGAACTATAAATGGCTGATTCCAGAAGGATTAATGTTTACATGGCAAGAACAGAGACACAGAATTGATTCAATTGCGAAAGCAGAAATATTCTATAAGGAATTTTTCGAAAGAAGAGAAATGGAGATAGAAAAAGAGAATATTTTAACTGCATCTGAAGAGGACCAAATGGAGATGGAAAAAGAAGAAGGCGCAATAGGTGGCCAAATGGAGATTAAAGAACAACGTGAAATAAGATCCACGAGAGCTGTTAGACCTAAATATAAAGCATAACCATGGGAGAAAAAAAACTGATTTCCATGAATATAAATGGACTGATTTCAGCTACTAAAAGAAGGAAAATTTTTCATAAATCAGAGAAGCTAAAATTTGATATAATTTGCTTACAAGAAGTACACATTAAAAAACAACATGAACAATTATTGACACGACCAAAGTTAGGGAAAATATTTACTTCTCTGACTCATTGTAAGAAAAGAGGAGTGATTTTGTACATCAAAGAAACCACTCCAGCCAAACTGATTTATACTGATGAAGATGGAAGAGTATTAATAGTTGAAATAGTGGATAATAATATAAAAACACTCTTGGTTGCAATTTATGCCCCGAATGATAAACAAGAAGAATTCTATAAAAAACTACATATGAAAATAATTGAACTGGACTATGTTAATATACTTATGATGGGGGACTTCAATGGAATTGTAGACAATTAACTGGACTACACAGTAAAAACAACACGACAAAATAGGAAAACTCTCCCTAAATCCTTTTTCAAAATGACAGATGAATTAAATTTAAAAGATATATATAGAGAAAGAAATGCTAAAATTCAACAATATACTTTTTATTCAAATAGACATTTATCGTGGTCCAGAATAGATATGATTTGGACATCAACAGAATTATTATCTAATATTCAAGAAATAAATATTGAAACAAGTACACAGGCAGACCATAATCCAATGACAATTAAATGGAAAGGACAAAAAAGAAGATCTAGATGGACATTAAACAATACTATTCTAAAGGAAAAAGACTTTACACAATGGATGGAAAAAGAATTGGCCTTCTTCTTTAATGAAAACAAAAAAGAAGATACTTCAATACAGAATGTTTGGGATACAATGAAGGCATATGTAAGAGGATTAATAATTGATTATACAAAGAAAAAGAACATTAGGAAGAGGCAAATGATTAAAGCTCTAGAAGATGACCATAAAAAACTGGAAAAAGAATTACAGAAGATGCCACAGAAAAAAGATATTAAACTTAAAATGGACATAATTAAACATAAAATGGATCAAGCAGAGAAAGAAGAACTGGCACAAAAAATTAGAAGTGCTAAACAGAACTATTTTGAAGATGCAAATAGGCCAGGTAGATGGTTAGCATATAAGTTGAGAAAAGAGAAAGAATCAAGGAAAATATCACAGTTAATAGATGATCAAGGCCAAATTTGTTATGGTAATAAGGAGAAAAAGGCAATTATTGGAGATTTTTATGGACAATTATATAAACAGGAGGATCTTGAGGAGGAAAAAATTAAACAGTATTGACAAAATGCTAACCTACCTAAGATACCTGATGAAACTAGGAAAATGTTAGAAAGTGCTATAACAATGATGAAATTAACCGAAGCACTCAACAGGCAGAACAATGGAAAAGCACCAGGACCAGATGGTTTCCCGGCAGAATTTTATAAAACATTACAAGAATCATTGAGCATTCCATTGTTAGAAATCATGAATGAAGTTATGATAAATAAGAAAATACCTAAAACATGGTCAGAGGCTTATATTACACTTATCCCAAAAGAAGGGGTTGACCCATTACAAATTAAGAACTATAGACCTATTTCCTTATTGAATGCAGACTATAAAATCTTTGCCTCAATCTTGGCAGAAAGGCTTAAAAAATATCTAAATAACTTTATTCACTCTGATCAGAATGGATTTTTACCAAAGAGACAGATTAAAGACAATATGAGGGTAATCCTGGACACATTGGAATATTATGAGGCGCACCCTGAAAAACAAATGGCTTTGATATTCTTAGATGCCCAAAAGGCATTTGATAATGTGAATTTGAGGTTTATGTTATTACTATTGGAACAGATGGGCTTTGCTAGAAAATTTATTCAAGCAATAAAAGCCGTATATTATAAGCAAACGGCAAAAGTAATGATAGATGGAGAATTCACAGACTCTATCAATATTAAAAAGGAACTAAATCACAGGGTTATGTTAGAAGGCATTATATACAGGAATCATTATGGTTGAATTGGGAGAAAATTAAGAAACAATGTTATTTGAAAATCCCAGTTTGGTTATCAACTATTGAAGCTTTTTCGTATCCTATAATCTATAAGAAGGAACAAACAGTTAGATATGGGGAAATACTGGATGAAAAGGGTGAACTTAAAACGATGCAAAATTTAGAAGAACAAGGTATAAAGATGAATTGGCTTTTATATGCGCAAAAAGATGCAAGGTATCTTAAAGATTCTAAAATAGAAGGATTTTATGATAAATTGACTGATTTAGATAGGATTTTGACAGGTACTGATGAAAAAGTGATTTAAAAACTATATAGTTATTTGTTGGAAATTAAATTAGAGGAAGAACAAGTTAAAGAAACAATGATTGCTTGGGGGAAGAATTTTGGATATGGGATTGATTTAGAGAAATGGCAAAAATTGTGGTCACAAAATTATAAAATGACAATGTCAACAGCATATAAAGAAAATTTGTATAAGATGTTTTACAGGTGGCACTTTCCCCCGACAAGAATAGCAAGAATGTTCAAGAATAAATCTGAAAAGTGCTGGAAATGTCATCAGATACCTGGCTCATATTACCATATGTGGTGGACTTGTGAGGAGGACAGGAAATACTGGACTAGAATTCGCATATGGCTGGAAAAAATGACAAAGAAACACATAGATTTGAAACCCGAGATTTTTTCATTGGGAATCGTACCTGATATATATAATAAAAACTTAAAGTATTTGATTGTAAATGTATTAAGAGCGGCTAGGATTGTATTTGCTAAAGATTGGAAGAGTGAGAAAATACCATTAGAGGAAGAAATTATTAAGAAAATATTGGAATGTGCTGAAATGAGTAGATTGACATTTGAAATTAGAGAACAAGAAGATAAACAATTTTATGAAATTTGGGATCTCTTTTATCAATGGTTAGATAATACAATATAATAATAGAATATTTAGAAATCTAGGAAATAACGAATATATAATTTTTCTTGGTTTTGATAATATTTTTAGAATATTTTATTAAGATAGATTTGGTATGATTCTATGATCTGTTATAAAATAATTTAATTCAATAATAGTTATCTCGCTTAAATATGAATTAGTAAAATTATAGTCAAATGATTGTTCAATAATGATATTGGGATATTTTATTGATGATTGATAATGTGAGTTATTATGTAATGTAATTGTTTTGATGACTGTGAAACGAATGCACAGAAAGGAGTGGTAAACCAACCGATACACTGTAAATTTATGAAGAATGATGATTTTTTATGTCATGTTTTATGTTTTGTGTGTTTTTGTTTGTCATTAAAATCAATAAAACTTTTATCAAAAAAAAAAAAAAAGCTGATGGCGAAAGGCGACATCAGCCTTAAAGATGACATTGCTGAAGCTACTGCAGCAGAAGCGACCAGGAAGTCGGCTGTCCGAATGCGTTGAAACCGCGCCCTGGTTCACCAACCGACCCACGAGCTTTCACCCAAGTCAGAAGGGCAGTTGTTAATGGCCCACCACAAGGACCTCTCTTCGTCATCAGACAGCGACGAAGAAGAGGTCCATCGACTGCGGTCCAAACGGGACCATAACCAGAAGTCCCAACACCCATGCGCTGACTGTGGGGCCAGCAACCCCCGGTCCGAATGCAAATTCCACAACGCTCTCTGCCATGAGTGCGGGGAACGACGCCACATTGGACGGGTTTGTAGAAGTCTCCTAGGACCCAGCCAGCCCTCGAAGGGGGCTAACTATCGCCAACTGACAGGAAACCGTCCTGTAAGGCGAGAACCAGTGAACCACCAATGGAATAACCACTCCTACAGAAACAGAAACCTAAACCGCCCAACAAAGCGAGAAGAGGCTCACCAAACTATCACTCTCGGTCATGCCTCTTCCTTGGATGCCAAGAAAATCCGAATTAAAGTGGCCATCGAAAATCAGCCCTGCCAAATGGAAGTCGACTCAGGATCGTCTCTCTCGATGGTTTCCTGGAAGACCCTCAAGCAACTCATCCCTACTATCTGGCGACAAGACCTCCATTTCCAAAGACTCATACTAAAGACTATCAGGGGAATCGGATTCCAGTTGTAGGATCCAGTCGAGTGCGGGTCTCGTTCAAAAACCGTACAGCGTACTTACCCCTGACTGTGATCGACAAGTACCGGCCTAGCCTGTTAGGCCTCCAATGGTTCGCGCCACTTGGCATTGAAGTGGCAGGCATTAACCGAATCGGCAGCAGCGACTGGGAGGAGGACCTCATCCAAGAATTCAGGGACGTCTTTGCAGAAAAACTAGGCGAGTACAAAGGGACCCCGATATCATTTAACCTTAATCCAAAAATAGCTCCCATCCGCCTTAAGCCTCATCGGGTTCCATTTGCCCTAAAATCAAAAATTGACGAGCAGCTTGATAAGTTAATAGCCCAGGGTGTGTTAGAGCCAACCGATCACTCTCCCTGGGAGACCCCAATCATAACACCCATTAAGCCGGATGGATCGATTAGAATTTGTGGGGACTACCGAGCCACCCTGAACCACGCCCTGCAGCAAAATGCATATCCGGTACCGGTGGTGCAGCACCTCCTCCATTCCCTGGGGGGCGGAAAAGTCTTCGCTAAACTAGACTTAGCTCAGGCATATCAGCAACTGCCGGTAGATGAAAAAACGGCACAGGCACAGACGATCGTGACGCACGGAGGTGCCTTTAAATGTACATGACTCCAATTCGGAGTGAGCATAGCCCCGGGGATCTTTCAGAGCTTGATGGAAAGACAAGGGATTAAAGGCGTTGTCCCCTACTTTGATGATGTGTTAATCGCTGCACCTACTTCAAAAATTTTACGGGATCGCTTGAGAATGGTCCTCCAAAAATTCAAAGATGCAGGTCTTAAAGTGAAGAAAAATAAGTGTAAACTGTGTACAGATTGTGTCGAATTTTTAGGGTATTTAATTGACAGTCAGGGCATTCACCCTACCAATAGCAAATTGAGAGCAATAAAAAACGCTCCCAGACCCCGGAATAAGGCCGACCTCCAGGCGTTTCTAGGCCTTATCAATTTTTATAACGTATTCCTGCCACACATAGCAACTGTCGCTGAACCCCTACATCGGTTATTGGACAAAAAAGCAATTTGGGTATGGGGACATAGAGCAGAGCAGGCATTTCGAAATATGAAAAAACTACTAACTTCTGACGCTGTGCTGATGCAGTACAATGAGACCTTGCTGTTATCACGTGTGATGCATCGCCTTTCGGAGTGGGCACCATTTTGAGCCACATTTTACCTAACGGTAGCGAAGCCCCTGTTGTCTATTTCTCAAAGATACTTTCAAAAACAGAGCGCAATTATAGCCAGATTGATAAAGAAGCCCTTGCTATTGTGTCTGCTGTCAAAAGATTTCATGAGTACATTACGGCCGAGCTTTTACTATAGTGACTGATCACAAAGCTTTGCTGGGAATAATAGCGGGAGATAAGCCAACCCCCTATATATTATCTCCCAGAATGACTCACTGGTCAGAATTCTTGGCTGCTTATAATTATCAGCTGCAATACCACCCAGGGAAAGCCATTCCCCACGCCGACGCATTGAGCCGAGCATCGCTTCCAGAGACCATCGACAACCCCGTGCGTACAGTGACAACGTTGCAGATCAAGGCACTTCGTACACCACCATTAACAGCCCGAGATATCGCGAGGGAAACAAAACACAACCCCTCCTTAGCACGAGTCCTCAGTTGGGTGGAACGTAGATGGCCATTGGACCAATTACCTGATGACTTCGCCCCATTCAAACGCTGACAAACAGAGTTGTTTTCACAGAAGGGCTGCATCATCTGGGGCGATAGAGTCGTTGTCCCAGAGCGACTCCAACGAGCAGTACTGAGAACCTTGCACGATGGCCACCCCAGCATCGTGCGCATGAAAGCCCTCGCACGAAGCTACGCATGATGGCCAAGCATCGACAAGCAAATCGAGACTTGGGTCAAAGCTTGTCACAAATGCCAGGAAGTAAGCAATGCCCCACCAAAGGCAATCCCAACCGAATGGGAAACACCGCGGGGACCCTGGTCCCGTATCCACCTGGACTTTGCAGGGCCTACCAAAGGCCACACATTCTTTTTAACTGTGGATGCCTATTCGAATTGGCTTGAAATCCACCGAATGAAGAACACGACAACCGAAGCGGTCATTAAGAAACTGGACAGACTGTTTGCAATCCACGGATTACCAGACGTTCTGGTATCCGACAACGGGACCCAATTTACCGCGCTGTCTTTTGAACAGTACCTGGTGGACCGCGGTATTCGACATGCGCTGACTTCGCCTGTGCATCCTGCGGCCAACGGAAGGGCCGAGCACATGGTACAATTCATCAATAAGACACTACAAAAAATGGACTATGACAACATCGAAGAAAAAAATAAACCAAATCCTCTTTTTACAGCATATCACTCTGCACAGCGTCACCAACAAAACTCCCGCCAAGTTGCTAATGGGATGAAAGCTCCGCTCCCACCTCGACCGGTTACACCCAGTGTACGAACCGGAGAAACCACACGGATCCAGTGGCCGATGCCGTACCTTCCAGGTAGGCGACTTGGTATGCGCTAAAAACTTATTGGGCGATCCGTTGTGGGTCGAAGCGACTGTAGTCCGCGTAACTGGCCCGAGATCATACCTCGTGCAATGCCACGATGATAGACTATGGAAGCACCATGTCGATCAACTACGATCAAGGCTGCAGTAAGGGATCTCCAAGTCCCCTGATGACCAAACTGAAGGGGGGGGAGATACAGAGGAAGATGAACTCCAATTAGCAGAAAACCTTTTTGAAGGGAATGATAGCGGAATAGAAACACGTGAAGAGGAATCAGGGATGGGAGTGAGCTTGCGTCATGGGGATACCGAAGATGTTGGTGACAACGAAAATTCGAACTCAGAGTCAGAGGCAACCCTTTCGCCAAACAACGTCCTACCTCAACAAGAGTGCAGCCAAATACCGGGCACACAATGAAAATCAAATAGACTAATAAAACAACCGTCCTACCTCAAGGACTACGTATCCGCACCCTGTAAACGGAACCCGGGGGAAAGGGGTGTTGTGAATGAATAATTGTGTTAATAAAGTTATCAAGAGCTTGAAGTCAAGTGCAGGGTTCTGGCCCTGCACTTCTGATTGGCTGTTAAATGGCGAGATCAGATTGGCCCATTCAGGAGAATCTGATTGGTCATTAACAAACCTTTCTCATTGGTTAACGGAGCTAGCGCTCCCTGGTTTTCATTGGTTGAATATCTAATAAGTTGCTTATATAAGGAAGGCTGTCGCAGCCATCGAGTTTTGAGCTGTCACACCATGTAAATAAAGAGTTGAAGTTCACCGTTTCACTGGCTCATCTCCATTCTTCGCACCCATGCTCCAAACATAACAAATTCCAATATTTTTTCATGATTCCATCTTCCTACAAAGCTGAAGCTCACTTGAATAAGATGCAAATCTGAAACCCTAAACATGGATCCTAATATGGGATGATATAAAGTTTCTCAATTTTTCAATGATGCTGAACAGAGCTGAATTTAAAAAGTAAATTCCCTTCCATCCCACAAAACCAGCCTTTCAAATCCGCAAACAAACCTTCTGTGAATGTTCTGTCTTTTTTAAAGTTGTCAGCCAGCAATAGAACACAAAGATAGAGTAGGGTGCTCTTGATATTCCAAGTAGAAAGGTCTCATTTGACCCTAATTTGATGGACCTTGGCAGGCTGTTACCGCATATGTAGATGTGAAGCTTCCTGGGGGAATTATTGAGTACATGATAACCTAACTTCCCTTGTTAAATCTGGTAATCCAGTTTATTATTCAGAGTTCCTAGAAAATGGACCTTCCCTTAAAATTTTCTCACAGCTAGTGTTGTTAGACATATTTGTATCTATTTGTCTGACCCATGCAGAGCTCATCAAAATTAAACCTATAGAGTTCATAATGATACAATTTCTTAAAAAGGAAGGTTTTTTGAAATCTTGCAAAGCCAAGAAACTATTACTTTTATCACGCCAAAATGGAGGTAGAGTCAATGTGCTGGCATACATTCATAACAAAGAATATTTATCCAGTATATATGCAATTAGACCCTAGAGAAATAGAGAGATGGATATTCCAATGAACATGGGGAAAAAAGAATGCCCACTAGGAGATCGGTCAACATTTCAACATCTACTTATGACCTGAAGGTTTTTGGTGCTAATTGAAGATTGCTTGCAGTAGTCCAAGTTGAATCTGTTAATATATATTAACTCCATATTTGCAGCAAATATTAGACACATAATAACTGGATCTTAATCCAGCCTCTTTAAATTAATGGCCTGCACAGCCTGTGATTTCATCAAACTAGCAACAAAGCAGAAAATAGGAAAATGCTAGAAAAATTGATACCGGTAAAAGCTAATGGCTCTTGATGGATCTCAATCCTTAAGTTTTCTTTAATTGTATTGATTGAACTACTGACATTTTAAGAGACTATTGTTACTTTCATAATTCCAATCTCAGGCTCAAATTATCCTATTTTGGGTACATCATATGAAGACCTAGTTCTCTAAAGAAAGTGTTAATGCTGGGAAAGATGGAAGGAAAGAGAAGAAAAGAACAACCAGCAGCAAGCTGGATGGATTAAGTTACAGTAGCAATGGGGACACCATTGGGAGATCTGAAAGACTAGACGAAGGATAGACCATCGTTGAGAAAAACTATGTGGTTGTTAGGAATTAAAAATAATTTGATGGCACATAATCGATCAAAAATCAATTTCAAACTGTTAAAAAAGAAAGAAAGCAGATCATAATAATATTAATGAATTAACCTGATAAGTGTCATTAGTAAACTTTATGTCAGCCATATATATTGGAAACTCCTCAATTGATTGAAGTAAAACAACATATAAACACACGAATAACACATTTTAATAAGATAAACAAAGATTATTTATAATGGAAAAAATATATTTTTGAGTTGCGTGAAACCTTTGCTAACTATAAATCCGCTTTTGAAATGATCCCTTAGGACAAGCTATGGAAGAAATTGACATATTCTTCATAGGTAGACGATTACTGTTGTTGTTTATTCATCAAAGTATTTCAATAAAAGTTAGGTTAGAAGTACAGATAGTCCTGAACTTATGACTTCAATTGAACCCAAAATTTCTGTTGAATATGAGTCATTTGCCAAGCATCTGAATTTTGATTTTGTGATGAAAAGTTTGATTTTGTCAATGGTCATAAGTGTAAAAAAATGGTCATAAGTCACTTTGAGCAGTCACTAAATAAACTGTTGTTAAGTTGAGGGCTACCTATAAATCTTATGAAACAAATGTGTATTTTGGCTGCATTTTATTTAATTTTTATATTAATTCCCTGTCAAAAGTCTTACCAGCTCAGATTTTTATATGCAAAATTTGGTTAAATTTATCCTGACAATTTTGCACAATATATAGGTGATATATTAGTACTTTTATAATATCTACTGTATTAAGGAAAACTCCATGGGCTCAATATTATTATCAGAAAGACTATTGATCAGAAACTTAAACAATTTAAAGTTTTCTGTGAAGATTCTCAATCATCTGGATTATAGTTCACCCAGAGTTGTTTTCCAAAAGGCAACTGGACTTTCCTTGTTTATTCTTTGAAAAAAATTCACTTTTCAGAACTGAACAAGCTTCTTGGATGAGAAGCAAAATGTTTTCAAAGAAAAAATCCAAGGATGTGCAGTTGCCTTTTGAAAACATCACCCTTAGGACAACTGAAAGTTATATTTCCCCCCAAAATGTAAATACATAGAATAGAAGGAACAAATAAGCATAATATAAATATAATTATATAACTATTCCGCATGTTGAACTCCATAAATGTTTAATGGTTGATTTTCAAACTATGACCTCATGGAAAGTATATATTTAATATTGTATTGCCTCCAGACTTTTTGCTGGTTCTTAAATATTATTTTAATATAACAGAGGCCATTAGGATCCATTTAGAATAAAATATGTTGTAATAAAGATAACAGGTCCCACATACATCCTACTTTAATTTCGATTTTGGCTCCAATATATAAAACAAGTGTCTCTTCTGGTTTAATCAATGTCTGCACTTGCTGGTTAATCTGGTCAATTTTGGTAGATAATGAATCCAGATGGGAAGAGGACTAGTGGAAAAGCTTCTGCCTTGGATTTCACTTTTCCCTAATTTGTAGCTATTCTGGATTTTTAACCATGTTAAAAAGATTGTTTAATTTAGGACTCTGACTTTCAAAAGGATGTAGATTCAGGCCCTGAAGATCACTTCCTGTGGGATATAGGAGGAGAGTTTCTACTCTGTTTGTTTAATATCACACTTAAGTACCAACATTGTATAGTGCTTTTATGCTGGCTTGGTTTAATGGCTTGCCTTCAATGCAGTTGGTGAGCAGCGATCAACAATTTATTTTATTCATCTTTGTGACACTGGAGAGATATACTGTAGACAGTGGGTCATTTTATATTTTATCCTTGTTTAAAAGGATATTTGCTCCACTCTTCTTGCCTATATTTTAAAAAAGACAACAGAAAAGTAGTGGGATTTTATGTCTGCCACCTTGTATTTTTAGTAACATATGCTGCACCGTCATATGTTCTGCAAGTCATCATTTACTTAAAGCTAAGCCTGCTTTGTTAGATATTGAGATAAAGTAACATTAGAAAAATGATGATGATATAGCTTTCTTTGTGTACAAAATATATATTGTAAGAAATATGTGCGTTGTTTTATTTTATGTCTCACGCCTGAGCTTTCTGTGCTGGTTTAATTGACCAAAACAAATCAAGAAGTGTATTAAATCTACAAGGAGATGGAAAAGGACAAAACTTCTTTTCATTCATAAAAGATCACGCTTCTGCTTATTCTATCACTTTTTTTTATATGTCTGTTATCTATTCATGCTCTTGTCATTTTGCAAAACTCCAACAGCTTATTTAAAAAGATCAAAGTAAGTAAAAATATCTAACAAACTGTCAAAATGATAAAAATCATGATCAAAACATGGCAACATAAAAAGAACCACAAAGAAGTCCTCCTCAAAAACATGGAACTGTATCTGTTTTAAAATTGCCAAATAAATAATCTCCTGCATAAAGGTATTCTTTAGGAAGTGAAATCAGGGCAAGTGTCTCTCCTCAGTGGGACCAACTCGCCCCTCTCAGGCCAGGAGAAGAAGCCTGCCTCAGATCTCATCTGAGCGGGTTCAAGGAGAAGAGATCTGCCTCAGATCTCAGCAGCGGGTTCAAGGAGAAGAGTCTCCTTTGCTCTGGCTCCATTTCTGTGGGACACTGGAGGATATCAAAAGTGGCTTTCCCAGTTGGCTTGTGACACCGAGGGAAGGGCTCCCCACTGGAGACGGCTAACGGGGCAGGAAGACCTCATCCCCATCGTGTCCATCTCCAGTCCCATCTATCTCTTGGTCCTGGTTTCAGTATAATTTATAATCATAATATGTGTAATTTTAATGTTTTAATATTCAATTATTTAATATTCAATTATTTAATATTCAATTATTTAATATTCAATTATTTCTTATTTATTTTATGTACTTGTAAGCCACCCTTATGGGGGAGATGGGTGACATAAAAATGTACTATAAATAAATAAACAAACACACACACACACACATGCACGCACACATACATACACATACATACATACAGTGGGCTTGCTAGATGTTCCTATTTTGTGTTCTTCTATTTTTCCTGTCCTTTTTTATATTGTAAACAATCTCATTATGAAATTAGCTGAGAAAGCTTATTGTTCCAAGTCCTGAATGACCAAAAGCAGAGTTCCCCACCCTACCCCAAATATATATATCTTATAGCACAATATTAAAAAAATAAGCAAATTTGTGCTGACAGATCTGTATTATGACATATTAAAGGATAGATTTTCTGGCTGGTAAGCAAATTCTAAACACTCCAAAACACTGACAGTTGAAGCTTCAGTATGAGTGTGCAGTTACCGTTTTGAATGCTCTAAATGTCAGGTTTAAAAACTTCATCTCTAGAATCAATCAATAATATTCTTAATTTTATTATTCGTATGCCCATGTGCTTGTGAGTGCCCATATGCAAGCATGCACTTTGCATTTTAGAAATGCTGTACCAGCAATATTTTCTTTTTTTAAATGGAAGAGAAGGAGAAAGGTATACATTAAATGACTGCTATTTAATACTAAGTAAGCACTTAATGTAGTAAATGCATTAAGATGAGAACCAGATGAATCTCCATGATCAAAGTTTCCAATAATAATGAAATAAAAGTTGTATCCTATATTTTGTGACTTATACCGGCAACTGGTAAGAATGTTGCTACAACTTTAAAAGCACAACTGCAATGACCCAAACAAAGCTGAATGCCATACACACACACACACACATATATTTGTTTTCTTAAGTTTTTGCGGGTATTTACATGTATGGTATTCAGCTTTGTTCGGGTATTTTTCCACATCATTATAGTTGTGCTTTTAAAGTTGTAGCAACGTTTTTGGCAGAATCTCATCTGCCATCATCAGGCTTCTCTATTGTGTTTGTCTGTGAATCAGACTTTTACAGTTGTTTCAGTTTTAAATTTGGGGCTAGCCTATTGCTGTGCCAGAATGGTTTTTTCTGATTGGTTGGGAGTCTTGGTCTGTGTTTACTGGTCTTGGAGTTTGCTGTGTTATGCTTGATTGGTGTTTCTAATATCTTCTGTCTGTTTTGTGATTTTTTTTTGTGTCTTGATTGGCTGGCAACATTGTGTTCCTGTATTGGAGGCTTTTAGTGCAGCTTGGCTCTGAATAAATGGATGGCTATCATTTGTTAGGTAGCTAGGTTTCATCTGGGTGCCTGGTTGGGATGTGTTTGAGCTGGAGGTATCAGGAGGGATCTGTTTGTGCCCAGGTGTTTGCCTGGCTAGTGGTGTGGAGATTTTTTTGTTTGTGAGTGCAGGCTTCCAAATAATTGACAGTCTGGTGGAATCATCTCTTCTATTCATACTTTTGGGTCTTTTTTCAATCTCTATGGCTTCTCTGATGATTCTGTGGCTGGGGTTTTCTATAGTGGCCAGGGTTTTGGTGCCATTGAAGTTGATGCTATGACCTGTGGCTTTCATGTGTTGGACTAGTGAGGAAGTGTGTTCCAGCTTTTTTTTACTGCATTTTTGTGTTCATCCAGGTGGGTACTTATTCTTCTATTGGTCTGTCCAATGTATGTGGCCGGGCATGATGCACAGGGGACTTCGTATATGCCTTGGTTTTCCATATACGATATTCCAATTTTATCTTTGGGTTTTCTAAGGATGGCTGCTATTTTTCTGTCTGTTTTGAAGGCAGTCTTGATGTGATGCCTGTGTAGTATCTTACTGATTTTGTCTGTAGTACCTCTTATGTAGGGCAGGACAGCTGTTCCATAGGTCTGTTCATCTTCTAGTTCTCCATTATGTTTCAGTGTGTTTTTGTGGATCAAGTACTAATCTACAAAAAAACAGATGGCACACTAAGACACACCATATACCAGAAGAAAACACACACCAACCGCTACCTCAATGCCCAATCCCACCACCACCCAGCACAGATAAACTTCGTGGCCAAAACACTAATCGCCAGAACCAAACGCCTGGCAGACAAGACACACATAAAGATTGGACTTCCGGTTTGTCGGCTTCACCAGTGGCAGGGTTCCGCGATCCTGCGCGATCCCTGCCGTGCTAGCCATTTTGGTGCCTCTGATCTGGACGGGTTTGGAGGCTAAGGCTGCCCCGCAGAGGCAGCCAAAGATAGGGGGGAGCTGGTGAGGGGTTTGGGGGTGTTGCAGACCCCCTCCCCAGCCGGCAAAACCCCCTTTTCTCAAGGCGGTCAAGTGGCGGTCTGTAATGGCCACCACAAAGAAGCCGGCAGCTGGGTAAGACTGAGCAGGAGGAAGAGGGGAGAAAGTTTACAAGAGAAAGTTTTTTGGCTGATCCAGGACTTTAAGAGGCGTTTAATCCTGAGAACTATGACTTTTTGAAAAATACTTGGTTTCCAGAGGAGGATTTCAAGCGGCAAAATTGAGGTGTTGAAAGGAAAGTTTACCCTCCTTCCCTATGGAATCAACAAATGGCCATTGAGAAACCTGTTGTTTTTTATAAAAGGTAAAAACTTGGCTTCTTGTTATAAGTGGGAAGGGAGAGGACAATATATATATATATATTAAGATTTTGCTGGAGGAGATGCCTTGAAGATCTTGAGACTAGAAATTGATTGCAACAAGGCTGTAAAATACAGATTGGGCTTTTTTTCTTTTCCCTTTTACTGATACCACCCCAGGAAGAGAAAGTGAGAACTTTGTGCATTGTTTGGACTGATTGATGTCTCTGGGACTTTGAGGAATTGTTTTAACTTTTGAAACATTTTGGTTGCTCTAAGAAGAACAAAGAATGGCTTTATCTGATGATGAACTTAGAAAGGAATATCAAGAAAGTAAGGACGCTGTGAAAGAAGCTTTCCTTTCTTTAGAAATGGCGCTTGCTATTTATCAGCAAACACAACAACAGATGGAGGAAATAGAAGGAGAAGAAGAAAAAGAAGAAGAAGACGCCATCTTCAGTGAATCTAAAAAATTAACTAAGAGAGAAAGGAGAAAGAAAGGAAGAAAAATGAAGGACTTAAGACTTAAAAAAACACTTAAGAAAGGAAAAAATAAGATGCAAAACCAACTCAATGTTACTGAGCAAAAGGAGAAAGGATTACAACAGAGAGGGAAAGCTAAAAAGGTGGAGGTTAGTGGGGGGGGGGGGGGTAAAAAGGCCAGGGGGGATAAGAAAGGAAGGGAAAAGGGAGGGAAAAGCCACAAAGGTATGAAACAAGATGGGAAAAAAGGATTTTTTTAGGAATAAAGAGTAAGGTATAATTTCTTTAAAAAAGAAGATTCTGCAAGGTACATAAGATGGTATTATGTCTTAGAAATAGAAAACTAGAATGTTATAAGAATTAATAAAAGATTAAAATATTGAAATGTTTAGTCATGATAGATTTTAAAATTTAATAAAATTGTAGCACTTGTTTTTTGAAATAGACAATCAGAATGTTATAAGATTTAATATTTAGATTTATTATCTAATTATATTAATTATTATGAATTTATTATTTTTTTTCTTTAAAGGTTAGTAGGTAGAATGTACTAAGCAGAATCAGATTGGGTATCAGGTGTTATTTTCAATATTAATTTAGGGGGAGGATAGAAAGGCATCATACTCTGATCAGTGATTTTAGGAGAAATTCTTTTTTTTTTTTTACTATAGGGAATGAGATAAATGGATAATCTGGAAAGAATGGACAAAAAATACAAATATAATGATTTAAATTAAAATGAATTAAATAAAATAGAAATAAAAAGAACGAAAAGCGGGGAGAAGTTATATAGAAGATATAGAATGGTAAATAAGATAGGTAATGGTTTACAAGATGAGCACGAATTTAATTGAAGTCCATACAAAGAGAGGTAATCTGGGGCCAAACTACTTTCTTAAAAGAAGTTTTATATATTTGTGTTTTGTGTGTCTATGTTTTGCTTGAGAATTAATAAAACCTTGGAGGAATGTTGGATGAGAATAATGGTAATCAAGTCAGAGAGGAATGAAGATGATGATTATAAATTGGATAAATATAGAAAATAATAATAATAACAATGAAATTGAATATGAAAAGAGAAATAATGAGAAATTTGTTAAGAGATATCTATGTTTATATTGAAATGGTGTAAAACAGAATTATGTTGCATAAAATAATATTTTACTTGACTTGTAGGTTTTATGTATTTAATGGTTAATGATGGTTTGTTTGCCTGTAAAATCAATAAAATTTGTTTAAAAAAAAAAAGACACACATAAAGACTGAATTATACCTGACTAAAGTACTGACAACCAACGGCTTCCACAAAAGCAAAATCACCGGCTTGATCCTGTGCTGCACCCCCACAGTCATGAGAGGCCAGCGAGGAGATGTGGGCCTCGATGTGAGTGATATTGAATTGCCACGCCCAGCCAATAACATGACCACCAAGCCACGTCCACCCAGTCACATGACCACCGAGCCACACCCACCAATTAAGACACACCCACAGAACCAGTTGTTAAAAAATTGAATCCCACCCTTGGATGTACAACTTTAAAAAAACCTGGGCTTATATCATATGGTGTTTGATTAATATTAATTATAGTGGATTAAAATGATGGAAAAAAAATAGAAAGGATTTTAAAGGATATCAGATGCTTGATCGGTTTTTTTTTTATTCACTCCACTTCAGTAATATGCAGTAGTAAAGTACAGCATTTTTACCATTACTGTATCATTTCTTTCAGAGCACTATTCTTTTACACTAAGTATTTTAGACATCTATTTTAGGAAAGTAGAATTATGTATCATGCATATTTATACATCTTGGCAAAACCCTTCCCCATCCAGTGAATTCTGAGGCTGCCACAGGTGCACACAAGAGTCCAGCCTAGGCAGGCACAAAGAATCCATCAGCAAACAAAAATTCATTGACAGCTTTCAGTTTCACACTTCAAAGCATCCCCTTGATGCAATACCTATTCACTCTAACAGAGCTTTGCCAAAGAACATTTTCTTTTAAAAGCTGGAAATGTTTTAAATGACTAGCTGGTCTAATAATAGACATCATTTCAAGCATTTCACCTTGGAAAGTCAGCGGGAAAAACCCTCTAACTGGAAAGAAAATTTGGTAGAAGACTTTTCCTTATTATCTCCGGAAATCAGTATGCTTTTCAATTTCATAAAAAGCTTTTTTTAATCCGCATTTGCTGTTTACTGCCATCTTATTTATGATGTTGTTTATCCCTTAGTTTAAGACAGGGATGGACAAACCGTAGTTCATTGTGCTCCTATTTTGTGGCTTAGTTGTTACACTGCTAACATTTGATAATAACATGTTGATGAAATTTGTTTGTTTGCTTGCTGGCTTGTTTCCTGTCTTAACAGAGAGGAGAAAGGAAATAAATTTGTCAAATCTTTGGAATGTAGAATTACCTATTTCTGCTTTCACTTCCAGTAAGCCAAATCTATGTGTTTCTTTGTCATTTTTTCCAGCCATATGCGAATTTTAGTCCAATATTTTCTAGCATCCTTACAAGTCCACCACATATGGTAATATGAGCCAGGTATCTGATGACATTTCCAGCATTTTTCAGATTTGTTCTTAAACATTCTTGCTATTCTTGTCGGGGGAAAGTGCCACCTGTAAAACATCTTATAACAAGTTTTCTTTATATGTTGTTGACATTGTCATTTTATAATTTTGAGACCACAATTTTTGCCATTTCTCTAAATCAATCCCATATCCAAAATTCTTCCCCCAGACAATCATAGTTTCTTTAACTTGTTCTTCCTCTAATTTAATTCCCAGTAAATAACCATATAATTTTTTAATCACCTTCTCATCAGTACCCATCAAGATCTTATCTAAATCAGTCTGTTTATCATAGAATCCCTCCGTTTTAGAATCTTCATCATACCTTGAGTGTATTTGCGCATATGAAAACCAATTCATCCTTATACCTTGTTCCTCTAGGTTTTGAATTGATTTAAGTTCACCCTTTTCATCCAATAGTTCCCCATATCTATCTGTTTGTTCCTTCTTAAAAATTATAGGACAGGAAAATGCTTCAATAGTTGATAACCAAACTGGAATTTTCAAATAACATTGTCTTTTTATCTTCTCCCAGTTTAACCACAAAGACTCCCGTATATAATGTCTTCTAAAATAACCCTGTGTTTTAGTTCCCTTATACCATAAAAAAGCATGCCAGCCCAACAGTAAATCATGACCTTCTAGTGTCAACAATCTAGCCTTTCTTAATGTTATCCATTCTTTGACCCACATCAAACTTGTAGCTTGATAATACAATTCCCAATTAGGCAAGCCAAAGCCTCCTCTAATTCTAATGTCTTGCAAAAGCTTTAGCTTTATTCTCGCTTTTTTACCTTGCCATATAAACTTCAACATAATTTTATTTAAATCTTCAAAATAGTCTTTTCTAAGTCTAATTGGTATTGTTTGAAACAGAAATAGAATTCTGGGTAAAATATTCATCTTAATTGTTGAAATTCTCCCTATTAATGACAATTGCAAGTTTTCCCATTTCTTCAAGTCTGTAGCTATCTGTTGTTTAAGTTTAATATAATTATTCTCTTTTAATGTGCTACATCTTGCTGCCAAATATATCCCCAGATACTTAACGTTATTCGTAACTTGGATTTTCAAAAGGTCTGCCAGTTCTTCTCTTTGTCTCAGTAACATGTTCTTTGTCAAAATCTTTGTTTTATCTTTATTTATTTTCAAACCAGCCATCTCACCATATGTCTCTATCTTTTCCAATAACTTTGGAGCTGTTTCTAGTGGATCTTCCAGAATAAAAGCTAAGTCATCAGCAAAAGCTTGTAGTTTGAATTCTTCCTTTTTAATTTTCATTCCTTTTATTTTTTTTTTATCATCCCTAATATTTCTATTCAACACTTCCAATTTCAACACAAATAGCAAAGGAGATAGGGGACATCCTTGTCTTGTGCCTTTTCTTGTATTAATAAAGTCTGTGAGTTCTCCCTCCATCATTACCTTTGCTGTCTGTTTATTGTATATGGTTTCTATTGCTTGAATAAATTTTCTGGCAAAACCTATCTGTTCCAATAGTAATAACATAAATCTCCAGTTCACGTTATCAAATGCCTTTTGAACATCTAGGAATATCAAAGCCATTTGCTTTTCAGGATGAGCCTCATAGTATTCCAAAGTATCCAAGATTATATTGTCTCTCATATTGTCTCTGATTTGTCTCTTTGGCAGAAATCCATTTTGATCTGGATGGATAAAATTATTTAAATATTTTTTAAGTCTTTCTGCTAAGATTGAAGCAAAAATTTTGTAGTCTGCATTCAATAATGAAATAGGTCTATAGTTCTTAATTTGCAGTGGGTCAGCCTCTTCTTTTGGAATAAGTGTAATATAAGCCTCTGACTATGTTTTGGGTATCATCTTCTTTGACATAACTTCATTCATAACTTCTAACAATGGGATACTCAATGTTTCTTGAAATGTTTTATAGAATTCTGCCGGAAACCCATCTGGACCTGGTGCTTTCCCATTATTTTGTTTCTTAAGTGCTTCATTTAATTCCATCATTGTTATATTGCTTTCTAGCATTTCTTCAGTCTCTTTAGGTATCTTCGTTAAGTTAGCATTCTGTAGATACTGTTTGACTTTTTCCTCATCAATATTCTCTTGTTTATACAGTTGCCCATAAAAATCTCGAATAATTTCCTTTTTCTCCTTATTACCATAACAAACTTGGCCTTGATCATCTATTAGCTTCAATATTTTTCTTGATTCCTTCTCCTTTCTCAATTTATATGCTAAGTGTCTATTTGAATAAAAAGTATATTGTTTAGCTTTAACATTTCTTTCTCTCCAAATATCTTTTAAAGTTAATTCGTCTGTCATTTTAAAAAAAGATTTAGGGAGAGTCTTTCTATTTTGCTTTGTTGTTGTTGCTATATAGTCCAGTTTATTGTCCACAATTCCATTAAAGTCTCCCATCATAATTATATTAACATAGTCCAGTCCAATTATTTTCATTAGTTTTTTATAAAACTCTTCTTGTTCATCATTCGGAGCATAAATTGCAATCAATCAAAGTATTTTCATATTATTGTCCATTATTTCCATCATTAATACTCTTCCGTCTTCATCCGTGTCGATTAGTTTTGCTGGGATAGCCTCTTTAATGTATAGAACCATTCCTCTTTTCTTACATTGAGTCATAGAAGTAAATATTTTCCCTAGTTTTGGCTGTACTAACAATTGTTCATGTTGTTTTTTAATATGAACTTATTGTAGACAAGTTATATCAAATTTTAATTTCTCTAATTTGTGAAATGTTTTCCTTCTTTTAACAGCTGAATTGAGTCCATTTATATTCATTGTAATCAGTTTTTTTTCTTCCATGATTATGCTTTATATTTAGGTCTAACAGCTCTCGTGGATCTCACTTCACGCTGTTCTTTACTATCCACCTGTCTATCAACTGCTCCTTTCTCTTTTTCAATCTCCAGTTGTTCCTCTTGAAACTCAATTAATGAGACCTCTTTCTCTGCCTCCTCTTCTCTTCTTCCAAAAAATTCTGCATGGAAAAGTTCTGCTTTCTCAATTGAGTCAATTCTATGTCTCTGCTCTTGCCACGTAAACATTAATCCTTCTGGAATCAGCCATCTATAATTCACTTCGTTTTCCAGTAGCATTTTGGTCAGAAATCGATATTCTCTTCTCTTCTCTCTCACTCTTCTGGGTATTTGTTTTAAAACCACAATCTCTTTGCCTTTGTATTTCAATGTCTTCTTTCTTACCACTTGTAATATTTGTGTTTTAATGGACTTTTTAGTAAATCTAATATGGACTTCTTTGGTAATTTATTTCTCATCGCATATTTTGTATAAACTCGATATACCTCATCTACTCCATCCATCATCTTTTCCTCTGTAATTTCCAAAGCATCCGCCAAAATTTCTATCATTATCGCAGCCAAATTTTGTCCTTTTTCTTCTTCTATATTTTGAAATCTGAGATAAAATTCTGACCTTTCTAACTCCCACCTCAACATCCAACTTTTATCTTGTTCAACCACTGTTAATCTACTGTCAATATTTCCAATCTTCTCCTCTCTTTGTTTACCTTCTTCCTCAATTTTTTGGAATCTCTCCTCATACTTCACCATCATTTGTTTAATATTTTCCACTTTTTCATCAGTCTTCTCTATTCTTTGTTCAATGTTTTCTATTCTTTGTTCAATGGTGTCTGATTTTGTCTTAAGATCTTGGATTCCTTGCATAATCATCTGTAAAGTTACTTTTTCTTGTTCTTTATCTTGCTTCAACATTGTCTGAATTAAACATTGTCCTCCAGCTGGTGGGGAGGCAGAGGTAGAAGTAGAAACACCAGATGATATTGGTTTCCTGCTAATTTTAATGCCTCCAAAGCTTCAAATTCTTTTTAACTTTTAATCCATCTGGTAGAATAGCCAATTATAATCCAAAATGGAAAAATCCAATAGTAAAAGGCCCAAAGCCAAAGGAGAAAAAGAAGAAGAAAAATCTTCAGGTTCTTCTAGACCCTTATCCAATTATGAAGTAGTCCACCATAAAAAATGAAAAATAGAAAGAAAAAACCCCCCAAAAATAATAATATTGATTAAGAAAAAAAAGAACAAAAATAAAAAAGAAAAGAAGAAATTCCTTCAGGTTCTTCACAAATTGTTTATTAGAGAGTAGGTTGTTTATTTCTAAGTGGAGGATGATGGATTGGTTAATAATTGATTCCATGACTTTACAGGTGACACATCATAAAAAGATTGGTCTGTAATTTTCAACTAGGCTGGGGTCTCCCTTTTTGAAGATGGGGATGACCATGGCTTGTGACCATAGGTTAAGCAAGGAGCTAGTCCTGAAAGATTTTTCAAAGGTTCGACTGTGGCAGTGGATAGCTTTTTTAAGAAGTAGGCACATATTCCGTCTGGTCCAATGGATAGAGATGGTTTTAGATTGCATAGTGCTTTTTCAACATTGTCTTCTCTGAAATTGAAATGTATTAGATTACTGTAGTTTTCTGTGCTTCGGCTAGGAAATACTGGGCATGATCCATTGCTGTTTACAAATACTGAGCCAAAGAATGTGTTAAAGATGTTGGCTTTAATGGTGTCATCATTGCAGTCTTTACCATTAGGTCCTATCAGGGGTGGGATGGACCTTGAGTCTTTTAGTTTGTTGTTTACCAAATTGTAGAAAGCCCAGGTGGAATTGGTGCGTAGAAGGTTTTACTCTTGTTTAATGTGATAATTGGTGCATTCAGTCTTTATCTGGTGGCATAAATTTTTGCATCAGCTTTTGAAGTCGGCAACATGAGCAGATTTGTTTTTCCGCCAAAGTGATTTCTTTTTGGGTTGAAGCTTCCTTATTGTTATAGATAATTTGTTTTTTCTGGTTTTTGGAGGTATTATTGGTGCATATAGTTTGATGACTCTTTTGACTTCAAGGAAAAATAGGTTGTAATTGTCTTCAACAGTATTGCATCCAGTGAATAGAGATTGCCAATCAAGGGATGAGAGATCGTTGCCTATAAGATCATAGTTGCCTTTTTTGAAGTTATAATTGGGGATTACATAATTGTGATAATTTTTGTGTGGGCGTATGTTGAGACAAAAGTCAATCATATTGTAGTCACTGTTGGAAAAGGGTTCTTTAGTTTGTATTCTGTAAATTAAATTCAAACTATTGCAGAAGATGAGATCGAGGCAGTTGTTAAGTCTAGTATTGTTGGTTACTAGTTGTTCCAGTCCCAGATTTGCAACAGCATTGTAGAAGGTTGCACGTGTGGATTCAGTTGTACATTCATTTAGGGTCCAGTTAATATGAGGTAGATTGAAGTCACCAAGAAAGATAAAAGCATGTGGGCAGGATGTTGCCCATGTTAGTAGTGAATTTGTCTTGTTTACATGTTCGATGTCATAATCAGGTGCTCTGTAACATAGTAAGAATCGAAATGTGATATTTAAGGATAGTTCACAGATGATGGTATTAATAACTAACAATAACAATTGTGTATTCTTGTGTGTGTGTGTGTGTGTATGGGACATGATAGCTCAGCAGTTAAAGATTCTGAGCTTATCAGCTGGAAAGCTGACAGTCCAGCACGATGCAATGGGGTGAGTTCCCAAAACTTGCTCCAGTTCCTGGCCACCTAGCAGTTCAAAAGCATGCAGATGTGAGTAGATAAATAGGTACCACTTTGGCAGGAAGGTAATGGTGCATTCTGTGCACTTTGGCATAAAGTCGTACTGGCCACATGACAATAGAAACATCTTCATATAATGCTGATGACCCCTGCTAAGAAACAGGGATGAGAGTTGGACTCTTTAGAGTTGGACTGGCAGGGGAAACATATATATACACACACATATATACATTGTGTGTATGTGTGTGTGTGTAAATACACAGTATATATTGTATGCACAGTATATACAGTACTGTGCAAAGTAGTGTTCAATTATCCGAACATCAGGAGGAGGAGGAGGAGGAGGAGGAGGAGGAGGAGGAGGAGGAGGAGGAGGAGAAGGAGGAGGAGAAGGAGGAAAAGGAAGATACAATATTTACAATGTGTACGTGTGTGTATATACAGACGAACACAATACAGAAGCCTGATGATGGCAGATGAGATTCTGCCGAAACATTGCTACAACTTTAAAAGTACAACTACAATGACGTGGGAAAATACCCAAACAAAGCTGAATACCATACATGTAAGTACCCGCGAAAACTTAAGAAAACAAATATACACATACATATATACATACATATGTACATATAGATACATACATACATGTATATACTATACATACATACATCTCTCTCTCTCCCTCTCTTTCTGTCTCTCTCTCTCACTCACACACACACATACTCACATAATTTTAATCTTATTTATACCACACAAATCACTTGTTTGCGACGTTAGTGGCCATATAAATTTCATGAATAAATAAATACATTTGGACACTAGGTACCATTCAATATAAGACATTTCATTTAAAAATGCTGTTCTTGGAAAATGATTCATTAGAATTTTTGGCTCAGTTTGACTAGAACAAATATGATTTTAATTGACTAAACAATGGACTGTGAAATATTTTTGAATACAGTTTTCTGCTAACAACTTTCATTCTCTCTGTGTGTGCCTTGATGTATATTATAGTTTCTTGGAATTGAGAAACTTTTGATTTCCTGCTATTATAATATAAACTTCCTTTTACTGACCCAGCTGTGGCCTCAATGTTATTTTTTTGATCCAATTTCATCATTTTTGCCAATGGAGATGCTTATATCCTACTTTCTTCCACTGAAGGAGTTGCATCAATAATTCTTACATCATTTATTAGCACAAGCAGGACAATAATAGAAAATGTTTTTCAAGGACCATGAGCCCATAACTCAGAATAACTGAGAGATGAACATCAATCAATATCTCCAAAGCTCTATTCCCATTTTTAATGTCAAGCACAAAATCAGTGAGGAGGCAAAGAATTAACAGGGGCTGGGCAATAACTTTATTACAACCAAATTACTTTCAAAATATATGGGAATAAACCCTTTGTGTGTTCTGATTTAATTAGAACCATGTCTCAAACGAGAGGTTAAGCAGAAGCTGGGCAACAGGAGACCAATCAAATAATTTTATCCTGGAAATACAAAGCTTTTTTCTATTTAAAGTACCACAAAATGTGAAGATGTCAGCAATGTAACTGATCAGTGTAAAACTGTATTGGAGGAGACATGGAGAATTCCACTTGTGGCAAATATTAAAGGCAATAATATTAAGGTATCCATGGTTTTATTTATTGCCATGCTCCTGGTCAGATGTTTGTTTTCCCTCTGCTACAGCAATAGATTGTGCTTAACCTTTTGTTTCACACAGAGAACAACTTTTTCCATTCTTCTGCAAAGGACTCAAGAGGAGTTCTGCAGGAACATTATGTCCCAATTATAACAGACAGGTCATACTTTACTGTACATGGTGATAGCATACACTGCACAGTTGAATGGGGGAAAAGAAAACATTGCACGCAGGTTGTGAATATTATGAAAGAGAAGTTTTTTCTAGATTACTGATGAAGCTACATTAATATGCTAGAGCACAATTCTCTAAACCTTTTGCTGGTCCACCCTGGCCATTACAGAAACTGCATGTTTATTTTTATCCATGTTCATATCTTTTATCAACTGTTCTCTCTGTATTCTTTTGAACTTTTATTTCTTTCCTTATAGAATAGAATAGAATAGAATTCTTTATTGGCCAACTGTGACTGGACACACAAGGAATTCGTCTTGGTGCATATGCTCTCAGTGTACATAAAAGAAAAGATACATTCATCAAGAATCATAAGGTGTAATACTTAATAATAGTCATAGGGTACAATAAGCAATCAAAACATACTAGGAAACAGTCAATATAAACGTAAGGATACAAACAACAAAGTTACAGTCCTACAGTCACAAGTGGGAGGGGATGGGCAATAAAGAGTGACAAGAAGATTAATAGTAATAGTAGTGCAGACTTTGTAAATAGTTGGACAGTGTTGAGGGAATTATTTGTTTAGCAGAGTGATGGTGTTTGGAAAAAAACTGTCCTTATGTCTAGTTGTTCTTATGTGAAGTGCTCTATAGTATTGTTTTGAGAGTAGGAGTTGAAACAGTTTATGTCCGGGATGTGAGGGAGTCTGTAAATAGTTATGTTTTCCTCTTCTGCCCAGTTGCTTAATCTGTAAAAATTTTAGTCATTGTTTACTTACTGGCAGGGGAAATAACTTGATCATGATTTATTTAGATTTAAATGCTAGCTAAATGTCCATACTTTTAGCTGCCCAAGAACTTGAAGAGTAAATTTGATGCTTCATGTGAATCTGAGTGGCAGGCAGATGGGTAGGCAAGTGGCAGGCAAGTGGGTGGAAGGTCCTGAAAAAAGTTTGATATTTTCAAAAGTTACAAATAAGGTTAAGTATCTGGGGATATATTTGACAACAAGATGTAGCACATTAAAGGAGAATAATTATATTAAACTTAAACAACAGATAACTACAGATTTGAAGAAGTGGGAAAACTTGCAATTGTCATTAATAGGGAGAATTTCAACAATTAAGATGAATATTTTACCTAGAATTTTATTTTTGTTTCAAACAATACCAATTAGGCTTGGAAAAGACTATTTTGAAGATTTAAATAAAATCATGTTGAAGTTTATATGGCAAGGTAAAAAAGCAAGAATAAAGCTAAAGCTTTTGCAAGATGCTAGAATTAGAGGAGGTTTTGGCTTGCCTAATTGGGAATTGTATTATCAAGCTGCAAGTTTGATGTGGGTCAAAGAATGGATAACATTAAGGAAACATAGGTTGTTGACATTAGAAGGGCATGATTTGCTGTTGGGTTGGCATGCTTTTTTATGGTATAAGGGAACTAAAACACAGGGTTATTTTAGAAGACATTATGTACGGGAGTCTTTGTGGTTAAATTGGGAGAAGATAAAAAGACAATGTTATTTGAAAATTCCAGTTTGGTTATCGACCATTGAAGCATTTTCCTATCCTATAATTTACAAGAAGGAACAAACAGTTAGATATGGGGAACTTTTGGATGAAAAGGGTGAACTTAAATCGATCCAAAACTTAGAGGAACAAGGTATAAGGATGAATTGGTTTTCATATGCACAAATACATTCAAGGTATGATGAAGATTCTAAAACGGAGGGATTTTATGATAAGCAGACTGATTTAGATAAGATCTTGATGGGTACTGATGAGAAAGTGATTAAAAATTATATGGTTATTTACTGGGAATGAAATTAGAGGAAGAACAAGTCAAAGAAACTATGATTGTTTGGGGGAAGAATTTTGGATATGGGATTGATTTAGACAAATGGCAGAAATTGTGGTCTCAAAATTATAAAATGACAATGTCAACAGCATATAAAGAAAATTTGTATAAGATGTTTTACAGGTGGCACTTTCCTCCGACAAGAATAGCAAGAATGTTCAAGAATAAATCTGAAAAATGCTGGAAATGTCATCAGATATCCGGTTCGTATTACCATATGTGGTGGACTTGTGAGGATGCTAGAAAATATTGGACTATAATTCGCATGTGGTTGGAAAAAATGACAAAGAAACATATAGACTTGAAACCAGAGATCTTTTTATTGGGAATTTTACCTGATATATATAGTAAAGATTTGAAATATCTGATTGTAAATGTATTAACAGCGGCCAGGATTGTATTTGCTAAAAACTGGAAGAATGAGAAAATACCATTACAGGAAGAAATTATTAAGAAAATATTGGAATGTGCTGAAATGAGTAGATTGACATTTGAAATCAGAGAGCAAGAGGATAAACAATTCTATGAAATTTGGGATCTTTTTTTATAAATGGCAAGATGATAAAATACGATAATAGAATATTTTAGATAGTAAGAAATATCTTTATCTTGTTATTTTGCTATTACTTTGTTAATCGATATTATATTTAAAAAGGTTTTTTTTTTTTTCTAGGATTGATTTGGTATGATTATATGATTAGTTGAATAATTTGGTTAAAGTATTGTTAGCTCATAAAGCATGAATGATTAAAAGTATAGTCAAAAAAAATTTTTTTTGTTTGTTTAGTGATTATAGGATATATAAGTTTGGATTGATAATATGAGTTGTTATGTAACATAATTGTAACTGGGACTACAAAATGAATGCACAAAAATGATGAACCAACTGACACACTGTATGTAAATATGAGAGGTGTATGTTTTAATGTTTTGTTTGTCTTGTCTGTTTGTAGAAAATTAATAAAAAAAAACTTTTCAAAAAAAAAAAAAGTTTGATATTAAGTTTGTTAGCTCTACCACCGAGGAAAAGTAATCGTGCCTGGACAATCTCCTACCTGCTGTGTAATTGGAAAGCAAATTGAAATAGTCCACACCCCACTTCAAAATTGAAGGATTATCCAAGTTCTACTGACTACAGGGGAAACCTTAGAAATCACATTCCTAGAGGAGGAATGTTAGAGGAGGACTTGTTTTTTTATTTTTAAAAAATCACGTGCTGCTCCATAAGGTGACTTTAGATAAGCCACTTTCAGTTCTTTCTTGAGAGCTATTGAAACAACAAATGTTAGGATCTTGAAACACTTCAAGTATTTTGATTACTGAAAACATTGTGTGCTACATAGAACTGTGGACCAGCCAAAACTCCTTCCTTCTTTTATTTTTTATTCCTTCCTTCCTTCCTTCCTTCCTTCCTTCCTTCCTTCCTTCCTTCCTTCCTTCCTTCCTTCCTTCCTTCCTTCCTTCCTTCCTTCCTTCCTTCCTGTCCTCTTTCCCTCCCTCCCTCTTCCATATTTAGCCATACAAAGCCCATGTTCAATTCTACTCAAAATGTTTCTCACTGTATATTGCAGAAATGCCATCTAAGCAAGAGATGGAAAGACTGAAGTAAGAAATGCTTCCGCTTTATTGCAAGTAAACCTAAAGAATTATTCAGATATTCTGATCTGTGTAATATGCTACCAAGTTGGGTATCTGAAGAAGATATAAGGGGAGATGTTGTTCTGCATGTGCTGAACCTTGACGTACTCAATGAACATTCTCTCCTTGCAGCCATAGATTCCAGGTTAGTGCGCTAGGGACTCTTACTTGCAATTGGATTTTCTTCATTTTGTATGAGGGCATCTCCACTGCAAAGTACACATATGTAACCCTTTCAGAATAACATGAGTTGAATGTAGCCAAATCATAATAGAGACAATGTCAGTAGATGCAGTGCTGCCTTCCTCTCATGCATTGACACTACACACATTTTAAACTGAAACTACAACATTAATAGCTATACTGATATTTAAAAAAAATCTTCACCTTTAAAACAGAAAAGAAGGCTACCTGATGATAAAAAGTGTGGAAACTATTATTCTGGGGTGGTGGTGTCATTTTTCTATTGAAAATCACTGTGGGGTAATGCAAGGATGCTGGATTTGACTTGGAGAGAGGTGATTTCAAATCTGCTCCTGTATTAGTCAAAATCTTATCTGCTGGACTGTTTCAACACAGAAACATTTTAATCAATAGATGAACAAGATGGAAATGAATTGAAATAGATATTAAGTTAGATATGTTCTAGTTAAACCTTAGCAATGGAACTCAGAAAAGATCAAATGCACAAATTTTTAATGATCTAGAGTGGGAAAACTGATGTTCAGATGGCAATACTTATGGATTTGAGATTTACATACAAATTACAATCTGTTGTTACCTGTCTGCAATACTGTATTAGCAATATGGAATAATTATCCCCTGCTTTGGGTTTTTCATTCTGATCTGCTTGAGCTGCTCCAAAAATGTTTGAAGATACCGGAAAGGATGCGAAACAACTTAGCAACTGCTCTTAGAGTTTCAAAGACCACATAAAAATGCTAGACAACATGCTGATCTAATGGGACCTAATTAAGACCATGTATTTCATGTATATGCCTATTCTAACTTGAATAGCAATGGTAAGTGAAATCTGCTGTGAACCCAAGATTTGTATAACATATTTGATGTCAAAATTAAACATATATGTATGCAAAAATTAAACAGGTGTATATTACGTGTTGCATGGCACAATTATAGCATTTTCCTTTTACTTACTAAAAAGCCAGCAAGCGCTAAGGACATGCAATGCTAAACAATGCTATCTATTTTAATTAAAGTTGCACAAGGATCATCCAATCATTTCATAACAAGACCAAGCTATGTTTATTCTTAAAAAAAAGATAGTCATTAAACTACTAAGTTAGTAAACACCCGTGATACTTTTTATTATTTCTGGGAAGAACAAACAGTTAAATGAAGGTTTCTTTCTCAGGTTATTTGGTTCTTATAGACCAAGGCCAAAGACCAAGGTGTAATCATAAGAAGGACTTTTATTTGGGATGAGCCTGTAAATCTCTTAAATAAGATTCTCTTTTTTCCCATCCCAGAAAGAAATTTTATAACATCATACACTGTAAGTTTTTTATTTTATTTTGTTTTTGGCAGAATTTTCTGAAAAGCAGAAAGTGGGAACAAGGCAAAATAAAACTTCCCTTTCCCTTTCCTTTCTCCTTCCCCTTTTTCTCTCCCCCTCCCCTCCTTCTCCTTCTCCCCTTCCTCCTCCTCCTCCTCCTCCTCCTCCTCCTCCTCCTCTAAGGATCACCATCTGATCCTCAGATTTAGAAGGTTATAGAGGTTGCTGTTTTTATTCACTATTATTATTGTTCTTTCAGACAACACATGTTCTTATTAGTTTAATTCTTTCAATTAGGCACTTTTAGTTAACATTTTTTCTGTTTGTCAATTTCAGTTTCTTTTTTTTTTATTGAAAGGCAGAATAAAATACTTGTACAAAATTATAGTTAATAAAGACATTCTCAAATTAATCCACTCAGTTCCAGGCTTGAAAATCTTATGGATGGAGGAAAAACCTCTTTTTACCACAATCTGCCCTAAATCACTCTTCATCACTAGAACTTTCTGGTGCTCACCTGCAGCTCTGGATTTACACAAAAGCCTCTATATGTATTCCTTCTAAGTTCAATATATTCTGTTGGTTACACTGTTATGGACTAAGCCAACGCATCAGGAACAACCCTAAATAGCTTTACTTTGCAGCAGGCTCGTAATCCTGCACTTCTCATTGGCCCATGAATAGCGAGTCGTGATTGGTCATTTCTGGCCAGTCTGATTGGCTGTTGACGGGCCTCTCTGATTGGATGCTTGTGAAAGCGGTAAACTCAAACTATTGGTTGTTTTGATAGCAGCCAGCTATATAAAAGAGCTGCTGCTGCCCAAGTATTTGCTCTGTTCTTATTTCACAAGAAAGAGTTGAAGTCACCGTTCGATGTCTCATCTCCGTTCCTTGCGCCTATGCTCAGGACTTAACACTGGCGATGAGGTTGCGATGTGGAGATGATAGAGCTGACTAAGTACTCATCGAACAAGACAGAGCATGTGGCTGAAGAGTGCACGCAACAAATGGCAAAATGACCAGCGGCGCCATACCACCCACTCCATTTGACCCAGCAACCGAAGACTGGGACTAATATATAGATCGTTTCCAGATGTTCCTAGAGACCAACAATTTAAAAGATGCTAGACCTGGCAAGAAACGAGCGGTGTTCCTGACTCACTGCGGCCCCGCCATTTTCAAAATGGCTAAAGCACTTGCCAAACCGGCGGAAGTGAAGACCATGGATTGGGATAACCTCGCCCTGATCCTCTGGGCCCATTACGCACCCGCTGTACCTACACTGATACGAAGACACGAGTTTTACCAGAGGGACCAATGGAAGAACGAGAGTGTTGGGGACTTCGTAGCCGACCTCTGGAACCGAGGAGGCCTTTGTGGTTTTGCAAACCTCGAGGAAGCCCTGAGAGACCGCATAGTTCTGGGATTAGATGACCCCACGGCACAGAGTAAACTCATCGTGAAAGGAGACATCAGCCTTACAGATGTCATCGCCAATGCTACTGCCACAGAAGCAACCAGGAAGTCAGCTGCTCGAATGCGCCGAGCAAACGCACCGCTTCGCCAACTCGCTAACGATAGCCCGCTCGCCGCTGAGAAGTATGCTATTACCGCCCACCACGAAGACCTCGAGTCATCCTCAGACAGTGAGGAAGAGGAGGTCAACCAGCTCTGCTCAGAACGAGAGCAAAGGAACCAGAGACTCCCGCACCAATGTGCTGGTTGCGGGGCAAACCACCCACGATCGGACTGCAAATTCCTCGACGCACTCTGCCGTTCCTGCGGGAAAAGAGGCCACATCGCGAAGATCTGCAGAAGCAAGTAAGAGTACAGTCCCAGCCGAAGGGAGAACAACCTCCGTCGGGAGACAGGCAAACCACCTGGGAATCGGGACTGCCTGAACCACCAATGGAACAACCACTACTACTACAGAAATCGAGCATCTGCCTCTTCAACGAGACAAGAAGAGGCACACCAAACCATTATTATTGGCCACGCTTCATCGTTAGATGCAAGAAAGATCCGCGTAAGGGTTACTATTGAGAATCAACCGTGCGTTATGGAAGTCGATTCGGGATCATCCCTATCGATAGTATCCTGGAAAACCCTCAAACAGCTGATCGTTGCCATTTGCTGCCAGGACCTCAGCACTCAACGAATCATCCTAAAAGACTACCAGGGAAACAGAATTCCAGTTGTCGGTTCCAGCCACGTCCAAGTATCCTTCAAGGACTGCACTGCGACGCTTCCCCTGACTGTCGTCGATCATGACCGGCCCAGTTTGCTAGGGTTGCAGTGGTTCACTCCACTCAGGATTGAACTAGCCGGCATACACCAAACCAGAAGCGACGACTGGGAAGAGGCCCAATTCCAGGACGTGTTCCCAGGAACATTAGGCAAGTACAAGGGGACCCCTATATCATTTAATCTCAGCCCTGATGTAGCTCCCATTCAGCTTAAGCCTCGTTGGGTGCCTTTTGCCCTCAAGTCGAAGATCGACGAGCAGCTAGATAAACTGATAGCCCAGTGCATGTTGGAACCGATTGACCATGCCCGCTGGGAAACTCTAATAGCCCATGAAGCCAGATGGCTTGTTAAGAATTTGTGGGGATTACCAGGCCACCCTAAATCATGCTCTTCAACAGAGGGCTTACCCAGTACCAGTGGTCCAACGCCTTCTTCACTCCCTGGGTGGCGGAAAAATATTTGCGAAATTGGACTTAGCTCAGGCGTACCAGCAACTACCTGTAGACGCGACAACTGCAGAAGCCCAGACAATAGTTACACATAGAGGTGCCTTCAAGTGCAATAGACTCCAATTTGGAGTAAGCGTGGTGCCTGGCATTTTCCAAAGTTTGATGGAGAGATTATTACAAGGCATAAAAGGCGTTGTGCCTTATTTTGACGATGTCTTAATAGCTGCCCCCACTAAAGAATTATTAACACAATGACTCAGAAAGGTTCTTCAGAAATTTAAAGACGATGGTCTGAAAGTAAAAAGGGACAAGTGTCAACTTTGTACGGAGAGAGTGGAGTTCCTGGGATACCTTCTCGACAGGCAGGGAATCCACCCACCGAAAAAAACTAACCACAATCAAAAACGCCCCAAAACCTAGGAATAAGACAGACCTCCAAGCCTTCCTGGGACTCATTAACTTTTATAACATCTTCTTGCCTCAGAAGGTGACCATAGCCGAGCTCCTACATAGACTTCTCGACAAAAAGGCTTCCTGGGTCTGGGGACGGTGTGAAGAACGGGCATTCCAACAAGTAAAAGACCTCTTAACCTCCGATGCTGTATTGATACAATACAACGAGACTCTACCCTTAACGGTTACCTGTGTCGCCTCGCCATTCGGAGTGGGAGCCATTTTAAGCCATGTCCTACCAAATGGAAATGAGGCACCTATTGCATTCTTTTCGAGAACCCTGTCTAAGACTGAAAGGAACTATAGTCAACTTGATAAAGAGGCTCTCGCTATTGGATCCGCAATTAAACGTTTCCATGAATATGTGTATGGGAGACCCTTTGCCATAATTACAGACCACAAGCCGCTACTTGGTATTTTGGCAGGAAACAAACCAACTCCCCATATCTTATCACCAAGAATGACATATTGGTCGGAATTTTTAGCCGCCTACAATTACCGATTGCAACACCGCCCAGGGAAAGCCATTCCCCACACTGATGCTTTGAGCCGCTCTCCACTACTAGATGTCATAGAGGACCCAGCTCCAAACTTAGCCATATTGCAAATGGAAACCCTTAAATTGCTGCCGCTGACCGCTCGAGACATTGCCTCAGAAACAAAAAAGGACCCTGTTTTGGCATGAGTCCTCAGCTGGGTGGAACGGGGTTGGCCAGTCAGCGCACCCAATGACACTTTCAAGCCATTCAGAAATCGACAGACAGAACTATTCTCCCAAAAGGGCTGCATCTTGTGGGGAGACAGAGTTGTAATCCTGGAGAAATTGCAACATAAGGTATTAAAAATGTTGCACGATGGACATCCAGGCATCGTGCGGATGAAGGCATTGGCCAGGAGTTACGCATGGTGGCCTGGGTTAGACAAACAGAGACCTGGGTAGCAAAGTGCAGCAAATGCCAGGAGACTCACTCTACTCCTCCAAAAACTTTCCCAACTCAGTGGGATATGCCTCGAGGTCCTTGGTGCCCTATCCATATCAATTTTGCGGGACCCACAAGAGGACACACTTTCCTCCTAACAGTGGATGCCTATTCTAACTGGCTCGAGGTCCACAAAATGAAAAGCACCACCACAGAGGCGGTCACTAAAAAGCTGAATAAGCTATTCGCTACCCACGGCTTTCCGGATGTCCTGGTCTCCGATAATGGCCCCTAATTCACTGCCCTGCCATTCAAACAGTACTTAGCAGACCGGGGATCCACCATGCCTTAACATTGCCAGCTCACCCTGCGGCCAATGGTAGGACTGAGCGAATGGTTCAATTTGTAAAAAAGACTTTAGACAAAATGGACCACGGTGACATTGACGACAAAATAACCCAGATGCTTCTCCTCCAACACATAACCCCAAGCAGCACCACGAACAGAACCCCAGCTGAACTCCTGATCAGCCGGAAACTTCGCTCGCATCTCGATCGTCTCCACCCAAATTACACTCCTGAACAACCCCCAGGATCCAGCAGCAAGTGTCGGGCATTCCAGGAAGGTGACCTCGTGTTTGCAAAAAACTTCTCAGGCAACCCATTGTGGGTCCCTGCTACCAAAACGCAACTTACAGGACCCCGATCCTATTGCCTACAAACTGCAGATGGTAAGATGTGGAAGTGCCACATAGACCAACTCCATTCCAGACTAGCACTTAGTCCTATCTCAGCCCCTGAATCTCTAACTGTTGGGGGGGGGGGAGGAACATTGAGGAGGCCAAAAAAGAAATAAAAGATGACTTAATCGAAACCCAGCAGTCTACACAACCAACCAGGGGATACTCACCGCCAGAAGGTGAACCGAGCCGGGGAGTGGCCTCACCGCGTGACAGCACTGCAACGGAACAGATCCAGGGAACCCAGAAGACAGCACTGGTGAAAGCAGAGAGAAAAGCCCAGAGCCATTCGATGGAACAGCAGGACCGTTTTCGCCATCCAGCTCAGCTAGCAGCCCACCAGAACCAGAGCCAGGACAGAAACCGGTGGAACAGCGCAGATCAAACAGACAGGTGAAGCGACCTGCCTATTTACGAGAATACGTCACCCCACCCCTCAGACAGAATCTAGAGGGGAGGGTGTTATGGACTAAGCCAGCGCATCAGGAACAACCCTAAATAGCTTTACTTTGCAGCAGGCTCGTAATCCTGCACTTCTCATTGGCCCGCGAATAGCGAGTCGTGATTGGTCGTTTGTGGCCAGTCTGATTGGCTGTTGACGGGCCTCTCTGATTGGACACTTGTGAGAGTGGTAAACTCAAATCATTGATTGTTTTGACAGCAGCCAGCTCTATAAAAGAGCTGCTGCTGTCCAAGTATTTGCTCTGTTCTTATTTCACAATAAAGAATTGAAGTCACCGTTCGATGTCTCGTCTCCATTCCTTGCGCACATGCTCAGGACTTAACATACACATTTCTTTTCTCTGCAGGCATTTGCCCTTTGGGATAATAAGCATAATTTGAATTCATCATACATGCTGCTAATAAATAGCCTTGTTTCTCTGTGTTTTATTTTCTGTGCCTGTTGAAATAAGCAGTGAAGAAACCCTATCAAACTTCAAGGTGGGGAACAAGTTGAAGTGGAATGGTTTTATTTCATCAGGACTGATACATGTACAAGGAACTTCTCAGAGCCTGGGAGAGAGGAGAGAAATTGGTAAAATAGTACAAGTTCAGAGTACCTCCACATACTTCGGAAATGGGTGGCCGGATCTCTACCACATCAATTGGCAGCCAGCAAGAGCTTATAATGGTATCCTATGCCATAGCAACGTATGGCTTGCTAATAACTAGCAATCATTAAATGCACTTAAATCTACTATGCTTTCATTTTAATAGCTAGCTGGTTCTTTGAAAAAAAATACTAGCGTCTAATCAATAATATAATTCCCAGGAAGAAAATCTTTTTCTAAAATGTCTCAAACCTTTTACCTTATTATGTGTATACTGAATATACATGATGAGCTGATGTGGAATCAGAGTAAAATTACTGCCATTAAGAAAATAGCCAAGTTGACTGATAAAATAATTGGCTACAAAGAACTGGATTTTTTTCCTCAAAGGCCAAAAATATTAATACATAGAATGGATAAAAATCAGAGAGGTGTACCATAAAAAAATTGAAATTATGAACATAATCTTCCAGGCTATTAATGGATGCAAAAAAAATTTAAATGAAAATGTATTTTCTTATATGGATTGTATCGTGTCATTGTTTAGTCATTGAACAAAGGAGAAAGAGGACAAACTTCCTTTCTTTTTCCCCCAAAGAGAGGAATCTTTATCATTTCAGTATCTTGTCTACCTGTCTGCTGAGAAAAAATGCTGCTGTTCATCACGAAAACCCAATAGTTCTGGTTTTGATGCATGCATCATTTCAAAAAATGATGTCATATTTGGTGGTTCCTTCTGGGAAGGTCAGCTGGAAGCAGCAGATGAATTCTGAACTTAATCATAAAGGAAATATGAAGAGCTCTTTCATAGATTTTCAGTTGTTTTATTCCCCAGTCTGGGTGTTGTGCCAGCGAGGCATTTGCATCAGAGGTGGTATTCAGCAGGTTCTGACTAGTTCTGGAGAACCGGCAGTGGAAATTCTGAGTAGTTCGGAGAACCGACAAATATCACCTCTGACTAGTCCCGCCCCCATCTATTCTCTGCCACTGGAGTCCCAGCTGATCGGCTGGGTCTTTTTTTGTTGCCTTGCACAGGAGAACGGAGCTGGAAAGCAGGTTAGTGGGGTGAGGAGAGACTGGGAGTTTGCAGTAACCTTCCCCCAGGAGAGGGGTGGAAAAGGAGATTTTGCAACATCCTTCCTCTGCCACGCCCACCAAGTCATGCCCACCAAGCCATGCCCACAGAACTGGTAATAAAAATTTTTGAAACCCACCACTGATTGGCATGTAACTCAACTTTGGCTGATTCGCATGCAACCAAACCTTTCTTCCATACTAGTGAACGGTCAGATAATTTATATCAGAATAAGGGGCTAATGATTTAATGGATCCACTCTATGGGAATCATTCAAGTAAATTTTGTAAAGGTGAGATTGAACAGACACATGTGTGAATGCACACAGTTTACACACATACAAAAGGGAGAGAAAAAAGAGCCAAGCTGACAGTTAAAACCTCTCTCATCTAGCGTAATTAATCTTTTCTTTTTGAGAGTTAATGTTACAGATTTGATCATCACATTTCTCACTTGAAGTAGCCTGTCCAAGGCCAAATCAAGCACGTCTGTTTGCTTTGTATACTGTGTCAGCCTTCCAAGTAACAAATCCCCTGAATAAAGTTCCAAAGCATCCATCTTTCTTTAAAGTCTCTTTATTAGGGATATATTAAATTGGCAAGAAACTGGTGTAATTCTGACTCTGGCTAGATTCTGGAATTACACCCAATAAAAGCAAAAGTTTGAAACTTCCCCACAGAGTCACAATCTCCAATAACTCATAGTGCAACAGTCCAATGACTCCAAACTCCACCTTCCTCCAGCTGTAAGCATCTGTTCTCATGGGAAAGAATACCACCTAGACATAATAATCCCCCCCTTATCTCTATAACCCCCCTCTCACCAGCTAAAGATTGGCGAGCCTGAAGTAACATTACATTCTTTTGTAGAAAGCTTAAAAAAATAAAGGAAAAAAATAGACAAAAGCTAGAATAAAATATGGCTACACTCAGGTCATCTTCAGGATCGATACACTGAGGTCGATGTTGAATATACAGTTCAAGTTTTAAAATAAAAATAAATATTTTCAGCTGGTGTTTGTGCTGTGCTTTGAGCAAATCTTTTGATGATTGGAATGGCATCAAGTGATGTATGTGATCTAGGTGTTTTTCAAACCTGATAGCTTTTATTATGTATGAGCTTTCATTCCCAGAATTCTTCAGCCAACATGGCTGGCTGAGGAATGTTCAATGAGGAATTATGAGACTTGAAGTCCACAGATCTTAAAGTTGCCAATTTGAAAAATATTGCTCAAACAGAATGTAAAGAAAGAAATGACACACTTTGGTGCTCATGCAGGAAGATCTGCAAGCCCCTCCCTTTTTTGATGTGCAGTGGATGATAAAGAGGCAGAGGTTGATTGCATGGTCACAGCAGCCATCTTGAGTTTGTTTTAGTCTTCTGCCCCTATCCTCCGGTGAATACCCTGACAGAACAGAGTATGGTGAACAAAAGGGTGTCACACAGTAAGTGTGGGCCTTTTTTTGCATCTCTACCAATGTGCCTATAGAGAGAAAAAACTTGTATTGTGACTGCCTGTTGCTGTTTCTGTCATATACTCCTCTTCTTTAATGGCCCATGGCACCAGTGTCCATACCATATAGCCAAAATAGTCAAGATGGCAGTCACAAGGCTGTGATGGAAACTCTACCATTTTTGTGGCACAACTCACATAATGGGTGGGGCTTTGATGGCGGTGCTTTCTGTTCCTGTTCCATTGGTTGATTCTTCTCACTGTCTCCTTATTTCCAGGTTAACATTTCCTATTCAATAGAGGTGTAATGGAGGTTCTCCTTGTACAATACAATTCTTCCTTCCATTTTAACTTTTTGTGTGACATTTTCTGTCTTCCCAACCAGCCATGTTTTTGATGGTTAGCAGTGCTTTGATTTCAGCTTCCTGCAGTCAGCTAGATTGCAGCCATGCTGAAGCTGTGAGACTGATTGAGATGTTTTTTCTTTTGACATCCCCAGTTGCAAGTAAGGAAAGAAATACATTCAGCTGTTACCAGCAATTCTAAGTAACAAATTGTTACTGAGCACAGCAAATCAGTGATGAGAAGAGCAATAAAAATTGCATCTTTAGTTTTTCCCATTCCACCACTTACAACCCAGATGACACTGTTGCCAATTTGGATCTTTCTTTTTTTTTGAAAAAAATTTTTTTTATTAATTTTCTACAAACAGACAAGACAAACAAAACATCAAAACATACAACTCTCATATTTACATACAGTGTGTCAGTTGGTTCATCATTTTTGTGCATTCATTTTGTAGTCCCAGTTACAATTATGTTACATAACAACTCATATTATCAATCCAAACTTATATATCCTATAATCACTAAACAAAAAAAAATTTTTTTTGACTATACTTTTAATCATTCATGCTTTATGAGCTAACAATACTTTAACCAAATTATTCAACTAATCATATAATCATACCAGATCAATCCTAAAAAAAAAAAAAACCTTTATAAATATAATATCGATTAACAAAATAATAGCAAAATAACAAGATAAAGATATTTCTTACTATCTAAAATATTCTATTATCGTATTTTATCATCTAGCCATTTATAAAAAAGATCCCAAATTTCATAGAATTGTTTATCCTCTTGCTCTCTGATTTCAAATGTCAATCTACTCATCTCAGCACATTCCAATATTTTCTTAATAATTTCTTCCTGTAATGGTATTTTCTCATTCTTCCAGTTTTTAGCAAATACAATCCTGGCCGCTATTAATACATTTACAATCAGATATTTCAAATCTTTACTATATATATCAGGTAAAATTCCCAATAAGAAGATCTCTGGTTTCAAATCTATATGTTTCTTTGTCATTTTTTCCAACCACATGCGAATTATAGTCCAATATTTTCTAGCGTCCTCACAAGTCCACCACATATGGTAATACGAGCCGGGTATCTGATGACATTTCCAACATTTTTCAGATTTATTCTTGAACATTCTTGCTATTCTTGTCGGAGGAAAGTGCCACCTGTAAAACATCTTATACAAATTTTCTTTATATGCTGTTGACATTGTCATTTTATAATTTTGAGACCACAATTTCTGCCATTTCTCTAAATCAATCCCATATCCAAAATTCTTCCCCCAAACAATCATAGTTTCTTTGACTTGTTCTTCCTCTAATTTCATTCCCAGTAAATAACCATATAATTTTTTAATCACTTTCTCATCAGTACCCATCAAGATCTTATCTAAATCAGTCTGCTTATCATAAAATCCCTCTGTTTTAGAATCTTCATCATACCTTGAATGTATTTGTGAATGTATTTGTGCATATGAAAACCAATTCATCCTTATACCTTGTTCCTCTAAATTTTGAATCGATTTAAGTTCACCCTTTTCATCCAAAAGTTCCTCATATCTAACTGTTTGTTCCTTCTTGTAGATTATAGGATAGGAAAATGCTTCAATGGTTGATAACCAAACTGGAATTTTCAAATAACATTGTCTTTTTATCTTCTCCCAATTTAACCACAAAGACTCCCGTACATAATGTCTTCTAAAATAACCCTGTGTTTTAGTTCCCTTATACCATAAAAAAGCATGCCAACCCAACAGCAAATCATGCCCTTCTAATGTCAACAACCTATGTTTCCTTAATGTTATCCTTTCTTTGACCCACATCAAACTTGCAGCTTGATAATACAATTCCCAATTAGGCAAGCCAAAACCTCCTCTATTTCTAGCATCTTGCAAAAGCTTTAGCTTTATTCTTGCTTTTTTACCTTGCCATATAAACTTCAACATGATTTTATTTAAATCTTCAAAATAGTCTTTTCCAAGCCTAATTGGTATTGTTTAAAACAAAAATAAAATTCTAGGTAAAATATTCATCTTAATTGTTGAAATTCTCCCTATTAATGATAATTGCAAGTTTTCCCACTTCTTCAAATCTGTAGTTATCTGTTGTTTAAGTTTAATATAATTATTCTCCTTTAATGTGCTACATCTTGTTGTCAAATATATCCCCAGATACTTAACCTTATTTGTAACTTGAATTTTCAAAAGATCTGCCAGTTCTTCTCTCTGTCTCAATAGCATATTCTTTGTCAAAATCTTTGTTTTATCTTTATTTATTTTCAAACCAGCCACCTCTCCATAAGTCTCTATCTTTTGCAATAACTTTGGAGCTGTTTCTAGCGGGTCTTCCAAAATAAAAGCTAAATCATCAGCAAAAGCTTGTAGCTTGAATTCTTCCTTCTTAATTTTCATTCCTTTTATGCTTTTATCATCCCTAATATTTCTATTCAACACTTCCAAGGTCAACACAAATAGCAAAGGAGATAGGGGGCATCCTTGTCTTGTACCTTTCCTTATATTAATAAAATCTGTGAGTTCCCCCTCCATCATTACCCTTGCTGTCTGTTTATTATATATGGCTTCTATTGCTTGAATAAATTTTTTAGTAAAACCCATCTGCTCCAATAATAATAACATAAATCTCCAGTTCACGTTATCAAATGCTTTTTGAGCATCTAGGAGTATCAAAGCCATTTGTTTTTCAGGATGAGCCTCATAGTATTCCAAAGTGTCCAAGATTACTCTCATATTGTCTCTAATTTGTCTCTTTGGCAGAAATCCATTTTGATCTGGGTGAATAAAATTATTTAGATATTTTTTAAGTCTTTCTGCTAAAATTGAAGCAAAGATTTTATAGTCTGCGTTCAATAAAGAAATAGGTCTATAATTCTTAATTTGCAGTGGGTCAGTCTCTTCCTTCAGTATAAGTGTAATGTAAGCCTCTGACCATGTTTTAGGTATCATCTTTTTTAACATAACTTCATTCATAACTTCTAACAATTGGATGCTCAATGATTCTTGAAATGTTTTAAAAAATTCTGCTGGAAGCCCATCTGGACCCGGTGCTTTCCCATTATTTTGTCTCTTAAATGCTTCATTTAATTCCATCATTGTTATATTGCTTTCTAGCATTTCTTCAGTCTCTTTAGGTATCTTTGGTAAATTAGCTTCCTGTAAATACTGTTTGACTTTTCCTTCATCGATATTCTCTTGTTTATATAGTTGCCCATAAAAATCTCGAATAATTTCTTTTTTCTCCTTATTCCCATAACAAACTTGGCCTTGATCATCTATTAACTTCAATATTTTTCTTGATTCCTTCTCTTTTCTCAATTTATATGCTAGCCATCTACCTGGTTTATTTGCATCTTCAAAATAATTCTGTTTAGAGTTTCTGATTTTCTGTGCCAGTTCTTCTTTCTCTATTAATTCCATTTTATGTTTAATTACATCCAGCTTCAATTTAATATCCTTTTTCTGTGGCATTTTCTGTAATTCTTTTTCAAGAATTTTGTACTCATCTTCCAAGGCCTTAAAAGCTTGCCTTTTCCTAATATTCTTTTTTCTTGTATAATCTATTATCAAACCTCTGGCATATGCCTTCATTGTATCCCACACATTTTGCGTTGAAGTATCTTCTTTTTTATTTTCTCTGAAGAAAAAAGCCAATTCCTTCTCCATCCATTGTATAAAATCTTTCTCCTTTAAAATAGTATTGTTTAATGTCCATCTCGATCTTTTTTTTTTGTCCCTTCCATTTAATTATCATTGGGCTATGATCTGCCCAAGTACTTGTTTCAATATTTGTTTCCTTAATATTGGATATTAATTCTGTTGAGATCCAAAACATATCTAATCTGGACCATGATAAATGTCTATTTGAATAAAAAGTATATTGTTTAGCTTTAACATTTCTTTCTCTCCAAATATCTTTTAAAGTTAATTCATCTGTCATTTTAAAAAAAGACCTTGGGAGAGCCTTTCTATTTTACTTTGTTGTTGTTGCTATATAGTCCAATTTATTGTCCACAATTCCATTAAAATCTCCCATCATAATTATATTAACATAGTCCAGTCCAATTATTTTCATATGTAGCTTTTTATAAAACTCTTCTTGTTTGTCATTCGGAGCATAAATTGCAATCAAGAGTATTTTTATATTATTGTCCATTATTTCTACTATTAATATTCTTCCATCTTCATCTGTGTAAATCAATTTTGCTGGAATAGCCTCTTTAATGTATAGAACCACTCCTCTTTTCTTACATTGAGTCAAAGAAGTAAATATTTTCCCCAATTTTGGCTGTACTAACAATTGTTCATGTTGTTTTTTAATATGAACTTCTTGTAGACAAATTATATCAAATTTTAATTTCATTAATTTATGAAAAGTTTTCCTTCTTTTAACAGCTGAATTAAGTCCATTTATATTCATTGTAATCAGTTTTCTTTCTTCCATGATTATGCTTTATATTTAGGTCTAACAGCTCTCGTGGATCTCACTTCACGCTGTTCTTTATTGTCCGCCTGTCCACTTACAGCTCCTTTCTCTTTTTCAATCTCCAGTTGTTCCTCTTGAAACTCAATTACTGAGACCTCTTTCTCTGCCTCCTCTCTTCTTCTTCCAAAAAATTCTGCATGGAAAAGTTCTGCTTTTTCAATTGAATCAATTCTATGTCTCTGCTCTTGCCACGTAAACATTAATCCTTCTGGAATCAGCCATCTATAATTCACTTCGTTTTCCAGTAGCATTTTGGTCAGAAATCGATATTCTCTTCTCATCTCTCTCACTCTTCTGGGTATTTGTTTTAAAACCACAATCTCTTTACCTTTGTATTTCAATGTTTTCTCTCTTACCACTTGTAATATTTGTGTTTTAATGGATCTTTTGGTAAATCTAATATGGACTTCCTTGGGTAATTTATTCCTCATCGCATATCTTGTATAAACTCGATATACTTCATCTATTCCATCCATCATCTTTTCCTCTGTAATTTCCAACGCATCTGCCAAAATTTCTATCATTAGCGCTACCAAGTTTTCTCCTTTTTCCTCTTCTATATTTTGAAATCTAAGGTAAAATTCTGACCTTTCCATCTCCCACCTCAGCATCCCACCTTTTTCTTGTTCAACCACTGTTAATCTACTATCAATATTTCCAATCTTCTTCTCTCTTTGTTTTCCTTCTTCCTCAATTTTTTGAAATCTCTCCTCATGCTTAACCATCATTTGTTTGATGTCTTCCACTTTTTCATCAGTCTTCTCTATTCTTTGTTCAATATTTTCTGTTCTTTGTTCAATGATGTCTGATTTTATCTTGAGATCTTGGATTCCTTACATAATCGTCTGTAAAGTTACTCTTTCTTGTTCCTTATCTTGCTTCAACATTGTCTGGATTAAGCGTTGTCCTCCAGCTGGTGGGGAAGCAGAGGTAGAAGCAGAAATGCCAGTTGATATTGGTTTCCTGCTCATTTCAATGCTTCCAATGCTTCAAATTCTTCTTAACTTTTAATCCAACTAGTAAAGCAGCCAATTATAATCCAAAATGGAAAACTCCGATTGTCAAAAACACGAAACCAAGGAAGAAACAACAAAAAAGGAAGAAGAAAGATCTTCAGGTTCTTCTAGACCCTAATCCAATTACGAAATAGTCCACCATTAAAAAAAAAAAAAAAGTAGAAAGAAGAAAAACAAATCCAAAAATAATAATATTGATTAAGAGCAAAAAAAAAAGAAAAACAAAAAGTTCCCAGATTCTTCACACCTTAATCCAGTTGAAAAGTCTCAATAATAATAATAATAATAAAAAGAAACAACAACAAAGTGGTCCAAGAACATAGATAGGAAAAGCAAAAGAGTCCCAATAAAAAAGAAAAGAAAAATAAAGAAAAAAAAAACCCTGAGGCTTTCCCTTTAAAAAAAATAGCAAACAAAAATAAAAATATTACATCTTATAACTTGTATAAGATGTTTTACAGGTGGCACTTTCCTCCAACAAGAATAGCAAGAATGTTTAAGAACAAATCTGAAAAATGTTGGAAATGTCATCAGATACCCGGCTCGTATTACCATGTGTGGTGGACTTGTGAGGATGCTAGAAAATATTGGACTATAATTCGCATGTGGTTGGAAAAAATGACAAAGAAACATATAGATTTGAAACCAGAGATCTTCTTATTGGGAATTTTACCTGATATATATAGTAAAGATTTGAAATACCTGATTGTAAATGTATTAACAGCGGCCAGGATTGTATTTGCTAAAAATTGGAAGAATGAGAAAATACCATTACAGGAAGAAATTATTAAGAAAATATTGGAATGTGCTGAGATGAGCAGATTGACATTTGAAATTAGAGAGCAAGAGGATAAACAATTTTACGAAATTTGGGATCTTTTTTAAAAATGTTTAGATGATAAAATACGATAATAGAATATTTAGAATGCTAGATAGTAAGGAATATCTTTATTTTGCTATTATTTTGCTATTTGATATTATATTTATAAAGGATTTCTTAGGATTGATTTGATATGATTAGATGATTTGTTATAGAGTAAACTGGTTTAAAGTATTGTTAGCTCATTAAGCATGAATGATTAAAAATATAGTCAAAATCTTTTTTTTTTTTAGTGATATTAGGATATATAAGTTTGGACTGACAATATGAGTTGTCATGTAACATAATTGTAATTGAGACTACAGAATGAATGCACAAAAATGATGAACCAACTGACACACTGGATGTATATATAAGAGTTGATGTTTTTATGTTTTGTCTGTCTTGTTTGTTTGTAGAAAATTAATAAAAACTTTTTAAAAAAAATAAAAAAATAAAAATATTACTAGAATTGAAATTAAAAAAAAAAGGCTAGCGTGTGGACCAATTTGGATCTTTCTGTTTTCCTCTCCTTCACCCTCCAACCTGAACTGTAAACATTGAAAAGATTGAGTAGTGGGGAAAGCCATTTTATTTTATTTTTTTTGAAAAAGATTTTATTAATTTTCTACAGACAAACAAAACAAACAAAACATAAAAACATCAACTCTCATATGTACATCAAGTGTGTCAGTTGGTTCATCATTTTTGTGCATTCATTCTGTTGTCTCAATTACAATTATGTTACATAACAACTCATATTGTCAATCCAAACTTATATATCCCAATATTACTAAAAAAAAAGAAGTTTTTGATTATATTTTTAATCATTCATGCTTTATGAGCTAACAATACCTTAAACCAATTTATTCTATAACAAATCCTATCCTCATATCATATCAATCCTTAAAAAACCTTTTATAAATATAATGTCAAATAACAAAATAATAGCAAAACATTCTAACATTCTAAATATTCTATTGTCGTATTTTATCATCTAGCCATTTATAAAAAAAATCCCAAATTTCATAAAATTGTTTATCCTCTTGCTCTCTAATTTCAAATGTCAATCTGCTCATCTCAGCACATTCCAATATTTTCTTAATAATTTCTTCCTGTAATGGTATTTTCTCATTTTTCCAATTTTTAGCAAATACAATCCTAGCCGCTGTTAATACATTTACAATCAGGTATTTCAAATCTTTACTATATATATCAGGTAAAATTCCCAATAAGAAGATCTCCGGTTTCAAGTCTATATGTTTCTTTGTCATTTTTTCCAACCACATGTGAATTATAGTCCAATATTTTCTAGCATCCTCACAAGTCCACCACATATGGTAATACGAGCCGGGTATCTGATGACATTTCCAACATTTTTCAGATTTGTTCTTGAACATTCTTGCTATTCTTGTCGGAGGAAAGTGCCACCTGTAAAACATCTTATACAAGTTTTCTTTATATGCTGTTGACATTGTCATTTTATAATTTTGAGACCACAATTTCTGCCATTTCTCTAAATCAATCCCATATCCAAAATTCTTCCCCCAAACAATCAAAGTTTCTTTAACTTGTTCTTCCTCTAATTTAATTCCCAGTAAATAACCATATAGTTTTTTAATCACCTTCTCATCAGTACCCATCAAAATCTTATCTAAATCAGTCTGTTTATCATAAAATCCCTCCTTTTTGGAATCTTCATCATACCTTGAATGTATTTGTGCATATGAAAACCAATTCATCTTTATACCTTGTTCCTCTAAGTTTTGGATCGATTTAAGTTCACCCTTTTCATTTAGAAGTTCCCCATATCTAACTGTTTGTTCCTTCTTATAAACTATAGGATAGGAAAATGCTTCAATGGTCGATAACCAAACTGGAATTTTCAAATAACATTGTCTTTTTATCTTCTCCCAATTCAACCACAAAGACTCCCGTACATAATGTCTTCTAAAATAACCCTGTGTTTTAGTTCCCTTATACCATAAAAAAGCATGCCAGCCCAGCAGCAAGTCATGCCCTTCTAATGTCAACAACCTATGTTTCCTTAATGTTATCCATTCTTTCACCCACATCAAACTTGCAGCTTGATAATACAATTCCCAATTAGGCAGGCCAAAACCTCCTCTAATTCTAGCATCTTGCAGAAGCTTTAACTTTATTCTCGCTTTTTTACCTTGCCATATAAACTTCAACATAATTTTATTTAAATCTTCAAAATAATCTTTTCCAAGCCTAATTGGTATTGTTTGAAACAAAAATAAAATTCTAGGTAGGATATTCATCTTAATTGTTGAAATTCTCCCTATTAATGACAATTGCAAGTTTTCCCACTTCTTCAAATCTGCAGTTATCTGTTGTTTAAGTCTAATATAATTATTCTCCTTTAATGTGCTACATCTTGTTGTCAAATATATCCCCAGATACTTAACCTTATTTGTAACTTGAATTTTCAAAAGGTCTGCCAATTCTTCTCTCTGTCTCGATAGCATATTCTTTGTCAAGATCTTTGTTTTGTCTTTATTTATTTTCAAACCAGCCACCTCTCCATATGCCTCTATCCTTTCCAATAACTTTGGAGCTGTTTCTAGCGGATCTTCCAAAATAAAAGCTAAGTCATCAGCAAAAGCTTGTAGCTTAAATTCTTCCTTCTTAATTTTCATACCTTTTATGTTTTTATCATCCCTAATATTTCTATTCAACACTTCCAAGGTCAACACAAATAACAAAGGAGATAGGGGGCATCCTTGTCTTGTGCCTTTCCTTATATTAATAAAATCTGTAAGTTCCCCCTCCATCATTACCCTTGCTGTCTGTTTATTATATATGGCTTCTATTGCTTGAATAAATTTTTTAGCAAAACCCATCTGCTCCAATAATAATAACATAAATCTCCAGTTCATGTTGTCAAATGCTTTTTGAGCATCTAGGAATATCAAAGCCATTTGTTTTTCAGGATGAGCCTCATAGTATTCCAAAGTGTCCAAGATTACTCTCATATTGTCTCTAATTTGTCTCTTTGGCAGAAATCCATTTTGATCTGGGTGAATAAAATTATTTAAATATTTTTTAAGTCTTTCTGCTAAGATTGAAGCAAAAATTTTATAGTCTGCATTCAATAAGGAAATAGGTCTATAATTCTTGATTTGCAATGGGTCAGCCTCTTCCTTCGGTATAAGTGTAATATAAGCCTCTGACCATGTTTTAGGTATTATCTTTTTTAACATAACTTCATTCATGACTTCTAACAATGGAATACTCAATGATTCTTGAAATGTTTTATAGAATTCTGCTGGAAGCCCATCTGGACCCGGTGCTTTCCCATTATTTTGTCTCTTAAATGCTTCATTTAATTCCATCATTGTTATATTGCTTTCTAGCATTTCTTCAGTCTCTTTAGGTACCTTTGGTAAATTAGCTTCTTGTAAATACTGTTTGACTTTTTCTTCATCAATATTCTCTTGTTTATATAGTTGTCCATAAAAATCTCGAATAATTTCTTTTTTCTCCTTATTCCCATAACAAACTTGGCCTTGTTCGTCTATTAACTTCAATATTTTTCTTGATTCCTTCTCTTTTCTCAATTTATATGCTAGCCATCTACCTGGTTTATTTGCATCTTCAAAATAATTCTGTTTAGAGTTTCTAATTTTCTGTGCCAGTTCTTCTTTCTCTATTAATTCCATTTTATGTTTAATTACATCCAACTTCAATTTAATATCCTTTTTCTGTGGCATTTTCTGTAATTCTTTTTCAAGAGTTTTATACTCATCTTCCAAGGCCTTGGAAGCTTGCCTTTTCCTAATATTCTTTTTCCTTGTATAATCTATTATCAAACCTCTAGCGTATGCCTTCATTGTATCCCACACATTCTGCGTTGAAGTATCTTCTTTTTTATTTTCTCTAAAAAAAAAAGCCAATTCCTTCTCCATCCATTGTATAAAGTCTTTCTCCTTTAAAATAGTATTATTTAATGTCCATCTCGATCTTCTTTTTTGTCCTTTCCATTTAATTGTCATTGGGCTATGATCTGCCCAAGTACTTGTTTCAATATTTGTTTCTTGAATATTAGATATTAATTCTGTTGAGATCCAGACCATATCTAATCTGGACCATGATAAATGTCTATTTGAATAAAAAGTATATTGTTTAGTTTTAACATTTCTTTCTCTCCAAATATCTTTTAAAGTTAATTCATCTATCATTTAAAAAAAAGACCTTGGGAGAGCCTTTCTATTTTGTTTTGTTGTTGTTGCTATATAATCCAATTTATTATCCACAATTCCATTAAAATCTCCCATCATAATTATATTAACATAGTCCAGTCCAATTATTTTCATATGTAGCTTTTTATAAAACTCTTCTTGTTTATCGTTCGGAGCATAAATTGCAATCAAAAGTATTTTTATATTATTGTCCATTATTTCTACCATTAATACTCTTCCATCTTCATCTGTGTAAATCAATTTTGCCGGGATAGCCTCTTCGATGTATAAAACCACTCCTCTTTTCTTACATTGAGTCAAAGAAGTAAATATTTTCCCCAATTTTGGCTGCAATAACAATTGTTCATGTTGTTTTTTAATGTGAACTTCTTGTAAACAAATTATATCAAATTTTAATTTCTCTAATTTATGAAAAGTTTTCCTTCTTTTAACAGCCGAATTAAGCCCATTAATATTCATTGTAATCATTTTTTTTTCTTCCTTGATTATGCTTTATATTTAGGTCTAACAGCTCTCGTGGATCTCACTTCACGCTGTTCTTTGCTATCAATCTGTCCCCCTATTGCTCCTTTCTCTTTTTCAGTCTCCAGTTGTTCATCTTGAAACTCAATTAATGAAACCTCTTTCTCTGCTTCCTCTCTTCTTCCTCCGAAAAATTCTGCATGAAAAAGTTCTGCTTTCTCAATTGAATCAATTCTATATCTTTGCTCTTGCCACCTAAACATTAGTCCTTCTGGAATCAGCCATCTATAATTCACTTCGTTTTCCAGTAATATTTTGGTCAGGAATCGATATTCTCTTCTCATCTCTCTCACTCTTCTGGGTATTTGTTTTAAAACCACAACCTCTTTACCTTTGTATTTCAGTATTTTCTCTCTTACTACTTGTAATATTTGCGTTTTAATAGATTTTTTGGTAAATCTGATATGGACTTCCCTGGGTAACTTATTTCTCATCGCATATCTTGTATAAACTCGATATATCTCATCTATTCCATCCATCATCTTTTCCTCTGTAATTTCCAAAGCATCTGCCAAAATTTCTATCATCACCGCTGCCAGATTTTCTCCTTTTTCCTCTTCTATATTTTGAAATCTAAGGTAAAATTCTGATCTTTCCATCTCCCACCTCAACATCCCACCTTTTTCTTGTTCAACCGCTGTTAGTGTACTGTCAATATTTCCAATCTTCTTCTTTCTTTGTTTTCCTTCTTCCTCAATTTTTTGGAATCTCTCCTCATACTTAACCATCATTTGTTTAATATTTTCCACTTTTTCATCCGTCTTCTCAATTCTTTGTTCAATGCTCTCTATCCTTTGTTCAATGGTGTCTGATTTTATCTTAAGATCTTGTATTCCTTGCATAATCATCTGTAAAGTTACTTTTTCTTGTTCTTTATCTTGCTTTAACATTGTCTGAATTAAACGTTGTCCTCCAGCTGGTGGGGAAGCAGAGGTAGTAGCAGAGATGCCAGATGGTATTGGTTTCCTGCTCATTTCAATGCTTCCAAAGCTTCAAATTCTTCTTAACTTTTAATCCAACTGCTAGAGCAGCCAATTATAATCCAAAATGGAAAACTCCAACAGTAAAAAACACAAAACCAAAAAAGAAACAGGAAAAAAGGAAGAAGAAATATCTTCAGGTTCTTCTAAACCCTAATCCAATTACGAGATAGTCCACCATGAAAAATGAAAAAATAAAAAGGCAAAAACAAACAAATCCAAAAATAATAATATTGATTGAAAGCAAAGAAAAGAAAAAGCAAAAAGCAAAAAGAGAAAAGACAAAAAGTTCCTTCAAATTCTTCAAACCTTAATCCACTTAAAAATCTCAATAATCCAAAAAAAAAAAAAAAAAAACAATAACAAAGTGGTAAATAGAAAAAGCAAAAAAGTCCCAACAAAAAAGAAAAAAAATACAAAGAAGAAAAAGAAAAAGAAAAAAAAACTCTGAGGCTTTTCCCTTTAAAACAAAAAACAAAAACAAGAATATTACTAGAATTGAAATTTAAAAAAGAAAAAAAAAAAAGGACTAGCGAGTGGGGTATATATAAGAGAGCACACTGCACTTTGTTATTTATCCAAGGCTCTTGTTATGACTCTCTTCTTCAGCAGCTTCAAGGCCAAACCTCAAGTGTTGTTGATAACAGTCCAGGAAAGCACCTGCAATAATATTTTGCTGTGCTTTCCCTCTATCTTATCACGTTAAAATGTCCTTGAGAAGATGTCTTTTTGCTATTCTCTCCAGTTCAAATAGAATAGTTGGCAGTGTTACAAAGTTTCTTAATGCTCTTTCTCCCCCCCAACCGGAAAAGAGGAATAATATATACAGAAAAAAAAAAGAAAAGAAAAAATAGCCAGAGGAAGCCTCTATCCTAAAAAAATTAAAAAATCAAAGGGAGCCTAAAAGTATATATAAAAGAAAATTCAATCCGGTTACCTAAGTCACAATAAAATCTTTCCTAAAGAATATAGAGAAAAGAGAAAAAAAAATACACCCCAAGCCTCAATTTGACAGCACTTTAAAAACGCCGCTCAAACAATTTCAATCAAAAAAAAAAATCTTACAGCTTCCTCCTCTCTTCAGAATGAACTTTCCAACCTCAGCGAATTTTCAACACTAAAGAGTTTTTCTCACCCAGCCGACACACTTCAATCCAATCACTTTCTTTCCGGAGCTGTCCCGACTTCAGCAGCTATGGAGGCTGCCTCTCCGCCGCCAGCAAAAGGGCTTCTTCCGAATCTAACCAGAGATTTTGCGATGTCTCTGGGATCCTGGAACAGTGCCCTTCACAATCACCGTCTCTCCGGGACGATTTAGGTCCGTTAGGACCGACCAGGAGCGAAAATATCAGCTGCGATCTCAGAGCCCCGAGATCGCAGCTGTATCACCGGAACGAAGCTCCGCCTTCTTCGGAAAGCCATTTTATTGTTTCAGCAGCATGCATAGAGAATTTTAAGATATGTGGTCAATTTAATTATTGGCTTCAAGTTTTCTCTTTCTTCAAGTGAAACTATAGCTTGGTTCCTGTTCCATTGGTTGATTCTTCTCACTGTCTTCTTATTTCCAGGTTAACATTTCCTGTTCAATAGAGGTGTTATAGACTAAGCCAACACAACGATACAACCCTAAACAGCTTTTACTTTACAGCAGGCTCGTAATCCTGCACTTCTCATTGGCCTGCGAATAGTGAGTCGTGATTGGTCATTTTTGGCCAGTCTGATTGGCTGTTAATGGGCCCCTCTGATTGGACGCTTGCAAAAGCGGTAAACTCAAAACATTGGTTGTTTTGACAGCAGTCAGCTCTATAAAAGAGCTGCTGCTTCCCAAGTATTTGCTCTGTTCTTATTTTACAATAAAGAGTTGAAGTCACCGTTAGATGTCTCGTCTCCGTTCCTTGCGCCCATGCCCAGGACATAACACTGGTGACGAGGATGGGATGTGGAGACGATAGAGCTGACTAAGAACGCATCGAACAAGACAGAGCACGTGGCGAAAGAGCGCACGCAACAAACGGCAAGATGACCAGCGGCGCCATATCACCCGCTCCATTCGACTCAGCAACCGAAGACTGGGACTCGTATATAGATCACTTCCAGATGTTCCTGGAGACCAACAATTTAAAAGATGCTATGCCTGGCAAGAAACGAGCGGTGTTCCTGACTCATTGCGGCCCTACCGTTTTCAAAATGGCTAAAGCACTGGCAAAAACGGCGGAAGTGAAGACCATGGATTGGGATACCCTCGCCCCAATCCTCCGGGCCCATTACGCACTTGCAGTACCTACACTGATACGAAGAGACGAATTTTACCAGAGGGACCAATGGAAGGACAAGAGCGTTGGGAATTTCGTAGCTGACTTCCGGAACCTAGGAGGCCTTTGTGGTTTTGCAAACTTAGAGGAAACCCTAAGAGATCGCATAGTTCTGGGATTAAATGCATTGCACGTGCAGAGTAAACTGATGGTGAAAGGCGATGTCAGCCTTACAGATGTCATCGCCAATGCTACTGCCACAGAAGCAACCAGGAAGTCAGTCGCTTGAATGCACCGAGTGAACGCACCGCTTCGCCAACTCGCTTACGATAGCCCACTTGCCGCTGAGAAGCATGCTACCACCACCCACCACGAAGACCTCGAGTCATCCTCAGACAGTGAGGAAGAGGAGGTCAACTTGCTCTGCTCGGAATGAGAGCAAAGGAACCAGAGACGTCCACGCCAATGTGCTGGTTGCGGGGCAAACCACCCGCAATTGGACTGCAAATTCCTCGACGCACTCTGCCATACTTGCGGAATAAGAGGCCACATTGCAAAAGTCTGCAGAAGCAAGGGAGAGTCCAGTCCCAGCCGAAGGGAGAACAACCTCCGTCGGGAGACAGGCAAACCTCCTGAAAACCAGGACCGTCTGAACCACCAATGGAACAACCACTACTACTACAGAAATCGAGCACCTGCCTCTTCAATGAGACGAGAAGAGGCACACCAAACCATTATTATTGGCCACGCTTCATCATTCGATGCAAGAAAGATCCACGTAAGGGTTACTATTGAGAATTGACTGTGCGTGATGGAAGTCGATTCGGGATCATCCCTATCGATGTATCCTGGAAAACCCTCAAACAGCTGATCCCTGTCATCTGCTGCCAGGACCTCAGCACTCAACGAATCATCCTGAAAGACTACCAGGGAAACAGAATTCCAGTTGTCAGTTCCAGCCATGTCCAAGTATCCTTCAATGACCGCACAGCGACCCTTCCCCTGACTGTTGTCAATCGTGACCGACCCAGCTTGTTAGGGTTACAGTGGTTCACCCCACTTGGGATTGAGCTAGCCGGCATACACCAAACCAGAAGCAACTACTGGGAAGAAGCTCTCATCCAGGAATTCCAGGACGTGTTCACAGGGACATTAGGCAAGTACAAGGGGACCCCATATCATTTAATCTCAGCCCCGATGTAGTTCCCATTTGGCTTAAGCCTCATCAGGTGCCTTTTGCCCTAAAGCCGAGATCGACGAGCAGCTAGATAAACTGATAGCCCAGGGCGTATTGGAACCGATTGACCATGCCCGCTGGGAAACTCCAATAGTAACGCCCATGAAGCCAGATGGTTCGTTAAGAATTTGTGGGGATTACCGGGCCACCCTAAATCATGCTCTTCAACAGAGCGCTTACCTAGTACCAGTGGTTCAACACCTTCTTCATTCCTTGGGTGGCAGAAAAATATTTGCAAAATTGGACTTAGCTCAGGCATACCAGCAACTACCTGTAGACGCGACAACTGCAGAAGCCCAGACAATAGTTACACAAAGAGGTGCTTTCAAGTGCAATAGACTCCAATTCGGAGTAAGCGTGGTGCCGGGCATTTTCCAAAGTTTAATGGAGAGACTATTACAAGGCATAAAAGGCATCGTGCCTTATTTTGACGACGTCCTAATAGCTGCCCCCACTAAAGAGTTATTAGTGCAACGACTCAGAAAAGTTCTTCAGAAATTTAAAGACGCTGGTCTGAGGGTAAAAAGGGACAAGTGTCAACTTTGTACGGAGAGAGTGGAGTTCCTGGGATACCTTCTCGACAGATTTTTTACAGACCACAAGCCGCTACTTGGTATTTTGGTGGGAAACAAACCAACTCCCCATATCTTATCACCAAGAATGACACGTTGGTCAGAATTTTTAGCCGCCTATGATTACCGATTGCAACACCTCCCAGGGAAAGCCATTCCCCACACTGATGCTTTGAGCCGCTCTCCACTACTAGACGTCATAGAGGACCCAGCTCCAAACTTAGCCATATTGCAAATCGAAATCCTCAAATCGCCACCGCTGACCGCTCGAGACATTGCCTTAGAAACAAAAAAGGACCCTGTTTTGGCATGAGTCATCAGCTGGGTGGAACGGGGTTGGCCGGTCAGCGAAACCAATGATATGTTCAAGCCATTTAAGAATCGTCAAACAGAGCTATTCTCCCAAAAAGGCTGCATAGTGTGGGGAGACAGAGTCGTAATCCCAGAGAAATTGCAACATAGAGTATTAAAAATGTTGCATGATGGACATCCAGGCATCGTGCGGATGAAGGCATTGACCAGGAGTTACGCATGGTGGCCTGGGTTAGATAAACAAATAGAGACCTGGGAAGCAAAGTGCAGCAAATGCCAGGAGACTCGCTCTACTCCTCCAAAAACTCCCACAACTCAGTGGGAAATGCCTCGAGGTCCTTGGTCCCATATCCACATCAATTCTGCGGGACCCACAAGAGGACACACTTTCCTCCTAACAGTGGATGCCTATTCAAACTGGCTCGAGGTCCACAAGATGAAAAGCACCACCACAGAGGTGGTCACTCAAAAGCTGAATAAGCTATTCGCTACCCACGGCTTTCCGGATGTCCTGGTCTCCGATAATGGCCCCCAATTCACTGCCCTGCCATTTGAACAGTACCTGGCAGATCGGGGCATCCCCCATGCTTTAACTTCACCAGCTCACCCTGCGTCCAATGGTAGGGCAATTTGTAAAAAAGACCTGGCACAAAATGGACCACGGCGACATTGACGACAGAATAAACCGGATGCTTCTCCTCCAGCACATAACCCCAAACAGTACCATGAACAAAACCCCAGCTGAACTCCTGATGGGCCGCAAACTTCGCTCGCATCTCGATCGCCTCCACCCAAACTACACACCGGAAGTACCCCAGGATCCACCAGCAAGTGTCAGGCATTCCAGGAAGGTGACCTCGTGTTTGCGAAAAACTTCTCGGGCGACCCATTGTGGGTCCCCACTGCTATAACGCAACTTACGGGACCCCGATCCTATCGCCTGCAAACTACAGATGGTAAGATATAGAAACGCCACATAGACCAACTCCATTCCAGATTAGCACCTAGTCCTATCTCAGCCCCGGAATCTCTAGCTGGGGGGGGGGGAGGGAACATTGAGGAGGCCAAAGAAGAAATAACAATCGAAACCCAACAGTCTACACAACCAACCAGGGGATACTCACCGTCAGAGGGACAACCGAGCCAGGGAGTGGCCTCACCGCGTGACAGCACTGCGATGGAAACAGATCCAGGGAACCCAGAAGACAGCACTGGCGTAAGCAGAGAAAGCAGCCCAGGGCCACAATTTTCACCATCCAACCCTTCTAGCAGCCCACCGGAACCAGAGCCAGGACAGAAACCAGTGGAACAGCGCAGGTCGAGCAGACAGGTGAAGCGACCTGCCTATATACGAGAATACATCATCTCACCCCTCAGATGGAACCTAGGGGGGAGGGGTGTTATGGACTAAGCCAACACAGTGATACAACCCTAAACAGCTTTTACTTTACAGCAGTCTTGTAATCCTGCACTTCTCATTGGCCTGCAAATAGTGAGCCGTGATTGGTCGTTTTTTGCCAGTCTGATTGGCTGTTAACGGGCCCCTCTGATTGGACGCTTGCGAAAGCGGTAAACTCAAACCATTGGTTGTTTTGACAACAGTCAGCTCTATAAAAGAGCTGCTGCTTCCCAAGTATTTGCTCTGTTCTTATTTTACAATAAAGAGTTGAAGTCACCGTTCGATGTCTCGTCTCCGTTCCTTGCACCCATGCCCATGACATAACAAGAGGTGTAATGGAGGTTCTCCTTGTACAATGCAATCCTTCCTTCCTTCCTTCCTTCCTTCCTTCCTTCCTTCCTTCCTTCCTTCCTTCCTTCCTTCCTTCCTTCCTTCCTTCCTTCCTTCCTTCCTTCCTTCTTTCCTTCTCAAGTTTATATTGGACAAGAAATCACATTTCTCTTATTCTCTGATTCCTGTCTCCTGCCAGATTTTGTCAAATAATCTGGTGTTCCCCAAAGTTATTCAAAACTATTTATGATTTATCAACTCCAGCTTAGCCATCTCAGTTTTAAACTCCTGATAAATACTATTATGTCATGTCTTACAGAATGACAGTGAGACAAGATGCAATATCATTAACTCAGCATGTTTGCTCCAAGGAATTTTATATTTGAATATTTCTAAAATGTTAATCATTACTATTAGGGTTTTACAGATAGTTTTAGTTGTCTGTGATGAACAAAGAATATTTCCTTTTGATATTATAAGATTACAAAGACATACAGTATTTTGGTTTTTGATTAAAAATGTACAGCATGAATATAATTAAAATACAAAATGCTCTTTGAAAAAAATGAATAATTTATAATCTTCTTGCCTGAAAGTCTTCTGTATAATGTTGTTTCAGTCTAAAACCTGTAATCCCTCATTTGTTCAGGTTTGTTTCTATCTACTATGCCACACAAGTAACTGTCTCTTATTCCTCCTTTCACCTCTACATGCAATATTTATACATCCAGTTCTTGTTTTTCTAGTAGGTCTAGCATATTAAAATAGGAAACATGTTTTGGTTCAGATTTTGCTTAGAAATCTCTTCAACTTCTGCTTCATCTGTCTCCCCATAAATGCACTTAGTCCTTTTCCCACAAATGAGGGAACACCAAAGAGCATCTGACCCTGTCAAAAAATTTTAATGTTAATTTAATGTAAAAAAAAATTAAATGTAATCCAGCGCCTGGGGTTGAACTACTTTCTTCCAGTCAGTGATGCTGTGGGAACATCTCATCTCATTCAGTTGACCTGTTTTACTTACTCTGACATCCAGGAGGAAGAGCAAAGGAGAAAAAGAAATTGAAAAAGGAATCCAGTCCATGATTCAACTTAGTGCCAGAGACAGGCAGTTCAGTGCACATCTTGCGAGTCTTAATTGACTACAGGGACCAAGCCACATCTGCAACTCCTACTGGTCAGAGGAAGAGAAGTTAGCCATGTCATGAAGCCTTGCCAATTGTCTTTGGATGTAAAGCTCATGGGATACTAAGCACAACTTGGATAGAATGGGTGGGTATTTTATCTAGTCCAAATGGTGAATTATGACCAGATTCATGTAACTGTGTGCCTCCAAGACCACCAACAAAGATATTGACATCTGTCTGTTAAAGCCCTTTGGATTCACTCTGCATAAAAGACCAGCCTTGATGCAGGACCAGTGGTGGTTATGAGGGCTGAGTCTTGTTTCTGGGAGGAGTTCAAGCCCATTAAACTTGAGAAAGTGGATAGGGTTTTGTAGCTGTTAGTTTGGCCACTTTTCTGTTAGATCCATGCCCTGATCAAGGCTCTCTGCAAAAAGACACTTCACGGGGGCTTTCTGTGTGTGGAAGGGAATTCCTACACAGGCTAGAAAAATGAAGCTGGGATCCCAAAGATCTGAGCTTTGTTTCTCCAGCCCAGTGCAGGAGTTCTCTTCTATACACAGAGGGCAAAGGAACTCCTGAAGCAGGTGGTGACACTAAGCTTGGATCCAGAAGATCCAAAGTCTGTTTCTGGATCCAGGTGAAGGAGTTCCTTCCATGCATACAAGTGAAGTGCCTGTCTTCCTTTGGCAGGAAACTCTTTCATTACATTCACTTAAGAATCCATGCAGTTGCTTAAGACCACAACTGTCAGGTCTGCTATCTTCAGCTTGGTGCCTTGCTGGGTTCCTATCATCAAAGGTTAAGGGGGCAGGAGCATGGGGATAAGAACAAATGTGCAATAAACATGTATGGGTATGTTATGGGAAATAGGCATGGGGGATGACAGCTTGACAAAGAGAAGCTCCGAACCAGTTTGTGCCAGCATTCAAGGCCATGCATCCTGAGAAGGAATGTGGATTACCCCAAGCATCTCAGTGTTCTCAAAACACCTAGGTGAATCTTTATTGGCATGAACTGGTCATCGGGGGAGGGCTAGGATGAGGACAGCCTTTTTGTATGGGAAATCTAGTTCTAGCCTGACTTCACTGCAGTCAATTTCTTTTAGTAAAAGAAACTATCACTACATCCAAAAGGAATCAAGGGTCTTTCTTTCCTAAAGGATTGGACTGGGCCAGGTATGACTGAGAGCCAGGATTGCACTCATTGATCAAAACAGTAATCTTGCTTAATGCCATTTCATTCAATGTTTGAAATTCAGATCTCAGTTGTGGTTGTAAGCTGAAAACTACCTGTGACATTCAATAGAATAGAATAGAATAGAATGGAATAGAATAGAATAGAATAGAATACAATATTCTTTATTGGCCAAGTGTGGACACACAAGGAATTTGTCTCTTGCGCATAAGCTCTCAGTTTAGAGTGCATCGTATACAGTGTACATTGTCTCCAGCAAAGCACACCCAGGACCTATAAATGTTTCTTGTTCTGTACGGACATTAACATACTTGGAAGCGCAGCGCTATGATTGGCCAAAGCGCACGGCAATCTCATTGGCTAAGCAGGCCACGCTGATTGGCCCCTGACAAATCTCCCGCAATTGGTGGAAACTAATCGTGGGAGATTCAAAGCGGTGCCATTGGCCGCAGCCGCCACGGCTAGAGAATAAAAGCCGTGGCTGTTCCCTTTAAACCCAGAGCCGATCCAGGAACTTAATAAAGAGCTGAAACTAAGTCACTGGCTCCGAGTCTCCTTTTCCACGATGGACACGACACTGGCGATGAAGGTGGGATCCCGAAACTAACCCCATCAAGCACGTGTCCTGAGAAAATGAGACCAAGAAGATGGCCAGCATCGCACTGCCCGCACCCTTCAACCCCGCTACCGAGGACTGGGAATCATACACAGACCGATTCCTAATGTTCCTTGAAAGTAGCAACTTGAAGGATGCAACCAGGCAGAAGAAAAGAGCCGTCTTCCTAACACACTGCGGGCCCGCAATGTTCAAGATGACTAAGGCCCTCACGAAACCCGGGGAAGTGAAGGAGATGGACTGGGCCGACCTCGAGCTGTTGCTCCGAAACCACTATGCCCCCACCGTGCCCACCCTCATCAGGCGGCACAATTTCTACCGGTGAGACCAGAGATCGGGTGAGAGCATCAGTGACTTTGTGGCTGATCTGCAGAGCCTAGGGGGCATGTGCGGGTTCTCGGACATGGACGAGGCTTTGCGGGACCGTGTCGTGCTCGGACTCAGAGACCCAGTCCTACAAAGCCAGCTAATGGCAAAAGACGACATTACCCTTGCCGACGCCCTCGCTGAAGCCACTGCAGCCAAGGCAACCCGGAAATTAGCAAATTGAATGCGGAGACCGGACACAGGGGAACGCACAGCAACCACCGAGACGGGCCAGGCGACCGAGGCTCACCCTGAAGCAAGCCACCGAGAGACCACCGCCCACCATGGTGACTTCCACTCTGCCTCCGACACCATGGACGAGGAAGAGGAAATACATCGGCTCCAGTCGGGACAAGATCGGCGCAATCGGCAAAGTTGTAAGTCGGGGACCACTTGTGCCGGGTGCGGAGGCAACCACCCTCGATCGGAATGCCGGTTTTTCGATGCGATTTGCAGCACTGCGATAAGAAAGGTCACATCGCCCGAGTCTGCCGACTGAAAAGAGCCTACAGCCCCCGTCGGTGAGACCACAGCAACCGGAGATGAGACGGCACCCCCCCCAGGGCCAGAGACCGCCAAGCCGAGAATCGCTGGAACCGAGATGGATGGAACCAATGAAGCGGCGAAACCCAGCAGAAACAGGAAACCCACCAGACGGTCGTCATCGGCCACTCATCCACCACAGACGCCTGGAAGGTGTACGTAGAAGTGGGCATTGAAGGCGAACCATGCAAAATGGAGGTGGACTCCGGGTCCTACCTCTCCATGGTTGCCTGGTGAGAAATCAAGTGGTTGATGCCGGAAATCCACAAGAGGAGGTTGGAAACCCAGAAACTCATCCTCAGAGACTACCAGGGGAACTGCATCCCGGTAGTCAGAACCGGACACTTCGAGGTAACCTTCAAGGGCCACTCAGCAAAGCTTCCCCTGACGATCGTGGACCAGGACCGCCCCAGCTTTTTGGGACTACAGTGGTTTGCACCACTCGGGATCGAGGATACGGGCATCGATCACGTCGCAGATGCCGACTGGGAGGAGCAACTGGCATGGGACTTCTGGGAAGTGTTCGATGGCACCCTAGGCAAGTACCGAGGGCCCCCTTTTTCCTTCAGCCTAGACCCCAGCATTCCCCCAATAGGCCTAAAACCACGGCGGGTACCTTTTGCATTCTGGCCCAAAATCAACAAGCAAATTGACAAGCTCATCAAACAAGGGGTCCTACAACCAATCGATCACGCCTGGTGGGAGACCCCCATAGTCACCCCAGTCAAGCCCGATGGGTCGGTGAGAATCTGCGGGGACTATAAGGCCACCCTAAATTGCGCCTTACAACAAAGCACCTACCCCGTCCCAGTAGTGCAGCACCTTCTACACTCACTGGGGGGGGGCAAGGTCTTTGCAAAGCTCAACCTGGCGCAAGCCTATCAACAGTTGCCGGTCGATGCAGAAACCGCCGAGGCGCAGACCATAGTCATCCACTGGGGAGCATTTCGCTGTAACAGACTCCAGTTTGGAGTCAGCATGGCTCCAGGAATTTTCCAGAGCCTCATGGAGAGACTCTTGCAAGGAATTAAGGGGGTGGTGCCCTACTTCGACGATGTACTAGTGTCAGCGGCCAACCAACAAGAACTAGAGGGTCGTCTAAGGGAGATACTAACCAAATTCAAAGAGGCCGGGCTAAAGGTGAAAAAAGAGAAATGCCAGCTGTACACAGAATGGATCGAATTCCTGGGATACCTCCTAGACTGACACGGCATCCACCCAACTGCAGAAAAAATCAGAGCCATTAAAGAAGCCCCAATACCACGGAATAAAACAGAACTGCAGGCATTTCTGGGACTGCTTAATTTTTATAATGTTTTCCTGCCCCAAAAGGCGACCGCGGCGGAGCCTTTGCATAGGCTTTTGGACAAGGCAGCCAGATGGACTTGGGGGAAATGTGAGGAAGCCGTCTTCACCAAAACCAAGGACCTGCTCACCTCGGATGCCATCCTAATCCAATACAACGAGACCCTACCACTTGCTGTCATATGCGATGCCTCACCTTTCAGCGTCGGTGCTGTCCTCAGCCACACGCTCCCTGATGGAAAAGAAGCACCCATCACCTTCTTTTCAAGGACACTCACCAAACTGGAAAGAAACTACAGTCAACTGGACAAAGAGGCCCTGGCTATTGTCGCCACAGTAAAGAGGTTCCATGAGTACCTCTACAGCCGCAAGTTTACCATCATCCAGGGTGGCCAGGGATGGACAAGCAAATTGAGACCTGGGTGGCACAAGCTGCTGCTGGGAATCCTGGCAGGGAACAGGGCCACCCCGAACATTCTATCTCCTAGAATTATAAGGTGGTCTGAATTCCTTGCCACCTACAGCTACCGGCTCACACATCGACCCGGTAAGACAATCACCCATGCAAACGCCCTGAGCCACACGTCGTTACCTGACCTAGACACCGACCCAGAACCCACAACAGCCACCCTCAACATAGAGACTCTGCCTGATCTACCCATAACCGCGTCAGACATTGCCCCCGAAACAAATAAAGACAAACATCTGGCGCGGGTGTTACATTGGGTAGAAAAGGGGTGGCCAGAAAGAGATGACGATGAAGCATTCAGGACATTCCGGAACTGGCAAACAGAACTCTCATCACAAAAAGGTTGTGTACTGTGGGGGAATAGAGTTGTTATTCCGGAAAGGTTACAAGGGAAGGTATTGGAGTTGTTACATGAAGGGCACCCGGGCATAGTTAGAACAAAAGCCCTCGCCAGGAGTTACGCCTGGTGACCAGGAATGGACAAGCAAATTGAGACCTGGGTGGCAAAATGCAAATGCTTCCAAGAAACCAGACCGAGTCCCCCCGCAGTACTCATCCTGGAATGGGAAACCCCCAGGGGACCATGGTCCAGGATCCACATAGATTTTGCCAGGCCCACGAAAGGTCATATATTCCTTATCACGGTAGATGCTTACTCCAACTGGTTGGAGGTAAGCAACATGAAAACCACCACCACGGAAGCCGTGACCAAGGAACTCAGCAAGCTGTTCGCAACCCATGGCCTCCCAGATGTCATCGTGTCAGACAACGGGCCCCAATTTACCTTACTGGAATTTGAAAAATTCCTAGTGGAACAGGGCATATGACATGCACTGACAGTACCGGCACATCCGGCGGCGAACGGGAGGGCGGAACAGATGGTTCAATTCATAAAAAAAACCATCCAAAAAATTGAACACGGGGAAATCCAAGAAAAAATAAACAAAATGCTCTTTATACAACACATAACCCCGAACACGACTATCAACAAAAGCCCGGCAGAACTATTAATGGGGAGGAAATTAAGGTCCCCACTCGACAGACTGCACTCCACATACAACCCAGAAAAAAACCCAAACTCCTCAAGCAAAAACCAAACATTCTTCCCAGGTGACGCAGTCTACACAAAGAACCTTACCGGAGACCCACTCTGGGTACCGGCAACCATAACCCAGCTGACAGGTCCCCACTCGTACCACCTCCAAACAACCAACGGACGAGCATGGAAACGCCACATCGATCAAATAAGATTGAGGACAGCCACAGGAAACACAACCGACACGCAAACAGACACAGACAGGCCCCACAACACATACCAAGAGGGGAGGGAATACCCCGGGAACCAGGAAACAATGGAAAGAAACCAGCCATACTCACTGGAAAGCAGCCAGCTCAAAGCCTCACCAGGGAGAAGCAGCCAGGCCAGCTCAACCAGCCCAGAAAGACCAGGCGGGAGCGGCAACAGCTGCAGCTCAACCAGCCCGAGTAGACTGGGAGGGAGCTGTGATGAAAGGCCCGGAGAGCCTTTCCAGGCGGTTCCAGCAATGAGGCAGAGAGCAACACAGAACCCGACCGAACCGGCCGGGAGCCAAGTAACAACTAACCTGCGCAGGTCAAGTAGGCAAGTACGAAGCCCCGCCTACTTACGGGACTACGTTACGTAAGACCATACCAAGAGGGGAGGGGTGTTCTGTACGGACATTAACATACTTGGAAGCGCCACGCTATGATTGGCCAAAGCACACAGCGATCTCATTGGCTAAGCAGGCCACACTGATTGGCCCGTAACAAATCTCCCGCGATTGGTGGAAACTAATCACGGAAGATTCAAAGCAGTGCCATTGGCCGCGGCTGCCATGGCTAGAGAATAAAAGCTGTGGCTGTTCCCTTTAAACCCAGAGCCGATCCAGGAACTTAATAAAGAGCTGAAACTAGGTCACTGGCTCCGAGTCTCCTTTCCTGCGATGGACACGACATTTCTGATTGTTTTTTCTTTTTTGATCTCTTATAATTTGTTCTTCCCCAAAGGATGTATTTGTCAGCCTTCAAGATTTTCTTCCTTTGCTTTGCATCTTTCCACTGTCATCAGTAACGGGGGAACGGGGGAGGAGGGGGGACATGGTTATGGGAAGTGAGCTGGAGGTGTTACAAAACAGAACTACATAAGTTGGGAGGGGCGAAGGTTCTTGCTTAGGCTTCTATTCTATGCTATGCGCAGCCGCAACTCTTTATCAAAATATGTCAAGGTCAATGCATAGAGGCTTTATCACCACCTGGAGATGCCCACGTGATGCTATACACAACTTTTAATTGGATGAGCCAATTGAACTATTGGGGGTGGGAACGTTGCCATCACTTTGTATATGTGATTTACGTGCTCATTTTCTCAGATTCAGAATTCTTTTGTTGCTTCCACTTGACTTCCAGTAAAAGATATCTTTTCCCTAATTAATGGAGTCTAAGTATTTCTTTCTTGGATTTTGAATGGAGCACCATCTGACAGTATTCTATCTTGTCAATGTCCTACCTAGAATGGGGTGCTCAGAACAGACCACAATATTTATAGGAAAGTAGACTGGCTTCAAGGTTCAGGATTTCTTATTAGAGATCTAGAGAAGTACTTTACATATTACACAGCTTTTCATCAATGATGGGACCATGTTTTTTGCATTGAGGCATTATCCCATTTTGAAGTTCCCACCAGAAGAAGGATAACACATTTCTGGATCAATAGTTCCTTTTGTCCCTAGTTGTGATACCATCATAATGTATCCTTTCTCCAGTATTATTAATACTAATGGAAGTGGGGAGAAAACTTTCTACAAACTTAGAATGCTTCTAAATAAAGATTTTATTGTGTCTTAACTTAAACCACATAGCATTATTCTGAGTGGAAGTTGTACAGGATATTTTCTTCCACTTGTCAACTATATTTTGCCATCCCTTTTCTCCTTTCTTGTCCTACATTCCATTATTTCATTCAGACTTTCTCAATGACCACATTTTCATGTCCTGAATTATAATTAAAGAACATTAAATGAAATTAATGACTTTAAATAGTCATGACTAACCTGCTTGCTTCTAATGTCCTCCCACAGCTTGTCTTACTCTGGATCCAATCATAGAACTTTATGGCAATGCAAGATGTTGACCAAACTGCATCTGAATGAGCTACAGAAGCTTTGATATGTCAGATTGGGTTAAATTCTTGACAATTTTGCAAGATTTTTCTAAGAATCTGGATTACTTGCAGAAGCTTGCTTAACACAATTTTGTTAGAGAAAGCATGGGCATAAAGTAATAGTAGAAGTGGGGGAGAGCCGCACATTCAAATGCAGAACCATACAAGCTGTTTTAAATTATTGATTCTGTCAATTAGCTTCTGAACTATTACTTGTTAATTGTCCCATTTTCATCATTATCTCTTTCTCCATCAACTGTACTGTGTTATTCCTAAGAGCATGGAATTAATAGGTATCTCTGCCCTTTCCATCCTGACCAATGGCAACTAACAGCCCATATAACATATAAAGTTCCTGTACCATCCTTTCTATCACTAACTAGGTAATTAAATTTTATAATTGGGTACAAATTGCTACTAACGGGCTGTTTTGATTTCAGCAGCAATGGCTCCTAAATAGGGACATGTCAGCTGCTCTATTTGTATTAGATTTTTGTGTAAATGCTGCAATTTTTCAAGTACAATGAAACACACACTGCTTAATTACAATGTGGCTCATCAAAGAAGTAATTTAATTGGGACATCACTCATGATCCATTTTAAGTCTAGTGATAATTGATAGCAATGAGTACACAGTAATTGGTGGTGTAATTCTTCTAGTGATATTCTCTAAAGATTCAGTACTGATAATGTCTTTTCCAGTTTCCATTATTGTTAGATCTGGGAGAGTGGGCGCAAAGAATGGAGACGAGGCATTGAATAGTGACTCCAAATCTTTATTAGTGACTTCAGAACAGAGCAAAATACTAGGGCAGCAGCAGCTCCTATTATAGAGCTGGCTGCTGTCACAACACCCAATGATTTGAGTTTGCCGCGCAGGGTACGTCCAATCAGCAGCGACCCACCAACAGCCAATCAGATCAGCCAATCATGATCCGCTATCAGTGAGCCAATCAGAAGTGCAGGTTTACGAGCCTGTCATGGAAGGAAAACTATTAGAATTGCAAACTAACGAGTTTGCTTAGTTCGGAACACCCCTCCTCCCTAGGTTCCATCTCAAGAGTGGGTTGATGTATTCTTGCAGGTAGGCAGGCCGTCTCACCTGTCTACCTGATCTTCGTAGCTCCACCAGTCTTTGCCCAGACTCTGGTTCCGGTGGGCTGTTTCTTGAACTCAGCGGTAATGGTGATCTGACTTCTCCGTTGGGTGACTCGGGGTGGTCATCTATACTCCTGTCAAGGCTGTCATCTGGATTCTCTGGATTTGCTGATGCCGCCATGCTGCTTCATGGAGAGATGACCATCTGCCCCAGCTCTTCTTCAGAAGGTGAATATTCCAGGTTTGGTCGCGCTGATTGCTGGGTTTCGAGTACTGGGTCAGGTACTAGTTCGTTTTCGGCCCCCTCGATTTCCCTTCCCCCCTGGTTTGGAGTTCAGGGCTTGTGAAGGGGGTAGGTGCCAGCCTGGAGCGTAGCTGGGTGATGTGGTGCTTCCACAGTCTCCCATCAGCAGTTTGTAAATGGTAGGAACGGGGACCCATAAGTTGAGTTATGGTAGCGGGGACCCACAATGGGTCACCGGTAAAGTTTTTTGCAAAAACCGGGTTGCCTACCTTGAACATGCGATACTTGCTGCTGGACCCCAGGGGCTTTTCCAGTGTGTAGTCTACACCCTGCTTTTCCAGGCAGGGTGTAGTCGGTCAAGATGTGATCGAATGTCCATCATGCAATAGTTTTAGGACCTTATGCTGCAGTCTTCCTGGGATGACGACTCTGTCTCCCCATAAAACACATCCTTTTTGGGTGAAAAGTTCTGTCTGCCTGTGTTTGAAAGGCTTGAAGATGTCATTGAGTTCGTTGTCAGGCAAACCTCTTTCCATCCAGCTGAGGACTCATGCCAAACAAGGGTCCTTCCTTGTTTCAGATGCGATGTCTTGTGCAGGCAGTGGTGGTGAAGGAAGTGGCTCGATTTGTAATGTAGCTAGGGTTGCAGCTGGGTCGTCCATGACTTCTGGTAGCGGAGAGCGGCTCAGGGCATGGGGAATGGCTTTCCCGGTCCGGTGTCACAGTTGGTAATCGTATGCGGCTAGAAACTCTGACCAGAGTGTCATTGTGGGGAGTTGGTTTATCCCCCGCCAAGATGCCAAGTAATGGTTTGTGATCGGTGATTATAGAAAAGGATCTTCCATATACATACTCATGGAATCGTTTGATCGCAGACACAATAGTGAGAGCCTCTTTATCTAGTTGGCTATAGTTTCTCTCAGTTTTAGATAAAGTTCTAGAAAAAAATGCAATGGGTGCCTCAGTACCGTTTGGCAGGACATGGCTCAGGATGGCTCCTACTCCAAACGGTGAGGCGTCACAGGTGACAGTGAAAGGTAAAGTCTCGTTATATTGTATCAATACAGCATCTGATGTTAAAAGGTCTTTGACTTGCTGAAAAGCTTTCTCTTCTCGATATCCCCAGACCCAGGAAGCTTTCTTGTTGAGGAGCCTATGCAGGGGTTAGCAACAGTTGCCTTCTGGGATAGGAAGATGTTATAAAAGTTAATGAGTCCCAGGAAGGCTTGGAGATCTGTTTTGTTCCTAGGTCTTGGGGCCTTTTTTATTGCAGCCAATTTTTTCTCAATAGGGTGAATTCCCTGTTTGTCAAGAAGGTAACCAAGGAATTCAACCCTCTCAGTACATAGTTGGCACTTGTCCTTCTTGACCTTCAGGCCAGCGTCTTTAAATTTTTGGAGGACCATTCTTAGTCGCTTTTCTAGTAGACTTCTAGTGGGGGCGGCTATCAAGACATCATCGAAATAGGGCACGACCCCTTTTATGCCTTGTAGCAATCTCTCCATCAGACTTTGGAAGATGCCAGGTGCTACACTCACTCCGAACTGGAGTCTATTATATTTGAACGTACCTCTGTGCATGACTATAGTTTGGGCTTCTGCGGTCTCTGCATCTACGGGCAGCTGCTGGTATGCCTGGGCTAGGTCCAATTTTGTGAATATTTTTCTGCCCCGAAGGAGTGAAGGAGGTGTTGGACCACAGGCACGGGGTAAGCGCTCTGCTGAAGTGCGTGGTTTAGGGTGGCCTTGTAATCCCCACAAATTCTCAAAGATCCGTCAGGTTTTATGGGGGTTACAATTGGGGTCTCCCATCGGGCGTGGCCAATCGGTTCCAACATGCCCTGGGCTGTTAATTTGTCCAATTGTTCATCAATCTTTGGTTTGAGTGCAAAGGGCACTCAATGAGGCTTAAGGCGAATGGATGCAATATCAGGCCAGAGATTAAACGATATGGGGGATCCCTTGTACTTGTCTAGCTTCTCGGTGAAAACTTCCTGGAATTCCTGGACAAGGGCCACTTCCCAGTCATTGCCTTCGGTCGGGTTGATGCCCGCCTGTTCGATTCCTAGTGGCGCGAACCACTGCAAGCCTAGTAAGCTGGGTCGATCTTTATCGATGACGGTAAGAGGTAGGGTTGTGGTGCGGTCTTTGAAGGAGACTTGGACGTGGCTGGAACCGGCGACTGGGATCCTATTTCCTTGGTAGTCCTTTAATATAATACTCTGAGTGCTGAGGTCTTGGCGACAGATGTCAGGGATCAGCTGTTTGAGGGTTTTCCAGGAAACCATTGATAGGGAAGACCCGGAGTCAACTTCCATAATGCATGGTCGATTCTCAATGGTGACATTTACTGGGATTTTTCTTGCATCAAGGGATGAAGCATGGCTGATGGTGATGGTTTGGTGTGCCTCTTCTCTGGTAGAAGTGGCTGGTGCTCGATTTCTGTAGTAGTGGTTCCATTGGTTGCTTGGGCGGTCCCGATTTACTGGTGGGGTGCCTGTTGTCTGCCAGAAATTATTTTCTCTTTGGTTTGGGCTGGACCCTCACTTGCTTCTACAGACCTTTGCAATGTGGCCCCTCTTTCCACAGGAACAGCAGAGGGCGTCTAGGAATTTGCAGTCTGATCACGGGTGGTTTCCCCTGCATCCAGCACACTGATATGAGGGCTTACGATTCTGTTGATCTCGCTGATCGCATTCTGACCTGAGTCTGTTGACCTTCTCTTCCTTGCTTTCTGATGAGGATTCGAGGTCTTCATGGTGGGTGGTCATTGTGTGCCTCTCGGGAAGGGGCATAGTGTCACTGGTGAGTTGGCGGTGCAATCTGTTTGCTCGGCGTATTCGAGCTGCCGACTTCCTGGTTGCTTCTGCTGCAATAGCATCGGTGATGACATCTGCGAGGCCGATGTCCCCCTTCGCCATAATCTTGCTCTGGGTTGTGGGGTCTCTTAGACCCAGGACAATTCAATCTCTCATGGCTTCTTCGAGATTTGCGAAGCCACAGAGTCCCCCCAGGTTTCTGAGGTTCGCGATGAAGTCTCCAACATTCTCGCTTTCCTGTTGGTCCCTCTGGTAAAACTCGTGTCTCCTGATGAGTGTTGGCACCGCTGGGCATCATGGACCTGGAAGATTGGGGCGAGGTTGTCCCAGTCCATCATCTTGACTTCAGCTGGTTTTGTGAGTGCCTTTGTCATCTTAAAAACGGTGGGCCCGCAATGGGTCAGAAATACAGCTCATTTCTTGCCAGGCGTAGCATCCTTCAGGTTGTTGGTTTCCAGGAACATCTGAAACCTGTCCATATATGAGTCCCAGTCTTCGTTAGCCGGTTCAAATGGAGTGGGTGGTATGGCACCGCTGGTCTTCTGCTGCTATTGGTGCGCCCTCAGCCACGTGCTCTGTTAGCGTTCAATGAGTGTTCAGTCAACTCTATCATCTCCGCATCCCATCCTCGTCGCCAGTGTTAGATCTGGGAGAGTGGGCGTAAAGAATGGAGATGAGGCATCGAATAGTGACTCCAACTCTTTATTAGTGACTTCAGAACAGAGCAAAATACTAGGGCAGCAGCAGCTCCTTTTATAGAGCTGGCTGCTGTCACAACACCCAATGATTTCAGTTTGCCGTGCTGGGAGCATCCAATCAGTGGCGACCCGCTAACAGCCAATCAGATCAGCCAACAACGACCAATCACGATCCGCTTTCAGCAGGCCAATCAGAAGTGCAGGTTTACGAGCCTGTCATGGAAGGAAAACTATTAGAATTGCAAGCTAACGAGTTTGCTTAGTTCGGAACAATTATCATTTGTTTTAGCTATTTACATTACAAAGAACAGGTTTTATATTTGGAAAAAGAAATAGATAATATATAGATGGGGGGGAGGGGGGAGGGAGGGATCTGCCCAAAACTATCCAACAAACTTCATAGGTAAATGGCTGTTGAACATACTGTATTTTACTGAACAGATATATTTTTCATACATCTAATTCTCCATAGCACCTTTCTACAGACTGATGGTACTTATACAACTAGACAGTTCCAGAATTCCCAACAAGTTGGTCTTTTAGGCAGGGATAGATGTTCTGACATATCTAAAAGAATTCAGATTTAAGGAGGTTATTTTTTTCTTACCACTTCTGCATTGTGTCTTGTGGAAAAACAATTACCTAGGATTTTTTTTTCTGAATTCATGCTTCTTATAAAATGACATCCATTTAATAGTTGTTTCCAAATAAAGTGACATTATTTGTGGGAGGAGATTTTAATATCTGTATTTCTTAGAGATGGGAGTTGTTTTGAAATATCCTTTCACTGGAAATCAAAAGAATTTAGCATCAGAAACAAATTAATTCAGTACAGTCTCTCTTTTTTTAATTTTTAAAAGTTAATACGTGAGAAATGTTTTATAGCAAAGCTCTGTTTTGGAAATGTGCATACATGTCATATCAGTCTTATACCTAGTACTCCCCATGTATTCAAAATGACTTATCAAATAGGATGAATGCTTAGGGTTATAAAGATATTATTACAAATATTCTTTAATACAATTAGCAGAGTTTCTTACATGAAAATACAAAGAGGCCTTGCTTATAATTTATTTTTTAGAACAGATAAAATATTTCTTGTGAGAAAAATTACATTTACTTCTGAACTTCATGGCCAAATGAGAATTTAAGCATGAACTTTCCTGGTCCTGGTACCCCAACCAGGGTCTCCAAACTTTTCAGGCCAATGGGCACATTTGGAGTTTTGAGAGTTTTATGGACACTATCATAAAATGGTTGTATCATTATTGTAGCCAATCACTATACCCCCACATATCAAAAGGCAACCTGTTGCCATTTTATTATCTAAGAATGTCCCTAAATTCTACGCGGGACTTGTGAGAAATATATATTATGCTCAAGGGAAATGTTTAGCTTTGCAACATATAAGTATCTTATTCTTTTCTTGCTTAAATAAATATAATCATTCAACATTATATTGGGAATCAAGTTTTATACTGAGAAATATATTGATGGCTACATTATTAACCTAAACCTTATCATGAAGATCCAGATTTTAACTATTAAACTACAGTCCTGAACTGAGGATGTAAAACCAGGAAAGTGTTAAGGTATTAAGAAGCTTATATTAATAACACCAAGATTATTCAGCACTGTACCCCAGTGTATCATGGGCCCCTTTACTGAGCAAATTAATATTTCAGAAAGGCTTATTTTTAAACTCTTCATTTCACAACAGAAAATGTAGATGAATGGTAGAATTGAATCCCTGTTGGGTAGGAAAAGAAGGAAATTGATAAACCTGTGAGTTTTAATTCATAGATTACCAGATCTTAAAAACACAAAGAACTTTTGTGTGAGATTGTATGTGTGTGTCTAAAAGCCACAAGAGCACCTTGAAATGCCATCTTTGAAGAATTAATCAGGGAAGAAAAGAAACCTGAAAGCACATTTTATTAGGTTTTTAGAAAATCTCTACAATAGAATGTCCAAAATGTAGATTTTTACACCTCCGTTTTTATTACTTTATTTGAACAGAAAACACATGAGACAACTTCAGCATACAACACAGTCGTTTTGCCATGTTGTATGATTTCTGGGCATAGTAAAGAAAGGGGATATTTTCTTAAAGTGCTCTTGCTCAATGTATACCTCTTTCTCAGGTATATTGGATTACAACTGTCACCATACACCTGAAGGGCATAGATGCCTAAAGATCATAATTATCTTTAGTGGTGTCTTTTAACCATTGCACTCTTTACCTTTATCTTCATTTACCCAAGTATCCACTTTCTTTCTAACTCTAGGGCTCTGGTTCTCTGATTTTTTTTCCTTTGCTTCAATAGGTCAAAGGGTTAGGTTCTTTCTAACCTCACTGGAACTTCACCTCTGGGCAAAGGAGAAAATACTGTTTCTGTTTTCAAATGCAAAAACTAGATGATTTTCTCGACAGTTACAATGTGGTAACCTGTCCATCTAGCTTTAATGGATTAGAGGATTTTTTTTCCTAATGGTTCCAAAGCTTTATGAAACTAACAATAATGATGAGGTCTGTTCAGACATAAACATTGAAAATCAATTGGTATTGATATAACATGAGACCATTTGTAAACATTTGATGTAAAACTTTTCATAGAAGTTTGTTTTAGAGAGGCAAGTGTGCCAAAATGCTGTTTCATTTGTGAATGAAAGTTGGCCAAATATCATCATATTTTGTCTTTTCAATGCATAGCATTTCTGTTGACTATTTTCTTGCAGACATTTCATTACCCAAACTAGGTAGGTAACATCAGCATGTTAGCTAGTTTATTAATAAAACAATTGCAGAAAAACAACCAAGCTCAGAGTCTTTCAAGGTCAACTCTGAGCTACAAATATTCTCTTTCCTTTAGCATTTCATCCCCACTGATATCTTATGCACTAAGATCGTGCATTGCATAGTTTAATTAGGTGTGCTTTGAAGAAATACTGCATTTTCCCTGTTCTGAATTTATCATCCATCAGCTTCATGGTTTCATCTTGTTAGAGAAGTTCATTTTTGTGAGAAAGGGAGAGAAAAAAATCTCAAGAGATTTAATCCACACTGCATATATTTTTATATTTCTCTTTTATGTTCTCTGACTCTTTTCTTTAAAAATAATATTAAAAAGTGCAGACATCATAGCCATTCTTTGTGGAGCCAGTACTGTAGTCCCCAAATAATTTGGAGCTCTTCTTTTAATACTCTGGTATCTTCAGGTTCAGGAAACAAACTATACACAGTATTCCATTTGCACAAAGTTTTATTTTATATTGCATCCCTAAGAGCTAATATAGAATTCAACATTTCTGTTGCTGCATTTCACCAAGTCAGCAGACCAAAGTATTTTCCTGCCATGTCAATTTTATTTCCCAGGATGTTCTTCTGGTGTGTGTGCGTGTGTGTGTGTGCAGGCCATTTGAAAGAGGCCATTGAAACCTGCTGCTTCAAAAATTGTTTCAGCAATCTCCACATATGTCCACTTACATAAACAACTCACCTTACTGAAGGAGCAGCAGAAGAGTTGTCTCTGCAGGCATGCATGCGCACACACAAATACATTTGTACACCCACAATTGGAGATCCCCTTTGAAGTGGCTGTGTGAATCTTGCAAAGAATGCAACTATTTTGCAACTAATCTATTATTTTGAAACCCTCTTTCAAACGTTTTACACAGTCTTTGCATTGTGAATTGCATTTGGCAGTTCTTAACTCCAGATCATAAATCGGAGATCCTTCTTCTACATAGATCCTTTGTGAGTGTTGTGTGTTAATTCTCTGATTATTTATGTTGGCTTCATAATTCCTATCCTGGTGTTTTACTAGATGATTCTTTAATCTGTTCTTGTTATGTACATAAAAGTATGAAAATGGAAATAATCAAGGAAAATCCATGCTAGTTACCACAGGATTGTTTTCATTGCCTCTAGAATTTTGATCTCTGTTGGCATCAATAGATATAATTACATAGATTATATAGATTGTTTCCTGACTTTTACTCCATTTTTCCCATTTAATCTTTTTTTATTCTTCACAGATGTTTAATAAATAGAGTTATATTGCTAGATGTACTGTGTAATGTGCAGGCATTCTCTGACTGGATCTTATAAGGATTGATGAGGAATCTACTGGGTGCTAACTAAAATGGAAATTGCCTGGAGTAATTTTCCAACATTTTAAATGGGTCATTTTATCCTATGAAATGTTTGTTCAAATGTGGGATTATGTCAAAAGTTGTTTGGAAATCAGAATACCCAAATTCTACTAGATTATCCACCTGCAGTCCTCTGAGAACTTCAAAGTTCAATATTTCGGAATATTTTCCATACATGCATACACCACCTTGAGAAAAATTGTCACATTGCTACATTGCAATGATCAAGAACATTAGAGATAAATTACATATATTAAGCATGCTTAATGTAGGATGTCACATTTTATGTGATCATATATTCTTCAGTTCTCCAGTAATGGTGGCCTATGATTCCTTCAGTCCATTCTTAAATGATTTTCTCATTTGGGTCAATCAAGTATAATGGCCTAATTTAGATGGCATCTAAGCTAGCAATTATGAACTGGAAACTACTCACTGAAATGGATTTCCAAGTGTAGCTAGGAGACCAAATGCAAGCCCAAATATGCATTAATATTGTTTTAAAATCTTTTTTCCAGTCTTCAAATATTTTCTTTCTCTACAAAATTTCTTTCTTTCTTCATTCATAATGTGCTTTAACATCATTTTAGCATTTTTTAGTTTACCTTATTACATTAAATAATATTTCTTTTCCCTTTTCTTCTCTTTTCTTTTTTCTTTTTCTTCATCATTTTGCAGATTTCCTGACTTGCTCTATTTCCTAATCTGAGATCCTGCAATCTTCCATGGGAATTTTATTGGGGCAAGAGAAATCATGGAATCTACCAGTCACCGGAAATATTATATGAGATGAAAAATATCTTAAAGTTCCTGAGATTGAGAAAAACATGCTCTATCACATACAGTGTACATAAACTATGGAAGATCAAAAACCCAAATATGTATTTATTTTTTCAACTGATTTTTTTTCAATTGTAAATCCCATAACTATTTTAGACTTTTCTGAGAATGTTGACTTTGATTTGTAATGCCCCAAAAAAGGGAAATCTGTTATCAAAGTAGAACTTTCCAAGGAAGGGAGGGAGGGAGGGACAAACTTTTTAAAAATAGCATTTTGAGAGAGGATAATGAACTGCTTAAAAATCCTTTGAAAAATGATCCAGATAATGAAAAGTGGCAGAAAATCATAGAAATAAAAGTAGGTGAGAAAGAATGAATGTATCAAGAAAATTAATAAGAAATAAGAAATAAAAGGTAAGTGACATCTAAGCTATATAAATAACCTGTTAAATAAAACTAGTATTGGCACCAAATATTAGGTTGATCTTTGGCAAGAAGAAGCTAAGCTTTTGAACAGACAGAATTCTCAGATAGCTAGTGTAACAGCATGCTTTTGAACTGCAGTTTAAATTCCACTTCAGCAGATTTGCTGAAATATGTCTTTGGCCCATCTGGGCTACTATATTCTCTTCTAGTTACCAGTATGGGACACTAGCATGTATTGGAATAAGGAGACAGTCATAGCATCTTCTATATTAAGTGTACAGTGGCAAAAGCATACAGTAGTAAATGCTCTGAGTTACCATGATGTAGCTATACTGGATCTTCAAAATTGCTTCTACATAGCTCTGTACACAATTTTATGAAAAGCTACAAGACTTGTCTTGAACAGTTGAAGGCCTTTTATTCTGCTTGAGGCTGGGAGAAACTAAGAATTGGGATGATGAGTGTTGTGTCTGGCGCGGCAAGGAGACCAGGACTCAGTGACTTGGTTCAGCTCATTTATTAGTCCTGAGAATGGCTCGGGTTCTGGGGGAAAAACTGCAGCTTTTTATTCCCAAGCCGTGGCGGCCGTGGCCAATGGCACCGCTTTGAATCTCCCTTGATTAGTTTCCACCAATCGCGGGAGATCCGCAGCAGGCCAATCAGAGCAGCTCGCTTGACCAATCGGATCCCTGCGCGCTTTGACCAATCACAGCGCGGCATCTACAAGAATGTAAATGACTGTACAGAACACCCCTCCCCTCTTGGTTCGGTCCTACGTGACGTAGTCCCGTAAGTAGGCGGGGCTCTGTACTTGCCTACTGGACCTGCGCAGGTCAGTTGTTGTTTGGCTCCCGGCCGGTTCGGTCGGGTTCTCTGTTGCTCTCGGCCTCATCGATGGAACCATGTTGGAGATCTTGCCGGGCCTTTTGTCACAGCTCCCTCCCAGTCTACCCGGGCTGGTTGAGCTGCGGTTTCCACCGCTCCTGCCTAGTCTTTCTGGGCTGGTTGAGCTGGCCTGGCTGCTTCTTCCTGGTGAGGCTTCGAGCTGGCTGTCCGTCGGTAAGTGTTGCTGGTTTCTTTCTATTGGGTTCTGGTTCCCGGGGTATTCCCTCCCCTCTTGGCTTGTATTAGGGGGGTTGTCTGTGTTTGGTTGCGTGTCAGTTGTGTTTCCTGTGATTGTTCTCGATCTTAGTTGATCGATGTGGCGCTTCCAGGCTCGTCCATCGGTTGTTTTCAGCCAGTACGAGCGGGGGTCTGTCAGTTGGGTTATGGTTGCTGGTACCCGGTGGGTCTCCGGTTAGGTTCTTTGTGTAGACGGCGTCGCCTGATGCAAAGGACCGGTGCTTGCTAGAGGAGTTGGGGGGTTTCTCCGGGTTGTACGTGGGGTGCAGCCTGTCTAGTGGGGACCTTATTTTCCTCCCCATTAGTAGCTCTGCCGGGCTTTTGTTCGTTGTTGTGTTCAGGGTTATATGTTGTATGAAGAGCATTTTATTTATTTTTTCTTGGATTTCCCCATGTTCGATTTTTTGGATGGTTTTTTTCGTAAATTGAACCATCCGTTCCACCCTTCCGTTTGCCGCCAGATGTGCCAGAGCTGTCAATGCGTGTCATATGCCCCGTTCTGCCAGGAATTTTTCAAATTCTAGCGAGGCGAATTGGGGCCCGTTGTCCGACACGATGACGTCTGGGAGGCCGTGGGTTGCGAATAGCTTGCTAAGTTCCTTGGTCATGGCCTCCGTGGTGGTGGTTTTCATGTTGCTTACCTCCAACCAGTTGGAGTAAGCATCTACCATTACAAGGAATGTATGTCCCTTAGTGGGCCCGGCAAAATCTATGTGGATCCTGGACCATGGTCCCCTGGGGGTTTCCCATTCCAGGATTGGTGCCGCGGGAGGGCTCGGTCGGGTTTCTTGGCAGCGTTCACACCTTGCCACCCAGGCCTCGATTTGCTTGTCCATCCCTGGCCACCAAGTGTAACTTCTGGCCAGGGCTTTCATTCAAACTATGCGCGGGTGCCCCTCATGTAACAACCCCAATACCTTCCCTTGTAGTTTTTCCGGAATAACAACCCTATCTCCCCACAGTACACACCCTTTTTGTAGCGAGAGTTCTGTTTGATGATTCCGAAATGTCTTGAATGCTTTGTCGTTGTCTTTTTCCGGCCACCCTTTTTCTACCCAATGTAACACCCGCGCCAGACGTTTGTCTTTATTAGTTTCTCGGGCAATGTCTGATGCGGTTATGGGTAGATCGGGCAGAGTCTCTATGCTGAGGGTGCTCGTTGTGGGTGCTGGGTCGGTGTCTAGGTCGGGTAACGGTGACAGCTGAAGGCGTCTGCGTGGGTGATAGTCTTACCAGGTCGGTGTGTGAGCCAGTAGCTGTAGGCGGCAAGGAATTTGGACCACCTTGTCATTCTGGGAGATAGGATGTTTGGGGTGGCCCGGTTCCCTGCCAGGATGCCCAGCAGCGGCTTGTGGTCTGTGATAATGGTGAACGTGCGGCCGTAGAGGTACTCGTGGAACCTCTTCACTGCTGTGACGATGGCTAGGGCCTCCTTGTCCAGCTGGCTATAGTTCCTCTCTGGTTTGGTGAGTGTCCTCGAGAAGAAAGCGATGGGTGCTTCTCTTCCATCCGGGAGTTTGTGGCTGAGGACAGTGCCAACGCCGAAGGGTGAGGCGTTGCATGTGACGGCAAATGGTAGGGTCTCATTGTATTGAATGAGGACGGCATCCGAGGTGAGCAGTTCCTTGGTTTTCTTGAAGGTGGCCTCCTCGCATTTCCCCCAAGTCCAGGTGGCCGCATTGTCCAAAAGCCAATGCAAAGGCTGCGCCGCGGTCGCCTTTTGGGGCAGGAAAACATTGTAAAAATTAAGCAGTCCCAGAAATGCCTGCAGTTCCATTTTATTCCTGGGTGTGGGGGCCTCCTTAATGGCTCTGATTTTGTTTGCGGTTGGGTGGATGCCGTGCTGGTCTAGGAGGTACCCCAGGAACTCGACCCACTCTGTGTAAAGCTGGCATTTTTCTCTCTTCACTTTTAGCCCAGTTTCCTTGAATTTCGTTAGCACCTCCCTTAGCCGACCCTCTAGTTCTAGCTGGTTGGTTGCCGACACCAGCACGTCGTCGAAGTAGTGCACCACCCCCTTAATTCCTTGCAAAAGCCTCTCCATGAGGCTCTGGAAAATTCCAGGCGCCACACTGATTCCAAACGAGTCGGTAACAGCGAAACGCTCCCCGGTGGGTGACTATGGTTTGCGCCTCAGCGGTTTCTGCGTCGACAGGCAGCTGTTGGTATGCTTGTGCCAGGTCGAGCTTCGCAAAAACTTGCCTCCCCCCAGTGAGTGTACAAGGTGCTGCACTCCTGGGACGGGGTAGGTGCGTTGTTGTAAGGCGCAATTTAGGGTGGCCTTATAGTCCCCGCAGATTCTTACTGACCCATCGGGCTTGACTGGGGTGACTATTGGGGTCTCCCACCGGGCGTGGTCAATTGGTTGTAGGACCCCTTGCTTGATGAGCTTGTCAATTTGCTCGTCTATTTTTGGCCTGAGTGCAAAGGGTACCCACCTTGGTTTTAGGCGTATCGGGGGAATGTTGGGGTCTAGGCTGAAGGAGATGGGGGGCCCCTCGGTACTTGCCTAGGGTGCCGTCGAACACTTCCTGGAAGTCCCGTGCCAGTTGCTGTTCCCAATCAGTCTCGGCGGTGTGGTTGATGCCCATGACTTCGATTCCGAGCGGTACGAACCATTGCAGTCCCAAAAGGCTGGGTTGGTCTCAGTCCACAATCGTCAGGGGAAGCTTTGCAGTGCGGCCCTTGAATGTTACCTTGAATTGTCCGGTTCCGACTACCGGGATGCAGTTCCCCTGGTAGTCCTTGATTATTAGTCTCTGGTTCTCCAGCCCCTTCTTGTGGATGGTAGGCACCAAGCGTTTGATTTCTTGCCAGGTGACCATGGAGAGGTAGGACCCGGAGTCCACCTCCATTTTGCATGGCTCGCCTTCGATGCCTACCTCCACGTAGACTTTTCAGGCGTCGGTGGTTGATGCGTGGCCGATGATGACCGTCTGGTGGGTTTCCTCCTTCTGCCGGGTTTTGCCACCTCGTCGGTTCCGTCTGCTCCGGTCCCATCGGCTGTCGGCTTGACGATCTCTGGCTCTGGGGGGTGTGCTGTCCTGTCTCTGCTCACTGTGGTCCCGCCGTCTGGGGCTGTAGACCTTCCTCAATCGGCAGACTCGGGTGATGTGACCCTTTTTGTCGCAGTGCCGGCAGACTGCATCGAAGAAACGGCACTCTGCTCGAGGGTGGTCACCTCCGCACCCGGCACATGTGGTCCCCAACTTACGACCCCGCCGATTTCGCTGGTCATGTCCCACCTGGAGCCGGTGGATCTCCTCCTCCTTGTCCATGGTGTCGGAGGCGGAGTGGAATTCGCCATGATGGGTGGTGGTCTCGCGGTGACTTGCTTCCGGGTGGGCCTCGGTTGCCCGTCCTGGGTCGGCGGTCACGGTGCGGTCTCTGGTATCTGGTCTCCGCATGTGGTTCACCGATTTCCGGGTTGCCTCAACTGTGGTGGCTTCAGCAATGGCGTCGGCGAGGGCGATGTCTCCTTTGGCCATCAGTCGGCTCTGTAGGACTGGGTCTCGGAGTCCAAGTATGACGCGGTCCCGTAAGGCCTCATCCATGTCCGAGAACCCGCACATGCCCCCTAGGCTTCGCAGTTCAGCCACAAAATCGCTGATGCTCTCGCCCACTCTCTGGTCCCGCCGGTAGAAATTGTGCCGCCTAATGAGGGTGGGCACAGCGGGGGCATAGTGGTTCCGGAGCAATGGTTCGAGGTCGGCCCAGTCCATCTCCTTGACGTCCGCAAGTTTCGCTAGAGCTTTTGCCATCTTGAACACTGCGGGCCCGCAGTGTGTCAGGAAGACGGCTCTTTTCTTCGGCCTGGTGGCATCCTTCATGTTGCTACATTCGAGGAACATGAGGAATCTGTCTGTGTATGATTCCCAGTCCTCAGTAGCGGGATTGAAGGGTGCGGGCGGTGCGATGCTGGCCATCTCGTCAGTCTTGCTTCCTCTGGACACATGTTGGTGGGGAATTAGACTTGGAATCCCACCCTTGTTGCCAGTGTTATGTCCGGCATGGCAAGGAGACCAGGACTCAGTAACTTGGTTCAGCTCATTTATTGGTCCCAAGAACGGCTCAGTTTCCAGGGGAAAAACTGCAGCTTTTTATTCCCAAGCCACGGCGGCCGCGGCCAATGGCACCACTTTGAATCTCCTGCGATTAGTTTCCACCAATTGTGGGAGATCTGCAGCGGGCCAATCAGAGCGGCTCGCTTGACCAATTGGATCCCTGCGCGCTTTGACCAATCACAGCGCGGCATCTACAAGAATGTAAATGACCGTACAGAGCAATGAGAAACCATATAAGCCATAGTTGCAGAACTACAAAAAATACCTGCCTGCTCAATTAAACACTACTTTTCTTTCCATAATTATTTTTAGATATTCAATTTGCTTTCATTTTGACTGATTTCTTCCTTATTTGTTTGGGTTTTTATGTTTTTTTTTTAAAAGTGTCATGCTGCTCATCATAACAGAGTTTTCCTAACACAACACAGCACAACATTACAGGCTATTTTAAAAAAACCTTTAAGTTAGTTGTTAAAAATGCACTGTTAACGTTCAGTAAATGAAGGGACAGCTGACAAAAATAAACGGGTGTACAAGTTCTGTTAGGGATAACATTGTTTTACCCTAACTGGTTTAGGTAAATAATAATATGTAATCATAGTTTGTAAGTTAAAGTGTCTGCAACTTTAACTGTGGGACAGTAATTAAGGGAGTGGTTGTGAAAGCACTTTAAAAGAAGCAAGACGACAGCTTGCTATCTCTATGGCTTTGATGATCCCTGATTACTGCAAGGAAAACAAGTCTGCATTGCTCAAACGGGAGAGAAAACAAAGGACTGGCTTGTAAGTGTATTGACATAGGGTATTCAACACGGACTTTGCTAACTGAATATCCCTGAATGGACTGACTAAATGATACATGACTAATAGACTGTTATTTTGACTATGCTATGAACTCATAATGGAATAAACTATATATTTGATAGCACAAGCGTATCTGTCATTTTTACTGTATGTTAATAAACATACAAGCTTAGCTCACTCATTTATCTGTGTGCCTATCTGACTAAGCTGCACATTCTGTTTAGCTTGTCTCCCTAACCCTGTTTGGGGAAACCAGGCTTAACACTGGTTATGGGCCCAGAGGCTGCAAAGTCAGTTTAACTAGGATAAAACAGATTTATGTAAAAGTGAGAGTTTGTGTTGTTATACATTACAGTAATCAGACAGCTGTGTTTTATTAATTATATTTTTATATCCATATAAGAAAACATGGCACTAGTCAATCTACAAAGTTTGTCCCTTATATCCAAGCTGGATGGAATAAACTATGTATCATGGTCTATGAAATGTAGTCTGCTTCTACGAAGTGAAGGTTTGTGGAACATAATTGAAAATCCACCAAACGTAGAAGAATGGGATCCAGAGGATGAGGAAGATAAATTAAAGATAGAAGAATTTATGCATAAAAATGAACAAGCTATTTGCATTATTGCTTTAACCTTAACTGATATGCAACTTGTTTATATCCATGGAGAAAATACAGCTGTTGGGTGTTGGCAGAAGCTGAAGAGGATTTATGTTCGAGATAATGTTGGTGCTCACATAAATCTAACACGGAAACTTTTCAGTACACATCTCCATAAGAATGGTGATATGCTGAGTCATTTGAAAACTATGCAAAGCATTTTTCAAGAACTGCATGAGAAAGAGCTTATTTTCTCTGAACTACACCAAGTTTACATAATTCTATCTTCACTCGATGAAACCTATGATAACTATGTAACTTCACTTGAAATATTGCCAAAGGAAAGCCTAACTTTAACTGACATAACTGGCAGATTGATTGAAGAGGCCAGAAGAAGGCTTGAAAGAGACGAGTTAAGGAGGCAGCAACCTCAAAAAGAAGATAATGAAACTCCTACTGCATACGCAATTAAAAAGTGTTTTAATTGTGGAGGAAGAGGACATTTGGCAAGATTTTGTAAAAAGGCAAAGCGCCAGAATGCTGGCCAGAATACTAAAAGTCATCAAAAGAAAAAGAAAAATTTAGAGTTAGCCATGTATACTAACGAAGCTGTAAAAAATAATTTATGGGTGGTTGACAGTGGAGCATCACATTGTATAACAAATGATAACAAACATTTTATTAAAATGTCCAAGAGTACACAGCAGATATCGTTAGCCAATGGCTGGAAACTGAAAGCTAAAGGTCAAGGTATAGCATATTGTTCTTTTATAAAAGAGAATGTAAAAATATTATATGTACCACAACTTAAGTTTAATTTAATTTCAGTTAGAATTTTGGTTAAACTAGGATATGTAGTTACATCTAAAGGAGATAACTGCATAATTGAGAAAGAAGATAAGAAAATTACTGCATCTTTAAGAGGTGAATTATATGTGTTAAATGATGATGGTTTAAAAGTGGCTAACACAGTTTATGAAAATAAGAAACCTCATGATGAATGTATTCACTTGTTACATCGAAGGCTAGGGCATTTAAATTTTAAAATGCTTAAGAAAACTGTTGAATTATCTAAAGGAATAAGTTTAAAACCTTGTAATAAGTATTTGCAATGTAATATCTGCAATCAAAGCAAAGCCAGGGTCACACCTGCTAATAGAGTTGATGGATTTACTACTAAAGAGCCTTTAGAGGTAGTATTTGCAGATTTAATAGGTCCTAAAAAACCAAGTGTAGGAGGAGCTCGTTACATACTAAGTATAATGGACCACTATTCTAGATATGGGTTTTGCTATTTAATGAAGAGCAAAACTGAAACATATCAAAATCTCTTTAATTGGATAAAATTTGCAGAAAGGAAAACTAAAAAGAAATTAGTAACTCTTATAACAGATAATGGTACGGAATTTACAAATAATAAATTCCAGAACAGACTAAGAATGTTAGGTATTCAACATAAAAAGTCTGCACCATATAGGCCACAACATAATGCCTTTATAGAGAGAAGAGGCCAAACATTACAATCAATGACACGAACTATGATGTCTGATTCAGGATTACCTGACAATTTGTGGGGAGAAGCAATAATGTGTGGTAATCATATATTAAATAATGTTGTTAATTCAACAACAGGTGAATTACCATTCACACTGTGGCATGGTACAAAACCTGATTTAAGTTACATGCACACATTTGGAGCACCAGCATGGGTGCATATCCCTACACAACTTAGATACAAAGGACAACATAGAGCTAAAAGATTATATTTTGTAGGATATACATCTAATCATAGATCTTATAGATTCTAGGAACCAGGTACATCTAGAGTTTACACCAGTGCTAGTGCAAAATTCCTAGAACATGTAGGATGGAATAGATTAGAGCAAGATTTAAATAATGAAGTAATTATTGAACCCTACAAAAGGCAGAAAGATCAGACTAGTTATAAGAAGAGTCCAATTAAAGAAGAAGTCCACGAAGAACAAATAGGACCAGAACAAGAGGAAACAGTTGATCAGGAAGAGTTAGATAATCAAGAAGAGTTAGTTAATGAAAGTCCACCAGTAAGTCCTGTAATACCTAGACGTACTGCACGTGTAACTAGACCACCTGATAGGTATCAAGCAAGTATAGTTTGCCGAGTAACTAAAGTTCCAACTAGTGTAGATGAACTTAGGATGTATCCTGCTAAGGATCAGGAGAATTGGCAAAAGGCAATGAAAAAGGAACTAAATTTATTAAAGGTAATGAAAGTTTATGAAGATGCTAAATTACCTCCAGGAGAAAAATCCATTGGGTGCAAATGGATATTTAAAGTAAAAACTGGAAATGATGGGACTGTTACCCATAAAGCTAGGTTAGTAGCTCAAGGATTTAATCAAACTGCATCTGATTACGATGAAGTTTTTGCACCAAGTCTTAAAGCAACATCTTTAAGAGCAGCATTAGTGTGGGCAGCTAAGAAAAACTATGTCATTAACCATTTAGATGTAGAAACTGCCTATCTACATGCACCATTGCAGCACACTATATATTTAAGAAAACCAGTAGGTATAAAAGACAATAAAGTAAATAGTAATGATTGTTGGAAACTCAAAAAGAGTCTTTACGGGTTGAAACAATCTGGGTTTGAGTGGAACCAATATATTGTGAAAGAGTTAAACAATATAGGTTTTAAATCTGGTTTAGCAGATCCATGTGTGTTTAAAAGAGAAAATAATGGAACGGTGTCATTATTGTTATTATTTACAGATGATATTGCTTTGATAACTAAGACTAATAATGAAGCTAATGAGATTATATCATTATTAGCCAAAAAGATAAAATTAAAGCATTTAGGTGAAATTAAAAGGTATCTAGGATTGACAATTAACAAAACAAAAAATGGATTTAAGATATCTCAAGAAGATAAAATTTGCCAATTAATTAAAACGTTTAAAATGGAACTTTGTAAACCGGCAAAGACTCCAATGAGTCAGGAAGTTTGCCAAACTAATAATCAAAGTCCCAAATTTGATAAGTCTATATATCAATCTTTGATTGGTAGCTTATCATATATAAGCAATTGGTCTAGGCCAGATATAGCTTATAGTGTTAATCAGCTGGCACGTTTTAATTCAGATCCACATAAATGTCATTGGCAATCATTAAAGAGAATTTTAAGATATCTTAAAGGAACAATGAACCATGCATTGTATTTAGAGCCAAAGGGTGATTTGAGTCTTAGTGCCTATGCAGATGCAAGTTTTGCAACTGATATAAACAGTAGAAAATCAACATCTGGGATGGCTATATTATTTGGTAAAACACTAATAGGGTGGAGGTCAATCAGACAACAGCATATCAGCTTGTCCACGATGGAAGCGGAATTTTCATGTCTGTCATTATTATGCACTGATTTGATTTTGTACAAACAGTTATTATTAGACATGGGTATAACTGTAAATGATTCCATTATTGTGTACGAGGATAACCAGGCAACTATAAAATTAGCTACTAGTATTGCTGTTAAAACTAGATCAAAGTATACTGATTTAAGATACTTAAATGTTAGAGAATCTGTAAAGAATGGGCTAATTAAATTGGAATACTGCATGACGGAAGAAAACATTGCAGACCAATTTACAAAAGCTCAAGGAGTAACTAAGTTTAAAGAAAGTTGTAACAAATATGATTTAAAGATGTAAATAGTTATATTATTATTTCCTAAAAGGGGAGAATGTTAGGGATAACATTGTTTTACCCTAACTGGTTTAGGTAAATAATAATATGTAATCATAGTTTGTAAGTTAAAGTGTCTGCAACTTTAACTGTGGGACAGTGATTAAGGGAGTGGTTGTGAAAGCACTTTAAAAGAAGCAAGACGACAGCTTGCTATCTCTATGGCTTTGATGATCCCTGATTACTGCAAGGAAAACAAGTCTGCATTGCTCGAACGGGAGATAAAACAAAGGACTGGCTTGTAAGTGTATTGACATAGGGTATTCAACACGGACTTTGCTAACTGAATATCCCTGAATGGACTGACTAAATGATACATGACTATTGGACTGTTATTTTGACTATGCTATGAACTCATAATGGAATAAACTATATATTTGATAGCACAAGCGTATCTGTCATTTTTACTGTATGTTAATAAACATACAAGCTTAGCTCACTCATTTATCTGTGTGCCTATCTGACTAAGCTGCACATTCTGTTTAGCTTGTCTCCCTAACCCTGGTTGGGGAAACCAGGCTTAACAAGTTCTATTGATATTTATAATGATGCAAAAAACCTTGGGTGCATACAAAATAATAAAGGAGTTGGTAGAAGAAAAAATATTTCAGAGCTGGACAATTACCACGAAGCTATGTTTCCATCTGGGGATGTATAGTGGACAGTACAGAAGATGACCCTGATGGACTTTTGCAAGAAATGTTACCTAGGAAAAGGAATCTCAAACATTCCTTTAGTCCTAAAAAGCAAGGTAATATTTGGGAGCAGTTCCACCAAAAGCCTTCCTAATTTATTAGGGTATATAGGAGAAGCTACACTACAATCATACTTGCAAGATTCTGTTATTACAGCCTATCTCAATAAGGTAAAGGCCTAGTCTTTATGGTGCAACTGGTTTCCTAGTTTGGTCTAAGTAATGGGGTTGATGGGGAACAACACAGAACAGAGCAGAACCTCTTTTGTCAGAGGTGGTATTCAGCAGATTTTGACCAGGTAATGTGAATTGCTCTATTAGCTTCTATTGGAAGAATGTTATAACTGCAGTGAAAGCTATTGACCAGTTTATACTAAAGACTGAGGAGGGACATGGTGGCTCAGAGGCTAAGACACTGAGCTTATCGAGCTCCCATTACTTGTTCCAGCTTCTAAAAACCTAGCAGTTCAAAAGCATGTCAACATGCAAGTAGAAAAATAGAGACCACTTTGGTGGGAAAGTAACAGCATTCTGTGCACCTTTGGCGTTTAGTCATGCTGGCCACATGACCATCGAGACAGCACTGGCTCTTTGGCTTTGTAACAGAGAGGAGCACTGCCCCCTAGAGCCGGAAACGGCAAGCACATATGTGCAAGGGGAATCTTTACCTTTTACTAGAGACTGAGGGTGATGGTGAAAATGTAGTCACCTACAGTGCTGGAACAGAAGATGGTTGTCAGATTCAACTGCATCTGTATATCTGTCATCACAGCTTTAGTAATATTGGCAGAGAGACTGGGAAAAGGCAAATGTATTAACTCTACTAAACCATCTGAACCAGGCATGTGCTTTGCTGCAGCTAGAGCTGATTATAAGTCCACAACCATCTATGTTAAGTATAGTTGTAAAGACTGCCAATTCAATATCACTGGAAGAGAGGTTTCTTGCTTTATTCATTCTGCCCATTCATTTTTCTTAGCAATAGAAACAAGTTTTGAATAAAATGGCCTTTCTGGACCAATGTATAACCTTATAAATACTTCCTAATGTTTAGTAGCAAACATGCAAAATGCAATAACAACAATAACAACAATAATGGAACAATTACTTTTATTTCATACAAATATGGATCAATTGTTCATTTTACTAATTGCTAATTCATTTTGCTGATCTTAGATTCACAGAACACATACTTCACAATCCCTTTTCAAAAATCCCAAACAAATGCATTGATTCAATTCTCATTTGTGGAGTCTGTCCTCCAGGTGTTTGGCATGTAGTTTCCACTTTTATGTGGGAATTAGAAACCTGACCATATGGAGCAGGGGTGGCCAAACTTTTGGACCTCAGGGACCACCAAACTCATAATTTTAAATCCTGGGGACCACTAATATGAATTTTGACTGATGGTGGCTTGCTGACATTGGTGGGAGAGAGAGAGAGACAGAGATCTGATCTAACCTCTCTCACCCTCCCTCCCTCTCTCTCTCTCTCTCTCTCTCTCACACACACACACACACAAACACACAGAGGCAGGGGTGGGATTCAAATTTCTTAACAACTGGTTCTGTGGGTGTGCCCTAATTTGTGGGTGTGGCTTGGTGGTCATGTGACTGGCTGGGCATGGTTTGTATGTAAATATTATAAATATTTATGTAAATATTGAATTTTTTATAAAAAAGAGCAACTTTTACCCCAAAGCAGGCAAAGCAGGCAGGCAGATTGCATTGCTCACAGAATTACAGATTCATTCAGAGATCTATCTTTCTGCCATTGGCTACCTGAGTCTGCACTAAATAATCGAAGCTTCAGTCCTAAGGAAGGTTTGGCTCTGTTTAAAAGCAGAGCCAAAGATCTAAAGATTAGCTAGAAAGCAAGAAATCCAATGGTTTCCTGCTTTCTAGCAAATCCAAATCTCCTGGCACAGCAGAACAACCGATGGTCAGGGAAAATAAAAGGAAAAATAGCAACTTATCAGGCAAGTTTGCTAGGTAAGGAGTGAATGGGCAGGGAGGGTTCCCACGGGCCTTGTGCAGCCTGGATTAATTGCTTTGGGGGGTGCTCCGGGTGTGACATTTCTCTGCGGACCACCAAAATTTTCTTGTGGACCACCAGTGGGCTGCAGCACACCAGTTGATGACCACTGATATGGAGGACATCAGAAATCATGGTGATGGTACTGAAGCAAGGACAGCATATCCATAACATCAACAACGGCATTTGCAGTAAGCCACAATTCCAGTAAAATGGTGCAAAATCTTTTGTAACATCATAGCACACATTCCACTCCCTGTGTAATTGTATGCGTGTTGTACAGTTCTTGCATTTCAGCATCCCAATGCTTTGTCGTTCATTTCCACTTGACACTGCTTTGTGGATATCCCAAGTGAAGGTTCTAAAGAAAGCATCTTCTTCTGTGAATCAACAGACAATAGCAGCTAATGGCACTGATACCTTTAGGGAGACAATGTGAACTGTCTTGAAAAAAACACTGACATTAGTTACAAGGTAAAGCTGTATATGAATTCATGGAAACATATCCAACCCTCAGGGTGATACCTCTGGCAATCAAGTAAAGGCCTCCATTCCTAAACCAAAAGCTTTCCCCATTCACCCCTTGCATTTTCCATCTCTCTCCTTCTCATGCAGCATATAAGATTTTAGTTCTGACATGGTATTTTATCATAATCAATCATGGTGCTTTTTACATTTCAGGCTAAAATAATCAAAATTAACAATAAGTTTCAGGCATCAGAAAATAAACCCAAATATGTATTAGTTTAATCATAAGATCCACTTATAAACTTTGACAAGCTTATCGTTGTACTGTTCAGAGTCACCTTATTAAATATTTCTGTACATTTTTCAAGCAAAGCATTAGTACAAATTCAAGTGCAAGACTTTCAAAGTAGAATTTGTTCAAAAATCAGTGAATTAATTGCCTTTTAAATCTGGCATGGGATCATATATATAGATGATAGATAGATAGGAGGGGGGAGAGAAAGAGAAAGAGAGCAATTACAGCTATAGTTATTGTACAATAGTAAGTCAAAGCCATTATTAATTTATCTTTTTATTAAACACCCTCATCATAATAGAGATCTAAATTGACCTTGATGTCCAGTTACATCAAAATAGGACAATGCATTCACTCAGCTACAACCACTCTTTCTCTCACACACTGCCTGAAATATGCAAGTAGACTTAGGCTTCCTATCAATTTTAGTAAGCGACAATTTTTTTATAAAATTGTCAGTGGCACCAGGGAAAGATAGACTATACATCTATTGGCAACTATATGTGAACTTCCAATGGTTAGAAAGTCTTTTAGAATATAAGATGTTCCATACTTTTTATATTCTCTGTTATTTCTGTCTCTAATAGAGTACCCAGAGCTTATTAAAGGAAATAACTTCTGGCCATCTCTCTTCCCTAGAAGGTATCAAGAAGGTTTTCTGAAGGGAAAGTCATATTTCCAAGGAGATTGTCATCATCCAAACAGAAGTCACAGCTAGAACAAGCAAATCCTTCATAACAAAACAAATACACTGATTCAGCAATTGTTTCATTTTAATTGCTTGAAAAACTAGACAATCATTTATGGCCTTTAGGCATTTGTTGTGCTTTTCCTGTGACAAAAATAAGGAGCTGGGTGTTACAACCTCAAATTGTGTGTGTTATAGAAATGAGTAGGATTAATGAATACTGAGGTGATTAATTTTACCTTGGAACTGATTAAAATTGATATTTTTAAATTTTGATTTGTTCTGTTTTCTTATGAACCATGAAAACATGTGATAAGCTTTTGTTAGATTGACATTGATCTGGTGGCACTGGCTTCCATTAATAAGAGAATTGCCACATTTTCCTATAAATACGTTTGGATGGAAGATTCTTCATATGATATTCACCATTATTATCAGCTGCTTTATTACTATTAGCTTAAGCATTTATTATAATAAATAGTAATAGTAATAGTTGAAGTACATTTATTTCAGACAGAGGTTTTCTGAAATAGGCTGAGATATACAGTCAGCATAATAAAGCTATAATGTAATAAAAACTGTTCTTCTTAGATTATCGTGTGATACAGTCAAATAAGAAAAGCAAAGACAATAAAGGGCTGGTCCTCACTTTGCCTTTTCTGTAACATTGATTCATTTATTGATTGGTTAGTTGGTTGATTTTAAATGTAGATATTAAATAGGAATGGGGAAAATTTCAAACACTGGGGCACCCCAAAGAGTAGGCACTGCAAGCTGGACCTTTCCTCCCATCAACACCAACCACTGGATAGAGAGTAAAGGACTGATGAGTCACTACCCTCATCCTTCTGCTGCCAGACTTCATCCAGCAGAGGAGTCAATACCATTTCAGGCCCATGACAACGCCTGAAACCTAACTTGTTGCGGTTCACCAGCAGCCGGTGCAGATGGCAGTGGAATTGGACAGTGGGGAAGAACGGGGACCAGTCAGGAAGTCTGGAGAGGATTCAGTTGAGGGTCCTGCATCTGATGCAGAGATGGGGCCAGGACCATCTGGGAGTGTCATGCTGCCTCCGGAGCCTCTGCGGTCTGGCAGCAGTGAGGCAGAGGGCTCAGGAGAGCCTGTTTCTAGAGAGCAGAGCTGCTAGAAGGTGAGAGCAGCTGAAACAAAAGGGACAACTAAAGAGTAAGACTGGGAGGTAATTGCCCCTCCCATAAGGTATAAAGTTCAGGCAAAGATGATGAAAACTTTGCAGGAAGCGAAGTAATTCTTTCGGTTCAGATTCATTCTTGAAGCTCTTTGTATTTCAGTTGGTTTTTTTTCTAGTTCATTTGATACTTCTATTATTGGCAGCACTTCAAAGAAAAGAAAGGTGGGTGCTTATCTCGGGGGACTGTTTAAGATTCATTCCATCTGGGAATGAAAACAATTCCTAACATTGCAATAAACTAAGTCTTGTTTTTAAAATAAGTGTATGCATAATTACGGTTTAGGAAGCCTCAGTCAGAACATAACTGAAAGGTTCCAGATAATCTGCTTCTTCCAGAGTTGTCTGCAGCTATAGCATGACCACCTTGTTAAACCCTCCTCCCCCAAAAGGTTGAAGATAAGAGGAAATTGTCCAAAACAGTACAATCTTGGAATGGCATTATAACATAATTCAGTTCATCTATGTAATGATGAACTGAATTAAGTCCATCAGGAAAACATCAGGGTTTCTTCTAAATATTTTCAGCAAAAAAAAAAATTGCTTTGCTATTTGACAAAACCTGTCTAGATGAGGGAAGATGAGACTGTGGAAGCAGTGAACTTACAAAATCAGTTTTAGGTATTGGCAAGCATATACTGAATTTAATAGCAATAGCACTTAGATTTATATACCACTTCACAGTGCTTTACAGCCAGGGTTGGGATTCCATTTTTTTAACAACTGGTTCTCTGGGTATGGCTTAGTTGGTGGGCGTGGCTTGGTGGTCATGTTATTAGCTGGGTGTGGCCAACTCAATATTACTCACATTGAGGCACGCATCTCCTCGCCTGGCCTCTCATGACTGTGGAGATGTTGCAACAGTTATAAGTGTGAAAAATGGTCATAAGTCACTTTTTTTCAGTGCCATTGTAACCTTGAATAGACATTCCACACAAGCAAAGTACCAGCAAAGGAGGGGGGGGGAAATCCAGAGACATTCCTGACACAGGAAGTCTAGTCCTGCCAAGAATGTAATAAGGATTAACGGAGAGGCAGTTTCTGTAAGCAACACCAGAATGTTTCCTTCCTGCCTTCCTTACAGGATTAGGCCAGTAATTTCTTCTAACAACCAGTTCTCTGAACTGCTTAGAATGTTAATAACCGGTTCTAGAGAATAGGTGTGAACTAGTAGAATCCCACCCCTGTTTACAGCCCTCTCTAAGAGGTTTATTGTGGCAGCATATTGCCCCCAACAATCTGAGTCCTTGTTTTACTGACCTCGGAAGGATGGAAGGCTGAGTCAACTTTGAGCCATTGAGACTCAAATTGCTCCACTGCTGGCAGCTGCCAATCAGCAGAAGTAGCTTGCAGTACTCATTCTAACCACTGTGCCACCATGGCTCAATAGATAATGAATCTAAACTTAGAAAGAGGAGATGTGTCTTTGCTTTGACTTGGTCTAGTTCCCAGCTGATTTTATTTCCTTATATAAATGTTATTTGTGTGAGCCTCATCTGTCTTGGAGACACTATTCAAGGATTCAGCCTGTAATTAAGATGATCTTTCATCATCAGAGCTGTTTAAGTTCATTAAGGTTCTGAGAAGAATGTCACTTCTCAGTCTGAAAGGATGTTTCTTATAGCAATAATCCTTCAAATCCACCTGATAGCTGTTATTTTTTGCACATGTAAGATTTTATCATAGCCTTCATTACCATATCAAAACATATTCACATAAAAAGGTCAAGATTTCTTTGCATCAACTTTAATTTCTGGGGTCTATATGGACATATTTCTCTAGGTTGTTTAGCTATAATTGCAGAAGGGATTCACCACTGCCACATTTTCTTCCAAAATGCTTTTCATCTTCCCAATTAGCCACATCTGATCTAGCTCTTCATTTGTCATTAGAACATCTGCCTCAAGAGACAAGTCTTCATTGAGAGTGATGGATTCAAATATGTTGTCTCAGATGTCCAATCTGCTGTCAGCTCTTTCAGGTAAACCAGACAGGAAATATGACTAGATGAGCTAATTCTACTTTATTGTTAAGCAACATTAACATATCTTGCAAGTCTGAAGGTACAAATCTCCCACTGCCACATTTCATCATCCAATTAGGGTAGATCCTTCCTAAATTTCTTTCTCTGAAGAAGCCACTGGGGCTTAACTGAGTGTTCCTCTGTCTGTTGTCTGATTGCTCCTAGACATCATCTCCTCCCCTCATTCCTCAAGGTCATTACCATATACCACTGCACCACTCCTCTGATTACCATTCTGTACCAGAGACTTTCTCAAAGAAAAATCCAACTGGATCTACTGGGAAGAAAAAGAAGCTTAGTTGCCCTTTGCTTCAAAGATAGTCTCAAATGTAATTCTCACAGTCTAGCTACTGGGATCAGTGTTTTAAATGCAGCTAATTTCTTCATAGATCCACCTCCTGGTTTTGTGAACTTTGAATTTTCAATTCATTTTTTCCTTGCCTTTTATATTTTAAATGTTATGTCATATAGTATTCCTTATTTTAATTGTGATGACACAAATAAACAAAAATCTCAAATATGGCTAATTTTATGCCTGTCTTGTCTTCTGCTTGTCACTGTCCATCTAGTAATTAGCTTCATTTTAATAGATTGAAGTGCTCTGGTGCTTTGTCACACCATAAGTTGAAAATCCTTGGCATAAGCCATAAAGTGGTCTAAATATTTTTGAAAGCAAATGCTCCATTGTGGTTTACCACAATGAAGTTAATAATGTTTCCTTGTGAGCGCTGAAACTTTGGCTGTCTCTATATGGCTGTCTTCAAAGTAATATTCATCAAATGTGATTTCCTTGTGCTTCAAGGACCACCATGCTGGAAAGGGCACAAAGTAAATCAAGGTTGTCTCTGACAAATAAGTTCTGACACCTGGTATTTATCTCACATTTCCAATATGCATGAGAAGTCCTTGGAAAAGAAGCAAAGAGTGTATATAAGGAAGAAAGGAAGGACAGAAATAGCTACAATTAGGTTGCTTTTACTAATTCTGGGATGCCCCATTGCTCCAATTGAGAGAGCCGGTTTAGTGTAGTGGTTAAGGTACTCAATTAGAAGCCAGGAGACTGTGAATTCTAGCCACACTTTAGGCACAAAGCCAGCTAGGTGACCTTGGGCTATTCCATCTCTCTCAGCCATGGGAAGAGACAAAGGGAAACCCTTCCAAAATGTTGCCAAGAAAACTGCAGAGACTAGTTCAGGCAATTGCCAAGAAAAAAACATTGACTGAAACAGAAAGGGGGGAAGAAAGACAGAGGGAGGGAGGGAGGGAGGGAGGGAGAGAGAGAAAGAGAGACAGACAGAGAGAGACAGAGACAGAGACAGAGACAGAGATACAGAGACAGAGAGTGAGACAGAGAGACAGAGAGAGAGAGAGAGAGAGAGAGAGACAGAGGGAGAGGGAGAGAGAGACACACAGAGAGAGAGACAGAGAGAGAAAGAGAGAGAGAGAGATTATTCCAATTTCTCAACTCCTGAGAAGATTCTTTTCTTATGAAGAGAATATTAGAAAAGCCTGATAAGGGAGAACACAAGCCAATACTGGTCACCATCAAGATCTCTAATATTTCCTTTCAGGTTCTTTTACACATCATATCATATCATGATAGATATAAGAATTTGAAAGGAAATGTTACAGATCTTGATAGCGATCAGCAATACAGAGACACACACAAAATACACACACGATACACATATGTACACATTCATATACACACGTATAGACATATATACAGAGACACAAAAATACACACAAAGGAGAACAATATTCATCAAGAACATACCACATTTACAATGTCCAAAACTTAATTTAATTATATAATACGATCTAACTACATGGAAATACTTTTTGACATAGTCACATATTAAACCAGAACTTGGGGGGGGGGGGAATGGAATTAAACATATTAGAGTACATTGTCTAAATTTTGAAATAATCTCCAAGGAAATCCTTCCTCGGAAGGAAAGGTTTGCTCAGAAAAAGAGATATGCTATTATATCTCTGTCTTGTTAATGGAAAATAGCTTTGTCATGTACAGTTCTTCCTCAATCAAAAACATGCGCTCTTTGTTTCTGTAGCTCTCAAATTTCTAATCACTGAAATGTAATTCAAAAGAACTTGAATGTTTATTTAAAAAAAGCAAAAGGATTTTCCAGGACCAAATTAATATTTGCAACAATTTTATTTCAAAACAGTCATACTAGCTCACGAACACATTGTGATCGTGTATAAACTCAGATTGCCTTTTGAGAAACATTTCCAATCTTTGACTAAAATAAAGGTAACAGAATGAAAATATATATTTTTCCAATTACCATTAGCCTACAGAGATCCTAAGCCAAGATGTGGTCTATGTTTAAGTTTGCATTTTATTATATTTTTCATAACATTCTAGATTCATTCTGATCAACTATTACTATTCTCCAGTGTGGATTCCTCCCCTTTAATTCTTCCCTGATGGCTGGTCTATATAGGACAGGGCAGTGGTGGGATTCAAAAAAATTTACTACCGGTTCTGTAGATGTGGCTTGGTGTGCGTGGCGGGGAAGGATGAGCCTGGTCAACATGCATCTGGCTTGCAGCTGTTGACTTTAACAAAGAAAAGGCAGGAAAGGAAGGAAGAAAAATATGTATTTAAGGAAAGGAAGAGCAGATAAGCTGATGGAGAAGAGAAAATGAGCAGGAAGAGATTTAATAGATGAGAATGCATTGAGAGTTCTGAAATCAAAGACTGTGGTATGGAAGGAAGAACAATGAAATCACAGGGGTGATAGAGATAGAGAAGGATAACAACAATCTATTCACATAGCAGAAGTATGCAAACAGATCTTTTCCAATAACTCCCATCAGTCCCAATCCTGGGCCAGAATTTGTGGAAAGCATACTCCAACAACATCTGGATGATATCACATTGCCTTCTTTAACAAAAGGTGACATCAAGTCAGAAGAAAGATCCATCTCACTGAATCTTGGCTGTATTAATTCTCAACAACTGCCCTGGCTTTAGACTGGGTTCTTTCTCGGCCTTAGGCAACAGCAGGAGTCTATATTATGAAATACATTAAAAAACAAAAGCTTTGATCACAGAATCCTGACTACCACGCTGAGTTTTGATCACATATTCATGGCTACCATCCTGAGTGTTTTAACTCCCATTTATTTATCTACTTATTAAATTTATACTCTCCTCATCTTACACTTTGAGCCTCCCCCATGGACAGCCTTGTCTTTCACAAAGTGATTCGGGACATAACAGAGCTGCAGCTCATTTTGAACAATGCAACTTGTGATGATACGGTAAAAGAGAAAGACGACAGGAAAAGCCTGTGCCCACGAGACAGAAATGTGTAGAGTGAATTTTTTCAACTTATTGCAAAACCAGAGGTCCATAAGTCACATCACTTTGGGATATTTTCCATTTTTATTAACTCAAGAGGCTGAATCTCTGCCACAACAGCATTTTTCTTCCAACTGCCCATGAATTGTCACTGCATATTTGCTAAAGATTTTTTTTTCTTTGCAGCTTTATCAAGTCCATTTTTTTTTAAGATCACCAGGCAGCAACCTTTTAAAATTAGCATAAGTTAAACAAAATTGCACACAAATAGGAGAAATGGCCCTTTTTGTTTTATATAGTTGGAAAGGAGACCCTTCTTTCTCAGTCATCTATCTTGCAAATATAAATTTCAGTTCGAACAGGAAATTCAGGACACACTTTAGTCTACCTGTGCAAATGAAAAGTCCATTTCAATGTTTCATTTGAACTGTGATTCTTTTGTTAATGTAGGTGCATCCAATAATATGCATTTGTGTGTGTGCATGTTTCCTGACTAATCTTTATCTACTTTTGTATATTGCTTCAGCACTAGCATGTAATTAATATTTTCTTTTGTTGTTTTGATGTGGTTTTTCAACTGTGAGCAAATTTAGATGTAAACATTTTGTTCATGAACTGGTTCCCCAAACTGATTCCATTTGTACCCATCTGCATATAAAAAAATTATTGAGAACTCTGATCTACTAATAAACTTTGAATTCCAGTTGGGTTGGATACAAGGATATCAAGTTTCCATACAGTAAACGGGAAGTTTCTTTCCATAGTGTTTCAAGATAAGAATTCTCTCGCTTCTCACAACAATACTCCAGACTTCTCAAGAGGTAAGTAATACTGCTGTATGAAGAAAATCAGAAGCTACTTCTTTGTGTTTGTCTTTTTTCTTTCTTTTCTATTTTTCTTTTTTCTCCTTTCTTGCATCTTTAGCTGTCTCCTTGAATTCTGTTTTTTAAAAAGGGTTTCTGTTGTGAATGAATAAATGTTAAATAAAATTATCTTGAGCTTGAAGTCAAGTGCAGGGTTCTGGTCCTGCACTTCTGATTGGCTGTTTAATGGCAAGATCGGATTGGTCCGTTCAGGAGAATCTGATTGGCCATCAACAGGCTGTTCTCATTGGTTAACGGAGATAGCGTTCCTGGATTGCTATTGGTTGAATAGTTAATAAGTTGCCTATATAAGGAAGGCTACAGCAGCCATCCAGTTTGAGCTGTCACACCATGTAAATAAAGAGTTTGAAGTTCACTGTTTCCACCGGCTCGTCTCCATTATTCGCACCCATGCTCCATACTTAACACTGGTGACGAAGGTGGGATGTGGAGACATCAGAGCTGACTAAACAACGAAGAAGACAACCGAGCATGTGGCTGAAACGCACAATGGTGGAACCATGTCTGGCGGCGTAGTACCACCCGCTCCGTTCGACCCAGCGCAAGAGGACTAGGAGTCCCACATGGACTGTTTCCAAATGTTCTTGGAAACAAATAATCTGAAGGATGCCACAACCGGGAAGAAACGGGCGGTATTCCTGATGCATTGCGGGCCGACCGTATTCAAGATGGCCAAGGCGCTAGCAAAACCAGCTGAAGTGAAGGCCATGGACTCTGGGACGTTCTCGAACTGCTACTAAGGGCCCACTATGCACCAACCGTTCCAACGCTTGTAAGACGGCACGAGTTCTACCAAAGAAACCAGTGGAAAGGAGAGAGTGTTGCCGATTTCGTTGTGGACCTCCAAAACTTGGGAGGCCTCTGCGATTTCGCCGACCTAGAAGAGGCTTTGACAGACCAAGTCATTCTTGGATTAGATGTGCTAAACATGCAGAGCAAAATAATGGCAAAGGGCGACATTAGCCTTGCTGATGCCATCGCTGAGGCTACGGCAGCTGAAGCAACCAAGAAGTCGGCTGCCCAACTGCGCCGAAACCGCACTCCGACACACCAACCAGCCTGCAAACTTTCACCTAAGTCAGAAGGACAGCTTCCGACGGCCCACCATGAGGACCTCTCTTCGTCATCAGACAGCGACGAAGAAGAGGTCCATTGACTGCGGTCCGATCGGGACCGTTACCCAAAGTCCCAGCAACTGTGCGCTGGCTGTGGGGCCAACCATTACCGGTCTGATTGCAAATTCCGCAACACACTCTGCCACGAGTGTCGGAAACGAGGCCATATCAGACGGGTCAGCAGAAGTGTCCTAGGATCCAGCCAGACCTTGAAGGGGGCCAACTTTCGCCAATCGACAGGCAACCGTCCTGTAAGGCGAGAACCAGCAAACCACTCCTACAGAAACCAACCCATGAATCGCCTAACAAGGTGAGAAGAGGCTCACCAAACTATCACTATCAGTCACGCCTCTTCATTGGATGCCAAGAAAATTCGAATTAAAGTGGCCATCGAAAATCAGCCAAATGGAAGTCAACTCGGGATCGTCCCTTTCGATGGTTTCCTGGAAGACCCTCAAGCAACTCATCCCTATTTTCCAGCGCCAAGACCTTCAATTCCAAAGACTCGTACTAAAAGATTACCAGGGGAACCGGATTCCAGTTGTAGGATCCAGTCGAGTCTGGGTTTCGTTCAAAAACCGCACAGCATACTTACCCCTGACAGTGATCGACAAGGACCGGCCTAGCCTGTTAGGCCTGCAATGGTTTGCACCACTCGGCATTGAAGTGGCAGGCATTAACCGAATTGGCGGCAGTGACTGGGAGGAGGACCTCGCCCACGAATTCAAGGACGTCTTCGCGGAAAAGCTAGGCGAGTACAAGGGGACCCCGATATCCTTTAGCCTTAATCCAAAAATAGCTCCCATCCGCCTTAAGCCTCATCGAGTTCCGTTCGCACGAAAGCCAAAAATCGACGAACAGCTTAATAAGTTGATAGCCCAGGGAGTGTTAAAGCCAACCGATCACTCTCCCTGGGAAACCCCAATCGTGACACCAATTAAGCCAGACGGCTCAATTAGAATTTGTGGGGACTACCGAGCCACCCTGAACCACGCCCTGCAGCAAAACCCATATCCAGTGCCGGTGGTGCAACACCTCCTCCATTCCCTGGGGGGCGGAAAAGTCTTCATTAAACTAGACTTAGCTCAGGCTTACCAGCAACTGCCGGTTGATGAAAAAACGGCATAGGCACAGACAATCGTAACGCACTGAGGTGCTTTTAAATGTATGCGGCTCCAATTCGGAGTCAGTGTAGACCCGGGGATCTTTCAGAGCCTAATGGAAAGACTCTTACAGGGGATTAAAGGCGTTGTCCCCTACTTTGACGATGTGTTAATTGCTGCCCCCACTCCAAACATTTTACGGGATCATTTAAGACTGGTTCTCCAAAAATTCCAAGAAGCAGGCCTTAAAGTGAAGAAAAATAAGTGCAAGCTGTGTACAGATCATGTTGAATTTTTAGGGTACTTAATTGACAGTCAGGGTATTCACCCTACAGATGGCAAATTGAGAGCAATAAAAAACGCTCCCAGACCCCGGAATAAGGCCGACCTCCAGGCGTTTCTAGGCCTCATCAATTTCTATAACGTATTCTTGCTGCACAAGGCAACTGTCGCTGAACCTTTACATCGCCTACTGGACAAAAAAGCCAATTGGGTATGGGGTCATAGAGAAGAGCAGGCATTCCGTAATGTAAAAAAGCTACTGACTTCTGATGCTGTACTAATGCAGCACAATGAAACCTTACCGTTAAATATCACGTGTGATGCATCGCCTTTTGGAGTGGGTGCCATTTTGAGCCATGTATTGCCTAACAGTAGCGAAGCCCCTGTTGCCTATTTTTCAAAGACACTCTCAAAAACCGAGCGAAATTATAGCCAGATTGATAAAGAAGCCCTTGCGATTGTATCAGCTGTCAAAAGATTTCATGAGTACATGTACGGCTGGGCTTTTACTATAGTGACTGACCACAAATCGTTGCTGGGGATAATCGCTGGGGATAAGCCAACCCCCTATATTTTATCTCCCAGGATGACCCGTTGGTCAGAATTCTTGGCTGCTTATAATTATCAGCTGCAATACTGCCCAGGTAAAGCTATTCCCCACACCGACGCGTTGAGCCGTGCACCGCTTCCAGAGACTATCAACGATCCCGCACCAACAATGACAACGTTGCAGATCGAGACACTTCGTATGCCACCATTAACTGCCTGTGATATCACGAGAGAAACAAAACGTGACCCCACCTTGGCATGAGTCCTCACGTGAGTGGAACGCGGATGGCCATTGGACCAAGTATCAGACGACTTTGCACCATTCAAAAGTTGGCAAACAGAGTTGTTTTCTCAAAAGGGCTGTATCATCTGGGGCGATAGAGTCGTTATCCCAGAATGACTCCAATAGGCACTACTAAGAACCTTGCACGATGGCCACCCTGGCATCGTGCGCATGAAGGCCCTCGCACGAAGCTACGCATGGTGGCCAGGCATCAACAGACAAATCGAATCGTGGGTCAAAACTTGCCATAGATGCCAAGAAGTAAGCAACACTCCACCAAAGGCAATCCCAAGATTGCCCCGGGAGACACCGCGGGGACCCTGGTCCCGTATCCATCTAGATTTTTCTGGGCCGACCAAAGGCCACACCTTCTTGTTAACCATAGACGCCTACTCGAATTGGCTCGAAATCCACCGAATGAGGAACACGACCACCGAAGCGGTCATCAAAAGACTAGAAAGACTGTTTGCAACCCACGGATTACCAGACGTTCTGGTATCCGACAACGGCCCCCAATTTACCGCGCTGTCTTTTGAGCAGTACCTGGCTGACCGCGGTATCCGATATGCGCTCACTTCACCTGCGCATCCTGCGACCAACGGTAGGGCCGAGCACATGGTCCAATTCGTCAAGAAAACGCTACAGAAAGTGGACAAAACAACGAGGAGAAAATAAACCGAATTCTCTTTCTATAGCACATCACGCCTCACAGCGTCACCAACAAAACTCCTGCCGAGCTGCTAATGGGACGAAAGCTCCGCTCCCACCTCGACTGGTTACACCCAGCCTACGAACTGGAAAAACCACTCGGATCCAGCAGCTGATGCCGTACCTTCCAGGTAGGTGATTTAGTATTCACTAAAAACTTATTGGGCAATCCGCTGTGGGTAGAAGCGACTGTAGTCCGTGTAACTGGCCCAAGATCATACCTTGTACAGTGCCCTGATGAGAGACTTTGGAAGCGCCATATCGATCAATTACGATCAAGGCTGCAGTCAGGCAATTCCATGCTCCCTTATAACCAAACTGAGGGGGGGGGAGATACAGAGGAAGACGAATTTCAACTAGAGGAAAACCTTTTTGAAGGGAATGATAGTGGAACAGAAACGCGAGAACAGGAACCAGGGATGGGAGTGAGTTCACCTCAGGGTGTTGCCGAAGATATTGGTGACAACGAAAATGCGAACTCTGAACCAGAAGCACCCCTTTCGCCAAACAACGCCCTACATCAACAAGAGTGCAGCCAAATGCCGGGCAAACAGCAAAAATCAAAAAGACTAATAAAACAACCATCCTACCTCAAAGACTACGTGACCACGGCTCGTTAGCAGAAGCCGGGGGGAAGGGGTGTTGTGAATGAATAAATGTTAAATAAAGTTATCTTGAGCTTGAAGTCAAGTGCAGGGTTCTGGCCCTGCACTTCTGCTTGGCTGTTTAATGGCAAGATCGGATTGGTCCATTTAGGAGAATCTGATTGGCCATTAACAGGCCGTTCTCATTGGTTAACGGAGCTAGCATTCCCGGATTGCTGTTGGTTGAATAGTTAATAAGTTGCCTATATAAGGAAGGCTATAGCAGCCATCCAGTTTGAGCTGTCACACCATGTAAATAAAGAATTTGAAGTTCACTGTTTCCACCAGCTCGTCTCCATTATTCGCACCCATGCTCCATACTTAACAGTTTCTGTTAGATTCTTGTTGTCCTTTGAACTGGGTTGTTATCAAGCAGATGTTCCCATAACAGACTAGGTTACTCAGTGCATAAAGGACAAACTTTTCTGCTTGTTTCTATAATTTCTATAAACATCATTGTTAACATAGGATGTTACCTAGCCTCAGGGGTGGGATTCTACCAGTTTGCATCTATTCTCTAGAACCGGTTGTTAAAATAAATTACTGGCCTAATCCTGTAAGGAAGGAAGGAAGGAAAAATTCTGGTGTTGCTTACAGAAACTGCCTCCCCGTGAACCCTTATTACATTCTTGGCAGGACTAGACTTCCTGTCTCAGGAATGTCTCTGGAATTTTTTTCCCCTCCTTTGCTGGTACTTTGCTTGTGTGGAGTGACTATTCAAAGTTACAATGGCACTGAAAAAAGTGACATGACCCTTTTTCACACTTACGACTGTTGCAGCATCCCCACAGTCATGGGAGGCCAGACGAGGAGATGCGTGCCTCGATGTGAGTGATATTGAGTTGGCCACGCCCAGCCAATAACATGACCAACAAGTCATGTCCACCCAGTCACATGACCACCTAAGCCATGCCTACCACCTAAGCCATGCCCACAGAACCAGTTGTTAAAAAATTTGAATCCCACCCCTGCCTAGCCTGGTAAAGAAACGTAAGAAAACATCTCAGCCCAAAGAACCCCAAAGCGCCAATACTGTGTATGCTCTACTATTGGAATATGAACACTATTTGAAATCTTACAAGCCAGAGAAACATGAGAAAAAGGAATGGAGGGGAAGGAAAAAGAAGAAAACAGGTAAATATTCTTCCTGCCTGGGTAAATAAAACTTCTTGCCCCTTGTTTGATGGCCTCAAACTGTCCAAAATTCCCTCCTGGATGACAGTGAGTGCAGCCTTCCATTATTGTTAATGCTCAGCTCAGTGACAAAAGCCAAAATGTATTTCTTTTCCATTCTGCAGTTATAGCACAAATACACCTCAAAGAACACAAAACGAGGATTTTTTGCTCAATCATGAAGGGCAAGCTGCAAACTTTTAGTACATATAACTGCAAATAACATTTAAAAATACTTACTCCATATTGTGCAAGCAATTTGTTCTGGGCAGTCCTTGATGAAGCTAAAATTTCCATGTGATCTACAGTGGGTGTTTATAAAAAAAAAAAACTGTTGGTTCAGGATTTTTTTTTAAGCTATTAAAATTAAATGGAAGGTTTAACCTCATTGCTATCAGCAATGCATACAGGCTATAATCTCCATCTTTCCTTTTCCATCTGCAATTAATGGTTCATAACAACCAATATTTATCAGCAAATTCTGATTAAGTATGTCTGCTTAATCAAATGAAGCATAGAAAATGCAGAGACACAGAAAATATTATAAATCTTGATTTAAATGTTACAATGTTAACATTTCATTCATCCAAAAATAGGGCGGCTCATACATATGGTCTTAATGAGTATACCAGACACAAATGCCATCTGACTAATTAAAAGTCTGAGTAGCACAACTGTTCTACTGTGGTTCCATGTCATTTTTTTCACTTCTCTTTAGAGCTAGTTGAAGCTGGTAGCACTGTATCCAGGTTGCACAATTCCCTCTTTGCTGCAAAATCTATGTCTCCTTAGTATGAAATTGTGTGCCCTGATTTAGGGATGTAAATCTTATAGAATAGAATAACAGAGTTGGAAGGGACCTTGGAGGTCTTCTAGTCCAACCCCCTGCTTAGGCAGAAAACCCTATACCAGTGGGCTCCTGTGCCAAAAATTGCACATGCACTAGCGCGCACGCACTCTCATGCCACCACCCAGAATGCAGTGTGTGGCCCCCCTCCCCATGCCCCCTGCGTATGCGCACACAATCCCCCCTTGCCACCCGCTTACCTGCACTGTACCTCACAACTGATTTTTCGGCTGGTTTGAGGCCTTTTTCGGCCTCCCAGAGGTATTACAGGAAGTGATGAAATAGGCCTATAATTCAACCTGAAAGGCCTTGTAGAGGCTTTTTCCAAGCCTCTGGGAGGCTGAAAAAGGCTTCAACCCAATTGAAAAAAAAAATCAGCTGTGAGGTGCGCGTATGCACAGTGAGGTAAATTTGCCTGTGGCTTGCATATCAGCACAAGTGGCTCTGCATGCTACTTGTGGCACCCGTGCTATAGGTTCGCCATCGCGGCCCTATACCACTTCAGACAAATGGTTATCCAATCTCTTCTAAAAAGCTTCCAGTGTTGGAGCATTCACAACCTCTGAAGGCAAATTGTTCCACTGATTAATTGTTCTAACTGTCAGGAAATTTCTCCTTAGTTCTAAGTTGTTTCTCTCCTTGATTAGTTTCCACCTATTGCTTCTTGTCTTACCTTCAGAACTTTAGGCAAAAACTTATTATTCCTGGGAAGTTGAATATATAGCTCCTTGGCAATGTATAATTACTTTTTGCAAGCATCATTAAATTGTTATACAGTACAAAAAAAGAAGAATAGAAAAGGGAAAAAGAGGGAACCCACTGGACATTTCAGGCTTAAGAAACAGATTTTGTCTAACCAAAGGAGTCTCTAATGAGCTGCTACTAGTTTTCATGTTTATAGTTTAGAAGTTTTCCATATTTAAGCAATTGTAGAAGTATTTCAATTAATTTTCCTCAGATGTGTCTAAATAGCTGTCACACACAGCAGATAATAAGATAAGTTGCAAAACTGCAATTTAATTATAAACCCAGCAACAACTATGAATCAATTTATCTTCTTTATTCTGCTGGCAAACTGTAATCTCTATTCTATTGGTTTAATCACGTGAAGCAAATTTGGGGAGACAGGAATACTTTTATCCAGGCATCATTATGTGAAAAGTCTATTGCTTCATGTTGTTTAGGGGAAAGAATGGTAAACAATCAATAAGCACATTTTAAGAGTCTGTGCTTGTTCATGGCTATTTTTATAAAAATAAGATCACTGAGTTACAAGAATAAATCAGTTTCTACAAAGAATGACACTGACTTGATTTATAAAAAAAAAAAAATTAAATGTTTAAAATTAATTCTCTTCGCTTGCTATTTATCTTGGGAGGAAATATTTTGGCTTCTAAAATCTAAATCTCACAGAAAGTACGCATTGCAGTCTGCAATTTCAAATTAATGTGATCATGCATACCTGTAAGTTAAATGAATCATATATTAACAAATGTAAATTATCTTTTTCTATGGGAAATTATCAGAGGTGGGATTCAGCAGGTTCTGACCAGTTCTGGAGAACTGGTAGCAGAAATTTTGAGTAGTTCGAAGAACTGGCAAATGTCACCTCTTACTGGCCCCACCCCCATTTATTCTCTGCCTCCTAAGTCCCAGCTGATTGGCTGGATCTTCTTTGGTTGTTCTACACAGGAGAACGGAGCTGGAAAGCAGATTAGTGGGGTGGGGAGGGAATGGGGATTTTGCAGTAACCTTCCCTTGCCACATTCACCAAGCCACGCTCACTAAGCCACGGTCACTAAGCCACGCTCATAAAACTGGTAGTAAAAATATTTGAATCCCACCATTGGAAATTATCCTATTATGAAAAATTCCAACTACTTTTTCATTGCTTGAAGATTGCATAGTTGTGCCAAAATAAACCCTCGAATCAAACAGTTGCCTTTCATTATTATTGATTCTTTTTGGGGAAACATCTTGTGGTAGTTGCAGACATCATTTCCTGAATCCTGTTCACTGATAGCTAGAAGACTCACCTTAAGTCTTCCTATTTCCAAGGCTTTGTGCTGTAGATAATATCAGGGACGGGGAGGAGAAAGGGAGGTTGATGTGGGTGATATCTGGTTGGAGGGATTCCATTCATCCATTCCTTTAATAAGACCCAAGAGAGCTAACAATCTCCTTAGTGATTATGTTTTGCCTTAAAAGTAACATTTTTTTTTCCTAGTGAAACTAATTAAACAAACAACAAGGGAAAATGGAAATAAAGATAAATCTATATATAGCTATATATATAAAAGTAAAGTAATATAATTAAATAAATATTGTATTATAATTGTAATGATAACAAAATATAAGGATTTAAGAAATAAGTTATAGATTTACTTGTAACAAATGACTTTAATTGACACTAATAGAAATGTACATGACTATGAAAATGTGGCAAAAATGTGAGAACATGTTTCTCTTTTTTAAAAATATATTCTTTTTTTGAAACTTTCAATAAACATTATTTTTAAAAAAGTAACATTTTTAATATGTTCAAGTGAAGCTCCATTTTATCCAACTGATGTTCCAAATCTTATGACCTGATTAGTTCTAGGTCCCTAAATAAATCAGAAGAGGTTTTCTTTTTCAATCCACCTTTAAATAGTATGGAGCTGTTCATCATGACCATGAAATCTCAACAGACTGCTTTACAGAGTCCAACTATCCCATCTTCTTTTTCTTGTTGAATGTTTTTCTCTCTCTCTGCAGATTGCTTATTTGCATGACTTCAAATGTTGTATTTGGACCTATTAGTATTTTCTTCCTTTTCTGGTTGATTAACAAAAAGAAGGTCTGTACAAGAGATAATAATGGAAATATCTTTTGTAGTTCTTGAAATCATATATGAGATTGTGAGATTGTTTGAATAAGAAATCTATGGACTAAGGTCTTAAAATGAATTATTCTCAATTCAACATGTTTTTAAACAAATTTCGGTAAAGGTACTTAATGTTTTAATAACACATTTACAAATATATTCTTACTTGTTCTGTGCTCTGAGCTCCAAAATATTTTTAAGGTTGCATGGAGTGGACATTTCCACTGAAGGCCATCAGCTCCTCACCTCTTGTGCAGATTGAAATCTCCTTATGCATCAGTTTTGACTCTCCCCTCCTGTCTCAGTTTTAAAATGTGTCCATTAGTTTAAGGATGGGGAAAAAATTCATTGTTACTATATTTTCATGTTTTAAAAATATTCACAATTCAACATCAAAATAAGGGGATGGTTTATGGATGAGCACATCTTGACATAAAAATAATCATTAAGCATTTTTCTATGACCAGTGATACTTCATATCATCAGAAATATTACATTTTTTAAAAGAGTAATATAATATTATAACAATAACATATATTCCACAGCTCCCAAACCAGGATATCATAAAAAGATATGATTTATTTTATTTGTTTTATTATTTATTTTATTTATTTGTCAAACGTATACATGATAACAAGTATAGATATGAATATAAACATGAACAAAGGAAGTAAATACAGATAAATGGGGAGAGTAAGACAGAGACGGTAGGCACGCTGGTGGGCTTATGCACTCCCCCCTTTTAAGGACCTCTTAGGAATGGGGTGAGGTCCATGGTAGACAGTTTGAGGTTGAAGCTGTGAGGGGTTGAGGCTGTAACAACGGAGTCAGGTAGGGTGTTCCAAGCAATGACCACTCTGTTGCTGAAATTGTATTTTCTGCAATCGAATTTGGAGAGGTTTACCTTGAGTTTTTATTGGTTGATTGCCCGTGTGTTATTGTGATTGAAGCTGAAAAAATCATTGACAGGCAAGATGTTATAACAGACAATTTTGTGAATGATACTTAGATCGGACTGCATGTGGCACAGTTCAAGATTGTCCAAGCCCAACATTTCAAGCCTGGAGGCATAGGGAATACTATTGTGAGTAAAGGAGTGGAGTACTCTTCTTGAGAAATACCTTTGAACATACTCAATTGTGTTAATGTCCAATATACAGTGTGTGTTCCAGGAGGACCAGCTGTATTTGAGATTTGGTCTGGCAAAAGTTTAGTGTGCTCTAGTTAGCAATTCAATGTTACCAGAGAAGAAGCTTTGCAAAATAAAATTAGCAACTCTTAATGCCTTTTTGGCAATGCTGTTACAGTGAGTCTGGAGCTTAGATGGTTTGAGATGAGTACTCCTAGGTCCTTGACAGAGTGAGGATTGTCTATGAGACCATTTCCACCCAACTTGTATTTGGTGTTCTGATTTTTATTGCATTTATTAGTTGAAATTTGGAGTTGCCAATTATGCGACCATACTGACACATAGTCAAGGTTGCTTTGTAGGGCAGCAGCATTGTCAGTGGTGTTAAATAAGGTTACATCATCGGCATAGAGGATGCAGCTGCTTTTAATATGATCGCATAGGTCATTGATGTAAAGCAGAAAGAGTGTGGGTCCTAAAACATTGCCTTGGGGGACACCGCTGTTAACTGGTGCTGGATTTGATAGGTCCCTCATATTCATTCATTCATTTATTCTTTTTTTTTTTTTAACTTGTATAACTTCCTAACTCATAGTGCATATGATTGGAGTCAAGAACAAATTAAAAACAATAAAAAATTAATATGCATCAAAGTAAGAGAACAAATTAGCAACTGGAAACACTAGCCTGTGAGTTTACACAATACTTTGACCCAATTGCCAAGGGAAGGGCCATACATTAAGAGCCTTAAAAATAAGGTTATTGGAGGTAGGGGCAATCTGTTTTATAGGATAAGTGCTATTGTATGCTTTCTGGGTTCCATTCCCTGACCTTAGACACAAAGCCAGCTGGGCGACCCTTGGCCACTCTTTGTCTGCCCAAGAAAGCAGGCAGTGGCAAACCACTTGCCAAGAAAACTGCAAGGACTAGTTCAGCAGTCAAGACGGACTTGAAGGCACAAATATCTCTTTCTCTCTTGCTTCATCTTATTAATTATGGTAGCTACAGTAGCAAATCTTTCTATTAACTGTTAGCTATAATGCCTAATTTGAACTTCAATGTATCAAAGATTACACCTCTGAAAATCAAGCATGTAAATAGTGGATCAGGATGGAGGAAAAGATGACAAATTAAGATGTTAATTTCTTACATGAAGTTTTAGATTTACTGAAATTACTGTGCTGATTGAGCCGGCAATTACTTTTGGAACTCACAGGCCTTGCATCTTAAGATGATATGATTATATGGATTCATGTTTGAGGATTTTCATGTGCACTGTGAAAACATTGTGTTTTCTATGGTGTTGTTGTTTCTATTGGTTTTATTCCAATGTCAGGTTATACAGAATATTATGCACTACTGGTACTAGAAGTTGTATTCAGCAGGTTCTGACCAGTTCTGGAGAACCGGTAGTGGAAATTTTGAGTAGTTCGGAGAACCAGCAAATACCACCTCTGACTGGTCCCACCCCCATCTATTCTCTGCTTCCCGAATCCCAGCTGATAAGCTGGGTCTTCTTTTGTTGCCCTGCACAGGAGAACAGAGCTGGAAAACAGGTTAGTGGGAATGGGAGGGAATGGGATTTTGCAGTAACCTTCCCCCAGGAGTCGGGTGGGAATGAAAATTTTACAGTATCCTTCCCAGATATTGTGGTATTCAGCAGGTTCTGACCAGTTCTGGAGAACCGGTCGCGGAAATTTTGAGTAGTTTGGAGAACTGGCAAATACCACCTCTGACTGGAGATTTTACAGTATCCTTCCCCTTCCAAGCCCACCAAGCCATGCCCACAGAACTGGTAGTAAAAATGTTTGAATCCCACCAATGATCCTTCCCCTGCCACACCTACCAAGCCATGCCATGCCCACAGAACCGGTAGTAAAAAATGTTGAATCCCACCACTGACCAGTACACTCTCAGTTCACAGATGTGACCATACTGTATATATTTAGATCTGATGGAATAGCACATTCTTATAGGAGGTAGACCTTACTTAGACAAAAGACAAGGTTAATAAGAAAGAAATGAAATTCAAGGGTTTCCAGTTTTTGCGTGGCTTCGGGGCAGCAGGAATTCGCGACCGCTCGTGATTCCTGCTGTGCTAGCCACCGAGGTACCCCCAATCCAAATGGGTCAGGGGGATATGGCTGCCCTGTAGGGACAGCCAAAGAGAGAGGGGAGCTGGACAGGGAGTTGGGGGTGTCGCAGACCCCCTCCTCGTCCTGAAAAACCCCTTTTTCCCAAGGCGGTGGAGCGGCGGTCAGCAATGGCCGCCACGAAGAAGTCTGCAACCGGGTAAGATCGTGCTGGAGGAAGCAAGAAAAGTGAAAGTGCTGGCTGAGCCGGGTCAATCAACATCCTTTAAATTCGCTGGAACTGAGCTGTCTGAATTGCTGGAGGATACATTATATCCCTAAGAAGATTGAAAGCGGCGGAGAAGCTGTTAAAGGGAACTTTTTTTTTTTCTTCACTCTCTCACCCCATGAAAAAAGCAGAAGAAGATATGAAATTTGTTTGGGCACTGAAGGTGAAATATTCTGAAAGTTGCTTGGACATTGGACTTAAAAATTTAAGAAATTGGAAATCCTTTATTAGAGGTATGGATTTCTGATCATTTAAAAATTGATGTTGCAAGTGGGAAGGGAGGGGAAAAATATTGGAGCAGAAGTGGAAAAAGGAGGAGATTGCCAAGAATACTAAAAAAAGAAATATGGTAATTGGACCTCTTTGATTAAATAGTAACCCCAGAAAGAGAAATAGAAGAAGGAAGAAAAGTATTAACTTTTGGAACTTTCTTTTTGAATTACTTTTGACTAAAAATACTTGGGTGGTTGTTTTGGGGAAAGTTTTTCTTTTCAGGATGGCATCGCTTGTGGATGAACTAAAGATTGAATATCAAAAATATAAAAAAGGAAGAACAAGATGGAAAAGATACTTTGGGCACTTCATTTCAATTTTTAGAAATGGCGTTATGTACTTATGAAAAGTTGATTATGCAGCAGAATGACTGGGACAAAGAAGAAGAGGAACAAGAATCTATCTTTGATGAACAATGGGTTTTTTCCGGGGAGGAGGAGAAAGAGGATAAGAAAAAGGGGATTTTAAGGTTTGAAAAAACAACCCAAAAAAAGAAAAATGAGAGGAAAGGTGGATGCAAGGTTAGAAAGCAAAGGAAAGGGAGTAAGAAAAGGGAGGAGGAGAGACAAAGGAGTAAAAAGGGCAAGGAGAAGAATAAGCAAGAGAGAAAGGGGGGGGGGAGAGAAGCCTCAATGGTGGGAAGCAAGATCTAAAGAAAAAAAGTTTATTTAGAGACAATGGGTGAATCTAATTAAGGATAAAAGGGGGATTCTGGAAGGTACATAAGATTGTGTTTTTATATGTGTATTTAGAGTATAAAATTTATTGTGTAAATTTAGAATTTATTAAACAGAATCCCAAGATAAATTAAGTGTTATATGAAGTACTTTTAAGTTAGGGTAAAGGCGTCACTCCAAATAGTGTATAGGAGAAGTATAGTAAAAGAAAAAAGATGAATGGATAGTTGGAAATAGAACAGACAAAGAATGTTACTGAAAATGGTTATAAGCTGTTATGCTTTGATTGTTTGTGCACTGTTTTTGTAAAATTAATAAAATTGGTTTATAAAAAAAAAAGAAAAGAAAATGATAACAAGATATGGAAGGATATATAAAATGAATATGATGTTTGAATTTGTGTCTCTGTGAAGGGTTTTAACCCGGGATCAGGCAGCCTTCAGAAAAGATGTTTTAGTTTATGTCTTGTGTATTGTGTTTGTAAAATTAATAAAATTTGTTTAAAAAAAAGAGAAAGAAATGAAATTCATGCATGAACAAAATATAGAGTTCAGTGGGAGTTCAGAAGATATTTTGTTGCTTTGTGTGTCAGCTCTTGTATAAGGCCATCATCTGTTGGGGATAAGGGTCATTACTATGCGTTATGTGGTCAGGCTAATTTCACCAAAGCCTTGTTTATAATACTTGTAATATCTATCACAAGGATAAAATTGCCTCTTTGAGGCAACACTTAATAAAGCCAAAATCGAATGTGAATGCTATCTGAGATATGTTACAGTAGCATCCCTTTGAGAGGCTCTTGCCACGGCTTCAGCAAATGGCATAATCAAATTGAGGGGGCCAATTTCTCAACATCCCATATAATAGGTCTTTCTGCTCTTGCTCTAAGGAAATTATAGATAATTTTACCATTCATTTATTGTACTGCCTTATTTCTGCTTTAGCATGTAGAAAAATTCTGGAACCCCTCTGATAAGAAAATCATTTTGGCCTCATTCATGTAAAATGGAATATCTAATGACTTTCGTCAAGGAGACAATGCTATGCAAATTAGCAAGATTTGCAGAAGCTGCTGCTAAATAGAGAGAATATTTTATGAAAAGCTCCCAATGTTTTCTAATATTTTATTTGTTGTTATAGCACTATTTAAATATTTTTACTAATTTTTGTCCATTGCAATGTATTTCATTAATGTTTGATCACTTTTGTGCATATCCTATCTTATTCATTGTGACCAGTGGTTAAAGCATAAATAAATTGATTGATAGATAGATTATTCTGCATTATCTATTATGTACTGAATACCAGGCAGAAGTCCATCTCTTTGGGAAATGGCAAAGCAATAAGAACATTTTTAGCTCACGGCTTGAAAGTTCAAACACAAGGCAATTCAACATTTAAACATAGACCAGAAGCACAGTGAATATGTCACTGTGTCAGCAGCCCTGCAATAGTCATTTATATTTTACTCAGTTGCTTTAGCAGCAAGAAATAAAGCCTTTCTGCCACAATGATGCATACAATTAATATTGAAAGGGTAAATGAAAGTTTGCAATAAAATGTAGAACCTGTGTAGAGGAGATTTGGAATTTATGTATAAAGCAAATGAAATCAGTTTAATAAACTATGAATATATAATTTTTCCCATCTGCAGAGATTATGGAACCAACAAGAGATGTGAAGGTTCATTAAATCTAAACAGTACCCAAGATCTGATCGAGTCATCTTAAAATGCCAATCATACTATAATTCATGGATAAGTGATTTAGTGCCCTCCAGTTATTTTGAACTATAGTTCCCATAATGCCTTGCCATTGGTCATGTTGGTTTTTGAGCAAAGGAATGCTGCGGATTTGGGATGAATACATGCTGTCTGCTTCAAGTGCCACCAACCTAAAGGCAGTGTCAAACACTTCTAGCCTTCAAAAATGTTCTTTTTTCTTAAGAAGTCACAGCAGTTGAAGCAATGGGAAATCTGGGAGGAATTATGAAATGATATTATACACTGAAACCTTGATAATGGAAGTATCCTTTATTAGTTTCTTGCTATGATTTCAGAAGAAAAGGACAAATTAAATAAAAGGAGTTGCTTGTTCTTAGGAAATAACCAAACATGTCAAAAATATTGACCTGTAACTCATTGCAGCTATCTCCTGACTTACGACCAGTTGTTTAATGATATTTGAAGTTATGATGGTCGTTAAAGTATTTCTGGCTGCGGTAAAAAATTGGGCCCCTCCCTGGATTATATCACCAGATTCTGGGTCCTTGGCAACTGGCTTGCATTTATGACCGGTTGCATTGATAGTGATTTGCAACATTTTTTTTGTCAGTTTCCAGCAAAAAATAGCCATCCAGTAGAAAGGATTCACACCATGATTGTGTGATTCACCCAAAAATTGCTGCAAAAGGGTAAAAATAAAATCTAGCTATGTGGGTTCCTCAACTTAAAACCACAATCACTTATGACCAAATTTCTGGTCCCAATTATAATTATAAGTCAAAGACTATCTATAAAGAGTTTTCTCAGAGGCCAATCTGGTATATTGCAATATTTCTCAATCTTGGGAACCCAGGTATGTGGACTTCAACTTCCAGCATTATATATATGTATATATATATGCAAAGAACAAGTGAAGGAAAGATCACCATCAAAGTTAGACATGGATTTTAGATTATTTTTTTTAGAAAAATGGTAATTTCAATTGCTAAAAGATATTCAAAATCATGCAATCACTTCAGCAATTTAATGTAAAATATTTTTAAAATGCAGAAAGAAAAAGAAAGAAACTGAATTTTGAGAGGGAAAGAGATAATTGTATTGATTTTTTCCACAATAATGCAGAAATGGTCTACCACTATCTTTTCCTGGGAATCTCTAACCACCATCCCTACTATTTCACAGTTGTCTATCCTCCCAAAATTTAGCAGCTCCCACTTAGCTTAATCTTAATCAGCTGGGGTGGCTCAGGGCTGCATCTTCTCTGCATCTTGAAATATCAGGCATAAATGCACACAGCAAGGGAAAAATCAGAAGCCAGCAAAAAGATTAGTGCCATATTTGCTAAGTGAAGGTGGAACCCACAGAAGGGTGAATTGTTAGTTGCAGCTGTTCTCATCATAGAACTTGTCAGAAAATAGCTATGCCAATTTTAAAACTACAATTGGAATCAGAACAGTCAACTTTGACACAGCCTAATTAAAAAGTGACAAACAGCAAGGATGGAGTTCCCTAGGCGCTCTTTAAATTGCTTCAATATGATATAAAGAGAAACAAAATGTTAATAACAATAACTGAAAAAAACAACAAATCATTTATATTTTAAAAAGTAATACAGTTCATTCTTTGAATAACAAATGTAGCACATCTGAAAACTGAAAAATGTATGCAGTATTTAATAAAACCAACCATTAAAAATCAACACTAATAATGGACAATGTAAAATGGCTCTCAAGCCAGTATACCACACTATAATGCAATATGTGAGGACGCTTTCTATTATGGACCAGTAAAAAGAGATCATCAGTCATTGTTCTACTTTATTCTTTTGCAAGACCCTAAGGAAATGGAGTCTCTGTTGTTCAGGGTTAATTTCATTATACATATAAAGTATGTGTGTAGGAAGACTGAAACCTTGCCACAAATAAACATACATTACTATTTGTTTATAGGAAGTAATTAGCAAACCTGGAAAAGTATAGAAAGGCAGAATAAGGATCCACTGTAACTGGGATCTCCAACATGTTGGCCCCAGAATCAAAAGATACTCCCTGGTGCTCACCAGATTTCATGTCTTATCAAAAATGAAAAGATTTAGTTAAAAATAGTTGAAAGGAAAATCATTGGTAGGAGACACCAGCTATCCACATAATGTAGAAATTCAAAATGTCTCATAGATTCATACATAAACTTATAAAATAATGGGAACTGAATGTTTTGCACACCTCTGATGTCTGTTCTTCATGATGACCATAATGGCAGTCATGTCCATACCAAGAAGAAGGATGGACTCTATGTGAGATTCAGATCCTTCTCATTTAATCATACAAATTAGACTGAAAGAAAATAACAAGATAAATAATCTTTGAAAAAAGGAAAACAGTTCTGGAAAGCTAGCTTCTGCTTGTCAGATCCTAGTTCACAACCTTAAGAATAAATACCATAGAAATATCCCTTCTAATTTGTCCTGGGGTATTCCTTCCTTCTACATAGTTATCAATGTTATTTAATTACAATATTCTCTTATATACAAAATGAAATGTTGTTTTTTTCCAAAAAATATCAAAAGGTTTGGTCTCAAATAAATAACAGGAATAAATAACCATATTTGGACAAATTTGAGCGATTAAATAAACAAGAAAAACTTAAAAGCACAACAGCCTGCTATTTGATGAGTGATATTGATGTAATCAGAAGTACAATACAGTCTACCGTGTTTCTCCAACAATACGGCCTCCACCAATAGGAAGCCCCACCATGTGTTATTGGCATAAAATCAAATTAAGCCCCTCCCCCCAAATTAAGGCCCATATTAAACATGTGAAATGGAGGGGAATGGCAGGGGGGCTCACCGTTAGGAAGTACTTTTTTTTTTTTTTTGTATATTTTATTTGAGTTTTCACAAAGAGAAAAAAAATACAAATAAAACATCTTTTTTGAAAGCAGCATAATCCCGGGTTACATTTCTTCGTACAGACACAAATTCAGGTTCATGCTCATTTTTATATTCTATTCCATATCTTATTACTATTTTACATTTTCTGCATAGCTTCTCCCCTCTTTTAATTTTCTCAATTTTATTTTAATTATCTCATCTCAATTCAAATCATTGTATTTATATTCTTTGTCTGTCTTGTTTCAATTATCTATTATCTTCTCGCATTAAACAAAATTTCTCCTGTAGTTACTGATTGGAGTATGACGCCTTTATATCTTTTCCCTAAAGTTGTAACATTCAATATAATACATAACTTCCATTCGGATTCTGCTTGGTACATTCTTAAAATACACACTGTATTCTTAAAAAAAAGAAAAAAATTATAAATGTATATAATCAAAACAACATTCCATTCCAATTCAATTCTATCATTAATATTAATATTCATTAAAGTCTTAACATCTTTAACATTACTTTTCAATTAAATATCATACTTCTATGGGAACAATTATAAACTTTCCATAGTTAATTCCCCCCCCTTCACTTATATTTTATAAAACATTGACTAATTAAAATGTTCCCGTTCCTGCCATTAGGAAGTACTTTTGTTGCATGCCCGGATATGGTGTTGCCTGCGTTGGTGGGGCACTTCATATCGGGAGACCTTCCACCATCGTTGCTTTCCCTTCTCCCTTGCTGCTGCAGCATTTAGAGCAATGCCGCGGCATTTGGCGCAGCCATGCGTGGCCAGACAGGGCTCCTCCCTGCAACCGGAGCCCTGTGGAGACACTTGGCTTTAGGTGGTCCTGTCACTGCCTTCCCTTTGCCTTTGAAGGTAAAGCCAATCCTTTTAAAAATGACACCCTACTACAACAAAGCCTCCCCTGCCCGAGAGGGCAGCCCAACCCCACATGGGGAGGTGAATCTCCTGGGCCACAGCGCAGGATCGGCCGATCCCAGGAGAAGCACCCAGCCTCCATCCCTGCCTGGCACCAAGTGCGAACAGCTTCGCCTGGACTGCCCAGCACAGCTGACAAGCGGGCCCTCCTGCCCGGCGGCAGAGCTCTCACCAAGGCAGCAAGCACCTCCCCGCCGGGCCCTCTGCTCATCCCACCAGGGCCGCGCCTGAGCCGTGTGGGCTGGGCAAAGCTGGGAAAGCAAGCCACGAGTGCATGCCCGCCTGCCAAGTGAAAGAGCTGGGCTGACCCAAGCTTGGCTTCCTTCCCAAGTCCCGCCACCCTCTCGGGCAGGGAAGGCTTTGTTGTAGTAGGGTGTCGTTTTTAAGAGAATTGGCTTTACCTTCAAAGGCAAAGGGAAGGCGGCAACAGGAGCACTTGAAGCCAAGTGTCTCCGCAGTGCTCCGGTTGCAGGGAGGAGCCCTGTCTGGCCACACGTGGCTGTGCCAAACGCCGCGGCATTGCTCTAAACACTGCAGCAGCAAGGGAGAAGGGAAAGCAATGGTGGTGGAAGGTCTCCCAATACAAAGTGCCCCACCGACGCTGAAGTCAACATCCAAGCTGTCGCCACCCGCCCACCCGAGGATGCAAGGGGTAGCCATTTTTTCGGGGGTCAAAAAAAAATTAGGCCTGGCCTTATTTTGTGAGAAACACAGTATATTTTGCTATTTAATTGTTATTTTTAACAATCAGAAAGTTTATGTAGCATAATAAATAAGTAAATAAATGAGTAGCTTTGGCCAGATAAGAAAAATATGTACAATTGTACAATTACAGAAATAAACTGTCCCATTGTGAAACAGAGGTTGCCCCTTTTTATAGGCACAGCCCCTATTTTTACATCCAGTGCACTAATACATGTTGCAGTTCTGGTCCTTTACTCTCAAACTACTATTATTATATTTAAAAAACCAGTAACATGTCTTTAATAAGGAGCAGAAAATAAAGATAATAAAAAAAAAATAGAGCCATGGTGACTCAGTGGTTAAAATGCAGTAATGCAGGTTAATTCACTGCTCACTCAAGGAATTCGATCCTGACAGCTCAAGGTTGACTCAGCCTTCCATTCTTCCAAGCGGGTAAAATGGGGACCCAGATTTTTGGAGGCAATATGCTGACTCTGTAAACCACTTAGAGAAGGCTATAAAGCTCTATGAAGTGATATATGTCTAAGTGCTATTGGTATTGCTATATAAGGAGATCCGTATAAAAATAGATTAAAAAATATTTTTACAGATTCCTTCTTGTGTTCCAGAATATATTTTGATGTCTTTTGGTGAAATAGTTAAAGATTGCAGTTAGCTGATTCATTTTTCATGAAGTTAGAAATAAACTATAGCAAGTTTCTGTGTATTGAATGACCTTTTCAATGCTAGATGCTTACTGGGGAACTTTCTTTTTATCTACGTACGATCTCCTTTGGCATGCTTCTCTTATCTTTATCTCTCTTGGTCTTGACTTTAATATCATTGCTAACAAAAAAAAAGCTCTAATTTTATTGTAGTTTAACAGCACTGGAATAAAATGTAACCTTCTCAAGTGTCAAACTGGGTGATGAAATGAACAGTGTGATGAAATGTCACCAATTATGATTGACAGATACATCATTTGTATCAATCATATTGATCCTGATTTTGCTCTTATTTTAGTCATAGCACTTTTGTTCCAATGCTCCCTGACTATCACATGGGAACTTTTAGTTAATATTCAAGGACACAAACAGGAAAGTTTGTTGTACATTTTTAAGCTTAAGAAGTTAAGTTCAGAAATATATACCAGTATGTAAAATATCCCTCATATTTTACTGAACTTAGCCTTGTTCACTTGGTGCTGAGAGATCAGGGAGTGTGATGACCTGGGACATGGCATAAAGGCAACACAGTCAAAAAAGCAAGAAGTGTCTCTTTAATACCTCCAACTTTACCCCCCGATGTCCAGGTTACCTTCAGCTGGAAAAAAAATTCTCCCATGAACAGTCTTTAAGTGGAAGATATTCAGTCCGAAAACAAAGTACATACAAACTATAAATAAAAATCCACACAAACCATGCTGCAGTAATTAACTTGATAGGGCAGGAGAAGGAATTGCAGACTTGAAAGGCCAGCAAAACACACACAGTTGGGAAGATGCCAGGAACCCAGATAAGCCTTGACAATACCAGATAATTCACGATTGGCTCCCAACAACTTTGCTATGTGCAGCTTCCCTTTTTAAACACTGTGTTCCCAGCTGCAGCTAATGAAGGGAATCAGGGCCCTTTCCTCCCCTGTAAGCTACGCAACTCACATTGCTCCTTCTCCATTCCTCCCTGCATGCCCTAGGATGAAGAGGGGGTAGGCCTGGGTCTTCCTCTGAATTCCCTCTCCCTTGCTCTACCTCTCCCTGCTCTGCCCAGCCGATTTTGCCCTTCCCCAGTTTCTTCCACAGCCAATGGAGCCACACTCCCACTCCCGATCAGCTGTTTGCCCCCCCCATCAGATTCCAACAGAGGCATGTCAGGGAGTGGTTCAAAGCAGGTGATATGGTCAAATTCCATCTCCTTTATACATGCATAGGGAAAGAGGATAGCTTGGACTCAAATGCTACTGCTGTCATCTTGCCTGTTTTTACTCCTCCAAGGAAGCTGCTATGTTGACAGTGAATTGTTGACATGTAAACTCTTTAAAAATCATGTTTGAATTTGTCTTCAGAAACATTCTACCTTAAAATATGTCAATGCGGTATCTCTGAGTTCACTGGATCCAATGTATGTTAGATCAAAATTAAAGACTGCTGGTTCAGTGGCATTATTGAGTTAGTCTTCATATTTTAATCTTTTTTTTTCAAATCAAAGCATTCTAACATAAAACCACACTCAGCATCCATTTCTGAGTAATTAGATACAGGTTTTGATAAAAACAAAATATTCCAGTAGTTGTTTTTTCAGCATTAGTTTGTCACTTGTAAAGTCATTTACTATTGTTGCTTCAGAAAAAAATATTGAATGAATTTGAAGTAGCACAATAGCACACAGCTGCTATTAGCTTGCTTCCATTCATTTGAATCAAGATTATGCGAGATAATATATTGGAGGATTTTGCCTTTTGTCTCAGAATCTGCTCTGTTTGGCTGGTGTTGAGTACAAAACAATAAAAGTGGAGATTCAAGGCCTCCCTTACTATGTGACAAGGATGAGCATCTTCTATCCTTTCAATTAATCTTGCTTGCTGCTATTTAGTTCACTGAAACTTATTCTTCAGAGTATAAAGTGTTATTCATTTTATTTCTAAAGTACAAGGTCTTTTTTTAATATATTCTCTTGCACCAGTATACAAAGGGCTTTATATGGATTTTCTGTTAATAGATCATCTTCTTTTCTTTTCAAACACCTGCGAGTTGCATAAATGGTAAAATATTGGATTTTAGTCCCACAATTATTTCAATGGAGCAAAGAAAGAAAGCAATTTTAACATGAAATTGGAATGAATTTAGTTTTAGTTTCTTTTAGTTTTATTATTTTTTAAAAAAAAACTATGTTGTGGAGAAATGATGACAATGTTTCAGTGGTATCCTCAGAGTGACAGACCATTGTTACCTTGCAAACAATTTTAGAATATTGAAAAATCAAAGGGAAGATAAATTCTGCTATAAACTTAGCCATGTGATTGCTTTGCAACATCAAATATGGATTAAGAGTCAGGTGCTGAATGAGAGGTGATTGAATGGAACGAAAGGTTGCTAGTGAGATGAAACATCCTTCAAACTATAAAGTCACAAAAGAGAAATTCTGGGAGCAGATTTTTGGCAGCCCAAGTGTGCTTCATCACATAATTTTGAACAGAAGCAATGTCATGCAGGCTTTTTTTTTTTTTTTTTTTGACATACAATTTCTAAAGTATGAAGAAGTTGGGCATATTTAAAAGTCTCTAGGGAAGGATCATTAGTTTTAATGCTTAATAAGCAATGGGTGTCCTATTTTATGAGAGGTCAGAAACTAGTTTGTGACAAATGTTCTCCCCTATCTGTTCCAGAACAGGAAGTCAAATTATTTGGAATCTGAATTTATGTGGGTTTTTTTTTTTTTTAAAAAAAGAGGCCTTTCAGGCGCTGTTATGGATCATGCCTTCATGAATTAGTTTTTTAAATATAAAGTAGGAGTATTAGAAAAAAAATAGACAATGAAGTCCAAACAATAAAGAATATATAATAAAATATATATAATCTTCATAAAATTAAATAACAAAAGCAGTTTTGCTACAGTTATTGAGAAAGATGGATTACTATATCTGTTGGTGCCCCCTAAATATCTTTTATACCTACAAGAGGCAAAATTCAATTGGATAGCTAAGAAAACTTCCAAAAGGGTCAATAATAAATTTATTCTGTGGATTCCTATAAAGCAAGGAGTAAAATAGAACATGCTTGACTATTTCTATCATTTCTGAAGAACAAGGATAAGCATTTTTCTCATAAAAGTGTGAAACCTAAGAGAAGGCTCTGACATGCGTTGTTGTTGTTGGTTGCAAAGTCATGTCCGACCCATCACAACCCCATGGACAATGTTCCTCCAGGACTTCCTGTCCTCTGCCATCCCCCGGAGTCCATTTAAGCTCACACTGACTGCTTCAGTGACTCCATTCCCCCACCTCATTCTATGCCCTCCCCTCCTTTTTTTGCCCTCAATTTTTCCCAGCATTAGGCTCTTCTCCGGTGAGTCCTTCCTTCTCATTAGGTGGCCATGCTTAAGGAGTTCCAAAGATTAAAAATTCCAATGAAAATATATTCATGTATACTCTTAAGTGAATAAATTTTGAGAGTGGGGTTATGCTAGTAGTCATTCTGTAAACTATGTCCAGATGCAAATTGGACCAGTTTTCAGAAGATGCACATTTACTCCCTCTCCTTCCCCCTGAAAGCGAGCTGTTCTATATGTAAGGTTAATAGCAATAGCAATAGCATTTAGACTTACACACCACTTACAGTGCTTTACAGCCCTCTCTAAGCAGTTTACAGAGTCAGCATATGGCCCCCAACAATCTGGGCCTTCGTTTTACCCACCTCAGAAGGATGGAAGGCTGAGTCAACCTTGAGTCTGGTGAGATTCAAACTGCCAAATTGCAGGCAGCCAACAGTCAGCAGAAGTAGCCTGCAGTACTGCATTCTAACCACTGTGCCACCACGGCTCTTAAACAGGGGTGGGATTCACATTTTTAACAATCAGTTCTGTGGGCGTGACTTAGGTGGTGGGTGTGGCTTAGGTGGTCATGTGACTGGGTGGACATGGCTTGGTGGTCATGTTATTGGCTGGGTGTGGCCAACTCAATAGCACTCACATCGAGGCACGCATCTCCTCGCCTGGCCTCTCATGACTGTGGGGATGCTGCAACAGTCGTAAGTGTGAAAAATAGTCGTAAGTCACTTTTTTCAGTGCCATTGTAACTTTGAATGGTCATTCCACACAAGCAAAGTACCAGCAAAGGAGTGGAAAAAAACTCCAGAGAAGTTACTGAGACAAGAAGTCTGGTCCTGCCAAGAATGTAATAAGGGTTAACGGAGAGGCAGTTTCTGTAAGCAACACCAGAATGTTTCCTTCCTGTCTTCCTTACAGGATTAGGCTAGTAATTTCTTCTAACAATCAGTTCTCTGAACTGCTTAGAATGTTAACAACCGGTTCCAGCGAATAGGTGCGAGCTGCTCTTAATATCTGGAAGCAAAAATATTTGCTCACATTCTTTTTTTTTAAACAAACTATTAATTTTACAGAAAACACAATACACAAACATACAAAACACAAAACATAAACAAAACTAAAAGATCTTTTCTGAAGGCTGTCTGATCCCGGATTGAAACTCTTCACACAGACACAAATTCAAACATCATATTCGCTTTATATATCCTTCCATATCTTATTATCATTTTCTTTTTTTATATATATATAAACCATTTTTATCAATTTTATAAAAACAATGCACAAAGAATCAAGGCATAACAGCTTATAAATTCTATTCTAAGAAAAAATAATAAAAGAAGAAAACCAATAGAACATAACAATTCCAAATTATAGTATCAATACTTTATCTATTTAACTTCATATCTTATCCCAGCTTCTCCTTTTCATCCAAATTATTTCTTGTTAATTAAAATTTTATTGCCTTTTATCAATATACAAAATCCAAAAAAACATAACAAAACCTTTATATATCCTTCCATATCTTATTATCATTTTCAATAACATTCTTTGTCTGTTCTATTTCCAACTATCCATTCATCTTTTTTCTTTTACTATACTTCTCCTATACACCAATTGGAGTAACGTCTATAACTCATTACCCTAACTTAAAAGTACTTCATATAACAATTTTTCGTGGAATTCTGTTTAATAGATTCTAAAATTACACAATGAATTTTATACTCTAAATACACATAAAAACACAATCTTATGTACCCTCCAGAATCCCTCTTTTATCTTTAATTAAATTCACCCATTGTCTCTGAATAAACTTTTTTTCTTTAGATCTTGCTTCCCCCCATTGAGGCTTCTCCTCCCCCCCTTTCTCTCTTGCTTATTCTTCTCCTTGCCCTTTTTACCCCTTTGTCTCTCCTCTTCCCTTTTCTTACTCCCTTTCCTTTGCTTTCCAACCTTGCCTCCACCTTTCCGCTCCTTTTTCTCTTTTTTGGTTGTTTTTATAATTCTTAAAATCCCCTTTTTTTTATCATCAAAGATGGCTTCTTCTTCCTCTTCTTCTTTGTCCCAGTCCTTCTGCTGCGTAATCAACTTTTCATAAGTACATAATGCCATTTCTAAAAATTGAAACAAAGTGCCCAAAGTATCTTCCTTTTTATATTTTTGATATTCAGTCTTTAGTTCATCCACAAGCGATGCCATCATGAAAAGAGAAACTTTTCCCAAAACAACCACAAGTATTTTTAATCAAAAATAATTCAAAAAAAATTTCCAAAAATTAATACTTTTCTTCCTTCTTCTCTTTCTCTTTCAGGGGTTAATGTTTAATCAAAGAGGTCCAATTACCATATGCCTTTCTTTGGGATTCTAGGCAATCTCCTCCTTTTTCAGCTTCTGCTCCAATTTTTTTTCCTCTCCCTTCCCACTTGCAACATCAATTTTAAATAATCAGAAATCCATACCTCTAATAAGGGTTTTCCAATTTCTTAAGTTTTTCAATGTCCAGGAACCCTTTTGTCCCTTAGCTTCAACTTTCAGAATAATTCACCTTCAATGTCCAAACATATTTCATATCTGTTGTTTCCATGGGGTGGGAGAGTGAAGAAAAAAAAAAAGTTCCCTTTAACAGCTTCTCCGCCGCTTTCAATCTTCTTAGGGATACAATGTATCCTCCAGCAATTCAAACAGCTCAGTTCCAACAAATTTGAAAGATGTTACTTGACCCGGCTCAGACAGGACTTTCACTCTTTTTGCTTCCTCCAGCACGTTCTTGTCCGGTTGCTGGCTTCTTCGTGGCGGCCATTGCTGACCGCCGCTCCACCGCCTTGGGAAAAAGGGGTTTTCCAGGACGAGGAGGGGGTCTGCGACACCCCCAACCCCCTGTCCGGCTCCCCTCTCTCTTTGACTGTCCCTACAGGGCAGCCATATCCCCCTGACCCATCTGGATCGGGGGTACCTCGGCGGCTAGCACAGCAGGAATCACGAAAGGTTGCGAATTCCTGCTGCCCCGAAGCCACGCAAAACCGGAAGTCCTCACATTCTTGTTCTTTTTCCTAAAAATTTTTATTAATTGTATTGTAGGCCTGCAACTTATAGTATTCATGTAAAAGAACATACAATTATGTTAAGTTGCCAAAAGAAGTAAAAAAGATGACCCATGTTCTTCTACCTCTCCAGTAAAAGGAATATAAGAAACTGTATTATGCTAAGTGAGATCATGGGTCCATCTGCTCCAAAATTCTCTACATTTGATTGACATCCCAGTATCAGACTGGGTCCTTCTAGGTCTGGGTTTTCCTAGAGACCCAAGAATGAAACAGATCCTCTGACTAAAAACTAATGTATGTTTACAATTACAGAGCTGTAGCTTTTTCTAAGCGATCAGTCTTCCTTTATCAGGCTTAAAAATAAATTCACTAAATATATCACTCTTCTTAATTGATTAACTGTCCACTACACATATCTCTGTCATTGAAAAGACAATAAAGAATGTTTAGCACCTTGAAGATTAACCCGAGTGCTATGAGATAAGCTCTGATGGACTTTAGTTCACTTTATCAAATAGATGGAAAAAAATACTTTCTCTTTTTTATTCACAGAAAGAAAAGCTGGTTTAAGGAATTTGGAGGCCCAAAGAAATGCCAGGTTTGGACACCTGCCTCCACAGGTGGATTCCTGCTTAATATTATGCATTGAAAATAGAGTAAAATAGAGCTGGATATAAAAATTAACCATGCAACAAATTCTGCTGAAAAGAATGACCCTGTCAACACAACCTATTTATTGGATAACACAGAGCTGCATTCATTAATGCAGAGGTGTCAAACTCGATTTCATTGAGGGCCACATCAGGGTTGTGTTTGACCTCAGGGAGCCAGAATGGGCGTGGCCAGGGTAGGTGTGACCAACTTGATATCACTTGTGTCGGGGCACCTGTGATGATCCAAGCGCTCTGCTAGCGAAAACGGGCTCCCAATCTCCATTTTTGTCTGTGATGGCCTCCTTCTGGCAAAGGCACTGTGGACCAGTCCTTGCTGTTTCCAGGCTGAAAACACCCTATCTGGCCCATGGGCATTGAGTTTGACACCCCTGCACTAATGGATAGGCCAGCCTACTTTAAATTTAATTGGCTAGATCTGCCATAGGAATCTATGAGTGGACTTCATTCCCTAAAAATACCCCCAGTACAATCTACCTGTTGGCTACATAAAACCGTGTTGAACTGGTCCACCTGAGAAGTTTAGCAAGCCATGGTGAATATGAAGTGATAGTGGAGCAAGCAGCAACAGTATCACCCACTGTTTGCTTCTCTCGCTCACCTTGCCTATATTTTTGATTCTCTTAAAATAGCCCTGTGCAAATAAATTAAGCTGAAGAAGTACTGTAGGCTTCTTTGTGATTTTTGTTACAATGAACTAATAAAGCAAGACTTCTGAATTCTATTATTCATCCTTTGATAGCATTGACCATCCTTGTGCCCATAGGTCTGCCATCAGACACCAAAATAACATTCGGGAATTTATTTATCTTAAAATGTTTAGTTTGCCCACTGTCCAGAGGGAACAATCAATTGCCCACAATCAATTGGATTAAGATAATAATAGGGACACTAAAGTGAAAGGTCAAGGTAGTTGTGATAATGATAACTCAAGTAAGCCAGGGATCATGGTCCTAAAAGAACTTACTGTTAAGCCTGGTCCCCCAACCAATGTTAAGGAAACACGCTAAACAGAATGTGCAGCGTTAGTCAGTTCGGCAGACAGGTAAATGTGTGAGATAAGTTTGTATGTTAGTTAACACTCAGTAAAAAGCAGATACGCTTGTGCTATCAAAAATATAGTTTATTCCATTAGGATTTATAGCATAGTCAAAAACAGTCCATTAGTCATGTATCATTTCAGTCAGTCCATTCGGGGATTCTCAATTTGCAAAGTCCATGTTGTGTATTCAATGTCAGTTCACTTACAATAAATCAGTCCGTATTATCTCTTCTGACCATTGAGAAATCAACACTCCTTTCTCTCTCCCATTCCAGTAGGAAAAAACGCAGTCATCGATCCATCCAGTAATTAGGGATCGTTAAGCCAGAGAGCGAGCTGCCGTTGTCTTGCTCCTTTTATGGTGCTTTTACAACCACACCCTTAATTACATTCTTGCAGTTAAAGTTACACACACTTCAACCAACAAACCATGATAACTTATTTATTATTTTACCTAAACCAGTTAGGGTAAACAATGTTATCCCTAACATTCTCCCCTTTTGGGTAATAATAATAATATAACCATTTACACCTTTAAATCATAGTTGTTACAACTGTCTTTAAACTTGACTACACCTTGAGCTTTTGTAAACTGGTCTGCAATGTTTTCTTCCGTCATGCAGTACTACAGTTTAATTAGACCATTCTTCACAGATTCTCAAACATTTAAGTATCTTTTTGGCTAATAATGATATAATCTCATTAGCTTCATTATTAGTCTTAGCTATCAAAGCAATATCATCTGTAAATAATAACAATAATGACACCGTTCCATTATTTTCTCTTTTAAACACACATGGATCTGCTAAACCAGATTTAAACCCTATATTGTTTAATTCTTTCACAATATATTGGTTCCAATCATAGCCAGATTGTTTCAATCCATAAAGACTCCTTTTGAGTTTCCAACAATCATTACTATTTAATTTATTATCTTTTATACCAACTGGTTTTTTCAAATATATAGTGTGCTGCAATGGTGCATGCAGATAAGCAGTTTCTACATCTAAATGGTTAATGATATAGTTTTTCTTAGCTGCCACACTAAAGATGCTCTCAAGGATGTTGCTTTAAGACTTGGTGCAAAAACTTCATCATAATCAAATGCAGTTTGATTAAATCCTTGAGCCTTATGGGTAACAGTCCCATTACCTAGCCTTATGGGTAACAGTCCCATTATTTCCTGTTTTTACTTTGAATATCCATTTGCACCCAATGGACTTTTCTCCTGGAGGTAATTTGGCATCTTCATATACTTTCATTACCTTTAATGAATTTAGTTCCTTTTCCATTGCCTTTTGCCAATTCTCCTGATCCTTAGCAGGATACATCCTAAGTTCATCTACACTAGTTGGAACTTTAGTTACTTGGCAAACTATACTTGCTTGATACCTATCAGTGGTCTAGTTACACGTGTAGAACGTCTAGGTATTACAGGACTTACAGGTGGACTTTCCTTTACTACCTATTCTTGATTATCTAACTCTTCCTGATCAACTGTTTCCTCTTGTTCTGGTCCTATTTGTTCTTCGTGAACTTCTTCTTTAATTGGACTCTTCTTATAACTAGTGTTTTCTTTCTGCCTTTTGTAGGATTCAATAATTACATCATTATCTAAATCTTGCTCTAATCTATTCCATCCTACATGATCTAGGAATTTTGCACTAGCACTGCAGTAAACTCTAGATGTACCTGGTTCCCAGAATCTATAAGATCTGTGATTTGATTCATATCCTACAAAAAATAATCTTTTAGTTCTATGCTGTCCTTTGTGTCTGAGTTGTGTAGGGATATGCACCCATGCTGGTGTCCAAATGTGTGCATGTAACTTAAATCAGGTTTCGTACCATGCCACAGTGTGAATGGTAATTCACCTGTTGTTGAATTAACAACATTATTTAATATATGATTCCCACACATTATTGCTTCTCCCCACAAATTGTCAGGTAATCCTGAATCAGACAACATAGTACATGCCATTGACTGCAGTGTTTGGCCTCGTCTCTCTATAAAGGCATTATGTTGTGGCCTATATGGTGCAGACTTTTTATGTTGAATACCTGCCATCCTAACTCTACTCTGGAATTTATTATTTGTAAATTCCGCACCATTATCTGTTATAAGAGTTACTAATTTCTTTTTAGATTTCCTTTCTACAAATTTTAACCAATTAAAGAGATTTATATACGTTTCAGTTTTGCTCTTCATCAAATAGTAGAACCCATATCTAGAATAGTGGTCCATTATACTTAATATGTATCGAGCACATTCTACACTTGGTTTTTTCGGACCTATTAATTCGGCAAATACTACCTCTAAAGGCTCTTTGGTAGGCAATCCATCAACTCTATTTGCCGGTATGACTTTGCTTTTGCTTTGATTGCAAGCAGAACATTGCAAATACTTATTACAAGGTTTCAAACTTATTCCTTTAGATAGTTGAACAGTTCTCTTAAGCATTTTAAAATTTAAATGCCCTAGCCGTCAGTGTAACAAGTGAATACATTCATCATGAGGTTTCTTATTATCATAAACCGTGTTAGCCACCTCTAAACCATTATCATTTAACACATATAATTCACCTCTTAAAGATGCAGTAATTTTCTTATCTTCTTTTTCAATTATGCAGTTATCTCCCCTAAATGTAACTACATATCCTAGTTTAACCAAAATTCTAACTGAAAGTAAATTAAATTTAAGTTGTGGTACATATAACATTTTTACATTATCTTTTATGCAAGAACAATATGCTATACCTTGACCTTTAGCTTTCAGTTTCCAGCCATTGGCTAACGATATCTGCTGTGAACTCATGGACATTTTAACAAAATTTTTGTTATCATTTGTTATGCAGTGGGATGCTCCACTGTCAACCACCCATAAATTATTTTTTACAGCTCCGTTAATATACATGGCTAACTCTAAATTTTTATTTATCTTTTGATGACTTTTAGTATTCTGTCCAGTGTTCTGGCGCTTTGCTTTTTTACAAAACCTTGCCAAATGTCCTCTTCCTCCACAATTAAAACACCTTTTAATTGCGAAACTTCCGGTTTGCGTGGCTTCGGGGCAGCAGAAATTCGCGACAGCTCGCGATTCCTGCTGTGCTAGCCGTCGAGGTACCCCCGATCCAGATGGGTCAGGGGGATATGGCTGCCCTGTAGGGACAGCTGAAGAGAGAGGGGAGTCGGATAGGGAGGTGGGGGTATCGCAGACCCCCCCCTTCTCCGGGAAAACCCCTTTTTCCCAAGGCGGTGGAGCGGCGGTCAGCAATGGCCGCCACGAAGAAGCCAGCAACCGGGTAAGAACTGTGCTGGAGGAAGTGTGAAGAGTGAAAGTTCTGTCTGAGCCGGGTCAAGTAACACCTTTTAAATTGCCTGGAATTGAGCTGCTTGAATTGCTGGAGGATACATTGTATCCCTAAGAAGAGCGAAAAGCGGCGGAGAAGCTGTTAAAGGGAACTTTTTTTTTTTTTTTTTACTCTCCCACCCCACAGAAAAAGCAGAAATATTTGGATATATTAGACATTGAAAGTGGATTGCCTTGAAAGCTGAAGCTAAGAAACAAAGGGACTTTTGGACATTGAAAAATTTAAGAAATTGGAAAATCTCTGCTGGAGGTATGGATTTTTGATTATTTAAAATTGTCATTGCAAGTGGGAAGGGAGAAAAAAAAATTGGAGCAGAAGATGAAAAAGGAGGAGATTGTCTAGAACGTCTTTGTGGATCCCAAAAGAAGATATATGGTAATTGGACCTCTTTGATTAAAAATTAATCCAGAAAGAGAAAGAGAAGAAGGAAGAAAAGTATTAACTTTTGGAACTTTTTTTTTCTTTTTTTTTAATTGCTTTTGATTGTCTTTGATTAAAAATACTTGTGGTTGTTTTGGAAAAAGTTTTCCTTTTCATAATGGCATCGTCTGTGGATGAACTAGAGATTGAATATCAAAAATATAAAAAAGAAGATACTTTGGGCGCTTTGTTTCAATTCTTAGAAATGGCGTTATGTTCTTTTGAAAAGTTGATTACGCAGCAGAAGGACTGGGACAAGGAAGAAGAGGAAGAAGAAGCCATCTTTGATGAACAATGGATCCCTTTCGTAGAGGAGGAGAAAAAGGATAAGAAAAAGGGGATATTAAGAATTATAAAAACAACCAAAAGAGAGAAAAAGGAGCGAAAAGATGGAGGCAAGGTTAGAAAGCAAAGGAAAAGGAGCAAGAAAAGCGAAGAGAAAAAGCAAAGGGGTAGAAAGGGCAAGGAGAAGAATAAGCAAGAGAGAAAGGGGGGGAGGAGAAGCCTTAATGGGGGGAAGCAAGACCTAAAGAAAAAAAGTTTATTTAGAGATAATGGGTGAATTTAATTTAGATTAAAAGAGGGATTCTGGAGGGTATATAAGAGTGTGTTTTTATATGTATATTTAGAATATAAAATTTATTATGTAATTTTAGAATCTTTTAAACAGAATCCCAAGAAAGATTGCTATATGTAGTATTTCTAAGTTAGGGTAATGAGTTATAGATGTTACTCCAATTGGTGTACAGGAGAAGTATAGTAAAAGAAAAAAAAGATGAATGGATAATTGGAAATAGAACAGACAAAGAATGTTGTTGAAAATGGTAATAAGATATGGAAGGATATATATGCTTTTTTTTTTTTTTTGGATTTTGTATATTGATAAAAGGCAATAAAATTTTAATTAATAAATAATTTGGATGGAAAAGAGAAGTAGGGACAAGATATGAAGTTAATATTATATGAAATATTGATATTATAATCTGGAAATGTTGTTTATATAATTGCCCATAAAAATCTCGGATAATTTCTTTTTTCTCCTTGTTCCCATAACAAACTTGGCCTTGTTCATCTATTAACTTCAATATTTTTCTTGATTCCTTCTCTTTTCTCAATTTATATGCTAGCCATCTACCTGGTTTATTTGCATCTTCAAAATAATTCTGTTTAGAGTTTCTAATTTTCTGTGCCAATTCTTCTTTCTCTATTAATTCCATTTTATGTTTGATTACATCCAGCTTCAATTTAATATCCTTTTTCTGTGGCATTTTCTGTAATTCTTTTTCAAGAGTTTTATACTCATTTTCCAAGGCCTTAGAAGCTTGCCTTTTCCTAATATTCTTTTTTCTTGTATAATCTATTATCAAACCTCTAGCGTATGCCTTCATAGTATCCCACACATTTTGCGTTGAAGTATCTTCTTTTTTATTTTCTCTAAAGAAAAAAGCCAATTCCTTCTCCATCCATTGTGTAAAATCTTTCTCCTTTAAAATAGTATTATTTAATGTCCATCTCGATCTTTTTTTTTGTCCCTTCCATTTAATTGTCATTGGGCTATGATCTGCCCAGGTACTTGTTTCAATGCTTGTTTCTTTAATATTAGATATTAGTTCTGTTGAGATCCAAATCATATCTAATCTGGACCATGATAAATGTCTATTTGAATAAAAAGTATATTGTTTAGCTTTAACGTTTCTTTCTCTCCAAATATCTTTTAAAGTTAATTCATCTGTCATTTTAAAAAAAGACCTTGGGAGAACCTTTCTATTTTGCTTTGTTGTTGTTGCTATATAGTCCAGTTTATTGTCCACAATTCCATTAAAATCTCCCATCATAATTATATTAACATAGTCCAGTCCAATTATTTTCATGTGCAGTTTTTTATAAAACTCTTCTTGTTTATCATTCGGAGCATAAATTGCAATCAAGAGTATTTTTATATTATTATCCATTATTTCTACCATTAATACTCTTCCATCATCATCCGAGTAAATCAATTTTGCTGGAATAGCCTCTTTAATGTATAAAACCACACCTCTTTTCTTACATTGGGTCAAAGAGGTAAATGTTTTCCCTAATTTTGGCTGTAATAACAATTGTTCATGTTGTTTTTTAATGTGAACTTCTTGTAAACAAATTATATCAAATTTTAATTTCTCTAATTTATGAAAAGTTTTCCTTCTTTTAACAGCTGAATTAAGTCCGTTTATATTCATTGTAATCAGTTTTTTTTCCTCCATGATTATGCTTTATATTTAGGTCTAACAGCTCTCGTGGATCTCACTTCACGCTGTTCTTTGCTATCAATCTGTCCCCCTATTGCTCCTTTCTCTTTTTCAGTCTCCAGTTGTTCATCTTGAAACTCAATTAATGAAACCTCTTTCTCTGCTTCCTCTTTTCTTCCTCCAAAAAATTCTGCATGAAAAAGTTCTGCTTTCTCAATTGAGTCAATTCTATGTCTCTGCTCTTGCCACGTAAACATTAATCCTTCTGGAATCAGCCATCTATAATTCACTTCGTTTTCCAATAGTATTTTGATCAGAAATCGATATTCTCTTCTCATCTCTCTCACTCTTCTAGGTATTTGTTTTAAAACCACAACCTCTTTACCCTTGTATTTCAGTGTTTTCTCTCTTGCTACTTGTAATATTTGCGTTTTAATGGATTTTTTGGTAAATCTAATATGGACTTCCCTGGGTAATTTATTTCTCATCGCATATCTTGTATAGACTCGATATATCTCATCTATTCCATCCATCATCTTTTCCTCTGTAATTTCCAAAGCATCTGCCAAAATTTCTATCATTACCGCTGCCAAATTTTCTCCTTTTTCCTCCTCTATATTTTGAAATCTAAGGTAAAATTCTGACCTTTCCATCTCCCACCTCAACATCCCACCTTTTTCTTGTTCAACCGCTGTTAATCTGCTATCAATATTTCCAATCTTCTTCTCTCTTTGTTTTCCTTCTTCCTCAATTTTTTGGAATCTCTCCTCATACTTAACCATCATTTGTTTAATATTTTCCACTTTTTCATCAGTCTTCTCTATTCTTTGTTCAATATTTTCTGTTCTTTGTTCAATATTTTCTATTCTTTGTTCAATATTTTCTGTTCTTTGTTCAATATTTCCTGTTCTTTGTTCAATAATATCTGATTTTGTCTTAAGTTCTTGAATTCCTTGCATAATCATCTGTAACTGTAAAGTTATTTTTTCTTGTTCCTTATCTTGCTTCAACATTGTCTGAATTAAACGTTGTCCTCCAGCTGGTGGGGAAGCAGAGGTAGAAGCAGCAATGCCAGATGGTATTGATTTCTTGCTCATTTCAATGTTTCCAAAACTTCAAATTCTTCTTAACTTTTAACCCAACTGGTAGAGCAGCCAATTATAATCCAAAATGGAAAACTCCAATAGTAAAAAACACGAAACCAAAGAAGAAACAGAAAAAAAGGAAGAAGAAAGATCTTCAGGTTCTTCTAGACCCTAATCCAATTACGAAATAGTCCACCATAAAAAAGGAAAAAATAGAAAGGAAAAAACAAACAAATCCAAAAGATAATAATATTAATTAAGAGCAAAAGAAAAAGGAAAAAGCAAAAAGAGAAAAAACAAAAACAAAAAACAAAAAGTTCCTTCAGGATCTTCACACCTTAATCCAATTAAAAAATCTCAATAATCCAAAAAATAATCCAAAAAAGGAAGAAGAAAAAAAAAAAAAAAATCAACCACGACAACAGAATAATCCAAAAAGATAAATATGAAAAGCAAAAAAGTCCCAATAAAAAGGAAAAAATAAAAAAAATAAAGAAGAAAAGAGAAAAGACTCTGAGGCTTTCCCTTTAAAGTAAAAGGCAAAAATAAAAATATTACTAAAAATTAAGATTAAAAAAAAAAAAGCTAGCAAATGGGGTACATATAAGAAAACACACTGCACTTTGTTATTTATCCAAGGCTCTTGTTATGACTCTCTTCTCCAGCAGCTTCAAAGCCAAACCTCAAGTGTTGATAACAGTCCAGGAAAGCACCTGCAATAATATTTTGCTGTGCTCTCCCTCTATCTTATCACGTTACAAAGTCCTTGAGATGAGGTCTTTTTGCAATTCTCTCCAATTCAAATAGAATACTTTCAAGCCTCTAGTTGGCAGTGTTACAAAGTTTCTTAATGCTCTTTCTCAGCCCCAACCGGAAAAAAGAATTAATATATACAAAAAAAAAGGAAAAAAAAATAGCCAAAGGAAGCCTCTATCCTAAAAAAAATAAAAAAGTCAAAGGGAGCCTAAAAGTATATATAAAAGAAAATTCAGTCCGGTTACCTAAGTCACAATAAAATCTTTCCCATGGAATATAGAAAAAAAAAAAAACACCCCAAGCCTCAATTTGACAGCACTTTAAAAACGCCGCTCAAACAATTTCAATCAAAAAAAAAATCTCACAGCTTCCTCCTCTCTTCAGAATGAACTTTCCAACCTCAGCGAATTTTCAACACAAAAGAGTTTTTCTCACCCAACCGACACACTTCAATCCAGTCACTTTCTTTTCGGAGCTGTCCCGACTTCAGCAGCTATGGAGGCTGCCTCTCCGCCGCCAGCAAAAGGGCTTCTTCCGAATCTAACCAGAGACTTTGCGATGTTTCTGGGATCCTGGAACAATGCCCTTCACGATCACCGTCTCTCCGGGACGATTTAGGTCCGTTAGGACCGACCAGGGGCGAAAATATCAGCTGCGATCTCAGAGCCCCGAGATCGCAGCTGTAACGCCGGCACGAAGCTCCGCCTTCTGGAAAAAAATGCAATGGGTGCCTCAGTGCCGTTTGGTAGGATGTCGCTCAGGATGGCTCCTACTCCAAACGGTGACGTGTCACAGGTGACGTTGAAGGGTAAAGTCCCGTTATATTGTATCAGTACAGCATCTGGTGTTAAAAGGTCTTTTACTTGCTGAAAAGCTCACTCTTCTCGATGTCCCCAGACCCAGGAAGCCTTCTTATCGAGGAGCCTATCTAGGGGTTCAGCAACAGTCGCCTTCTGGTGTAGGAAGATGTTATAAAAGTTAATAAGTCCCAGGAAGGCTTGAAGATCTGTTTTGTTTCTAGGTCTTGGGGCATTTTTTATTGCAGCCAATTTTTTCTCAATAGGGTGAATTCCCTGTTTGTCAAGAAGGTACTCAAGGAATTCAACCCTCTCCATACACAGTTGGCACTTGTCCTTCTTGACCTTCAGGCCAGCATCTTTAAATTTTTGGAGGACCATTCTTAGCCGCTTTTCTAGTAGACTTCTAGTGGGTGTAGCTATCAAGACATCATCGAAACATGGCACGACCCCTTTTATGCCTTGTAGCAATCTCTCCATCAGACTTTGGAAGATGCCAGGTGCTACACTCACTCCGAACTGGAGTCTATTATATTTGAACGTACCTCTGTGCGTAACTATAGTTTGGGCTTCTGCGGTCTCTGCATCTACAGGCAGCTGCTGGTATGCCTGAGCTAAGTCCAATTTTGGGAATATTTTCCCGCCCCCAAGGGAGTGAAGTAGGTGTTGGACCATAGGCACGGGATAAGCGCTCTGCTGAAGTGCGTGATTTAGGGTGGCCTTGTAATCCCCACAAATTCTCAGAGATCTGCCAGGCTTTATGGGGGCTACAATTGGGGTCTCCCATCGGGCGTGGTCGATCGGCTCCAACACACTTTGGGCTATTAATTTGTCCAATTGTTTGTCAATCTTTGGTTTAAGTGCAAAAGACACTCGACGGGGCTTTAGGCGAATGGGCGCAATATCTGGGCAGAGGTTAAATGATATGGGGGATCCCTTGTACTTGCCTAACTTCTCGGTGAAAACTTCCTGGAATTCTTGGACAAGAGCCGCTTCCCAGTCATCGCACCATTGATAGTGATGACCCGGAGTCACCTTCCATAACGCATGGACGCTTCTCAATGGTGACCTTTACTCGGATCTTTCTTGCATCAAGGGATGAAGCGTGGCTGATGGTGATAGTTTGATGTGCCTCTTCTCATCTGGTAGAAATGGCTGGTGCTCGATTTCTGTAGTAGTGGTTCCATTGGTTGCTTGGGCAGTCCCGATTTACTGGTGGGGTGCCTGTTGTCTGCCGGAAGTTGTTTTCGCTGCAGGTTGGGCTGGACCCTCGCTTGCCTCTACAGACTTTTGCAATGTGGCCCCTCTTTCCACAGGAATGACAGAGCGCGACTAGGAATTTGCAGTCTGATCGTGGGTGGTTTCCCCCGCATCCAGCACACTGATACGAGGGCTTACGAGCCCATTGATCTCGCTGATCGCAGTCTGACCTGAGTCTGTTGACCTCCTCTTCCTCGCTTTCTGAGGAGGATTCGAGAACTTCATGGTGCGTGGTTGTTACGTGCCTTTCGGAAAGGGGCTTATGGTCACTGGAGAGTTGGCGGTGCAGTGCGGTGCATTCGCTCGGTGCATTCGAGCTGCCGATTTCCTGGTTGCTTCTGCTGCAGTAGCATCAGCGATAACATCTGCGAGGGTGATGTCCCCCTTTGCCATGATTTTGCTCTGGGTTGTGGGGTCTTTTAGACCCAGAACAATTCGATCTCTCATGGCTTCTTCGAGGTTTGCGAAGCCACAGATTTCCCCCAGGTTTCTGAGGTCCGCGATGAAATCTCCAACACTTTCGCTTTCCTGTTGGTTCCTCTGGTAAAACTCGTGCCTCCTGATTGTGGGAATAAACTTTGACTTCAGTATTGGGTAATGATTAGTCTAAGACCTTATACATACATGTCTGCCTAAGGGTCACTGAGATAAGCAAGGAAATTAAAAACAAACACCAGGAACAATTAAGCAGCTCAGACAATTGTAAACAGTTCTGTGTACTATATCTAATTATTGTAATCCACAATGTGAATGCTTACTATGTACGAAATTCTCAATAAAAGGGAGCACTAGAATTTGCTCTAGACTCCCATCCCGAGTACACCAGCCTCTGTGTCTCATTCTTTCCATGGGAGACCACCACAAGTGGTGACCCCGACGTGATCCACGGCAGGTGGTACGTGTCCGGACCTCCGTGTTTCCTCACCTGGAATAGGTAAAGTATGTACTTAACTATTGCTGGACAATAGGATTATTCAGGGAACATGGGGGGGGGGAACTCTCTCAGCCACAGGAACGGCATATTAGTGAGCTGCTGAAGTTAGTCAGGACAAACTTCTTTATCTTTAAACCCTCTGGGGGGTGGAGCAAATAGTTCTTTCAAAAGATAATGTGAGAGAGCTGCTGCAAGAGATCTGGTGGCAATGTCCCTGGTATCCAGAGAAAGGCTCTTTGAAGTTAGACACATGGAGGAGAATTGGAACTATTCTTCATGAAGAGCCACGGGCAACAGCTGAAATTTTGATACATTGGAAGGTTGTTATGACTGCTTTAGAGACCCAGCAACAACCTCTTTTAAAAACTTTAGTAGAACCTCCTCCTTATAAAGGAATTGTATTGCACCCGCCTTCTTCAAAACTGGAGTGTGCTTTATCATTTCCACAGCCTATGCCTGTGGATGAGAAAACCCAACCAAAAATGGGAAAAGTTCAAGCCATAATGCATCAGGCTTTCAATGAGGGGAAATTAGAGTCTGATGAGATTCCCCAGATGAATTTGTTTCCAGTCAATAGACAAGTGGATGCTCAAGGCAATCTGCAGACTGAATGGGTTCCGATTCCTTTAGCAGTTCTTAGGGAAATTTAAAAAGCAGTAAAAGATTATGGTATTCAAAGTCCTTTTACAAAGGGGCTTCTGACAAGTTTGGCTACCTCATGCATGATTCCTAGTGACTGAAAAGATTTAATGAGAATGATATTGAGCTCTACTCAGTGTGTGGTCTTTGACTCAGAATACCAAAGGGAGGCTGTCACTAGGGGAAGGAATTCGGGGGGGCTGTATACGCCAGACCAAATCTATGAGGCAGGCTTGTTTGAATCCACTGCTGATCAAGCTGCTAATTTGCCTGATCACGTATTTCCATTGGTTATGGCAGCTGTCCTTGGGGCGTTGTCCCGCATTCATGATGTGGGAACCCCAGCACGGTCTTTTTCTCAAATTAAGCAAACAGCATCTGAGTCTTATAATGATTTTGTGGAAAGGCTACAATTGGCTATTACCAGGCAAATCTCTAATGAGGAAGCTGCAAAAGAACTTTTGCTGAAATTGGCAGTTGAAAATGCAAACGCTGACCGCAAGCGTATCTTACAGCCTTTGGTGGCTAGAGGTGAGGTTACTCTGGCTGATCTGTTAAAGGCATGTGCAGTGGGTTACAACATGGAGACTTTGGCTATGGCATTGCAAAAAGGGATGAAACCTACAGGGAATTGTTTTAATTGTGGAAAGCCTGACCATTTTAAAGCCCAGTGCCGTGCCCCTGGGGGGGGGGGCGTGTAGGCATCTTGCTTCCTCCCCTTCTGCCAAGACCGAAAGTTCGGTATAAGAGACTACCAGATCCAATGTGGAAAGGACCTGTCCCGCTGATAACTTGGGGCCGAGGATACGCTGCTGTTGAAGATGAGGGGACAGTTGTTTGGGTTCCTGCTCGCTGTGTGCATCCTTTTCATCAGCCAAAGGGGAAAGGGGATGGATTTGGGGGAATGGAAAAGAAACATGTTGATCCAGTACATGGGGAAGCTAGCAAACCTTCATAATAAAACTGATTGTTGGGTATGTATGCACATGCCAACTCACAAAACATCAGGGCTTCCAATGGTTGCAGTACCTCTGGCTGAAGGTGACTGGTATAAGGGACAATGCTATGGTTGTTCAGGGATGTGGTCTAACAGTTGGACTACAAGTAACATAAATACATTGCATCTTGGAAACCGAATCCAAGAGGTGGCGGGTATCTGCTGGACTCACAATGAGACAGCAGAGAATATGACTTACTTGGGAACATATCCATTTTGTAACAAAACAATTATTATTGGCAATGGAAGTTGGGTTTATCCGGATGACATGAAAATTAAAAATCTCATTTACTTTGTACATAATATTTCTAAATTTGATGTCATATCTTTGATCAATAAAAATGGGTGTCCAATTATCCCTGCCACATGTTGTCTCATCATGATAGAAAACCAGCTGCCCAAATGTGCAAGTGGGAAATACGCACCACCGCCCACTTATTTGGCTATGTTAATGGAATCTTTTGCACGATTAATCTATGCTGAACCAAATACGGTTGGCCATCTCCTGGGAGCAAATCTATGGTTGCTGTGTGGACGGATGGCCTATGATCGCATGCCAGCACGATGGAAAGGAGTTTGCACCTTTGGGAAAGTAATCCCATCTCATGTCATTTTAAAATATTTGGGGACCGCTCATATCCGCAATGCACGTTCCGCAACGGAAGTAAACTCTGTTTTGAATCATGACTACTGGACACAGATATCAAGGGGAGTTATTCCTCCTTTAGGAATCATGATGAACTATAGAGATTTGCATCATTTAAACAATTGAACAGTTACTATGTTTAAAGACACCATTAAAACTCTAAAGCTGCTTGAAGAAGAGCAAGGAAAAATCCTTGACTTTGTCCTGCAAACCAGATATGCGGTGGACACTAGTTTGGCTGCGCAAGGGGGAGTTTGCGCTGTGATTCATACACATTGTTGCATGTATATCTCTGATTATTCTCCAAACATTACAGCTACTATACAGCATATGGAACAAACCCTGAGTGAGAATCCATTACAATCGGAGGACGAGGGACTGGACGTGTGGTCTGCACTTTGGTCCTGGTTGCCAGATGGTTCATGGATTTGTCACCTAATTGTTGGAGTGATATTGCTTTTTATACTTTCTCTTTGTGTATGCTGTTGTATCCAATGTCTCCCTGGACTTTTAGGAATGTGTCGGGTGAAGCCTACGGAAGGAGAACTGTTGTTGCAAATGGCGAAAAGCTACCGAGGCATCCGCGATCATCAAAAAACTAAAACAGGGGAGATGTGGGAATAAACTTTGACTTCAGTATAGTATAATGATTAGTCTAAGACCTTATACATACATGTCTGCCTAAGGGTCACTGAGATAAGCAAGGAAATTAAAAACAAACACCAGGAACAATTAAGCAGCTCAGACAATTGTAAACAGTTCTGTGTACTATATCTAATTATTGTAATCCACAATGTGAATGCTTATTATGTACGAATTTCTCAATAAAAGGGAGCACTAGAATTTGCTCTAGACTCCCATCCCGAGTACACCAGCCTCTGTGTCTCATTCTTTCCATGGGAGACCACCACACTGATGAGTGTTGGCACCACTGGGGCATAATGGGCCTGGAGCATTGGGGCGAGGTTGTCGCAGTCCATTGTTTTGAGTTCAGCTGGTTTTGCAAGTGCCTTTGCCATTTTAAAAACGGCGGGCCTGCAATGGGTCAGGAATACAGCTCGTTTCTTGCCAGGCGTTGCATCCTTCAGGTTGTTGGTCTCCAGGAACATCTGAAACCTGTCCATATACGAGTCCCAGTCTTCGTTAGCCGGGTCAAATGGAGCGGGTGGTATGGCACCGCTGGTCATTCTGCCATGATAGGTGCGCTCTCAGCCACGTGCTCTGTTAGCATTCATTGAGTGTTCATTCAGCTCTCTTGTCTCCGCATCCCACCCTCGTCGCCAGTGTTAGATCTGGGAGCGTGGGCGCAAGGAACGGAGACGAGGCATCGAATAGTGACTCCAACTCTTTATTAGTGACTTCAGAACAGAGTGAAAAACTAGGGCAGCAGCAGCTCCTTTTATAGAGCTGGCTGCTGTCACAACACCCAATGATTTGAGTTTGCCACGCTGGAAGCAACCAATCAGCAGCGACCCACTATCAGCCAATCGGATCAGCCAAACCCGACCAATCATGATCCGCTACTAGTGGGCCAATCAGAAGTGCAGGGTTACAAGTCTGTTGTGGAAAGCAAACTATTAGAATTGCAATCTAATGAGTTTGCTTAGTTCGGAACAGTCAGGTGTCTACAGGTGCTACTGCCAGCAGAGACAATAAGCATATTCTTAAGTCAAGAATGCCAGCAAGGACTGTGATGTTGATGCTATTATACATCTTGGTACAAATGATCTCTCTCAGAAGGATGTACTTTCTGTTCAGAAGGACTTCCAGAGCTTGGGTATGAACTTAGTAATATGGGCTGTAGGCTTATCTTTTCAGAGGTTCTACCAGTATACAAGGAACAAAAAGGGAAAGGGCAGCATGTAGCAGAGTTTAATATGTGGCTAAAGGAATGGTGTAAAAGGGAAGGCTTTGGTTTTATTAGTCATGATGTCTGCAGCTGGTCCAATGAAAAACTGTACAAAAGAGATGGTTTGCATCCATCAAAGAAAGGGACTGAGTTACTTGGCATTAAATTCACAGATTTTCTGGATAAACATTTAAACTGAACAGTGGGGACAGAGAATTAATGGATTCAGAACATTTTTGTCCCCAGCAACCTAAAACTAATAAGGATGCCAGTGCATGCAAAATAGATGTTTGTGCAGGTAAGATTGTCAACCTTGATGCCAACCAAAACCAAGCATTTAATAGTGAGTGCCATATCATGTGCATTAATCAAACAGCTGGCAAAAAGTAGGGGCAGGCAGGCACAACACAGGTTATGGAGACAGTAAACACAGTGTCAGATATAAAGATCTCAAGTGCGTATACACAAATGCACAAAGTCTGGGGAACAAACAGGGTGAACTCGAATTACGAATACATGATATAGTTGGAATAACAGAAACTTGGTGGGATGAAACCCATGACTGGAACATACTGGTAGAAGGATACAAACTATTCAAAAAAAACCAGACCCCATAAAAGAGGAGGTGGAATTGCACTGTATAGGACCGCTAAATTGCTACAGAAATGCATGAAACCAAAGATGAAAACCTCCTAGAATGCATATGAGTCAATATAAAAGCAAAAAATAATGACATGGCCATAGGTGTATATTATAGGCCACCCAATCAAGCAGAAAAAATAGATGTCCTTTTTGCCAGCCAACTAACAAACATATGCAGGAAACACACAACAATAGTAATGGGAGACTTCAATTATATTGATATCAATTGGATAACTAATTCTGCACCAAGTGAGAAATCAAATAAGTTCCTAACCAACCTAGCTGACAACTTTGTTGTCCAAAAGGTAGAGGGTGAAACTAGAGGGACAGCCATACTGGACTTATTTCTTACAAACAGAGAAGAAGTGATAGAGGGAGTTGAAACTGCAGGAACCTTGGGTGAGAGTGACCATGTCACACTAGAATTCAACATAACACAAACACAAGCAACAGATCATAATAACACCAGAGTCTTGGATTTTAAAAGAGCTGATTTCAATAAACTCAGAGAGAACTTGGGAAAGATTCCATGGATGAAAATCCTAAAAGGGAAAACAACTAAAGAATCTTGGGAAACTCTAAAAAGTATGATCATAGAAGCCCAGACCAGCACAATACCACTGAGAAAGAAAAACAAGAAATCCAAGAAGAAACCAGCATGGCTACACAAAGATCTCTCTGGCAAATTGAAAGAAAAAAGGAAAAGTACAAAAAATGGAAAGAAGGACATACAACTAAGGCAGAATATCAGCAGATAGCCAGAATCTGCAAAGATGAAGTCAGGATAGCAAAGGCTCAGAACGAAAAAAGACTTGCAACAAAAGTCAAAGATAATAAAAAAAGTTTCTTCCAACATATAAATAACAAGAAAAAAATCAAGAAAACAGTCGGTCCACTAAAGAGAGAAGACGGCAAGGAAGTAACAGGCAACAGAGAGAAAGCAGAACTGCTTAACTCATTCTTTGCATCCGTCTTCACGCAAAAAGAAACTATAGCTCAACCCACCAAAAACATAACTGTAAAAAACAGACCAGAAATAAAAGTTAAAATAAGCAAAAAAAAAAAAAAAAATAGAAGAGAAGAGAACACCTGTCTGATCTTGATGAAAACAAATCACTGGGGCCTGGTGGATTACATTCCAGAGTTTCAAAGGAGCTGGCAGAGGTCATCTCAGAACCACTGCACCATTTCTTTCAAAAATCCTGGAACACCGGAGAACTACCAGAGGACTGAAAAAGAGCTGATGTGATTCCCATCTTCAAAAAAGGGGGAAAAAAACAGACCCAGGAAACTACAGACCAATCAGCCTAACATCAATACCCAGGAAGATACTGGAAAAGATAATTAAAAAAATAGATCTGCCAACATCTAAAACCAAGTAAAGTAATAACTAGCAGTCAGCACGGGTTTTGTTAAAAACAAATCATGCCAAACCAATCTTATTTCATTCTTCAACACAGTGATTTAAATAGTAGACCACAAAATACTGTGGACATAATATATTTAGATTTCAGCAAGGCATTCAACAAAGTAGACCACAACTTCTTTCTTAGTAAGCTAGAAAAAAGAGGAATAGATAGCACCAACACTAGATGGACTCACATCTGGCTGGCAAACCATACTCAACGAGTAGTCCTTAATGGGTCTAAGTCTACATGGAGGGAAGTAAGCAGTGGGGTGCCACAAGGTTCCGTCTTAGGCCCAGTACTCTTCAATATCTTCATTAATGACTTAGATGAGGGAATAGAAGGGGAACTTACCAAATTTGCAGATGATACTAAGCTGGCAGGAATAGCTAACAACCAAGAAGATAGGCTCAAGATCCATCTGGATCTTGAAAGACTAGAACACTGGGCCATATCTAACAAAATGAAATTCAATGTAGAGAAAAGTAAAGTCCTACACTTAGGCAAGAAAAACCAAAAGTACACATATAGACTGGGTGAAACCAGGTTCAATAGCAGTAACTGTGAGAGGGATCTTCGAGTCTTAGTGGACAACCAGCTAAATATGAGCCAGCAGTGTGCAGCAGCAGCCAAAAAAGCTAATGCAATCCTAAATTATATTAACAGAGGGATACAATCAAGATCAAGGGAAGTACTAACACCACTCTATAAAGCCTTAATAAGACCACACCTAGAGTACTGCATCAAGTTTTGGTCACCACATTATAAAAAAGATATTGAGACTAGAAAAAGTACAGAGAAGAGCAACCAGGATGATTGATTGTATAGACTGGAGGCTAAAACATACAACAAATGGTTGCAGGAACTAGGCTTGGCTAGTCTAAGTAAAGAGAAGGACCAGGGGAGGCATATTTGAGGGGCTGCCACAGAGGGCAAAGGTCAAGCTATTTTCTAAAGCACCCGAAGGCCAGACAAGGAATAATGGATGGAAACTGAACAAGGAGAAATTTAACCTGGAAATAAGGAGAAACTTTCTGAAAGTGAGAACAATCAACCAATGGAACAGCTTGACTTCGGAAGTTGTGGGAGCGCCATCTGTCTATTAAATCTGTTAAGTAAAATATTAAATATGATAAATATATATAAATACAGAAAAATATAAATAAATAAAAATAAAACAAATAAGTGTATTAGTGCTGTTAAAATGCATAGTAATAAACAAATGCTACTAATAGAGAGGAATTTGAAAGCCTACAAGCATGACACTAACATGAAATACAATGTCAGAAGTCAGGTTTTCACCTAATGCTAAAAGGCAGATGTCTGAGCCAGCTTGGCTTCCTAAACATTTGCTTTTTACTTATGTAAAAACTCTTAATAAAAATTATATGTATGCCTTTACATATGAAAATACATTTTCAAATGTAATATAAATATAAATAAATGAAAATATAAAGAAAGATTATGAAGGGAAAAGAGAAAGAAAGAAGGAAAAAAGAAAAAGAAAGTGCAAATAGCAAAACAGAATTAGAGAGAAAGAAAATTAGTTAAAGAATCAAGATAAAAATAAGCAGTTTTCAGTGCTCTTTTCAACATGCAATGTATTAAGATGTTCCAGGACAAAATCTACTTTGTTTTGTTTTATTAATCCTGGTTCCCTGTGTTGTGTCCTCGAAAATGATTCCAGGAGTCGGTGACTTCAAATCATGCTCTTTTATTAGTGTAGGAACCGAACTGGGGCAAGGGAAAAAGTTCGCGGCTTTTATTCCTTTAGCCGCAGCAGCCGCGGCCAATGGCACCGCTTTGAATCTCCCGCGATTCGAGCCGACCAATTGTGGGAGATTCTTAGCGAGCCAATCGGCGCGGCTCGCCTAACCAATCAGAGTGCCCCGCGCTTTGGCCAATCAAAGCGCGGGGATCTCAAGAATGCTAATGAGGGGACAGAACACCCCTCCCCTCTTGGTTTAGTCCTTACGTCACGTAGTCCCGTAGGTAGGCGGGGCTCCGTCTTAGCCTACTGGACCTGCGCAGCACAGTTGTTGGTTGGATCCCGGCCGGTTCGGTCGGGGTCTCTGTTCCTCCGGATGCCGTCGTGGGAACCAGATGGTCGGTCGGGCCGGGCCACTCTCCGTAGCTCCCTCCTGGGTCTCCCGGGTTGGTTGAGCTGTGGGTTTTGCCGCTCCCGCTCGGTCTCCCTGGGTCGGTCGAGCTGGCCTGGCTGTCTCTTCCTGGCGAGGGGTCGTGCTGTCTGCTTTCCGGTAACTATGGTTGGTTTATTCTTCTTTGGTTTTGGTCCCCTGGGTATTCCCTCCCCCCTTGGTTTGTGTTGTGGGGGTTGGTTTCGTCTGCTTGTGCGTCGGTGGTTTCTTGGGTGGTCGTCCTCGACCTTAATTGGTCGATGTGGCGTTTCCATGCTCGTCCGTCTGCTGTTTGTAGCCGGTACGAGTGTGGGTCTGTTATTTGTGTGATGATGGCCGGTACCCATAACGGGTCTCCTGTCAGGTTTCTTGCGTATACGGGGTCGCTTGGTGCAAAAGTTCGGTGTTTGCTGTTTGAGTCTGGGGGCTTCTCCGGGTTATACGTGGGGTGTAATCTGTCGAGTGGGGACCTTAATTTCCTCCCCATTAATAGTTCGGCTGGGCTCTTATTCGTTGTGGTATTTGGGGTTATGTGTTGGGTGAAGAGTAATTTGTTTATTTTCTCCTGGATCTCCCCGTGGTCTATTTTCCAGATGGTTTTCTTAGTGAATTGCACCATCCGTTCCACCCTACCGTTCGCCGCCGGATGCGCTGGTGCTGTCAGCGCGTGTCGGATGCCCCTTTCCGCTAGGAATTTTTTGAATTCCAGCGAGGTGAATTGGGGCCCGTTGTCGGAAACGACGACATCTGGGAGGCCGTGCGTTGCAAAGAGTTTGCCGAGTTCCTTGATCACGGCCTCCGTGGTTGTTGTTTTCATGTTGCTTACCTCCAGCCAGTTGGAGTAAGCGTCTACTGTTATAAGGAAGGTATGTCCTTTTGTGGGCCCGCCGAAGTCTATGTGGATCCTAGACCAAGGTCCCCTTGGGGTTTCCCACTCTAGGACGGGTGCTGTGGGTGGGCTTGGCCTAGTTTCCTGGCATCGTTGGCACCTTGCTACCCAGGTCTCAATTTGTTTGTCCATCCCTGGCCACCAAGCGTAACTTCTGGCCAGGGCTTTAGTCCTCACGATGCCAGGGTGCCCCTCGTGTAATAGTTCCAGAACCTTCCCTTGTAGTTTTTCTGGAATGACCACCCTATCCCCCCATAGTATGCACCCTTTTAATAATGAGAGTTCCGTTTGCCGGTTTCGGAATGTCTTGACGGACTCGTCGTTGTCCCTTTCCGGCCACCCTTTCTTTACCCAATGCAACACCCGCGCCAGACGTTTGTCTTTATTAGTCTCTCGGGCAATGTCTGACGCGGTTATGGGCAGGTTGGGTAGAGTCTCTATGGTGAGGGTGGTCGTCGTGGGTGCTGGGTCAGTGTCAGGTTCCGGTAGCGGCGAGCGGCTTAAGGCGTCTGCATGGGAGATCGTCTTACCCGGTCTGTGTATGAGTCCGTAGTTGTAGACTGCCAGGAACTCGGACCACCTTGTCATTCGGGGAGACAGAATGTTCGGGGTGGCCCGGTTCCCTGCAAGGATTCCTAGCAGCGGTTTGTGGTCGGTTATGATGGTGAATGTCCAGCCGTAGAGATACTCGTGGAATCTTTTTACTGCGGCAACGATAGCCAGAGCCTCTTTGTCCAGCTGGCTATAGTTCCGCTCCAGTTTGGTGAGGGTCCTTGAAAAGAACGCGATGGGTGCTTCTTTTCCGTTGGGGAGGGTATGGCTGAGGACAGCATCGATGCCGAAGGGTGATGCGTCGCATGTGACGGCCAGAGGTAGGGTCTCGTTGTACTGTATAAGGACGGTGTCCGAAGTGAGGAGGTCCTTTGTTCTTTGGAAGGCGGCTTGCTCGCGTTTCCCCCAAGTCCAGGTCGCCGCCTTGTCCAGGAGCCTATGCAAAGGCTCCGCCACCGTCGCCTTTTGGGGCAGGAAAACATTGTAAAAGTTAAGTTGCCCCAGGAATGCCTGTAGTTCTGTCTTCGACTTGGGTGTGGGGGCTTCTTTGATGGCCTTGATTTTTTGGTTTGTGGGGTGAATGCCGTGACGGTCTAGGAGATATCCTAGGAATTCAACCCGTTCCGTGTATAATTGGCATTTCTCCCTCTTTACTTTGAGCCTGGTCTCTTTGAATTTGGTTAGGACCTCCCTTAGGCGACCCTCCAGTTCGGCTTGGTTGGTTGCCGACACTAAGACGTCGTCGAAGTAAGGTACCACCCCCTTGATGCCTTGTAATAGTCTTTTCATTAGGCTTTGGAATATTCCCGGTGCCACGCTGACTCCAAATTGGAGTCGGTTTCACTTAAATGCTCCCCAGTGGGTGACTATGGTTTGCGCTTCTGCCGTTTCCTCATCGATTGGCAACTGTTGGTATGCCTGGGCGAGGTCGAGTTTGGCGAAAACCTTGCCCCCTCCCAGTGAGTGCAATAGGTGTTGCACTACTGGGACGGGGTAGGCGCTTTGTTGCAATGCGCCATTTAGGGTGGCCTTATAGTCCCCACAGATCCTCACTGACCCATCGGGCTTGATCGGGGTGACTATGGGGGTCTCCCACCGGGCGTGGTCTATTGGCTGTAGGACCCCTTGCTTGACGAGCTTGTCAATTTGCTCGTCTATCTTGGGTTTAAGTGCGAATGGTTTCAGGCATTTTGGGGGGAGGCTGAATGATATAAGGGGCCCTCAGTACTTGCCTAGGTTTCCGTCGAAGACCTCTTGGAATTCCCGGGCCAGTTGTTGCTCCCAGCTGTCGTCGGTGACGTGGTCGACTCCCGTGACTGCGATGCCGAGCGGGGCGAACCATTGCAGTCCCAGTAGGCTTGGGTGGTCACGATCGACGATTGTCAGGGGAAGCCTTTCGGTGCGCTCTTTGTATGTCACGTTGAACTGTCCGGTTCCGACTACCGGGATGCGGTTTCCCTGGTAGTCCTTTACGATTAGTCTCTGGCTGTCTAGGCTTCTCCTTTGGATGGTAGGCAACAAGTGCTTTATTTCATGCTATGCTATCATGGAGAGGTAGGACCCGGAGTCCACCTCCATTTTGCATGGCTCACCCTCGATGCCTACCTCCATGTGGACCTTCCGGGTGTCATTGGTTGTGGCGTGGCCGATGGTGACCCTCTGATGGGTCTCCTCTCTTCGCCGGGTATCGCCGCATCGTAGGGATCATCCGTTCCGGTCCCATCTGTTGTCAGAGGGGCGATCTCTGGTCCGGGGTGGTGTGCTCTCTCTCCTCCGTTCGCTCTGGTCCCATCGGGGCGGGCTGCGGTTCTTTTTAAGGAGGCAGACGTGGGTGATGTGTCCCTTCTTGTCACAATGCCAGCAGATCGACTCGAAAAACCGGCATTCGGACCTGGGGTGGTCGCCTCCACAACCGGCACAGTTGGTCCTCGACTTACGACCCCGCCGGTTCCATGGGTCGCGGCCTGTCTGGAGGCGATGAATTTCCTCCTCGTCATCAGAAGTGCCCGATGCCGAGTGGAAATCGCCCTGGTGGGTGGTCGTCTCGGGTTGGGCCTCGGCCGATCTTGCAGGGTGGTTGTTCCCGCTGCGGTCCCCAGCATTCGGTCAGCGCATGCGGTTGGCGGATGTTCAGGTCGCTTCGGCGGCTGCGGCTGCGGTGAGGGTGTCTGCAAGGCTGATGTTGCCCTTGGCCATCAGCCGGCTCTGGAGGATGGGGTCCCACAGGCCGAGCACGATTCTGTCTCGCAGGGCGTCGTTCAGGTTGTCGAATTCGCACAGCCCCCCTAGGCGCCGTAGTTCGGCGACGAAGTTGCTGAAACTCTCACCCGACCGTTGGTCCCGATGGTAGAATTCGTTGCGTCGGATCAGGATGGGTACCTCTGGAGCGTAGTGCCGCCGAAGTATTGGCTTGAGGACGTCCCAGTCCATCGCGGTTGTGTCGGCAGGTTTGGCAAGTGCCTTGGCCATCTTGAATACCTCAGTCCCGCAGTGGGTCAGGAAGACAGCGCGCTTCATGGGGCCTGTGGCATCCTTCAGATCGTTGCACTCGAGGAACATGCGGAATCGGTCAGAGTACGATTCCCAGTCCTCAGTGGCGGGGTTGAAGGGTGCGGGGGGTGCGATTTTCGCCATCGTGGAGATTCGTCTGGCTTCCGTCGGACAGGTGGTTTGGTTCAGGGTCTGGATCCCACCTTCGTCGCCAGTGTTGTGTCCTCAAAAATGATGCCAGGAGTCGGTGACTTCAAATCATGCTCTTTTATTAGTGTAGGAACCGAACTGGGGCAAGGGAAAAGTTCGTGGCTTTTATTCCTTTAGCTGCGGCGGCTGCGGCCAATGGCACCGCTTTGAATCTCCCGCGATTCGAACCGACCAATCGCGGGAGATTCTTAGCGAGCCAATCGGCGCGGCTCGCCTAACCAATCAGAGTGCCCCGCGCTTTGGCCAATCAAAGCGCGGGGATCTCAAGAATGCTAATGAGGGGACAGAACACCCTGATTCTTTCTTCAAGAGGCAGGGTAAGAAGTTCTTTCTATCAAGCCATGCTAACAATCTCAAATAATATCTAACTCAAACTGATCACTGCTACAAAGTAGCCAAAGCACTCATGTATGGCACTGGGGGGAAAAAAATCAACTTGAAAAATGAATGCTTAAAATATAGTCACTGAAATAATCCTGAAGATGATATTTAGCAAATCCACCACAGGGCAAAAATGAGTGTCAGCCTCCAAAGGGTGCATATAGAGTTACAATCTAAATATATCGATGCAGACTTTCTCAAAGTTTTTTTTATCACACAGCTGGGATTGCATCTTAAACACTAATGAATAACAGATGGAGTCTCAAAGCCCCTCCGGTATCATTTATTTATTTATTTTTGCAAGAACTTGCAGTGCACCAACATTCCCAAAGGTGCCGCAGAGCCAGAATCACTTTGCCTGGGGATAAGAGCAAAATAATTGTCAGTGTAATGATGGCAAAAGTTGCTGCATGGATTGTTTCAGCCATATGGCATCAGATTAAAAACACATCCTGGCTGTTTGGAAAGGCATTCACTATCTTTAGAGTTCTTGGTGTTCTCTGAGCTTGGTTGTTTGTTTGCAGACATTTATTTACCTTCAGAATATGTTGCCTAGTGGAGTAATGCATGAAAAATAGATACTGTATAGATAGATGATAGATAGATAGATAGATAGATAGATAGATAGATAGATAGATAGATAGATAGATAATGGGGAGGGAGGGAGGGAGGGAGGGAGGGAGGGAGGGAGGGAGATAGATAGATAGATAGATAGATAGATAGATAGATAGATAGATAGATAGATAGATAGATAGATAGATAATGGGGAGGGAGGGAGGGAGGGAGGGAGGGAGGGAGATAGATAGATAGATAGATAGATAGATAGATAGATAGATAGATAGATAGATAGATAGATAATGGGGAGGGAGGGAGGGAGGGAGGGAGGGAGGGAGATAGATAGATAGATAGATAGATAGATAGATAGATAGATAGATAGATGTAGGTAGGTAGGTAGGTAGGTAGGTAGGTAGGTAGGTAGATAGATAGATAGATAGATAGATAGATAGATAGATAGATAGATAGATGTAGGTAGGTAGGTAGGTAGGTAGGTAGATAGATAGATAGATAGATAGATAGATAGATAGATGTAGGTAGGTAGGTAGGTAGGTAGGTAGGTAGGTAGGTAGATAGATAGATAGATAGATAGATAGATAGATAGATAGATAGATAGATGTAGGTAGGTAGGTAGGTAGGTAGGTAGGTAGGTAGATAGATAGATAGATAGATAGATAGATAGATAGATAGATAGATGGATAATGGGGAGGGAGGGAGGGAGGTAGATAGAGATGATAGATAGAGATAGATAGATAGATAGATAGATAGATAGATAGATAGATAGACAGACAGACAGACAGACAGATAGTAGGTAGATAGATAGTAGGTAGATAGATGTTAGGTAGGTAGATAGGTAGGTAGGTGGGTGGATAGATAGAGATAGGTAGGTAAATGATAGATAGATAGATAGATAGATAGATAGATAGATAGATAGATAGATAGATAGATAGATATTGGTAGATAGGTTGGTAGGTAGACAGAAAGACAGGTAGGCAGGCAGGTAGGTAGGTTGGCAGGAAGCCAGGCAAACAGACAGACCTTTTGGATGGATGGATGGATGGATGGATAGATGGATGGATAGATAGATAGATAGATAGATAGATAGATAGATAGATAGATAGATAGATAGATAGATAGATTGATTGATCCACTTCCAGGGATTCACTATCTTTATTTCTTCATTTATTGGCAATGCTGGGGAAGTTGCAATCTTCACATCTGAGTATATAGTTTTCCTTATCCTATAGCAGTGATAGCGAACCTTTTTGTTATGGTGTGCTGAAAGCATGCGTTTGCGTGCCAGCACCCACAATTCAATGTGCCCCCCCGTGCATGCGCGTGTAACACCCCTGCCCTTCCCCCTTACCTGCACTGTGTAAGTGTGTACCTCCCAGCTGATTTTTGGACCATTTGAGTCCATTTTTGCCCTTCAGGAGGCTCGAGGGAAGCCTCTGAAGCCTCGGGAGGCTGAAAATGGGCCAATTTCAGCACTCCCAGTATTTCCGGAAGACCCATTTATTCCCAGGCTGCAGAGACTTCCCTCGAGCCTCCGGGAGGGCAAAACTGGCCTGCCTCGAGCTTCGAGGCCCTCTGGAGGTTGAGATTTCCAAAAGGCCTGTTTTTCGGCCTCCTGAGGCTACAGAGGATTTCCTCAAGCCTCCGGGAGGGCGAAAACAGCCTAAAAGGGGGCGAAAATCAGCTGGGACATGCATACATGTGCAGCGCAAGTAAGTTTGGCTGGGGCTTGCATACCCGCCCAAATGACTCTGCATGCCACCTGTGGCACACGTGCAATAGATTCTCTATCACAGTCCTATAGCCTCCTGTGATGCCACAAAATTCAGACATAAAGTGATTGATTTTTCTTCCCTTTTTTCTTCTTCCACTGATTTCATCAAGGAAGAATGGAAAACATGTAGGTCTACAGAGGGCCAGAAAGTTAGAAGTGCACATTTGGCAATGCAAATCACCCTACTACAGGTAGTCTTTGGCTTACAACAGTTCATCTAGGGACTATTGTTCAAAAGATACAAGGTTACAAAGTTACAAAAGTTACAAGTACTGAAAAAGACGAGTTATGGCCATTTTTCACACTTATGACCATTGCAACATTCCCATGGTCATGTGATCAAAATTTGGACGCTTGGCAACTGGCTCATATTTATGATGGTTGCAGTGTCTCAGGGTCATGTGATCATTTTTTGAAATGAATAATTTGGAAGAAGATCAGATAATGCCTCAGGATCCATCAGATAACCAAGAGGAACAGCCAGGAGGAAGGTATATCGGAGCAGTCCCTGACAGGGAGTAAAGAGGAAAAGTGTTGGCTCAATCCTAAGCAGCGTCGTAGGGAGAAACGTGAGCAGCAATGTAGGAGGCGTGGGAGGGTCAGAGAGTGAGCTGAATCATTGAGCCACACCCCACAGGGGATAAAAGGGCGTGTGTTTTCTCCTGAAACTTTGTACGAAACAAAGTTTAACCTTACTTCAGATTTTCTTTGTGGACTGCATTGTGATTTTCTGTGAGTAAAATTTTACTTACTATCAGTTCGGACTTGGCAGGCAGGACGTGTTGGAATGCCAAGAATTGGAATGCCAAGAATGCACAGAATTAACTCTGTGAAGTCTGAGCCAGCTTGCCTGCCTGTGTTTGTGTGAGTTTGTACTCTTTCATCTTTTGGGAAAGAGAAAAGGCGAGACAGAACACATAATCCTGGTTTTTTAAAGAAAATAGAAAGCTTTTCTTCCTTCCTTCCTTCCTTTCTTTCTTTCTTTTCAAGTCAAAGTTTTTGTAAGTGGTTTGACATTGTATCCTTCCAGGACTGAGAGAGAAGTTGTGGCCAAAGTTCACCTAGTTGGTTTTGTGTCTGAAGCAAGGGTGGAACTCAGGGCCTCCTGATTTCTAGCCTAGTGCCTTAATCATTACACCATAGTGACTTTCCAGTATAGTCTTAGCAGTTTAAAATTTGAAGCCCAAACTTAACTACAGTTTTTTGGTGTTTTAAATCAACTACAGTTTTAAATCTGGTTTGACGAAAAAAGTATGAAGGAGACTCCACAATTAGCCCAAGATGATATGGCTAGGGGAGGCTGTTGGAGTCTCTTTGCTCCCTGAATAATCACAACCCATGGAAAATTAGGGATACCTAATGAGTTTCATTTTGCATGCTTCTGTTTCATTTAATTCAGAAAGTCTAAAGTTGTGCCTAAATTTCCCTGGAAGATACTCACTGTTTTTATTTAGTTCAGTGGTAAACAATAAAAATCACTTATATAATAGCACTTGAGGCCTTTTTGGATAGTAAATGTAAAGCACATTTGTATAATAGAAATTTTGCCATTCTTATGCTGATTAAATATTCATAGCAAAAGCAATTACTGTGAAAATCATTTGTATGCTGCAAAACCTTTATTTCTGCAATGTGGTCATTAAAAATAAGGATGACATTGGTAGGGATTCTGGCTAGTTCTTATACTCTCAGCTAAGGAGCATTATTGATCTGCTGCAAAGTTAGCAGATCTTTGTGCTAGTCTTAATTAGTCAGCCATTTGCTGTTATTAAAAGTTTTCTTTGTCCCTTGGTTGCTCATAAACTCATAAATTTGTTGAACATCATCCTCTCACTGATAAATGTTTCACCCACAACTTGTTTTTGTTTCTAGCCTGTTGCTGCTTGGATCCAAAACGTTCACTAAAATGCAACATTCAATGCTCTAACATAAACAATTCCCTTTGGAAAAAAGTCCAACATTTTATAATGTTTAATTAATATATTTCTGCACTTTTCTTACAAAAAAAAAAAAAAAGATTAGCATTTGGTAATTAATTTGATATCCAGCTGATTTCTTCCTTAGAAAGTTCTTTTATAATTTAGCCCTGTGGTATTCTGTCCTTTAAGTTCTGGACCAAATTCAAGGAAACAAATAGAAAGACATTCGGTTCATGCAGCAAAAAAAGCAGCCAAGCTTGATCAAGAAAAACTTGGCTCAGACGAGGGGTAGGATTCTACCAGTTCGCACCTATTCGCTAGAACCAGATGTTGACATTCTGAACAATTCGGAGAACCGGTTGTTAGAAGAAATTACTGGCCTAATCCTGTAAGGAAGGCAGGAAGGAAACATTCTGGTGTTGTTTACAGAAACTGCCTCTCCGTTAACCCTTTTTACATTCTTGGCAGGACTAGACTTTCTGTCTCAGGAACTTCTCTGGAGTGTTTTTTCCCTCCTTTGCTAGTACTTTGCTTATGTGGAGTGGCCATTCAAAGTTACAATGGCACTGAAAAAAGTGACTTGTAACCATTTTTCACACTTATGACTGTTGCAGCATCCCCACAGTCATGGGAGGCCAGGCGAGAAGATGCATGCCTCGATGTGAGTAATATTGAGTTGGCCATGCCCAGCCAATAACATGACCACCAAGCCACATCTACCCAGTCAGATGACCACCTAAGCCATGCCCACCACCTAAGCCATGCCCACAGAACCGGTTGTTAAAAATATTGAATCCCGGCGTTTCCGGTTTCGCGTGGCTTCGGGGCAGCAGGAATTCACGACAGCTCGCGATTCCTGCTGTGCTAGCCGCCGAGGTACCCCCGATCCAGATGGGTCAGGGGGATATGGCTGCCCTGTAGGGACAGCTGAAGAGAGAGGGGAGTCGGACAGGGGGTTGGGGGTGTTGCAGACCCCCTCCCCCTCCGAAAAAACCCCTTTTTCCCAAGGCAGTGGAGCGGCGGTCAGCAATGGCCGCCACGAAGAAGCCAGCAACCGGGTAAGATTGCGCTGGAGGAAGTAAGGAGTGAAAGTGCTGTCTGAGCCGGGTCAAGTAACATCTTGCAAATTGGCTGGAACTGAGCTGTCTGAATTGCTGGAGGATACATTGTATCCCTAAGAAGAGCGAAAGCGGCGGAGAAGCTGTTAAAGGGAACTTTTTTTTTTTCTTCACTCTCCCACCCCATGGAAACAGCAGATATGTTTGGATATACTGGACATTGAAAGTGAATTGTTTTGAGAGTTGAAGCTAAGGGACAAAAGGGTTTTTGGACATTGAAAAACTTAAGAAATTGGAAAACCCTTGTTGGAGGTATGGATTTCTGATTATTTAAAATTGATATTGCAAGTGGGAAGGGAGAGGAAAAAAAATTGGAGCAGAAGCTGAAAAAGGAGGAGATTGCCTAGAATCCCAAAGAAAGGTATATGGTAATTGGACCTCTTTGATTAAACATTAACCCCAGAAAGAGAAAGAGAAGAAGGAAGAAAAGTATTAATTTTTGGAATTTTTTTTTTTTTTTGAATTATTCTTGATTAAAAATATTTGTGGTTGTTTTGGGAAAAGTTTCTTTTTTCATGATGGCATCGCTTGTGGATGAACTAAAGACTGAATATCAAAAATATAAAAAAGAAGATACTTTGGGCAGTTTGTTTCAATTCTTAGAAATGGCGTTATGTACTTATGAAAAGTTGACTACGCAGCAGAAGGACTGGGACAAAGAAGAAGAAGAAGCCATCTTTGATGAACAATGGGTTCTTTCCAGGGAGGAGGAGAAAAAGGATAAGAAAAAGGGGATTTTAAGAATTATAAAAACAACCAAAGAAGAGAAAAATGAGCGGAAAGGTGGAGGCAAGGTTAGGAAGCAAAGGAAAGGGAGGAAGAAAAGGGAGGAAGAAAGACAAAGGGGTAAAAAGGGCAAGGAGAAGAATAAGCAAGAGAGAAAGGGGGGGGGAGAAGCCTCAATGAGGGGAAGCAAGATCTAAAGAAAAAAAGTTTATTCAGAGACAATGGGTGAATTTAATTTAGGATAAAAGAGGGATTCTGGAGGGTACATAAGATTGTGTTTTTTATATGTGTATTTAGAGTATAAAATTTATTGTGTAATTTTAGAATCTTTTAAACAGAATCCCAAGAAAAATTGTTATATGAAGTCCTTTTAAGTTAGGGTAATGAGTTAAAGGTGTCACTCCAGTTGGTGTATAGGAGAAGTACAGTAAAAGAAAAAAGATGAATGGATAGTTGGAAATAGAACAGACAAAGAATGTTATTGAAAATGGAAATAAGATTTGGAAGGATATATAAAGGTTTTGTTATTTTTTTTTTTTTTTGTATATTGATAAAAGGCAATAACATTTTAATCAATAAGAAATAATTTGGATGAAAAGGAGAAGCTGGAATAAGATATGAAGTTAAATAGATAAAGTATTGGTTTGTTCTTTAATTATTATTATTTTTTTAGGAAAGAATTTATAAGCTGTTATGCCTTGATTGTTTATGCACTGTTTTTGTAAAACTGATAAAATTGGTTTATATATATAAAAAAGAAAATGATAATAAGATATGGAAGGATATATAAAGTGAATATGATGTTTGAATTTGTGTCTGTGTGAAGAGTTTCAACCCGGGATCAGGCAGCCTTCAGAAAAGATGTTTTAGTTTTGTTTGTTTTGTGTTTTGTATGTTTATGAAAGGCAATAAAATTTTAATAAGCAAGAAATATAATTTGGATAAAAGGAGAAGTTTGGATAAGATATGAAGTTAAATAGATAATGTAAATATTGATATTACAATTTGGAGTTATGTTCTATTGGCTTTCTTCTTTAATTATTATTATTATTATTTTTAGAAAAGATTCTTCAAGTTGTTATGCCTGGATTGTGTATTGTTTTTTTTTGTAAAATTAATAAAATTTGTTTTTTTTTTTAAAAAAAATATTGAATCCCAACCCTGGCTCAGACCATTTAGTTGGCTAGTGAGGGTGTTATGAACTAATAAAGGCGTTTAATAAAGTTTTAACAACCTTAAGAAAAAGCAGGGTTCTAATCCTGCACTTCTGATTGGCCGATAATAGCGATATCGGATTGGTCCTTTCTGGGAAATCTGATTGGCTGTTAACGGGCCAACTCTCATTGGTTCAAGGGTTAACACTTCCATGTTTCTCATTGGCTAATAGGTCAGCAGCCTACCCTATAAAAGGGCTGCTGCTGCCCTAGGGTTTTTGCTCTGTTCAGTATGATTAATAAAGAGTTGAAGTTCACTGTTCATTGCCTCATCTCCGTTACTTGCACCCATGCACAGAACTTAACACTGGCGACGAAGGTGGGATGCGGAGACATCAGAGCTGACTGAACACTACAGAGCACCAAACAGAGCACGTGGCTGAAGGTGCATCGACAATGGAAACCATGTCCAGCGGCGCCATACCACCCGCTCCATTTGACCCGGCACAAGAAGACTGGGACTCGTACATAGACTGGTTCCAGATGTTTCTAGAGACCAACTTGAAGGATGCCACTACAGGGAAAAAGCGAGCATTGTTCCTGACCCATTGCGGGCCTGCCGTCTTTAAGATGGCCAAGGCACTAGCGAAACCGGCTGAGGTGAAATCCATGGACTGGGACCTCCTCGCTCCCCTTCTAAGGGCCAACTATGCACCCGCCATACCAATGCTTGTCCGAAGACATGAGTTTTACCAAAGGGACCAATGGAAAGGAGAGAGCGTTGCAGATTTCATTGCAGATCTCTGGAACCTGGGAGGCCTCTGTGGGTTCACAGACCTCGAAGAAGCTCTGAGAGACCGAATAGTTCTGGAATTAGATGACCAGACAGCACAGAGCAAGATCATGGCCAAAGGGGACATCGATCTTGCTGATGTCATCAAAGACGCTACTGCAGCAGAAGCAACCAGGAAGTCAGCCGCCCGAATGCACCGCACCAACGCACTGCTCCGTCAACTCACCAGCGATACCTCACCTCACCTAGAGAGGCACACAACAGCGACTCACCACGAGGACCTCGAATGCCATCAGAAAGTGATGAGGAGGAGGTCAACTGGCTCCGGTCTGAACGTGACCAACGCAATCAGCTGAATCGAAGACTACTGCACCAATGCGCGGGTTGTGGGGCAAACCACCCACGATCAGACTGCAAATTCCTCGACGCGCTCTGCCATTCCTGTGGAAAAAGAGGCCATATCAGGAAGGTCTGTACAAGCAAGCAAGGATCCAGCCCAATTCAGAGGGAAAACAACTACCGCCAGACCACAGGGAATCATCCTGTGAGTCGGGAACACTTGAACCACCAATGGAACAACCACTCCTACAGAAATAAAACACTGGCCACTTCAACGAGATGGGAAGAAGCACACCAAACCATTACAATCGGTCACGCTTCATCGTTAGATGCAAAGAAGATCCGAGTGAGGGTCGTCATCAAAAACCAACCTTGTGTGATGGATGTCAACTCAGGATCATCCCTCTCAATGGTTTCCTGGAAGACTCTTAAACAATTGATCCCTGCCATCCGGCGTCAAGACCTCAGAGCCCAAAGAATTATACTCAAAGATTACCAGGGGAACCGAATACCGGTCGTCAGCTCCAGCCAAGTCAAAGTATCATTCAAAAATCGTACTGCATCATTACCGCTGACCGTCGTCAACCGCGACCGGCCTTGTTTGCTAGGCCTTCAATGGTTTGCCCCACTCGGGATTGAGGTAGCCGGCATTCACCAAGCCAGAGGCAATGACTGGGAGGAGGCCCTCATCCAGGAATTCCAGGACATCTTTGCAGACAAACTAGGTGAGTACAAGGGGACCCCAATATCATTTAACCTTAACCTTGAAGTAGCCCCCATCCGCCTTAAGCCTCGTCAGGTACCTTTTGCCCTTAAACCAAAGATCGACGAGCAGCTCGATAAATTAATAACCCAGGGTGTTTTAGAACCAACTGACCATGCCCATTGGGAAACCCCAATTGTCACACCCATCAAACCAGATGGATCGTTAAGGATTTGTGAGGACTACTGGGCCACCCTTAATCACGCCCTTCAACAGAACGCTTACCCGGTGCCAGTGGTGCAACACCTTCTCCATTCCCTGGGGATGGAAAAATCTTTGCTAAATTGGATTTAGCACAGGTGTACCAACAACTGCCTGTAGATAAAAAAACCGCAGAGGCACAGACGATTGTTAGGCACCGAGGCGCCTTTAAATGCAACCGACTCCAATTCGGAGTGAGCATAGCCCCAGGGATTTTTCAAAGTTTGATGGAGAGACTCTTGCAAGGGATCAAGGGGGTCGTGCCATACTTTGATGACGTTTTAATTGCGGCCCCGAATAGAGAAGTACTAGAAAGGCGTCTTAAAATGGTTCTCCAGAAATTTAAAGACTCCGGCCTAAGGGTTAAAAAAAATAAATGTCAACTGTGTACAGATAAAGTAGAGTTCTTAGGGTACCTAATCGATAAGCAAGGCATTCACCCCATTAATAGCTAACTCAAAGCGATCAAAAAAGCCCCAAAACCCAGGAATAAGACTGACCTCAAGCTTTCCTGGTGCTCATTAACTTTTACAACATCTTCTTGCCCCAGAAAGCGACCGTAGCTGAGCCCCTACATAGACTTCTCGACAAAAAAGCAACCTGGGTCTGGGGACACCGAGAGGAGCACGCATTCCGACAAGTGAAAAACTTACTAACCTCCGATGCTGTTTTAATTCAGTATAATGAGACCTTGCCTTTAACAATTACATGTGATGCATCACCGTTTGGAGTAGGAGCCATTTTGAGTCATGTGTTACCAAATGGTAGTGAGGCCCCTATTGCCTATTTTTCAAGGACCCTATCAAGGGCTGAACGTAACTATAGCCAAATTGACAAAGAGGCTCTTGCTGTTGTATCTGCTGTGAAACGGTTTCATGAATATGTGTATGGATGAGATTTTACTATTATTACCGATCACAAACCTTTGCTGGGGATTATAGTGGGAGACAAGCCAACCCCCTATATACTGTCGCCTAGAATGACTCATTGGTCGGAGTTCTTAGCTGTGTACAACTATAAATTACAACACCGCCTGGGGAAAGCCATTCTTCACGCTGATGCATTGAGCCATGCCCCACTTCTGGAAACCTCGACGACGCAGCTCCAACCCTTATGACACTCCAGATTGAAACACTACATTCACCACCGCTAACAGCCAGAGCCATCGCTATCAAAACGAAACGAGACCCTGTCCTGGCGCGAGTTCTCAGCTGGGTCGAACGAGGATGGCCAGTAGAACAAACCCCTGACGACTTCACCCCTTTCAGAAACCAGCAAACAGAACTTTTCTCGCAAAAAGGCTGCATCCTATGGGGAGATAGAGTCGTCGTCTCAGAGCAGTTACAATGAGCAGTATTGAAAACATTGCATTACGGTCACCCCGGCATCATGTGTATGAAACTGCTCACACAAAGCTATGCATGGTGGCTGGGCATCGACAAACAGATCGAAGCCTGGGTAAAGACTTGCTTAAAGTGCCAAGAAGTCAGCAATGCCCCACCTAGAGCAACTCCAACGGACTGGGAAACCCCCCGGGGGCCATGGTCCCGCATCCACGTTGACTTTGCGGGACCTACTAAGGGACATACGTTCCTCCTAACAGTGGATGCCTATTCCAACTGGCTCGAGATCCACAAAATGAAGACTACTACAACCGATTCCGTCATCTGAAAATTGAATAGGCTATTCGCAATGCATGGGCTGCCAGATGTTCTGGTCTCCGACAACGGACCCCAGTTCACCGCCCTGATGTTTGAACAATACTTAGCGGACCGGGGTATCCGCCATGCGCTAACCTCACCGGTGTACCCTGCGGCTAATGGCAGGGCCGAGCGCATGGTCCAATTTGTTGAAAAAAAACCTCCACAAAATGGACTATGGGGACATTGACGACAAACTAAACAGAATACTCCTACTCCAACACATTACCCCGCACAGCATCACCAACAAGACTCCAGCTGAACTGTTGATGGGACGCAAGCTCCGTTCCCACCTCGACCGGCTCCACCCATCCTACGCGCCAAAGAAACCCTGTGGATCTAGTGGAAAATGCCACGAGTTCATGGTAGGCGACTTAGTTTTCGCTAAAAACCTTTCCGGTGAACCATTATGGGTCGAAGCAACCGTAACTCAAACCACCAGGCCCAGATCGTACCGTGTGCAAACATGGGATGGAAAAATATGGAAACGCCATATAGATCAGCTTCGCTCTAGACTACAACCCAGTTTCCACGACTCCTGTGACTCTCAAACTGAGGGGGGAGGGGATGTCGAAGAAACCAAATTCGAGATGGTGGAAAGCGGAATCGAAGGAAGTCAGCAGCCAGGCGCAATACATGAAGAAGAATCAGGGAGAGGGATGGCCTCACCACAGAGGAATACCTCAACGGAGGGGAGCCCGCAGAGATCGGAGGACAACAACAACAGAATTAGTGGCACCGAGTCGTCCAGTGAGGATGTGGAACTGCCTGTACCAGATATATCAAAAAACGTCCCGCCGAAACCGGACTACAGACAAGAACCGGTGGGACAACGCAAATCTAATAGACAGTTAAAACAACCTGCATATCTACGGGATTACGTCACCGCACCCCTCAAACGGAACCTAGGGGGAAGGGGTGTTATGAACTAATAAAGGCATTTAATAAAGTTTTAACAACCTTAAGAAAAAGCAGGGTTCTAATCCTGCACTTCTGATTGGCCGATAATAGCGATATCGGATTGGTCCTTTCTGGGAAATCTGATTGGCTGTTAATGGGCCAACTCTATTGGTTCAAGGGTTTAACACTTCCATGTTTCTCATTGGCTAATAGGTTAGCAGCCTACCCTATAAAAGGGCTGCTGCTGCCCTAGGGTATTTGCTCTGCTCAGTATGATTAATAAAGTGTTGAAGTTCACTGTTCACTGCCTCGTCTCCGTTACTTGCACCCATGCACAGAACTTAACAGAGAGCATCTGAATTTTGTATCACTTCAATGACCTGAGATTGAAATCGAGATTATAAATGACTGATAAGATGAGATATCAGTGTATAAGAATAATGAATATTTGAAGAAGATGGGGATTCTAAATATACATAATAATTAAAAGTCTACACTAGTACATTTCCCTATTTCCAATATCTGGATCAACTGTGGAGATGAGAATACTTATCTGGAATAAGTTCCTTAATGTACTTTAATGGGTGAAAATGTTCCTATGTGGTCCAAACAACTGTTCCTTAAGGACATTGAGATATATCAGCCTGCAAGCATTCTGTTACACTTTTGAACATACACAATAACTTTGTTCTGTCAAAATCCTACCTCATTATATTTAAAAAAAATCCACCATTTCATGTAATATAAAGCTTTCCTTAATATATGCATTCTTTCTATATATTTTTCAATTGTTCAGTTCAATTCTATAATAGATGCTTTATGTGTAGAAAGCTAAAGAATGAACCACAAAATAGGGTCAATTTTTAATTTTTAACCATTGATGGACTAGCATACTTTTATTTAGATTGCATGGTTTACCAATGTATTTTAACTCTGACAAATGTTATTTGAATTTTATATTTGCATTTATTTTTATTTAACCCTTGACTTCTCCTACTCATAGATTATTCAATAAAGTATTTATTTACTTATTTCTGCTAACATGTCACTCCAACTCCAAAAGAACTCGGCTATTTACATACATAGAATAAAAAGGTTCTAATCTAAGAATACCCACATTTACTTTACAATTACAAAAAACTCAGTACAGGTAGTCCTCCACTTTCGACCACAATTGGGCCCAAACCTTCTGTTGCTAAATGAGACTTTTATTAAAGAGATTTTGCCCATTTTATGACCTTTCTCACCACAGTCTTAAGTGAATAAATGTAGTTGTTAAATTAATAATATGATTGTTAAGGAAATAATGCTTCCCCATTGACTTTGCTTTCAGAAAGTCACAAAAGGCAATCAGATGACTCTGGGACACTGCAACCATTATAAATACGAGTCAGTTGCTGAGCATCTGAATTTTGGTCATTTGACTATGGGGAATGCTGCAACAGTTTTAAGTGTAAAAAACAGTCATAAGTCACATTTTTCAATGCTGTTAAAACTTTGACCAGTCACTAAATGAACTGTTGTAAGTCTAGAACTATTTGTATTGAAGGAACAGCCAACTCATCATAACAGATGAAACCAGAAAACCTCATAATTCATAACATTTTATTATCCAAGGCTATGTGAAAAAGCCAAACTTCAGAGGTTTTATAAAAATTAAAACCATGAGTGGACATGAACAGGGAATCAAAATTTGGTCCTTTTCTTTAGAATTCCAGGACTAATCAAAATTCTCAGGAACTCTACTGAAAATCCAGTCACCCTGTTGTTTTTTTTAAATGATTTATATAAAGCTTGTGACATCTAGAGATTTTGCTTCTGTATTTTCATCATTTCTTGTACAAAATACAAGGTTTTCTAATGTATTTTTTCATATTCACTGGAGAAGAAAAGTTCTTCATTGATGTTCATAAATTATAATCAACCGTGCAGGCCCAGTGTGGCTTGGGACACAAATGATTTTTAACTTCACAATTTAGGGCTGAAACAGAATGATTTCACCAACATGCTAAGGAACAATTAGAACCTGTATCACGTCACAAGTCCTGCATTTTAATGCCTACTTTACACTCAATATCATGCATTTCATCCTAATTAAACAAACCAATCCGCTGAACTTCTGATGGGTGAAGTCAATGTCAGTTTCACAAGTTCAGAAAGGCTCAGATGACAGTTACAACCCATAAATTAAGATCTTTCCAACTTGCCAAGTGTTGTTCCCAATGAATTGCAATGACTCAGCATGCCCTAATACAGAAAGTCCTCGACTTACAATAGTTTGTTTAGTGAGTGTTCAAAGTTACAACAGAACTGAAAAAAGTAACTTATGACCACTTTTTGCCCTTACAGCCATTGCAGTATCCCCTGGTTACTTGATCAAAATTCAGACACTTGGCAACTGATTCATATTTATGATGGTTGCAGTGTCCTAGGGTCATATGATATTTTTCTGCAATCTCACAAGCAAAGTCAATAGGGAAAGCCAGATTCATTTAACAACCCATGTTACTAACTTAATAGCTGCAGTGATTTGCTTAACAACTGTGGGCAAGAAAGGTCGTAAAATGGGGCAAATCTCACATAACCAATGTCTCACCTCACAACATAAATTTTGGGCTCAATTGGGGTTGTAAGTCAAAGACTACCTATATACCATCTCAGTGAAAATAATTCACAAGTAATGATTTCTGTGTGCACAACTTGTGTGCATATTTCTGTTTTGGAAATTGCAAAGAGTGTTGATATCTTGATGTCCTAGACAACATACTTTGAAACCTTCAATTTTTATGTCTGAAATCTATACTAATTATCCAGCCAATTGGAATGATTTGACAGGACCTTCAGTTTCCTATTCCCTGGGGCTCTGCACATACGGTCCTCCTCTGATCCCTCTGTTGCATCACAAACTGTCAAGTCATTCCTTCTGGACATTCATTGGATCATCTGTCAAATGGGGGAATTGGTGGACTCTCAGATAACAGGCAGCAAATAATTGCTTTCTTGCCCATCAGCCTTGATGAAAATGACATTGGAAGGACCTTCCTTTATCCTATCTAAACAGAGAAATGAAAGTGGAAGAGAGGGACAATAGAGAAAAATCAAATAGGAACTTATATCAGCTTTATTTTCCATGCTTATCCCAGCACATTTAAAGACAGCTTGAAATAAACAGAAAGTCACAATAATAAAACATGCTTCCTGACAGGCTGAGTCATTGAGCAAAAAGCAATTATCAGCCAATTTTAAGTAGACTCCTGCTGTTTTCCTAAATGACCAGCTTGATAAATGAATGGAATGGGACAAGGAGCAAAACATCAGACGATGGCCTAGAATCCTCTTTACTTTTTATTGGTCTTGGAAAAACATTGAAAACAAATTGGTGAAGCCCATAAACCCAGTCATGAAGCTGAGGCTGAAGGAATGGGTGTCATTTGGTATTGCAGTAATCTCAGCTGCTGACACTTGCTATAATTTTAGTTGTAACTGCTCACAGCTATGTTATTATATTGTTTTTTCTTTTAATCTGTTGAAAGAAGGGGCAGTAAGCTGCTCAAAGTTGTACTGCATTCAAACAGCATATTAGGTCTTAGCAAGCAAATAAATAAAATAAACACAGTAAGTCTGCAGTTAGTTTTTTTAATGAATCCAGCATAAAACTCCATCATCCTTATTTATAGAAATAAGCTGAAATAATTCAGCAATAGTGACTCATTATCAGAAATAATTCAAAATAATTAAGTCTAAAATATATGACAGTAGCAATAAAAATAGCATATAGGTCTATAATATTTTAGCTGCAAAAATCCAAAAGACCTATAGATGATAGCAACATTTAAGTGTTTTTTAATTGTCTAATGGCTATGTGGGTTTATGCAGCCTAGATACAGTAGCCATAGCAGTAGTAATAGGTTGGTAAAAACACAGTTTTATTCTTACCTGAAAATTAAATCAAATTCATTTTACAAAGAAAAATTGATTTGTATCATGCTCCAGAAATAATATCTAGATGTAAGACATGATAGCTACAGGCTTGGTAATACAATATGAAACATCCTTATTCAGAACTGAGGCCTATAAAATATTCATATTTCTTTCAGTTAAAGTACATAAAAATTCAGCAAGAGTACATGAAAAGGATGGGATAAGGAGAGAGAAAGTTACAATCAGTACCACTTAAACATTTATATCAAACTGTGTAATAAGATGTCATCTTAATGTACCAAAAACTGTGAAAAAAATTACATAAAAATTATCCTGAACAGTGGTGGGATTCAATTTTTTTTTACTATCAGTTCTGTGGGCGTGGCTTGGTGGGCGTGGCAGGGGAAAAATACTGTAATATCTCCTGCTGGTTCTCCAAACTGCTCAAAATTTCCGCTACTGGTTCTCCAGAACTGGTCAGAACCTGCTGAATCCCACCTCTGCTCCTGAAGTATTTATTTATAATGCTAACCAGATTGTTTATCTGTCCTTCATATATACCAGATCAGGTCAAACTATAACTGCAAACTATAACTCTCTCTCTGTGTGTGTATTGTTTGCTTATAGAAATAGCGTGCATACATACACATACATATATATAGTTATAATTGTTATAGTTATAGTTATAATATACAGTATATAGTTATGTATACTGTAGTTATATAGTTTTCTTATAGTTATAGTACTTGGAATCATATGTGAGCTTCATAGTGGGTGTGCTTCATAGTGCTTTACAGACCACTTTAAGTGGTTGACAGTATCAGCATATTGCCCCAACAATAGGGTCTTCATTTTACCAACCTTGGAAGGATGGAAGGTTTTGAGCCTATGAAAATCGAACTGCTGGTGGTTAACAAAATTAGCCTGCAATACTGCATTCTAACCACTGAGCCACCACGGCTTATGAAATGTTGATCAGACCTTCTTTAATATGCATGGTGATGATCAAGGTTTTTTAACTCTTGTTTACTGAATAAAGATGAAGTGGGCAGCGGGAGAGGGTGTCTCCACTTAACTGCAAAGTTTTTCAAAGCTCTGAAAATCCCAGATTTTTGATGCCGATCCTGGAGTCATGAGCCAAGATTAGCTCTTGCAGCCTCCTGACTGTAGCAGGACTATGAAGCCATGGAGCCAGTTTCTGATTTAAAAAAAACAAAAACCTTGGGGTTTTGTTTATTGGAAGCTTCTGCAGAGAATCTGGTGCTTGAATACTGTGGAAATTGAACAGCCCCCTTGTGGTATCTCGGTTGTCATTATTAAGGAGTACTTGGCATTTTGTAAGAGATTTGGATATTACCTCGCTTAGTATATATACACTTTTTATCAGGGGTGGGATTCTACCGGTTCGGACTGGTTCTACAGAGCTGGTTGTTATGATTCTGCACAGTTTGGAGAACTGGTCCCACCCCTCCTTGTCCACTCTTCCCCTCCCCACCCAGTCACTTCTTAACGTGCAGGCACAACATCATGCACATGCCTGACATTGCTGACTGCTTTCTACCCTGCCCAGTCATTCCTTAAGGTATTTCTTTTCCCCACGCCTTCCCGATCATCAGCTGTGCCAGGATCCTCCTCGCTGTCTTACTACTTCACCCAGGTGGCTTCCCTGAGATCCAGAAGGCAAAAGGGGGCATGTGGGAGGGGGAGCTGCACCCCCTGCGCTCCATTTTTTGCAAAAATGCCCCTCCTCAGGAGGCTTGCCTAAGGCCCAGGAGGCAAAAGAAAATGGAGGGGAGGAGGTGCAGCAAAAAAGAAGAAGCCATGCCCACCCAGTCACATGCCCACCCAGTCATATGGCCACCCAGTCACACACACCTAGCCATGCCCATAGAACTGGTTGTTAAAAAAATTGAATCCCTCTCCTGCTTTTTATGCTTTTTTATATTATGCTTTCCAATCTGTTTGCTTGAGTTAATAATAAAGGTTAAAATCCCTTTATTCACTGGGTGTGCTTATTATCTCTGGAGCCAAAGGAACCAATTGCCTGGGCACCTGCTCACTGTTCTAACACTTGCCAAAACAGTGACATAGTAAATATTATTTACAATGAACAGATTTATCAGGAAATATGGATCTGAAGAAATCATTTTCCCCCAGATAAATAGAAATCACTTATGAAGAACCATTTTTTCCCATATCAATAGAAATTCCATTACATTTTTGATTTGCTAAGGGACACCAGCAAATGATTTATTTGAGGTGAATTATCACATAAGCTTCATAGTTTCTGATAGTAGTCCTACAGCTGAAATTGGGAAGGCTCCATATTGTATCATACTGGATTGGTCCAAACATTGGATTTCTAATCTCATATTCTACTGAAAATAAATGGTAACATTTCTCCTTGCTGACAATGAGACAGTTATCAGCATTGTGGCTAAACAGCAAGGATCCTACTATGTTTTCTAATTATAAATGGATTTCTTTGATAAAAGTGGATGCTAAAATTTTAACAACCACTTTAGCCCCTAGACCACAGCAGTTCTTTGAACTATTAAGGATCCAGCTGAGGCTGGTTTTATCCAGGGCTGAGAAGCTTCTGACAATATCAGACTTTTAATCAATGATGCTCTACAGATCCTGCTTTAATTCAAAATAGATTAGAACCATCAGCTATAATTTCTTAGGATGTTGAGAAATCCTTTGATACAGTTTCTTTGAAGTTTTGACTTATTTTGGATTTTCCTTAAGTTTTATATTGATATGATTTAGTCTACTTCTAAATCACAGATTATGAATGCTCTACTTTCTCCATCAAGATATATTCCAGAGAATATCTCTTTCTTCTTCTCCTTTGAATTTGGCTTATCTTAACTGTATAATGAGAAATTCTGAACAATTATAGTAAAAGATGAGAGCATAAGATGATATGACATACCCTCAAGCTTTAAGGGTAGATCACAGATTTCTGTTCTTAATTGTTTAATATATGGGTTTGATATCCTATCTATTTATTCTATAAATTGTGATACATTAAACTTGATACCACTGTCTCATACTAATAATTTAGGTAAGTATAAGGATTGGGACTTTAAGTTCTAATTTCTTTGTTTATTTTATTATAAGAATTCTCAAGAAACTTTGGGAAACGTAATACATTTGAACTGATAAATTTGAATTTTGCTCCTTATCTGGCCTAAGGAAATTTTCATCTCATACTTTGCCATGGGAGGGGAAACTTTAAAAAGGAAAAAGGAAGAAGATGGAAGCATACAATTATCGCCACCACCACCACTGCAGGGCTACAGCATGCAGAAAAATGCAGCTACAGGATGCAGAAAAATGCAAGCTCTCCAACTTCAGTTATTGAATTTCCCCAAAAGAGCAGGATTCTTCCACAAACATTAAAACCTAAATTCAACTCAGAACAAACAATTTTTATGCACCTAATACAAAATAGCAATAGTATTTTACATCTTTCTATCACTTCTATCAATATTTCTGATATTGCTGGGTTTTTCTTCAACGTAAAGAATAAAAACACAACTGGTTGCACCTATGTGTATGCACCATTATTTTTCTTCAAAGAAGTTCATTTCATGTTTGGAATACTGAAAAAAAAAGTATGTTAAAACAGCAGGGATATATTTTTTTCTAGCATGATTAATAACCAGAGACTTGCATGTTCATGCACACACACACACATACACACACACACACACACACCATCTGTATTGACTTTATAAAGGAGATCTTTATACAGGAGAATTCTGTACACTTTATACAGGACAATTAGACACTTCATACAGGAGAATTCACTCTATACAAAAGATCTTTGAAATCCATCCATTCAATGATTTTACAGAAAGCAGAGCAATGGAATAACAGAATAACAGAGTTGGAAGGAATTTTGGAGGTCTTTTAGTATAGTGCTTTTCAACCTTTTCACAGATTGTACCACTTTTAGGATATGGCAATATATTGAGTACCACAGGGGTGGAATTCAACTGGTGTTACTACCGGTTTGGTGACTACGTTTTGCTGCACACACATGTAAAAAAACCTTAGGCCGCCTAGACAACTAAAAAGTGCTGCGCATGGGTGCACAGCATTTGAAAAGCCTCTATTTCCCTGCTTTTCTACCTCATCTGGGCCACGCAAAGCAGCTGAGTTTGAAAAAGCAGGAAATAAAGGACAGGTAAGAGCCCAGGTGGGCGGATGGGCCAAACAGCAGCAAACACAGAACTGGTTCGGTGTCTGCTGCTCTTCAGAGCTATCAGCTCTATAGAACTGGGCAGAACTGGTAGCATCCCACCCCTGGTTACCACCAGTTGCCTAACAAGGTGTCAAAAACTTGATTACCAAAAAAAAAAAAAAGAGGAAAAAAATGATAAAGTATAGGTAGTCCTCAACTTACAACAGTTCGCTTAGTGACTGTTCGAAGTTACATCAGCACTGAAAAAAATGACTTATGGCAATATTTTTTTTATGACAGTTGCGGCATCCCGAGTGTCATGTGATTTGCATTTGGATGCTTGACAATTGACTCATATTTATGACAGTTGCAGTGTCCCAGGGCCATGTGAATCCCTTTTGTAACCTTCTGACAAGCAAAGGAAACCAGGTTCACTTAACAACTGTGTTACTAATTTAACAACTGTCATGATTCACTTTAAAAAAATGTGGCAAGAAACATCGTAAAATGGAACAAAACGTCGTAAAACAGAACAAAACTCATTTAACGCTTAGCAACATAAATTCTGGGCTCAATTGTACTCGTAGGTTGACAACTATCTGTACACCCACTTTCACTTTTAATAGGCAATTTGTGCCTGTTTCTCTGACATTAATATTTGCATCATTCTATTCCCTTCTCTCCCTCTACTTGCCTCAAAGAAGCCTGTCTTCTTCTCCGCCTCTCTTCCTCCATCCCTTCTCTTTCCCCATCATCTTTTTCTCTTTCTCCCTTTCCTGCCCAAATCTCCTCCTTTTCTCTTCCAGTCTAGCTCCAACTGACTCTTCTCCCCAAGGCTTTGCATGGCTCCTGGAAGCAGAGGTGATAGTCAGCAGGTTCTGACCAGGTCTGGAGAACTGGTAGCAGAAATTTTGAGTAGTTCAGACAACTGGCAAATACCACCTCTGACTGGCCCTGCCCCCATCTATTCTCTGCCTCCCAAGTCCCAGCTGATAGGCTGGGTCTTCTTTTGTTGACCTGCATAGGAGAATGGAGCTGGAAAGCAGGTTAGTGGAGTGGGGAGGGAATGGGGATTTGGCAGTAACCTTCCCCCGCCACGCTTACCAAGCCATGCCAACAGAACTGGTAATAAGAAATTTTGAATCCCACCACTGCCTGGGAACACCGATCAGCTGGAACTTCACGCGCCAATCCTGGGTGCTCAGAAGAGCCCCAGCAACACCCCAGCAGCTGACTCTCCCATAGGCCTCTGTGGTGCTTCCACCACTACAGCTCATCCCCCAACTACACTTTTACTCTCTGTTTACACTTTTTTATAGTGTTTTTCAACCCATGGTATGCATACCATCCGCCAGGCACCAAAGTACCACCACTGGTATTTATATAACAGGTTAAAAAGCACTGTTCTGGTACAGCACTTCTTCATATCTCCAGACATAGGAATGGTATAAAAGGACAAAACAGAATAAGCATAAACAAATAAAGACAGAATGCATCAAATAACAATAATTAATAAGTGCAACCTTTAAATATTGTAATTTATTACCCCTGAAATAATTCACAACAGTAACAGCCTCCAATGCCCACAAACTTTCTTACTTTAAACTCCTTGACAGGTATGTCTTGCAAATTATTTCCAACTGCTTTATCTCTAAAATTAATAGTTAATGCTGTAACTCTGTGTATTTTGAAACCTGGCTCCTTATTCGTCTATGGGCCTTTTATCTTCAAAGCACTTATGGTGCCTATAAGAGAGAAGGTGATAAATTATAATTGTAGAATCTTTATTGTTATGGTTGTGAGGCTGTTAAGTGAATGGAACATAAATATCAGCTTCTAGTGCTTATCTTTTCCAGCAATTCATTCATGCATCCTTAAACTGCTGTTCAGGATTCTCTACACAATTTTAAAAATCTCCTGGGAATCATAATGAGGACAAGGTCTGGACTAAAACACGATAGTGAAGGAAATGAACTAGAAAAATACACATAATTCTGAACTAAAAATGGTAGCTTGTGTTAAGTATGGAGCATGGGTGCGAATAATGGAGACGAGCCGGTGATAACAGGGAACTTCAAACTCTTTATTTACATGGTGTGACAGCTCAAACAGGGTGGAGGCTATAGCCTTCCTTATAAAGGCAACTTATTCACTATTCAACCAATAGCAACCTAGGAGCGCTAGCTCCATTAACCAATGAGAACGGCCTGTTAATGGCCAATCAGATTCTCCTGAACGGACCAATCTGATCTTCCCATTTAACAGCCAATCAGAAGTGCAGGGCCAGAACCCTGCACTTGACTTCAAGCTCAAGATAACTTTATTTGATATTTATTCATTCACAACAGCTTGCAGGAGGAAAATTATCTTCATAGAAGAACTGGGAAACTCTCTGGATAACATTTCCACATTCTCATTCCACCAGTAATCATTTTGCTTGCCTAATAGCATTACAATGAATGTTGCTATCCACATATAAGTTGGAATATAAAATTGGAACCACAGTCTTCATTTTGTTTCAGAGACAGACATCATTATCCCAAAGGTGCTTTTTCAAGAGGCAACTGAACTTTCTTATTTTACTTTGAAGACGTTTTGCTTCTTATCCAAGAAGCTTCTCCAATTTTGACTGGATGGTGGGGAATGGAAGGATTTATATTCCTTGCACACAGTTGGTCATTTGCATTATTTTAGAGTTGTTGAGGCCACTTGAAAGTTTATCTGTTTCCTCAGGGTCACCTGAGTAGTGCAAATGGCTGTGGAGCCTTATTGGAACTGCTTTCAGTACCATACCCACTTGCACTATTCAAATTGTTATGAACTAATAAAACGCTCAAATAAAGTTTTATCAAACCTATAGAAAATAGCAGGGTTCTAATCTTGCACTTCTGATTGGCCGATAATAGCGATATCGGATTGGTCCGTTCAGGAGAATCTGATTGGCTGTTAACGAGCCACTCTCATTGGCTAAGGGGGTTAACACTCCACGTCTCTTATTGGCTACTAGAGCAGCAGCTTGCCTATAAAAGGGCTGCTCTTGCCCTAGATTTTTTTGCTCTGTTCAGAATGATTAATAAAGAGTTGAAGTTCACTGTTCACTGCCTCATCTCCGTTCCTTGCGCCCATGCGCAGAACTTAACACTGGCGACGAGGATGGGATGCAAAGACATCAGAGCTGACTGAACACTACAGAGCACCAAACAGAGCACGTGGCTGAAGGCACATCAACAGTAGAAACCATGTCCGGCGGCGCCATACCACCCGCTCCATTCGATCCGGCACAAGAAGACTGGGACTCATCCATGGACCAGTTCCAGATGTTTCTGGAGACCAACAACTTGAAGGATGCCACTACTGGAAAAAAGCGAGCAGTATTCCTGACTCACTGCGGACCTGCCGTTTTTAAGATGGCTAAGGCATTGGCGAAACTGGCTGAGATGAAATCCATGGACTGGGACGTCCTCGAGCCCCTCCTACAGGCCCACTAGGCACCTACCGTACCAACGCTTGTCCGAGGACATGAATTTTACCAGAGAGACCAGCGGAAAGGAGAAAGCATTGCAGATTTTATCGCGGATCTCCGGAACCTGGGAGGCCTCTGTGGGTTCGCTGACCTCGAAGAAGCTCTAAGGGACCGAATAGTTCTGGGTTTAGATGCACCTCACGTGCAAAGTAAGCTGATGGCGAAAGGCGACATCAGCCTTGCAGATACCATCACTGACACTACTGCAGCAGAAGCAACCAGGAAGTGGGTTGCCCGAATGCGCCGCACCAACGCACCACTCCACCAACTCACCGGCAAAACCTCACCTTGCCTAGAGGGACATACAACGGCAACCCACCACGAGGACCTCGAATCGTGATCAGAAAGTGAAGAGGAAGAGGTCAACCGGCTCCTGTCTGAACGAGACCAACACCACCAGCGTAATCAGAGACTGCAGTATCAATGCGCAGGTTGTGGGGCAAACCACCCATGATCAGACTGCAAATTCCTCGACGCGCTCTGCCATGTTTGTGGGAAGAGAGGCCACATCGGAAAGGTCTGTAGAAGCAAGCAAGGATCCAGCCCATTTCAGAGGGGGACCAACTACCGCCAAACCACAGGAAATTGTCCTGTGAGTCGGGAACATTTGAACCACCAATGGAACAACCACTCCCACTAAAATAAACCACTAGCCAATTCAACGAAATGAGAAGAGGCACACCAAACCATTACAATTGGTCACGCCTCATGATTAGATGCAAAGAAGATCCGGGTGAAGGTCGCCATCGAAAACCAGCCCTGCGTCATGGAAGTCGATTCAGGATCATCCCTCTTGAAGGTTTCCTGGAGGACCCTTAAACAATTAATCCCTGCCGTCTGGCAGCAAGACCTCAGAACCCAAAGAATCATACTCAAAGATTATCAGGGAAACTGAATTCCGGTCATTGGATCCAGCCTAGTCCTGGTCTCATTCAAAAATCGTACTGCATCTTTACCATTGACCATCATCGACCATGATCAGCCTAGCTTGTTAGGCCTTCAATGGTTCACTCCACTTGGGATCAAGGTAACCGGCATTCACCAAGCCAGAAGCGACGACTGGGAGGAGGCCTTCGTTCAGGAATTCCAGGATGTCTTTGCAGACAAACTAGGCGAGTACAAGGGGACCCCAATATCATTTAACCTTAACCCTTAAGTAGCCCCCATCCGCCTGAAGCCTCGTCGAGTAGCTTTTGCCCTTAAACCAAAGATTGACGAGCAACTTGATAAATTAATAGCCCAGGGTGTTTTAGAACCAACAGACCATGCTCCTTGGGAAACCCCAATCGTAACACCCATCAAACCGGAAGGATCATTAAGGATTTGTGGGGACTACCGTGCCACCCTGAAACAAGCCCTTCAACAGAACGCTTACCCGGTGCCAGTGATACAACACCTCCTCCATTCCCTGGGGGGCAGAAAAGTCTTCGCTAAATTGGGTTTAGCACAGGCGTACCAACAACTGCCCGTAGATTAAAAAACAGCAAAGGCACAAACAATCGTTACACACCGAGGCGCCTTTAAGTGCAACCGACTCCAATTTGGAGTTAGCGTAGCCCCAGGGATTTTTCAGAGTTTGATGGAGAGACTCTTGCAAGGGATCAAGGGGGTCGTGCCATACTTTGATGACGTTTTAATTGCGGCCCCGAATAGAGAAGTACTAAAAGAGCGTCTTAAACTGCTTCTCCAGAAATTTAAAGACTCCAGCCTTAAGGTTAAAAAAAAATAAATGTCAACTGTGTACAGATAAAGTAGAGTTCAAAGGGTACCTAATCGATAATCAAGGCATTCGCCCCACCAATAGCAAACTAAAAGCAATCAAGAATGCCCTAAGACCCAGAAATAAGACTGATCTCCAAGCTTTCCTGGGGTTCATTAATTTTTACAACATCTTCCTGTCCCACAAAGTGACTGTAGCTGAGCCCCTACATAGGCTTCTCGACAAAAAAGCAACCTGGGTCTGGGGGCACCGAGAGGAGCACGTGTTCCGACAAGTGAAAAACCTATTAACCTCAGATGCTGTTTTAATGCAGTATAACGAGACTTTGCCTTTAACAATTACATGTGACGCGTCACCATTTGGAGTAGGAGCCATTTTGAGCCATGTGTTACCAAATGGTAGTGAGGCCCCTATTGCCTATTTTTCAAGGACCCTATCAAAGGCTGAACGTAACTATAGTCAAATCGATAAAGAGGCTCTTGCTGTTGTATCTGCTGTGAAACGGTTTCATGAATATGTATATGGACGAGTTTTTACTATTGTTACCACAAACCTTTGCTGGGGATTATAGCAGGAGACAAGTCAACCCCCTATATATTATCACCTAGAATGACTTGCTGGTCGGAGTTTTTGGCTGCGTACAATTATAGGCTGCAACACCGCCCGGGGAAAGCCATTCCCCATGCTGACGCACTGAGCCATGCATCACTTTTGGAAACCATCGACGACCCAGCTCCAACCCTTACGACACTCCAGATTGAAACGCTACATTCACCGCCAGTAACAGCTAGAGATATCGCGATCGAAACAAAACACGATCCCATCTTAACACGAGTTCTTAGCTGGGTCGAACGGAGATGGCCAGTAGATCAAACCCCTGACGACTTCGCCCCCTTCAAGAACCGGCAAACAGAACTTTTTTCACAAAAAGGCTGCATCCTATGGGGGGATAGAGTCGTCGTCCCAGAGCGGTTACAATGAGCAGTATTAAAAACACTGCATGAGGGTCACCCCGGCATTGTGCGTATGAAAGCGCTCGCATGAAGCTACACGTGGTGGCCGGGCATCAACAAACAGATTGAAGCCTGGGTAAAGACTTGTTTAAAGTGCCAAGAAGTTAGCAATGCCCCACCTAAAGCAACCCCAACAGAATGGGAAACACCCCGGGAGCCGTGGTCCCGCATCCACATTGTCTTTGCAGGACCTACTAAGGGACATACGTTCCTACTAACAGTGGATGCCTATTCCAACTGGCTCGAGATCCACGAAATGAAGAGTACTACAACTGAGTCCATCATCCAGAAGTTGAACAGGCTATTCGCGACGCATGGACTGCCAGACGTTCTGGTATCCAACAACAGACCCCAGTTTACCGCTCTACCCTTTGAACAATACTTAGTGGACTGGGGTATTGGCCATGCGCTAACTTCGCCAGCACACCCTGCAGCTAACGGAAAAGCCGAGCGCATGGTACAATTTGTTTAAAAAAACCCTCTACAAAATGGACTATGGGGACATTGAAGATAAGATAAACAGAATACTCCTTCTCCAACACATCACTCCACACAGCGTCACCAACAAGACTCCAGCTGAACTATTAATGGGACGCAAACTCCGTTCCCACCTCGACCGGCTTCACCCGTCTTACGAGCCAGAGAAACCCTGTGGATCTAGCGGAAAATGCCACGAGTTCAAGATAGATGACTTAGTTTTCGCCAGAAACCTTTCTGGCGAACCATTGTGGGTCGAGGCAACTGTAATTCAAGCCACTGGACCCAGGTCGTACCGTGTGAAAACCTGCAACAGAAAAATATGGAAACGCCATACAGATCAGCTTCGCTCTAGGCTACAACTTAGTTTCCGCGACTCCGGTAACTCCCAAACTGAGGGGGGAGGGGATGTCGAAGAAACCGAATTCGAGATGGCGGAAAGCAGGAACGAAAGAAGTCAGCAATTGGGCGTAACGAATGAAGAAGGATCAAGGAAGGGCCTCAACAGAGGCAAGCCCGCAAAGACCAGAGGACAACAACGAGAACTTTAGCAGCACCGAGTCATCCAATGAGGAACTACCGGCACCCGATTTGCCCAAAAACATCCCACCGAAACCGGGTTACAGACAGGAACCGGTGGGACAGCGTAAATCCAATTGACAGTCAAAACAACCTTCATACCTCAGGGATTACGTCACCGCATCCCCTAAATGGAACCCGTGGGGAAGGGGTGTTATGAACTAATAAAACGCTTAAATAAAGTTTTATCAAACCTTTAGAAAATAGCAGGGTTCTAATCCTGCACTTCTGATTGGCCGATAATAGCGATATCAGATTGGTCCGTTCAGGAGAATCTGATTGGCTGTTAACGAGCCACTCTCATTGGTTAAAGGGGTTAATACTCCATGTTTCTCATTGGTTACTAGATCAGCAGCTTGCCTATAAAAAGGCTGCTGCTGCCCTAGGTTGTTGCTCTGTTCAGAATGATTTATAAAGAGTTGAAGTTCACTATTCACTGTCTCGTCTCCATTCCTTGCGCCCATGCGCAGAACTTAACACAAATGACCCTTAGGTCACAGATAAACCTCCAGTTTGGTGTAGTGGTTAAAGCATCAAGCTAGAAACCAGGAGACCAAAACTTCCAATCTCACCTTAGGCCACATAGAAACCATTCAACCAAGGCCTTATTTCCATGTCTATTCCAGGCAGTAAGTTATTAAGGCCTCCAACAAACTGCCTTTCAGATCCTCAGGGAAAACCCTAAGTTCCTTTTGGATCCCATTAGGGTCTGTTAATTGCCTAATTATCCTACTTCTGCAGGGGGAAGGGGAGAAGTTGGTACCACTAAGTCCCCTGCCCCCACAAATCAAAAAAATAATCAGTCCACAGCAAAGGGCTCATGAAAATGTCCTCCTATATCAGATCACATTGCAACTGACTCAGGACAAACACAAGATATAATGTGTGATTGCCAGTATATATAGGCTATCAATTTGGGCCAGCATTATTCTCTGTTCTGATTGGCACATGGCATTTTCTTTAAGACATTTTTTTTAAACAGCTTTTTACTGCATACTCAACAACTCTGAAATATATCCTGTTCACCTTTAAATGTTTGCAACTAAATGTTAATATATGCTTTTGTATTTCTTTCTTTTAAAAAAAAAAGTTTAATGATTTCTTTTTTTATTCTCTGGTAAGATGGGTGTATCTTCCAAGGAAAAAAAGTGAAGAACTAATTAATTTAGTCACCTGCCTCTATACCACTAGGTCAAGAGGATACCTAATAGGATTGTTTCATTTCTTTGCCTTTTTATCTTTCAATCAGCAGAAAGGCAGTACAGGTTGTGAGATTCTTACCTTTCTAGCATACCAGCATAGAGGAAGGATGTCGTACAAGACACTCTTGGAAGACAGGGGTTGGCAGTGGGAACCATCAATCTACAAACTTAAGTTAAAAGATGGATCCAGGACATAGAGGACAAGTTTGTGAAAGAATGGATCATGAAAAAGATAATTTCTGTTTTTCAAGTGTCTTTACAAGTTTCCACGTTAAAACATTTCATTTGTTCTACCTAGACAGTGAATAATAAATAATTGTTTGTGTATTGTCTAGCCTATGAAATTTACTAATCATTGCAGTCAATTGACACAGTTCTTTACTCACAAAATGGTTTGGCCTTCACAAACTGATGCTGACCAAAAAGGATGCAACAAAAAAAATGACCTTAAAACATATTGTAGAAAATTAAAGCCAGTATCCTAAAAGGTTTATTTAATGAAATTATCGCTTATGATATATGTTTCACAACAGAGCAGGACAACTCAACGTGGCCGACTCACCACAACCAACTTGCCACATGCCAACTTACTGTGAGATAATTCAACAATTCAATTTAATTATTTAAAATAATGTAAAAATTATTTTAAATTTTGATATTCACATTTCATTTTGTCCTTCCTTTTTGCATCCTTTCTTTTATGATTCTATTTCACTATTTATTTGATATTAGTGTAACTCTTGTCCTCCAGCAAGTTGTGCTATGGCAAGTTGGCCATTATGAGTTGTCCTGCGGGGAGTTAATCATTTTCAGTTGGTTTTGGCAGGTTGGCCATAATGAGTTGACCACAATGAGTTGGCTGTGGTAAATTGCCCTAGATCCTTCAGACATGTCGTAAAGGTTAAAAAGACTTTGTGATATTTTGCTAATGTAGCTGCATGTTGTCATTTATAGTTTTAGGAAATAATTAATTAGTAGATTCAGGATAGGTGAAAAAACAAGTTGGAAGATCAGTACTGTTGATGAGACTCTGATGTCTCCATGTGAGGGCAGAAAACTAATTTGTGAAATACAATTTAAAGAGCCCACACAATTGTATTTTCTAATGGAAGGGAATTCAAGAAATGGATACAAAGATTTCTCCCACCTTTAATAATACCCACATTCTGCCTAATTGTTGGAGTGCCTCTGACTCATTGCACAAAAATTGGATGGGAAGGTATCTGCTGTTCTTATTGATATAAATGTCACACTGTTCTCTTATTTCCTATAAGAACATAAACAGCTTCTTAGATTCTACTATTCTACTACCAAAATTCCATTGAAAATTGAAAATGTCATGGAGGCTACAGCTTCTAATTACAAATCACCACTTTAACAGTAACAAACTTACAAAGGCTTCTTTGTTCCCTGCTGCTTTTTTCTTCAGCAGGCAGATGGCCCTTTCTACAGTTCTCTACTCATTATTTACTACAAGTCTGTTGTGTGTACTTAAGTACATTCCCAATGTACGGTTGCTGCAATTTCTGAATGAGTTGGACAATACTCTCCATAGCAGGTTCTAAGCCTGGAACTGGCGGACTGTAGGCAGTAGAGCACTAGCCAACGTTTGAGAAAATTCAAGCAAGTAACCTATGTCACCTGCAATAATATAGAGGCAAAATCAGGTGAAGACATTCAAATGTCTGCACTGAATTAGCTAAACTGTACCCTTGAGAAAAGAAAAGACCTAATAAATAAGTGATTATCTCACCTCTTTTGATTGGAATTTTTTCATGCTTTATTTCATTTTTCCCCGAACAATAAAGCAACCCTGCTCATTAAGCACTCCCTAGAGGGTGGTGAAATTCTAGTCACCAATTCATCTCACAACAAATCCTACTGAGATGCATTTTCAAGGCAAGCAAAGACCTACTACTGTCTTTTGGGATCAGTTTCAAGAGAGAGAGAGAGAGAGAGAGAGAGAGAGAGAGAGGTTTCCTTTTAATAGTATTTGGTTACAATTTTCAGACAACTATACTGTTTTCACTAACAAGAAAAACTTTCTACATGTCCAACACGTCGTACATAAAAACCAAAGCTTTTGTCCAAGCAAGCTAACATTTGTAATGCTTTTTATATGCACTACTTCACCACATGTCATTCAACAATATTTTTCTTCAAAAACAAAATCTCTTGTTGCAGGAAGGTGCACTTCATAATATCTGATCTTTCAGAAAAACATTTTCAATTGTAGCAAAATTTAAATGGAGAACAAAATGAAGCTTACTTATACCAAGTATTCATGACTAATCCCAAAAGGCTATAATTAAAATATCACTGAACCAAGGACAGGAAAGGAAAATTAGTGGAATGTGTATGTTGAAGCATTTACTGTATTTTTTTTTCTGAAAATGCTGACAATAAGAAATATGAGCAGAATAAAGGTAACCAGATCATCTTGCCAGAAGTGATATGATAAATATCTGCTTCTACACAGCTCACATAAAACTAAAGCTGAACTTTCCCAATATATACTATTATTAGGTATAAATAACATATTTGACGAATTCTAAAACTTTGCTTATATTGATATCCACAGCCAGGATGATGGAACACCATTCTCGTTGCCTGAAAGTTTGAATCCAAGGTTCTTTTACACACCTAGCTCCCATGGATCTGTTCCTCCTTCATACTTTTGATGACTACAAGTCCCTTTCTATGTCTTAACTACATATTCTTGCTGCAGAGGCCAGATTGGTCATCCATTTTCTGGAGACCTACTAATTCCCTAATAAGCTTGGTAATTGGTAAGGTGGGAGAAGAAAACATCTCATCTATCTTTCTAGATGATGGTCCTAAACAAAACAAAACTCCCTTTTGGTCTCTGTGAAATGCACTGTGCTTAAAGGATGGGAAAGTGAATATGGATTTGGCTGGGAAAGATGCTGGAAAAGGCAGAGAAATAGCCACTGTCAGCTTTAATTCAAACTTCAATGTGTCCATATTGACTCCTTGGACTCCAGCAAAACTGGCCATGATTGGTTTCCTCTTTGCTAGGCAGAAGGAATAATATACATACGGGGTTTGTGGTGTTCCCCTTGTCTGTTCCAAAAAGAGCATCAAAATCCATGTTCCCTATGAGTGGAAAATTCCTCTTTTTTGTAACCATGAGTCATGCCACTATCCCACCCCGCACCAAATTTAATAGCTAGGGTTTCCTTTAACTTTTTTCTTTCTCTTTGCTACAAAAAGAAAAAAAATTGCAAAGGAAGCACTAGGCAGCAGGGGTAGGGCAGGGGTGGGATTCAGATTTCTTAACAACCGGTTCTGTGTGCGTGGCCTCATTTGTGGGTGTGGCTTGGTGGTCATGTGACTGGGTAGCTGTGGCTTGCTGACTGAGCACGGCTTGGTCATGTGACTGGCTGGGCATGGCTTGTATATAAATATTATAAATATTTATGTAAATATTGAATTTTTTATTTTTAAAAAGAGCAACTTTTACACAAAAGCAGGCAAAGCAGGCAGGCAGATTGAGTTGCTCACAGAATCACAAATTCACTAAGATATCTATCTTTCTGCAATCTGCTACTTGAGTCTGTCACATAAAATTTGCTAGCAAGCCAACTCACAAAATTAACTCACAACATACCATGCATATAAATATTGATTTTTTTTATTTAAAAAAACAATTTTTACCTAAAACCAGACAAAGCAGGCAGCAAATTGAGTTGCTCACAGAATCACAAATTCACTCAGAGATTACCATTCTGCAATCGGCTACCTGAGTCTGCACTGAAAAATAGAAGCTTCAGACCTAAGGAAGGTTCAGCTCTGCTTTTAGATTAGCTAGAAACAAAGAAATTCAATTATTTCCTGCTTTCTAACTAAATCTCCCAACACAGCAGAACAACTGATGGTCGGGGGAAAAAAGGAAAAATAGCAACTTAGCAGGCAAGTTTGCCAGGTAAGGAGTGGGCTGGGCCAGCCAGTGGTACAATTTGCCGGTTCTCCAAACAGTGCAGAATCATAACAACCGGTTCTATAGAACTGGTCTGACCAGGTAGAATTCCACCCCTGGGGTAGGGCCAGTAGAGGCTGGATGCTAGTCCTCTTCCCTGCCTTTCTCTTCCCTTCTTTGCTTCGAAGGAGGGACCAGAACCTACTAATATGGGAAGATACAGTGCTGGCAATAGGTATATTCTGCCAGCAGTGAAAATCTGCAGAAAAATTTAAGAAAGCAAGGTTGGACCTTATGAAGCACCCTCAAATTTGATACAACTTTTTATTTCTCTGTGCTCCATTCATTCACAGCTAAAGGTGACCATGTTTAAAAACAAGGTCATTCCAGCAATGCTCCTCTCTATTATATACGAGCATATCAGTTTTGTCCTCTTGGATCTTTTATTTCTTGGTTCAATAAACTGCTTAATTTTGAAAGCGTTATTGAATCACTGTGTCTTTGTGCTACATAAGACTAATACAGTATAAAATAGTTGACTGAAGTTCAAATGAAAGATAGAGCAGCTTTCCTTTCAATGATTCAATTCAACTGTGAAAGTGGTGTTCAGTCTTTTGTCCTGCTCTCTGCATGGGGTTCTGCCACTTCAAAACCAATGGATTGGTTTATTTCCACAGAGTCCCCCTTCTATCCCATTGTCTAAAGCATTGATGAAGATATTGAAGAATACTAGTCCTAAGACAAAGACTTGGGTTACCCCACTGCATTCTTCCCTCCATATAAACGCAGTTCCATTAAGGACTACATATTGAGTGTTGTTGGTCAGCAAATCCATCAGGTAATGATGCTGTATGACCCAATTTTCTATCTTATCAAGTAAGAGATTTCAGTCAACAATCAAATGTCTTACTGAAGTCCAAGTAAATTATATCCACATCATTTTGCTGGTTCACTAATTTTTGTAAAAATAACATTTTGTAATAATAACATTTTGTAATAATAATATCTTGAAATGTATGAAATGTGGTTAACAAAATTCATTGTCTTCACCAAATGTTATTACATCCGACCTTGTGTTTCTTAGCCACTCAGAATTTATTCTTTGGATACGCTTAATAGCCTACTTGATAGATCCATCCTGCCTCTGAAAAAGGCCCTTACATTATTTAAACAAAGAAGTAGTGCATATAATCTTATGTCAATCCATCAAACATTATCCATAATAAATATTATATGGCTTACATAATTGGAAAAATCCATGGGGTTGGGACTCTGTTTTCTCAGTTACATCTAACTTTTCCACCTGCTCTTCTAACTAGCTTGTAAATGAAGAATAGGGCCTTTTACTGTATACTGGTGGGATTTAAATATTTTTACACCGGTTCAGTGGGCGTGGCTTGGTGGGCGTGCTTTGCATGTGTACGTGCACCAAACACACATTTTGCGCAGGCACAGAGGCATTCTAACTCACTTCCTGCAAGCCTGCACAATCCCGGTCACTTCAGTAGCTGTTGTGTGACATTCTTCTGTGGCACACAAAGCAGCTGCGCTTCAAATTCAGAGGATAAAAGTGACCATGGGAGCCCGGGTGAGCAGGTAGACCCAATAACATAGCCAGCAGAGTGGCAGAGAAAACCAGTTTGGTCTCCGCTGCTCATTGCTGCTACCAGCTTGGCAGAACTGGGTTGAACCGGTAGAATACCACCACTGATCAAGGCAGATTTTTATCACCACATCTATGTGAAACATGAAGATCCGTGCTTCCTTGTATGAAGTATCTGATTAGGCTGGCTGTATTTTCCATAAAGATTAACTGTAGCTAACAGCAGTGCCATATAAATTCTCACCATGGTTGAGAAGGATATATGTCTTTCCAAAACAACTAGAAAACTATAGTAGTTTCAACACCCCAAACTATAGATGTGTTATAAGTTTTTTTTACAAAACTGCATTGGTAGATGTGTGCCATATGCATACAACTTTTCTTGGGTCTATTTAAAGAATGATGATTTGATCAGCCTTAATACATCTGTTTGTCCATTAAATTGTAAGTGATTCCAATTGCAAACATTTTCTTTTTATTTCATGCAAAAGATATAAACAGGTGTTTTAAACATTTCTCACATCTGGCCCTTTTGAAATTCAGTCATGCATTCTGTTTCACAATCATCACTCACATAAAACCAGTGAATCAATTCTGGTTATATTTCTGTTAAAATAATTGATACATGTCCCATTAATTTAAACTGAGCTATTATTGCAGGCACAAGGAATAATTTGGGAGGCTATTCTTGTATCATAAAAATTAGCTAGGGCATTCACTCTTGAAGGATTGATGTTAAAGAATATGACTTTAAATGTTAATTGGTTTTCCTTCTACCATTATTCATTATTTACTTTGTTCTTTAGTTGCAGTCTCTAACTAAGTGACGTTATTCTAATCATTATCAGAAAATGTGCAACTCAGTCTTATATATTAATGTTAGAAGATATGATGGTACAAACAATAATTTGCAATCAATAATATTTGCAATAAAGAGCAAAAGTTGCTTTAAAAGAGATTAGACATTTCCCAAAGGGCCCTTAAAATTTAGGACAGAAATTTAGGACATATCTTCCAATGGCTTGAGGATTGTACCAGCTCTTTTTTATAGAGATTTTATTCCAAAAGCATGTGAACTAGTTTTAGGATGTATTTCAGAGGACCTTGTGTATAACATTAGTATCTTAAACATTTGCAAGTGTTTAAGCATTCATTTTCTACCTCAAATTCCCAAACCCAAGAAATGCTAAATTTATTTATTTATTTTGTCAAGAGATTATAAAATAACAGGTATAAGTATAAACATAGTTATGAATACATGAAATGGATACATATAAGAAAAATAAAACAAAAAAATAAAAGAAACAATAGGACAGGGACGGTAGGCACGTTGGTGCACTTATGCATGTGTTCTAGTGGTCAGGCTGATAGCCCAAATACTTCATACTCCTTGCTTATTAAAATATTTTTTTCCTTCAGGAAACAACAATGCTATACAAAAAAGTGCCAGGTAATTTCTCAAGGTTGTGTATATTTGGTTTCCACAGTATTTTAGCTAACAAGGACTTCTTTCTCTAACCAGTGATACTCAGAAAAGGGCTAGAAACAATGAATTGAAGCTATTAAATATATTTAGTAGATTTATAGCTGTTAAGTTCTGCGCATGGGCGCTGAGGAGACGAGCCGGTGAACAATGAACTTCAAACTCTTTATTAACATTGTGTAACAGCTCAGCTCAATGGCCACAACGGCCCCCTTTATATAGGCAAGCTCTTGAGTATTTAACCAATGAAAAAACAGGGAGTGCTAGCTCCGTTAACCAATGGGAGAGGTTCGTTAATAGCCAATCAGATTCTCCTGGACGGACCAATCCGATGTCGCTATTATCGGCCAATCAGAAGTGCAGGGCCAGAACCCTGCACTTTACTTCAAGCTCTCAATAATCTTTATTCAAGCACTTTTATTAATTCACAACACCCCTTCCCCCTGGGTTCCATTTAAGGGGTGCGGTCACGTAATCTTTGAGGTAGGCAGGTTGTTTTGATTGTCTATTTGATTTATGTTGTCCTCCCAGTATTTGGCCACAGTCTTGTTGGGGTAGGGCGTTATCTGGTGAACAGGGTGCCTCCAGTTCTGTATCCAAATTTTCGTTGCCACTAATGTTCTCGGCATCTCCTTGAGGTGAGCTTACTCCCATCCCCGATCCTTCTTCATGTGTTGCCTCTGAACAGTCATTTCTTCCGCTTATGCTTTCTGCCGTTTCAAATTCAGCTTCCTCGGTGTCTCCTCCCCCCTCAGTTTGGAAGTCAGGGAACTCGGAGATCCCCGACTGCAGCCTTGAATGCAGCTGATCAATATGGCGCTTCCCTATTCTATCGTCGCGACATTTCACGCAGTACAATCTGGGGCCGGTTACTTGGATTACAGTTGCTTCGGATCGCCCGAAAAGTTCCTAGCGAAAACCAAGTCGCCTACCTGGAAGTTACGGGATTTCCCGCTGGATCCGTGTGGTTTTTCTGGTTCATATGATGGGTGTAGATGGTCAAGGTGGGAGTGGAGCTTCCACCCCATCAACAACTCGGCTGGAGTTTTGTTGGTGACGCTGTGCGGAGTGATATGCTGCAAAAGCAGTATCCGGTTAATCTTGTCTTCGATATCGCCATATTCCATTTTATGTAAGGTTTTTTGGACGAATTGTACCATGCGCTCGGCCCTTCCGTTGGCCGCAGGATGCGCCGGCGAAGTCAGCGCATGGCGAATACCGCGGTCCTCCAGGTACTGTTCAAAGGACAGCGCAGTAAATTGGGGCCCGTTGTTGGATACCAGAACGTCTGGTAATCCGTGTGTTGCAAATAATCTGTCTAGTTTCCTGATGACTGATTCGGTTGTTGTATTTCTCATCTCATGGATTTCAAGCCAGTTTGAGTAGGCATCCACCATTAATAAAAATCTGTGTCCTTTGGTAGGTCCCACAAAGTCCAGGCGAATATGGGACCATGGTCCCCTCGGTGTTTCCCATTCTGTCGGGGTTGCTTTCGGAGGGGTGTTGCTAACTTCCTGGCATTTGTGACAAGCTTTTACCCAGGCTTTGATCTGCTTGTCGATACCCAGCCACCACGCGTAGCTTCGTGCGAGGGCTTTCATGTGCACGATGCCGGGGTGGCCATCGTGCAAGGTTCTTAGTATCGCTCGTCATAACCGCTCTGGGACAACAACTCTATCTCCCCAGATAATGCAGCCCTTCTGGGAAAACAGTTCCGTTTGTCAATTTTTGAATGGGACGTAGTCGTCAGGTATCTGGTCCAATGGCCATCCGCGCTCGACCCAGCTGAGGACTCATGCCAAAATGGGGTCTCGTTTCATTTCAATCGCAATATCTTGGGCTGTTAGTGGCGGTGTTCGAAGTGTCTCAATCTGCAGTGTTGTGACGGTCGGAGAGGGGTCGTCAACAGTCTCTGGAAGTGGTGCACGGCTCAATGCATCGATGTGGGGAATGGCCTTCCCCAGGCGGTGTTGCAACTTATAATTATAGGCAGCCAAGAATTCTGACCAGTGAGTCATTCTGAGAGATAATATATAAGGGGTTGCCTATCTCCCGCTATTATTCCCAGCAAAGATTTGTGGTCAGTCACTATAGTAAAGGCTTGGCCATGTACATATTCATGAAATCTCTTAACAGTGGACACAATAGCAAGGGCCTTTTTATCGATTTGACTGTAATTGCGTTCTGCTTTTGATAGCGTCTTTGAAAAATAGGCAACAGAGGCTTCACTACCGTTTGGCAAAACGTGGCTCAAAATGGCGCCCACTCTGAATGGTGATGCATCACACATGATCGTTAAAGGCAAAATCTCGTTATACTGCATCAAAACAGCATCAGAAGTCAATAAATTTTTCACTTGTCAAAACGCCTGCTCCTCTCAATGTCCCCATACTCAGGTTGCTTTTTTGTCCAACAAACGATGTAGGGGTTTGGCTACAGTTGCTTTGTGAGGCAGGAAAACATTATAAAAATTGATAAGGCCCAGAAAAGCCTGGAGGTCGGCCTTATTGCGGGGTTTTGGGCTGTTTTTGATTGCCCTAAGCTTGCTATCGGTGAGGTGAATGCCTTGACTATCAATTAAATATCCTAAAAATTCTACACAATCCGTACATAGTTGACACTTGTTTTTTTTTAACTTTGAGACCTGAGTCTTTAAATCTCTGGAGAACCAACCCCAGGTGATCCCTTAGCATTTCTCGAGTCGGGGCAGCGATTAACACGTCATCAAAATATGGGACAAAGCCTTTTATCCCTTGTAATAGTCTTTCCATCAAACTTTGAAAGATTCCTGGGGCTACGCTCACTCCAAACTGGAGTCGGTTACATTTAAAAGCACCTCGGTGCGTAACAATCGTTTGGGCCTCTGCCGTTTTTTTGTCTACAGGCAGTTGTTGGTATGCCTGGGCTAAGTCTAATTTAGCGAAGACTTTTCTGCCCCCCAGGGAATGGAGGAGGTGTTGCACCACCGGTACCGGGTAAGCGTTTTGTTGAAGGGCGTGGTTTAGGGTGGCTCGGTAGTCCCCACAAATTCTTATCAATCCATCCGGCTTGATGGGTGTCACAATTGGGGTTTCCCAGGGAGAATGATCGGTTGGTTCTAACACACCCTGGGCTATTAATTTATCAAGCTGCTCATCAATCTTTGGTTTAAGGGCAATTGGAACTCGACGTGGCTTAAGGTGGATGGGAGCTTTTTCGGGATTGAGGTTAAATGATATCGGGGTCCCCTTGTACTCAACTAGTTTTTCTGCAAAGACGTCCTGGAATTCTTGGACGTGATCCTCTTCCCAGTTGTTGCTGCAGATTTGGTGAATGCTGGCTACTTCAATTTCGAGTGGAGCGAACCATTGGAGGCCTAACAAACTAGGCCGATCCCTGTCGATTACAGTCAGGGGTAGGAATGCTGTGCGATTCTTAAACGAGACACAGACTCGGCTGGATCCAACAACTGGAATTTGATTCCCTTGATAGTCTTTGAATATGAGTCTTTGGAATCTGAGGTCTTGCCGCTGGACAGTAGGGATGAGCTGCTTGAGGGTCTTCCAGGAAACCATCGAGAGGGATGATCGTGAATCGACTTCCATCAGGCAGGGCTGGTTTTCGATGGCCACCTTCACTCAGATCTTCTTGGCATCAAGAGATGAGGCGTGACCGATCGTGATAGTTTGGTGAGCCTCTTCTCGCTTCGTTGAGTGGTTTAGGGTTTTGTTTCTGTAGGAGTGGTTGTTCCATTGGTGGTTCAAGGGTTCTCACTTTACAGGACAGCTTCCTGTCATTTGGCGATAGTTAGCCCCCCTTGAGGGCTGGCTGGGTCCTTGCTTGCTTCTACAGACCCGTCCGATATGGTCTCTTTTCCCGCACACATGGCAGAGCGCGTCGAGGAATTTGCATTCTGATCGGGGGTGGCTTGCCCCACAACCAGCGCATTGGTACTGCAATCTCTGGCATTGGTCTCGTTCGGACCGAAGCCGGTGGACCTCTTCTTCATCGCTTTCTGATGATGATTCGAGGTCCTCGTGGTGGGCTGTTGTAGCCTGTTCTTCTGAGTGGGGTGAAATTTTGTGGGCGAGTTGGCGAAGCGGGGCGTGGGTGCGGCGCATTCGGGCAGCCGACTTCCTGGTTGCTTCTGCTGCAGTAGCTTCAGCGATGGCATCTGTAAGGCTAATGTCGCCTTTCGCCATCATTACTCTGCATGCCTAGAGCATCTAATCCCAGAACTATTCGGTCTCTCAGGGCTTCTTCGAGGTCGGCAAACCCGCATAGGCCTCCCAGATTCCGGAGATCCGCTATGAAATCAGCAATGCTTTCGCCCTTCCGCTGATCTCTCTGGTAAAATTCATGCCTTCTAACGAGCGTTGGCATGGTCGGTGCATAGTGGGCCCTCAGCAGGGGTTCGAGGACATCCCAGTCCATAGACTTTACTTCTGCCAGTTTCGCTAGTGCCTTGGCCATCTGAAATACGGTCGGGCCGTAATGAGTTAGGAATACCGCCTGTTTCTTTCTGGTAGTGGCATCCTTCAAATTGTTGGTCTCCAGAAACATCTGGAAGTGATCCATATATGAGTCCCAGTCTTCTTGTGCCGGGTCGAATGGAGTGGGTGGTATGACGCCACTGGACATGCCATTGGTGCGTTTCAGCCATATGCTCTGTTATCATTCTTCGTTGTTCAGTCAGCTCTGACATCTCCACATCCCATCCTCGTCGCCAGTGTTAAGTTCTGCGCATGGGCGCTAAAGAGGAGACGAGCCGGTGAACAGTGAACTTCAAACTCTTTATTAACATTGTGTAACAGCTCAGCTCAATGGCCACAACGGCCCCCTTTATATAGGCAAGCTCTTGAGTATTTAACCAATGAAAACACAGGGAGTGCTAGCTCCATTAACCAATGGGAGAGGCTCGTTAATAGCCAATCAGATTCTCCTGAACGGAGCAATCCGATGTCGCTATTATCAGCCAATCAGAAGTGCAGGGCCAGAACCCTGCACTTTACTTCAAGCTCTCAATAATCTTTATTCAAGCACTTTTATTAATTCACAGCAATAGCCACGTTTTCCTCTTAAGAACTTTGATGTAGCAGATTCTACTTTAAAATGCAGAATACATGAGCTATTTTAAAACAGTAAAAAAAACAATTAAAATATAAAATAAATTATCACAAAATAACAGCTATAGATAAATCCCTAGTTTAAAGTGCAGCATGTAAAAATTAACCCAACAGAGTTTAGAACAAGTACAATTGCCAGAAAGCAAGAAATTTATAAAATCTACAAAATTCGGAATGCAGCTGAGCAGATACAGAACTCATAAATGTCAATCACAACAACCAATGAAAAGCAAAAATGCCTTTAGAATATTCTAAAAAGTCAGCAAACAGGAAGCTTTAACATTCCAAAGACAGAGAAGTAGTGGAGGAAAGAGTGTTATCTCTAATGCTGGCTAATCCCACAGTTCTATATTGATGGACTAAAAAGCAAGGCTTATAAAGCTGACATTAAAGCTTTGAAAGACTTATGTGAGGGGTTATTTGAATGACCTGCAGCTATAAAAGAAACACACATACAAAGCTATAAAAGGAACACACACGCTAGGATCTATTCTGTCCCACATATTAATGAACTGCTAATATGACTGGGGCACACAATATGTGTATATAGCAGGAACCAAATCTAGCAAGCTTTATTGCTGCTGGTTTGTGGTTACTGAACAATATATTGCAATTATCAAGCATGCACTGGTGAATTGAGATACGAGATCTCTAGAGAATGTTACTACTTGTGAAACAGCAAAGTTGATCAAAATATATTTCTAAGAAAGATATCATTGGTGCCTCCTTTCTAAAGGCTATTTCCAGAACACTCAACTCATATACCTGTCTCTTTAAGAGGAAGCAAGAATCAGGTGTATATTTTTTTATCAACAAAGCTATTTTCCACACTCCCAATTCTTTCTTGCTTGGATTAACTGTTATTTTTCTATATACACAATGACCCCATTAAAATGAAATTTCAATGCACCACTTTCGAAAAAAAGGCCATCCACCAAATAGTGTCACCATCCCAAGCTTTCATTTACTTGTGATCATTCATTCCCAAACTCTTTTTATATCACCTCCTTGAGATTAGCTTATATAAGAAGCATTTGTTTACTTATTTACTACATTTGCAGGTTGTCTATAATCAGTAATTTTTGGGATTACATCTCCACATGATTAGTTTTATGTAGATCTTGAAAAGAATAGGGGGCAAGATGAGTCTTTTCATCTAGCACAAATCCCTCATTCCTGGTAAGAATAGAGCTACTATCATTGTTCTCCCATTCCAGTTCATAAAATCTCAACTTAACAGTTGAAAAAAAAAACAAAAACAAAGATGCATTCAGCAACTTTAAGATATGTGGACTTCAAACTCTGGGGGAATTCTGGGAATTGAAGTCTATGCATCTTAAAATCAATGAGGTTGAGAAACATTTACACAACTGTTATATGGCATAAATAATACATGAGGCCTAGATAGTTTCTGTCCCAAACACAGTCAGAAACCATATTGGAAGAGAACCAATCAATATCCTCCAACATAGTAAAGCTGCATGGGAATGATCAAAATTATTGGTGTACCATCCAGCTTTCATTTTAGGCCAAATGTTATCAAATACCTTAAGTGGCTCTTTTATTGCAGATAAATAATTTGCAGACTCTGAAACTCAGCTCTTAAATGCAGGCTGCAGGTAATATCTTTACTTTGGAACTGGTTATAAAACAGCTATATTTTGTGTTAAGTTCGGAAGGTCGGGCTCATAGAGACGAGAGACTCAGAATAAGTGAACAACAGCTCTTTATTTACAGGCTAGATCTGAGTAAAAAATGGCTCGCGGCAGCTCTTTTTATAGAGCTTGGCCGCGGCTAGTGACATCGCTTTGAGTTTCACGCAATTGGTTTCATCCAATCACAGTAGACTCTTAGTGAGCCAATCACAGCCGTCTTTGCTGTCCAATCAGGTAGTTCTCTTTGTTGACCAATAGGAGTGCAGGGTTTAGGTAGGCGGGTCTTCGGACCTGCCTACTTGACCTGTGCGTTTCAGTATGTCTCTGGTCATCGCCTGGTTCGGATGGGCTCCGCGTCACTCCCAAGCATCTCGATGGAACCGCCTGGAAGGGTGAGCCGGGCCTATAGCTGCAACTCCCGCCTGGTTCACTTGGGTTGGTCGAGTCGTTTGCTTTGCTGCTCCCGCCTGGATTCTCTGGGCTGGTTGAGCTTGTCCGGTTACTCCTTCCAGGTGAAACACCTGTCTGCATCAGTTCTGCGTTTCCAGGTGAGTATGGTTGGTTTATTATTTGACTTCTCCTTGGGGGGTGTTCTGTTTGCGTTAAGAATTTTCCTTTTTTAATGTTTGAGGTCCCCCCCCCTCTGATTTCTTAGATACCATCTGCGGGCAGTGTGCTGGCAAGCCTTGACCGTAACTGGTTGATGTGTCGCTTCCAGCTTTGTCCATCAGTTGTTTCTAGGCAGTATGACCAGGGGCCAGTTATTTGGGTGATCTGTGCGGGTACCCAGAGAGAGTCTCCGGTGAAACTTTTGGCAAAAACAGTGTCACCGATGTTAAATGCGCGGTGTTGGCTGGTGAAGCCTGGGGGTTTCTCTGGATTATAGGTGGGGTGTAAGCGATCTAGCGGTGACCGGAGCCTTCTGCCCATGAGTAATTCTGCTGGTCATTTGTTTGTGCTAGTGTTCGGCATGATATGTTGGATGAGCAGCATTTTGTTTATTTTTTCCTGAATGTTGCCGTCTTCTATTTTTTGTATGGTTTTTGGTAAACTGAACCATTCGTTCCGCCCGCCCATTCACCGCTGGATAAGCGGGCGATGTTAGGGCATGTCTGATGCCATGGTCAGCCAGGTATTGTTCAAATGCCAGTGCCGTGAACTGTGGGCCGTTGTCGGACACTAGGACGTCTGGCAACCCATGTGTGGCAAAGAGTTTGTTGAGTTTTGTTATGACGGCTTGAGTAGTTGTTGTTTTTATGGTGCTAACTTCCAGCCAATTGGAATAAGCATCGACGGTAATTAGAAAGGAGTGTCCTTTGGTGGGATTGGTGAAATCTATATGGATCCGCGATCAGGGGCCTCTCGGGGTTTCCCATTCCAGGGGTGGTGCTGTGGGGGGGCGGATCGCATTTGTTGGCATCTGTTGCAAGCGGCTACTGATGTTTCTATTTGCTTGTCCATCCCTGGCCACCAAGCGTAATTTCTGGCCAGGGCTTTCATTTGGACGATGCCCGGGTGCCCTTCATGCAACATGTCCAACACCCGTTTTTGTAAAGTTTCTGGTATTACCACCTGGTTTCCCAAAGTATGCAACCTTTTTGGGAGAAAAGTTCAGTTTGCCGGGTCCTAAAGGCTTTAAACGGTTCAGTTTTGTCATTTTCTGGCCAACCCCTTTCAATCCAGCTCAGGACTCGCGCCAGCCGCTTGTCTTTTTTTGTTTCGCAGGCAATGTCTGGTGCAGTCAGGAGGGGGCTGGGTAAAGTTTCTATTTGAAGAATCGGGATCGTGGGTGCTGGGTCGTCTTGCACATCTGGAAGGGGCGAACGGCTTAAAGCATCAGCATGCAAAATGTCTTTACCAGGTCGGTGAGTGAGTCGGTAATTATAGGCGGCCAGGAACTCCGACCACCTTGTCATTCTAGGTGACAGGATGTTTGGGGTGGCCTTATTGCCAGCCAGTATGCCTAGCAGAGGTTTGTGATCAGTAATGATTGAAAAGTTCCTACCGTAGATGTATTCATGGAACCTTTTCACTCCGGACACGATTGCTAGGGCTTCCTTGTCCAGCTGGCTGTAGTTACTCTCTGGTTTGGACAGGGTTCTTGAAAAGAAGGCAATGGGTGACTTTTTCCCATTTGGCAAGGTATGACTGAGAATTGCCCCTACTCCAAAAGGCAATGCGTCACATGTGATTGTAAGTGGTAAGGTTTCGTTATATTGGATGAGGACTGCGTTGGAGGTTAAGAGGTCTTTTGTTTGTTGAAAGGCACATTCCTCTCATTTTCCCCAAGTCCAGGAAGCAGTTATCCAACAGTCTATGCAATGGTTCCACCATGGTCACCTTTTGGGGTAGGAAAACATTATAAAAGTTAATGAGTCCTAGAAATGCCTGAAGTTCCACCTTGTTTTTTGGTCTGGGGCTTCCTTGATGGCTTTGAGCTTTTTCTCGGTGGGGTGAATTCCATGTTTGTCTAGGAGATATCTCAAGAATTCAACTCTCTCGGTGCAAAGTTGGCATTTTTCTTTCTTAACTTTCAGGCCAGAGTCTTTGAATTTTTGGAGTACTGCCCTTAGGCATTTTCTAGTTGTTTTTTATTAGCTGCCACCACTAACACATCATCAAAATATGCCACTACTCCCTTAATTCCTTGCAACAGCCTTTCCATGAGGCTTTGGAAGACCCTGGGCATGACGCTGATACTGAATTGGAGGCAGTTACATTTAAATGCCCCCCAGTGTGTTACACTCATTTGTGCCTCGGTGGTTTCTGCATCAACTGGCAGCTGTTGATAGGCTTGTGCCAGGTTGAGCTTTGCAAAGACCCAGCCTCCCCCCAATGAGTGTAGGAGGTGTTGAATTACTGGCATGGGGTAGGCACTTTGCTGCAGGACGTGGTTGAGGGTGGCCTTATAGTCCCCACAGATTCTTATGGAACCATCTGGCTTGATAGGGGTGACTATAGGTGTTTCCCAGTGGGCAAGGTCAATAGGCTCTAGCACGATGAGCTTATTAAGTTGCTTGTCGATTTTGGGCTTGAGCGCAAAAGGCACTCACCATGGCTTGAGACGGATGGGGGTGACGTCTGGGCTGAGGTTGAAGGAGATTGGGGACCCCTTGTACTTGCCTAAGGTGTCATCGAAGACCTCTTGGAAATCTCGTGCGAGCGTCGCCTCCCAATCTTCTTCATTTGTGTGGTGGATACCTGCTATTTCTATTCCTAGCAGCACAAACCATTGTAGCCTGAGCAGGCTGGGGCAGTCTTTGTCCATGATGGTGAGTGGCAGTATGTTGGTGTTGCCTTTGAATGTGATTTTGAAGTGCCCAATGCCAGCTACGGGGATGCGGTTCCCCTGGTAGTCTCTAAAGGTCAATTTTTGGTCACTTAACTCATGTCGGCAAATGCTGGGTATTAGGCGTTTGATGGTGTGCCATGAGACCATGGAGAGGTAGGATCTGGAATCCACCTCCATGGTGCACGGTTGGTCTTCAAAGTTCACCGCTACGTGTACCTTTTGGGCATCTATGGTTGAAGAATGACCGATGACAACCGTTTGATGGGTCTCTTCTTTCTGCGGCCTCATTGCAATTTGCCTCATTGCAATTCGCTGATGCTTTTGCCTTTGCGCTGATCTCTTTGGTAAAAGTCATGCTGGCGAATGAGGGTGGGCACGGCCGGAGCGTAGTGGTTTTGGAGGATGGGTGCGAGATCGTCCCAATCCATCGCCTTGATGTCTACGGGTTTTGCCAAAGCCTTGGCCATTTTAAACACGGCGGGCCCTCAGTGTGTGAGGAATATGGCCCATTTCCAGTTGCTGTTGGCATCTTTCAGGTTGCTGCATTCCAAAAACATCTGGAACCGGTCGATGTAGGACTCCCCATCCTCAGTGGCCGGATTAAAGTGTGCGGGTGGCGTGGCGTTGCTGGCCATCTTGATGGTTATTTTGCGCCGTTTGCCATGTGCTGAATTGTCTCGTGTCTTCTCTATCCCACCTTCGTCGCCAGTGTTAAGTTTGGAAGGTTGGGCTCATAGAGACGAGAGACTCAGAAAAAGTGAACAACAGCTCTTTATTTACAGGCTAGATCTGAGTAAAAAACAGGGCTCGCGGCAGCCCTTTTTGCAGAGCTTGGCCGCGGCTAGGCTGCCAATGACATCGCTTTGAGTTTCCCATGATTGGTTTCATCCAATCGCGGTAGACTCTTAGTGAGCCAATCACAGCCGTCTTGGCTGTCCAATCAGGTAGTTCTCTTTGTTGACCAATAGGAGTGCAGGGTTTCAAGCCTGCTTATATGGAACATTTTGCATCCCGGCTTTTGGTGATATTTAATTCTGAATGGGCTTACTGCTTGATTTATCCACTGAGGCAAATGCATCTTATTTTTTAATAATGGCAGGAGCAGGAGTTAAAGTCAGATATTTGCAAGCTCTTCATTCAGGTTTACTTTTGTAATTAGAATAAACGGCATGCTTAAAAAGGGGGGAAAAAATAACAGCATTTTCATGCTCTTCTGAAACATAACTTTCCCATTTTAAATCAGTTTATCATAGATTATACTGTACATAATTACTATGTTGGTAAAGAGATTTTTGTTTAATCTCCAGGGATCCCACAACTACCTTTTCAAATTGCAATCTATTAAGCCTGTGCATCTGAGGAAATGGAAATTAAAGGTTTATAATATGCAGTCTCCTACTGGAATTTTGAGTGCATAGTTTCTATTTTTAGTTGAAAGACTGCCATGAAACCATTGACACATCAGGGGCAGATTTAGGGGGTATTTTAATTGACAAATATTTTCTAAAAGACTTTAAATTCAACTAATAAGAATTTGCCTCATTACTTTCTGTGAGTTTGATATAATCTGAAATTCTTGGACCCATTCTTTTGTTTGATCAAAAACAAAACTCCACAGAGCAGCTAGATTGGATTTTACACAGAATTTACTGGCTGCTGTAATCACAAATGTGTAGGGTAGCCAGTGTTCAGTGATTAAAAAGGACACCCTATAGATCCTGCTGGGACTGAATTTAAATATTTTATTTCCAATGTGGAGGGAAAAAAAATGTACTGAAGTCCTGTTAGAATTAATCTTCCTTTGGAAAACATAGTACATATGTTAATTTTCATCACCTCCTATTTAATAGGGAAACTGCTATGCACACTCATTGCAGTGTAAGTATCTCTGCAAATTGGCAATTTTTGCACTGACCATAGAAATTATGGTCAGTGCAAAAATTATGGTCTCTGAAATTATGAAAGAAGTTTAAATTAAAGTTTCTACTTCCAAGAACTTCAGGCATTTCAAAGTCTTTTTAAGGATCACTTAAATTATGCCAGAACTTCTTATGAAGGGTCTGTTGACTGTCATTGGCATGAAGCTTCCCCGTTGCTGTTAAAATCCATATCTAGTTTTCTATCACATTCTTCCCCTCCACATGATGGTCTAAGAAAGAAACTGGATATCAGGTTAGTGCATCATTTCTTTTTAACAGCACTGACTGGTCTTTTGGCCTTTCACCTCAGTTTCCAGTTATGTGGAAAGCACACTGCCATACCTCCCATTCCTGTATCCCAGAATATCCTTCTTGATTTCTCTCTCTAAATTGGACAGAGGAGGAAGAACTTGAAGTAGGGAATATTTTAGACTCTTGAAGCAGAGTTGCCTATGGGAATATCTCATTCATTGGGAGGACCACACAGACTGCCCATTCGGGAGCCAATTGACAATATATCCATATCCCTCCTCCTCTAAGAATTTCATTGGCAAAATACTCATGAGAAAATCACTAGCCCCAATTCTTAGTGGAAGAGGATTTAACTAAAGACAAGGTATAATAGCTGGTGAGATTCAGAGATTGCTTCACCCCCTCCAAATGAAAGAAAAAATTCTGAAATAGATGGACTTCTGACAGAGAATAACAAGAGGTCATATCTCCTCTCTTTCTACCACTAGTCAAGAAGGGGGAGGAATGGACAATTCTAAAATGAGAGAAAAGAAATTCAGGAATAATGGAGATGAAAAGGACGGAGACAACCCCTTCCATTTTATGCCCAGAATAAAATGAAAAAATAGATAGTCTTTAGTTTTATCTTCTCTATATAAATAATCCGTTTGTTGTGCTAACTCACATTGCATGAGATCTGCTCACTTCTTCAAAAATACAATTTTACCTTTCATCACCATGAAAATACACAATTCTTTATGGGAAAGGAAAATATATTGCCTTCCTAATAGGTAAGAATCTGTTAACTCAAGAATCAGTACACATATGAAAAAATAATTTCTATAATGTCTTTATGCAGGACAGTGAAATAATTAAGATAAAGAAGGACTTTAACTCCGAAAGCTATAAAAAGCAACTTGCCAGTACCTAAGGATCAGTGGTGGTATTCAAATTTTTTTACTACCGGTTCTGTGGGCGTGGCTTGGTGGGTGTGGTGTGGTGTGGCTTAGTGGGCTTGGCTTGGTGGGCATGGCAGGGGAAGGTTACTGCAAAATCTCCATTCCCTCCCCACCCCACTAACCTTCTTTCCAGCTCCGTTCTCCTGTTTAGGGTAAGAAAAGAAGACCCAGCCGATCAGCTGGGACTCAGGAGCCAGCGAATAGATGGGGGCAGGGCCAGTCAGGTGGTATTTTCTGGTTCTCCGAACTACTCAAAATTTCTGCTGCCGGTTCTCCAGAACTGGTCAGAACCTGCTGAATACCACCTCTGCTAAGGATGCTGAAAGTGATGATACTGGATTAAGTTAGCCAGTGCCTGGCATCATTTTACAATATGTGTAAACTGTAAGGGAAATCAAACTAAATTAACTAAACACATTTATTGATCATTTCACTCTGAAAAAACAATTATTTTTCTTTTTTGATAACTCTTCACCCTTTACTTTTGTAGAGTAAAATAAAATGCCCCTGGATAGTTTGGCATTTGCAGTTTCTAATACTTTCGTTTCCAAAGAACATTCAGATGCTGATTTCTAAAGATAGGCAATCTAGATTTCCCTGTACCTACACAATCCCATGAGATATGTTGATGGAAAGAGCATAACAGCTCTGTTTCACCCATGAATAAGATGTGACTTTGGATTTCTTGTTCCTCACCATTCATCCAAATACTACAGTTATAAGTAATTCAGTTTCCATAATTAAATAGTCCTTTTTCATATTCCTTGAAAAGATTTGTGGTATTTCTTATTTTTACTCTTTAATATAGCATTTTCCCACAGAAAGGAATCTATCCCTAATATATTAAAATTATGATAGAAGAAAATAAATTGGCAGTTTTATAATTAAGTTCTCCAAAGATGTATTTTAATTATAGCTCTTTGCTATTTTTCCAGTTTTTATTCCAATGGTTTTTATTTGTTTGCTTGCTTGTTTGCTTTTCTTAGGAGGCAAAACAGAAAGACATGTCTTTGTATTACTGTAATAAAGTACTGTACAGTAAAGAAGGTGAGAACCAGTTTTGTGTAATGGTTAAGACATCTGGTTAGAAACTGGGAGACTGGGTGATTTTGGGATTGTCATTCTTAGACGGTGAACCACTTCTGAAAATCTTGCCAAAAAAACTACAGAGACAAGTCTAGGAGTTAACAGTGACTCAAAACCTCAAATAAACAAATAGTTACAAAATTAACCAGAAAAATATCAGTCCTAAAGTATCCATTGCTTTAAAAGGGCAGGGGGAACCTATCTGCATTAGTATCAAAGTATATTTTCTTTCTTCATCCTAGAAGACTTATGATGATGGATGATATAAACCAAATCATAATGAAATGGAAATACTATCATTGACTGGTTAACTATTCAACACTTAGCCTTATATTTTTCTGTTGAAAAGTATGACTACTATAGAATACCTTCATAGGGTTCTTAGGCAGAAAAATCCATTTCTTTTCACTTTCTAATTGTATATGGTATAACTTATGCACTGTTTTCCCCATTTGTGGTATCCCTTGGTTTGTTCTGCTTTTAATTTCATTAATTATTGATGTGCATAGTGAATTTAATTTTATTTGGCCATTTGCAACCTGTTACCATTATGCTTACTCTCAGCAAAGCAGGATATGAGAGATTGTCAACTTTTTCTTCCCTGGGAGATTTTCCTCTTGAAAAAAGAATAGGTGAAACAAATCTAGAAACTGTGGGGAAAACCTAGATAATAAACTTAGGGTGGTTGCAGGTCAAGTTGAGGATTATTTCATACAAGAGTCAACCTTTGCATCATTCTGAAGCTTTCTTTGGTTCTCATTCAGTGGTGGGATTAAAAAAAATTACTACTGGTTCTGTGGGCGTGGCTTGGTGGGCATGGCAGGGGAAAGATACTGCAAAATCTCCATTCCCTCCCCACTCCTGGGGGAAGGTTACTCCAAAATCCCATAACCTCCCCACACCACTAACCTGCTTTCCAGCTCTGTGCAGGCAACAAAAGCAGACCCAGCCAATCAGCTGGGACTCAGGTGGCAGAGAATAGCAGGGGCGAGGCCAGTCGGAAGTGGTATTTGCCAGTTCTCGAAACTACTAAAAATTTCTGCTATTGGTTCTCCAGAACTGGTCAGAACCTGCTGAATACTACCTCTGCTTTCAATGCTTGGACTATCACAGAAAACAGAGGTTCTAATAGTAACTTGTTTCTTTATAAAAGCGTACTGGAGTTTTTTGTTATCTGTATCTATATCTGCATTAACTACAGAGGTGGTATTCAGCAGGTTCTGATCAGTTCTGGAGAACTGGTAGAAGAAATTTTGAGTATTTCGGAAAACTGGCAAATACCACCTCTGACTGGAGATTTTACAGTATCCTTCCCCTGGCACACCCACAGAATCCGTAGTAAAAAAAACGAATCCCATTAACTAGAAATGATATTAACAAAATCAAGGGAGTTAAGTATTAACCCAAAGCCTGGAGAATGTAGCCCACTTTTCCCATACCTTCTGGTCAGATAGGTGATATTGTTTCTAGAATTTACCAGCCAATGGACATGTGAGGTTTTCTCGGAGTTGAAATCCAACGCATACGGAGATGTTCCAACACAATTTAGCTGGAGAATATGGGGAGCTGTTTTTTGGTGTTCTGGATTTTTCTAACACCTTTAAACCTAAAATAGTTCATGAAAATATAAGCAAGATATGGATAAGCATGTAATAGCGGTTGCTGTTTTCTCTCTCATAATGCCCTAAACAATTCAAGCAAGCACAAAAAGTGAAAAATGTCAGAAGTTGCCATTATGGTTGTTATGGCCATAATTGGCAACAGCAGGGATATTAGGAAGTGCCTTTATTAATTCTAAGTGGGTTTTTCTTTGAAATTTTGTCAAAGTTGCTCCATTCACTTCCCTCCCCTCCTCCCCACTCCAATGCATAGGTGACAAATTTGAAGTGGTAGTTTAGGTAGACCTCTGAGTGAACCTACAAAGAAATTTTACCATTTTAGCAGCACAGAATGACAGAGTCAGCACATAAAATAAATATTTCTGCTGAAATAAGACAAACTTAGCTTCCATCCCACATGTCCTAATTTACCTTACTGTCCTTTCTTTCTACTTTCTCCCTACTGATCCACCTTCTATCTGCTCAGAGTTTAGACAGAAATCAACCAAATCTTTCAGGATGCAGAATATACACTGACCTTAATGTTAATCTCTCATTAATAAACATGAAATGCAGTATTTGGTATGACGTGATGATGGGATGGAGCAAACACCTCAGGGTGTGCTATATGAGTTATAAGCCGTGCCTTTATACCAATTCATGTTTTGTTGTTCGAGTAAATTTTTCATTTTATAAAAAAGGCTATTAAAACGGACATGTCTTCTTGTGCTAATAAGTATACATTGCCTGGAGGTTAAGGAAAACAACTCTTGAGGTTTCTTTTCTTCATTGCAACAAATGGTCCAACCTCTTAGAAATTGCTAAAGCCTTACAGACAACTGAGCTTTATTAAATAGCACTTTATCTTTTGCTACTTCCCAGATTAGGATAAAGGCAGGATAAATACACACAGAGAAAGACACACACACACACACACACACACACACACACACACACACGAAGAGCCTTTAGCAATAGCAATAGACCGATATACTGCCCCATAGTGTTTAACAGCACTATCTGGATAGTTTACAATGTCAGCATACTGCCCCTAACAGTCTGGGTGCTCATTTTACTAACCTTGGAAGGATGGATGGCTGAGTCAACCTTAAGCAGGTCCTGGCTATGGGCAGAGTTAGTCTGCAATACTGCATTCCAACCATTGCACCACCATGCTCTGTTAGAATATTTTCTGAGCTAATTCTTCTTCCTTTAGAGATGCTTCTTGAAAATTACCTTCATGCTTTTTACTGAAACCTAAACACAGACCCAAAAAAGTAGGACATGATAAAATGAACCTATGATAAATGGTTGAAAGGAGTGGGTATGAGTTTTGTCCAATTTTTAAAAAATCATTACTGCAGCCTCTAGAAGGTATCCTTTAGAACTGGTCTACGTCTTGAACTAATATTCCTCAGATCCCCTTTCTCAAAAGCTTTTTCTAGAATATTCCTTTTCCTCACTAAAAGTCAGTTTCTGCTTCTCCTTACACACAAGAAAGCTTAGCAAATATTCAGTATCCTGATATCTCATGTTTCCTATTCTCCCATTCTATTGTTTGGAGGTGCAATAGAAGTATTTTCTCATTTCTTTCAAAAGAACTGATCTTTTCCTTAGAAATTTATAGTGTCCAATCTACAGTAGACACTTGTTTGAGGGCAAATGAAACACAGATGCAATGAACATGTTTGCTCGTTGCATTACAGCTCTCCCAAGTTTGATATAGTGACAGTCTAGATTTGCTGCCCAAAACTGGTTCATTGCTTTATCTGGCAATTGAGGATTGTACTGGGAAATTCTACAGAAATATTCTCAGAATAAAAAGCACCTGAAAGGAAGCCACAACATGTAGATCACCTTGTCCAATCTGGTGCTTTCCAAATATGTTTTAGATACGTTCCTAAAATGTGGATAAAAATACCTGAAAAGGATCAGAATAGCAATCCTTTAAACCAATTACCGTATATACTCGAGTATAAGCCGAGTTTTTCAGCCCATTTTTTGTGCTGAAAAAACCGCCCTTGGCTTATACTCGAGTCAGCTGCTACGGCACCATGCCTGGCCTGCGCTGGCGTGGCTGCAACTGATCGCGCCTCCAGGGCAGCATCGCCGCCGCGGCTATCTACCCACTGAGGCCCACACAGGCGACCCCAAGCGGGCTCTCCTTCCCCATTAACGGGCGCCCGGGGCCCCCGCGAGCTCCTGCGTTGCACGCTTCCAGCTTCGCCAACAAACTGCCAGGCTCAGGCAGCCTCCTCCGCCCCCTACCCTAGCGGCGAAGAGCTGCTCCGGGGGCAGTGAGACAAAGTGCCTGGCTGCGCCATGGCGGGAGCCGCCAAGTGGAAGAGGGCCGCCCTCTCCTGGGGATCACGGCGTTTGCGGCTCTCCTGTTCAGTCCCCAACGCTGAAAAGACTTTCGGAGCTGTGGGCTCTCCTTCCCCATTAACGGGCGCGCTTCCAGCTTCGCCAACAAACCGCCAGGCTCAGGCAGCCTCTTCCACCCCCTACCCTAGTGGCAAAGAGCTGCTCCGGGGGCAGCGAGACAAAGTGCCTGGCTGTGCCGTGGCGGGAACCGCCGAGTGGAAGAGAGCCGCCCTCTCCTGGGGAGCGCGGCGTTTGCGGCTCTCCTGTTCAGTCCCCAATGCTGAAAAGACTTTCGGAGCTGCGGGCTCTCTTTCCCCATTAACGGGCGTGCTTCCAGCTTCGCCAACAAACCGCCAGGCACAGGCAGCCTCCTCCGCCCCCTACCCTAGCGGTGAAGAGCGCATGCGCTCCGGGGACAGCGAGGCAAAGTGCCTGGCTGCGCTGTGGTGGGAGCCACTGAGTGGAAGAGGGCCGCCCTTTCCTGGGGAGCGCGGCGTTTGCAGCTCTCCTGTTCATTCCCCAACGCTGCAAAGACTTTCGGAGCTGCGGGCTCTCCTTCCCCATTAACGGGCGCGCTTCCAGCTTTGCCAACAAACGGAGATGCAAATCTGGTAATCGCTTGTGGAGCCTCGGCACGAACCCCCTTTCTCCGCACTCCCCCCCCGCACTCCTCTGGCAGCAGCAGGCGGAGAAAGCCCCGCTTCCCCCTGGCTTTGATGGCACGCGTGAGTTGGCTTCCCACTCTTTTTTTTAACTCTCCTCCTCCTCCTCCTCCTCCTCCTCCTCCTCCTCCTCCTCCTCTCCTCTCCCCTTGTTGTCTGGTCTTCCCTAAGGAAACTCGAGGGCTCACACTTCCAGGTATTTCTCCCTGTCTTTCTCCCTGTCAATGATCTTTTCTTCCCTTTCCTTCTCTCAGCCCCATCCTCCTTCACCTTTGTCACCACAATCCTGAACAGATGAAGTTTGTACTTCTCAAGAAAGGTTGGATGTTCCTTTTGAGGAGGGAACCTAGTGTGACATCTGTATGTTGACCTACTACTGAGCCATGGCATGTGTGCACATGCAATGGAGGCATGAGGGAGAGCTGTGAAAGAGATGGTGGCTCTCCAAAACAGGATGTACATGCAGCACATACACATGCTTTTTTCTTGCAAGGGAGAGAGTGACTCTGTTTGGACATACAGATGAGGAGGAGGAATCCAGATTTGAAGGATTTTAACTCTTGTGTTTTAGCTTGGTTGCTGATTGAGCTAAGGTTTTTGTACTTTTAAAGTTATTGTTGATACCATATTGGTTTTGTTGGCTCTCTTTTCCACTTACAGAGCTAGTTTACTGTTTTTCTTTGAAATAAATATTCAAAAACATTTAACCTACTGATGCCTCAATTAATGTAATTTTATTGGTATCTATTTTTATTTTTGAAATTTACCAGTAGCTGCTGCTACCCTCGACTTATACTCGAGTCAATAAATTTTCCCAGTTTTTTGTGGTAAAATTGGGTGCCTCGGCTTATATTCGGGTCGACTTATACTCGAGTATATACGGTAAGTTTACAGGTGCCTCTCTCTCTTTTCTAGTTTCTTTTTTATTATAGTCCAAATGCTATATCTTTTTTTTTTAATGAAAGAGAGTATTTCAGTTTCTTAATATTTATCATTGACCACTAATTTTCAGCACTAAACTAAACAATTTAATTATGGGTTGAAGCACCCATTGCCTCCCTTGCTGTGCTCCTTCTTGTTTCTATCTTTCCCTCTGCAAATGTCTTTGTTTAGTTTAATTTATTGTCATTGCACCTTGTACAACAAAATCAAACACCATCTTCAGTGCACATCATGACCATGACCATGAAAATAAACACAAACACAAGTCAAACACAATCTTCAGTGTACATCATGACCATGACCATGAAAATAAACACAAACACACATCCTTCACCCTTCACACACTGAACTGGAAACCCACGACACTACACCAACACTGCACTATACAGAAGAATTCAAAAGAGCTACTGCCCTGGGATAGAAGCTGTTTTTCAGCTTATTTGTCCTTGTTTTTATTATTCTGTATCATCTGCCAGATGGTAATAGTTAAAAAAAAAAGGGTTTCCAGGATGAGATGGATCTTGGAGAATGTTTTGAACTTTCTTAAGGCAGCGAGAGCTATAAAGCTCTTTTAAAGTGGGGAGAGGGCAATCAATGATCTTCAGGGCAATGACATTAACCCTCTGGAGTGCTTTCCTATCTGCCACTGTGCAATTGGCAAACCATACAGAGGTGCAGTATGTTAAAATGCTCTCTATGATGCAGTGGTAGAAGGTCACCAGCAGTTTTTTATTCAGTTGTTTTCTGAGAAGCCTCAGGTAATATAATCTCTGCTGGGCCCTTTTGACCAGGGCTGCAATGTGGGCACCCCAGGTCAGGTCTTCTTTTAGGGTAATACCCAGAAACTTAAAACTGGCCACTTGCTCCACTCAGTCTCCATTGATAATCAAGGGCTGGATGTCTGATCTGTTCCTTCTATAAGCTCCTTGGTCTTATTGGGATTTAGGACCAAGTTACTGTCTCCACACCATGAAAGCAACCGGTCTACCTCATCTCAGTAGGCAGACTCATCCCCCCTAGAGATAAGTCCCACCACTGTTGTATCATCTGCAAATTTAGCAATAGTCTTACTAGCGAGAGTGGGAATGCAGTCATGCGCATAAAGAGCATAGAGTAAGGGACTCAACATGCAACCCTGTGGTGTACCAGTGTTAAGAATAAGGGCTGAAGAGGTATGATTATCTAATCTGACCCTCTGTGAGTGGCCAGACAGGAAATCCATAATCCAAAGGCAGATTGAATTAGAAAGTCCAAGGTTCAGAAGTTTAGACACTAGTCTTTGTGGAAGAATTGTGTTAAACACAGAAATAAAATCCACAAAAAGCATCCTCACATAGCCCTCCTGCTGTTCTAGATGAGTCAGAGCAGTGTGAAGAATGATGGCCACAGTGTCCTCTGTAGAGCTATTTTTTTCTGTATGCAAACTGGTGTTTATCAAATGTAGGCAGAAGACCAGAAATGATGTGCCAGCAGATCAATTTCTCAAAGCACTTCAGGATGATAGGAGTGAGTGCCACTGGTTTGTAATCGTTGAGGTTATTGATAGGGAAGTTCTTTGGCAGTGAAACAATGGTGGAAGCCTTCAAACAAGATGGAATAGTGGACTGGGATAAAGGCCAATTGAAGATCCTGATAAATCAGGATCAGCACAGTCTTTAAGCACACGGACAGAGATAGCATCAGGACCGGCAGCCTTTCTAGGGTCCAAAGCCCTCAGAATTCTCCTCACCTCCTGTTCCTCCACAATGAGGTGCGGGCTACAATTGGCTGGTAGTTGTGTTTTATCTGTCTCTGATGTCTCCACTTCAAAGCGAGCAAAGAAATGATTCAGTTTCTCTGCCAATGAAGCATCCCCCTCAGCAGGAATGACATTAGTTGGTTGATGGTTTGTAATTTGTTGAATCCGTCGCCATACCTGCCTCATGTTATTGCTATAAAAATTGTCCTCAATTTTCCTCTTATAATCAGTTATGGCCTTCCAAATACCTTTCTTCAGATTAGCTCTGGCAACACTGTATCTTGCCCCATCATCGGACCTTGGTCCTGTCATGCAAGAGGTGCTGGACTTCCTTGGTCATCCAGGGTTTCTGATTGGGATAGATCCTAATAGGTTTATCCACAGTGATAGTATCTGTGGTATTTAAATTGATAGTGTAAATTAAATTATTATTATTAAATTAAATTATGAAATTATTTTAATTCTCATATGTCTGAAAGAACAAATTAAAATAGCTGGTGTTAAAAGTATGTTTCTGCCCTTCATTTCACAAAGGAAAATGCAATCAGCATTTCTATTGAAAAGGAATTTAATGACTATTCATTTCCCTTGTTTCAAATTCAAGCAACAAACAAACTTCTGTTTTTGTTATTGTCAAGGAGATTGTTAGGGATACACCCTAGCAGAATGTGTACGGCAGGCAGGCAGGCAGGCAGGCAGGCAGGCAAATATGTGAGATAAACGTTTTTGTAGTTTACACTCAGTAAAAACAGATACACTGTGCTAGTTAAATAGTTTATTCCAGTAAGAGTTTTAGCATAGTCAAACAGTCCATATATCATTCACTAGTTCAGTCCATTCGGGGATTACTCAGTTGCAAAGTCCAGTGTTGAAAAAGAGGTCAGTAAACTTACAAATATCAGTCCAGTAATATATCTCCTCGCAGTAGAGATATGAAGAAGTCAAACCTCCTTTCTTCTTTCAACGTTCAAAAAACTCAGCAGCAGGGAACACGCAGTTAGCAATCAATCAATCCATCATAGTCAGTCAATCCAGCAAGTTCTCTTGCTCCCTCTTATGGCGGTTTTACAACCGCACCCAAAATTACATGCTTTGCAGTTTAAAGTGACACACACTTAAACTTACTATCATAGTTTGTATATATTATTTTACCCAAACTACGTTAGGCAACCTTGTTATTCCTAACATAATCCCCTTTTGGGTAATATAATAATATATATATATATTTACAACCTTAACCCATAGTCATCATAACTTTCTTTGTGTTTGACTGAACCTTGGGCTTTTGTAAATTGATCAGCAATATTTTCTTCAGTCAAACAATATTCCAGTTTTACCAAACCATTTTTTACAGATTGCCTTACATTCAGATATCTAAGATCTGTATGCTTAGATCTAGTTTTCACAGCAATATTTGTAGCCATCCGTATGGCTGCTTGATTGTCCTCATAAACTACAATGGAATCATTAAGTTATTCCCATATCCAATAACAACTGTTTATACAGAATTAAATCAGTACATAATAAAGATAGACATGAAAATTCTGCTTCCATTGTGGACATACTTATGTGTTGCTGTCTAATTGACCTCCAACCAATCAATGCTTTTCCTAACAGTATAGCCATACCTGAAGTTGATTTCCTAGTGTTTATGTCTGTTGCAAAACTTGCATCAGCATATGCACTTAAAATCAGATCATCTTTTGGCTCCAAATACAATGCATAGTGCATTGTCCTTTTAAGATATCTTAAGATACAATTTGTTGCTTGCCAGTGTTGTTCAGTGGGTTCAGCATTGAATTGTGCCAATCGATTAATGCTATAGGCAATATCTGGCCTTGACCAATTACTAATGTACAATAAACTACCAATTAGCGATTGATAAATAATCTTATCGAATTTTGGACTTTGAACATCAGTGTGGCCAAATTCCTGACTCATTGGAGTTTTTGCCGGTTTACAAAGTTCCATCTTGTATGTTTTTAGTAATTGATAAATCTTATCCTCTTGAGATATCTTTTTTTTTAAAAAAAACAAATTTTATTAATTTTACAAAAAACAATACACAATCCAGGCATAACAACTTGAAAAATCTTTTCTAAAAAAAAAAAAAATAATTAAAGAAGAAAGCCAATAGAACATATAAAATAACTCCAAATTGTAATATCAATATTTACATTATCTATTTAACTTCATATCTTATCCAGACTTCTCCTTTTATCCAAATTATATTTCTTGCTTATTAAAATTTTATTGCCTTTCATAAACATACAAAACACAAAACATAAACAAAACTAAAACATCTTTTCTGAAGGCTGCCTGATCCCGGGTTGAAACTCTTCACACAGACACAAATTCAAACATCATATTCACTTTATATATCCTTCCATATCTTATTATCATTTTTTTTTTTATAAAACAATTTTATCAATTTTACAAAAACAGTGCACAAACAATCAAGGCATAACAGCTTATAAATTCTTTTCTAAAAATAATAATAATAATAATTAAAGAAGAAAACCAATAGAACATAATGATTCCAACTTATAATATCAATATTTACTTTATCTATTTAACTTCATATCTTATCCCAGCTTCTCCTTTTCATCCAAATTATTTCTTGTTAATTAAAATTTTATTGCCTTTTATCAATATACAAAAAAAAAAAAACCATAACAAAATCTTTATATATCCTTCCATATCTTATTACCATTTTCAATAACATTCTTTGTCTGTTCTATTTCCAACTATCTATTCATCTTTTTTCTTTTATTATACTTCTCCTATACACTAATTGGAGTGACGCCTTTAACTCATTACCCTAACTTAAAAGTACTTCATATAACACTTAATTTATCTTGGGATTCTGTTTAGTAGATTCTAAAATTACACAGTAAATTTTATACTCTAAATATACATATAAAAACACAATCTTATATACTTTCCACAACCCCCCTTTTATCCTTGATTAGATTCACCCATTGTCTCTGAATAAACTTTTTTTCTTTAGATCTTGCTTCCCACCATTGAGGCTTCTCCTCCCCCCCCTTTCTCTCTTGCTTATTCTTCTCCTTGCCCTTTTTACCCCTTTGTCTCTCCTCCTCCCTTTTCTTACTCCCTTTCCTTTGCTTTCTAACCTTGCATCCACCTTTCCTCTCATTTTTCTCTTTTTTGGTTGTTTTTTCAAATCTTAAAATCCCCTTTTTCTTACCGTCTTTCTCCTTCTCTCCGGAAAAAACCCTTTGTTCATCAAAGATGGCTTCTTGTTCCTCTTCTTCTTTGTCCCAGTCATTCTGCTGCGTAATCAATTTTTCATAAGTACATAACACCATTTCTAAAAATTGAAATAAAGTGCCCAAAGTATCTTTTCCATCTTGTTCTTCCTTTTTATATTTTTGATATTCAGTCTTTAGTTCATCCATAAGCGATGCCATCCTGAAAAGAGAAACTTTCCCCAAAACAACCACCCAAGTATTTTTAATCAAAAATAATTCAAAAAAAGTTCCAAAAGTTCATATTTTTCTTCTTTCTTCTATTTCTTTTTCTGGGGTTACTGTTTAGTCAAAGAGGTCCAATTACCTTGTATCTTTCTTTGAGATTCTAGGCAATCTCCTCCTTTTTCCACTTCTGCTCCATTTTTTTTTTCCTCTCCCTTTCCATTTGCAACATCAATTTTTAAATGATCAGAAATCCATACCTCTAATAAGGGTTTTCCAATTTCTTAAATTTTTAAGTCCAATGTCCAAGAACTCTTTTGTCCCTTAACTTCAACTTTCAGAATAATTCACCTTCAGTGCCCAAACAAATTTCAAATCTTCATCTGCTGTTTCCATGGGGTGGGAGAGTGAAGAAAAAAAAAGTTCCCTTTAACAGCTTCTCTGCCACTTTCGATCTTCTTAGGGATACAATGTATCCTCCAGCAATTCAGACAGCTCAATTCCAACGAATTTAAAAGATGTTGATTGACCCGGCTCAGCCAGCACTTTCACTTTTCTTGCTTCCTCCAGCACAATCTTATCGGGTTGCTGGCTTCTTCGTGGCAGCCATTGCTGACTGCCGCTCCACCACCTTGGGAAAAAGGGGTTTTTCCGGATGAGGAGGGGGTCTGCGGCACCCCCAACCCCCTGTCCGGCTCCCCTCTCTCTTCGGCTGTCCCTACAGGGCAGCCATATCCCCCTGACCTACTTGGATCGGGGGTACCTCGGCGGCAAGCGCAGCAGGAATCGCGAACAGTCACGAATTCCTGCTGCCACCGAAGCCACGTGGAACCGGAAACCATCCTCTTGAGATATCTTATAGCCATCTTTGGTTTTATTTATTGCTCATCCTAGATACTGTTTTATCTCTCCTAATTGCTTTAATTTTATCCTCTTACCTAATAATGATATTATTTCAGTAGCTTCATTATTAGTTTTTGTAATTAAGGCAATATCATCAGTGAACAACAATAACAATGACACTGTTCCATATGTCTCTTTCTTAAATACACATGGATCAGCTAAACCCTATATTGTTTAACTCCTTAACAATATATTGGTTCCATTCATAACCAGATTGTTTTAATCCATAGAGACTCTTTTTAAGCTTCCAACAGTCATTATTTGTTTTATCATCCTTAATTCCTACAGGTTTCTTTAGGTATATAGTGTGCTGCAATGGTGCATGCAGATAAGCAGTTTCTACATCTAAGTGATTTATGATATAGTTTTTCTTAACTGCCCACACTAAAGCTGCTCTCAAGGTTGTTGCCTTTAGACTCGGTGCAAATACTTCATCATAATCACATGCAGTTTGATTAAATCCTTGAGCTACCAACCTAGCCTTATGGATAACAGTCCCATTTTTACCTGTTTTTAATTTAAATATCCATTTACAGCCAATGGACTTTTCACCTGGAGGTAATTTAACATTTTCATAAACTTCCATTTGTTTCAATGAATTTAGTTCCTTCTCCATCGCTCTATGCCAATTTTCTTGATCCTTTGCAGGATACATTCTAAATTCTTCAACAGTAGTTGGAACTTTACTAACTTGGCAAACTACACTTGCTTGGTACCTGTCAGGTGGTCTGGTTTCACGTGTTGAACATCTAGGTATTACAGGGCTTACATGTGGACTTTCATGTACTACCTGTTCCTGGTTATCTATTTCTTCCTGTTCACCTATTTCTTCCTGTTCTGGTCCTATGTGCTCTTCCTGTGCTTTCTCTTTAATTGTACTCTTATTATTACTGATATGTTGTTTTGGTTTTTTGTAGGTTTCTATGATTACATCCTTACTTGAATCTTGCTCCAGTTTTTCCCATCCTACATGTTCAAGGAATTGTGCACTAGCACTACAGTAAACGCTAGATGTACCTTTTTCCAGAATCTGTATGATTTGTGATTAGATTCATAACCTACAAAGAATAACTTTTTAGCCCTATGCTGTCCCTTATGTCTCAGTTGTGTAGGAATATGCACCTATGCTGGTGCTCCAAATGTGTGCATGTAGCTTAGGTCAGGTTTTCTACCATGCCACTGTGTGAATGGTAATTCATCTGTTGTTGAGTTAACAACATTATTCAATATATGATTACCACACATTATTGCTTCTCTCCACAAAGTTTCAGGTAATCCTGAATTTGACAACATAGTACGAGCCATTGCCTGTCTTTCTATAGCCTCGTCTTTGGCCTCGTCTTTCTATAAAGAAATTATGTTGTGGCCTATACGGTGCAGACTTTTTATATTCAACACCTGCCATCTTCAGTCTATTTTGGAATTTATTATTTATAAATTCCATACCATTATCAGTTACAAGAGTTACTAGTTTCCTTTTAGTTTTTCTTTCTGCAAACTTCAACCAATTAAAGAAATTCTGATATGTTTCCGTTTTACTCTTCATTAAATAATAGAAACCATATCTAGAATAATGATCCATTATGCTTAATATATAACGAGCACCTCCCACACTTGGTTTTTAGGACCTATAATATCAGCAAATACGACCTCTAGAGGCTCTTTAGTTTTAAATCCATTAATTCTATTTGCTGGTATTACCTTGCTTTTTTCTTGATTGAAAGCATTGCAGTGCAAATACTTACTGCAAGGCTTCAGTTTTATACCTTCAGACAGTTCAACCGTTTTCTTGAGCATTTTAAAATTTATATGCCCTAAACATCTGTGTAACAAATGTATGCATTCATCATGAGGTTTAACATTATTATACACTGTGTTAGCCACCTCTAATTGATTATCTTTTAACACATACAATTCACCTTTTAAAGTTGCAGTCACTTTTTTACCTTCCTTTTCTATTATGCAGTTTTCTCCCCGAAAGGTAACTACATAACCTAGTTTAATCAAAACTCTAACCAAAAGCAAATTAAACTTAAGTTGTGGTACATATAACATTTTTACATTTTCTTTTATGCAAGAACAATGTGCAATATCTTCACCTTTTGCTTTCATTTTCCAGCCATTAGCTAACGATATCTGTTGTGAACTCGTGGACATCTTAACAAATCTTTTCTTATCTTTTGTTATGCAGTGCGATGCTCCACTATCTACAATCCATAAATTATTATTCACAGTTTCATTGCTATACATGGCTAACTCTAAGCATTTTTCATCCTTTTGATGCCTTTTAGCATTCTAGCTGGCATTGTGGCATTTTCCTTTCTTGCAGAATCTAGCCAAATGTTCTTTTCTCCACAATTAAAACATTTTCTAATTGTATAGGGTGTCGAAGATAATGTCTTTTCTTGTGGTTGTTCCCTCCTTAGTTGATCCCTTTCAAGCCTTCTCCTGGCTTCTTCAATTAATCTGCCAGTAATGTCAGTTAATGTGAGGTTATCTTTTGGCAGTTGTTAGGGATAACATTGTTTACCCTAACTGGTTAAGGTAAAATAATAAATATGTAATCATAGTTTATAAGTTAAAGTGTCTGCAACTTTAAATATAGGAATGTAATTAAGGGAGTGGTTGTGAAAGCACTTTAAAAGAAGCAAGACGACAGCTTGCTCTCTCTCTGGCTTTGATGATCCCTAATTACTGCATGGACTCAAGACTGCGTTACTCGAACGGGAGAGATAAACAAAGGACTGATTTGTAAGTGAACTGACATAGAATATTCCACACGGACTAACTGAATATCCTTGAATGGACTGACTAAATGATACATGACTAATGGACTGTTATTTTGACTATGCTATAAATGGAATAAACTATACTTTTGATAGCACAAGCGTATCTGTTATTTTTACTGTATGCTAATAAACATGCAAACTTATCTCACTCATTTATCTGTGTGCCTATCTGACTAATGCTGCACATTCTGTTTAGCTTGACTCCTTAAACCTGGTTGGGGAACCCAGGCTTAACACTGGTTATGGGCCCAGAGGCTGCAAAGTCAGTTTAACTAGGATAAAACAGATTTATGTAAAAAGTGAGACTTTGTGTTGTTAAACATTACAGTAAACAGACAGCTGTGTTTTATTAATTATAGTTTTATATCCATATAAGAAAACATGGCACAAGTCAATCAACAAAGTTTGTCCCTTATATCCAAGCTGGATGGAACAAACTATGTATCATGGTCTATGAAATGTAGTCTACTTCTACGAAGAGAAAGTCTGTGGAACATAATTGAAAATCCACCAAACGTAGAGGAATGGGATCCAGAGGATGATGAAGATAGACTAAAAATAGAAGAATTTATGCATAAAAATGAACAAGCTATTTGCATAATTGGTTTAACACTGTCTGACCAACAACTTGTTCATATCCATGGAGAGCAAACAGCTGTTGGGTGTTGGCAGAAGCTGAAGAGGATTTATGTTCGAGATAACGTTGGTGCTCACATAAATCTAACACGAAAGCTTTTCAGGACGCATCCCCAGATGAATGGTGATATGCTGAGTCATTTGGAAACTATGAAAAGCATTTTTCAAGAACTGCACAAGAAAGAGCTTATTTTCTCTGAACTACACCAAGTCTACAAAATTCTATCTTCACTAGATGAAAGTTATGACAACTACGTCACTTCCCTTGAAATTTTGCCTAAGGAAAGTCTAACTTTAACTGATATAACTGGCAGATTGATTGAAGAGGCAAGAAGAAGACTTGAAAGAGATCAGTTAAGGAGGGAGCAACCTCAAAAAGAAGATAATGAATCTCCTACTGCATACGCAATTAAAAAGTGTTTTAATTGTGGAGGAAGAGGACATTTGGCAAGATTTTGTAAAAAAGCAAAGCGCCAGAACACTGGCCAGAATACTAAAAATAACCAAAATAAAAATAAAAATTTAGAGTTAGCCATGTATATTAACGGAGCTGTAAAAAATAATTTATGGGTGGTTGACAATGGAGCATCCCACTGTATAACAAATGATAACAGAAATTTTATCAAAATGTCCCAGAGTACACAGCAGATATCGTTAGCCAATGGCTGGAAACTGAAAGCTAAAGGTCAAGGTATAGCATATTGTTCTTTTATAAAAGAGAATGTAAAAATGTTATATGCAGCACAACTTAAGTTTAATTTAATTTCAGTTAGAATTTTGGTTAAACTAGGATATGTAGTTACATTTAAAGGAGATAACTGCATAATTGAAAAAGAAGATAAGAAAATTATTGCATCTTTAAGAGGTGAATTATATGTGTTAAATGATAATGGTTTAAAGGTGGCTAACACGGTTTTTGATAATAAGAAACCTCATGATGAATGTATTCACTTGTTACACCGAAGGCTAGGGCATTTAAATTTTAAAATGCTTAAGAAAACTGTTGAATTATCTAAGGGAATAAGTTTGAAACCTTGTAATAAATATTTGCAATGTAATGCTTGCAATCAAAGCAAAATCAAGGTCATACCGGCTAATAGAGTTGATGGATTTACTACCAAAGAGCCTTTAGAAGTAGTATTTGCTGATTTAATAGGTCTGAAAAAACCAAGTGTAGGAGGAGCTCGATACATATTAAGTATAATGGACCACTATTCTAGATATGGGTTTTGCTATTTAATGAAGAGCAAAACTGAAACGTATCTAAATCTCTTTAATTGGATTAAATATGCAGAAAGAAAAACTAAAAAGAAATTAGTAACTCTTATAACAGATAATGGTGTGGAATTTACAAATAATAAATTCCAGAATAGACTTAGAATGTTAGGTATTCAACATAAAAAGTCTGCACCATATAGGCCACAACATAATGCCATTATAGATAGACGAGCCCAAACACTATGGCACGTACTATGTTGGCAATCAATGGCACGTACTTTGTTGTCTAATTCAGGATTACCTGACAATTTATGGGGAGAAGCAATAATGTGTGGTAATCATATATTAAATAATGTTGTTAATTCAACAACAGGTGAATTACCATTCACACTGTGGCATGGTGCAAAACCTGATTTAAGTTACATGCACACATTTGGAGCACCAGCATGGGTGCATATCCCTACACAACTCAGACACAAAGGACAGCATAGAGCTAAAAGATTATTTTTTGTAGGATATAAATCTAATCACAGATCTTATAGATTCTGGGAACCAGGTACATCTAGAGTTTACGCGAGTGCTAAATTCCTAGAACATGTAGGATGGAATAGATTAGAGCAAGATTTAAATAATGAAGTAATTATTGAACCTACAAAAAGCAAAAAGATCAGACTAGTTAAAAGAAGAGTCCAATTAAAGAAGAAGTCCACGAAGAGCAAATAAGATCAGAACAAGAGGAAACAGTTGATCAGGAAGAATTAGATAATCAAGAACAGTTAATAAGTGAAAGTCCACCTGTAAGTCCTGTAATACCTAGACGTAATACACGTGTAACTAGACCACCTGATAGGTATCAAGCAAGTATAGTTTGCCAAGTAACTAAAGTTCCAAATAGTGTAGATGAACTTAGGATGTATTCTGCTAAGGATCAGGAGAATTGGCAAAAGGCAATGGAAAAAGAACTAAATTCATTAAAGGTAATTAAAGTATATGAAGATGCCAAATTACCTCCAGGAGAAAAATCCATTGGGTGCAAATGGATATTTAAAGTAAAAACTGGAAATGATAGGACTGTTACCCATAAAGCTAGGTTGGTAGCTCAAGGATTTAATCAAACTGCATCTGATTACGATGAAGTTTTTGCACCAAGTCTTAAAGCAACATCTTTGAGAGCAGCATTAGTGTGGGCAGCTAAGAAAAACTACGTCATTAACCATTTAGATGTAGAAACTGCTTATTTGCATGCACCATTGCAGCACACTATATATTTGAAAAAAACCAATGATTATAAAAGACAATAAAGTAAATAGTAATGATTGTTGGAAACTCAAAAAGAGTCTTTACGGGTTGAAACAATCTGGCTTTGAGTGGAACCAATATATTGTGAAAGAGTTGAACAATATAGGTTTTAAAACTGGTTTAGCAGATCCATGTGTGTTTAAAAGAGAAAATAATGGAACAGTGTCATTATTGTTATTATTTATAGATGATATTGCTTTGATAACTAAGACTAATAATGAAGCTAATGAGATTATTTCATTATTAGCCAAAAAGATAAAATTAAAGCATTTAGGTGAAATTAAAAAGTATCTAGGATTGACAATTAACAAAACAAAAAATGGATTTAAGATATCTCAAGAAGATAAAATTTGCCAATTAATTAAACGTATAAAATGGAACTTTGTAAACCGGCAAAGACTCCAATGAGTCAGGAAGTTTGCCAAACTGATGATCAAAGTCCCAAATTTGATAAGTCTATATATCAATCTTTGATTGGCATCTTATCATATATAAGCAATTGGTCAAGGCCAGATATAGCTTATAGTGTTAATCAGCTGGCACGTTTTAATTCTGATCCACAACAATGTCATTGGCAATCATTAAAGAGAATTTTAAGATATCTTAAAGGAACAATGAACCATGCATTGTATATAGAACCAAAGGGTGATTTGAGTCTTAGTGCCTATGCAGATGCAAATTTTGCAACTGACATAAACACTAGAAAATCAACATTTGGGATGGCTATATTATTTGGTAAGACACTAATAGGATGGAGGTCAATCAGACAACAGCATATTAGCTTGTCCACGATGGAAGCGGAATTTTCATGTCTGTCATTACTATGCACTGACTTAATTCTGTACAAACAGTTATTATTAGACATGGGTATAACTGTTAAAGATTCCATTATTGTGTACGTAGACAACCAGGCAGCCATAAAGTTAGCTACTAGTATTGCTGTAAAAACTAGATCAAAGCATACTGATTTAAGATACTTAAATGTTAGAGAATCTGTAAAGAATGGGCTAATTAAATTGGAATACTACATGACAGAAGAAAACATTGCAGACCAATTTACAAAAGCTCAAGGTGTAATTAAGTTTAAAGAGAGTTGTAACAAATATGATTTAAAGATGTAAATAGTTATTATTATTATTTAACCTAAAAGGGGAGAATGTTAGGGATAACATTGTTTACCCTAACTGGTTAAGGTAAAATAATAAATATGTAATCATAGTTTATAAGTAAAGTGTCTGCAACTTTAAATATAGGAATGTAATTAAGGGAGTGGTTGTGAAAGCACTTTAAAAGAAGCAAGACGATAGCTTGCTCTCTCTCTGGCTTTGATGATCCCTAATTACTGCATGGACTCAAGACTGCGTTACTCGAACGGGAGAGATAAACAAAGGACTGATTTGTAAGTGAACTGACATAGGATATTCCACACGGACTTTGCTAACTGAATATCCTTGAATGGACTGACTAAATGATACATGACTAATGGACTGTTATTTTGACTATGCTATAAATGGAATAAACTATACTTTTGATAGCACAAGCGTATCTGTTATTTTTACTGTATGTTAATAAACATACAAACTTATCTCACTCATTTATCTGTGTGCCTATCTGACTAACGCTGCACATTCTGTTTAGCTTGTCTCCTTAACCCTGGTTGGGGAACCCAGGCTTAACAGCAGTACTTCCAGTGAAGTTACATAGTCGTCATAGCTCTCATCTAATGAAGACAAAATTATATAAACCTGATGTAATTCTGTGAAGATAAGTTCTTTTTCATGCAGTTCCTGAAAAATCCTCTTCATAGTGTTTAAATGAGTCAACATGTCTCCATTCTTTTGAAGATGTGTTCTGAACAGCTTCCGTGTAAGATTTGTATGTGCTCCTACACTGTCTTGAACATAAATCTTCTTTAAATTCTCCCAACATTTCGCAGCTGTTTCTTCTCCATGAATATGGACAAGCTGCTGGTCACAGAGTGTCAGTCCTATTATACAGAGAGCTTGCTCATTTTTCAGTTTATATTCTTGTATTTTCTGGGCATCATCCTCATCCTCTGGATCCTAAGCATCTACCTCTGGTGGGTTTTGAATTATACTCCACAAACCTTCTCTGCATAGAAGTAGGCTGCATTTCATAGACCATGAAACATAGTTCGTTCCATCCAGTTTGGATATTAGAGACAAACTTGGTAAATTGATTTGTGCCATCTTTCTCTGGATATTAAACTATAATTAATAAAACACAGCTGTCTGTTTACAGTATTGTATAACTACACTAACTCTCACTTTATATAAGCCTGTTATATCCTGGTTAGTCTGACTGTGCATCTGGGCCCATAACCAGTGTTAGGAATACATCCTAGCAGAATGTGCACAGCAGTCAGGCAGGCAGGCAAATATGTGAGATAAACGTTTTTGTAGCTTACACTCAGTAAAAACAGATACACTGTGTTCGTTAAATAGTTTATTCCAGTAAGAGTTTTAGCATAGTCAAACAGTCCATATATCATTCACTAGTTCAGTCCATTCGGGGATTATTCAGTTGCAAAGTCCAGTGTCGAAAAAGAGGTCAGTAAACTTACAAATATTAGTCCAGTAATATATCTCCTCACAGTAGAGATATGAAGAAGTCAAACCTCCTTTCTTCTTTCGGTGTTCAAAAAACTCAGCAGCAGGGAACACGCAGTTAGCAAGCAAGCTATCCATCATAGTCAGTCAATCCAGCAAGTTCTCTTGCTCCCTCTTATGGCGGTTTTACAACTGCACCCAAAATTACATGCTTTGCAGTTTAAAGTGACACACACTTAAGCTTACTATCATAGTTTATATATATTATTTTACCCAAACTACGTTAGGTAACCTTGTTATTCCTAACATAGGTTAAAGGTAAAAATGATCCAGATTTGGCCAAACTGAATCAAAAGAGTTGGGATATTAATTACCAACTGCCTTGTGATGTGATCTTTGATGCACCTTTATTTGGAAATGAGAGCCAATTCTGTTTCCTTGTCTGAATTAAATTCCTATTTGCAAAGTCATATTTGGCGTATCAGACATGACATTATTCTGCATCTAAGCAAATACAGAATAATAGAGTTCTATTGCTGGAAAACAGAAGTCTTTGTAAAGATATATAAATTATGGGAGCATGTTAAAAGAGATCCCAAGCTCATTTCTGGCATCATTTTCCCATTCACTTTTCCAGAATTGATGAAAGCTGATTATGTTAAGGAACACTTATTCCATCATCAGTCTGGCAGGAACTATGAGATAAAACCAGGGGTAGAATTCAAATTTTTTAACAACCGGTTCTGTGGGTGTGGCTTAGGTGGTGGGCATGGCTTGGTGGTCATGTGACTGGGTGGACATGGTTTAGTGGTTATGTTATTGGCTGGGTGTGGCAAACTCAATATCACTCACATCAAAGCACGCATCTTCTCGCCTGGCCTCTCATGATTGTGGGGATGCTGCAACAGTCATAAGTGCGAAAAAAGATTGTACATCACTTTTTTCAGTGCCATTGTAACTTTGAATGGTCACTCCACACAAGCAAAGTACCAGCTAAGGAAAGGAAATTAACTCCAGAGAAGTTCCTGAGACAGGAAGTCTAGCCCTGCCAAGAATGTAATAAGGGTTAATGGAGAGGCAGTTTCTGTAAGCAACACCAGAATGTTTCCTTCCTGCCTTCCTTACAGGATTAGGACAGTAATTTCTCTTAACCAGTTCTCTAACTGCTTAGAATGTTAACAACCAGTTCTAGCGAATAGGTGTGAACCTGTAGAATCCCATCCCTGGTTAAAACTCCAATTTGCTCCCAACTTCATCTTGTTTTAACTGACAAATGTTCCTATAGAACATTCATTCATTTTACTTTGAGTAACTATAAACCAAGCACTTAAAAGTAGACTGGAATGGAGCAACTTAAACGCTTTAGGCGTATATTAGAGTTTTTTGTTAATCAATGAATAGCATATGCCACAATGATATGCATGTTAACATTAATATGAATATCAGCAGAAAATCTTCACCCAATCTGCACATATTGCATGTTCCATGCATTTGGGAAAAATAACCAAGTGTGAGCCCTACTTTCTGGGAAAACAAATGGACTTAGCAAGTTTATTGTGATTCAGTGAAGAACTGCAGATCTTCCTTGAGATGCCTCTTCTATAGCAAAGCCAGACTTACCTCTGTGGGATACGTAAAATGAGTTCACACACTGCAAAGTTTTCTTTCTCTCTTGTGGTGCTTTCATTTTCTTTGCCAGTACATTGAATTTAAGAAAATGTATTGTGCAGCTTCTGCTATTGTTATCAAGAATTGTTGACATTAGAAGACTAATGTACTGCTCTTTGACTGCTCTAAGCCAAATCATCCCTTTAGGCATATTACTACCAAAAGCTTCAAGTTCTAGTACATCATTACACATTTCTCCATTAAAGTGGGTTTTCTCCAACTGGGTTGTATCAACCTAAATGGGTCCCATCTTAATGTGGCACTAAGGGGGTGTGGAGTGGGGGGCATCCCCAAACACATTCAGCCATTCAATCTTACCTCAGTGTACTTCCTTCCCTCTTACTGGTTGAGACACTCAGCATCCATCATCACCAGAGTCTGCAAGAACTCCATGCAGAAGATCTTCCTTTCCTTTACTATGTGCCCATGGACAATACCAGATTCCCTTCCTGCCACCAAACTTTGACAAATATATCTAACTTGCTTCACAGTGAAGCATGGTGAATGCCTCTCTTCACTTTCTACATTGCCGGTATGCATGCGCAACTTCCAAAGAGGGTTGCTTAACCACTGAGGTTGTATCCTGGAGGAATAAGGTCTACTGAATTATGTGAGACTTAATAAAGAAATTTAAGCTTGTGCTGCTTTTCTGCAGGGCATGTGTGCCTCGAATTCCTTTGGAGCAGGTCGTCATCACATGATAATCAGATTGGCAAAGACAGGTCAAGAGGGTTGAGTGGCTTAGGTCATTATGGGAGATATGCAAGCTGTCCACTCCTTCCTTTCACTCTTTCATTATTTTTCTTTTTTTTTTTTAAATTAGGCATATTTTTAGATATGGATCACCGGTCACAAATTGGTACAGTTGCAGTCAAGTGGCACAGGAAAAGGTGACAATGAAAAAGCAAAATTAATTCCAAGTTTCTGGTATTGCTGCTGCTTTTTACATTATGACACAACTATTGAGAATTGAAACTTCAATGCAGATAAGATATGGAAATACGATTCAAGATTTATCAACTTTGGCTTTACATGGACAGGCCAACACGGTGAACTAAATGAATGGTTGTTGAACGTTAAACAAGTAAGGGGTGACTGTCATACCAATCCTGCAAAATTATTAACACATCTGGACACCAAATATCCCAAAGTGAAAAATAGAACTCTTGAGTATATCAGAAGGAACTGTATACATCACCATGACAAGAAAAGAGTATTTTGTACATTTTTTTGTGCAGCAATAAGAAAAATACCATTGACTTGTTTAGTTAAAATATAAAACTTCCAGATAATTCAATTATATTTTGTGTAATTGGAAATGTTAATTCATATTTATAATAAATTTTCATTTTATTATTTATTTTTTGACAGTTGTACTTTGCCTCTTAATTAAGCGCTCTTTTTTCATTATTGTTATTATTACTATTATTTACCTGAACAAATTCTATAGCCCAAAAAAGTTCAAACATTCCTTCACTAAAGGCAGATTTTAGGATAACAGACATGTTCTTCTTCTGCCATCTCACCCAATATGACCATGTGGCTTGCAACACTGTAGTGCTGCAATAATGCGCTGTTGAAATCCGCCTTACATTTTTTCAAAACATTTATTCTCTTAAAAAAAAGACATATATTTTTCTACCTACTTCTCAGGGGATTTGAAAATTATGTTCAATTTTGTCTTGGTGGCATTTTTTTTTTTTTTTGAGTGACAAATAACTGGTGTTCTTGCTTAAACATATTTCACTCTGAACCACTCACACTTCCCATTCTCAAAAAAAGCCCTATAAGAAACATTCTCTCAGAATCCATTCTCCAGGGAAGCTGCAGATCACTGAAAATGACTGGATGATTAAAGAACGTACATTCACAAAGTTTTCTGCCATCTCATAAATAAATCATTAAAAAAATTCTTCACAATTTTCTCAAAAATTCTCTTCACCTTCAAAAGGTATTTTGAAGACAAATTATCTTTCTTCAAACTGAATGAGAAAAAAATTATAGAATATCTTTCTGCATGGTATAGAATACATACAAGATTTTGAAGAGCTTGTAAAGGAATTTTTAGTCATCGATTCAGTTTAGTCTGAAAAAGAACTTTGGAGAATGGTAATTGCAAAAGGCATGAACACATAATAATATTTTTCAGGTCTTTCCCTAAATCTGAACCATATTTATTCATGTAGCATATAGTTGCCGAAACTTTCTTTTTTTTTTTTTTTAAACAAATTTTATTAATTTTACAGAAAATACAATACACAAACATACAAAACACAAAACATAAACAAAACTAAAAGATCTTTTCTGAAGGTTGTCTGATCCCGGGTTAAAACTCTTCACACAGACACAAATTCAAACATCATATTCACTTTGTATATCCTTCCATATCTTATTATCATTTTCTTTTTTTATATATATATATAAACCATTTTTATCAATTTTATAAAAACAATGCACAAAAAATCAAGGCATAACAGCTTATAAATTCTTTTCTAGGAAAAAATAATAATAAAAAACCAATAGAACATAACAATTCCAAATTATAGTATCAATACTTTATCTATTTAACTTCATATCTTATCCCTACTTCTCCTTTTCATCCAAATTATTTCTTGTTAATTAAAATTTTATTGCCTTTTATCAATATACAAAATCCAAAAAAAAAACCCATAACAAAACCTTTATATATCCTTTCATATCTTATTACCATTTTCAATAACATTCTTTGTCTGTTCTATTTCCAACTATCCATTCATCTTTTTTCTTTTACTATACTTCTCCTATACACCAATTGCAGTAACGTCTATAACTCATTACCCTAACTTAAAAGTACTTCGTATAACAATTTTTCTTGGGATTCTGTTTAAAAGATTCTAAAATTACATAATAAATTTTATACTCTAAATACACATATAAAAACACAATCTTATGTACCCTCCAGAATCCCTCTTTTATCCTAAATTAAATTCACCCATTGTCTCTAAATAAACTTTTTTTCTTTAGATCTTGCTTCCCCCCATTGAGGCTTCTCCTCCCCCCCCTTTCTCTCTTGCTTATTCTTCTCCTTGCCCTTTTTACCCCTTTGTTTTTCCTCCTCCCTTTTCTTACTCCTTTTCCTTTGCTTTCTAACCTTGCCTCCACCTTTTCGCTCATTTTTCTCTTCTTTGGTTGTTTTTATAATTCTTAAAATCCCCTTTTTCTTATCCTTTTTCTCATCCTCTCCGGAAAGGACCCATTGTTCATCAAAGATGGCTTCTTCTTCCTCTTCTTCCTTGTCCCAGTCCTTCTGCTGCGTAATCAACTTTTCATAAGTACATAACACCATTTCTAAAAATTGAAACAAAGCGCCCAAAGTATCTTCCTTTTTATATTTTTGATATTCAGTCTTTAGTTCATCCACAAGCGATGCCATTATGAAAAGAGAAACTTTTCCCAAAACAACCACAAGTATTTTTAATCAAAAACAATTCAAAAAAAAGTTCCAAAAGTTAATACTTTTCTTCCTTCTTCTCTTTCTCTTTCTGGGGTTAATGTTTAATCAAAGAGGTCCAATTACCATATATCTTTCTTTGGGATTCTAGGCAATCTCCTCCTTTTTCAGCTTCTGCTCCAATTTTTTCTCCTCTCCCTTCCCACTTGCAATATCAATTTTAAATAACCAGAAATCCATACCTCCAACAAGGGTTTTTCAATTTCTTAAATTTTTCAATGTCTAAAAATCCTTTTGTCCCTTAGCTTCAACTCTCAAAACAATTCACTTTTAATGTCCAATATATCCAAACATTTCTGCTGTTTCCATGGGGTGGGAGAGTGAAGAAAAAAAAAAAAAGTTCCCTTTAACAGCTTCTCCGCCGCTTTCGCTCTTCTTAGGGATACAATGTATCCTCCAGCAATTCAAACAGCTCAGTTCCAGGCAATTTAAAGGATGTTACTTGACCCGGCTCAGACATCACTTTCACTCTTCTCCTCCAGCGCAATCTTACCCGGTTGCTGGCTTCTTCGTGGCGGCCATTGCTGACCGCCGCTCCACCGCCTTGGGAAAAAGGGGCTTTTCCGGCGAAGGGGGGGTCTGCGACACCCCCACCCCCTTATCCGACTCCCCTCTCTCTTCAGCTGTCCCTACAGGGCAGCCATATCCCCCTGACCCATCTGGATCGGGGGTACCTCGACGGCTAGCACAGCAGGAATCGCGAGCTGTCGCGAATTCCTGCTGCCCCGAAGCCACGTGAAACCGGAAAAAAAACTTTCTTCATGACTATGTAGTAAAGTAAAACCTTTTTTGTTAAGTCTGGAGCATGGGTTCGAATGATGGAGACGAGCCGGTAGAAACAGTGAACTTCAAACTCTTTATTTACATATTGTGACAGCTCGAACTGGAGGGCTGCTATAGCCTCCCTTATATAGGCACCTTATTAATTATTCGACCAATAGCAAACCTGGAGCGCTAGCTCCGTTAACCAATGGGAATGGCCTGTTAATGGCCAATCAGATGCTCCTGAATGGACCAATCCGATCCTGCCATTAACAGCCAATCAGAAGTGCAGGGCCAGAACCCTGCACTTGACTTCAAGCTCAAGATAATTTTATTGGTATTATTCATTCACAATACCCCTTTCCCCCGGCTTCTGCCCACGGGGCGCGGTTACATAGTCCTTAAGGTAGGACGGCTGTTTTGTTGGTCTTTTCAATTTTCACAAAGTGCCTGGCGGTTAGCTGCACTTCTGCTGAGGTAGATCGTTGTTTATCGGTAGGGGTGCCTCTGGGTCCGAGTTCGCGTTCCCGTCATCACCAATATCACTGGCCACTCCCTGAGTTGAACTCACTCCGGTCCCTGGTTCCTGTTCCTGCGTTTCAGTTCCATTATCGGTTTCTTCAAAAAGGTTTCCCTCGAATTGCAATTCGCTTTCCTCTGTATCTCCCCCCCCCCAAAGTTTGGTCATAAGGGAGTTCGGAAATGCGTGATGGTAGCCACGATCGTAGTTGATCTATGTGGCGTTTCCAAAGTCTGTCATCAGGGCACTGAACGAGGTATGATCTTGGGCCAGTTACGCGGATTACGGTCACTTCTACCCACAGCGGATCGCCCGATAAGTTTTTAGCAAATACTAAATCGTCTTCCTGAAAGGTAAGGCATCGGCCGCTGGATCTGAGTGGTTTTTCCGGTTTATAGGCTGGGTGTAACCGATCGAGGTGGGAGCGGAGCTTTCGTCCCATTAGCAGCTCGGCGGGAGTTTTGTTGGTGACACTGTGAGGTGTGATGTGCTGTAGGAAAAGGATTCGGTTGATTTTCTCGTCGATATTGTCGTAGTCAATCTTTTGGAGAGTCTTTTTGATGAATTGTACCATGCGCTCAGCCCTACCGTTGGCAGCAGGGTGTGCAGGTGAAGTGAACGCATGTCGGATACCGCAGTCAGCCAAGTACTGCTCAAAAGACAGCGCGGTAAACTGGGGCCCGTTGTCGGATACCAGAATGTCTGGTAATCCGTGGGTTGCAAACAGTCTTTCCAGTCTTTTGATGACCGCGTCAGTGGTCGTGTTGCTCATTCGGTGAATCTCGAGCCAATTCAAGTTGGCGTCGACGGTTAGTAAAAACGTGTGGCCTTTGGTCAGCCTGGCAAAGTCCAGATGGATGCGAGACCAGGGTCCCCGTGGCATCTCCCATTCGGTTGGGGTTGCCTTTGGTGGATCATTGCTTACTTCTTGACATCTCCTGCAAGTTTTAACCCACGATTCGATTTGTCTGTCGATGCTTGGCCACCATGCGTAGCTTCGTGCGAGGCCCTTCATGCGCACGATGCCAAGGTGGCCATCGTGCAAGGTTCTTAGCAATGTCTGTTGAAGTCATTCTGGGATAACGACTCTATCGCCCCAGATGACACAGCCCTTCTGCGAGAACAATTCTGTTTGATGACTTTTGAATGGTGCGAAGTTGTCTGGTACTTAGTCCAATGGCCATCCATGTTCCACCCATTTGAGGACTCGTGCTAAGATGGGGTCGCGTTTTGTTTCTCTCGCGATGTCATGGGCAGTTAATGATGGCATGTGGAGTGTCTCAATCTGCAACACTGTCATTGTTGGTGCAGGATCGTTGATAGTTTCAGGGAGCGGTGTACGGCTCAGCGCGTCGGCATGGGGAATGGCTTTACCAGGATGATATTGTAGCCGATAATTGTAGGCAGCCAAGAATTCTGACCAGCGGGTCATTCTGGGAGAAAGTATGTAGGGAGTTGGCTTGTCCCCAGCGATGATCCCCAGCAATGGTTTGTGGTCAGTTACAATGGTGAAAACCCAGCCGTACACGTACTCATGAAATATTTTAACAGCTGATACAATCGCCAGGGCTTCTTTATCGATCTGGCTGTGATTTCATTCAGTTTTCGGGAGCGTCTTTGAGAAGTAAGCAACAGGGGCTTCGTTACCGTTAGGTAATACATGGCTCAAAATCGCGCCCACTCCAAAAGGCGATGCATCACATGTAATGTTTATTGGCAAAGTCTCATTGTACTGCATTAGTACGGCATCCGAAGTCAGTAGTTTTTTCACATTACGGAACACCTGCTCTTCTTTGTGACCCCATACCCAAATCGATTTTTTATCTAATAGACGATGTAAAGGTTCAGCGACAGTCGCCTTGTGCGGCAAGAATACATTATAAAAATTGATGAGGCCTAAGAACACCTGGAGGTCGGTCTTGTTTTGGGGTCTGGGAGCGTTTTTTATTGCTCTTAATTTGCTATCGGTAGGGTGAATACCCTGACTGTCAATTAAGTACGCTAAGAATTCAACACGATCGGTACACAGTTTGCACTTATTTCTTTTGACTTTCAAGCCTGCTTCCTTGAATTTTTGTAATACCAGTCTTAAACGCTCCCGTAAGATTTTTGGAGTGGGGGCGGCAATGAGCACATTGTCAGAATAGGGGACAACGCCCTTGATTCCCTGCAATAGTCTCTCCATTAGGCTCTGAAAGATGCCCGGGGCCACACTGACTCCGAATTGAAGCTGCGTACACTTAAAGGCACCTCGGTGTGTTACGATAGTCTGTGCCTGTGCCATTTTTTCGTCAACCGGCAGTTGCTGATAAGCCTGAGCTAAGTCTAGTTTAGCAAAGACTTTTCCGCCCCCCAGGGAATGGAGGAGGTGTTGTACCACCGGCACCGGATATGGGTTCTGTTGCAGGGCGTGGTTTAGGGTGGCTCAGTAGTCCCCACAAATTCTAATGGAGCCGTCTGGCTTAATTGGTGTCACAATCAGTGTTTCCCATGGGGAGTGGTCAGTTGGCTTTAACACTCCCTGGGCAATCAACTTATCAAGCTGCTTGTCGATTTTTGGCTTTAGAGCGAACGGAACTCGATGAGGCTTAAGGCGGATGGGCGAGGTCTTCCTCCCAGTCACTGCCGCTGATTCGGTTAATGCCAGCCACTTCAATGCCAAGTGGTGCGAACCATTGCAGGCCTAACAGACTAGGCCGGTCCTTATCGATCACCGTCAGGGGTAAGTAGGCCATGCAGTTCTTGAATGCAACCCGGACTCGACTGGATCCTGCGACTGGAATTCGGTTCCCCTGGTAGTCCTTCAACACGAGCTGTTGGAATTGAAGGTCTTGGCGCCAGATAGTGGGGATGAGTTGCTTGAGGGTCTTCCATGAGACCATTGAAAGAGACGATCCCGAGTCAACTTTCATTTGGCAGGGCCAATTTTCAATGTTCATGTTGACCCGAATTTTCTTAGTGTCTAGTGAAGAGGCATGGCCAATAGTGAGTGTTTGGTGGGCCTCTTCCCATCTCGCTAGACGATTCTGTAGGAGTGGTTTACTGGTTCTCGCCTTACAGGGCGATTCCCTGTCGATTGGCGGAGGTTGGTTCCTTTCGAGGTCTGGCTGGGTCCGAGGAGGCTTCTGCAGACCCGTCTGATGTGGCCTCATTTCCCCCACTCGTGGCAGAGCGTGTCGCGGAATTTGCAGTCGGAGCGGTAATGGTTGGCCCCGCAGCCAGCGCATGGTTGCTGGGACTTTGGGTAACAGTCCCGATCGGACCGCAGGCGATGGACCTCTTCTTCGTTGCTGTCTGACAACAAAGAGAGGTCCTCATGGTGGGCCGTCTGCAGCTGCCCTTCTGCGTTAGGTGAAACTTCGCCGGCCGGTGGGTGTGCTGGAGCGTGATTTCGGCGTAGTTGGGCAGCTGACTTCTTGGTCGCCTCCACTGCCGTAGCTTCAGCTATGGCGTCTTTAAGGGTGATGTCGCCCTTTGCCATTATTTTGCTCTGTACATTTAGAGCATCTAGCCCGAGGAATACTTGGTCTCTCAAGGCCTCTTCTAGGTCGGTGAAATTGCAAAGGCCTCCCAAGTTCCAGAGGTCTGCAACGAAATCGGCGATGCTTTCTTCTTTCCGCTGGTTTCTTTGATAGAACTCGTGTCATCTTACAAGCGTTGGAATGGTTGGTGCATAGTGGGCCCTTTGTAGCGGTTTGAGGACATCCCAGTCCATGGCCTTCGCTTCCACCGGTTTCGCTAATGCCTTAGCCATTTTGAATACCGTCGGGCCGCAATGCATTAGGAATGCCGCCCGTTTCTTCCCGGGTGTGGCATCCTTCAGATTATTCATTTCCAAAAACATTTGAAAATGATCCATGTAGGACTCCCAGTCCTCTTGAGCTGGATCGAACAGAGCGGGTGGTACTACGCCGCCGGACATGGTTCCGCCGTTGTGCGCTTCAGCCACGTGCTTAGTTGTCTTAGTTGGCTCTGATGTCATCCAATCCCACCTTCGTCTCCAGTGTTAAGTCTGGAGCATGGGTGCGAATGATGGAGATGAGCCGGTAGAAACAGTGAACTTCAAACTCTTTATTTACATATTGTGACAGCTCGAACTGGAGGGCTGCTATTGCCTTCCTTATATAGGCAACTTATTAACTATTCAACCAATAGCAAACCTGGAGCACTAGCTCCGTTAACCAATGGGAATGGCCTGTTAATGGCCAATCAGATGCTCCTGAAGGGACCAATCCGATCCTGCCATTAACAGCCAATCAGAAGTGCAGGGCCAGAACCCTGCACTTGACTTCAAGCTCAAGATAACTTTATTGGTATTATTCATTCACAACATTTTTGAACTAGCACAAGTGTATGTATATATTTTTCCTGTTAGACTAACTGCTTCATTTTCTATTAGAAGTGTGTTGTATCATTTACAGGACTGATATATGATCCTATCATAATAAATAGCAATTTGGTTTATCCTCTTTAATTCATCTGCCATCATTTCATAATCATATCTCTCCATACTAGAGACTCCAAAATTGGATATTGATATCCAAGATATATAATAACATCTGGAAATCACTAGAAATATTTCTTTAGTCCAGGGCAATCTGCAGAAAAATGACTTGCTAATGTTGAGGTACAAGTTGTATTATGCGGGTGGATCTAAATCCTGCGGTCTAGTGATGGAACATTTTTTCCCCATTTTGTTTTCTAATTAAAATATTTCCAATTCTTCTCAAATGCCTTCAAAAAGACACAGAGAGCACTTGAGATTTTAAAAATTGGGAAGTGGAACAGAATGCAGACTGAGTGCTTAGTTCTTAATTCTTGATTAAGACTGAATATTTCAACATTGTTGTTATGCCATAGTTGTTGTCACACCCCATAAGATCTACCAGTCTATACCTATCTATCTACCTACAGAAGGTCATTTTCTTACAGGAAAAAATAGCTGGAGTTACATCATTTCTCTTTTCTCTCTCTTCCATGCAAGGTTCAGTAATTTTACATTACTGCCTTTAGTTAACCAAGTGTGAATCTATGGCACATTGTAATTTCCATTCTAAAAACTGAAATTTCTGAATAGGAACACCCATTTTATTTAGCACTAAACATTAAGGCCAACATTCCCAAACTATGAACCCTGGCACCCTGGAACACCACAATGAACTCACAAAGACATCATAAAAATTCCATAATAAATGGAATTGTTAGTCAGTTTGCTGTGACACCAGTTTTGAACCCTCTAGAGGTGTCATGAATAGCAATTTGGAAACTTTTTTCCATAAGGGCACATTGTCCAATTCTGTATTTAACCATCTGTATCATAAACACAGAACAATTACCTACTGATTACCTGATGATATAATGAATACAATAAATCCATTGAGATTTCAATTCCATTTGTTCAGCAAATGCAGACAATGGTTAGATAAATGTAGATGGGCAAACTTAAAAAGTAGAATGTCTACCTAGAAATTCACACACTACTAAAAACTATAAGATACTCACATAATAACCTGCCATAGTTACTTTGCTGTCTACAATTATGTCAATAGAATGTCTCCCTCTTATTCTATGGAAGGTGTGCTGCCCAACTGTGAAGCTCAAAATTCAGCAAACAGAGGGTTACTTCATTATTTTTATTACAGTAGTAGAAAAGAATGTTGCCTGTGGTGAATGAATTGACACTGTAAGGAAAAACCAATCTATTGCTTTCCTAGCCATTGGCAAAATTTCACAAATGTCTGGCTGGCTGCTAAAAACAGTTTCTTTGCAAGCAAGGATACTGTACTGAATGCAGACAACACAGCCTTGTCAAATGAAAAAAACAAAAGATTATAAAAATAGAATATCCTAACAACGATCAAAGTAATGTAATGCATATCCAATTTCTTGAAGTGATAATATTCTACCTGGACAAAAGATGTAATAGAGAAAAGAGAAGCTAGAGTAGCCTTGTGTAGTCTGATGCCATTAACTCGTCTCCGTGTTTCCTACCAGTATGGCCACCAATGTGTTTGGTAGGATGTTGTTCAAAACAGTTATATGGAAAACTGGTCAAACAGGTTGCTTATACCAAGCCCAAATAAATTATTGGTTAATTTTCAGAACAATTAGAGTGCACTAATTCAAAAAACTTCAAAATAACATTTAAGAGCGAGCATCTCTCCTTGCCCAAAAATTTTAATCTGTAAAAAGGTGGGCAGAATTAGCCCACTTCAAGTATCTCCTATTGCAGTTAGAAATTGTAGTTCTACTTCAAACTCAGTGATTATCCCTGTTTCTAGCACTGAGAAATTTACATCAATTTCTGCCACAGGAGAAAGACCCATATATCAGGCCAGTGTTTGCCATTCCCAATCTCTTTAGAAAAATAATTGCATTTTCTTTCAAATGCAAAACAAACAATAAAAAATACCACTCGTGTCAATCACATTAAAAGCATTCATGCCCAGATTCTTCAGTCAGCATCATTTAAACTGATGAAGAAATAATTGTCTATTAATATCACAGTCAAATTGCTGTAAAATTTACTCCTGAGATAATCAAAGAATTACTTAAGAGTCCCCAGCTACTTGCAAATTTCCTAGGCACAAATACTTCACTTGAAGTTCAAGACAACACTTCAACTTTCCCTGAAATTTTCTCAAGTGACTGAATGATGGAGAGCCATCCAATTTACCATGAAACATGGAAGACCCAGAAACAAAAGAATACTTCCCATTCTTGGTTTATCACAACAAAAGGAAATGCAAACAAAGCTGAAAATGAGACAGAAAAAAAGTTGTGTGCAAATGAGAAAACTGATTTTGGCACAGCTTCAGAAACAAGCTTCATTTCGAACAGCAGAATCCTTAGTGCTCCCTGACTTTAGTTGTTTGTTTTATCAATTTATGTGCAGCAAGTCATTTTTTACTTCTAGGATCACACAAATATATTTTATTTTCCTGGTCCTTTAGCTCTTCTATTAGTGCACCATCACCATTGCAACTGAGGCCATTCACTTTGCCGCTGGTCATCCCCTTTTTCTCACCACTTCCACCTTTCCCAGCATTGGAGCATTTTCCAGAGAGCTAAGTGTTCACATATGTATCTGAAGTAGGATTCTTGTGGTTTAAGTAAGAACATTGTTGTTTCCTTGGCTGTCCATTTCAAGACTCTTTTCCAACACCAAAGTTCAAAAGCATCAATAGGCCCTTATCTTGCTTCTTTGTCCACATTTCCTTTCCATAGAGGGTCACAGGGAAACCCATGATTTGCACAATTCTGTACTTTGAGGGCATAGATGCATAGTGGCATTGGAATATCTTGTCTGCGGCCTTCTTGGCTGCTCTAGCAAATGCTAAACTGTGGCATATTTCTTGGCTACTTGTTCCTTTATTGATGGTGGTTGATCTTAAAAGGCAGAAACTATCTACCACTTTGATATCTTCATTGTAGTGGTGGATTCAAATTTTTTTACTACTGGTTCTGTGAGCGTGGCTTGGTGGGCATGGCAGGGGAAGGATACTGTAAAATCTCCAGTCAGAGGGAGTATTTGCCAGTTCTCCAAACAACTCAAAATTTCCGCTACCAGTTCTCCAAAACTGGTCAGAAACTGCTGAATGCCACCTCTGCTTCATTGCCACTTCTAAGGCATGTTATTCTATTGTCATTGGTTTGGCCTTGTTTATTTTAGTCCCTTTTATTTTATTGTGCTCTGACTTTTAGGATTTTCAGACCCTTTGTATTTTTGGTTATCAGGGCAGTGTCACCAGAATAGCCTGGGTTATTTCTATTTCTTCCTCCATTCCTAAAACCACACTCATCCTCTTCCAGGGCTAATAATTAGGAAATAAGCATTTGGAGGAAATTTCATTGTATATTTGAATCAAGTCAGAACTTAAGAGGTTCATCTCTTGTTAGGGATAACATTGTTTACCCTAACTGGTTTAGGTAAAATAATAAATATGTAATCATAGTTTGTAAGTTAAAGTGTCTGCAACTTTAAATATGGGAATGTAATTAGGGGAGTGGTTGTGAAAGCACTTTAAAAGAAGCTAGACGACAGCTTGCTCTCTCTCTGGCTTTGATGATCCCTAATTACTGCAAGGACTCAAGACTGCTTTACTCGAACGCGAGAGAGACAAAGGACTGATTTGTAAGTGAACTGACATAGGATATTCTGCACGGACTTTGCTAACTGAATATCCCTGAATGGACTGACTAAATGATACATGACTATTGGACTGTTATTTTGACTATGCTACAAATGGAATAAACTATATTTTGATAGCACAAGCATATCTGTTATTTTTACTGTATGTTAATAAACATACAAACATATCTCACTCATTTATCTGTGTGCCTATCTGACTAACGCTGCACATTCTGTTTAGCTTGTCTCCTTAACCCTGGTTGGGGAACCCAGGCTTAACATCTCTAATTTACAGTTAAAAAGTACATATTTTTAATGGAAGGACAGCAGCAAAGAGACAGTTTTGCTGGTAACACGGAATGTTAGGAATGATAGTCACCTAACAGTTGGGTTGGCAATATATAAACCAGAATAGTCATTTAATACTGTTGTATCTTTAAGAGAATGTTGTAATTGTGATTGGGTGAGGTTTCTCCAATGGCCATAAGATGGAGCCAGAAACCTGATTTGTTCTTTTTTGCATTTCTTTTCCTTTCCTTTTGCCTTTTGCCTGATCATCATTCTGCTTGAATTGCTGTGAGTCTTGCAACTATTTGCTAACTCTGTTTACTGAACTTTGTTTATGATACTGGTAAAGTAAAGGACTTTGTTTTTGGATTATCCCTGGATTGATTATTTTGAATACTAACTGCTTTAACCTCGTATGATTTGGACTGTTGGACTTTGTTTACCCATTTATAGGAAGTAAAACTTACATTTTAGTATTCAGTGTATCTGTGTGCTGGTTGTGTGTTATTCATCACTACTCTCACTATGTTTCCCTGAGCGTACTCATTCTCCTAATGGGGAATACCTCAACACAGAGCATCTTTCTTAGTTAAAGTATAAGATAGCAAAACTGCAGTCTCAAAGGATCACCTAAATTGTCTACATGTTCTGCCTGACTGCTCTGAGAAAAACAAATCTTAGAGAAGGCTGTAATTCTCCAGTGTTCTATCATCTAAAGAATTTTAAATCTAAGAGCACTGCCTCTGGAACCTTTCAGTACCGAGTAATAAAGAGTTTCTAGGACAACTAATAGTGATTGGTGTATTATGTAATGATAATCTATTCAAACTAAACAGTAGCCTATTATGGGGGCTACAGTCTAATGTTAAACTATCTTCATATGGGGTTAGGGTTAGGAATGGCGGAACCTGGAGATGAAGTGAAAAAGAGGGATCAGTCTAGAATCCCTATGTAGCCACAAACAAACTACATCCAACCCCCCCCCCCATCTTACTTTAACCATTAGTTGACCATTAGTTGAGAAGATTCCGGTGCATAGGCTTTTAACAATAAATCACTTAATTGAACTTTCATGGTCTTTTGCACCTGACACAACAGGCTATATTCATTTTGTCATACAGGCCTCTATCTAATTATTATAATTAGATATTTAAAATCATAACAGCGAGCATGTGATTTTTTAAATACATAATTACTCTAGGGAAAATCATGGAACACTGGGATCAGAAAGATGGATGATGCACTTCTATGGGGTGCAATGTCCACTGCAGTTTCCCTGCCACTGTGGTGTGGAAAAGCATTATGCCTTTTCTACATGAGATGCAAGCACAGGCATCTAGGAACTGGCCCTGTCACAGTTAACTATGGAAATGTAAATGACTGGCCCTTATGCATTCCATTGCTGTGTGAGGAAAACTGCTGGAAAAGTTTGGGTCCACCTAGCAATATCTTGTCCTGATTTTAAATGACAATGGTCCCCCGCAGTTTAATTCTGGAGTAATATCATGAATTGACATCCAGAAATGTTAGAGGAGCTAAATTTCAAATGTGACTTCAGACTTCGCTAGATCCTTCCTGTCTCTTCCGAGGGATCACTGAGTCTGAATTTTAAACTAAGTCTTCTTCTTTTTCAGAAACTAAAAACCCCACTAATCCAATTTTTATAAGAAGCCAGCATGATACATGACACGAGGTTCATAAAATGCTAGTCGGGCATTAGTCAACAGATGTCTCTGCAGAAGGTTGATGTCCAGTGCCTCCTGCAGCCCAATCCAGGGAGGGCAGTTCCGGGCAACTGGGGAGGAGGAGACATGTCCAAAGAAGCTTATGTAGCAAACAAAAGGTAATTACATCTCCCTCAGTTATGTCAGTAAGCAATTGTCAATGTATTGTGCTAGATTATATCCTCAGTTATAACAGTATTGGGAGAGAGGGAAATTTATAAAACCAAGAGGGGAGGGGAGGGGAAGGGAGAAGAAAGGGGGGAGGGGAAGGGAGGAGAAAGGAGAGGGGAGGAGAAGAGGACCTGGCATTTATTAAAAAAATATGTCAATGGGAATCTCTGTGCCATTAGGGTGATGGAGATTGTTATGTCCGCGTGGACAGAAGCCAGGAGTCGGTGAGGTTTGTGGTCAGTGATGATGGTAAACGTCCGGCCGTAGAGGTACTCGTGAAATCTTTTTACTGCGGCGACGATAGCCAAAGCCTCTTTGTCCAGCTGGCTGTAGTTCCGCTCCAGTTTGGTGAGGGTCCTTGAAAAGAACGCAATGGGTGCTTCTTTTCCATCGGGGAGAGTGTGGCTGAGGACAGCGCCGACGCTGAAGGGAGATGCGTCGCATGTGATGGCTAGTGGTAGGGTCTCATTGTACTGGATGAGGACGGCATCCGAAGTGAGCAGGTCCTTGGTTTTTCTGAAGGCGGCTTCCTCGCGTTTCTCCCAAGTCCAGGTAGCTGCCTTGTCCAAAAGCCTATGCAAAGGCTCTGCCACGGTCACCTTTTGGGGCAGGAACACATTATAAAAGTTAAGTAGCCCCAGAAATGCCTGCAGTTCTGTTTTTGACTTGGGTGTGGGGGCTTCCTTGATGGCTTTAATTTTCTTGTTGGTGGGGTGAATGCCGTGTCGGTCTAGGAGGTATCCTAGGAATTCAACCCGCTCTGTGTACAGCTGGCATTTTTCCCTCTTCACTTTAAGCCCGGTTTCTTTGAACCTCGTTAGCACCTCCCTTAGGCGAGCCTCTAGTTCGGCCTGGTTGGTTGCCGATACTAGTACATCATCGAAGTATGGGACCACCCCCTTGATGCCCTGTAAGAGTCTTTCCATGAGGCTCTGGAAAATTCCCGGTGCCACGCTGACTCCAAATTGGAGGAGGTTGCATCTAAAGGCTCTCCGGTGGGTGACTATGGTTTGTGCCTCGGCAGTTTCCTCGTCGACCAGCAGTTGCTGGTATGCTTGGGCCAGGTCGAGTTTCGCAAAAACTTTGCCCCCTCCCAGTGAGTGTAGGAGATGCTGCACTACTGGGACGGGGTAAGCGCTTTGCTGCAAGGCGCCATTTAGGGTGGCCTTATAGTCCCCGCAGATTCTCACTGACCCATCAGGCTTAATCGGGGTGACTATGGGGGTCTCCCACCAGGCGTGGTCTATGGATTGTAATACCCCTTGCTTGACAAGCTTGTCAATTTGCTCGTCTATCTTCGGTTTGAGTGCGAACGGTACCCGCCTTGGTTTTAGGCGTTTCGGGGGAACGTGGGGGTCTAGGCTGAAGGATATAAGGGGCCCTCGGTACTTGCCTAGGGTGCCGTCGAACACTTCCTGGAAATCCCGGGCCAGTCGCTGCTCCCAGTCAGCTTCGGCGATGTGGTCGATGCCCGTGACTGCGATGCCTAGCGGTGCGAACCATTGAAGTCCCAGCAGGCTAGGTCGGTCTCGATCGACGATGGTTAAGGGAAGTCTTTCAGCGTGTCCCTTGTAGGTCACTGTAAACTGTCCTGTTCCGACTACAGGGATGCGGTTTCCCTGGTAGTCCTTGAGGATTAGTCTCTGGTTTTCTAGTTGCTTTCTCTGGATAGTAGGCACCAAGCGTTTAATTTCTTGCCAGGCTACCATTGAGAGGTAGGACCCAGAGTCCACCTCCATTTTACAGGGTTCGCCTTTGATGCCTATCTCCACGTAGAACTTTCTGGCGTCTGTGGTTGTGGCGTGGCCGATGGTGACCGTCTGATGTGTCTCTTCTCTCCGCCTGGCCTCGCCGCTTCGTTGGGCTCGTCCGTTTCGCTCCCAGCGGTTGTCTGTTGGCCGGTCTCTGGTCCTGGGCGGTGTGCTCTCTCGTCTCCGCTCGCTCGGGTCCCATCGCCTGGGGCTGTGGGTCTTCTTGAGGCGGCAAACGCGTGCGATGTGGCCCTTCTTGTCGCAGTGCCAGCAAACGGAGTCGAAGAACCGACATTCGGATCTGGGGTGGTCGCCTCTGCAACCGGCACACAAGGTCCTCGACTTACGACTCCGCCAGCTGCACTGGTCGCAGCCTGCCTGGAGACGGTGGATGTCTTCCTCCTTGTCAGACGTGCCCGAGGTCGAGTGGAGTTCGCCCTGGTGGGTGGTGGTTTCAGGTTGGGCCTCGGTCGACCTTGCAGGGTTGTTGTTTGCGTTGTGGTCCCCGGCGTTCGGTCTCCGCATGCGGTCTGCTGACTGTTGGGTAGCTTTGGCGGCCGTGGCTTTGGAGATGGCGTCGGCAAGAGCGATGTTGCCCTTAGCCATCAACCGACTTTGGAGAACGGGGTCCCAAAGGCCGAGCACGATTCGGTCCCGAAGGGCCTCGTTCATGTTGAAGAACTCGCATAGTCCTCCCAGGCGCCGCAGCTCTGCAACGAAATCACTGAGACTCTCGCCCGACCGCTGGTCCCGCCGATAAAATTCGTGCCGTCGGATGAGGATGGGCACGGCTGGAGCGTAGTGGTTCCGGAGCAATGGTTTGAGGTCCTTCCAATTCATCATGGTAACATTGGCGGGCTTGGCTAGTGCTTTTGCCATCTTAAACACTGTGGGCCCGCAGTGTGTTAGGAAGATGGCTCGTTTCTTCAGTCCCGTGGCATCCTTCAGATCGTTGCATTCAAGGAACATGTGGAATCTGTCCGTGTAAGATTCCCAGTCCTCAGTAGCGGGGTTGAAAGGGGTTGGTGGCGTGATGCTGGCCATCTCGTCGGTTGGCTGGCTTCCGTCGGACACGTGCTGCGGTTCAGGATGAGGATCCCACCTTCGTCGCCAGTGTTATGTCCACGTGGACAGAAGCCAGGAGTCAGTGACTGTGTTTCAAGCTCTTTTTATTAGTCAGGAACCGAACTGAGGCTACAGGAAAACTTCGCGGCTTTTTATTTCCAAGCCGTGGCGGCCATGGCCAATGGCACCGCTTTGAATCTCCCGTGATTCGAATTGACCAATCGCGGGAGATTCTCAGTGAGCCAATCAGCACGGCTCGCCTAGCCAATCAGAGCGCCCCGTGCTTTGGCCAATCAAAGCGCGGGGATCTCAAGAATTCAAATGAGGGGACAGAACAGAGATGATCCTTCATATAATATGCAAGAACTGTAATTAACAGTTGGCTGATAACCAGGGAAGCTTTTTCTAATTTTCTAGCTTTTATTTTGAACAAAAGTTTTCTGAAACATTTTCTTCTAGAGATATGAGACGCTATTCTTATTCAGAACAAAAGCCGCAAAGAAAAAGCATTAAATTAATAAAAGTGGAGATGAATTTGGCAAGCACAATGAATAGAATCTAATACTGGCCTTTTGCTGACAGAATTGCTGGCCTCAGCAGAACCAGGAGCAAACATTTCTTCTTGTTATTTTTCCATACACAAATACCAAAGCCAAGCATACTCCATAGGATCAGTATTGGATTAAATTTCAATTGCATTACAGCCTAGGATATACTTTCAGTAGCAAATATTATACATACAAAATGTATTGCCATTCCAACATTGAGAGTGTTATAAAATAAGGCCTGCTCAGTCTGCCTGCAACACATAGAGGTAGCATTAGTGCCAGAGAATAAACTTCTTCATTTTGTTATTTGAAATTAGCCTTTAATGGATCAGCACCTAGAGGTATTTCGCAGGCAAACTAAAAGAAGTTTTTCACAAAGATCTCCCTCCTAGTTTGGCCATTCCTTTCCAGAGATTACAGATTCAAAGGAGTCCAAGGTATTATTATAACCCAGCCTTACCTAAGTCTTTTGGTTGCTGAGCACATTCAAAACTAGCATACGCAAATTCTCAGAATAGCTATAATCTGAAAGGAACAACAGTATTTCTGTTTGGTTGTTACTCAAAGCAATTCCATTCATAAAACCAGAAGGAATATACTTGCAAAATATCTGCAATAAAATGAGCCACATTTGAACCAAATTCCAGGGCCGCTCGTTAAATAAAAATGTTCATTTGGTTCAACAGAGGCTACCTTTAGAGGATAAAGAGAAAATAATGGTGGGAGAATTCTGTTGTTATTCTGTTGTTTAGGGGGGGAAATGAGCACACAAAGAAAGCTTTTCAGAAAGTAATTAAGAGTTGGAGTTAATCCTCTTTTTTCAATACAGTACGGTCTATATAACCATATTCTGCTTCATAAGAATATTTCTTTCGACATGGACTGTACAAAAATATTGTTTTCCCTCCCCCCCTCTTTTTTTTTTTTCATTCAATGAACAATATTCCACAGGAAAATTTAACAGAGCAAGCCAAGACTTGTTCACCTAGTTATGTGATGAAAGATGTTTCATAAGCTGCCTTCTCACAGGCTTGCTACAAGCCGAGAAGAACACCAGAGGGTTAGCAATAATTACCAAATTTGCATGTGTCTATAGATCTAAAACCTTTTGGTAGAAACTATTGCAAAGGAAAAAAAAAGTGATAGAAGGGTTCCTAGTGGGGAAAACTTGGTCTTTTGAATAACTGGAATTCTCCTTTTAGTTGCTATTATTACCCTTAGTTGCTATTACCCTTAGTTGCTATTATCAACCTTATCAACACTGCCAAAAATTCAACCCAAATGCTGTGACATAGTGAACTTTGGATAATATACAATGGCTTGCTTTAGACCTACAGAGTGCCAGAATTCCTGCCTCGTTTTTTCATAAAGTGAACAGTAAATAATTAGGAAAAATTGCTGGTCTCTCTTTAAGGCAGAAATGCAGGAGAATGAATAGGTACATTAGAGAGGAAATGGCCTATATTTTAATTGTATTCCAAAATATGTTATCCTGGCACATACAGTTCATCTCTCTCATACTGAACAATGGCATAACCAACGAAAAAATAGGATTCCATACAACACCAGAACATGATCTAACACTTGACATTTCTCGCTTTCACTAGGGTGAATATCTGCCATCCGTTTTTCTGCTTTGTAGATGCTCCAAAACTCACTTACTTGAATGGACTTGTCCATGCAGTTTAGGAGTAATATACTCTCGTGTTGTAATTTTTATAGAGATCTAAGAAACTAATTTATTTAACCTATCTTGCACCAACATTCCAGAGAGATAGAACTTTGATAGTTTCTATTTTCTGATTCTAATGATAACATTACTAAGATTGCCCTAGGCTTAGAAGTGTAATAGACACAGCACAAAATGGGGGGAAAGCAAAAAAAGGAAAGAAATGAAAAGTAAGTAAATTCTTTGACAATGTTTGGTACATCACTGTTTGGTAAAATGAACAGGTGAAACAGCCAAGGGTGAAGTGGAGAGGATCACTATTTTCTCTCTTCCTCACTCTCCCCCAGTTTTCTATTACTTTTTAAAATTTCTCTTCATATTTTATATTTTGATAGACTAATAAAAATGTATTATATAAAAAGTAGAGAGGAATTGGGAAAGCAGGACTGAAAGAGCAGCCATAGCTTGTTCTTTTGTAATTCTGATGCAGTCTGCTGAAATGTAGATTGCCATATGATGGTGAGATTCAGGTTTGCAGCACACACACAAAAGATACACACTGGACCAGGGACATTCAAGGGGGATTGAATCAAAAAGATTAAGAAGGCAGCTGTGTCCATCAAAACCTATTCTTTTTTTAAAAAAATGTATACCATGTGCACAGCAACTAAAGGTGACCAATACCTTATTGACTTTGTTTGTGACCCTCTGGTTTGTTGTGTACAATCCTGGTTTGCCAGGATTGTACACAACAATAAAAAAATAATAACGTGATAATGATCAAAGAACTTTTGCTAGCCACGAGATAGGCACTTTAATTTCAATTTGTTCTTAAAAGCATGCTGATATATTCTATTTACCCTGAAACTAATTAATTCAGAAAAAAATACCATTTTTCCTCCTGTTAATCTAATGGCGCAAGCAAACAACAGACTTTATGATGCCATATTTCAGAATCTGAACATTGGTAATGGCCAAGATCTGACACAAACATAAACACAGACTATAAATGAGAGACAAACAGAGGACTGGCATTTCAAGATTGCAGGCTCTTTCTAAATTTACTGGATATGTGTTGAGATTTTAAGAAGTATTCCAGCCAACTAGTAAAGGAAAGGTTTTGAATGATTGAGAAGTATAGATCTGATACTTTTGATTAATTTTGGGTAAATTAGTGTTAATGCACGTAATAAATGTCAAAGGTAGCAATTCATTGGATAGCCTCAGAAACACAATAGTGGTTTACTAGCACCCACAGCTAGTAGGAACAAGGAAATATTACATTCTGCTTGAGGTCAAATATAGTATGAACATTTCAGTATATGCTGCATTTTATACTGAAAAAATAGCATTTTGCAATTATCATGTCTGTCAAGAGCAAGCCACAAGATAATCCAAATGTAAGATAATATTTATCTACGGAGAAAGGAAGAAGTGGCAGTCACAGAGGAAGAGAAGAGAAAAAGCAACTGTTCACCATAGACATGGAGATATTTGTCTGTGTATGAAATTTGCTAACTCATTATATACTAAGTCTATGAAAGGTGCATATACCACAACAATATCAAATAATATTTGTGAGCGTAAGGATCTTAATTCTTATGAAGTCTCAAAGGGATTTGTGCAATCTAATGATCTAGAATTCCACTATATATTCCTGACAATAAACATGCATATTTTCCTGATAATTTTTGAGAGAACATAAGAGGGAGGAGGGGATTTAACTCATGTGTTTATGGCTAGATCTGGGAATTAAGTCTAATTGTTCAATAATTTGTGAACAAGAAAAGAGTGACACAACTGCAGACTAACACCTTAATATTTGCTGCCTGGATAGACATTAGGTTCCCAGGCAGAGATCAAAGTTTTGGTCATTGTTAATGCTACAGGCTCTTATTTAGCATTACACCAAGAGTAATCAGGCAAAGCATTGCCAGGGACTGAAACAATCCATCCTATCAAACATCCAGAGAAGAAGTCTTGCTACAAAATCCCTCTGCTGAAAAGGTACAGGGAATATGTGCTAAGCGGCAGGTGATATAGTAATCCCCATAATTTGGAGCTCAGTTCTCAGATGGCAACATTCTTTTTTGCATATCAGAAAGTCTTAAGAGTCTTTTATTCCAGCATGTCTTGATTGATTATGGACAGAGGCCATAAGCCAGTATATCTTTCCATATAATGGAACCAATAATATTATTTCCTAAGGATCAAAACCATTAAGCAGATCCCTAAAGAGGAAGCGGATCCATCAAGCATATTTCTAGAAAGTATATCCACCAAGTAGATTCCTAGAAAGGAAGCAGGTTCTTCTCTCTAGGAATCTGCTTGTTGGTTTTTAACCGACAAAAAACCAAGGCACAGCCAATCTTCTTATGCTGCCAGCTCCAATCTGTCGTGTCCGCGAAAAAAGGTTCTGAGTCAGTGACTTATCATTAACAGCTCTTTATTTCAATTATTGAACCGAACCGGCAAAAGGCAAAAAGCCTCCGGCTTTTATACCCTTTGCCGCGGCAGCCGCGGCCAATGGCAGCGATTCAAGTCTCCCGCTCTTGGTTTGAACCAATCGCGGGAGACTTCAATCGGGCCAATTGGCGCGGCTTGCCTGGCCAATCAGAAATCCCTGCGCCTTAGCCAATCAAGGCGCAGGGATTTCGAGTAGTCCATTTTAATACATAACACCCCTCCCCTCTTGGTACGGTCTTTCACGTGGTGTAATCACGCAGGTAGGCGGGGCTCCGTCGGGTCCTAGTTGACCTGCGCAGCTCACTTCCTTGTTGTAACTCGGCCGGAGCGGTCATCTTTTTGGCTGCTCCTGGCTCTGTGAGAACCGGCTGGATGGTCGGGCCGGTTCTCTCGCCGTGGCTCCCGCCTGGGCCTACCGGGTCGGTTGAGTCACGGATTTTGCCGCTCCCGCTTGGCTTCTCCGAGTCGGTAGAGTTGGCTGGACGGCTCTTCTCCGGATGGGACTCGCGGGGGCTGCGTTCTGGTGAGTTTTTGAATTTAATTTTTTCCTGCGTTTCTCTTATCGGGTATTCCCTCCCCCCTTGGTTCGTGTCTTGGGGGTTGAGGTTAGTCTTTGCTCGCGACCGGAGTTGGTCGATGTGTCGTTTCCAGGCTCGCCCATCGATGGTTTGGAGCCGGTACGACCGTGGGCCCGTGATTTGAGTTATGACGGCTGGGATCCATAGGGGGTCCCCCGTCATGTTTTTTGCGTAAACCCAGTCGCCTGGTTCGAAGGTTCGGTACCTGGAGCTTGAGTCTGGGGGTCGCTCCGGGTTGTAGGTGGGGTGCAGACGATCGAGTGGGGACCTCAGCTTCCTGCCCATCAGGAGCTCTGCAGGGCTTTTGTTGGTCGTGGTATTGGGTGTGATGTGCTGTATGAAAAGCAGTTTATTGATTTTTTCGTTGATCTCCTCGTGGTCCATTTTCCGGAGAGTCTTTTTTGTAAACTGGACCATCCGTTCCGCCCTACCGTTCGCCGCCGGATGCGCCGGTGCTGTCAATGCGTGGCGGATTCCTTTCTCGGCCAGGAAACGTTCGAATTCGATGGATGTGAATTGGGGCCCATTGTCTGAGACAACGATGTCTGGGAGGCCATGTGTGGCGAACAGTTTACACAACTCTTTAATGACAGCCTCTGTGGTGGTGGTTTTCATGTCAGCCACCTCTAACCAGTTTGAGTATGCATCTACTGTGATTAGAAAAGTGTGTCCATTTGTGGGGCTGGCAAAGTCTAAGTGGATTCTGGACCAGGGTCCCCGTGGTATTTCCCAGTCTCGGATGGGCGCTGCGGGTGGGCTGGACCTGGTTTCCTGGCACCGGTGGCATTTGGCGACCCATGCTTCAATTTGTTTATCCATCCCTGGCCACCAAGCGTAACTCCTGGCCAGGGCTTTTGTCCTGACGATGCCAGGATGCCCCTCATGCAACATCTCTAGGACCCTGTTTTGCAATTTGCACGGAATTACCACCCGATCTCCCCACAGGATGCAACCCCTTAACAGTGAAAGTTCAGTCTGGCGCTGCCGGAATTTTTTAAAAGTCTCGTCAATGTCTTTTTCCGGCCAACCTTTCTCTAACCAATGTAAGACTTGTGCCAATTGTTTGTCCCTAATGGTTTCTCTGGCAATATCAGACGCGGTTATGGGCAGGCTTTCGATACTCAGGGTGTTTGTTGTTGGTGCGGGGTCAGGTTCAGAGTCCGGCAAGGGCGAACGGCTTAAAGCGTCCGCGTGCGAGATTTTCTTACCTGGCTTGTGTAATAGTTCGTAGCTGTAGGCTGCCAGGAATTCAGACCATCTAGTCATGCGTGGTGACAAGATGTTTGGCGTAGCCCGGTTTCCAGCGAGGATGCCCAGCAGTGGCTTATGGTCAGTGATTATTTTGAAAGGGCGGCCGTACAGGTACTCGTGGAAACGCTTTATGGCGGCAACTATAGCCAAAGCTTCTTTGTCCAGCTGGCTATAGTTCCGTTCCGGTTTTGTCAGTGTTCTGGAAAAAAATGCAATAGGCGCTTCTCTCTGGTCTGGGAGGGTATGGCTGAGGACAGCGCCGACGCCGTAGGGCGATGCGTCGCAAGTGACAGCTAAGGGCAAAGTCTCACTGAACTGCATTAGGACGGCGTCGGAGGTGAGGAGGTCTTTGGTTTTCTGAAAAGCGGCCTGTTCTCGGCTCCCCCAAGTCCATGCTGCCTTCTTATCTAGGAGTCTATGCAAAGGCTCCGCCGCCGTTGCCTTCTGAGGTAGGAAGACATTATAAAAATTTAGTAAGCCTAGGAATGCCTGTAGTTCTGTTTTGGACTTCGGGGTGGGGGCTTCCTTGATGGCTTTAACTTTTTTAGTTGTAGGGTGGATGCCCTGTCTGTCTAGGAGGTAACCCAGAAATTCTATTTGTTTTGTACAAAGTTGGCATTTTTCGCGTTTGACTTTAAGTCCTGTTTCTTTAAATTTTGTTAAGACTTGTCTTAAGCGGTTCTCTAACTCGGCTTCGTTTGGCGCCGCTATTAATACGTCATCAAAATAGGGCACCACCCCTTTGATGCCCTGTAGTAAACGTTCCATCAGGCTCTGGAAAATGCCTGGTGCCACGCTGACTCCAAATTGGAGTCTGTTATACTTGAAAGCCCCCCGGTGTGTTACAATTGTCTGGGCTTCTGCCGTTTCTTCGTCCACAGGCAATTGCTGGTATGCCTGGGCGAGGTCGAGCTTGGCAAAAAATTTTCCCCCTCCTAATGAGTGCAGTAAATGTTGCACTATAGGCACTGGGTAGGCGCTTTGCTGTAGCGCGCTGTTTAGGGTGGCCTTGTAGTCCCCGCAAATTCTCACGGACCCGTCTGGCTTTACTGGGGTCACTATCGGGGTCTCCCATCTGGCGTGGTCTATCGGTTTTAATACCCCTTGTTTGACGAGTTTGTTGATCTGCTCGTCAATTTTTGGTTTTAAAGCAAAGGGCACCCTCCTAGGTTTAAGCCGCTTAGGGGAAACCCTTGGGTCTAAGTCAAATGAAATAGGGGGCCCCTTGTACTTGCCCAATCCTCCATCGAAGACTTCCTGGAACTCCTGGACTAGCCGCTGTTCCCAGGCTTCAATGGAGACTTGGTTGACACCTGTCAGTGCGATGTTTAGCGGGGCGAACCATTGCAGTCCCAACAGGCTCGGGCGGTTACGATCGACTATTGTGAGTGGTAGTTGTTCGGTGTGGCCTTTGTAGGTTATGTTAAAGTTCTTGGTGCCCACTACTGGAACGCGATTACCTTGGTAGTCTTTTATGATGATTCTCTGGGCGGCCACGTCTTTTCTTTGCAGAGTAGGCACTAGTTTTTTTATTTCGTGCCATGCAATCATGGAAAGGTAGGACCCGGAGTCCACTTCCATCTTGCATGGCCGGCCTTCGATGTGGACTTCTACGTGGACCTTTCTGGCGCCGTCGGAGATGGCGTGGCCGATTGTCACCGTCTGGTGGGTTTCTTCTTTCCGCCGACCGTCGCCGCTTCTTTGGGGTCGTTGCTTCTGGTCCCATCTGCCTGTTGGCTGGCGCTCTCTGGCTCTGGGCGGGGAGTTCTCTCTCCTTCTATCCTGCTGTTCCCATTTTGGCGGGCTGCGGGTCTTTTTTTGGCGGCAAACTCGGGCGATGTGGCCCCTTCGGTCACAATGCCTACAGACAGCGTCGAAGAAACGGCATTCCGACCTGGGGTGGTCGCCGCCGCACCCGGCGCAATTAGTCCTCGACCTACGACTATACTGGCCCCGTTGGTTTCCGCGTCCCGTCTGCACGCGATGTATGTCCTCCTCATCATCTGACGTGCTGGAGGTTGACTGGTAGTCGCCGTAGTGTGCGGTCGCTTCGTTTCGTGCGTCGGCCGACCTCGCGGGGTTGTTGTTTGCGCTCTTTGCCTCGGACCTTCGCATGGTGTCTGCTGACGTGCGGGTTGCTTCTGCGGCTGCGGCTGCGGTGAGGGCGTTGGCCAGGCTGATGTCGCCTTTGGCCATAAGTCGGCTCTGGAGTGTCGGATCCCATAGTCCGAGCACGAAACGGTCTCTTATGAGACTGTTCAATCCTTCGAACTCACAGAGTCCGCCCAGGCGCCTTAATTCAGCGACGAAGTCGCTCAGCTTTTCGTCTGGTCTCTGGCTTCTTCGGTAAAATTCATTTCGCCGTATTAGGATGGGGACCTCGGGAGCGTAATGGCGCCTCAATATGGGTTCGAGGACGTCCCAATCCAGGGCAGTCGCGTCTGCCGGTTTGGCCAATGCCTTGGCCATCTGGAAAACCTCTGGTCCACAATGCGTCAGGAAGACGGCGCGCTTTAGCGGGCCCGGGGCGTCCTTCATGCCGGCGCATTCTAGGTACATACAGAATCTGTCTGAGTATGATTCCCAGTCTTCGGCGGCAGGGTTGAAGGGGGCGGGCGGTGCTATTTTCGCCATTATGTTGTCGCTAGTTCGTTTATGGACACGGGGTTCGGTTCAGGGGCGAGATCCCATCCTCGTCGCCAGTGTCGTGTCCGCGAAAAAAGGTTCTGAGTCGGTGACTTATCATTAACAGCTCTTTATTTCAATTATTGAACCGAACCGGCAAAAGGCAAAAAGCCTCCGGCTTTTATACCCTTTGCCGCGGCAGCCGCGGCCAATGGCAGCGATTCAAGTCTCCCGCTCTTGGTTTGAACCAATCGCGGGAGACTTCAATCGGGCCAATCGGCGCGGCTTGCCTGGCCAATCAGAAATCCCTGCGCCTTAGCCAATCAAGGCGCAGGGATTTCGAGTAGTCCATTTTAATACATAACACAATCTATGCAGGAATGGGGAGAACGTATGAGTAAAAAAGAGGAAGGCTGACTTTGACATGAGTGTGAAGACCAGACAAAAGTGAGCAAGGAGGAAAAGTGAGGAGGTGGAGGAAAATGTGAGATCAACCAAAGGGCTAAGAGAAAAAGAGAAACGTGTACTTTAATGATTAGGTCACAAGGAACCGGGGAGGGGGGGACACAAAACTTTTATAGAGATCCTTGAATCTAAACCAAAATGGCCAAGAGAAACCGAAAAATGGACTTCAGTAAAAACACAAAGCACTAAAGGGCATAACCTTTAACAGGAGAGCAGCTAGCAGGGAACAAAGAATTGATGACTCTAAAGGGAAAAAAGAATGAAGGCACAGAGATAGATAACCTAAATGTCAGGGCATTAAGTTGGAGATAGGAGCCAGATGCAAAGCAAGGTCATGGAGTATATCATTCTGATCCAAAAGCAGGTTCACTAGATCAAGCCCAGTCTCTGGTAACCTGACTCTGGATATACTCTGACAGAAATCAGGATTTGTTTGTATTAATCTTGGCTAAATTATTTGATTTACCCATTGTGCTAAATTATGGTTTGTCTTACACTGGTTTCAAAACAAGCAACAGAAACTTATGCATCATCCAAAATTCAAGAAAACTCATTATGGTTTAGTGTACTGTTTACTTTCAGTCACAGCAAGTCATTCAAAAAATTAAGTAAAAGTAAGACATGGTATAATGCATGAACTCAATATTTCTTCCCTGGGATAATTTTGGTTAAAGCTAAAGACTCTTCTTTCCAACTGCTCTACTTAAAAGATAACAAGCATAACTTGAGGGTATCTCCCCATGTGTATTCACTGAAGAAAATATTTTGCTTGCCAAGCTGTACTGGTTTTTTTTAGTTACATTTTAGATATGAAAATACGTAATAATACTTAGCACCAGACATATTAAATATACTAGGGTCTGCTCTGCACTTCCATAAACAAATAGTTCAGATATGATTATTGCCACAAGATTATTGTGTGTAGGGAGATGGAAAGATTTGGCACTATCCACTGTGGAACAATGATTGGTGAAATTAACAGATTTTGCAGAAATAGAAGTCAGAAACTGACTTCTTTAATTAGAGAAAAGATGCTATCTACATATACTGGTGGCAGAATACCTCTTAAAAATTCTTGCATAAAATGAAAAAATAAACTTGTGATTTATGGCTTTGATGATTAAACAAGATAGATTATAAAAAGAAGACTAGTATGATGTAATTCTAGAGAGAGAGGCTAAAGTATAATTGTAATTCTAACTGCTGTGAAGAGTATTGGAAACCATTGCTTTGAATCTTTTCTTTCTTTCTTGTACTTTTGGTTTCTCTTTTTTTTCTTCCTTAATTTATACTCATTTGTATTTGTCAGAACTGCCACTTTGTGCCTGCTCTCTGCAATCGCTTTGACACCAGTCTACCATAAACCCTGGGGGAGGCTGAGACAGAAGAAAAAAGCCTGCAGGGAAAGGAAAGGTTAAGAGAAAGTGCCTTCCTAAGATGGCATTTCAAGGTTGTTTCCTGATAAGAAGAATGCTGCTGCAAATCAGCCTACAATCAGAGGGACTTTTCCAAAACAACTTCAAAATTGATTAGATATTGGGGGACCAGCAATGGGAAGTGCTTAAACCAGGGAAAAATTTACTTGGGGTTTTCGTGTGTGAATTTCAGTTCTGGCTTTGCACTACTATATTTTACTTGGCTTCTACCCGATGGTGTTAAGGAGAGTTCTTACTTAGAGACTCAAGCTGAGGCAGGTCTGACATTATTAGTTTTTTTATTCTATTTTTAAAAGGTTTCATAAAAATAAAATAATAATAAAAATATGTGTGCGTGTATAAAGAAATAGTTCAAACTGAATCAACTATTGTTTTAATTGAATGTAGACAGAGATAAACATCACTGGCACAGTTAGGTTATGTGAAATTTGCAAACTGTGCTTACAAAGATGTATGTATGAGAAGTGAACAAAAAGTAATACCTTCAATGCTTGTAACTCACCAATTGATGGCAGTACTGACAAGCTAGAGACTTTGATATGTTCTTTGGCATCAATTCTTAATTCAGTTGGCGGAGAGTTACAGTAAGGAAAGGTGTTGTTGTTCATGTTTATCAAATCCAAGTTTTTGTATTGATGACTATGTGTTACTGAGCCAAAAAATATAAGGATGGTGAGCCAGGAAAAAAAATGATTTGTGTAATCAAGAACTAGATAGATAACTTGGGAAAGCAGCCAATGAATTTCATAGAATTATAGAGTTTCACATGAGAAAGGTTGATCATGGATCATCCAAAGGGTAATTGTTGTCAAGCTTGGCATTTTACAGGAATGTGTGGTCACATAACTGATTTCAATAGTATAGTTTGCCATAATGAGTTACTTGCATGCTGGCAGTTTTAAAATGAAGTTTCAGAAATTGAAATTTGCCAGCATTTGTCACACTACAAAAATGAAGTGAGGAATTTCTTCACCATATCAGGACAGAAACAAAGAATCAGTCCTGGAATATCATCACAAAGCTTCACTTGAAAAAATAAAATAAAACCAAAAGTCAGGCTTCAACAGAAAAACTCATGACTGTACTGTTTTTTTTGTGGGTGGATTTCACTAAACCTGGCACCACTATATCAACTTAAGAGTGCTGCATTAACACTCAAAACTTAGAAACAACAATTAAGCAGAGTTCACTAGCAGAAGTGGAATTTTTTTTCTGCAGTGTAACAGTGATAACCAATTTATGAACCATCAAAGTGGCAATTACATAGTTGGATCTCACTGTCTTACTGCATCTGCTGTTCAGCCTACACTTGATGCCATGCAACAACCTTTTCACAAAACAAAAAGAATAGTATTGTGGACTTCTGTTTGACTCAAATGAGAAGATGGGAAGGACTTTCAGGACCTGGTTGAACAGACAAACTATATTCTATAAATACTCTAAAAAATTATGTATGATTGACAGAAGTGCAATGAATGACAGTGATTATTTGGAAAAGAAGTAAAATCATAAAAATAGTTCATAAAAAGAATTATTTCTGTTTCATGCATTAAAATATTCCTATTTAAAAAGATGGAGGTATTACTTTCCATTTAACCCCCATGCCATTATGATATTCTATTACATAAAAGTAGTCATGACTTTATTAAAAGTAGTCACTAAACAGAATCTTCAGTTCTTTATGCCAGACCTCCCCAGCCTCTTGAGCTGGGGAGAGACAAGACAAGTTGGACAATTTCCAGCTACCATAAAGGTAAAGGTTCCCCTCGCACATACGTGCTAGTTGTTTCTAGGGGGGGGTGCTCATCTCTGTTTCAAAGCTGAAGAGCCAGCACTGTCCAAAGATGTCTCTGTGGTCATGTGGCTGGCATGACTAAATGCTGAAGGCACACGGAACGCTGTTACCTTCCCACCAAAGTGGTCCCTATTTTTCTACTTGCATTTTTACATGCTTTCGAACTGCTAGGTTGGCAGAAGCTGGGACAAGTAACGGGAGCTTAGTCCGTTACACAGCGCTAAGGATTCAAACCGCCAAACTGCCGACTTTCTGATCAACAAGCTCAGCCACTGAGCCAACGTGTCTCTACCATACTGGTCACCAATATTACAACCAATATCATCAATACCATACTACCAGGTCCAGCTACCATACTGATCACCAATATTACAACCAACATCTCTGTTCTTGTCCTGCATACTTATCAGAAATTATGAAAATGCTGTAATTTCAGGTCTTGATCTACATAATGTATATTTCCCAATTTTTCAGCAAGAAAAGAATTAATAATCAAAAGAGGCATTTTCTACTAGCAGTTTTTTTTAAAATTTTACTTACAATATTAAAATACCAACCCCAAAAGAAGAAAAGGATTTGAAGGAGAAGTTTGGTATGAAAACTGCAGGCTTGTTGGAAAAGACTGAAAAGGGCATGGATTCTAAAGACTTAGAGTTGACAGAACTAATGTGATGAACTGGACTTTCTTAAGAAGATTGATGGAGACTGGTGAATGGGTGTTGGTAGAAGTTACCCTGAATGCCCTTTCTATCTATGCTGCGAGAGAGCCCAGGATGGGTCGATTCCTTCCTATGACATCATTTAGCTGAGTCTATGCTAAGATATAAAAGCCAGCCCCCAGAAGAGACGCCAGCTTTGACGAAGATACTTGGCAGGCTGAAAGGTGTCTCTGAAAGCACAAATGAATACAGAAATATGACTTACCCTCTCCGGACGAATCAAGGGAGGGGCTGGGCTCTCTCGCAGCATAGATAGAAAGGGCATTCAGGGTAACTTCTACCAATGCCCATTCTCCTCCATGCTGCATCGAGAGCCCAGGATGGGACATACCAAAGCTTGCATGTCCACAGGTGGGTCCTTGTCCTGCTCATCACACCAACTGTTGAACCACTCATTGAAGCACCCGTCTGCCGAAGGCTGCAGTTGCTGAGGCAAAGACATCCAGATGGTAGTATCTGATGAAAGGGGACGGAGATGTCCACGTGGCCGCACAACAGATCTCCTCCAAGGGTGCTTGGTTTGCCCAGGCAGCCAAAGTGTCCGCATTTCTGGTAGAGTGCGCCGTCAGACCTCGAGGAACCGGAAGGGCTGCAGCTTTGTAGGCCTGCTCAATGCAAGATCTGATCCACCTACCTGCTAATAGTAAGAGAAGAGGCCTTGTGCCCCAAGTGAGAAGGGAAAAGGAAACAAAATGGCTTCAGACTTCCTGAAGGAGGAAGTGCACTTAATGTATATTCTAAGAGCCCTACCTACATCTAGCGAGTGCCACTGCTGCTCTAAGTCATGGTGCGGGAGGGGGCAAAAGCCAGGCAACATAACATCCTGGGATCTGTGAAACAGGTGTTAACCCTTGGAATAAATGAGGGGTCCAGACTGAGGACAACCCTATCATCGTGAAAGGAACAAAGGTCCTGTCTGATGGAAAGAGCAGCGAGCTCGGATACCCACCTGGCTGAAGTGATGGAAACGGGGAACACTTCAGAGTCAGGAAACGGAGAGACAATGTTCTAAGCAATTCAAAAGGGGGCATTGTAAGGGCATAAAGGACCACATAAAGATCCCAGGAAGGATACCTGTGAACCACCGGAGGGTGTAGGTTGGAAGCCCCTTTTGAAAACCTCCTGACTGAAGCGTGATGGGATAAGGAAGGAAGCAAACCCCATGAAAGAACTGAGGAGAGGGCCTCAACCTGCCTGCCTAAGGTATTGGGGGCCAAACCTTTCTCCAGATCATGCTGAAGGAATCTAAGAACCTCTGCCAACTGGGCTAAAGTGGGAGAGAGAGACCCTCCCTAAGGCACCATCGGGAAGGGCCTTCCAGGTGGCATCATAGATGCACCTTGTGGGAGGTTTGCAAGATGCCAGGATAGTGATGATGGCTCTTTCAGGAAGATCAGCCACCTCTAGCTGCCACACACTCAAGTGCCACATGGTCAGCTTGAGCCACTGGGCCTCCGGGTGGAGCAGAATTCCCTGATGAAGGGAGATTAGATGGGTTGGGATCCTCCAAGGAGAAGCCACTGGCAGGTTGACCAGGTCCGCAAACCAGGGCATCCTTGGCCAATAGGGTGCCAGGAGGAGGAGCTCCACTCATTCCTCCAACATCTTCCGAATTACTGCCAGAATGATGGAAGCGGGGGAAAGGCATAGAGGAGACTTTTGAGCCATCTGCACCGAAGGGCAGTGGTCCCCTCCGCTCCCTGGCAAGGAAACCTGATGAGTGTTATCTAACAGAAGCTTTCAGAGACATAGCTGCTGATTGAAAGGAGCTGAGTCAAAAGCTGGGGTCTCTTCCGGGGGCTGGCTTTTATATCTTCGTACAGACTCAGCTAAATAATGTAATCGGAAGGAGTCAACCCATCCTGGTCTCTCGATGCAGCATGGAGGAGAATGGGCATATTATATGCAACTGGAAAAGGTTTCTTTGAACAACAAATGCTGTGGTGATATCTACAACAGAGGATTTGGGGGAATGAGATCCAAATGTTAGGAAAATCCCGTCAAAATTAAAAGTTTAAGGAAAAGTTTTATCATTAATAATCAATTGAGGATATTTGATCCTGGATGGACCCGAGATAATAATTGTGGTGGTCTACAGTAGATTAGAAGCTGTTGTACACTTTCTTCAAATGATATACAATGATGGGTTGTTAACAGGTCTTTGGAGTTTAACCTAGCAGTTGGCTTTACTGTTAACTTTTTTTTTTAGAGAGAGAGAGAGATAAAATATACGTCAGGTCAAATTGGTTGGGTACAGTTGAAGAAGTTCTATTGCCCTGTTTAACGAGGAGGGGGACTATTATTCTTGAAATATATTTATCAGTATTCAACTTGGAGGTGAAATTTATTTATATGTCGGGTTTTACTCTCTGTTTTTGTTTTTTGTTTTGCTTTGTTTCATTTTTCCTATCCACATTTTTAAATGTGTTGTTTAATTTTGTTTTCTTCGAAGAGAGGAATTTTCTTAATAGCATTACATACTACATGTTAGTTGTGATTCAGCCCATTCCTCTTCTCAGAAATTTAAAATAATTTACTGATAGTATCTGATCAGAAGTAAGCAGATGATGACTTTTGTACAGATCTGATTACCATAGCTAGGATTGGAATATTTTTTGCCTCTCCAAAGCAGGATTTATTCTTCGTGTATTGTAGAGGTTACATGGGATAATCTGAATTTATAAATTGATTAGGAACAGCAGGGTCAGAAATCAGAATATGTGAACTTGTTCTGCTATAGATTTTTTTTTCAGAACAAAAGCTGATACTTTAATACCTGGAATTTCATATTCTTTAAAAAAAGGAAATAGAGGATGAAGGAGAAAGGGACAAAATAATATAAAGCAGCAATGTAATAATAGCTGTATTATTACTGAAAAAACAATATTGTTCCTTTGTTCTTCACAGCTGTATTTAATATGGCGGTTTGGATGAAATGCACAAAATGATGATGATGAATGAGTTCAAAATATATAGAGGAACATTAATTAGATGTTTACATGACTAGAGGGAATTTTGGGAATTTTGTATGAGCCACTACAAGGGAAAGAGAACCTATAATTTCCAGCAGTTCAGCACCATTATATTTGCACATTGATTATTATTATTTATATTGTAAACTTGTAAGTCCTTCTGAAGTAATCTGTCTATACATTAGATTTAAATATTGAAATCAACCTGGGTGATCAATAACCCGTAGAAGGTTATTGTAATTATTAAATAAGACTTTTCTTAATAGCTTGAGATCCAATAAATTTATTTACTTATTGTGGCTACCAGTAGTAAGTTTTAGTGAAAATAAATCTTGAGTGCTCATGGATGCATTTTGCAAAGGCCAGCTGATAGGCCTTGAAAGGTTTATATGTTATTCACAGTGGTCTGAAACATAATAGATTACCTTATATCTTTTCAGTTAGAAAAAGCACAGATCTTAGCCTTTATTTACTATTCATTTCTAATTATACGTTTTCTATCCTAATTTTCACTGATGAAACAATTCCAGAGTTATTTGGAAATCCTGCTCAATCCAGGGTCCACATATTTCAGGTTCAGATGGCAATGACTGGGCAGTGGCAGATGGTTTTACCATATAATGAATGACTGAGAAACTAATTCTCCTATATTTTCATCTGCTGTCCTGAGAGTATAACCCCCCTGGTGCAACTCTCCATGATGAATGTTTTGGCATGCATAGCAAAAGTTCACATGTAGCATTGTGACAGTCAAGGACACATAACAAGAAAAATGATTTCACTTTCTAGGATTAGTGAACCATTATCTCAGAAATTTTGTTCTTCCTTCTTGTTTTTTTTTTTTTCTGAAATGATGAATGTAGCTATCGTAGCAGCAAAGTAACATCATAAAAAGTACTGTCCTCAGTTATTTTTGACTCATATTAAATACACTCATTGCAGCTGCCGCACCATTGTATTGCCTTTTGCTCTCATTTCCATACTGAGTGTAATATTCAGCTTTTGCTTTTATACAAAGTTACGAATTGGGGGGAATTGGTGAAACTAGTTTATATATATGATCCTCAGAGCCAATACTTTCATTAATCTAAATATCTATTTTAATACTTCCAGGTAGAGCCAGCTATCTGTTTAAAACACTCGTTTGGGAGGAAACGTGCTAACAAATGAAAGGCAGTTCTATTTTATAGTAGGAAAATTACTCATCAGACATAGGATGACTGTATGGATTTTTCTGTAATTATTATTTTATAATTTTGAGTTGTTCTAAATTATGAGTTTTCTATCTTTTCTATTGATACATAGTTTCTGATTAATTGGACTTGTTGCAGAACCCTGATGGGGAAAATGTGGAAAAGTATTTCACAAAACTGATCATTACATATTTGTAGTAATTTAAAGGGTTTTAAATAAATTATTTTAGAGCTACCATAACATGGTTGCAACATCAAGGTGATCACTAAATAGCAGGAAGAGAGATTTTTTTTTGCAATTTTCAATTGGATTTTTATTTTTGTAGCCCATCTACAATAGCTATTAATGGGCATCATGGCTAACAATTTATTAAGGTCTAAAAAGCATCATTCAAAAAAAATATTGACCCTATCTTTACCTACAGTCTAAAATATGAAGTTAATTCAATAACTTTCACAAATTCATAAAAAGCAAAATACACTCTTTCTTATCCTTCCCTCTCTTCAACATGTATATGGTAGCAATGCTTTTTTCTATCTTCATGCATTTCTTCATAAACCTACATTTTATTTGAAATTTAATGAATGTCTATTAGAATTAAGTGAAAGCTTTGTTAAGTCCATACTCTGCATGCAAAAACACTGGCTTATGAGCATTTTACATTTAAGAGGGATTTTCCACTATTTAATTCCTCAGTTGCCATTATGTTCAAGAGCATAACCTTTAACAACAGTTCTTGCTGAATTTAAAATAATAAGGGTGACATGACAGATTGAATGCAGGCAGTCCTTGACTTATGATCATGGTTGAGCTCAGAATTACAATTGTTAAGTTATGTCGGTTGTTAAGTAGATCACTACATGCCCAAGGTTATGACCTTTTTTGCAATGGTTGTTAAGTTCATTGTCTGCAGTGGGCTTTTTTTTTTTGCTAGAAATCAAAACTGAATGACAGTTTCTGGCAAAACAAATCATAAATTTTGTCACATGGCTGTGGGAATTGCAACCAGCCATAAATGCAGGTTAGTTGCTAAGTTCCCAAAATACAATCATATGATTGTGAAGGGGTGGCCATGGAACTTCAAATCTGAGTTGTAAGTAGCCTTGGAGAGGTCCATCATAATTTCAAGCAGTTACTGAGTGACTGGTTGTAATTTGAGGATTTCCTATATTGTTTTGACTAAGCTACTAAGGAGGATTCTAAATCTTTTTCCAACTGCAAAGTGGTGCAGCCTTCTAACCCAATACAACCCATAAGCATTTTTCCTATGTTTTCTAGCTTGAAAGCATGAGAATGAATGCAATATATGTGAGAAAGAGGTAAAATATGATATGGGATGGAAGGATAGGATATTTAAAAGAAAAGAACAAGAAGATACCTTGCAAGGATATGCAAGATAAGATTATCCTGATTCACCAAATTACATCTCAGAACTGAAACTCCACCTTCACAAGAAACAGGATTGACAGGGTGAATTATATTTTATTCTCTATATAATGTATTTATAATGTATAACAAGGTGATTGTCCAGTAAAATATTTTGCTATGAATTGTAAGGTCTAAAAATGTCACCCAAATGGATGTTTGGTAACTGCTACTGCAAGCCTCTTTCCAGAAGCAGGTCTGCCAATGGTGCAGAGATCTAATTTGCATCTTTAGATGTTAAGACATTTGTGAATCAGCACATCGGGTATCAGAAAAAGTGAAGAATCTTCAGAAGCCACATATACTATAATAGAAAGTGAGAAAACAGTGAATTAAAGAGCAGGGGGATGCAAACAACGGTAGAGACCCTGTCAAAGGAACCAGAACAAAGCACATTTTCTGCAATGAATCAATAAACAATTGTGTATGGCAATATTTCTGGAAAGGCACAAACAAATTTGCAGCAGTTGTATTCGCTGAATTTAAACTGGCAATCCTAAGGTTTCAGTGAAGGTGGGAGTATATTCTACCACCTTTTTTTTTTTTACTAAGTGTGTCTTTTCACCTCAGGTTCCAATCTGGAGAAATTTTGATCACTGCAGAAGCTTATAACTGTGACTCCTTCAATCCCCAAGCTTTGTAAGGTAAGATGGCGAAAATGTTCTTTGTCATTTATCCATTCAGTCCGATGAGGGTTTATGCAAAAACTTGATAAGTTAGTACATGTTTTTCACATTGTCCTTTGATGGGGATAAGATCTTATTGTGTGCTTTTGAACTGATGTACTTAGGGTCTTCCTTAGGTTATCTGCAAGGACATGCTCTTGCCATGCTTGGTGTAGGAAAAATGATATTAGTAAAAGCAAAGACACTCTTTAGAGATGAAGCACATAATGCCAAATGAAACAATGATGTGAATGGAATTCAACCAGCAAGAAAACACAAGAAACATTACCAGTATGAAACCCGACAAGGAAGATATTGGTTCTGTTTGAAATAATAAAGTTGACTGTCTTTGTTCAGTCCTTGAATCAGTGCTCTGAAGATGATACTGACCTGTGGCTGATTATGAAGATTCTATTTTACAGCTTTCAACAAAACCTGGAACCAGTTAAAAAGGTGCTTGGAATAGACATCTATCTTTTGCTTTCCCTTTCTTCCTTTACATTAGAATAAACCTTCATGCTCAGAAAAAAGAAGAAATGAAATAAAAGAAGATCCTACCTACATCATCTAGCTGCAGGTTCTAAATAACTATTTTAGCTACGCTGGCTGAATGGACTTTGACATTCTGAGTGAGTGATTAGTGTTTGATATTTATGAGTGACTGGTGTTTTCTCCATAGGTTCCCTTTTCCAAATAAACTATTTTTTTTGGACTTCAGCCTTCACTTGTTTTAGAACAAAAGTTCTCATTAAAACCTTTCCCACATGCAAGATTGCACAGTTTCAGGATTGACAGAAGGTTTTATAGTGCCTTTCTCTTTTGTTTTTATGAGAATAGGTGAAGTCCCTTTCTTTCTGTTTTTCCAGGCAGGAGCTATGGAGAAGCTAAGTAGAAAAGGTCAGAGCTCCTCAGCTGGACAAATTAAGATCTGTCAAGACCCTCATTATAGCTACTGGCAATTTATTACAATTGTTTTTATTGAAACACTGAAGAAATGGAAACAATTCCTTCTCCTGATTTGTAACATAGATGTAAAGTATACAGGAAGGTAAGAGACATAATATTATGGCATCAGATTCAAAATATTAATAATAACTCAGCTACATTTAAAGGTTGAGTTCAAATGTGCAAACTGTCCATATTCATTTGATTTGAATTATACTGGAATAGAGAGACAGCTGAATATCCATGCTTTTCATTAACTAGGATTTAGATGTGCTCAATATTCATTACAGTTTAAAGGAGATGGAGTCGTCATGAACAACAAATTGGCTTTGGTGACAAAATGGTAAGAGGCATAGAATGGCAGAAGGTAACATAAGAGCATGGAATATAATGCAAAAGCATCATGGCAACAATCCAGCACAGATGTAGGAGTATTTAGGCTGATTTGATTTCAAAGGAGTTGAAACACATCTACTTCCAAGAGAGATTTTTGCCCATGTATTTTTGAGAGGAAGCCTTCAAAATATTACCAAAAACCTGGATTCTGTTGTTATGTGTCTATATTTGTCTGTTTGAAAAGGGAGCTATTTTACTTTTAAAGCTAACCAGTAAAGTTATTCTATTTATTTATTTTTATCCATCCATCCAATAAACATCTTAGTACTGTATAAATGATATATTTTATATTATGTCCTGATCTAGTATTCCTCTTCTAGTATTGAGCAGTCAGATCTCTGGGTCAGCCCTTGAAACAGCCTGGACAAGCACAAACCATGAATGCTAACACTACTTTTAATGTAAATTTACAAGATTGCAAGTCTGAATGTAATTCTGCCTTTCCTTTTATTTTCTTTTTTTTTTCCTAAGTAATTTTATTAATTACAATGTAAAATTAAAATGTACAAATTAATACAAATTCAATTAAGAAAGAAAGACAGAAGAAAGACTAAAAGGAAAAACTAGGAAAGACATAAAACATTAAAAAATAAGAATAAGAAAAGAAATATATGAAAAAGTAATTCTTAACCTTCAACACAAGCATAAAGAATCTTAGTAACTTTTCACCTCATTTTAAATGATTTCTTCTTCCCAAATCCCACCGCTTATCTATAAACAAATCCATACATCATCATCATTTAATTCTTTCAGGAAAAGTCCATTAAGAATTACCAGAAATAACAAGATACCTATTTTAACCTAGATCAAATAAACCAACTTTATATTCCTTCCTTTTATGTTTAACCATCTTAAGACTATTAAAGTAATGTAGATTTCATTTCATTTCTTTGTTGTCCCTTCTCATAAGATTTTTCAAAACTTTAACAAATCTCCTTTGTTAGACCAATATAGAAAAAAATATCCAGGTCATTCTGTTGGTTTATTGGTCATCTGTCCTTTTTATAAAAAACATCAGCCAATTTCTTTTGTATGTCCAATATAACATCATTTTCTATGTCATTCTTGTAATTTACTTTCAACTCAGTCTCTGTCTTATCCAGTAAAACCTGTTTCTTTTCATTTACACAGAATCACAGAGGCAGATATTGCTGTAGACATTGTTGATATTAAATTTTGACTTCATTTTTTCAAAGCATCCTTTTGAAAATTTCCAAAGTTAGAATATTTTGCTCCATTATGTCAAGTTTATGTGTTCTCCTTTAACTGAAATCTTTAGTTTCCTTTAGTGTCCAATTTTTAAAATCTCATCTTATTGTTTTTTTAGAAAAACAAATAAAACAAAAACATTTTCCCAGGGGAAAGGATTCTTTATAATTAATTCCAAAATCTGATTTCAAATTTATCTGGACTCTGTCCATTTGTAGAATTCTAAAATAAAAATTTTAATAAACGTTTTGCCATTACGTTAAAAAAATGATATTTTTAAGCTTGTGATTAAAGTTTTCTTCCATTAAGGATTGAGGGCAGACTCACCCTGTTTTCAGACTTGCTTCCCCAAAAGTTTCTAATAACTAACACTTAGATTTATATACCACTCCACAGTAATTCACAGGACTCTCTCAGTGTTTTACAATGTCATTATATGTGGCATCCAAAGGCATTCTTGTATGCAGGTGGTGATAAAAATTGATACTTTCCTTGAAAGCATGCTTTATTCCGTAAATTTTATTAAAAAAATATTTTTTTAAAAAAATTAATGTCTAGTGGGATAAAGAATCTAATGTGATTTTGTGAATATATTTATGCACTCATTCGAGTCCTTGGGGCCCTTGTTGCCTACTCCTGCTAGATTGTAATATTTATTTTTAAAATATTAAATAAATACATATGGGAAATCAGCTTATGTCATAGCAGAATCACCATTTTGAAAGGAGGAACTGCAAAAATTCACTAAGCTAGAGTGAATCACGTGCATGAAGTTAAAATAACTTTTTTAGACCAAACAATATTTCCACCATAATCTCTTAGTCAAGGTGCTAATACATACCTATGGTTAAAATATTAAACAGCATTAAGAAATTATGGTCTGACAAGTTCTTTACTTATTAACACTTTTCAGGAGAAACAGAATATAATGATTCTGGCGTTTCAAGGGCTTACAAGTGTAGCTCAAAACTGTTATAAGAGCAATTTGGTGCTCGGGGCCCCAGTGCAGCTCCAAGGAACTGCAGCTGTTCAAATGATTCAGTCACTTGACAAAGCAGTCATTGTTCACCTCTGTCATCCAGCATTAGCACTGCTCTAAGCAGCTACTGCTAAGATAGCTCATATCGGAAAATGAGTTGACATCATTCAAATTATGGCCAGTGGAGGGGAAATGACAAGGCTACCTCACTATTTCTATTAAATTGCATCTGTGTCCCTGAAGTCTCCAACAAGTTATGGTAGGTCAAATGCAATCCCTGGAATGAGGACATTGAATGATTAGGAATAATGGTTGCTATTTTTGTCTATTTGCTAGGAAAGACAAGAAATTATCAGCTTGGATATAAAGTTCAAAAAGTTGAGGAAGGAACAGCCCGGTTCAAAGAGTTTTAGTTTCACAATAGGCAAAGCAGATGTCTGTTCCAAGAGGAAAAAGCTACAAACTAAGTAGTGGTTTCTGGCCCTGCAGAACATTTTGAAAGAAATATAATCCCTAATTCTTGGGCTAAAAAATGAATGTCATTCATTCCAGCCATTGTTTATTCACTGCAGGTTGAAGGCCTCTTCTACATGTTTCCAACCAATATGGTCTTGAGCTTTCTTTTGCCAATTGGCTTCCAACACTTGCTGATGTCGTTGCTCCATCTTTTTATCAAGTGGAATCCATTCTATGACAGCCTTTATAGTCCACCTGCCATCAGTTCTTCTTGCTATGTGACAAGCCCATACTTTTGTTTGTTTTCTAATCCATGTGCCTTTCTATCTTGTCTTATGATGCCGAGCATGTATCTTTCCATGGCTATTTAACAATAATAATGTTATTATTCATAGTCTAATAATAGTCAAGGTCTTCAACAATGCTGATAGCTTGAATTTAGAGTTTGCATTACAGATGCTTCTTAAGGCAGATTTAAAATTGTTTTTAATATATAAATGATATTTAAAATTTTTTAAAGGAGGTAAGTAACAAAAACTAAGATAAATTAAAGAAAAGGAAGAAAGGGAAAGCAAAAGATAAATGTAAGAACAAAGAAAAATATATAAAATTACTTCTGGTTTTATTTGCAACTATGATTACAAAAGTATCTTTTATTCTGTGATTACAAAAAGAAAAGCTCTTTTTATCTATTATCTACTTTCTTCTTAATCATAAAACCCACAATTCATTAGTTCATTTTTTTCTGTTTGTTTGTTTTTTTTGTTACATCTATACTTGTAGATGTGGCCTTTCTCTCTAACAAAGAAAGTATCACAGTTCTAAAATTGTGATAAACACAAATGTTAAACAAAAGGTGGAATTAGAAATTAAAAGTATACAACTGTGATCAAAAATAATAATAGCAGCCTAGTTTGATTTTGTGAGAATGGAAACTAATTTGAATTATGGATTAGTTCAGCCATCCTTTATTAGGCAAGTTGACACAAACCAATTATTTGTAACTATTAACAACAAAGCATTAACATTTCATTTCATAATTATTGGAATATTTCTCCAATGTATAGAAGGTGATGATAGAATTATTTATTAAAAAAATATTATTATAATTAAACGCAAAAAAAAATGTAACACAAAGTTACAAGTACAGTACTAAGCATGAATAAAAAGCATCATGGGAAAAGCATCTAATGTCACATTTTCCCTTCCCTACCATTTGTGTCTCCAACTGTTAAATGCAGTTAGTTATTTATGTTTTAAATTGAGCATTAAGGACTGTTGCTCTTTTTTTTTTTTGTTAAAATTCTTTCATATGCTATTTTTAATTGGTCTAAACTTTTTTTAAAAAAAGAAGCCAACTTTCAAACATTTAAATTTGTGACCGACTTATTTCTGAATTATTAATTAACTTATTCGTGTGAAATATATATGCAACATGCCCTCAATATTATTTATAAGACAAGCTACATTGCTTTAAAAATAAGAATATGGCTTCTGGTTTGCAAGGTTTCGGCAGCGGCAGGGATTTGCGATACTGCACGATCCCTGCTACGTTCGCCGTCAAGGTTCCCCCGATCAGTTTGGATCTGGGGGATATAGCTGCCCTGTAGAGGCAGCTGAAGATAGGGGGGGATCCGGACAGGAGCTTGGGGGTGTCACAGACCCCCTCCCCAGCCAGCAGAACCCCCTTTTCCCAAGGCAGAGGAGCGGCGGTCAGCAATGGCCGCCACGAAGAAACCTGCAGCCGGAGGGAGAAAGTTGGAAGAATTATGAAAGTGGCTTTCAACCAGGACAAGGCAAGAGAAAGTGCCCTGGAACTTTGAAGGCTGCTAAGGATACATTGTTTCCAGAGAGAGTTACAAGCGGCGAATATCCTAAAAGGGATTTTTTTTTTCGTTTCACTCTCCTTCCTAATGTGACAACGGATGGAATTATAAGAGAAATCCGAAAACCTGCATTGGAGGTAATTGAATGCTGAAGGGATAAGGATTTCTGAACATTTAAAGGAGAAAAAAACATTTTTTTGGGCTGTGAGTGGGAAGGGAGAGGGAAAAAATATTGGAGCAAAATTTGAAAATAAGGAGAAGATTGCCTAAAATTCTAAAGAGTTACCAAACATCAATAAGACTTCTAAAAGATATATTTTAAAGGGAACTTTGTGACTGAACTTTATCCCCAGAAAGAGAAAGTGAAGAAGGAGAAAGTATTTAAAAGAAACAGCTTGTTTGGATTGTTTGGTGATTTTGGAGCTTCTGAGAATTATTTCTGATTAAAAGCACTTAGGTGGTTGTTTGAAAAACTTTTTCTCTACACAATGGCATCACTTGTGGATAGACTGAAACTTGTATATCAAAAATATGAAAAAGAAAAGCAAGAAGGGAAAGATGTCCTTGGCACTCTTTTTCAATTTTTAGAAATGGCGGTTTGTACTTATGTAAAGCTGAATGAGCAACAGGATGATTGGGACAAAGAAGAAGCCATCTTTGATGAACAAGTGACTTTGGCCGGAGAAGGAAAAAAGAAAGAGAAAAAGGAGAAGAAGACTTTAAGACCTGGAAAAACAATCCGAAAAGAGAAGAATAAGGTGAAAAGGGGACATTATGTTAGGAAACAACAGAAAGGAGGAAAGCAGAATAAAAGGGACGTGGAGAGACAAGGGGGTAAAGAGGACAAAGAGAAGAAGAAGCAAGGGAGAAAGGAAGGGATCAGAAGCCTTAATGGTGGGGAGCAAGATGCAAAGAAGCAAAAGTTTTTTTAGAGATAATGGATAAATTTTATTGAAAAAGGGATTCTAGAAAGGTACATAAGATTGTATTTCTACATTTGTACTTCGAAATAATCATAGAAAATTGGAAATAATATGCAATTTAAAATGTGATAAAATATTTAGTATAATTTAGTGAAATTTTTGTAAAGAAAAAGGGAGTGCTTCAATGAAACAATGATTTAAGATATGTGATGGGGGGGGAATAATTTTGGAAAGCATAAGTGTTCCCACAAAGTCACGATATTTAATTGAAATGGGTAAAATGTTTAAGATATAAAGGATTATTAATATTAATGATTAGACTATGTTATCCTAGTGAAACTTTTTGTGAAATGAGAGATTTGAAGTAGGAGAAGGGGGAACATCGTAATGAAATAATGATCTATAATATGCGATGTGGTGGGGGGGAATAACTATGGAAAATAGGTGCTCCCATAAAAGTATGTGATTTAACTGAAAAGTGATGTGCTAAATGTTTAAGATATAAATGAATATCAATATTAATGAATAGATTTGTATTGGTTTTGATAATACTGTATAATTTTAGAACGTACCAGACAGAATCCCAATGTAAGCTATGTATTCTATATTAAGTATTATAAATATAGGGGAAAGAGATAAAGGCATCATACTCCAATTAGTGTACAGGAGAAGTTTTCTTCAAAGAAGAAAGATAAATGGATAGCTGGAAATAGAACAGACAAAGAATAATAAATATTATGATTCGAATAGAGAGGAGATAAATAAAATAAAATTGAGAAAATTTAAAAGAGAGGAGAAGTTATATAGAAAATTGAAAATGCTAATAAGATATGGAATGGTATGTAAAATGAATATGAATTTGAATTTATGTCTGTACCAAGAGTTTTAACCCGGGACTAAGCAACTTTCAGAAAAGAGATTTTTTTATGCTTTTATGTTTTGTGTTTCTGTGTATTTATGTTTTGTATGTCTTTAAAAATGAATAAAATGTGTTTAAAAAAAATAAGAATATGATACACCTAGTTCGAAAATATTCAGATAAAAGGTACTTCGGTATCACTGATTTTCTTGTTGCACAAATGCCAGCTTTAAAAGAAAATTAGATTTGGATTCATTTAAAATTCTTAGCATGGAAGATAATACAATATAATACTTAAAATGCTTAATAAAATATTATTCATAAGCCATTCAAAAAAGTTCTAGCTTTAGTCATAAAACATTTTCCAGTTTCTTCTGTATTATGTACTGAGCATGGGCGCGAAAGAATGGAGACGAGCCGGTGAAACGGTGAACTTCAACTCTTTATTTACATGGTGTGACAGCTCAAACTGGATGGCTGCTACAGCCTTCCTTATATAGGCAACTGATTAACCATTCAACCAATGAAAACCCGGGAACACTAGCTCCGTTAACCAGTGAGAACAGCTCGTTAATGGTCAATCAGATTCTCCTGAACGGACCAATCTGATCTCGCCAGTTAACGGCCAATCAGAAGTGCAGGGCCAGAACCCTGCACTTGACTTCAAGCTCTTGATAACTTTATTAACACAATTATTCATTCACAACACCCCTTCCCCCGGGTTCCGTTTAAGGGGTGCGGTTACATAGTCCTTGAGATAGGACGGTTGTTTTGTTAGTCTATTTGATTTTCATTGTGCACCCGGTATTTGGCTGCACTCCTGTTGAGGTAGGGCGTTGTTTGGCAAAATGGGTGTCTCTGACTCTGAGTTCAAGTTTTGTTGTCACCAACATCTTCGGTATTTCCTTGAGGTGAGCTCACTCCCATTCCTGATTCCTCTTCACGTATTTCTGTTCCGCTATCGTTCCCTTCAAAAAGGTTTTCTGCTAATTGAAGTTCATCTTCCTCTGTATCTCCCTCCCCCCTCAGTTTGGTCATCAGGGGACTCGGAGATCCCTGACTACAGTCTTGATCGTAATTGATCGATATGGCGCTTCCATAGTTTATCATCTCGGCATTGCACGAGGTATGATCTCGGGCCAGTTACATGGACTACCGTCGCTTCAACCCACAATGGATCGCCCGATAAGTTTTTAGCGAATACCAAGTTGCCTACCTGGAAAGTACGGCATCAGCCGCTGGATCCGAGTGGTTTTTTTCAGTTCGTAGGCTGGGTGTAACCAGTCGAGGTGGGAGCGGAGCTTTCGTCCCATTAGCAACTCGGCATGAGTTTTGTTGGTGACGCTGTGTGGAGTGATATGCTGTAAGAAGAGGATTCGGTTTATCTTTTCTTCGATGTTGTCATAGTCCATATTTTGTAGCGTTTTCTTGATGAATTGTACCATGCACTCGGCCCTTCCATTGGCCGCAGGATGCACAGGCAAAGTCAGCGCATGTCGAATACCGCGGTCCGCCAGGTACTGTTCAAAAGACAGCACGGTAAATTGGGATCCGTTGTCGGATACCAGAACGTCTGGTAATCCGTGGGTTGCAAACAGTCTGTCCAGTTTCTTAATGACCGCTTCGGTTGTTGTGTTCTTCATTCGGTGGATTTCGAGCCAGTTCAAATAGGTGTCTACAGTTAACAAGGATGTGTGGCCTTTGGTAGGCCCTGCAAAGTCCAGATGGATATGGGACCAGGGTCCCCGCGGTGTTTCCCACTCGGTTGGGATTGCCTTTGGTGGGGCGTTGCTTACTTCTTGGCATTTATGACAAGCTTTGATCCAAGTCTCGATTTGCTTGTCGATGCCTGGCCACCATGTGTAGCTTCGTGCGAGGGCTTTCATGCGCACGATGCCGGGGTGGTCATCATGCAAGGTTCTCAGTACTGCTCATTGGAGTCACTCTGGGACAACGACTCTATCACCCCAGATGATGCAGCCCTTCTGTGAAAACAACTCTGTTTGTCGACTTTTGAATAGGACGAAGTCATCAGGTACTTGGTCCAATGGCCATCCGCGTTCCACTCAACTGAAGACTCGTGCTAAGGCAGGATCGCGTTTTGTTTCTCTCACGATATCTCGGGCTGTTAATGGCGGTGTATGCAGTGTCTCGATCTACAACGTTGTCACTATAGGCGCGGGGTCGTTGATGGTCTCTGGAAGCGGTGCTTGGCTCAATGCGTCGGCGTGGGGAATGGCCTTCCCCGGGTGGTATTGCAGCCGATAATTATAAGCAGCCAAGAATTCTGACCAGCTAGTCATTCTGGGAGATAATATATATGGAGTTGGCTTATCTCCTGCTATTATTCCCAACAACGGTTTGTGGTCAGTCACTATAGTAAAAGCCCGGCCATACAAGTACTCATGGAATCTTTTGACAGCCGATACAATAGTAAGGGCTTCTTTATCAATCTGGCTATAATTGCGCTCAGTTTTTGAAAGCGTCTTTGAGAAATAGGCAACAGGGGCTTCGCTACCATTAGGCAAAACATGGCTCAAAATGGCACCTACTCCAAAAGGCGATGCATCACATGTGATCGATAACGGAAGGTCTCATTGTACTGCATCAGTACAGCATCAGAAGTCAGTAGTTTTTTCACATTTTGAAACACCTGCTCTTCTCTATGTCCCCATATCCAAATTGCTTTTTTTGTCCAATAAACGATGTAGGGGTTCAGCGACAGTTGCTTTGTGCGGTAGGAATACGTTATAAAAATTGATAAGGCCTAGAAACGCCTGGAGGTCGGCCTTATTCCGGGGTCTGGGAGCATTTTTTATTGCTTTCAATTTGCTATCGGTAGGGTGAATGCCCTGACTGTCAATTAAATACCCTAAAAATTCGACATGATCTGTACACAATTTGCACTTATTTTTCTTTACTTTAAGACCTGCGTCTTTGAATTTCTGGAGGACCATTCTCAAGCGATCCCGTAAAATTTTTGAAGTAGGGGCAGCGATTAACACATCGTCAAAGTAGGGGACAACGCCTTTAATCCCTTGTAATAGTCTTTCCATCAAGCTCTGAAAGATCCCCGGGGCTACGCTCACTCCAAAATTGGAGTCATGTACATTTAAAGGCACCTCGATGTGTCACGATCGTCTGTGCCTGTGCCGTTTTTTCATCTACCGGCAGTTGCTGATAGGCCTGAGCTAAGTCTAGTTTAGCGAAGACTTTTCCGCCCCCCAGGGAATGGAGGAGGTGCTGCACCACCGGTACCGGATACGCGTTTTGCTGCAGGGCGTGCTTCAGGGTGGCTCGGTAGTCCCCACAAATTCTAATTGATCCATCCGGCTGAATGGGTGTTACGATTGGGGTCTCCCAGGGAGAGTGATCGGTTGGCTCTAACACTCCCTGGGCTATTAACTTATCAAACTGCTCATCAATTTTTGGTTTTAGGGCAAATGGAACCCAACGAGGCTTAAGGCGGATGGGAGCTATTTTCGGATTAAGGTTAAATGATATCGGGGTCCCCTTGTACTCACCTAGTTTTTCAGTGAAGACGTCCCTGAATTCGTGGACGAGGTCCTCCTCCCAGTCGCTGCTGCCGATTCGGTTAATGCCTGCCACTTCAATGCCAAGTGGCGCGAACCATTGGAGGCCTAACAGGCTAGGCCGATCCTTGTCGATCACTGTCAAGGGTAAGTACGCTGGACGGTTTTTTAATGAGACCCGGACTCAACTGGATCCGACAACTGGAATTCGATTCCCCTGATAGTCTTTAAGTATGAGTCTTTGGAAATGGAGGTCTTGTCGCCAGATAGTAGGGATGAGTTGCTTGAGGGTCTTCCAGAAAACCATTGAGAGACAATCCCGAGTCGACTTCCATTTGGCAGGGCTGATTTTCGATGGCCACTTTAACTCGGATTTTCTTGGCATCCAAGGAGGAGACGTGACCAATAGTGATAGTTTGGTGAGCCTCTTCTCACTTCGTGGGGTGGTTTAGGGTTCTGTTTCTGTAGGAGTGGTTTACTGGTTCTCACCTTACAGGACGGTTTCCTGTCGGTTGGCGATAGTTAGCCCCTTTCAGGGACTGGCTGGGTCCTAGGAGACTTCTACAGACCCGTCCAATGTGGCCTCGTTTTCCGCACTCATGGCAGAGCGCGTCGTGGAATTTGCATTCGGACCGGGGGTGGCTGTCCCCACAGCCAGCACATGGGTGTTGGGACTTCTGGTAATGGTCCCGTTCGGACCGCAGTCGATGGACCTCTTCTTCGTCGCTGTCTGACGATGAAGAGAGGTCCTCGTGGTGGGCCGTCGGGAACTGCCCTTCTGACTTGGGTGAAAGGTCGCCAGTCGGTTGGTGAACCGGAGTGCGGTTGCGGCACATTTGGGCAGCTGACTTCCTGGTTGCTTCTGCTGCAGTAGCATCAGCGATGGCATCGGCAAGGCTCATGTCGCCTTTCGCCATCAGCTTACTCTGCACGTTCAGCGCATCTAATCCCAGAACTTTTCGATCTCTCAAGGCCTCTTCCAGGTCAGCGAACCCGCAGAGGCCTCCCAGGTTTTGGAGGTCCGCGACGAAATCTGCAACGCTCTCTCCTTTCCGCTGGTTTATTTGGTAGAATTAGTGCCGCCTTATGAGTGTTGGCACGGTCGGTGCATAGTGGGCTCTCAGTAGGGGTTCGAGGACATCCCAGTCCATAGCCTTTACTTCTGCCAGTTTTGCTGATGCCTTGGCCATCTTGAATACGGTTGGCCCGCAATGCGTTAGGAATACCGCCCATTTCTTCCCGGTTGTGGCATCCTTCAAATTGTTGGTTTCCAAGAACATTTGGAAATGATCCATGTAGGATTCCCAGTCTTCTTGTGCTGGGTCGAATGGAGTGGGTGGAAAACACCGTCGGACATGGTTCCGTCGTTGTGCACTCTTAGCCACGTGCTCGGTTATTTTCTTCGTTGTTCAGTCAGCTCTGACGTCTCCACATCCCACCTTCGTCGCCAGTATTATGTACTGAGCACGAGCACGAAAGAATGGAGACGAGCCGGTGAAACGGTGAACTTCAACTCTTTATTTACATGGTGTGACAGCTCAAACTGGATGGCTGCTACAGCCTTCCTTATATAGGCAACTGATTCAACCAATGAAAACCCGGGAGCGCTAGCTCTGTTAACCAATGGGAACAGCTCGTTAATGGCCAATCAGATTCTCCTGAATGGACCAATCTGATCTCGCCAGTTAACGGCCAATCAGAAGTGCAGGGCTAGAACCCTGCACTTGACTTCAAGCTCTTGATAACTTTATTTACACAATTATTCATTCACAACATTCTGCATTCATTATGTATTTTATAATCTTATTCATAAGATGCTGAAATAAGATGCTTTATTCTTATTTCACTGACTTGTCAAACTTATAGAAGTTACTTTCATATTGTTCTACCATGAGGAGAATTTTATGAATATTGTATGGAGAAAGATATGAAATATAAATACTGATTTAATAAGCTTTCTGAAACTTTAATGTATAGATTTACCATCAGCACCAACACCTAAAATATATAGTAGAGAGCTGTACTTTGGGAAAAGAATTATCTCTTGGGTTTCAAATTCTCTGCAGCTTTTCCTGCCTAAGTCAGTAAAAATTTCTAAGTGTCCTTTCTGTGCTGAGATAGAGGAAACTAAAAGACAGAGCTGAATAATCAATAATAGTAGGTTACTCATCATCTAAAGGAAGGTCTTACCCATAGTAAAAAGAAAAATGTAGGTATAAATCAAATACTCCCTAGAGACACTGATTATGAGAGACTCAAAGTGTCAGACAGGCGAGAGCTTCATCAACTCCATACCAGGAGGAAAATCAGAAGTAGGCCTGTCAACAGATTAAGGCCACCTACCAAAGTACTGGCCCAGATAAGTATGAACTAGCATAAAAATGTAAAATAAATATTCTAGGAATGGAATGGAATAGAATAGAATAGAATAGAATAGAATAGAATAGAATAGAATAGAATAGAATAGAATAGAATAGAATTCTTTATTAGCCAAGTGTCATTGGACACACAAGGAATTTGTCTCCAGTGCATAAGCTTTCAGTGTACATATAAACAGCAAAGTGATAGGTCACAGGTCATAAATCATAATTTATCATTAATCATAAGATACCTTGGTTCTTTCTAGAAAACCTGATCCACACTGAGGTTACATCAAGATGACAAAATGTATGTGGTAACGTCATGAGGTGTACTCCAATCCTTTCACACTTACATGTGAATAGTTTTCAAATCTTGATCCAAAGCAGCTTGTATTTATTGTTTAATGAAGATAGGGCAACAGCATCCAAACCCACATACTGATTTAGAATGAGTATTGCTGAACTTTTATTTTACATTGATTTGCCTTTAAAAAAAAAAGTTTTAATCAGCGAAATGGGCTGTTCCAAACCTTCTCCTGCCCAGTTCCTTGTTCCCTGGAGTAGCTGTATTTCTTATTCATGGGCTCTATGCGTGCATGCATGTGAGTGTGTGAGACACAAATACTGCTATTGCCTTTCATTGCCAGGATCTAATGGGCATCAGGGAACAACAAAAGCCATAAAACCACCTCTTTTCCACTTCTGGGCTCTTGTTCCAGAAAATAGGGGTTATTTTTCTCTCCTGCTTTTTGTCTTTCCAAATTATTTTATTGTGCTTTGCTTTATGGCACTTCATAGATATTGTTTTTTGTTTTTAACAAGACCCTCTGCCAGCAAACTTCGTGAAGGCATAGATGACGATTACATTTTTTAGCAGTAAAGTACCGTATATACTTGATTATAAGCCGAGTTTTTCAGCCCATTTTTTGTGCTGAAAAAACCGCCCTCAGCTTATACTCGAGTCAGATTCCCCTCTGGAAAAAAAAATGGTGTGGAGCTCCGGAGCTGGGCAGCCGCTTTCCTGCAGACAAGCCCCACTTCATGGACTCCGTCCATCCTCGCTCCCATCCACGCACCCACCCAAAGCGACGAAGTCCCCCAATCGCGCAGCCCAGAATTGCCCTCCCCTCAGGGGGCAGCAACGACGCCCGGTGTTTCCCGAGACAAGAAGCTCCACCGTGCAATGAAAGCTCCCTGGCTCTAGGCTCAGAAAACAATGTGAGGCGAGGTCGCTTTGGCTCCGCTGAGCTTCATTTCCTAGCTGCTTTCAGTCCACTCGGGAGGAGGGGGAGGAGGTAGTGGCCTAGAGCTCAGAAAACAACGCAAGCTGCCGCCACCACCTCCTCCCCCTCCTCCCGAGCGGACTGAAAGCATCTAGGAAACGAAGCTCAGCGGAGCCGAAGCGACCTTGCCTGAACCCGCGAGCCTAGAGCCAGGGCGCTTTCATTGCATGGCGGAGCTTCATCTCGGGAAATACCAGCCGTCATTGCTGCCCCGAGGGGAGGGCAATTCTGGGCTGCGCAATTGAGAGAGAGAGAGATCATAAGAACAGCTCTTGCTTTTTTCTTGCAAGGGAGAGAGTGACTCCTGCCTCCCACTGTCATCGTCATCTTCTTTTGGGTTAGTGAATCAATTAAACCTTTCATGATAGTGAGATCGTTTCCCAAATTGATTAATCTGTTTTTCTTTGAAATAAATATTCAAAAACATTTAATCTACTGATGCCTCAATTAATGTAATTTTATTAGTATCTATTTTTATTTTTGAAATTTACCAGTAGCTGCTGCATTTCCCACCCTCGGTTTATACTCGAGTCAATAAGTTTTCCCAGTTTTTTGTGGTAAAATTAGGTGCCTCGGCTTATATTCGGGTCGACTTATACTCGAGTATATACGGTATTTTTAAATTAAAATATGTACATTTTAGACATAATGCTATTACACACTTACTAGACTACAGTGTAAAGTAAAAGTACTTTTACATACATTGAGAAACTAAAAAAAATCATGTGACTTACTTTATTGCAATATTTGCTTACTTATGGTAATCTGGACCCAAACCTGCAATGTCTCTGAGATATGCCTGTGTTGTAGTGGGCAGGAAAAGGCAGAGACCAAGAAGGAAAGTGGGATCCATTGCTCACAGGCCAGATTAGTGACTTTCAACAGTTCCAAGAAGGCTCCACACCAGTGGTGGGATTCAAATTTTTTGTGGGCGCGGCTTGGTGGGCGTGGCAGGGGAAGGATACTGTAAAATCTCCAGTCAGAAGTAGTATTTGCTGGTTCTCTGAACTACTCAAAATTTCCGCTACTGGTTCTCCAGAACTGGTCAGAACCTGCTGAACGCCACTCTGATCCACACCCATTTGCATTACTCAGGTGACTCTGATGACACAGATAAACTTCCAGGTGGCCTTAATGACTCGCTAAAAGAAAGCAAATGATCAGCTATCTGCAAGGAGTATAAATCCTTCCATTCCCCACTATCCAGCTGGAGCTGAAGAAGCTTCTTGGATGAGAAGTGAAACGTCCTCAAAGAAAAAGTTGCCTCTTGAAAAAGCATCTTTGGGACAACTATGACCTGGATGACTCCATAGATATATGTTTAATACTTTAATTTCATAAGCAGGCTGCACTGGAATAGAGACAACTACCAGAGTCAAAAAGTCTTCTGCAAATGATGCCAAAATCTATCATGGCCTTCATTATCATCATGATCATCATCATCATCATATCCCTCACCACTTGGTGAGGCAGTTAAGAGTTATGGCCTTTTCCTTTATTCTCAGTATTTTTGAGACCTACTCTCAAGTTGGGAGACCAAAGGAAGCACTTCCATTGTCTTCAGCCAGTGCTTTACTGGCTGCATTGAGGGAACTACTGGAGTTACACACTGCTGCGCTCTTAGTACTACTACCCAGGCTTACTACAGCTTTTCGTTCTGCTACTGCCTTGTCCCTTAATAATGTCTCCATTAGGCTGAGCCTGGGAAAGAAGACAATATATTACAAATAGTGTTGCCTACTTCAAGCATAAATGAGGTTTATAAAACCAGGTGCCTTTCTCTAACTTAGTTCAGGAATCGTCCATTTTGATGCCTTTCTTAACTAAAGATTGTGATTCAGATACAAAGAGAATTCTTCACATAGCAGTAAAAAGAAAAAAAATTCTCTCTCTCAGGACATGTTTCTTTTCTCTCTTCTTTAACTGTGAAGTAAAAGTACAGTATCGAGCAGTAAAGATACTGTAAAGTGTGATCATACATTGTTGTTTTTTTTTTAACTTTTATCATTTTGGAATATTTTATGGAACAAATCAATCTATAGAAACTGAATTGTATGTATGCGTGCATTCCCCACATGATAAAGGTTATTACGTTTGGACTGCAAAATTCCATATGAGAAAAGTCAGGGAAGAAATAAAAATTTCTGGTTCTCTCTGGTGCCCTCTAGTGACCATTTGGAGTTCTTCAGCTCAAGAATCAGATCAATGGAAGCCCAACTGTAAGAAAAGCAGAGTTCTTTTCTGTGTAAAGTGGAAGCGGAAAATATGGCGTTCCTCTCTAAAAAAATATCACCTTGACAGTAACCTGGCATTAGTGATTCCAATATCTTGCCAGTCAAACCATTATCCTTTCTCAGTGCTGCTATTCAGTGATACCTTGTTCTGTAGTTTAAGATTTAATTTAATTTAATTTAATTTAATTTAATTTAATTTAATTTAATTTAATTTAATTTAATTTAATTTAATTTAATTTAATTTAATTTAATTTAATTTAATTTAATTTAATTTAATTTAATTTAATTTAATTTAATTTAATTTAATTTAATTTAATTTAATTTAATTTAATTAAGATTTAATGTCCAGTTCTAAAAAAAAATAATGTGTTCATATTTCTTCCATCAAGTTCCCCAAAATTCCTGTAATCCACAGAGCGCCTGCAATTTAACTAAAGTGCTCCAAGCCTTTTTTTATGTCTCTAGTTACCCTGAACTCTGAATCATACCCAAGAACTGCCTCTGTTTGCTCCTATCATCCCATCACTTATCCAAGTCGCTTTGATTGGAGTGATTGACAGTGATGTGATTTCAAGAATTACTGCGAGTTGAAGATAAACTTCACTGTGTCCAATCTCCTCTCTCCCTCCCTCGCACACAATGCAAAGGGCAAAGCTTTCCCCCCCATTTGCTGCAATTGCCATGATGCCATCATTTCCAGAAGATCAGTGAACCAGAGATACAAATCAGCGATGAAGCCTCACAGAAAAAGAAGGAAGCAGTTAGGTCTACCTGGATTGTCTCGTGTAAATGGGAGTCATTCAAAATTATCCTGATCCACATCAAAATTCAGACATTGTGAAAATTCCAATCATAAGCCATAGAGCAGGGGTCTCCAACCTTGGCTCCTGGAAGCCTGGCGGACTTCAACTCCCAGAGTTCCACAGCCAGCAAAGCTGAGTTGAAGTCCGCCAGGCTTCCAGGAGCCAAGGTTGGAGATCCCTGCCATAGAGTATGCATGAGAAAGAGAGAGAGCAATACCTGGGATGTTTGATTAGGAGACTTTGCCTAAGTCACATAAGTTCAGTAGTGTTGCGGTTCACCAGGAGCCTGTGCAGAGGGCAGTGGAATCGGACAATGGGGAAGAATAGGGACCAGTCCAAGAGCCTGGGGGGGACTTGGACGAGGGTCCTGCATTCGATACAGAGATGGGGCCAGGACCACCTGGGAGTTATGCGCTGACTCCAGAGCTTCCAGAGTCTGGCAGCATTGAGGCAGAGGAACAAGGGAACACTGGGAACACTGTTCCCAATGGGCATGTGCGCAGAGCTGCCAGAAGGCAAAAGCACCTAAGACAAAAGGGATGACTCAGGAGTAAGGCTTGGAAGTGATTGCCGCTCCCATAAGGGATAAAGGAAATGCAAAGGTAGAGAAACCTTTGCAGGAAGCAAAGTCATTCACTCTGTTCAGATTAAACCTTGAAGCTCTATGTGGACTTTGTCCTTCAGTTGGTTTTTTATAGTTAATTTGGCACTTTAGTTGCTGGCAGCAATTCAAAGGAAAGAAAGGTGGTTACTTAGCTCTAGTGTGATGAAATTACCGCTCTTTGGAAGACTCCTTTCTGCTTGTCCAATTTTTTCCAGAAGGCTTTCCAGGACTGATTGCCATCTGTCAATCTTGATGATTTTTTGTTGTATTATTATTTGTTGTATTATTATTACATTATTATTACTACTGTTATTCATTACTATTACAATATATTATTGTTGCCTCTATTTTTTTTTTTTACAATAGACCTTTTATTGTATCTGTAGTCTTCGAATTACAACAATTCGTATATGACTATTCAAAGTTACAGCACCACTGAAAAAAGTGACTGATAACAGTTTTTCATACTTTCAACCATTACAACATTCCCACGATCACCTGATTAAAATTTGGATCATTTATTTATGACCGTTGCTTTGTCCTGGGGTCATGTAATTGCCTTTTCTTTATCTTCTGACAATCAAAGTCAATGGGGAAGCCAGATTCACTTAACAACTGTGTTACTAACCTAACAATTGCCAAAATTCACTTAGCTGCTTGGTAATGTAAGTAACCGGCAAAACTCACTTAACGGCTGTCTTGCTTAGCAATGGAAATTTCGGGCTTAATTGTTGTCATAAGTCAAGGACTTTCTGTATGTGTTTTCCTTTGTTAGCTGCTATGAGTCTATGAACAAATTCATTCCTCCAGAAATTACTGAATAATTTTAAGAAAAGAAAATAACATGAAACAATAATTGAAGGTGATGTTTTCACAATAGCATTGCCTAAAAGATGTTAAGGGAAAAGTCTGTCTGGAGGATTCATTCCTTATCTTAATCACAAGGGGGGAGAAATGACATAATCATAAAATAAGCCACATGGCATGAAGTTCATTACTAATCTATTGATTTTCAGAGAGAGAGAAACACACAGAGAGACAGAAAGAGAGACACACACAGTGAGAGAGACAGAGAGAGAAATCTTTATATAGCACTGTGTTGAATATCACCAACCAGCTGCTTTTGCCCCTCGAACCGCATTGCATTCTACAAGAAAGAAAGAACACATCTGTGCCACATTGACAGATTTTCCATTTATGTGTAGGCCTCGGAAGTAGCCCCCTGCAGAGTCTAACCATTTACTTGCCAAGCAAGACACACTTGCTACCTCATTTATTCATAAGCAAGGAAGTCATTAAATATTATTCCAGTAAATTTCAAATTGCAATTCATACAGGCCTTTTGATATACAAGACTGCCAACAGTTAAAATAAAGTGCAATTTTAAAAGTCTCAAATATTTTGCTTGGAAAGTCCACAAAGGCGACATGATCAAAGAAGACATGCACAGAAGAAAGCTGATGTTTTACAACTAAAAATCTTTGATATATGCTTTACTCTGAAATTGGTGCAGTGTAAATAAGTGTGAATGATTTAAAGTGAAGAAATTACAAGTGTCTCAGCAAATGGTGCTCCTTTTAAAAATTCTGCCATTAAGTTACTATAATTATCTGACATTAAGCCAGATGGCAAGTGATTTCTGAAATCACACCAGGTGTTTCAAGATGCAAAGCTAATCACAAAGCTGATGACTGTGTTGAAACTAATTAAAGACTTGTAGCAATACCAGCGTGGGAGTATGCAAAAGAGACTGACCAAATAATAAAAAAAGATGGTTGGAAAATCTTGACAGTCATTGTCTGTGCCAGAATAAAAATAGAAAACAAAAACATCTAGAAGTGAATTAATTTAACTCATCAAAACATGAAAGCATCTTGCTAAATTTCTCCCATATTGTAATTGGGTACTGATTTATTTTTAATCAGATCAAATGAGAGCAATTTGTCCATCAATAATGAAATCGATTGGAAAGAATTAGCTTTTAATTCGGAATACGTTTTGTACTAGAGGAGTTGCTTTGCTGACCACCTAGAGTAGCCTCAAATTTCCTCTGGATGGAACTCTCTGGAATAATGTAGGAGCAGAAATGGAGAAGAAAATTGATATGGATATTTTTATCCACATTCCATTTTTATCTAAGTCTTTTCTGGGTTCATGTCTTCTTTCCATCCAGTTCTATGTTGAGGCTAACTGTTCTATCTCGGAGGGTAGGCACAAGAACGGAGACGAGACATCGGATAGTGACTCCAAACTCTTTATTAGTGACTTCAGGAACAGAGCTAAAAGGTATGGCAGCAACAGCCCTTTTTATAGAGCTGGCTGCTGTCAAAGCGTCCAATGGTTTAAGTTTGCTACGCTTGGAGCGTCCAATCGTGGCAGCCCGTTAACTAGCCAATCGGATGAGCCTTGAACGACCAATTGCGACCCGCTGTTAACGGACCAATCAAACTTGCAGGATTACGAACCTGCTGTGGAAAAGGCCAGTCAGGTTTGCAGGCTTACGAGCCTGCTAGTTCAGAATACCCCTCTCCTCTAGGTTTCGCCTAAGGGGTGGGGTGATGTATTCGCGCAGGTAGGCAGGTCTTCGTACCTGTCTACCTGACTTGCATTGTTCAAACTGCCTTCACTCGGATTCTGGTTCTGGTAGGTTGTTTAACGGTGACCTGGCTTCACTGCTGGGCAACCCTGGAGGTGACTCGGGGATACCCTCAACGTTTCTGTCGTCTGGATTTTCCGGACTCGCTGACCCTGCTCGGCTGCTATTGCCTGGAGAAACGACCAACTGCCACGGCTCCTCTTCAGCAGGTAAGTATGCTGGGCTTGCTTGTTCGGTCTGTGGGTTTGCGTGGTTTGGACCAGGTGTTAGTTCATTTTTAAAATCCTCGGCTTCCCTTTCCCCTTTGGTTCCAAGTTCAGAATTTGTGGAGGGGGTAGTTGTCAGCCTGGAATGCAGCTGGTCGATGTGGCATTTCCACAATCTTCCATTTGTGGTTTCTAATCGGTAGGAACGGGGACCTGTAACTTGTGTTATTTTGGCAGGGACCCACAAAGGGTCACTTGTAAAGTTTTTTGCAAATACGAGGTCTCCTACCTTAAACATGCGATGTTTGTTGCTGGACCCCAGGGGCTTTTCTGGGGTGTATGCAGGGTGTATTCGGTCTAGGTACGACCTAAGTTTCCTGCCCATCAGGAGTTCAGCTGGGCTTTTGTTTGTGGTGCTGCTCAGTGTAATATGTTGGAGGAGGAGCATCCTGGTGACTCTGTCATGGATGTTTCCTTGGTCCATTTTGTGCAGGGTTGTTTTAGTGAACTGAACCATTCGTTCAGCCCTGCCATTGGCCACCGGGTGAGCAGGTGATGTCAAGGCGTGGCATATCCCCCGGTCTGCTAGGTATTGTTCAAACGCCAGGGCGGTAAACTGCGGGCCATTGTCGGAAACCAAGACATCTGGAAATCCGTGCGTTGCAAATAGTCTGTTTAGTTTTTTGATGACCGCTTCAGTGGTGGTGGTCTTCATCTTGTTCACCTCGAGCCAATTCGAGTATGCGTCCACTGTTATTAGGAAGGTATGCCCTTTTGTAAGTCCCACAAAATCGATGTGGATGCGGGACCATGGACCCCTGGGCATTTCCCATTCCGTTGGTGGTGCTTTTGGTGGAGCCGAATGTGAATCTTGGCATTTGCTACAGGCAGCAACCCAGGCTTCAATTTGTTTGTCTATAACTGGCCACCAGATGTAGCTCCTTGCCAGCGCTTTCATCCGTACGATGCCTGGGTGTCCATTGTGTAGCACTTTCAGGACTCTGTGTTGTAGCTTTTCAGGAATGGTACTCGGTCTCCCCACAATATGCACCCTTTTTGGGAAAACAGTTCTGTTTGTCTGTTTTTGAAGGGTTTGAACTTGTCGTTAGGTTCGATTTCTGGCCATCCCCTCTCAACCCAGCTGAGGACCCACGACAAACAAGGGTCTTTTTTTGTTTCCAACGCGATGTCTTGTGCAGTTAGTGGAGGTGAGGGAAGCATTTCAATTTGTAGCGTGGATACTGTAGGAGCTGGATCATCTAGGAAATCAGGCAATGGCGAACGGCTTAAGGCATCAGCATGGGGAATGTCTTTTCCCAGGCGATGTGTTAACACGTAGTCATAGGCGGCTAAGAACTCTGACCATCGTGTCATTCTTGGTGATAGAATGTGGGGAGTTGATTTATCTCCTGCCAAAATGCCAAGCAATGGCTTGTGGTCTGTTATTATAGAAAATGATCTTCCATACACGTATTTGTGGAACCTTTTAATGGCGGATATAATAGCAAGGACTTCTTTATCTAATTGACTATAGTTTCTTTCAGTTTTAGACAAGGTTCTTGAAAAGAATGCAATAGGTGCCTCTGTACCGTTTGGTAGAACGTGGCTCAGTATAGCTCCTACTCCAAAAGGTGAGGCATCACAAGTCACAGTCAAGGGTAGTGTCTCGTTATATTGGATTAACACTGCATCTGATGTTAAAAGATATTTGACTTTCTGGAAAGCTTGCTCCTCTTGACGTCCCCAAACCCAGGAAGCCTTCTTGTCGAGGAGCCTATGCAGGGGTTCAGCAACAGTCACCTTCTGGGGTAGGAAAATGTTATAAAAGTTAATAAGGCCCAGGAAGGCTTGGAGATCTGTCTTGTTTCTAGGTCTTGGAGCATTTTTAATAGCTGCCAATTTCTTTTCAGTCAGGTGAATACCTTGTTTGTCAAGAAGGTAACCAAGAAATTCAACCCTCTCAGTGCATAACTGGCACTTTTCCTTTTTTACTTTGAGTCCTGCATCTTGGAATTTTTGTAGGACAGTTCTTAGGCATTTTTCTAATTGACTTCGTGTTGGGGCGGCTATCAATACATCATCGAAATAAGGTACAACTCCTTTTATGCCTTGCAGTAACCTTTCCATCAAGCTTTGGAAAATGCCTGGTGCTACGCTTACTCCGAATTGGAGTCTATTACATTTGAACGCACCCCTGTGCTTGACTATGGTTTGGGCTTCTGCTGTCTTTGTGTCTACTGGCAGCTGCTGATACGCTTGGGCCAGGTCAAGCTTCGCGAATACTTTTCCGCCCCCAAGTGAGTGAAGAAGGTGCTGGACCACGGGTACAGGATATGCGCTCTGTTGAAGCATGTGATTCAAGTGGCCTTGTAATCCCCACAGATTCTCAAAGATCCATCAGGTTTTATGGGGGTTACAATTGGGGTCACCCATCAGGCATGGTCAATGGGTTCTAACATGCCCTGTGCTATTAATTTGTCCAATTGCTCATCAATTTTAGGTTTGAGAGCAAATGGTACTCGGCGTGGCTTAAGACGGATGGGTGCGATGTCAGGGCAGAGGTTAAATGAAATGGGGGACCCCTTGTACTTGCCTAATTGCTCAGAGAAGACTTCTTGAATGTCCCAGATGAGGGCCGCCTCCCAGTCTTCACTTATGGTCTGGTTGATGCCTACCAATTCGATTCCTAATGGCACGAACCACTGTAATCCCAATAAACTGGGTCGGACTCTGTCAACAGTGGTGAGAGGTAGAGTTGCGGTGTGGTCTTTAAATGAGACCTGGACGTGACTGGAACCAGAAACTGGGATTTGATTGCCTTGGTAGTCTTTTAATATAAGTCTCTGGGTGCTGAGGTCCTGGTGGCGGATGTCAGGGATCAGTTGCTTGACAGTTTTCCAGGAGACCATGGATAAGGAAGACCCGGAGTCAACTTACATGATGTACGGTCTGTCTTCAATGGTGACCTTTACCCAGATTTTTTTCACATCTACTGATGAGGCGTGGCCGATGATGACGGTCTGATGTGCCTCCTCTCATCGGTAGAGGTAGCAGGTGTTCGGTTTCTGTTGTACTGGTTCTACTGGTGGTTAGGGCAGTCCCGGTTTGATGGGTGGTTGCCTGTTGTCTGTCGGAAATTTACTTCGTTCCTCTTGGGGCTAAATCCTCGTTTGCTTCTACAGACCTTGGTGATGTGGCCCTTTTATCACAGGAATGACAGATGGCATATAAGAATCTGCAGTCTGCTCGAGGGTGGTTTCCTCTGCATCCAGCACATTGAAAACTGGTTCTATGACCTCGCTGGTCTCGCTCTGATCTGAGTCTGTTGACTTCTTCCTCTTCACTTTCTGACGAGGATTCGATGTCTTCGTGGTGGGCTGTTGACGTGTGTCACTCTGAGGGTGTTGCGATGTCGCTGGGGGGTTGGCGGTTTGTTCCATTCACTCGGCACATTCGGGCTGCTGACTTCCTGGTTGCTTCTGCTGCAGTAGCATCCGCTATGGCATCTGCGAGGGCAATGTCTCCCTTTGCCATAATCTTGCTTTGAATGGTGAGGTCTCTTAGACCTAGGACAATCCAATCTTTCATGGCTTCTTCCAGATTTGCGAAGCCGCATAGACCTCCCAGATTCCTTAGATCAGCTACAAAGTCCCCGATGCTTTCGCTTTCCCGTTGGTCCCTCTGGTAAAACTCATGTCTTCTGATGAGGGTTGGGACTGCTGGGGCGTAATGAGCCCAGAGAATGGGAGCGAGGGTGTCCCAGTCCATAGTTTTGACTTCAGCTGGTTTCGCTAGTGCCTTTGCCGTTTTGAAAACGGCGGGTCCGCAGTGCATTAGGAACACCGCGCATTTCTTGCTGGGCGTGGCATCCTTCAGGTTGTTGGTCTCCAAGAACATTTGGAACCTGTCCATGTAGGAGTCCCAGTCTTCGTTTGCTGGGTCAAATGGAGCTGGTGGTATCGCGCTGCTGGTCATTCTGCCATCTCTGCGCGTTGTCAGCCACATGCTCTGTCACTACTTCGCGAGTGTTCAGTCAGCTCTTATCGTTCCGCATTAGCTCTTATCGTCTCCGCATCCCACCCTCATCACCAGTGTTCTATCTCGGAGGGTAGGCGCAAGAACGGAGACGAGACATCGGATAGCGACTCCAAACTCTTTATTAGTGACTTCAGAAACAGAGCTAAAAGGTATGGCAGCAACAGCCCTTTTTATAGAGCTGGCTGCTGTCAAAGCGTCCAATGGTTTAAGTTTGCTGCGCTTGGAGCGTCCAATCGTGGCAGCCCATTAACTAGCCAATCGGATCAGCCTTGAACGACCAATCGCGACCCGCTGTTAACGGACCAGTCAAACTTGCAGGATTATGAGCCTGCTGTGGAAAAGGCCAGTCAGGTTTGCAGGCTTACGAGCCTGCTAGTTCGGAACACTAACAATTATCAATTCTGACAGCAAAGGATCAATAGAAGTTCTTGTAATCAAGGAAAAACTTTATTTTATGTTTATTCACACATTTGTGTGAACTAAATGTTTGTTTTCTGCTCCATAAGTGACAAGCCAGCATTTATTCTGTAGATGATTGTCTTTATTTTTTTGCAAGTAACCAATAAATAGAAGCTGACATTGCTACTAAATCAAAATTTAAATATAACAATGTAATAAATGTTTTAATGAATTTGTTGAAATCATTTTGGAAATAGTACAAATGAATAATTGAAGTAGAAATAAGACTTTTTAAACTTAGTTAAGAATAGTATCAATTAAAACAATTTGACTGAAGAAAGAATAGCATTAATCCACTGGAACAACAGAAAGCATTTCCTATTGTACAATATATCACATTAAAAATTCCTTTGTCAATTCCTGCAGCAGAAGCTAGAGGAAAAAAATTCCTATGTCAATTCCTGCAGCAGAAGCTAGAAGAAAAAAAAATACAATTGCAATGTTCACTATAATCCAATATTTCTGCTTTATTGTTGTCATCTTATTTTTGCTATTTCACATATGACTCATCACAATTGTTCTGATGAATGAAAGTATATTATTTTATTAGTCTGTCCCCAGTCCAGCAGTGTTGGATCAGAAGTTCTTTTGAATTGGGAAGCAATGACCACACAGTATGAATATCTAAGGCATTATTCCCAGGTAGTATTAGAAATTACCATAATAACATAATTATTAACAGCAGTAAACAGGTATACAAAAAAAAATACTGAATACTAAAACATAATCCATGACAACAGTCAATGAAGATTCAAGAATACTGTAAGACAAAGAAAGAAAGATCTTATATTCCTTCTGCTAGTCAGGGAACCATAAAGGAATGATGGTGGATGGACCTCTTTAAACCTGGCAAATATGCAGCACCCTCCCGATTAGGTCTGCACCAATGTTTCATCCCATGGAGATATCTGACTGGTGTACAAGGGCTCTGAACCATTATTAAGTTAAGCTGATTTTATCTATCATCCATCCATCCATCCATCCATCCATCCATCCATCCATCCATCCATCCATCTATTTATCTGTCTGTCTATCTATCTATCCACACATATATACATATATATACATATGTTTTCTTAAGTTTTCGCGGCTATTTATATGTATGGTATTCAGCTCTGTTCGGGTATTTTCCCACGTCATTATAGTTGGGCTTTTAAAGTTGTAGCAACGTTTCAGCAGAATCTCATCTGCCATCATCAGGCTTCTGTATAGTGTTCATCTGTGAGTCAGACTTTCACAGCCATTTCTGTTTTAAATTTGGTGCTGTGCCAGAATGTTTTTTCTTCATCCTGATTGGTTGGGAATCTTGGTCTGTGTTTATTGGTCTTGGAGTTTGCTGTGTTCTGCTTGATTGGTGTTTCTGATATCTTCTGTCTGTTTTGCAGTTTTTTTTTGTCTTGATTGGCTGGCAACATTGTGTTTCCTGTATGGGAGGATTTTAGTGAGGCTTGGCTCTGAGTAAACGGACGGCTATCATTCATTAGGAAATGGGTTTCATCTGGGTGCCCGGTTAGCTAGAGGTATCAGGGGGAGTCTGTTTGTGCCCAGGTGTTTGGCTGGCATGGTGTGGAGATTTTTTTTTTTTTGAGAGTTCAGGTTTCCAGATAATTGACAGCCTGGTGGAGTCATCTCTTCTATTCATACTTTCAGGTCTTTTTTCAATCTTTATGGCTTCTCTGATAATTCTGTAACTGGGATTTTCTATAGTGGCTAGGGTTTTGGTGCCATTGAAGTCGATGCTATGACCTGTGGTTTTCATGTGTTGGACTAGTGAGGAAGTGTGTTCCAGCTTTTTTACTGTATTTGTGTGTTCATCCAGGCGGGTACTTATTCTTCTATTGGTCTGTCCAATGTATGTGGCTGGGCATGATGCACAGGGGACTTCATATATGCCTTGGTTTTCCAGGTCAATTTTATCTTTGGAGTTACTTAGGGTGGCTGCTATTTTTCTGTCTGTTTTGAAGGCAGTCTTGATGTGATACCTATGTAGTATCTTACTGATTTTGTCTGTAGTACCTCTTACATAGGGCTGTTCCATAGGTCTGTTCATCTTCTAGATCTCCATTATGTCTCAGTGTGTTTTGTGGATCAAGCTAGTGATTTTGCTTTTGTCGAAGCTGTTGGCTGTTGGTACTTTAGTCGAGGTGCATCGTTCAGTCTTTATGTGTGTCTTGTCTGCCAGGTGTTTGGTTCTGGTGATTAGTGTTTTGACCACGGAGTTTATCTGTGGTGAGTGGTGGTGGGATTGGGCATTGAGGTAGCGGTTGGTGTGTGTTTTCCTCTGGTATATGGTGTGTCCTAGTGTGCCATCTGTTTTTTTTGTAGATTAGTACATCTAGGAATGGTAGTTGTTTGTTTGTTTCCGTTTCCATGGTGAATTTGATTTTGTGGTGTGTGCTGTTTAGGTGTGTTAGGAAATTGTTTAGGTTTTCTTTTCCATGGGGCCAAATCACAAATGTCTCATCGATGTATCTTATCTATAGTTTGGGTTTGTGGGTGGCATTAGCTAGGGCTCTGGATTCGAATTCTTCCATGAACAGGTTTGCAATGATGGGTGACACTGGTGATCCCATAGGGGCTCCTTCAATTTGCTTGTATCTTTGTCCTTTGTATATGAAATATGTGTTGGTTAAGCAGTGTTAGTTCCATGAGGTGTTTGGGTGGTTGGTATTTATTTTTGATGATTTCCAGAGTTTCTTTTATTGGGACTTGAGTGAATAGTGAAACCATGTCAAAACTTACAAGCATATCTTTTTGTTCCACGTGCAGATCTTTGAACATTTCCAAGAGGTGGTATGAGTTTTGTACATGTGAAGCTACTGCTTCAGCATGGGGCTGTAGCTGCTTTGTTAGGTATTTGGTTAGGTTTTGTAGTGGTGCTCCTCTGGAGCTGACTATAGGTCTGAGAGGTATGCCTTCTTTGTGTATTTTTGGGAGGCCATATAGTTTGGGGCATCTGGAAGATTTTTCTCTTGGGATGATTGTCTTTTGGATGTCTTTGCTCATGTGGCTGGTTATAATTTTCTTCTTGGTTATTTTTTCCAGATATGTGGTTGGGTCCTTGTTTATGGGTTTGTATATGGAGTCTTGGAGTAGTCTGGCAATTTTGTTTTGTAGTCTTTTCTATCCATTACTACTGTGGCATTTCCTTTATCTGCTGGAAGTATGATTATGCTGCTGTCGTTCCTTAAGGCTTGCAAGGCTTTTAGTTCCTCTTTGTGCAAGTTGCTTTTGGGTGGTTTGTTTGTGAATAGGATGTTGGTGATTTGGTGTCTTATTCTATCAGCTTCATCTGTATTTAATTTAGTTAGGCTGGATTCCACTCTACATATGATGGATTCTGTGGGGATTTTTTGGGGTGCTATAGCATAATTGAATCCTTTGGTTAGGACATCTGCTTCTGTTTTGATGAGTTCTCTGTTGGAAACATTGTATACTAATTGTTTCAGGTGTTGTTGTGAGTTGTTGGGGGCTTTCTTGTCATGTTCTAATTTCTTAAGTTTCTTCAAGAGTTTGTCATTTTTGTAAGTGGTTTCAGTTTCAGCTCTCCAAGTTGTAAGTTGTTTTATCTTGTCCCAAAGTAGAGGGTGGATTTTGTTGCTCAATTCCAGGTGTAGAATTAGGAAATCTTTGTTTAACTGATCAAGTTGGAATCTCTTTCTGTGGAGCTCATTCCTGAGTAGAGCCATTTCATTTCTTTTCAGGATACGTTTAGTAGCTGCTGTGCTGTGATGAAATGTTAATTTGAAGTAGGTCAGTGTTGCATTGTTGCCTCTGCAGCTGCGTAGGTATTTGAGGTCACATAGTATTGTGTATGTATGTATGTGTGTGTGTGTGTATATATATATATATACATACCTGGCATTCAGCTTTGTTCGGGTATTTTCCCACGTCATAATAGTGGTGCTTTTAAAGTTGTAGCAACGTTTCAGCAGAATCTCATCTGCCATCATCAGGCTTCTGTATAGTGTTTGTCTGTGAGTCAGACTTTTACAGTGGTTTCAGATTTAAATTTGGGGCAGCTTATTGCTGTGTCAGAATGGTTTTTTCTTCCTCCTGATTGGTTGAGAGTCTTGGTCTGTGTTTATTGGTCTTGGAGTTTGCTGTGTTCTGCTACTAATATCTTCTGTCTGTTTTTTTTGGGGGGGGGGCTCTTTTTGCATCTTGATTGGCTGGCAACATTGTGTTACTTTATTGGAGGCCTTTAGTGCAGCTTGGCTTCGGGTAAATGGACGGCTATCATTAGTTAGGAAGCTGGGTTTCATCTGGGCACAAACAGATCCCCCCTGATACCTCCAGTGCAAACACCTGGGCACAAACAGATCCCCCCTGATACCTCCAGCTCAAACACACCCCAACCAGGCACCCAGATGAAACCCAGCTTCCTAACTAATGATAGCCGTCCATTTACCCGAAGCCAAGCTGCACTAAAGGCCTCCAATAAAGTAACACAATGTTGCCAGCCAATCAAGATACAAAAAGAGCCCCCCCCCCAAAAAACAGACAGAAGATATTAGTAGCAGAACACAGCAAACTCCAAGACCAATAAACACAGACCAAGACTCTCAACCAATCAGGAGGAAGAAAAAACCATTCTAACACAGCAATAGGCTGCCCCAAATTTAAATCTGAAACCACTGTAAGTCTGACTCACAGACAAACACTGTACAGAAGCCTGATGATGGCAGATGAGATTCTGCTGAAACGTTGCTACAACTTTAAAAGCACCACTATTATGACGTGGGAAAATACCCGAACAAAGCTGAATGCCATACATGTAAGTACCCGCGAAAACTTAAGAAAACATATATACATACATACATACATATATATATATATACACACATATGTGTATGTATATATACACATATATACACATACATAAATATAAATAAAAAAATTAAATACTGAATAAAAGCTAATTAGAAACAATATTTAAAATGAAAAAGAAGAAGGAAGGAAGGAAGGAAGGAAGGAAGGAAGGAAGGAAGGAAGGAAGGAAGGAAGGAAGGAAGGAAGGAAGGAAGGAAAGAAAGAAAGAAAGAAAGAAAGAAAGAAAGAAAGAAAGAAAGAAAGAAAGAAGGAAGGAAGGAAGAAAGGAAGGAAGGAAGGAAGGAAGGAGGGAGGGAGGGAGGGAAGGAAGGAAGGAAGGAAGGAAGGAAGGAAGGAAAGAAAGAAAGAAAGAAAGAAAGAAAGAAAGAAAGAAAGAAAGAAAGAAAGAAAGAAAGAAAGAAAGAAAGAAGGAAGGAAGGAAGAAAAGAAGGAAGGAGGGAGGGAGGGAAGGAAGGAAGGAAGGAAGACTGTGAAGATTGGCTTTTTACACAGGTGGTAGAATAATATGAAGACAACTAGAGCTAGTTATGGGGCATCATAAGGGGATGATTGAGGTGTAAGGTTTTTGTTTTTTGTTTTTATGATTTTGTGGTTTTAGGAGCCACTAAGAGTTATGTTTAAGATAGGCAGCTGTATGAATATTTTAAATAAATAAAATAAGGTGTAACAAAATTTGAAAAAAATGAATCTGAAAAAATGGAGAATTTGATTTAACAAAGTCACTATGGAAGGGTGGATAAATATGGATGAATGAGCAATAGTGTATTTGGAGTGCTGTCTCTTTCTGTAGCCCTGCTCATCCTTGCTGACAATCAACCTCTAATCACTCAAAGTTAGAGATGAACACCAAATTTAATAGTGTCTCTCTTTATACATTTCCTCCTAGCACTTAAACACACTTAAAACTGTAGAAATGATAGTAGTTCTTAGAAGGAGCATCACCTCTTACAATATCTGGGCAACACAATATCAATAGTAGAGAGCTTCAAATTTCTGGTTTTATAATCAATCTCCCGGGATCTGAAATGGACGCCTAACATTAGAACCTACATTTAAAAAGCACAACAAAGAATCTTCTTCCTGTGCTGACTCAGAAAGCTCAGACTTCCCAAGGAGCTGCTGATACAGTTTTTTGAATCTATCATTTGTACTTCTATAACGGTCTGACACAAATGTCAACAGATGGTTAGGATCTCAGAAAAAATAATTACAACCAGCCTCCCTTGAGGACTTGTATATTGCATGAGCCAGAAAAGGGATGAGAAAATATCTAAGATCCAGTTTATGGACATAAACTACTGTATTTAAACTTCTCCCCTTAGGATGCCACTATAGGCCACTGCATGCCAAAACAACTATACACAAAGACAGGTTTTTTTCCCTCATAACAATCACTCTGCTAACATATAATTCCCACAGTGCTGTCTTATACCTAAGAATATCTAACCATGTACTAGGACTGTATTGCTATTATTCTTCTCATCTTTTCTATTTCCTAATCTTATTGGTGTCTTATGACTATCATTTTGTTGCTTGTATCTTATGATTTATTATTTATCACGTTTGCTTGCATGTATACTAAGAACTCATGCTCCAGAGACAAATTCCTTGGTGTCCAATCACACTTGGCCAATAAAGAATATTCTGTTCTGTTCTGATATGTTCTAGAAATAAATGCTAATTGGTGACAACAGTCTATGAAATCAGAGAAATCATAAAGTGATTTCTACTTCCCTGCTTCAGAAGACTTCTCTTTGAATTGATAAGACTTGTCATAGGCAGACCCCAGCTATAAACAGGTTCCTCTTAGGATCTTTTGGGATAATAATTCTTTCATTTTGAATGTCTTTTACAATATATATTAGTCTTTCCATTTTTTCTTAGGCCAAATTATAGACTACGAATAGTACAGATCTTTGCCTTAATTCCCAAGGAACTTTCTGCTTTAGCTGCACAGCCAGGGTGCTATTTTCCCATCCCATTTTCTATGAATCTGTGATTGCATTAAGTAATTGGTTTTGGAGGATCAAACCTTTTTGTGCTGCACTTAGCACTGCCATATTTAAGCTGTAAAAATCTATGTGAACATTAGATGGTTGCAAAGAGATACAGAAGTTGTTGTGAATGAATAAATGTGTATGAATAAATGTGCAATAAAGTTATCTTGAGCTTGAAGTCAAGTGCAGGGTTCTGGCCCTGCACTTCTGATTGGCTGTTAAATGGCGAGATCAGATTGGTCCGTTCAGGAGAATCTGATTGGCCATTAACGAGCCGTTCTCATTGGTCAACGGAGCTAGCGCTCCAAGGTTTTCATTGATTGAATAGTTAATAAGTTGCCTATGTAAGGAAGGCTGTAGCAGCCATTGAGTTTGAGCTGTGACACCATGTAAATAAAGAGTTTGAAGTTCACCATTCACCTGACTCGTCTCCATTCTTCGCACCCATGCTCCAAACTTAACAGAAGTCTTTGTATTTTTTCAACACAAATGTGGAGTCCTATAGCAATATAACATAAATTGGAATTTCCTCTCTCCTAATCTATCTTTAGTGGGGGAAATACTGCTTGGAGATTTAGTCATGAATCTTCCATATGGTTCATACCTTATAGTCCTAGGCATATATATATTTGATTGCCAACTACATTTTTGCCACTTAATAGTATTTCCAGACCAATCCTGTTTTAAGTAATCATAGAGAGAATTCTTTATGAAAATACACTTTGGCTGCCAAGACTGACAACATTTATTTGTGTGACTATTAGAACAATTTTTCCCAGAACATTCTGTAATGTTTTTGGTGATGATTCCAGCAATTCAAAACCAAGCTCAGACCAAAAATTAGCACCAAGAGTTAACCTGGAACATGTACTAGAGAATTTTCTACTAACAGATGCAACTGTGTCCAGGAAAAGTTAAGAGTTTTCTAACATGGGGGAAAATGTAAAAGTGTCAGAGCATGGAGCTTCCTTGTGCTTCAACAATGAATTGGCCATCAATACTTTCATGGATGGCTGACTTGATTTAGGATTATTGTTGACTATTTAAACTATCTTTATTGTAAAAGCAACATGCACAAATATTTGATATGTTTATTTAGTCACAAATATGCTTCAAAACTATGAATCTCAGATGAAATAATTATGGTCTAGATCAGTGGTGGCTAATCTCTTTGGGCTCCTGTGCCAAAAATTGTGCACGCTAGCACGCTCACGCTCATGTGCCAGCAGACAGAAGGCAATGTGTGCGCCAACCCACCCCTATGCATGCACATGTAATCCCCACCCACCCATCCCCCCACCACACCCTTACCTGTACTTTGCCTCACAATTGATTTTCGGCCAGTTTGAGGCCTTTTTGGGCCTCCCAGAGGCTTTAAGGCTTCTGCAAGCTTTTCAGGACAAAAATAGGGCCATTTTGTTACTTCCAGTATTTCTGGAAAAACAGGAATTGATGAAACAGGCCTAGTTTTTGTCCTGAAGAGCCTGCAGAATCCTTTCTAAAGCCTCTGGGAGGCCGAAAAAGGCCTCAAACTGGCCAAAAACCAGCTGTGAAGTATGTGCATGTGCAATGAGGTAAGTTTGCCTGCAGCTCACATGCCAGCACAAATGGCTCTCCGTGCCACCTGTGGCATGCGTGCCATAGGTTCACCATCACAGACCTAGATTCTCCTGCACTGCATAACTGATGAAGGAAAATCATCTCTTGCTTCCCTTTCTCCTGTCCCCATTTGTGGCTTGGGCAACTGGGAAATAAAGAACCTGTAAAATGCACATACAGATGTAATTTTGCTCTTTACACCTATGCCTCGATGTTTTATCTTCTACAGCTTTCTTGGGAATGTAAGATATTGCAATTAGTACTGACCTTTATTTCAGTCTTACTCAGTGCATGGAAATAGCAAAGCCATTGGGTAAATTTCATAGGGTAGTTTCTATAAAGAGAACTTAGTATCTTTGTGAATTGAAGTTCTATTTGCTGCTAGGTAACAAGTTGTCAATGCTATCAAGAGTAAGTAAAAGAGAAAATGCAAAGCCCTATCTGTTATGTATGTAAATAGTTTAAATAAAAGCAAGCTTGGGGTAAAGTGCAGGGTTCTGGCCCTGCACTTCTGATTGGGTGTTAAGCGGCTCGATCGGATTGGTTGGGTTCAGAGAATCCAATTGGCCCTTAACGAAGGACTCTTATTGGTTCTGGAGCTAGCGTCTTACAGCTCCCTATTGGTTATTTCACATTAAGGTTACCTATATAAGGCAGAGTTGTTGTTGTTCAAGTTCTCAAGTCACTATGTAATAAAGAGCTGAAAGTTCACCAACTAAGATTGTCTCCATTCATTTCACCCATGCCTGAAACTATATCACTGGCGACGAGGATGGGATTTGGAGACATCTGATCTTAAGGAACTTGGAAGAAAAACAGAACACGTGCCAAGACGACGCCACCAACGGAAACCATGTCCAGCGGCATCGTACCACCCGCTCCGTTCGATCCGAACCAAGAGGATTGAGAATCCTACATGGATCGCTTCCAAATGTTCCTTGAAACAAACAACCTGAAGGACGCCACACCAGCCAAGAAGCGGGCGCTGTTTCTGACATACTGCGGCCCAGCTGTCTTTAAAATGGCAAAAGCACTTGCGAAACCTTGAGAAGTTAAAGCAATGAGCTGGGACGACCTCAAACCTCTCCTGAGAGACCATTACGCGCCAACCGTACCTACACTCGTGAGACGCCACGAATTCTATCAAAGAAGCCAGCGAAAAGGAGAGAGTATGGCTGACTTTGTGGCAGACCTCCGACACTTGGGAGGCCTCTGCAGGTTCGCAAACTTAGATGAAGCACTGAGAGACCACTTAATTCTGGGATTAGATGCGCTAGGCGTGCAAAGCAAGCTGATGGCGAAAGGTGACATCGACCTTGCTGATGCCATCACCGAAGCCACTGCTGCTGAGGCGACCAAAAAGTCCGCGGCGCAACTACGGCGAAGCCAAAACCCAATGACCCCACCGACAGCGACATCTGACCCAGCTCAGAAGGGCAGCTAGCGACATCGCACTACGAGGACCTCTCTTCGTCATCAGACAGCGACGAAGAAGGGGTCCATCGACTACGGTCCGACCGGGACCCTCGCTCTAAACCCTCACGCCCTTGCGCTGGTTGCGGGGCAAACCACCCCAGGGCAGACTGCAAATTCCGTGATGCGATCTGTCATGAGTGTGGAAAACGAGGCCACATCAGTCGAGTCTGCCGCAGTTTACCAGGACCGAGTCAGGCCTCAAGGGGAACCAGCTCTCACCAATCAGCAGGAAACTGTCCTGTAAGGCGAGATCCAGCAAACCACTCCTACAGATATCGAGCGTTGCAGAAAGAAGAGGCCCACCATACTATCACTATAAGTCACGCCTCAGCCATGGACGCTAAGAAGATTCGAGTCACAGTAGCCATAGAGAACCAACCTTGCCACATGGAGGTCGATTCCGGATCATCCCTCTCGATGGTGTCGTGGAAGACATTAAAGCAACTCATTCCTACCATCCAACGCCAAGACCTTCGAATACAACGTCTCATCCTTAAAGACTACCAAGGGAATCAGATCCCTGTGGTTGGGTCTTGTCGAGTCCACGTCTCGTTTAAAAAGCATACGGCATACTTACCTCTAACGATCATCGATAGGGACAGGCCTAGTTTGTTGGGACTCCAATGGTTCGCGCCACTCGGCATCGAAGTAGCCGGTGTGAACTGAGTCGGTGATTGCGAGTGGGAGGAGGACCTTATTACTGAATTCAGCGATGTTTTCGCAGATCATCTGGGCGAGTATAAGGGGACCCCAATTTCATTTAGCCTCGACCCTAAGGTCGCCCCGATCCGTTTAAAGCCCCGTCGAGTTCCGTTCGCCCTTAAGGCCAAGATAGATGAACAACTTGACAAACTAATTAAACAAGGGGTACTGCGACCCATTGATCATTCTCCATGGGAAACTCCTATTGTAACCCCCATTAAACCAAATGGGTCAATCCGAATCTGTGGGGACTACCGGGCCACTCTAAACCACGCCCTCCAGCAGAACGCGTATCCAGTGCTGGTGGTACAGCACCTCCTTCATTCCCTGGGAGGCGGAAAGGTTTTGCTAAGTTAGATTTAGCTCAAGCCTATCAACAATTGCCCTTGGACGATAAAACAGCCCAAGCTCAAACGATAGTAACGCACAGAGGTGCTTTTAAATGTACCCGATTGCAATTCGGGGTAAGTGTAGCCCCGGGAATATTCCAAAGTTTAATGGAACGATTATTGCAGGGAATCAAGGGCGTGGTTCCGTATTTTGATGACGTGTTAATTGCAGCTCCTAGTAAAAAAATTCTACAGAATCGTTTAAAATGTGTTCTTAAGAAATTCCAAGAAGCGGGATTGAAAGTAAAAAAGGATAAATGTCATCTGTATACCGACAGTGTTGAATTTCTAGGTTATCGCATTGATTGTCAGGGTATCCACCCTACTGAGAGTAAACTAAGGGCGATAAAAAATGTTCCCAGACCCCATAACAAAACAGATCTCCAGGCATTTTTAGGCCTTATTAATTTCTATAATGTGTTTTTACCACATAAGGCGACTGTGGCTGAACCGTTACACCGGTTATTAGATGAGAAAGCATTGTGGGTTTGGGGTTACCGGGAGGAAAAAGCGTTTCGAAATGTAAAAGATTTACTTACATCTGATTCTGTACTTATGCAATATAATGAAACATTACCATTGGTTATAACTTGTGATGCCTCACCGTTTGGGGTGGGCGCTATTTTGAGCCATGTGCTGCCTAATGGAAACGAGGCCTCTGTTGCATACTTTTCGAAGACTCTTTCTCAGGCAGAACGTAACTATGGACAAATAGATAAGGAAGCTCTTGCAATTGTGGCAGCCATAAAAAAATTCCATGAGTATGTATATGGAAGGACATTTACCATTGTAACTGACCACAAACCTTTACTGGGGATAATCGCTGGGGACAAACCAACCCCCTATATATTGTCCCCAAGAATGACTCAATGGTCAGAGTTCCTAGCTGCTTATAATTATCGATTGTTACATCGCCCGGGGAAAGCCATTCCCCACGCCAACGCACTCAGAAGAGCACCGCTACCAAAAACTCTCGACGAACCGGCACCAACAGTATTGACGTTACAAATCGAGACGCTCAACTCGCCTCCTATGACCGCTCGAGATATCGCGAGAGAGACCAGACGAGATCACACCCTAGCTCGAGCCCTAGGCTGGGTAGAACGTGGATGGCCATTGGATCAGGTCCCAGATGACTTCGCGCCATTTAAAACAAGATAGACTGAACTTTTTTCGCAAAAAGGCTGTGTCATCTGGGGCGATAGAGTCGTCATTCCAGAACGACTCCAAAACTTGCTGTTACAAATTTTGCACGAAGGACATCCTGGGATCGTGCGGATGAAAGCACTCACACGGAGCTACGCTTGGTGGCCAGGCATGGACCGACACATCGAGCAATGGGTCAAGGCCTGCATCAAGTGCCAACAAAACAGCAACGCACCGCCAAAAGCTGCACCGACTGAATGGGAGACGCCACGCAGGCCCTGGTCCAGAATCCACCTGGATTTCACAGGGCCGATTAAAGGACATACATTACTATTGACTGTCGATGCATACTCTAATTGGTTGGAAATTCATTGAATGACCCATACAACCTCCGAAGCTGTCATTAAAGTCCTCAATAGACTCTTTGCAACTCATGGATTGCCGGACGTCCTGGTGTCTGACAATGGACTACAGTTTACAGCGCTGATGTTTGAACAGTACCTTGCTGATAATGGCATCCACCATGCACTCACCTCGCCTGTGCATCCTGCTACCAACGGCCGAGTGGAACGCATGGTCCAATTTGTAAAAAAGACCTTGCAAAAAGTGGACTATGATAATATTAATGAAAAAATAAACCGCATTCTACTTCTACAACACATCACTCTGCACAGCGTAACCGGCAGAACTCCCGCAGAACTTCTCATGGGGCGAAAACTCCGTTCCCGTCTCGACCGACTGCACCCTGCTTATGAGCCAGAAAAGCCTGCAGGATCCAGTGGACGCTACCGTACCTTCAAGGTAGGCGACCCCGTTTATGCAAGAAATTTATCGGGCGACCCGGTTTGGATTGAAGCAACGATAATACGCGAGACTGGGCCCAAATCCTATATTGTAAGATGTGTTGATGAAAGACTGTGGAAACGACATATTGACCAATTACGGTCATGACTCATATCGGCCAGCCAACAACTCCCCTACGACCGAACTGAGGGGGGGGAAGGAATGGAAGAAGACGACATTCCAGGGAACCTGTTCCAAGAGAGCGATGAATCTAGTGAAACTCAGGAAAGGGAGCAGGAGGAAGAATCGTACGCTCCAAGGGAAATCACACCAGAACGAGAAGCTGAGCCACTGCTAAACAACATTTTACCTCAACAGGACTGCACACAGCCAGTCCAAAGAAAATCTAATAGACCCAAAAGACAACCATCCTATTTGAAGGACTATATAACCACACCATAATTGAGGAGCCAGGGGGAAGGGGTGTTATGTATGTAAATAGTTTAAATAAAAGCAAGCTTGGGGTAAAGTGCAGGGTTCTGGCCCTGCACTTCTGATTGGGTGTTAAGCGGCTCGATCAGATTGGTTGGGCTCAGAGAATCCGATTGGCCCTTAACGAAGGACTCTTATTGGTTCTGGAGCTAGCGTCTTACAGCTCCCTATTGGTTATTTCACATTAAGGTTACCTATATAAGGCAGAGTTGTTGTTGTTCAAGTTCTCAAGTCACTATGTAATAAAGAGCTGAAAGTTCACCAACTAAGATTGTCTCCATTCATTTCACCCATGCCTGAAACTATATCACTATCTGAAGAAGAAATGGAAGGATACATACAGTATCTGGTCACAACTACCACATATTTTCTTTTATTAGAAAAGACTTAGGTTTTAGAAGTATTTAAAGGACTGCTGTTATTAACAAATGCACTGTGTTTTTAATATTTAATAGAATTCTGATAGTGATACATTCCAGTTGTGGGATTCAATTTTTTTTTACTATTGGTTCTGTGGGCCTGGCTTGGTGGCATGGCAGGGGGGAGGATACTGTAAAATCTCTAGTCAGAGGTGGTATTTTCTGGTTCTCCAAACTACTCAAAATTTCCACTACGGGTTCTCCAGAACTCATCAGAGCCTGCTGAACACCACCACTGATATTATATATCTAACTGCATTGTTCAACCAAAGTTCTTTGTCAATATGTTAAGTGGTGGTGTCTTTGTCAATATATTAAGAAGGTGCCTTGTCATTCTCCAACTCCCAGTTTCACCACTTATTTCCATAAAAGGCTAGTAAGTATAGTATAGTATAGTATAGTATAGTATAGTATAGTATAGTATAGTATAGTATAGTATAAGTATAGTAAGTATACTAGCCTTTTATGGAAATAAGTGGTGAAACTGGGAATTGGAGAATGACAAGGCACCTTCTTTATTTCAGCAGGTACTAGTTTACAGCCATAATAGTTCAGATCTTAGCCTTCTATTAAATCTGGGGACAAAACACCTTATTATTTGGCATTCATATTAGTCATCTAGAAGTTTCTGTAGGTGAATACTCCTTGAAAACAAGAGTACATAGGATATCTACTGGTATCAGGACTGAAAAAATATGTAAGGACAGACTCAGTTTAAGACATGATCTTCTTTTGAGTATATTTGTTTAGGTTTTATCATAAAAGGTAAAATACAAAACAGAAAAACAAACAAAACAAAATATAAACATACGTTCAGTACTAACAACAAAAAAGAAAAAAATGATGACAGCTCTTTCTTCTTTCATATATATAGTATACATTTGGAAAAGAATATACTGGGGGGTTTTTTCTTTTTGTTCAGCATCCACAAAATCCTAGGCTGAAAATATCCAAAGGATCATTTGATGGCAGCAGAGAGGAAATAAAATGTGAATGTTTGCATTCAAACATAATCTGACAAAAAATACCACTGCCATCAATGTTTTAATTACACACAACAACTTGCTCAACACAGTCATTTTGATTATGGGACAATGAGGCACACTTTCTGATCAAGAAGACCTGGCCATATTATTCTCGTCCTTATTGCAAACATCTCATTTTATACCTAGGAATGTACTGTGTGTAACTGCTGATATATTCCTGAATGCCTGAATAGTAGAAAATATGTTAATGAGAACCCAATCTAACTTGTGTAGAAGAACTATAATAGATTATACAGAGGCTATCAGTGAAGCTTCTTATTTTATGTAGCCCTGGCTGTTTCACAGAGACATAGTACTGAAATAAAAGTAATTAATCAACAAATAGCATATACAACTATGCCGTTGAAAGGCAATTTAATCTCCCATTACAAATAAGCCTTGAAATATTACTAAGGAACAAACAGGAAAACAAAAGATGTGAAACCAAAGCAATATTACATTTTGCCATGAGAGAAACATGAGGTATCTGTGTTTTGTTCTGTTTATGAATTAAGCAAACACTTAACATCCTAGTTAATAAGAGATAAGATAAAGTAGCTTTGATGTAGCAGCCCTGTTTACATATTGAAAAGAGTGTCTTCAATAGTATTCCATCTCCATTGGTAACTGTGATATGAACAGGGCATCTGGAAGGTGAATGATAGTATCAAGAAGTGAAGGTAGTGACTTCAGTTATGTAATTAAAAGCCTGACTCTTTTTTACATGTGTCACATGCACAACATAGGTTGAAAAAGGGTACAGGGTCTCAATTGCACTCATGTTTACCATCTTGACTTTTAAGAACTCCTTGTGGACACATCTGAAAACATCTGTGCGAACAGTTAAACATAGCACTTTCCTCCTATTTGAATAGTGTTTAGCCCCATGCTATCATTGTGCCATCTACCTTCACCCCTACATTGGAGCAATAAAAGTATAATAAATCATCTCCCTATTAGGAAGATTTAAAAGGTGGCAATCAACTATAAATAATTAATTATGACTTGATCTGCTGAAATAGTTTGAAGCGTTACCTTGATGTTTATTGTGATTTATTTTATTTTATTTATAAAATTTATTTTTAATTTTAATTATGAGAATACAACACAATATATCCAACTTATCCCTGTTATACATATATACATTTTACTTCACCATTAATAATCTCCTTATTTAATATATTAATTACTAATTAATCTAATCAAAACTACCGTGTTTCTCCAACAATACGGCCTCCACCAGTAGGAATTCTCAGCATGATTTATTGGCATTAAATCAAATTAAGCCCCTCCCCCCAAATTAAGGCCCATATTAAACATGCAAAATGGGGGGAGAATGGCGGGGGGGCTTGCTGTTAGGAAGTACTTTGTTGCATGGCCGGATATGGTGCTGCCTGCGTTGGTGGAGCACTTCATATCGGGAGACCTTCCTCCACCGTTGCTTTCCCTTCTCCCTTGCTGCCGTGGCGTTACAGCAACCACGTTTGGCGCAACCACGTGCAGCCAGTCAGGGCTCCTCCCTGCAACCGGAGCCCTGAGGAGACACTTGGATTCAGGCGCTCCTGTCACCACCTTCCCTTTGCCTTACAGGGGGGAATGTACCCTCCCCCAAGGAATGGATTGCAAAGACACTGACCCTCGGCCAAGCCTGACCTGCAAGCATGTACAGGTCAGGGAAATTGCAGGAAGGCATGCACGGGATCTCGGGGTCAGGATTACATGGTCCCCCAAGACAAAGACCAGATTCGCACACAATCATGGAGGCCCCAGAGGCGCCCTGCTCCATAACCTCCAGGGCCACGCAGGAGGAGCACCTAACAGGCAACGCGAGGTGACTATTCCTGCTTTTTCCCCGCCTTCCTTTTCTGGGTTTTTGAAGGCGAGAAGAAACTTCACTGCCCCTCTGCCAACTTTCCGCCCCAAGGAGGGCTAACTTCAAGAAGCATCACTGTCGCCAAAACGGGTTGCGTGTTTTACCTCTCCAGCGCAGCTCTGGCTTGACTTTAGCCACCGCACCACTGCGCCAGCTGTCACCTCGTCCCACAAGAACAGCTCCAAAGTAGCCACCATCCCCCACCACCTAGAAACTAGAGGTGCCACTTCGGCAGCCTTTCGGGGTAGGCGCGCAAAACGCGCCTCGCTGCAGCCCCCCCGAAACCGCCCTGAGCAGCAGCGAGGCAGAAGGAGGTTTGCACCTCTTTTCCTCTAATGCGCAGTATTTGCTTTCCGAGCAAGGGCCGGGGTTTGGCCTAGAGCCGGTGGTGCGGCAGCGGGGACGTCATGATAAAAAGCAGGCAGCCTCTTTCCCTCTCTCCCTCTCTATGTATGAAAGAGCTCGCCTCACTCGGAGCGTTTGGTGAAGCACATGAGCTTCGCACTTGGAGAGGGAGGCAGCGGTGAAAAGGACGCGGTGGCAACGGCAGGATGCTGCAAGTCAGGACCTTGCATTGAAGCAGCCAGAGGGGCACTTAGCCACCTCCCTCCAGCCCACCTTGAGGATTTGCCTTTTGTTGTTGGTATACTTGGCTTCAGGTGCTCCTGTCACTGCCTTCCCTTTGCCTTCAAAGGCAAAGCAAATTATTTTAAAAACCTCCGCTCATCCCGCCAGGGCCACAGCAGAGCCGTGCGGGCTGGGCAGAACCAGGAAACACCCGCGGCTCACTTTCCCAGCTCTGCCCAGCTCGCACGGCTCCAGCGCGGCCCTGATGGGATGAGCAGAGGTTTTTAAAATAATTAGCTTTACCTTCGAAGGCAAAGGGAAGGCGGCGACAGAAGCGCCGGGTGTTACTGTAATGCCGCAGCAGCAAAGGAGAAGGAAAAGCAACGGTGATGGAAGGTCTCCCGAACATCCAAGGTCACCCGCCCACCCGAGGATGCAAGGGGGGGAAATTAAGTCACCCCCGAAAAGACGGTCTAGCCGGTTTTTCAGGGGTCAAAAAAAAATAAGGCCTGGCCTTATTATGTGAGAAGCATGGCACTAATATTTTGACCTTGTCTTCTACTATATAACCACTGATAAAATTTATTCCATTTTTTATAATATTTAGGCTCTCCTTTGTCTTTTATTTCTAAAGTTAATCTATCTATTTTGCACATGCCATAATTTTTCTTATTATTATTGTTTCTGGAGGTATGATTTCATTTTTCCAATATTGTGCACATAATATTCTAGCCTCTGTCAAAACATGTACTATTAGATACATTATTTCCTTCTTAAATTTTTCTGATATTATTCCAAGAAGAAGAAAATCCTGTTTAAATGGAATACACTCTCCCACCATTTGTTCTATCCATGTTTGAATCAGTCTCCAATATTTTTTTTGCACCATTGCAAGCCCACCACATGTGAAAAAATATGTACCTGGTACATCTTTACACTTCCAACAATTCGGAGATACATTTTAAAACATTTTAGAAAACCTTGCTGGCGGAAGATGCCACCTGTAAAATATCTTATAAAAATTTTCTTTATAAGCCATAGCCAATGTTATTTTCTTATTTGTGGTCCAAAGCTTTTGCCATTTAGCCAATTGAATATTATAACTGAATTTTTTTTGCCCATGCCACCATTGTTTCTTTAACATGTTCTTCCTCAAGTTTGTATTCTAATAAATACCTATACAATATTTTTATTAATTCATCATCTGTCTCTAACAATAGCTTATCCAGAATTGTTAATTCTTTGTTAATACCCCATGTTTTTCTGTCTTGTGTATATCTTGATTGTATTTTTAAATGTTTATTGAGATTTATGTTTATCAAGCACCAACTATTGCAAACATGTTTACAATCTTGTTTTTATGTTTCTCTTCTCCATCTAAAGAACTTCACTTTTACTTGAAGCAGTTAGAAATTTGGAAGACATTTTTAAAAAGTGGAGATTTGAAAGAACAGGTTGATCAGCCTGGAGAAAATGTTCATTTGAAAGAACAGGTTAATCAGCCTGGGGAAATGTTATTTTCTTATTTGTGGTCCAAAGCTTTTGCCATTTAGCCAATTGAATATTTTCTATTGCTGGAAAATAGATTGGGGTGTTGGGTTTTTTTTAGGTTGCTCAAAAATCAAAAACAACTTGATGGCACATAATAAATAAATAATAGACACTGTGTATCATACAATAAAGCTTGGATGTCATCTAGAAAATCTGCAAAAATTATAATTTTGTCAATGTACAAAACTGCAAAGTTATAATCTGTCAGTTACAAAAGGCCACATTGTTTGGATCTGCATATTTATATTGTATATATTATGCTGGTATATGACAAATGTCCTCGGTTCTTGAAGAACTCTGTGCAAATGAAAGTCAACACTCATTAAAGAACTGGAATCTGTGATTTCATATTGTTGTGTATAATTATTATTTTATCAATTTGTCATTATAGATTAATATATTATTAATTAATATTATTTAATACTAAATCAAATGAATTACATGGTTATTATTGTTATAAACCAATATATAAACAGATATTATTAAATAATTATTTTTAAATGTAAGGATAGTACCAATAGTATTGATGCCTTTGGTGCAACCCCAAAACATGTGGTGCACTACTTGAATACAATTGCATTGAACAAAATCACCATCGGTCAATTGCAAAAGGCAGCATACTTGAAACAGCTTACATCCTGCAACAATACTTCTAACATCATCAAACAACAATCTGCCTATCCCAGATCCTTAGGAAGGACTCAAAAGGTAGTTAAAATGCCAAATCTAAACATCTGGCTGATTAAGCAAGCAACCATAATAAAGCAGATTTCTCAAAAAATAAAATTATGAGGCAACTCTTCTTGAACCTAAGGCAACCTGCCATTTCCTTTAAATTTTTTTCCCAAGGCAAACTCTTTGTTCCTCACAGGATACAAAGAATTAAAAACTCGTGTTCTACTGGATCTTATTAACATTTTTTTTCCTAACTTGGTTCTCTTCTTTTTGCATAGAGCTAGCCTAACTAGAAATTGTGCTATCTGATAAAATCTGCGGAGAACAACCAACTGGAGCTCATCAGAGTTGCTGAGCTGATTATATAGTTCTCAATGGTTTCAACTGGGCCCCATTGTGAATAATTTGCAAAGTTGCTTGATGCATTTTGAGAATAATGCTCTATCTATCTATCCCTCCCTTCCTTCTCTCTCTCCCCTCTCTCTCTGTCACACCCTGGCCACACCCACACCCAGTTTAGCAAAGGGTGGGAAAGTCCCAATATGTCATGTGACACTGCAGGGAGAACGTGAATTTGACACCCCTGATCTACAGAATCTGTTTTTGTAAAAGGGGAGAAGAATTTGTTGCTTTTTCTTTTCTTTCAGCACCCAGCCGGGATGCATCCAACATATTAAATGTTAAATTTAATTGAATACCTTTTCCTCTTTTTGTGTACACTTTTTGTTGTTAGGGTTGAATGTATATTTTTGTTTTGTTTCATTTTGTTTGTTTTACTGTTTTATATTTTATTCTTTATGTTAAAACAATACATTTATTAAAAAGTGAGAGAGATCAAGACAGCTGTGAGGAAAGAATTTTTTTTTTTTCCTAAAAGCAAAGCAGTTTGCATTTAGGGACAGGCTGCAGAGAAATGGGGCAAACCTCCTTTTTCAGGTTAGGATAAATTTTCAGTTCAAGACTTTAGGGGGTTTTAAGGTGTTGGACTACTACAAGAAAGAGAGAGAATTTATATTGTAAGCCAGGGGTTCCCAATCTGGGGTGCTCGCACCCCCTGGGGGTGCGAGACGATATTCCAGGGTGTGCGAGAAAAGTCCAGGTAAATAATAGGATATTGGCTATATGTTGGCATTTTTATTTTATTTATATTCCAGGGGGTACGAGGTTCGAGTGAAATTTCTTTAGGGGTGCGGGGCGAAAAAAAGGTTGGGAACCTCTGCTGTAAGCTATCCAAAGCCTTTTGGAAGTGGGTAGCATATACATTATTATTATAGTTATTCCTAGGTAGATATGGAATAATCATGGTGGTATTCCACATTTTCTCTTTTTCAACAATTTTTTTTCTTGTCCATGACTTCTTGGGAAGAATGGTAACCTGAAGATGAACATGAAAATGGAGCCCATGTTTGCAGTTAACAGGGCTTCAAGAAGTAGATCAGGTTCTTTGACCCTCTCTGGACAAAGATAGAATGTGAAAATGTGAGATTGCCTGTACAGTTGCTTATTATGAGGAGACTTTAAGGCAGTGGTCTCTGGAGGGTAGGAGAACGAGAAGTTGAGGGAATTTGCAATACTTGGTCCAAGCACAAACAGAGCCTTTTAAAGGATACCAGATTCATTTTCCTTTGCTAATCACTTTCTGGAATTGCATATTAATTGCTTTAAAGAAATTAGACATCTTTAAACTGACAAGACTGGAAATACCAGGTGAGCATTTTCAATCCTTAACATAAAAAAAGAATATGCATTTTTACACACCTTTAAGAATTTAAAATAAACAGCAGAAAACAAGACCAAGTTTGGTTAAATAAAGTTTTCAATGGTTAAGATATCAGAAAATGTTGGACTATTGGAATTTAATTATTATGATTTTGAAAATAATTTTAAAGAAAAATGTATTTTCCTGAGAAATAAAAACAGTTTTTGATATTGGAAACATAACAGAACAAACAACTTATAATGACATTCAGAGACATTTTTGAGGACCTGCACTGAGACTTTGAATCAGCAATATCAGATGTGTTGTGACAGTCTGTCCCCAGAAAGTGTTACAGAAAAAGATATGCAACTAACTAAATCTATAGAAGAACAAGAATTTGCCATTAAATATTTAAAAATGGATGATGCTTTAAAATAACAATTGACAATCCTATAAAGCAATTGGAATAATTTCTTTTTACTGTACTTACAAAAGAGCCTGTTTGAAGTATTGAAGAAATTCAAAACAAAAATCAACAATTATTCGAATGGATTAAAGAGCACAATTGTTTTAAATAAAGAGAAGGAACATAAAGTCAGTTTATTTGATCAGGCTTAAAATGGAACATTTTGTTATTTTAAGTGGTTCTTTTTGGATTTGCTGACATCTGGACTGTGTATTGACATCCAGTATTGTGTATTGGATTTGCTAACAGTTAACATGGTGTTTCAGCCTTTTTCCCTATAGTTATTTATCTATCCTAATTATCTATTTTATCCTATTCACATCATTTAAACTAGCTTTAATTGTGCTTTTATTTTAAATATGAACTTGTTGTGAGCTTGTTTGTTTTAAAGGAGAAATTATTTCTGTCTCCAGCTAAATAGTATTAAAATCACAAATAGTAAGATTATGCAGCCTTTTCTCCTTATTCCTTTTATTATTTCTTTTACTATTGTTGTTTATTTTTTGATAGAAAGTTACAAATAAAAGCAATCCTAAGAACATTCACAAGACATTATATTTCATGAATGACAGTTTTAAGATAATAGCTTCCCCTGTCCTTGAAGAAGGTCATTGACTTATATTGTAGAGAATTTGGTGTTCTCAAAATTTTTGAGATTGAACTCCATTATATATAGTATTAAGCTTTAGCAGCAATGTCAGTCAGGAAGTGTTATATTATATCATACTACTTATGCTCAGTCAATTTCAGAATGCAGTACATTCACAGAAGTTTGGTGGACTTTGTGATTGTTTTTGTATTTAAGTATAGGAGTATTCCTATTTTTTTATTATTTTTATTTCTTGTTTCTTTTCTTCTTTTTCTGTTATTTTGGAAACAAATTGAAAATTATTTTAAAAATGCAAATTATAAATAACATTAAGTTTGGTGTAACGCTATGGAGGAACAATACCCTTAATCTTCAAATGGTTTTTGAACTTGACTTTTCATTCATCAAAAAAGAGTCATTGTTCTTTCAAGTCTTTCATCTTTTAGTAAAAAATAGCATAGGTGACACCAAGTCTTCAACATGTCTTGCTGAGAAGAACTTGACAGAAAATGACTGCAGATTACTCTGGAGAATTTTCAGTAATATAATAATATTCTGTGTCAAGAACAGCTTTAAGCCAGTCATTCACATCTCATAATTTTAGAAGTAAGGTAGACTTTGGTGGTTATATTCGGAGCTTCAAATGTGAGAATGAGTTTAAATATGCTTCCATTTTATTATACAGTGTTAAATTCTCTAAGTTAATATATGCTGATTTAGTAAACTGTAGATTGCTGGATACGTGAAGAAAGAGTTGTTTAGCCTCCCTTCCCTCTATCAGAGCCAGCTTATTCATACTGGAATTAGAGATAAAAGGAAATATATGAGGCAAACGGAAGGAAAAGCAAGATCTACTAAAGTATATTTGATATCTTGTTAACATGCTATAAATGACATCAACTATGATGTAGGTTTTAAATCTGAGGCAAACTACTTAGTGGAAAATAACTGGGAACTAGAATGAAAATGAACTTCCAATAGATAATAAGATGGATGGTAATATATCCAAGAGTTTGATCAATTTCAGGAATGGTCCTCTTTAAGCTTCTTTTGTTTTCAAGAATATTTACTGAATCATCCTACTTAGGCTAGTGGGCCTTACATCCAGTAATGATAGTCTAATGTTCAATATTAACTTCTAATTCTTGTGCAACTCTGCCATTCCAGGTGAGATTTAGCAATAAAGGCAACTATACCTTTAATATTATATTACAAAAACAAAAACACACTTTCTGTACTTACAATATTTACACTAAAGTAGAATACTTAACAAAACCTGCATACTTTCTAAGAGACAAATTCCATTAAATTCTATGGAATTTACTTATCCTGCAATGATTTACTCTTATTCAATCTAGATGAGTGGTTATAGGATTTCCACTGCAGCTTTCTTTTGGTCCTTCATAACAGTTAAGAATGGGTACATTTGGCAATTGATGAATAGATCTGAAAATAATAGTTTAATTTAATTTCATTTATAATTTCTTTACTATCCTAATGTCAAGAATCTGATGAACTTTAAATAAAAAAAATATGTGCATCAATAGATGTAGCATGGATAGAAATTATGGTGCTAATTCTGGATAAAAGTAACACTCAAAGTGCTATAGACTGTATATGAGAACCATTGTAGAATTAGAGTAATTTTTTTTAAAAAAAACTTCAGAATATGCTGAAGTGAGGATGGGGGAAATCATTAAATATACACAATTCAGTTATGATTGCCAGTATTCTAACATGCTGATCCTATCAAATTTTCATTAATTAACCAAATACAAAGTTATTGTATGATGCTACATGTATTAACTAGCTCATTAAAAGAAGACCATCTGTATCACATCTAATTACTAAAGGCCTGTGCCTATCTGCTGAGGCAGAGATTGATTCATAAAATCTCACGTGACAACATTCTTTTACTCCTTACGGTACCATAAAGTTCTTCATTCTTTCTTCTACTTAATAAAGTCACCCCAGCTGTGTCTGTACCCTAATGCATTCTATCCCAATTTATTTTGCAGCAACATCCATTAAGCTTACTTTCATTCATTTGTTTTTTATAAGCAAAATCAGCTGCATGACTTGGGTCCAGTCATTGTAAAAAAATTATTTGTAAAAATAATAAAGACAGGATATAAATAAATAAATTGAGATTATTAATTAATATGTCAAAAATTAATCTCAATAAATTGAGATTATTAATTAATATGTCATAAAACTAGATGGGTGATGGGAAAGTACAACCTTGTTGATCCTTATGATTATCTCAGCAGCTTTTGACCAAGGCATTCCTCTTGAAAGGTTGTTCCAGGTAGCTGTTGCTAAAATAGCTTTAAAGTGATTCTATGCATCATTTAAATCAGGGGTATCAAACTGGCAGCCCAAGGGCTGGATGCGTCGTGCACAGGCCACACCCATCCCACCCCTATGAAGGGAAAAATGTTGTGAAATGTCATGTGATGGCAACGTGATGCAGTGAGTTTGACACCCATGATTTACATGGTCATTTAAAGAATATGGTGCTTGTAGGATTTCCGTTTAACTCCATGACACTTACAGATCTGTAAGATTCTATTTTACTACCCATGCTCTTGAAATTACTAAGTGAGATCATTCTCTCTCTCTCCCTCCTCCTCTCTCTCTCTCTCTTGCTTTATCAGATCCAGATGTAGAACTCTAATTTCTAAATCAGTGTCTGGCCATGATAATAGATTGAATGAGGGCCATCAAATTTAATCCACACAAGGCAGATGTGCCTTTCATGTATAGTTTATATGTCCCAAAGAGTGGGATTTAAGCTATATGGATGAGGTTATACTTTCCTTAAATGAACAGGTAGTCTGAATGCTCAAATATGTAACAATGGGTGCTCCTGAATCCATGATGACATTACAATCAGATATGGTCTCTGTGAGCAGTACTCTTCAGTCTTCTGCTGGTATGCTAGCTATATTCTAATTTGGATATATATAAAAACACAACAACAATCTATACAATGTGATATATGTTGGGATATCCTTGAAGACAGTTCAAAACATTCAATTGTTTCAAAACACTGCTGCAAAAATACTGACTGGAATCAGATCATATAAACACCCATTCTTTATTATTGATAATAGTGTTCCAATATTGAGAGGGGGTCAACTTATTTTCCAAAGCACCAAGAAAAGAAACAATGGATGGAAACTAATGAATGAAAGAAGCAACTTAGAACTAAGGAGACATTTCCTAACAGTGACAACAATTAGCAAAGGGAATGATTTGCCTTCAGAAGTTATGGGGGCTCCATCACTGGAAGTTTTTAAGAAAAGCCTGAACAGCCACTTGTCTGGAATGCTATAGGGTTGTCTGTAATGGTATAGGGTTGAGCTAGAGGACCTCCAAAGTCCCTTCCAACTTTGTTATTCTGTTCTGTTCTATTTTTCCTGGTACAGATTTTATTTGTGATATCAGTTCATTGTATTGATTTTTACCAACAAAATGTCAATTGAGACTACCATATTTATATTTATTATAAATATAAAAACAAAGCCAAGTAAAATTGAAATAAGGTAAGTGGAAGCAAAGGGTTAAATGAAAGAGAAAAAGTACTTGAATTTTTCCCTGGGTCATATTAATATCCAGGATAAAAAACAGCGCATGTGTTACATATTAGACAGGTATTATGGTACACCAAGTTTATAAGCAGAGTTGGGTGGGTGGACCATTAGTGGTCTCAGGAGTATTTGTGGCTCCTGTCCTGACAACCATTTTTTGCAGCTCATGTCATTACCAAATTGCATGTTCAGCTTATTTCTCACCATTTTAAGGTACAGAGGGCAGAGGGAATGTCCTTGAGCTACAGGAGAAAAAGTGTCAGCCTCCAAGAATCCTTCTTCTGCTTGTCTTTCTGGCTGCCATAGAAATGGGGGGAGGGAAGAATAATTGGTCTTCATGGGGGGAAGAGTGCTGGAGGTTTGAGTTGGTGAGATGCAAAAGTTGGGATGTTTTCTTGACTATGCTTACTTGCTTACTGTGCAGATGTAGCCTCTTATCTGTCTATGCCAAGGTCAACTGTCTTAGCATACCAGATGTGTGAAACGCCATCTGAAGATGCCCCACCTGACATTATACACATCTCATTGGATGGCCAGTTTGAACGAATGTGGGTGGGAACATGGGATAACTTTGTATATGTAATTTCTATGCTTGTTGCCTCAGATCTTGTATTCTTATGATGCTACCACTTCAATTTCCAGTAAAAGTCCTTTTCTCTGTAACAATGGAGTCTCAGGTTTTCTTTCTTGGACTTTGAATGGAGCCTCACCTGACAAAAAGCCTCTACCAAAACAATGATAAAATGGTCTCAGTTAAGGCAAGAATGTAACATGTCTAAACATCTCAGACAAGCCCTTGCCTGGTTTACATGAAAGATAAGTAAGAGGAGCAGCATATGAAGATTTGCAAGACTGTGTTACTATAACTTTATAGTAAAAGTAGACTGGCCCACATGACATTGGTTACTTAGTCTGTTCTACCTTGAAAGGCTGACATCAGCTGAGAAATACATGACAAATGTAATATAGACTTAAATGACAAAGCTCCAACCCACCAAAACCTTTCCCTCAAAAAAACAGAGGCACCTGACTTAGCCCCTTATTATTAAAATAACTTTATTCTTATTCCAAGACAAGAAAATCATGTAATATCTCTAATTAGTAGTTAGTTTAAACTAAAGAAAGAACACAGATGGTTCTAACCTATGTAGTCTTTCCTTCTACCATATGATGTATTCTGAACATGTACTTATGGAACCATCTGCTTTATTCAAATGATTAAAAATGTAAAACATAGTCTAAAATGCTAGAGCTTCTACCCTTTTCCAGAACTTCAAGGTTTCAACAAATCTTCAACATCCAAAATTTTGCCAACTTTCACAGTACTAGCTATAAATAAATCACTCATACTGATTTCTCACACACGTATTCCCTATCTCTGAGTCGAAAAACACACCCTTTTTCCTATTCTTCCTTACACATACACAGATACTCACACACATTCTCTTTTTAAAAGTTTGAAATAGCAGAAAAACACTTCATAATGTCTCAGTTTTGTATTTCAGATCACACAACATCACACAATGCCACAAAATATTTAGCTTGAATTGTTAAGCTTGTATCTCAGCATATACTAGAAGAACCTGCTATTGATCTATATTACATGGAAAGTTATATTTTGAATGAAATAAAAACATTCAACTCTGCAACAGATGAAACAAAGTAACCTGTGCAATTTAAGAAAACATTTCTGCAGTTTTTGACATTAATGCTAGGGTTGTGTTACTTATATTTTTAGAGCTTGAAGACTTTGCTTTCCATATTGAAGAGACAGCCCTACTTCTTCCTCAATATTTTAGCTAAAACAGGCTACATCTCATTTGTTGCGGCTCTATAATGAAGGGTTTGGGTTTTTTTGATGCATCAAAGATGTTAACAGCTTCCCATCTCAAGCCTTCATGTAACCCAAGAAGCATAGCAATCTCTCTCAATCCAAATGAATTTCTAGTTGCAAAAAATAGACATGAATCAATACTCTATTCACAAATAGATATAAATAAGCATAAAGCACTAAATTAGCCTCACTCACTCCTCCCATTTCTGATTTTGTTGTATTGACAATAAAGTGAGATGCAAAGACAATAGATGGAAGCAAATAAAATTTCCTAGACAAATCTTTATCCAAATAGAGATGGTCCCCAATCTCTCATTTATATTAAAGGTTAGCTTCACATACATCTTTTTCTATTGTAATCCATTTTATGCTGACTCTACATTTTAAAATGCATATGGCAAATATATTTAAATATACATTAAAAAGGTTTTATCTCCCAAAATATATACACTCTTCATATATTTTAAATCTTAAAATTCAAAGTTTAGATGTACTGCTACTAATTTCCAAAGAACCCCCACAGTGGTACATTGGTCCTCATCATTAATTGGTTTCAGGAGGCACGATGAGTACCAAACAAATTGTTCCCATAAGGAATAATGTAGTGATTCACAAGGTAGCAGATACTAATTAATAAGTTCTAGCTTGTGTGTTGAGTACCAAACAATCAATTAGTGCTGGGAGAAAATGTTCACATCAAAATGCATTGAGTACCAAATTCAATGAGTTTCAAAGCAGTTGAGTACCAAGATGCCACACTATATCAGAGCATTTGAAGTCCTTTACATTTTAAGCATTCAGTGGGTATCAAAAATGTGCCTAAACCTCCTAGATGGTAGAAAAGGGCAATCATAATATTGAAAGGAAGTTCTGGCAAGGTCAGAAGCAAGCCTTCCTCCAACCCGAGACAGGGGGCCTGGAGAAAGAAACTAAAATTAGCTCATCCATTTGTTACATAAGGCTTACATTTCAAGGCTATAGTTCCATGATGGCAAACCTATGGCACATGTGCCACAGGTAGCACGCAGAGCCATTTGTTCAGGCATGTGAGCCCCAGCCAAACTTACCCGCACTGTGCATGCATGCACCTCCCAGCTGATTTTTAGACTGTTTGAGGCCTTTTTCACATTCCCTGAGGCTTGCGAAAAACCTCTGCAGCCTTGGGAGACTGAAAAGGTGCCTGTTTCAGCTCTTCTGGTATTCAGAAATGCTGGAACCGGAAGTGCCGAAACAGGCCCGTTTTTTGGCCTCCAAAGGCTGCAGGGGCTTTCCTCAAGCCCTCAGGAGGTGAAAACAGGCACTTCCGGTATTTCTGGAAAGCCCATTTTTCGGTCTCCCAAGGCTGTGGAGGCTTCCCTCGAGCTTCCAGGAGGGCGAAAAAGGCCTCAAAGGGGCCAAGAATCAGCTGGGAGGCACGGGCATGAACAGTACAGGTAAAGGGAGCATATGCATGCATGCACGGGGGAGGAGGGGTGCATTGCATTGTGAGTGCTGGTGTGCTTTTGGCAGTTCACTTACAAATAAATCAGTCCTTTCTCTCTCCCTTTCCAGTAGGAGAAAAAACGCAGTCTTCAAACCATCCAGTAATTAGGGATCATAAAGCCAGAGAGAGCAAGCTGCCGTGCCTTGCTTCTTTTATGGTGCTTTTACAACCACTCCCTTAATTACAGTCTTACAGTTAAAGTTACAGACACTTTAACTAACAAACCATGACAACATATTTATTATTTTACCTAAAACCAGTTAGGGTAAACAATGTTATCCCTAACATTCTCCCCTTTTAGGTAATAATAATAATACTATAACTATTTACATCTTTAAATCATATTTGTTACAACTCTCTTTAAACTTAATTACCCCTTGAGCTTTTGTAAATTGGTCTGCAATGTTTTCTTCCGTCATGCAGTATTCCAATTTAATTAGCCCATTCTTTACAGATTCTCTAACATTTAAGTATCTTAAATCAGTATGCTTTGATCTAGTTTTTACAGCAATACTAGTAGCTAACTTTATGGCTGCCTGGTTGTCCTCGTACACAATAATGGAATCTTTAACAGTTATACCCATGTCTAATAATAACTGTTTGTACAAAATTAAGTCAGTGCATAGTAATGACAGACATGAAAATTCCGCTTCCATCGTGGACAAGCTAATATGCTGTTGTCTGATTGACCTCCACCCTATCAGTGTCTTACCAAATAATATAGCCATCCCAGATGTTGATTTTCTAGTGTTTATGTCAGTTGCAAAACTTGCATCTGCATAGGCACTAAGACTCAAATCACCCTTTGGTTCTATATACAATGCATGGTTCATTGTTCCTTTAAGATTTCTTAAAATTCTTTTTAATGATTGCCAATGACATTGATGTGGATCTGAATTAAAACGTGCCAGTGATTATCACTATAAGCTATATCTGGCCTTGACCAATTGCTTATATATGATAAGCTTCCAATCAAAGATTGATATATGGACTTATCAAATTTGGGACTTTGATCATCAGTTTGGCAAACCTCCTGACTCATTGGAGTCTTTGCTGGTTTACAAAGTTCCATTTTGTACGTTTTAATTAATTGGCAAATTTTATCTTATTGAGATATCTTAAATCCATTTTTTGTTTTGTTAATTGTCAATCCTAGATACTTTTTAATTTCACCTAAATGCTTTAATTTTATCTTTTTGGCTAATAATGATATAATCTCATTAGCTTCATTATTAGTCTTAGTTATCAAAGCAATATCATCTGTAAATAATAACAATAATGACACCGTTCCATTATTTTCTCTTTTAAACACACATGGATCTGCTAAACCAGATTTAAAACCTATATTGTTTAATTCTTTCACAATATATTGGCTCCACTCAAAGCCAGATTGTTTCAACCAGTAAAGACTCTTTTTGAGTTTCCAACAATCATTACTATTTACTTTATTGTCTTCTATAACAGTTGGCTTTTTCAAATATATAGTGTGCTGCAATGGTGCATGCAAATAAGCAGTTTCTACATCTAAATGGTTAATGACATAGTTTTTCTTCGCTGCCCACACTAAAGCTGCTCTCAAAGATGTTGCTTTAAGACTTGGTGCAAAAACTTCATCGTAATCAGATGCAGTTTGATTAAATCCTTGAGCTACCAACCTAGCTTTATGGGTAACAGTCCCATCATTGCCAGTTTTTACTTTAAATATCCATTTGCACCCAATGGATTTTTTTCCTGGAGGTAATTTGGCATCTTCATATACTTTCATTACCTTTAATGAATTTAGTTCTTTTTCCAATGCTTTTTTCCAATTCTCCTGATCCTTAGCAGGATACATCTTAAGTTCATCTATACTAGTTGGAACTTTAGTTACTTGGCAAACTATACTTGCTTGATATCTATTAGGTGGTCTAGTTACACGTGTAATACGTCTAGGTATTACAGGACTTACAGGTGGACTTTCATTTATTAACTGTTCTTGATGATCTAACTCTTCCTGATCAACTATTTCTTCTTGTTCTGGTCCTATTTGCTCTTCGTGGACTTCTTCTTTAATTGGACTCTTCTTATTACTATTCTGATCTTTCTGCCTTTTGTAGGGTTCAATAATTACTTCGTTATTTAAATCTTGCTCTAATCTATTCCATCCTACATGTTCTAGGAATTTTGCACTAACACTGGTGTAAACTCTAGATGTACCTGGTTCCCAGAATCTATAAGATCTATGATTAAATTCATATCCTTCAAAAAATAATCTTTTAGCTCTATGCTGTCCTTTGTGTCTGAGTTGTGTAGGGATATGCACCCATGCTGGTGCTCCAAATGTGTGCATGTAACTTAAATCAGGTTTTGTACCATGCCACAGTGTGAATGGTAATTCACCCGTTGTTGAATTAACAACATTATTTAATATATGATTACCACACATTATTGCTTCTCCCCATAAATTGTCAGGTAATCCTGAATCAGACAACATAGTACGTGCCATTGATTGTAGTATTTGGCCTCGTCTCTCTATAAAGGCATTATGTTGTGGCCTATATGGTGCAGACTTTTTATGTTGAATACCTAACATTCTAAGTCTATTCTGGAATTTATTATTTGTAAATTCCGCACCATTATCTGTTATAAGAGTTCCTAATTTCTTTTTAGTTTTTCTTTCTGCAAATTTAATCCAATTAAAGAGATTTAGATACGTTTCAGTTTTGCTCTTCATTAAATAGCAAAACCCATATCTAGAATAGTGGTCCATTATACTTAATATGTATCAAGCTCCTCCTACACTTGGTTTTTTCGGACCTATTAAATCAGCAAATACTACTTCTAAAGGCTCTTTGGTAGTAAATCCATCAACTCTATTAGCCGGTATGACCTTGGTTTTGCTTTGATTGCAAGCATAACATTGCAAATACTTATTACAAGGTTTCAAACTTATTCCTTTAGATAATTGAACAGTTCTCTTAAGCATTTTAAAATTTAAATGCCCTAGTCGTCAGTGTAACAAGTGAATACATTCATCATAAGGTTTCTTATTATCATAAACTGTGTTAGCCACCTCTAAACCATTATCATTTAACACATATAATTCACCTCTTAAAGATGCAGTAATTTTCTTATCTTCTTTCTCAATTATGCAGTTATCTCCCCTAAAGGTAACTACTAGTTTAACCAAAATTCTAACTGAAATTAAATTAAACTTAAGTTGTGGTACATATAACATTTTTACATTCTCTTTTATGAAAGAACAATATGCTATACCTTGACCTTTAGCTTTCAGTTTCCAGCCATTGGCTAACGATATCTGCTGTGTACTCTGGGACATTTTAATAAAATTTTTGTTATAATTTGTTATACACTGGGATGTTCCACTGTCAACCACCCATACATTATTTTTTACAGCTCCGTTACTATACATGGCTAACTCTACATTTTTATTTTTATTTTGGTTACTTTTAGTATTCTGGCCAGCGTTCTGGCGCTTTGCTTTTTTGCAAAATCTTGCCAAATGTCCTCTTCCTCCACAATTAAAACACTTTTTAATTGCGTATGCAGTAGGAGATTCATTATCTTCTTTTTGAGGTTGCTCCCTCCTTAACTGATCTCTTTCAAGTCTTCTTCTTGCCTCTTCAATCAATCTGCCAGTTATATCAGTTAAAGTTAGACTTTCCTTAGGCAAAATTTCAAGGGAAGTGACGTAGTTATCATAACTTACATCTAGTGATGATAGAATTATGTAGACTTGGTGTAGTTCAGAGAAAATAAGCTCTTTCTCATGCAGTTCTTGAAAAATGCTTTTTATAGAATTCAAATGACTCAGCATATCACTATTCGTTTGGAGATGCGTCCTGAAAAGCTTCCATGTTAGATTTATGTGAGCACCAACATTATCTCGGACATAAATCCTCTTCAGCTTCTGCCAACACCCAACAGCCGTTTGCTCTCCACGGATATGAACAAGTTGCTGGTCAGATAGTGTTAGTCCTATTATGCAAAGAGCTTGTTCATTCTTCTGTTTAAAGTCTTCTATCTTTTGTCTATCTTCCTCAATCTCTGGATCCCATTCCTCTACGTTTGGTGGATTTTCAATTATGTTCCACAGACCTTCTCTTCGTAGAAGTAGAATACATTTCATAGACCATGATACATAGTTTGTTCCATCCAACTTGGATATAAGGGATAAACTTTGTAGATTGACTTGTACCATGTTTTCTTATATGGATATAAAACTATAATTAATAAAACACAGCTGTCTGTTTACTGTAATGTATAACAACACAAACTCTCACTTTTTACATAAATCTGTTTTATCCTAGTTAAACTGACTTTGCAGCCTCTGGTTCCATAACCAGTGTTAAGCCTGGGCCCATAACCAGTGTTAAGCCTATATTCCCCAACCAGGGTTAAGGAGACAAGCTAAACAGAATGTGCAGCGTTAGTCAGATAGGCACACAGATAAATGAGTGAGATAAGTTTGTATGTTTGTTAACATACAGTAAAAATAACAGATACGCTTGTGCTATCAAAAATATAGTTTATTCCATTTAGAGTTTATAGCATAGTCAAAATAACAGTCCATTAGTCATGTATCATTTTAGTCAGTCCATTCAAGGATATTCAATTAGCAAAGTCCGTGTAGAATATCCAATGTCAGTTCACTTACAAATAGATCAGTCCTTTCTCTCTCCCTTTCCAGTAGGAGAAAAAACGCAGTCTTCAAACCATCCAGTAATTAGGGATCATAAAGCCAGAGAGAGCAAGCTGCTGTGCCTTGCTTCTTTTATAGTGCTTTTACAACCACTCCCTTAATTACAGTCTTACAGTTAAAGTTACAGACACTTTAACTAACAAACCATGATAACATATTTATTATTTTACCTAAACCAGTTAGGGTAAACAATGTTATCCCTAACAACTGCTATAGTTGGTGTTGCTGTTATTTAGCAACTTTCCTAATCCTAGTAATAAAATTATATATCAAAGATCCATGTCCTTCAATCTTTGTTTGCATGAGTTCCAATTTTAGGGCATTTCCACATTTAGCATTCAAGCTCTCCTGTCCTATACCCAAGTAATTACATTCAGAACTTGCTTTAGAAAAAAAAATATGTCTGATGTGAGATACCTTGCAAGAATTTCAGTCCAGCTAATAGGGTACCACATTCCCCAACAGACAATTTCTCAGCTGCTCTTTCTTCCATACTTTCAGTCCCAGAAAAGCAACTGTGATGTCCCAAGTGGCAAAAGAGAGGTGAAAGATACGTTGGTTAAGTGAGATTTAGAGAAAGCTAAGATGCTTTGTTGCTTCCCTGGATTCAGGGGTAGCATGCCAGAACCATCTCCCATCCATATGGATGCTACATCAGCAGAGATGGATGGTAGGCAATACGACAGACCACCCTGGGCCAGACAAAAGACACTGCACCACACAGAAGCAGATAAAACACAAGGAGGCTCTAAGTCCTTTCAAAGGTCAAGGTGAATAACCCTATATCTTGCAATGGGGAATATAGCATGCTAGGGGAGCTTCCCAGCCTAGTGATGCAGAATTCTGAGAGTTAAAGTTCTTATAGTTTTAAAGCTTCAAAGGTTCAGAAACACAAACTAGAGCTTGCTCCAGAGAACAATTCAGCTCAATCTTTATTATAGACAATACTTCTCCCTGACTTTGGGCTCTTTAATCATCGCCTTCCCCTTTGTCTTCAGAAGAACGTGGCATGCAAATTCACACATCCACCTTCTTCTCCTTTGCTCTCCATGCTAGCAGTTATCTATGCAAACACACATGCAAAGCTCACCTCTCTTATTTACCTGTTCACTCAGGGAAAGTCAGCCCATTAGTGCATGAAACCAGCCTTGCATCTTCATTGCTGGGCATTGCTGCATCTCCCATGACTCAATAGCTGAACCATGGTAGCTGTGCTCAGTTGCTTTCCTCTCTCTGAGGAGATCTTACTGGACAGGTATATTTTTGTGTGTCCATGCAGATAAATGGATTTAAATACAGAGAGTTAAATTGAACCTATATATGGCGGGATTTTTTTTAAAAAAACCTGCTTCTTGTGACTGTTGTGCCTGCATATACTTGCATTAATTAACAAATGTAATTTTTGCATTTAGTAATGGTGTGTATATCTCTTAATTTCTGTAACTTGGTTTTGATCTTTAAATGAAAATAGACATTTTTTAAAAAAAATAAATGCTGCATATATCTACTAATCAAAGAGAAAAAAGATTTTTAAAATCTTAATATGGTGATGATAGATAGATAGATAGATAGATAGATAGATAGATAGACAGATATAGAGTCATAAAAGTATGACTCAATGAATTGAGTGCTATCTAGATATCTTGCCTTCAGAAGTTGTGGGTGGTCCAACATTGCAGAGATTGGACAACCATTTGGCTGAAATGGTATAGGGTTTCCTGCCTAAGCAAGGGGTTGGACTAGAAGACCTCCAAGGTCCCTTCCAACTCTGTTATTCTGTAAATGGTTGGGGATGCATATGAAAGAAGATTTCAAATAGGTGATGGTTGCATGTTATGTTTCAATGAATGTTCATAATGGAAGAACCAGAGATGAGTTTGAGGGGAAATTATGCAGTATTTCGAATGAATGCAATTAAGGGGGGAAATTAGTGGGGGACTGAAATGAGAGCATACAGAAAAAGTGATAAAACCACTGGGAGAACCAGAATATATGAATGCTGTTTGGTGAGGTTTAGCTTAGAAAAAGATCTCATCATTTCAATAAATTATTTTAGCAGAGACCTATTCAAACATACACAAAGTACAGGAATTAACATTAATCTAAAAGTATGATTGATATGATTCTGTCTGCTAAAAGGCTGAGAGAATTAATAAAAAGGATATAAGTAAAGTTAGAGATTATGAATGTGGGACACATCATTCTTGGCAATATGAAGAGCAGATCTTGAGAAAACAGGTACAGAAAGAAATGGAAGAAGTCAAATAAACTATAATAAAGTAGGATAGTTGAACACCAGCAGGAAGTGAAAGCATGAAAAAAATTAGAAGACAGAACCAGAAAAATGGAAAGTGAATGTAAGGAAAAAGGATGTAAAAACTACTTGGAACAGAATAAAAAGAATTATGCTGCAGAATGCCACAGAAGTGTATAGTTACTCTAATGAGGGATAAAAAAATGATGTTTGGTGATTTATGAATTATGAAATGAAAAAAGGCTGTGGGTGATTAAAAATGCCTATAACAGAAAAATCATTACTAAAAAAAGAGGAGAGGAAGCTACTATATAATATGTAAAAAAGAAACATAATCTTCACAAAGAATGTACGGTAATAAAGAAAACAAGAGTTTCACAAGGACCAAAGTTATGTTTGACAGGAAAAATGGACTGCAAAATTACATATTATTCATAAATGGTGAACAATTTGAGTGTATGTGCATAACATAACATACACTTAGCAGAATGCTTACTTTAAAAAGGCAAATATGAACAAAAAATATTGACCTCTGGTACTACCAATATATTTGGTAGAATATGGTAGAAAGATAATAGTATGTAGTTATTAAGAGTAATGAATGTGTGGTGAAAGAAGAGAAAAGCTATTTTAATATCATGTTTCCGTCACCTTTGTTTTGTGGATTCTACACTGCATCAGGAGAAATAAAAATGTAAGATTAAGAAATGAAATGGGTAAAATGCTTATAATAAAACAAGAAGAGAAGTTCAAGAATGAATGTAACTGAACAATGAGTGATCAGCAGAAAAGAACTACATTTTTTAACATAATAAAAATAAATTTCTTGATATAATGCAATATAATATAATACATTATTGCCTTTCTCTCGCCCTCCAAAAAAATGGTCTGATGAATAGGCATGTATGCAAAATTTAAATGATAACATTCAAATCTTCACATATGTTATAAAATGTAGATTAGATCAGATAGATTTGAATTTACAAAGACCAAATTCTCCAGCTGTAACATCTGGCTTTGATTAAAAACAGGCTGGGGGTTTGGATACACTTTGGCTTCAATTCATTTGAAAGCCAGTTTCACCCAGCTAATCATGCACATTGTTTGTGCAAGGGTTAATTCTATCTGAATGTAGTCAAACACGTGTGATTCTCTTCCTGGATTACAGCCACTGCTGCTTATCCAGTTTCTTCAGACATATTATTCAGAAAAAAGGATCTCTTTGGTATGTGAGGTTTTATCTATCCTTTTAATAGTTAATTCAGAAGAAGATGTTACTCATGGTAGGATTTGAACAAATGAGATTTATAAAGATAATTACACTAGTATCATGAACATACATTTGGTAATAAGTATAGTGTAGGTTTTGTCCATCTTTTCTTAGAATGCTTTTTGCATTTGGGAGAAAATGGTTGGAAATGGAAATGGAATATGAGGAGAAATATCATTGGTGTAGCCCCTCAGAGAAGAGAGAGAGAGAAACTTGCCTTTCATAAGCATTGCACAAATATGCAGTCAGACATCTTCTAAAAGGAATAAGGGAGGAATTATCCCAAAAGGTTGGCAGACCGCCACGTTGCTTGAACGATTTCATATACTGTATGTGAAGATGCTGTATTCATATTTTGGTTCCCCAAAAGCCAGCAGGAGTGAAAGCCAAGGCTCATTAAAAGGAAAGAGCCAGACATTTTGCTGTTTAAAGAAAGACAAATTGTAGAAATCACCCAAAGAAGAAAGACAAATTGCTGAACCCAAACCAGATGTCAGCTGTGAGAGCCCTGTACAAGGAGAAGATTGTCTGAAGAGACTGAGGAAACTTTTTAATTGGGTAAACCCGGGGAAGATCAAACTCTCTCAATCTTTTATTTCTTACAACAGAGGAGTTCTCTGAATTTCCAGGAAAAAAAACAACCCTCCGTCTTAAGGCAGATGCACTGGCAACAAATAGCTTGATTTGCTTCACCAATGGTTTCATTTCTTTCTGCGATCAACACAGCTCAAACTTAATCCAGATATAAATATAGGTAAATTTGACTGCCTACTAGAAATTTCCCAAAATTGCTTTCCTATACTGCCCTCTCCTGGAGGGAAAATAACATTATCAACAAATGTTCATTTCTTTGGCAATAAAATCTATCTACTACTAAATGTATGTTTGATACTTTGTAATCTTCAATTGGATGAAATGCTGCACTATCAGTGGTGGGATTCAAATGGTTTTACTACTGGCTCTGTGGGTGTGGTTTGGTGGGCATAGCAGGGGAAGGATACTGTAAAATCTTCAGTCAGAGGTGGAATCTTCCGGTTCTCCAAACTACTCAAAATTTCCGCTACTGGTTCTCCAGAACTGGTCAGAACCTGTTGAATACCACCTCTGTAATCGAACAAACTTTTGTCAACAAAAAGTTCCTCGAATGGGCTTGTATGTAGAACATATAGAACCCATTACTCTCAAGGGAATAAAATTTGTAGGTTTTTTTTTTGTCCCTTAATCACTGTTGTGCTGCTGCTATTTAGTACCATTGTTGTGGATAGCTACAGTCACATGATCTAAAGACTTTGCTTATGGGAAGTTGCAGGAAGAAAGTCAGTGGAGAACCCAGAAGGGAAGGTTGCAAATACATCCTTCACCAGTCCCTCACTTGTAAACGCTCCCTTGCTCCCTCCCCCAATCAGTAGCAGCCACTTATCTGCCTATTGGCTTTGCACTTGGAACTTTCTGCCTGGGAAACTTGCATGGGGCAAGTCAGTGGGGAAGCTGGCAAGTGGGTAAATTTCCCCCATGCACTTTTCACTAAACCCATTGTATCAGTCACTCACACATTATCTTGTTTCCAGACACACACGCACACCAATGGTGGGATTCCAAATTTTTACTACCAGTTCTGTGGGTGTGGCTTTGCAGGTGGTTCCCCCCCCCCAAGGAACTGGAGCGAAAGAGAAGCCATCCGAAACGGTCGACGACCATGCTAGAACTGAACCGTGCAGGTCGACTAGGCAGGTACGAAGTCCCACCTACCTACGCGACTACGTCACGATGCACCGACAGACGAAACCAAGAGGGGAGGGGTGTACTATATTAGCATACTCCAAACCCTTGCAACTGATTGGTCTGGATAGACAGCGACCCGATTGGTCAAAACCTTGGCTGTGATTGGAGCGCTAGGAATCTATCGCGATTGCCTGCGCCAATCGCGGGAGATTCAAAGCACTGCCATTGGCCGCCGAGCTGCTAGCCAGCCCTATATGAAGGGCTGCCGCGGCCCGTATTCCCCAGACTGTTCTTATCTTAAATAAAGAGCTGAACTCACTAAGATGGTCTCGTGTCTCCTTCGAACCGATCCACGCCAGATCTAACACTGGCGACGAGGGTGGAATCGTGAGACAAGGAGACCACCCAGCACCACCCAGCGAAGCGGCACACGGCAGCAGGCAGCATGGCCGGCATCAATTTGCCACCTGCACCCTTTAACCCTGCTGCAAAGGACTGGGAATCCTATACCGATAGGTTCCAGATGTTATTCGAGAGTAGCAATCTTAAAGATGCCAACAGCCACAAGAAAGGAGCCGTGTTTCTCACACACTGAGGGCAGCAGTGTTCAAGATGACCAAAGCCTTGGCCAAACCAGAGGACATTAAGACTATGGAGTGGGGCAACCTCGAACCCCTACTGCGAAGCCACTACGCCCCGTCGTGCCCATCCTTATCCGGCGGCATGATTTCTACAGGCGGGATCAACGCGAGAGCGAGGGGCTTGGTGACTTCATGGTGGCACTACGAGACTTGGGTGGCCTGTGCGAGTTCGCTGACCTGGATGAGGCACTGCGAGACCGCGTCATCCTAGGACTCCGAGACCCCATCCTCCTCAGCCACATCATGGCAAAGGGTGACATCTCCCTTGCCGATGCCCTCACTGAGGCAGCTGCGTCTGAAGCGGCCAAGAAATCAGCGGCTCAGATGCAACAATCGAGCATCACACCACGACCGGCGGCTGGAGAGATGAATTTGACCCCTGAGAAGCGATCCGAAACCGACTATTGAGACACAACCACACACCACAGTGACATCGACTCCTTCTTGGAGACCGAGGATGAGGAGGAGGAGATCCACTGCCTTCAAGCAGCACGGGAGCGGCGGGAACCACAAGTTCGTAAGTCGAGGTTCCAGTGCACCGGCTGCAGCGGCGATCACCCCCAGGTGGACTGCCGTTTCCTCGATGCCATTTGCCGGCATTGTGAGAAATGGGGGCACATTGCCAAGGTGTGCCGGAATAAAAGACACTACAGCCCGCGACGACGAGAAGGCAGCCCCAGGCGATGAGATGGCAGCCCCCAACGGCGAGAGAGCACCCCCACCAGAAACCGCGATCGCCAGACGGAGAACCGCTGGAGCCGAGAGGGTTGGAACAGCGACTCCACGAGACAAGACAAAGGGAGGAAGCACACCAAACCGTCGTCATCAGCCATTCCTCCACAAGTGATGCCAGGAAGGTATACGTGACGGTGGGGATAGAAGACCAGCCATGCGACATGGAGGTGGACTCCGGGTCCTTCCTCTCAATGGTCTCATGGCACACACTCAAATACCTGGTCCCCACCATCCGCCGCCATGAACTAGAAGACCAAACACTAACTCTCAAAGACTATCAAGGGAACCACATCCCTGTAGTCGGCAGAGGCCATTTTAAGTCACCTCCAAGGGCCACAACGATCGTTGACCCAAATCGACCGGGCCTATTGGGACTACAGTGTTCGCACCCCTGGGCATCGAAGTAGCCGGCATGCACCACATCGAAGAGGCGGACTGGGAAGCGGCGCTCATAAGGGACTTCCAGGAAGTCTTCGATGACAGCCTAGGCAAGTACCGGGGGTCCCCTATCTCATTCAATATAGACCTGAGCATCGCGCCAATCCGCCTTAAGCCCAGGCGAGTGCCATTTGCACTCAAGCCCAAAATCGATGAGCAGCTAGATAAGCTCATCGCGCAAGGGGTGTTGGAACCAATTGATCACGCCCGGTGGGAGACCCCAATTTTCACCCCCATCAAGCCAGATGGGTCCGTGAAAATTTGTGGTGACTACAAGGCCACCCTAAACAACGTGCTCCAAAAAAGCGCATACCCCGTCCCAGTAGTACAGCACTTTCTGCACTCACTGGGGGGAGGCCAGATTTTCGCAAAACTCGACCTGGCACAAGCCTACCAGCAACTGCCGGTTGACACCACAACCGCAGAAGCCCAAACCATCGTAACACACTGGGGGCTTTCCGCTGCAACCGACTCCAATTTGGAGTCAGCGTGGCACCTGGGGTCTTCCAAAGCCTCATGGAAAGACTCCTCCAGGGCATAGAAGGGGTGGTGCCCTACTTTGACGACGTGCTGGTGGCCGCAAAAAACAAAAAACAACTGGAAGCCCGGTTAAGGGAGGTACTAAAGAAATTCAGAGACTCGGGACACAAAGTTAAAAATGGGAAATGCCAACTATGGGCAGAGAGGGTTGAATTTCTAGGGTACCTCCTAGATAAGCAAGGGATCCACCCCACAGAAAAGAAACTGAGAGCTATAAGGGAAGCACCACGGCCAAAAAACAAAACGGAGCTACAGGCTTTCTTGGGACTGTTAAACTTTTACAATGTCTTCCTACCTCAAAAGGCAACCGTGGCGGAACCATTGCATAGGCTGTTAGATAAAACAGCAACCTGGACTTGGGGAGCACAGGAGGAGAGCACCTTCACCAACACAAAGAACCTGCTAACATCTGACACAGTACTAATCCAGTACAGCGAGATCCTGCCACTAACAGTGACATGCGACGCATTGTATCATTTAGTCAGTCCATACAAGGATATTCAGTTAGCAAAGTCCGTGTAGAATATCCTATGTCAGTTCACTTACAAATCAGTCCTTTGTCCCTCTCCCGTTCGAGTAACGCAGTCTTGAGTCCATGCAGTAATTAGGGATCATCAAAGCCAGAGAGAGCAAGCTGACATTCCTTGCTTCTTTTAAAGTGCTTTCACAACCACTCCCTTAATTACATTCCTATATTTAAAGTTGCAAACACTTTAACTTATAAACTATGATTACATATTTATTATTTTACCTAAACCAGTTAGGGTAAACAATGTTATCCATAACATTCTCCCCTTTTAGGAAATAATAATAAATATAACTATTTACATCTTTAAATCATACTTGTTACAACTCTCTTTAAACTTAATTACACCTTGAGCTTTTGTAAATTGGTCTGCAATGTTTTCTTCCGTCATGCAGTATTCCAATTTAATTAGCCCATTTTTTACAGATTCTCTAACATCTAAGTATCTTAAATCAGTATGCTTTGATCTAGTTTTACAGCAATACTAGTAGCTAACTTTATGGCTGCCTGGTTGTCCTCGTACACAATAATGGAATCTTTAACAGTTACACCCATGTCTAATAATAACTGTTTGTACAAAATTAAGTCAGTGCATAGTAATGACAGACATGAAAATTCCGCTTCCATCGTGGACAAGCTGATATGCTGTTGTCTGATTGACCTCCACCCTGTTAGTGTCTTACCAAATAATATAGCCATCCCAGATGTTGATTTTCTAGTGTTTATATCAGTTGCAAAACTTGCATCTGCATAGGCACTAAGACTCAAATCACCCTTTGGTTCTATATACAATGCATGGTTCATTGTTCCTTTAAGATATCTTAAAATTCTCTTTAATGATTGCCAATGACATTGTTGTGGATCAGAATTAAAACGTGCCAGCTGATTTACACTATAAGCTATATCTGGCCTTGACCAATTGCTTATATATGATAAGCTACCAATCAAAGATTGATATATGGATTTATCAAATTTGGGACTTTGATCATCAGTTTGGCAAACCTCCTGACTCATTGGAGTCTTTGCCGGTTTACAAAGTTCCATTTTATACGTTTTAATTAATTGGCAAATTTTATCTTCTTGAGATATCTTAAATCCATTTTTTGTTTTGTTAATTGTCAATCCTAGATACTTTTTAATTTCACCTAAATGCTTTAATTTTATCTTTTTGGCTAATAATGATATAATCTCATTAGCTTCATTATTAGTCTTAGTTATCAAAGCAATATCATCTGTAAATAATAACAATAATGACACCGTTCCATTATTTTCTCTTTTAAACACACATGGATCTGCTAAACCAGATTTAAATCCTATATTGTTTAATTCTTTCACAATATATTGGTTCCACTCAAAGCCAGATTGTTTCAACCCGTAAAGACTCTTTTTGAGTTTCCAACAATCATTACTATTTACTTTATTGTCTTTTATAACAATTGGCTTTTTCAAATATATAGTGTGCTGCAATGGTGCATGCAAATAAGCAGTTTCTACATCTAAATGGTTGATGACATAGTTTTTCTTCGCTGCCCACACTAAAGCTGCTCTCAAAGATGTTGCTTTAAGACTTGGTGCAAAAACTTCATCGTAATCAGATGCAGTTTGATTAAATCCTTGAGCTACCAACCTAGCTTTATGGGTAACAGTCCCATCATTTCCAGTTTTTACTTTAAATATCCATTTGCACCCAATGGATTTTTCTCCTAGAAGTAATTTAGCATCTTCATATACTTTCATTACCTTTAATGAATTTAGTTCTTTTTCCATTGCCTTTTTCCAATTCTCCTGATCCTTAGCAGGATACATCTTAAATTCATCTATACTAGTTGGAACTTTAGTTACTTGGCAAACTATACTTGCTTGATATCTATCAGGTGGTCCACTTACACGTGGAGTACGTCTAGGTATTACAGGACTTACAGGTGGACTTTCATTTATTAACTCTTCCTGATCAACTGTTTCCTCTTGTTCTGGTCCTATTTGCTCTTCTTGGACTTCTTCTTTAATTGGACTCTTCTTATAACTATTCTGTTCTTTCTGCCTTTTGTAGGGTTCAATAATTACTTCGTTATTTAAATCTTGCTCTAATCTATTCCATCCTACATGTTCTAGGAATTTAGCACTAGCACTGGTGTAAACTCTAGATGTACCTGGTTCCCAGAATCTATAAGATCTATGATTAGATTTATATCCTACAAAAAATAATCTTTTAGCTCTATGCTGTTCTTTTTGTCTGAGTTGTGTAGGGATATGCACCCATGCTGGTGCTCCAAATATGTGCATGTAACTTAAATCAGGTTTTGTACCATGCCACAGTGTGAATGGTAATTCACCTGTTGTTGAATTAACAACATTATTTAATATATGATTACCACACATTATTGCTTCTCCCCATAAATTATCAGGTAATCCTGAATCAGACATCATAGTTCGTGCCATTGATTGTAGTGTTTGGCCTCGTCTCTCTATAAAGGCATTATGTTGTGGCCTATATGGTGCAGACTTTTTATGTTGAATACCTAACATTCTAAGTCTATTCTGGAATTTATTATTTGTAAATTCCGCACCATTATCTGTTATAAGAGTTCCTAATTTCTTTTTAGTTTTTCTTTCTGCAAATTTAATCCAATTAAAGAGATTTAGATACGTTTCAGTTTTGCTCTTCATTAAATAGCAAAACCCATATCTAGAATAGTGGTCCATTATACTTAATATGTATCAAGCTCCTCCTACACTTGGTTTTTTCGGACCTATTAAATCAGCAAATACTACTTCTAAAGGCTCTTTGGTAGTAAATCCATCAACTCTATTAGCCGGTTTGACCTTGCTCTTGCTTTGATTGCAAGCATTACATTGCAAATACTTATTACAAGGTTTCAAACTTATTGCCTTAGAAAATTCAACAGTTTTCTTAAGCATTTTAAAATTTAAATGCCCTAGCCTTCGGTGTAACAAGTGAATACATTCATCATGAGGTTTCTTATTATCATAAATCATGTTAGCCACCTCTAAACCATTATCATTTAACACATGTAATTCACCTCTTCAAGATGCAGTAATTTTTTTATCTTCTTTCTCAATTATGCAGTTATCTTCCCTAAAGGTAATTACATAACTTAGTTTAACCAAAATTCTAACTGAAATTAAATTAAACTTAAGTTGTGGTACATATAACATTTTTACATTCTCTTTTATGAAAGAACAATATGCTATACTTGACCTTTAGCTTTCAGTTTCCAGCCATTGGCTAACGATATCTGCTGTGTACTCTTGGACATTTTAATAAGATTTTTGTTGTCATTTGTTATACAGTGGGATGCTCCACTGTCAACCACACATAAATTATTTTCTACAGCTCCGTTACTATACATGGCTAACTCTAAATTTTTATTTATCTTTTGATGACTTTTAGTATTTTGGCCAGCGTTCTGGCACTTTGTTTTTTTTTCAAAATCTTGCCAAATGTCCTCTTCCTCCACAATTAAAACACCTTTTAATTGCGTATGCAGTAGGAGATTCATTATCTTCTTTTTGAGGCTGTTCCCTCCTTAAATCGTCTCTTTCAAGTCTTCTTCTGGCCTCTTCAATCAATCTGCCAGTTATATCAGTTAAAGTTAGACTTTCCTCAGGCAAAATTTCAAGGGAAGTGATGTAGTTGTCATAATTTTCATCTAGTGAAGATAGAATTATATAGACTTGGTGTAGTTCGGAGAAAATAAGCTCTTTCTCGTGCAGTTCTTGAAAAATGCTTTGCATAGTTTTCAAATGACTCAGCATATCACCATTCATCTGGAGATGCAGCCTGAAAAGCTTCCGTGTTAGATTTATGTGAGCACCAATGTTATCTCGAACATAAATCCTCTTCAGCTTCTGCCAACACCCAACAGCCGTTTGCAAATCCAGCAAATCCAGTGGCGAGCGGACGGGCAGAACGCATGGTCCAATACACGAAGAAAGCCATCCAGAAAATAGAAGCAACCAACATACAGGACAAAATCAACAAAATGCTCCTCATTCAACATATCACACCTAGCGCAAACACAAATAGAAGCCCAGCAGAGCTAATGATGGGCAGAAAACTATGGTCAACGCTAGATAGAATGCATCCCACATACAACCCTGACAAAACCCTAGGCTCCTCCGGCAAACACAGAAAATTTAATATAGGGGACACAGTATACGCTAAAAACCTGTCAGGGGAACCACTCTGGGTACCAGCAACGATCACCCAAATAACCGGACCCTTATCATACCGATTAGAGACAAGCGACAGAAAAAACTGGAAACGGCACATTAACCAGCTAAGATCAAGAATAGCTGTCACCAACAACCATACACCCAAGCAAGAAACTAGAAGGGGGCGGAAACAGCAAGCATTAAAGAAAGAACCGAAGGAACCCCCTAGCGCAAGCAGAACACCCCCCACCCACCCAGAACAAATAAACCGGTACTACTCACCTGTAAACGCAGGACCAACAGAACATGAAACCCCAGAATCTTCACCTGGAAGGAGCAGCCAAGCCAGTTCAACCAGCCCGGAAAGATCCGGCGGGAACAACAGGAGCGGCAGTTCAACCAGCCCGGGTAGACCAAGAAAGGCCCAGCTCAACCTTTGTGGGTGTTTGGAGTATGCTAATATAGTACAGTGGGCATGGCATCAGAAGGATATTGTAAAATCTTCATTCTCACCCCACTCCTGGGGGGAAGTTACTGCAAAATTCCATTCCCTCCCCACCCCACTAACCTGCTTTCCAGCTCCATTTTCCTGTGCAGGGCAACAAAAGAAGACCCAGCCGATCAGCTGGGACTCAGGAGACAGAGAATAGATGGGGCCGGGGCCATTCAGACATGGTATTTGCCGGTTCTCCGAACTACTCAAAATTTCTGCTACCAGTTCTCCAGAACTGGTCAGAACCTGCTGAATACCACCTCTGACACACACACACACACCACTTACCTGCCAAGAAGAGGAAGGGAGGGGAGGAATGGAATTTATTTAATTTTTTATTTCTTCATTATATTTACATGCCGCCCATTTCACTATCCAGCGACTCATTTCTGATGCTCCCTGGCAGCTTCCGATAAAGAAAGTCAATGGGGAAGCCACCAGGAAGTGGGATGTCACTCCAGCTCCCAATATTTTTTTGTCTCCTTGTGGTCATTCTATTTCTCTGTTTAGATAAATAAATATTTCTGAAATAGTGACCCAAAGGGACATGGGTTGTAGTGTGTAGAATTTAAGGACAAAATCTGAAAAGAGGATCTCACTGTAATGTTCAAGATTCAAATTAGATCCATTTAGCTAATGTTCAATTTATTTCCAGCAGACCAGGCTACTCAAATATTCTCATATTCCCTCCAGTTTTAAACTAGACTGAGAAAATTGCCTTGATTATTACATATCCTCCAGCTTTTCATATATGAAAGTCAGCACTTTCTTACTGTGCATTGGAAATATATCCAATCAGCAGACTTAACCAAAGATTTTTCCACTGTCATGAAAAGGCAATTAATTATCATGAATGAATTATAAATAAAAGAGGGGGAGGAGATGCTTCTATTCTCCAATTCAGTAGACATTCCTGAATAACAGGCATGCCCTCTACCCAATTATTCTGTTAAAATGAGATTTTTCTGTATTGCCCCTTTTTACAATAAGCCTAAGAAAATGAAATAGATGTTTCAAGGGAAGATGAGTTTTGTTGTATTTCTGATTGAGTAATTTAACAAGGTGGGAGCTACTAATTTAATTTGGATGTATAATTTAAGCTAAATTCTCCAGTGTACCGAGCTTGACTCCTAGAGTCTACATGGATACAGTCATGTTGCTTTGTTAGCGTCAAAGCAACACAACTGTAATGGAAGTGTTTATCTTCTTTTGGGATTTTTTTCTGACTTCCCAATCTCACATATGGTCCTGGGATTTCTTAGCTGTTTCCCATTCATTTGCCTGTTAGGATCTTTAATTCTAAGCTTTTCTTTTTTCTTTTTTTAATTTATTTTTAATTTTAATTTTGAGAATACAATTTATCCAACTTATCCTTGTTATACATAAATACATTTTACATCATCATTTATAATCTCCTTATTAAAATATTAATTATTAATTAATCTAATCATAACTACTAGTATTTTGACTTTGTCTTCTATTATATAACCATTTATAAAATTTATTCCATGTTTTATAATATTTAGGCTCTCCTTTGTCTTTTATTTCTAAAGTTAACCTAAAAGATTCTGCACATGTCATAATTTTTCTTATTATTTTTATTTCTGGAGGTATGATTTCATTTTTCCAATATTGTGCACATAATATTCTAGCCGCTATCAATACATGTACTATTAGATACGTTGTTTCCTTTTTAAATTTTTCTGATATTATTCCAAGAAGAAAAAAATCTGGTTTAAATGGAATACACTCTCCCACCATTTGTTCAATCCATGTTTGAATCAGTCTCCAATATTTTTTGCAGCAAGTCCAACAAATGTGAAAAAATGTGCCAGGTATATCTTTACATTTCCAACAATTTGGAGATATATTTTTAAACATTTTAGAAAGTCTTGCTAGCGGACTATGCTATCTGTAAAATATCTTATAAAGATTTTCTTTATAAGCCGTAGCCAATGTTATTTTCTTATTTGTGGTCCAAAGTTTTTGCCATTTAGCCAATTCAATATTATAACTGAATTTTTTTGTCCATGCCACCATTGTTTTTTTAACATATTCTTCTTCAAGTTTGCATTCTAATAAATTTCTATACAATATTTTTATTCATTCGTCATCTGTCTCTAAAAATAGGTTATCCAGAATTGTTAATTCTTTATTAATACCCCAGTTTGCAGTGGATATTAGCTGGGAATGGGCTGGAAAAAATAGCGTCCCATCCTGTAGGGAGTTCAACATTTGAAAACTCATTTGAAAAAGCCAATGCAAATTATATCTGATTTTTAAAAAAAAAAACACACACTTTTTTTAACCAATTTTATGGTAGTTCTAAAAACTGTCTATAATTCCCTTTCTCTTGTTTTTCTGCCCTTTCAAATGTGGCTGTCTACAAATGCCATTTGTTTTATACCATTTTCAATATGTAAAATCAGTTGTCTTGTAAAAAACATAAAGAAAAAATGTGTAAATACCAAATTTGTGGCTGTTAATGTTCATTTTTTATTTTTAAAATTGTTTTGTTTTGTTCAGTTTAAACAGTGTTAACAAAAATTAAAAGATAAAATCTGCTTGCATGTTTAAACAAAATTGAATTTTTTTTTTACAATAAAATTAAAAGAATATTTTTTTAAAAAAGAATTCTCAGGAGTCTTTTCCAACAGCAAAGTTCAAAAGTATCAATAAACTTCTTATCCAGCTTTTTCAAAGTCCATCTTAACATGACTTCAGCTATATCTACTGCAATTCAGAATCCAAGTGACCATAGCCATCCAAAATATTCCCAGCTGTATGGGCCATAAAATGCCATAAATGAACAAATATCTGGTCTTAATGCATTTTGTGGACACCGGGTTGAAGAAGGGTGACATGAAGAATGCACAGAAAGACAGATATGCTATGACACATGTGATTCAAGACATAACAAAGAATAATAAAAAGAGTGAAAGGAGAGTCTCATGGTCTGAAAATACATAACCCCACCTTTTTCTCTTATAGCCGCTCATCTTTTTATCATATCCTATGACGGTTTAATGGTAGTCACTACAAAAAATAAACATTCCTGAAATATCTGATGAAGGTAAAACCTGCTCTAGATGTCAGAGACAACCACTGTAGTTCTAAGGAGCACATGTGGTATTGTTGGGTGTGACAAGAGATTCAAGTATAACCATGTAACTCCAATTATATATGGTTTTATTATATTTTTTAAAGTATCCAATTAACATTGGATAGATTCCTACTGTACATAATGGCAATATTCTGTATGTGAATTACATGAATGAGAAACTATTCTTTAGCAATAATCACATTTTTTTCAAAATCTAATGGAATTGTTTATATTTTAGGGTATTATACAATTCAATAAAATAACTATAATTATAATGAGGAACAATGTCATATGAACTATTGATTTCCTCAATCACAAAATAGCCCAAAATTTGAATATCTGGCATATCTTTTGTCTTTAAAGTGCTGTAGTTGATACAGAATTCATTTTCATATCCTTACTTTACCCCATTAACTTCCTATAATAATAAATATACAAACTCATCAAAAGCCTTAAAGCAAAGTATTCTCCTCAGTTGAATAGGTTTCAGGCCCCTCTGCATTCACAAATCATGATTTTTTTTTTTTAAGATCACACAAACACAATAATACAGCTAGCATTAAATTTAAAAATATTGGAATACTAATTAACCGTATGGTCCCAACACAAACAACTAATAAGATCTTTACATATCTGAAATAGTTGAAGTAATGCTTACCAAAAATCTTTAATTTTCCACAGTCTTTTTTTGCTCTAGGCCTCTATAGTATTCGCAGGAAAAAAAACATTCATAATAAATTAAAATAAAAACAATAAACAAAAGTAGAAAAACATAATATTTTTCAACTATTCCTTGACTTCCTTTTGGGGGTAGAGTAATTCATGCCATATTTCATGGGCCTGGTGGACACATACAATAATTTCTTATGTTTTAAGTATAAAAGGAAGAAAAATACAAACACAAACATAGCCCTGGATACGTGTATCATGCATGTCTGCAAAATAATATAAAAAAATCAATATGAGAGAGATAACAATGCAATTGAAACCCCACTCCTTTTTCTAATGTGTATCATGACATGGGGAAAAAGGCCCGATCATATGGTTGTCATTGCCACTATCTTTTTTGACCCTAGACCTGTCCATGCTTCTGCAGATACCAAGTTCTACCTCATTGTAAAGATTCTTTTTTTGATACTCTCAGCCATTCTAGGGTTCTATCCTTTTGTAGTCATTGTTACCGACACCCCCCATTTTTCTGCACCTGCCTGTGCAACACCTACCACATCTGTCAGTCAACCATGAAAAGGTAGCTGTCATGCCCCTGTCGGAGTCTGAATCCAAGGAGGAAGATGAACAGCTGACAGGGAGTGGGAGTGTGGCTCTGTTGGCTATGGAGGAAACTGGGGAAGGGTAAAGTCTGGCTGGGCAGAGCAGGGGGAGGTAGAACAAGGGGGAGAGAGTTCAGAGAAAGACCCAGGCTCACCCTCTCTTCATCCTAGGGCATACAGAGAAGAGAGCAATGTGGGTTGCATGGCTTACGGGTGAGGAAAGGGCCCTGATTCCCTTCATTAGCCACAGCTGGGAAGAGAGTTTAAAAGAGTGCGGCGTCTGCTGGGAACAAACATGAGTTTAGCTTGTGTTGACTTTGGTTATTTGCATTTTTGGCATCCTGTCAACTGTGTTGAATTACTGCCATTCTTTCACATCTGGAATTCCTTCTCCTGCCCTCCCTAACTAATTACCTCATCTTGCTTTGATTGGATAGTTTACAGTTTTTGTTGATCATGTTTCAGACTTGATTCTCTGCAGCCAAAGGCTGTTCCTGGGACAGTTTTTCTCCAGCCAGAAGGTAACCAGGACATTAGGAGTAAAGTTGGAGCTAATAAAGGGACTCCTATTGATTATCTGACTGTGTTGCCTTTGTGCCATGCCCCAGGTCATCACAGGTAGCCAAGAGTTTGCCACCAACTAGTGATCATCTGAAGGATTGCAGCTCAGATATGATATGCCAAACCATTGAGTTCTCAGAATTCTCTAGATTTAGCCTGTATAGAGAGCCACAGAGATTGCTTTGAAGCAAATGTTCAGAAACTATTATATAATGAAAGAGACAGAATCATTCTACCAATTCTGGACAGGAGTTAGAAACAGAATTATTCTTCTTGACTCACTGGAGTAGAAGAGGGAAAGAAGGAGAAGCTTGCAAAAATAATGTCAGCCTTTCATGTAGACCAGGCCAGGAAACACACTACACAGGAAGACCAGAACAAAGATTTATTGAGATAAGTTATAACAACCAAATCTTGTAATTGCAGTAAATTGACAGGAAGCATATTTACCAATGGCAGATGACCCCCAGAAAGCCTTTATTTGGCTCCTTTTTTCATTCAAGGCCTTCCAGATACCAAATAAATAACCCTATCTCAAGTCCCTTGGAAAATGTAGTCCTCTTAAGTCCTGTTGCAGGGATGATACCCACGATGCACACACACACACACACACACACAAATAATAAATATAGGAAAATATGTTAGCTCAGAAGTAATTGGAAATTATGTCTAAATGGTGTGTTATTATTCTATTTGAAAAGGGTAATGGAGTAGATCTTGGTTTTGCCTTCAACATCGGCTGCATCTCAATTAATTTAAGACCCAGGAAGAAACAGTACAGGCCAGCAGCCAAGTTAGCTCTTTACAGTGGCTGACAAAGATATCCTGTGCAAAGGCATGCAGGGAAACAGAAATTTACAGTAAATGAGTCATGAGGCTTTTCCTGTAAAACATAGATTTAAACTGCAGAAACTTTAAAAACCCATTACAGGCTTACTGATATAAGGACAAGAACACATATTGTATATTTCATTTAGATGTTGTTAGTACTGACATGAAAAATATCTCAAACCCCAGTTAATAAAACACACATGTTAGTTAATGTCTCTGAGAATTACACTATGCTGCATTATTTAAGACATACAACACACTATTTCCTGGGAACTAAACCATACCACCAAACAATTTCCAGTTTAGGTTTACTGAATCAATGGCTTTGATGGATTAAGTCCTTGATCTTTTGCAAATGTAATATTCAAATCTATTACTGAATGATAGATCAGTATGTTGATTCTGAACAACAGATTCTGAAGCTAGGTAATCCAGCCAACCTTTCTCTTTTTCCTTCTCCTATTTAAATGATTTATACCAATAGGGGGTACTAAAATTTTCTCTCTTGATTTGGTTTAGTTTCGTGGAAATGTGTTTAATTGGGATGTCAATCCAAATCTTTCAGACTGCAGCATTATTACACCCCAACAAGTGTATTTTCTGATCAAAGAACTAGGTGACATTTCTATGTTTTCTTTCAATGAAGGGCTGAAGCCCAACAAATTCCAAAAATATTGTTGTGTTTTTAATGCTTGATAAATAAAAGCTTTTATTTTAAAAAATATATAATTGTTGAGTTTGCCCATTTTCAAATAATTATATTCCCATGTTTTGTGAAGCAACTTAATTCAAATCAACCCGGTCTTTGTCATAATTAGCCTAATACATAGATGGGGGAAATTGAAGGGGGGAAATACCCCTGTGTTAGGGCTGCTGGATCTAATTATAAAAATCCATACAGTTTGGATTTTCTAATAACAGCAATGAGAAATGAGAAATTTTCTCATCAGCAATGAGAAAAAGAAGAAAAAGCCCCCTTAGCAAAATTGTATCCTTCTATTTTCAGGTTTTGTATGAAATGTTGTGTGGAAATGGATTTGTAAATATACTCTGTCCAGAATTCTCAAGAATTACTAGCAAAGTAATTTGCTAAAAAAATTTCTAAAGTAATTTTCCAAACAAGATTTTGATTCCTGAATTCACCAAATTAGTAATGAATTTGATAGTCTTTTGAACTTGAAGCACACAATTATTTGAAAGCACTTAGCTAGAGACAAAAAAAAAAAAAAGATCAGTATGCGGTAAACTCAAAGAATCCACTGCAAATTAATTCTGAATTGCTATGTGTGCATAGTGTTTGGTAATATATATTCTGTGTTAGGTATACGTTTTGTTTTCCTTCGTAGGAAACATCCTTCCTCTTTTAATTAAAAAAGCAACAGCAAAGTCCAAAGCAAAACTGTATGTGTAACTACAAGTCATGAAATAGGCAAACTACATTATGATTCTTATTCAGTCAAAGGATGACTTGGTCAGAGAGGCAGTTCTGCTCTAAATATTCTAGAGGAAGATAGTGAGATAGTGAGAAAAACATAATAAAGCTCCTGTTTACTTGCAGTTGGCAAATATATGTAGAAACTGAGTATGTATTCTAACTTTTGCTAAATATCTCAATTCACAAACTTCTCCTTCTTTTTCTCATTATCTTTGTTTTCTCATATCCATTTGGATTTTGAATTATATTGGTTTTTTTATGCTTGCAAGAAGCATAATATTAGATTTATACCCTTGGTTCTACTATTTTAAAATAAATTAGAATAGAGAGTATAATAGGAATTTTATATCTTCTGTTGGGACGAAGGATTTGTTTCTTATCTTTGTGACCAGCAGAGGATGCTATGCTACCTGTTTCCCTAGTACAGTACATATAATAATAACGATATTTCTGGAAGGAACAGTTTTTCAGTCTCATATTTTGCATTTTGTCTTATAGCAACATTTTATAACATTCATAATCACTTGGCAGATTTCTTCCATTCTCTAGTTTGCTGACCTTAGAAATAGAAACCTATACTGAAATAACATAAGCAGAGAAATTAATTTTAAAAACATAAAACCTTTTGGGATTAAATGTCCTACAGTATATGACTACACTATACAAGTTATAAAAGTTCCTTTTATAGATCATATAATTTATCATCATTACAACATGCACAAATATTATATAATAGCTACTTTAGAGGGCTTCATGGATTACCCAGTTACATGATAGGCAAGTAGCTTTTAATATCTCCAAATTATGATGAGATAGAGGGGGTTAGAGATGCCAGAGTCACTTTGGGTAGTGAAATGGGAAATGATAGATAGATAGATAGATAGATAGATAGATAGATAGATAGATAGATAGATAGATAGAGTTAAGTTCTGTGCATGGGCGCTAAGGAGGAGACGAGCCAGTAAACAGTGAACTTCAAACTCTTTATTTACATGTGTAACAGCTCAGCTATATGGCCGCAACGGCCCCCTTTATATAGGCAAGCTCATGAGTATTTAACCAATGAAAACACAGGGAGCGCTAGTTCCGTTAACCAATGGGAGAGGCTCGTTAATAGCCAATCAGATTCTCCTGAACGGACCAATCCGATGTCGCTATTATCGGCCAATCAGAAGTGCAGGGCCAGAACCCTGAACTTTACTTCAAGCTCTTAATAATCTTTATTCAAGTACTTTTATTAATTCACAACACCCCTTCCCCCCGGGTTTCATTTAAGGGGTGCAGTCACATAGTCTTTGAGGTAGGCAGGTTGTTTTGATTATCTATTTGATTTACGTTTTTCTCCCGGTATTTGGCTACAGTCTTGTTGGGGTAGGACGTTATCTGGTGAACAGGGTGCCTCCAGTTCTGTATTCAAATTTTTGTTGCCGCTAATGTTCTCGGCATCTCCTTGAGGCAAGCTCACCCCCATCTCCGATTCTTCTTCATGTGTTGCCTCTGAGTGGTCATTACTTCCGCTTAAGCTTTCTGCTATTTCAAATTCAGCTTCCTCGGTATCTCCTCCCCCCTCGGTTTGGAAGTCAGGGGACTCAGAGATCCCCGACTGTAGCCTTGAACGCAGCTGATCAATATGGCACTTCCATATTCTATCGTCGCGACATCTCATGTGGTACGATCTGGGGCCGGTTACTTGGACTACAGTTGCCTCGACCCACAACAGATCACCTGAAAAGTTCCTAGCGAAAACCAAGTCGCCTACCTGGAAGTTACTGCATTTCCCGCTGGATCCATGTGGTTTTTCAGGTTCATATGATGGGTGCAGATGGTCGAGGTGGGAGCGGAGTTTCCACCCCATCAATAACTCGGTGGGAGTTTTGTTGGTGACGCTGTGCGGAGTGATATGCTGCAAAAGGAGTATCCGGTTAATCTTGTCTTCTATATCGCCATAGTCCATTTTATGCAAGGTTTTCTTGACGAATTGTACCATGTGCTCAGCCCTTCTGTTGGCCACAGGATGCACTGGCGAAGTCAGCATATGGCGAATACCGCGGTCCGCCAGGTACTGTTCAAAGGACAGCGCGGTAAATTGGGGCCCGTTGTCAAATACCAGAATTTCTGGTAATCCGTGTGTTGCAAATAGTCTGTCTAGTTTCCTGATGACTGATTCGGTTGTTGTATTTCTCATCTCATGGATTTCAAGCCAGTTCGAGTAGGCATCCACCGTTTATAAAAATGTGTGCCCTTTGGTAGGTCCCGCAAAGTCCAGATGAATACGGGACCATAGTCCCCTCAGTGTTTCCCATTCAGTCGGGGTTGCTTTTGGAGGGGCGTTGCTTACTTCCTGGCATTTGTGACAAGCTTTTACCCATGTCTTGATCTGCTTGTCGATACCCGGCCACCATGCGTAGCTTCATGCGAGGGCTTTCATGCGCACGATGCCGGGGTGGCCATCGTGCAAGGTTCTTAGTATCGCTCGTCATAACCGCTCTGGGACAACGACTCTATCACCCCAGATAATGCAGCCCTTCTGAGAAAATAGTTCCATTTGTCGATTCTTGAATGGGACGTAGTCATCAGGTATCTGGTCCAATGGCCATCCACGCTCGACCCAACTAAGGACTTGTGCTAAAATGGGGTCGCATTTCGTTTCAATCGTGATATCCAGGCTGTTAGTGGCGGTGTTCGAAGTGTCTCGATCTGCAGTATTGTAACTGTCAGAGCGGGGTCATCAATGGTCTCCAGAAGTGGTGCACAGTTCAATGCGCCCCTTCCCCGGGCGGTATTGCAACTTGTAATTATATGCAGCCAAGAATTCTGACCAGTGAGTCATTCTGGGAGATAATATATAAGGTGTTGGCCTATCTCCCACTATTATTCCCAGCAAAGGTTTGTGGTCAGTCACTATAGTAAAGGCTCAGCCATACACATATTCATGAAATCTCTTAACAGCAGACACAATTGCAAGGGCCTCTTTATCAATTTGACTGTAATTGCGTTCTGCTTTTGATAACGTCTTTGAGAAATAGGCAACAGGGGCTTCACTACCGTTTGGCAAAACGTGGCTCAAAATGGCACCCACTCTGAATGGTGATGCATCACATGTGATCGTTAAAGGCAAAGTCTTGTTATACTGCATCAAAACAGCATCAGAAGTCAATAAATTTTTCACATGTCGAAACACCTGCTCCTCTCTGTGTCCCCATACCCAGGTTGCTTTTTTGTCCAACAAACGATGTAGGGGTTCGGCTATGGTTGCTTTGTGAGGCAGGAAAATGTTATAAAAATTGATAAGGCCTAGAAAAGCCTGGAAGTCGGCCTTATTTTGGGGTTTGGGGCGTTTTTGATTGCCCTAAGTTTGCTATCGGTGGGGTGAATGCCTTGACTATCAATTAAATATCCTAAAAATTCTACACGATCCGTACATAGTTGACACTTGTTTTTTTTAACTTTGAGACCTGAGTCTTTAAATCTTTGGAGAACCAACCCCAGGCGATCCTTTAGTATTTTCCGAGTCGGGGCAGCGATTAACACATCATCAAAATATGGGACAATGCCTTTTATCCCTTGTAATAGTCTTTCCATCAAACTTTGAAAGGTTCCTGGGGCTACGCTCACTCCGAACTGGAGTTGGTTAGATTTAAACGCACCTCGGTGCGTAACGATCGTTTGGGCCTCTGCCATTTTTTTGTCTACAGGCAGTTGTTGGTATGCCTGGGTTAAGTCTAGTTTAGCGAAGACTTTTCCGCCCCCCAGGGAATGGAGGAGGTGTTGCACCACCAGTACTGACCAAGCATTTTGTTGAAGGGCGTGGTTCAGGGTGGCTCGGTAGTTCCCACAAATTCTTATCGATCCATCCGGCTTGATGGGTGTCACGATTGGGGTTTCCCAGGGAGAGTGATCGGTTGGTTCTAACACACCCTGGGCTATTAATTTATCAAGCTGCTCATCAATCTTTGGTTTAAGGGCAAATGGAACTCGATGAGGCTTAAGGCGGATGGGAGCTATTTCGGGATTGAGGTTAAATGATATCAGGGTCCCCTTGTACTCGCCTAGTTTTTTCTGCGAAGACGTCCTGGAATTCTTGGACAAGGTCCTCTTCCCAGTCGCTGCTGCAGGTTCGGTGAATGCGGGCTACTTCAACTCCGAGTGGAGCGAACCATTGGAGGCCTAACAAACTAGGCCGATCTTTGTCGATTGCAGTCAGGGGTAGGAATGGTGTACAGTTCTTAAACGATACCCGGACTCAGCTGGATCCAATGACCGGAATTCAATTTCCTAGATAGTCTTTGAGTATGAATCTTTGGAATCTGAGGTCTTGCCGCCGGACAGTAGGGATGAGCTGCTTGAGGGTCTTCCAGGAAACCATTGAGAGGGATGATCCTGAATCGACTTCCATCAGGCAGGGCTGGTTTTCGATGGCCACTTTCACTCAGATCTTCTTGGCATCAAGAGTTGAGGCGTGACCGATCGTGATAGTTTGGTGAGCCTCTTCTCGCTTCGTTGAGTGGTTTAGAGTTTTGTTTCTGTAGGAGTGGTTGTTCCATTGGTGGTTCACGGGTTCTCGCTTTACAGGACGGCTTCCTGTTGGTTGGCAATAGTTAGCCCCCCTCGAGGGCTGGCTGGGTCCTAGCTTGCTTCTACAGACCCGTCTGATATGGCCTCTTTTCCCGCACACATGGCAGAGCGCTTCAAGGAATTTGCATTCTGACCGGGGGTGGCTTGCTCCACAACAAGCACATTGGTACTGCGATCTGTGGCATTAGTCTCGTTCGGACCGAAGTCGGTGGACCTCTTCTTCATCGCTTTCTGATGACGATTCGAGGTCCTTGTGGTGGGCTGTCATAGGCTGTCCTTCTGACTGGGGTGAAACTTCGCGGGCGAGTTGGTGAAGCGGGTCGTGGGTGCGGCGCATTCGGGTAGCCGACTTCCTGGTTGCTTCTGCTGCAGTAGCTTCAGCGATGGCATCTTTAAGGTTAATGTCGCCTTTCACCATCAGCTTACTCTGTGTGCCTGGAGCATCTAATCCCAGAACTATTCGGTCTCTCGGGGCTTCTTCTAGGTTGGCAAACTCTCATAGGCCTCCGAGATTCCAGAGATCCGCTATGAAATCAGCAACACTTTTGCCTTTCCGCTGACTTCTCTGGTAAAATTCTTGCGTTGGCACAGTCGGTGCATAGTGAGCCCTCAGCAGGGGTTCGAGGACATCCCAGTCCATAGACTTTACTTCTGCCGGTTTTGCTAGTGCCTTGGCCATCTTGAACACGGTTGGCCCGCAATGCGTTAGGAATACCGCCCGTTTCTTTTCGGTAGTGGCATCCTTCAAATTGTTGGTCTCCAGAAACATCTGGAAACGATCCATATATGAGTCCCAGTCTTCTTGTGCCGAGTTGAATGGAGCGGGTGGTATGATGCCGCTGGACATGGTTCCGCCATTGGTGCCTTTCAGCCACGTGCTCTGTTATCATTCTTCGTCATTCAGTCAGCTCTGACGTCTCCACATCCCATCTTCGTCGCCAGTGTTAAGTTCTGTGCATGGGCGCTAAAGAGGAGACGAGCCAGTGAACTTCAGCCAGTTTGAACAGTGAACTTCAAACTCTTTATTTACATGTGTAACAGCTCAGCTCTATGGCTGCAACGGCCCCCTTTATATAGGCAAGCTCTTGAATATTTAACCAATGAAAACACAGGGAGTGCTAGCTCCGTTAACCAATGGGAGAGGCTCGTTAATAACCAATCAGATTCTCCTGAACAGACCAATCCAATGTCGCTATTATCGGCCAATCAGAAGTGCAGGGCCAGAACCCTGCACTTTACTTCAAGCTCTTAATAATCTTTATTCAAGTACTTTTATTAATTCACAACAGATAGATAGATAGATAGATAGATAGATAGATAGATAGATAGATAGATAGATAGATAGATAGAGTGGTACACTATAAAAAGATGTTGAGACTAGAAAAAGTGCAGAGAAGAGCAACCAAGATGATTAAGGGATTGGGGGCTAAAACATACAATGAACAGTTGCAGGAACTGGACATGGCTAGTCTAGTGAAGAGAAGGACCAGGGGAGACAGTCTTCCAATATTTGAAGGGCTGCCATAGAAAGAAGGGAGTAAAGCTATTTTCCAAAGCACCTAAAGACCAGACAAGGAATAATGGATGGAAACTGAACAAGGAGAGATTCAACCTGGAAATAAGGAGAAATATTCTGACAATGGGAACAGTCAACCAATGGAACAACTTGCCTTCAGAAGTTGTGGAAGGTTCATCACTGGAAACTATCAAGAAGAGACTGGACTGCCATCTATCCAAAATGATGTAGGGTCTGCTGGGCAGGGGGTTGGACTAGATAACCTACAAGATCCCTTCCAATTCTTTTTATCTATAAATCTGTAAATATAAGACAATAAGACAAAGGCTGGCTCAATAAAAAATACTACAAACACTACCATTTAGATGAGGTAACTAATCCTGATTTGGGAGGAGGATTAAGTTGAAGAATAATCATTTCCATCAACAGAAATGTATTCCTGCTGACAGATATACTTTTCTTTTTACTAGTTTATCCACTAAGAACTGCCAAATTTTTAGTAAAACACAGAGCTGCTAGCAAATGCATTATGCTATATTCAGATCCCAACCACAAGGTCAGAATTAAGAAAAGTCCTGTGAAGTCCTTTTATCATCTGGAAAACTATCAGTATCCTAGATCAAGCTAAATCTAAAACCACTAGATAATTCCAAAATGAAGCTTCCAAATCAGCCACCAACAGACTCATAGAAATGAAACCATGCAGGTAGTCCTCACTTACAACCACAATGGAGCCCAAAATTTATGTTGCTAAGTGAGATATTTGTTAAGTGAGTTTTCCCCATTTTATGATCTTTTTCACATCAGTTAAGTAAACCAGTGCAGTTGTTTAAGTTAGTAACATGTTTAAGTGACTCTGGTTTACTCATTGAGTTGGTTTGTTAGAAGGTCACAGAAGGTGATCACATGATCCCAAGAAATGGCAACCATCCTAAATCTGAACCAGCTGCCAAGCATCTGAATTCTGAACGTGTGATCATGGGGATGCTACAATGGTCATAAGTATGAAAAAAGGCCATGTTGGTTTTTTTCAGTGCCCTTGTAACACTGTAACTTTGAATAAACTTTTGTGAGGAGAAGACTACTTGTATTTACTCACCACTCACTACTCAAGAAATAATAATAGCAAAAGCTAAGACAAAAACAAAAAGAACAGAACACACTCTCTCTAGCAGCCAACTCCCAGATAAGCAAGGATAAACATCACAAAAACAATCAAGCAGAAAACAATATCCTAGGGAACTACAAAAGAGAAAACAACACTCCCACCAAAACTGGCAGGGCAAGCTACTGTTTGTCAACAGGAAGCAAAACCCACATCATTTACACTGATGCTTTTCCTAGTTGGGAAATGAAATGTCAGCAAGCAAACAATCAAGCTCAGACAGTGCTCAGGATTCCACAATTCAAACCTGAGCTACATATTTGCATATCTACAGTTAAGACTCTAGAAAGAGTACAGAGAAGAGCAACAAAGATTATGAGGAGACTGGAGGCTAAAACATATAAAGGATGGTTGCTGGAACTGAGTATCTCTAGTCTAATGAAAAGAAGGACTAGGGGTGACATGATAGCAGTGTTCCAATATCTCAGGGGCTGCCACAAAGAAGAGGGAATCAAGCTATTATTCAAAGCACCTGAGGGCAGGACAAGAAGTAATGGGTGGAAACTAATCAAAGAGAGAACCAACCTAGAACTAAGAATAAATTTTCTGACAGAACAATTAATCAGTGGAAAAACTTGCTTCCAGAAGGTATTGATGTTCCAACACTGGAAGTTTTTAAGAAGAGACTGGACAACTATTTATCTGAAATGGTATAGGGTTTCATACCTGAGGAGGGGGTTGGACTAGAAGACCTCCTAGCTGTTATGGACTAAGCCAACGTAGCAGTAACAACCCTAAATAGCTTTACTTTGCAGCAGGCTCGTAATCCTGCACTTCTCATTGGCCCGCGAATAGCGAGTTGTGATTGGTCGTTTCTGGACAGTCTGATTGGCTGTTAATGGGCCCCTCTGATTGGACGCTTGTGAAAGCGGTAAACTCAAATCATTGGTTGTTTTGAAGCAGCCAGCTCTATAAAAGAGCTGCTGCTGCCCAAGTATTTGCTCTGTTCTTATTTCACAATAAAGAGTTGAAGTCACCGTTCGATGTCTTGTCTCTGTTCCTTGCGCCCATGCTCAGGACTTAACACTGGTGACGAGGATGGGATACGGAGATGATAGAGCTGACTAAGTACTCATCGAACAAGACAGAGCACGTGGCTGAAGAGCGCATGCAACAAACGGCAAGATGATCAGCAGAGCCATACCACCCGCTCCATTCGACCCAGCAACCAAAGACTGGGACTTGTATATAGATTGTTTCCAGATGTTCCAAGAGACCAACAATTTAAAAGATGCTACGCTGGCAAGAAACGAGCGGTGTTCCTGACTCATTGCAGCCCCGCCGTTTTCAAAATGGCTAAAGCACTTGCCAAACTGGCGGAAGTGAAGACCATGGATTGGGATAACCTCGCCCTGATCCTTCAGGCTCATTACGCACCCGCAGTACCTACACTGATACGAAGACATGAGTTTTACCAGAGGGACCAACAAAAGAACGAGAGCATTGGGGATTTCGCAGCCAACCTCTGGAACCTAGGAGGCCTTTGTGGTTTTGCAAACCTCAAGGAAGCCCTGAGAGACCGCATAGTTCTGGGATTAGATGCACCAACCGTGCAGAGTAAACTCATGGCAAAAGGAGACATCAGCCTTGCAGATGTCATTGCCAATGCTACTGCCACAGAAGCAACCAGGAAGTCAGCCGCTTGAATGTGCCGAGCGAACGCACCGCTTTGCCAACTCGCTAACGATAGTCCGCTCGCTGAGAAGCACGCTATTACCACCCACCATGAAGACCTCGAGTCATCCTCGGACAGTGAGGAAGAGGAGGTCAACTGGCTCCTCTCGGAGCGAGAGCAAAGGAACCAGAGACGTCCACACCAATGTGCTGGTTGCAGGGCAAACCACCCGCGATTGGACTGCAAATTCCTCGACGCACTCTGCCATACCTGCGGGAAAAGAGGCCACATTGCGAAGGTCTGCAGAAGCAAGCGAGAGTCCAGTCCCAGCCAAAGGGAGAACAACCTCCACCAGGAGACAGGCAAACCACCTGAGAATCGGGACTGCCTGAACCACCAATGGAACAACCACTACTACAACAAAAATCAAGCACCTGCCTCTTCAACGAGACGAGAAGAGGCCCACCAAACCATTATTATCAGCCATGCTTCATCATTCGATGCAAGAAAGATCTGGGTAAGGGTTACTATTGAGAATGGACCGTGCGTGATGGAAGTCGATTCGGGATCATCCCTATCAATGGTATCCTGGAAAACCCTCAAATGGCAGATCCCTGCCATCTGCCGCCAGGACCTCAGCACTCAACGAATCAACCTAAAAGACTACCAGGGAAACAGAATTCCAGTTGTCGGTTCCAGCCACGTCCAAGTATCCTTCAAGGACCGCACAGCGATGCTTCCCCTGACTGTCGTCGATCGTGACTGACCCAGCTTGTTAGGGTTACAGTGGTTCGTCCCACTCAGGATTGAACTAGCCGGCATACACTAAACCAGAAGCGACGACTGGGAAGAGGCTCTCATCCAGGAATTCCAGGACGTGTTCACAGGAACATTAGGCAAGTACAACGGGGCCCCTATATCATTTAATCTCAGCCCAGATGTAGCTCCCATTTGGCTTAAGCCTTGTTGGGTGCCTTTTGCCCGAAAGCCGAAGATCGATGAACAGCTAGATAAACTGATAGCCCAGGGCGTATTGGAACCGATTGACCATGCCCACTGGGAAACTCCAATAGTAACGCCCATGAAGCCAGATGGTTCATTAAGAATTTGTGGGGATTACCGGGCCACTCTAAATCATGCTCTTCAACAGAGCGCTTACCCAGTACCGGTGGTTCAACACCTTCTTCATTCCCTGGGTAGCAGAAAAATATTTGCCAAATTGGACTTAGCTCAGGCGCACCAGCAACTACCTGTAGATGCGACAACTGCAGAAGCCCAGACAATAGTTACAAATAGAGGCGCCCTCAAGTGCAATAGACTCCAATTCGGAGTAAGCGTGGTGCCTGGCATTTTCCAAAGTTTAATGTAGAGACTATTACAAGGCATAAAAGGCGTCGTGCCTTATTTGACGACGTCCTAATAGCTGCCCCCACTAAAGAGTTATTAGTACAACGACACAGAAAAGTTCTTCAGAAATTTAAAGACGATGGTCTGAAAGTAAAAAGGGACAAGTGTCAACTTTGTACGGAGAGAGTGGAGTTCCTGGGATACCTTCTCGACAGACAGGGAATCCACCCACAATCAAAACTAACCGCAATCAAAAATGCCCCGAGACCTAGGAATAAGACAGATCTCCAAGCCTTCCTGGGACTCATTAACTTTTATAACTTCTTCTTGCTCCAGAAGGCGACCGTAGCTGAGCCCCTACATAGACTTCTCGACAAAAAGGCTTCCTGGGTCTGGGGACGGCGTGAAGAAAGGGCATTCCAACAAGTAAAAGACCTCTTGACCTCCGATGCTGTATTGATGCAATACAATGAGACTCTACCCTTGACGGTTACCTGTGATGCCTCACCATTTGGAGTGGGAACCATTTTAAGCCATGTCCTACCAAATGGGAATGAGGCACCTATTGCATTCTTTTCGAGAACCTTGTCTAACACCGAAAGGAACTGTAGTCAACTTGATAAAGAGGCTCTCACTATTGTATCCGCAATTAAACGTTTCCATGAATATGTGTATGGGAGACCCTTTGCCATAATTACAGACCACAAGCTGCGACTTGGTATTTTGGTGGGAAACAAACCAACTCCCCATATCTTATCACGAAGAATGACACGTTGGTCAGAATTTTTAGCTGCCTACGATTACCGATTGCAATACTGCCCAGGAAAACCTATTCCCCACGCTGATGCTTTGAGCCGCTCTCCACTACCAGACGTCATAGAGGACCCAGCTCCAACCTTAGCCGTATTGCAAATCAAAACCCTAAAATCGCCGCCTCTGACCGCTTGACACATCGCCTCAGAAACAAAAAAGGACCCTGTTTTGGCACGAGTCCTCAGCTGGGTGGAACGGGGTTGGCCGGTCAGCACAGCCAATGACACTTTCAAGCCATTCAGGAATTGACAGACAGAACTATTCTCCCAAAAGGGCTGCATCTTGTGGGGAGACAGAGTTGTAATCCCAGAGAAATTGCAACATAAGGTGTTAAAAATGTTGCACGATGGACATCCAGGCATCGTGCAGATGAAGGAGTTATGCATGGTAGCCTGGGTTAGACAAACAGATGGAGACCTGAATAACAAAGTGCAGCAAATGCCAGGAGATTCATTCTACTCCTCCAAAAACTCCCCCAACTCAGTGGGAAATACCTCGAGGCCCTTGGTCCCGTATTCACAGCGATTTTGCAGGACCCACAAGAGGACACACTTTCCTCCTAACAGTGGATGCCTATTCAAACTGGCTCGAGGTCCACAACTTGAAAAGCACCACCACAGAGGCGGTCACTAAAAAACTGAATAAGCTATTCGCTACCCACGGATTGCCGGATGTCCTGGTCTCTGATAATGGCCCCCAATTCACTGCCCTGCCATTCGAACAGTACCTGGCAGATCGGGGCATCCGCCATGGTTTAACATCGTCAGCTCACCCTGCGGTCAATGGTAGGGCTGAGCAAATGGTTCAATTTGTAAAAAAGACTTTGCAAAAAATGGACCACAGCGACATTGATGACAAAATAAACTGGATGCTTCTCCTCCAGCACATAACCCCAAACAGTACCATGAACAGAACCCCAGCTGAACTCCTGATGGGCCGGAAACTTCACTCGCATCTCGATCACCTCCACCCAAACTACACGCCTGAACAACCCCCAGGATCCAGAAGTAAGTGTTGGGCATTCCAGGAAGGTGATTCCGTGTTTGCGAAAAACTTCTCAGGCAACCCATTGTGGGTCCCTGCTACCATAACGCAACTTACGGGACCCCGATCCTATTGCCTACAAACTGCAGATGGTAAGATGTGGAAGCGCCACATAGACCAACTCCGTTCCAGACTAGCACCTAGTCCTATCTCAGCTCCTGAATCTCTAACTGGGGGGGAAGGAACATCGAGGAGGCTGAAGAAGAAATAACAATTGAAACCCAACAGTCTACACAACCAACCAGGGGATACTCACCATCAGAAGGAGAACCGAGCCAGGGAGTGGCCTCGCCGTGTGACAGCACTGCGATGGAAACAGATCCAGGGAACCCGGAAGACAGCACTGGCGTAAGCAGGGAGAGCAGCCCAGAGCCATTCAAAGGAACAGTGGGACCATTTTCACCAGCCAGCCCAGCCAGCAGCCCACCGGAACCAGAGCCAGGACAGAAACCAGTGGAACAGCGCAGGTCAAGCAGACAGGTGAAGCGACCTGCCTATTTATGAGAATACGTCACCCCACACCTCAGACGGAACCTAGGGGGGGAGGGGTGTTATGGACTAAGCCAACGCAGCAGTAACAACCCTAAATAGCTTTACTTTGCAGCAGGCTCGTATTCCTGCACTCCTCATTGGCCCATGAATAGCGAGTTGTGATTGGTCATTTCTGGCCAATCTGATTGGTTGTTAACGGGTCCCTCTGATTGGACGCTTGTGAAAGTGGTAAACTCAAATCATTGGTTGTTTTGACAGCAGCCAGCTCTATAAAAGAGCTGCTGCTGCCCAAGTATTTGCTCTGTTCTTATTTCACAATAAAGAGTTGAAGTCACCGTTCGATGTCTCGTCTCCGTTCCTTGTGCCCGTGCTCAGGACTTAACACTAGCCCCCCCCCCCCCATTCTGTTATTCTGTTATATATTTTTCTGTTGAGCAAAATCCAAAATAATTCCCATGGATCAAATCAAGAGGGAGTGTCTCCAAGAAATATTTTCCTAATTTCTGGCAATATGCATTTTAGCCCCCTAAAATGCTGTACCTAAATATTTTAAGCATGGACAAGTTAAAAATATAATTGATAAAGAATACATCTGAAGTGTGAAAAATTGCTAAAAACAAAATTAAACTGTGGAAACTTTATCAAGGCTATCAATATCTGGACCATACCTGTGATATGATAAACTGACAGAATTATTACCTGGACAAAAACTGGACAGTTTTGACTGAAAGACAAGAACACTGATGATTATTCACTGTGTATTACATCCCCACGGTCATCTTGATAGATTACTCCTGCACTGCAGAAATAAAGGCAGGGAAGAAATGGCGTTGATGTTTCAAAGCATCAAGGACATTCTGATTAAAAAAAAACACAAGGAGATTAAGAACTTAATGCATGGCATGGATGAAAAACTGGGAAATATTACACAAAGGACAATGAGTGATCAAGACACCCAGGAAAAGGAGGAGTCAATTGAAAGAGCAGAACAGATTAACCAGCAAACAAAACAAGATGACAAAAAGGAGACAATAACAAAAACAACGACTGATGAAATAAACCAAGGGGAAAACATATTAAGAAATTTAAAAAGGGAACCGGAGACACAGGAAGACATTTTTGAAAGGGAGCTAGGGGCACAGGTAGATATTTTGGAAGTTAGACAATGGAAAAGAGTAGAGATGGTAGAAATGTTTAAAATGAATAGTCAGGACATAGATGCAGTTAGGGATAAAGATCCAAGACAGGAATATGGGAGGCAAGTAAAAAAAATGAACAATTAGAGTTTTAAAGCAATCAAGAGATGACGGATAGAAAGGATTTGTTTTTAAATATAATGGTGGCATGATTAAAACTTAGAATAGGGATAGAAATAAGAGAGTGGGGGAAATAAGTATACACATTTTTATACAATAAGTCAAAAGTAATAATAAGAGGAAAGATTAGAAAATTGAATGATAGTATTATTATGTATGTTTAAGCAATATTATGATTGGCATTCGAATAATGTATTGAAACATTGAATAATTAAATAATGAAAGTCTATAATTTAATACAAATATGTGTATCAACACTAGAACTACATAAGCTTGAGGAATGTAACAAATATTATTAATAGCACTATTTTTATCTGTACTAAAATGTGTGATACCCAGGTGCCACACTGTTCATGCATTGGTATATTGTAAAAAAAACCAAACTTGAAACAAAAGAAAAAGACTGGAGGTTTTTTGAGATGTCAAGGACCTAAGGTCTCTGGCATGAAGTGATTGTAGGGTTTCCAAGTGATGAAATCCATTTAAAAAGAAAAAAAATGAAGCTCATCTTCCATAATAATTTATTTTATTTAGGAAAGCATCAAACTGGCAAAGTCTGTTGTAATTCCAGATTTGAAACAACCCGGAATTACACCACATAATATTGGAAGTTAGAAACAACTCCCAAAAGTCACATTCTCCAATAGAAATAATTCAATGTTGCCTGGTGTCATCAATCTCCACCTCAAGGCCTCAGCAGGTTCAGCTTGAGTTCCCATGGGAAGAAACACCACCTAGCCTAAACAACTCTCTCTATCTCCACTCCTCCCCCCTTAGGAATGTGGCAAACCCGAAACCCTTTCCCCTATAACCAGCAAAGAGAAAGAAAGAAAAGAAATATATAATAAGGCTAAATAAAATGGCTACACATATTTCAATTTCGGGCTTGACAGTAATCTTATTACTTGGCAGCTCTTGCTCATGCTACCAGATCAGATCATATTCACAGCAGAAAGAAATTAGCAATCACAGTTTCACATATTTAAAAACTAAAAAGTGTGGAAATGCCTACAAGCAAACTGCATAATTTAATCCTGAGCTACATATATTCTTTTCTATTAAAAATACAAAGGCATTCTTTAAAATGGTTCCAGGACTGATCAAAGTATAGCAGAGATCTAGTTCTTCATTCTAGTTTCTATCCCACATATACTTAAGTGTTGTGCCTCCAAGGTTTGAACCTGATCAGTCAGCAGATGTAGGCTCGAGTGATGAGGAAGATCTGGCATTGAGATTCGAGCCTGCATTATTGAGTGACATGGAAGGGAGTCAGGAAGAAGAGAAGGATTTGGCTCTGCGATATGAGCCTGATTTACTGGAAGTTGCAGAGTCATCTCCCTCCCCGATTACACCTCAGGGGTTGTTAACAGACAATCAGGAGAGCGTGCCAGAGTCATTAGTGGAAGAACAAACCGAGCAATGTTGGATAGACGCACGACAAAGACGTAAGCAGAAACGGGCTGTCCAAAGGACACAGAAAAGAGACTGATACGCCCCTTAGAGAATATAAGAAGGCGTGCTAGCTCTGCTTCTCTGTTCAGAGCAAGGTGTCATTTCAGTTGGTGTTACGTCTGATACATTCAGCTGCAGCGTCTTGATTTATGGTTAGTTCAGACTTGCCAGACAGATTCAGGAAGACTGCCAAGGACTCTGTAAACAGAAGCAGTTAACTCTGCCGTGTCTGAGACTGTCTGTTTGAGCATTTGTATTTTGGAACTTTGGACTCTCACCTGTGGATACAGGTGAGACAGAACACTTAAGTATCTAAATTTGCTGGATTAAAACTTGAAAAAGTAAAAAAGCTAAGAACTATATCTACAGAAATCATGGTGGACACGAATCCAAAATAATTGATTTATTATTGACATGATGACACTACAGCAGATTTTGGCCTTTTGTGGCCTAAGTAAAATGGATCAAATCCTGCCCTTTGGCTGTCCCTCTCCAGCTCATATGGATTGCTTTTATTTTGAAGGCAACTGCTATATTTCTTTTTTCAATTTATGTATGTGCATACATGCATGCCTGTACACCTTCATAGCTCTATTGGTCCAGCCTTCCATAACAATCCCAGTTTCCCAGTGATGGCACAGTGTTTAGAAGGCAATATTGCAGACTAATTCTGCCGACTGTCAGTGATTCAATCCTGACTGTGTCATGCCCCTGGTGGAGACTGACTCTGAGGAAGAGGAGGAACAGCCAACAGGGAGTGGGAGTGTGGCTCCAGAGGTGGTAGAGGAAGCTGGGGAAGGGTAGAGGCCGGCTGAGCAGTCAGAGGAGGATCCAGGCCCATCCCCTATCCATCCTAGGTCACGCAGGGAGGAGAGGATCAGGGAAAAGCGAGGTCTACTCAAGAGGAGATTACCATGATCCTCTTTGTGCCTTGCAGCTGGGAACTATGTATATAAGTTTGCAACTGCACAGTTAGAATTTGCAGGAGTCAATTTAGTTCACCTTGAAAGAGGTTTATCTTTGCTGGCGTTCTTCCCATGGACTTTTCTCGGTTATTTTCTTGAAGTTTATGATTAGTTATCTCTGCTTGCTTCGGAACTCTCATCAATGCAATTTGTTTTGTCATGAGTTATTTACTTTTGTGACTTTAAACTGTGCCTAATAAAACAGTGAAGTTAAGTTGAAGGCCTTACCGGACTTTAATATATGTTTTGGGTTTGGAGTTATTTTGAGAGATTACAGGTCATCACAGACTGGCTTAAGGTTGACTCAGACTTCTATTCTTCTGAAGTTGGTAAAATGAGGGTCCAGATTGTTGGGGGTAATATGATGACCCCATAAACTGCTTAGACAGAGATGTAAAGCACTGTGATGGTATATAAGTCTAAGTGCTATTGCTATTCTCATGTGGACACTTGAGAAAATTAATTGTCCATCCCGCTCTACATTTGACACCCTATCATTCTTGCACTGTTATTCCATTTCCTTACCAATTTACTATGGTTTCCTCTACAAAGCTTCAGTGTATCTCTACTCAGTCAACTCTAATTACACTTATCCATTCCCTGCCTTCCAACCTTCTCAAGACAAATACCCAAGCCTCTCTATTCTATTTTCTTTCTTCACCTCCTGTGTTCTCATGCCAACTTGGGAATCATCAGCTCATTGAACTGATGGCATCTAGTAAATGTGCAGATGTTCCTGTTGGGATGATTTGCATGCGAATAGGGCTTCAAATGTCACTTTGGGAAACCATGCAAACATTTCACTTAAAAGTCCTCCTGCTATTTCTGAGGCAACATGTGAGCAACATTTCTTTAGACCATTATACTTTCTCTTCTTTGGCATTTTTGATTTGTAATCATTTATTCAATGAATTATTTAAGTAATAAAGATACTTGTACAAAGCTAAGGATTTAGAAATGTTTACTTAAAAACATTCTTCTGGCTTAAAGTTAAAAATTTAATACAGGAAAAAATCAACCTATAATAGTAACCCTGATATTCTGATTTCCATATCTATGTAAACTCACTTCCTGGCATTGCTCAATGATGAGTGAACACAATCAGTTTTTGCAATATGCCAACTGATAGTTGAAGCTGAATAAAAATCAAATGCTAAGATTGGAAAGGGAAACATGAGTGTCTATACAGGCAATCTTCAATTTATGACAGGTTGCTTAGCGACCATTTGAAGTTACAATGGAACTTCAATCTGATAGAAATAAATTTTCAATCTGATTCTGAAGTTCCAATGGCCAACCCTGTCTCTAGCTATCATGTGATTGTGTTTTGGGCATTTGCCAATCAGCCCTTATTTCTGGCCATTTGCCACTTCCCATAGTCAAATGATTGTGATTTGCAAGATTTTTACCAGAAATCTGAATTTACTTTCAGTTTCAGGGAGGGGGAAATGGGCCTTAGCAAACAATGGGCTCACTTAGCAACTGTGGCATTTGCTTAGCAATCATTTCAAAAAAAGGTAGTAAAAACTGATCAGTCACATGATAATTCACATTACAACTATCATATCTTACAATTCTATTTGCCAGGTTCAAACATGGATGTAATTTCAAGGATGATCTGTAATTCTGAACTGGGGAAGACTCTATATTGTAACACTCTGTTGCACTTCCAGTTGCTATGTTTCCATTCATATTTTCTCATATGAAAGCTGGGAACATTTTACGATCTTCATGTTTTGATCTTAAATTTGCATGTATCTGTAAGTAGCCATGAAAAAAGATTCTGGATTTTTTCTGCAGAAAGAGCAATTTATTTTCATATCTAATTAGACAGTTTGATAGACAATTCTCTGGAAAATTTCTTAATAAACTGTTGCATGGTGTGGAGAGTCAATGAATATTAGTCATTAGGGGAGCAAGACACAGAGATCTGTTTTGACAAAACAAACAATGTGTGACACTCTCCATTCATTAGAGGAAGGGTAGGAAAATAGCATTTTTCAAATCTGAAGGTGACAAGCCTAATATCAAGCAATATCATGGCATTCTCCCTTATCTCCTGTCCATAATCTTGAGTCTGCATGACCAGCATGTAAGAATGAAACAGAGGGCTCTTTCAGTTGGGGTGTGAAAACAAGTGCAAAAGCCTCTCATGGGAGAATCAATGGAAGACATGCTTGCATTTTAACTAGGTGTATGATTTACAGTGTGTGTTTGCATGTCAGTTTCCCTGAGTGTGCTTGTCATAGAAAGCTGGGATAGAAAAGCTAAATAAAATTAATGAAGCCTTACTGCCATAGGAAAGTGATTCTTCATCATTTCTATCCTTCAGCTTTAACCTAAAACATAGAAACTCAACAGTTACTTCCAGCCCACAAAGTGTAAGGCTTTACACAAAGTGTAAATGGATTCCCTCTTAAAAGGCCATCAATTTTCATGTGATTAAATGCTAAACTAATACTGCTGCCTTTTTGGGAACTGTATATAAGACAACCCCAAATTTATTCTTGGAGTTTGGAAATTGCCCTCATTGAAGAATTGTACTGCATTTTGGACACCCAGAAGGCAAATAAATGGCTTCTGCAAAAATAACAAAGAATCCTGTAGCAACTTAAAAGATCAACTAACCAATTATGCATAATTTTTAATAGTCTAATGTTCAAAACATCAAATTATGGGTTAAAAACAAACAAACTCTGCTCTCTGGGTCCATTGAATTAAAATAAAATATTCATTTTCATTCCTCAAACTCAAATCAAACAAGAACAATAATATGCAAGACTTAAATTGTCATCAGACATCCTGAAAGAATTACAACAGAAATGTTAAGAAATCTAGGCATTTAAACAAACAAGCATGCATATTTTTAAGATTCTGTGGACATTACACACACACACACATTTGATGACTAAATGTTTGCATAAAGCAAAAATATTTCCTCTAACACAGTTGGTTTACTGACTGTACATTGATGAGAATTGCATTAGAGTAAACAGCAGGGAATGTTCCACTTCTTATTTGCTGTAAAAAGGAAGATAGATTGACAGTTTTAATATCACAGTCAACATTATATTAGATAGCATATCGATACACGCATGCAAACACACACAAAATATATATTTCCCTTTGTCAAAACAAACAGAAAGTATAGTCAAACTGAATAGCAGTAGAATATTTGTGGAGAAGTCAGATTTCAGCACTTTAACAGGTAGCAAGGCTTTCAGTTATTTGACCCTACCAAAATTGAGATATTATACAGTGTGAGCTTGGGAGAACATCTGCTTTTGCAGGAGTCCAATGCACAATTGGTCTGCGTCCAGATGTGAATCTACATGAACATTAATTGTGTGTGTTTACTGTGCTGTGAGCATATCTCTGTATAAACATATAAAGTATGAGGATTATTTGAAAGCATGAAAAAAATGTCAAATGGCATTTACAAGCATGGCAGAAATTGTATTGTGGCACATACAAGTTTATAAATGTGATAATCTGGTAGAACAGCTGCCCTAATTAATATAATCTAGATAAATTTCACATGGTTAACTCCAACCATGGTTCTTTTCATCCAACTTTGTTCTTCTTAATCATTGGGTTTGTTCAGCTGGTTTCCAGGTTATTGCTCTTTTGTCTTGTCTTAAACTGTGAAATCATCTTGTTCCTCTGTCCATGTTTAGTCAGATCACTTAACATACTTGACTATACAAGATATTGTATACGTTTTGTGTACTTGTGTGTATAGAGGGATTGAACTGTGAAAAAAATGTAATGGCAAATTACTAGCTAAGTCCACTTACATATCCCATTTTTTTTTAAGATATAGGCATTCTAAATATAATTATTTTAGATTATACTTCTTTTGGTATTCCAAGATGTTATTTAATGTATAAGAAAGATGAATTACTTAAGGTAGAATGGAATGGAGTGGAGTGGAGTGGAGTGGAATGGCATGGCATGGCATGGCATGGCATGGCATGGCATGGCATGGCATAGCATAGCATAGCATAGCATAGCATAGCATAGCATAGAATAGAATAGAATAGAATTCTTTATTGGCCAAGTATGGTTGGACACACAAGGAATTTGTCTTGGTGCAAATGCTCTCAGCATACATAAAAGAAAAGATACATTCGTCAGAGACAAGAATCATAAGGTACAATACTTATGAATAGTCATAGGGTACAATAAGCAATCAAATCATACTAGGAAGCAGTCAATATAAATTGTAAGGATATAAGTGACAAAGTTACAGTCATACAGTCACAAGTAGGAGGGGATAGATAAGGAATGATGAGAAGATTAATAGTAATAGTAGTGCAGACAGATGAGATGCAGTCATTGATATATAGGGAAAGAGAAATGGATAAAGCACACAGGCTTGGGTGGCCCCTGTGCTAATTGTGCAGGTATCAGATGTGATTCTGCCTAGCTTTACCTGCTGCTTCCTGTCTGTTAGGAAGCTAATGATCCACTAAAAATGTGTCCAGGTACTGTTAGCTGGTTTAGTTTAGTTAGAAGAATGTCTGGAATGATGGTATAGCTGTGTAGTATTTATAACAAAAACACAAATGTTGCAAATATTCAAGGAACTGAAATAACACACAATGACCTCCTTGACTTTTCTGTGGGAAAAGTCAAAAAAAAGTCATGACAGTCTTTGTGGCAGGTTTACTGAAGTCTGTCCTTTGTACATGTGCACAATGTTAGTGCACATATAAAAGCAACAGGCTTTTGATTGCCCTTACACAACTTCCATTTTGACACTCATGAAAACACTAGCGACAATAAGACTTTTTCACATGTTGGGAAACAATGGTGTGCTAGTGATTAAATTGTCAGACTGGAACCAAGGAGGCCAAAATACTACCTAATTCAGATATAGAAATTATTGGGCCAATTGCTTTTTCTCAGGACTCTGGCTGGGGTGCTAAAATGAGGAATGTACACTTCCTTGAGCTTCCTGGAAGAAAGATAGAATGTGAATATAAATATAAATAAATGATTTACTAAAATTCTCATGTCTTACAACCTCTAACTGGGCAAAATGGTGCATCATAAGACAAAAATCTTTGAACCAATATCTTCAAATTGGCTAATTATAGAATACATCCAAAATCCAGAATCAATTATTTCAATGGGATTGAAACTTGGGAAATTTATGATCATTTCTATGCCACCAGGCCAGTGGTGGTATTCTTCCGGTAGCTCCAAGGATCATCTGTGAGTGAACCAGTTCACGCCAATGATCAGCTGCTGGGCCCGCCTGCCTGCCCCAGCTCTATCCTTACCTTTATTTCCTGGTTTTCAAGCTCAGCTGCTTCACATGGCACAACAGATTGCCGTGCATCAGCTGTTTTACACATAGGGCTTGTAGCAGAAGGTGAGTTGCAAATGCTGTATGCGTGTGTGCAAAGTGCACACTCACACTGAACTGGTAGGAAAAATTTTGAAACCCACCACTGTGCCAAGCTGCTCTTGAAGTCCACACAACTTCAAATTGCTAACATTGAGAAACACTGATATAGACCTTTCCAATTTGATAACCTATAGAGATGTGAGATTATTACCCCCAGGCAATTATTATTAAGAATAGTAATCAAATTACCTTGGAGGGCATCTAATTAGGAAAACCAGAACAAACCAATTCTTTAAAACATGATCATCAGCTAGGAAAAGGTTGCCAGACCACAGGCTTACTCATAATCTTATTCCAATATTACACAATGCTGACTACAGTATAAGTACATGAGGATTTAATTTAATGGTTTCATTTATTATTTTAGATGCTGACTACACACAGGCTTGGGTGGCCCCTGTGCTAATTGTACAGGTATCAGATGTGATTCTGCCTAGCTTTACCTGCTGCTTCCTGTCTGTTAGGAAGCTAATGATCCACTAAAAATGTGTCCAGGTACTGTTTAGTTTAGTTAGAAGAATGTCTGGAATGATGCTAATTATTTTAGATGCTACCAAATCCGGAACAACTCTGAGCAGTTGTTTTCAATAGAAGAAACAAAATAAAATAAAGTTATCACATAGGAAAGAAGATAGAGAACAAGATAAAAATTAAAAAAAATGGCAAATTCAGTCAGCAACCCAGAAAACATATACAGGCATACCTTACTAGATGCTTCAGTCAAACTAGATGAGAGCCTGGAAAAATTAAGGATTCAACAGCAATGTCTGCATTTATTTATCCAGAAATAGATCTCATAATCTGAGTTTCCTATAACTATCTTGTACCTTGCATAATCAATAAATGATGTTGAGCAATGGGAACTTAATTAGTGAAGCTGGATAGGAGTATTATATTTGTTTAATTTGGATGTATAGGTGTTGATGTTTGTTTCACTATAATATGGAATGAAAACATTGGATTAAAAAAATCTTATATAGGCCAGACATTCTAATTAAATGAAGGCAATTTCTCATTTTTTATGTGAACTAAAGAATTTTGGGAGCTCCTGGGAGAAGTTCCAACTAGGAAAAGAAGAAATAGTTTATCTATATATATTAAGGTAAAAGGTTCAATTTCCAGACAAACTTCAGTTAAGTAACCTTATTACCCATTTAGCAGCAGTGCCAATGTCTGGTCTAGAAACTAGGAGACTGTGAGTTCTAGTCCTGCTATGCCATGAAAGCTGGTTGGGTGGCCTTGGGCCAATCACTTTCCCTCAGTTCAATCCACCTCACAGAGTTGTTGTGAGAAAAATAGGTAGAGGAAGGAATATTAGGTATGTTTGTCTTATTTTGTATATAAAAATAATGAAGCTGGAATAAAAATATAAAAATAAATAAATGCTGGAAAGTCATCATTGATCAGAATAAATATGATGGTTAAGAGCCGTGGTGGCACAGGGGTTAGGATGCAGTATTGCAGGCTAATTCCACTGACAGCCAGGGGTTCAATTTTCACCCAACTCAAGATTCATTCAGCCTTCCATCCTTCCGAGGTCAATGAAATGAGGACTCAGATTGTGGGGGCAATATGTTGACTCTGTAAACTGCTTAGAGAGGGCTGTAAAGCTCTGTGAAGTGGTATAGGATAGGATAGAATAGGATAGGATAGGATAGGATAGGATAGGATAGGATAGAATAGGATAGAATTCTTTATTGGTCAAGTGTGACTGGACACAAAAGGAATTTGTTTTGGTGCAAATGCTCTCAGTATACATAAAAGAAAAGATACATTCGTCAAGAATCATAAGGTACAACACTTAATAATAGTCATAGGGTACAATAAGCAATCAAATCATACTAGGAAACTGTTATGTCCTGGGCATGGGCGCAAGGAATGGAGATGAGACATCAAACAGTGACTTCAACTCTTTATTATCAAGAAAGAACAGAGCAAAATACTTGGGCAGCAGCAGCTTTTTTATAGAGCTGGCTGCTGTCAAATCAACCAATGAATTGAGTTTACCGCTTTCACAAGCGTCCAATCAGGGGGTCCCGTTAACAGCCAATCAGAGTGACCAAAATGACCAATCACGACTCGCTATCTACGGGCCAATGAGAAGTGCAGGATTACAAGCCAGCTGTAAAGTAAAGCTGTTTAGGGTTGTATCACTGCATTGGCTTAGTCCATAACACCCCTCCCCCTTAAGTTCTGCCTGAGGGGTGGGGTGACGTATTCTCGCAAATAGGCAGGTCGCCTCACCTGTCTGCTTGACCTGGGCTGTTCCACCGGTTTCTGTCCTGGTTCTGGTTCCGGTGGGCTGCAAGCTGGGCTGGATGGCGAAGATCGTGGCCCTGGGCTGCTTTCCCTGCTTATGCTAGTGCTGTCTTCCGGGTTCCCTGGATCTGTTTCCATCGCAGTGCTGCTACATGGCGAGGCCACTCCCTGGCTCGGTTCTCCTTTGGATGGTGAGTATCCCCTGGTTGGTTGTGTAGGCTGTTGGGTTTCAATTATCATTTCTTCTTCTTCAGCTTCCTCAAAGTTCCTTTCCCCACCCCCCAACTAGAGGTTCTGGTGCTAATCTGGAATGGAGTTGATCTATGTGGCGTTTCCACATTTTACTGTCTGTAGTTTGTAGGCGATAGGATCGGGGTCTCGTAAGTTGTGTTATGGTCACGGGGACCCACAATGGGTCACCCGAGAAGTTTTTTGCAAACACGAGGTCACCTTCCTGGAATGCCCGACACTTGCTGCTGGATCCCGTGGGTTGTTCCAGCGTGTAGTTTGGGTGAAGGCGATCGAGATGTGAGTGAAGTTTCTGTCCCATCAGGAGTTCTGCTGGGGTTTTGTTCATGGTACTGTTTGGGCTTATGTGCTGGAGAAGAAGCATCCGGTTTATTTTGTCATCAATGTCGCCGTGGTCCATTTTGTGCAAGGTCTGTTTTACAAATTGAACCATTCGCTCAGCCCTACCATTGGCCGCAGGGTGAGCTGACGATGTTAAGCCATGGCGGATGCCCCGATCTGCCAGGTAGTGTTCAAATGGCAAGGCAGTGAATTGGGGGTCATTATCAGAGACCAGGACATCTGGGAATCCGTGGGTAGCGAATAGCTTATTCAGTTTTTTAGTGACCGCCTCTGTGGTGGTGCTTTTCATCTTGTGGACTTCGAGCCAGTTTGAATAGGCATCCACTGTTAGGAGGAAAGTGTGTCCTCTTGTGGGTCCCGCAAAATTGATGTGGATACGGGACCAAGGACCTCGAGGCGTTTCCCATTGCATTGGGGGAGTCTTTGGAGGAGTGGAGTGAGTCTCTTGGCATTTGCTGCATTTTGCTACCCAGGTCTCTATCTGTTTATCTAAGCCAGGCCACCATGCATAACTCCTGGCCAATGCCTTCATCCGCACGATGCCTGGATGTCCATTGTGCAGCATTTTCAATACCCTATGTTGTAATTTCTCTGGGACTATGACTCTGTCTCCCCACACTATGCAGCCTTTCTGGGAGAATAGTTCTGTTTGACGATTCCTAAATGGCATTGGTTCCGCTGACCGGCCAACCCCGTTCTACCCAGCTGAGGACTCGTGCCAGAACAGGGTCCTTTTTTGTCTCTAAGGCGATGTCTTGGGCGGTCAGCGGTGGTGATTTGAGGGTTTCAATTTGCAATATGGCTAAGGTTGGAGCAGGGTCCTCTATGATGTCTGGTAGTGGAGAGAGGCTCAAAGCATCAGCGTGGGGAATGGTTTTCCCCGGGCGGTGTTACAATCGGTAATTGTACACGGCTAAAAATTCTGACTAACGTGTCATTCTTCGTGATAAGATATGGGGAGCTGGTTTGTTTCCTGCCAAAATCCCAAGTAGCGGCTTGTGGTCTGTAATTATGGCAAAGGGTCTCCCATATACATATTCATGGAAACCTTTAATTGCGGATACAATAGCGAGAGCCTCTTTATCAAGTTGACTATAGTTCCTTTTGGTTTTAGACAAAGTTCTCGAAAAGAACGCAATAGGTGCCTCGTTTCCATTCGGTAGAACATGGCTTAAAATGGCTCCCACTCCAAATGGTGAGGCATCACAGGTAACTGTCAAAGGTAGAGTCTCGTTGTATTGCATTAATACAGCATCGGAGGTTAAAAGGTTTTTGACCTCTTGGATCGCTTTCTCTTCACGCCGTCCCCAGACTCAGGAAGCCTTTTTATTGAGAAGTCTATGTAGGGGCTCGGCTATGGTTACCTTCTGGGGCAAGAAGATGTTATAAAAGTTAATGAGTCCCAGGAAGGCTTGGAGATCTGTCTTATTCCTAGGTCTCGGGGCATTTTTGATTGTGGTTAGTTTTGATTGCGGGTGGATTCCCTGTCTGTCGAGAAGGTATCCCAGGAACTCTACTCTCTCCATACAAAGTTGACATTTGTCCCTTTTTACCTTCAGACCATCGTCTTTAAATTTCTGAAGAACTTTTCTGAGTCGTTGTACTAATACCTCTTTAGTGGGGGCAGCTATTAGGACGTTGTCAAAATAAGGCACGACACCTTTTATGCCTTGTAATAGTCTCTCCATTAAACTTTGGAAAATGCCCAGTGCCATGCTTACTCCAAATTGGAGTCTATTGCACTTGAAAGTGCCTCTATGTGTAACTATTGTCTGGGCTTCTGCAGTTGTCGCGTCTACAGATAGTTGCTGGTACACCTGAGCTAAGTCCAATTTCGCAAATATTTTTCCGCCACCCAGGGAATGAAGAAGATGTTGAACCACCGGTACTGGGTAAGCACTCTGTTGAAGAGTATGATTTAGGGTGGCCCGGTAATCCCCACAAATTCTTAACGATCCATCTGGCTTCATGGGTGTTACTATCGGGGTTTCCCAGTGGGCATGGTCAATCGGTTCCAATACGCCCTGGGCTATCAGTTTATCTAGTTGCTCGTCGATCTTCGGTTTTAAGGCAAAAGGTACCCAATGAGGCTTAAGCCGAATGGGAGCGACATCGGGGCTGAGATTAAATGATATAGGGGTCCCCTTGTACTTGCCTAATGTTCCTGTAAACAGGTCCTGAAATTCCTGGATGAGAGCCTCTTCCCAGTCGTCGCTTCTGGTTTGGTGAATGCCAGCTAGTTCAATCCCGACTGGGGCGAACCACTGTAACCCTAACAAGCTGGGTCAGTCACGATCGACGACAGTCAGGGGAAGCGTCACTGTGCGGTCCTTGAAGGATACTTGGACGTGGCTGGAACCGACAACTGGAATTCTGTTTCCCTGGTAGTCTTTCAGGATGATTCATTGCGTGCTGAGGTCCTGGCGGCAGATGGCAGGGATCAGCTATTTGAGGGTTTTCCAGGATACCATCGATAGGGACGATCCCGAATCGACTTCCATCACGCATGGTCGATTTTCAATAGTAACCTTTATGCGGATCTTCTTTGCATTGAACGATGAAGCGTGGCCGGTAGTAATGGTTTGGTGGGCCTCTTCTCGTTTCGTTGAAGAGGCAGGGGCTTGGTTTCTGTAGTAGTAGTGGTTGTTCCATTGGTGGTTCAGATGGTCCCGGTTCTCAGGAGGTTTGCCTATCTCCCGATGGAGGTTGTTCTCCTTTCGGTTGGGACTGGATTCTCGTCTGCTTCTGCAGACCTTCGCGATGTGGCCTCTTTTTCTGCAGGTACGGCAGAGTGCGTTGAGGAATTTGCAGTCCGATCGCGGGTGGTTTGCCCCGCAACCCACACATTGGCGCGGACGTCTCTGGTTCCTTTGCTCTCGTTCCAAGCGGAGCCGGTTGACCTCCTCTTCCTCACTGTCTGAGTATGACTCGAGGTCTTCATGGTGGGTAGTGGTAGCATGCTTCTCAGTGACTAGTGGGCTCTCGGTGAGTTGGCGAAGCGGTGCGTTCGCTCGGTGCATTCGAGCGGCTGACTTCCTGGTTGCTTCTGCGGCAGTAGCGTCGGTGATGACATCTGTAAGGCTGATGTCGCCTTTCGCCATCAGCTTACTCTGCACATGTGGTGCATTTAATCCGAGAACTATGCAGTCTCTTAGGGCTTCCTCTAAGTTTGTAAAACCACAAAGGCCTCCTAGGTTCTGGAGGTCAGCTACGAAATTTCCAATGCTCTCGTCCTTCCATTGGTCCCTCTGGTAAAATTCGTGTCTTCGTATCAGTGTAGGTACTGCGGGTGCATAATGGGCCCGGAGGATTGGAGCGAGGGTATCCCAATCCATGGTCTTCACTTCCGCCGGTTTTGCCAGTGCTTTAGCCATTTTGAAAACAGCGGGACCACAATGGGTCAGGAACACCGCTCGTTTCTTGCCAGGCATAGCATCTTTTAAATTGTTGGTCTCCAGGAACATCTGGAAGCGATCTATATACGAGTCCCAGTCTTCGGTTGCTGGGTCAAATGGAGCGGGTGGTATGGCGCCGCTGGTCATCTTGCCGTTTGTTGTGTGTGCTCTTTCACCAAATGCTCTGTCTTGTTCGATGCGTTCTTAGTCAGCTCTATCATCTCCACATCCCATCCTCGTCGCCAGTGTTATGTCCTGGGCATGGGCGCAAGGAACGGAAACGAGACATCGAATGGTGACTTCAACTCTTTATTATCAAGAAAGAACAGAGCAAAATACTTGGGCAGCAGCAGCTCTTTTATAGAGCTGGCTGCTGTCAAAACAACCAATGAATTGAGTTTACTGCTTTTACAAGCGTCCAATCAGGGGCCCCCGTTAACAGCCAATCAGAGTGGCCAAAACGACCAATCATGACTCGCTATCTACGGGCCAATGAGAAGTGTAGGATTACAAGCCAGCTGTAAAGTAAAGCTGTTGATGGTTGTATCGCTGCGTTGGCTTAGTCCATAACAGAAACAGTCAATATAAATCACAAGGATACAAGCGACAAAATTAAAGTTATACAGTCACAAGTGGGAGGAGATGGGTGATAAGGAGTGATGAGAAGATTAATAGTAATAGTAGTGCAGTCTTTGTATATAGTTGGACGGTGTTAAGGGAATTATTTGTTTAGCAGCAATGGTGTTAGGAAGCTTATGATCCATTTACAAGTGTCTTCAGGTACCACTAGCTGGTTTAATTTAGTTAGAAGAATGTCTGGAATGATGGTATTGAATGCTGAGCTGAAGTCTACCAAGAGGTCTCTTGTGTAAGTATTGGAGATTTAAGGTATTGTTGGATGTAACGTAGAGCCATGTTAATAGCATCACCTGTCGATCTATTTGCTTGGTATGCAAACTACATGGGATCTAACAGTGGATCCGTGATGGTTTTCATGTGGGACAGCACAAGCCTTTCAAAGATTTTCATAACGACAGATGTTAGAGCAACTGGTCTGTAGTCATTCAGTTCCTTGATGGAGGGCTTCTTTGGCACTGGGATGATGATAGAACATTTGAAGCAGGAAGGAACATAGCACATCTCTAGTGGTTTATTGAAGATTCAGGTGAAGATGGGGTCAACTGGTCAGCACAGACTTTTAAGCAAGAAGGTGTTATCTTGTCTGACCCTGGTGCTTTTCCTGGCTTTTTTCCGTGGAATAGATCTTGCACTTCTTTTTCTGTGATCACCAGAGGTTGTGAAGCCAATGGGTTGGGGTCAGTTATCGGAGGCTTGGCTGTTGTTTGAGATGGGGGTTGTGGAGATAGGTGGCTGTAGTTTTCTTTCAAACCAGCAGTAAAACACATTAAGGTCATCTGCTAGTTGTTGATTTTCTTCTGCCTGGGAAGGAGTTTTGCTGTAGCCAGTGAGGTTTTTAAGAGTTTTCTACATGTTTGCTGGTTCATTTGTTGAGAACTGATTCCTTAACTTTTCAGAGTAGCTTCTTTTTGCTGCTCTGATCTCTCTTGTTAATATGTTACTGGCCTGATTGTTTTGCATTCTATAGTATATATATCTAAATGCTATTGATAAATAGATACAAATCTGCCAATGCAATAAACTTCATATTCTGCATATTTATTCATTCCTTAAATATACTGTAATCCTACTGTATGCATGTATATCTAATAAGCCTTATTTCCAGAAATGCCTATTTATATTTGGGACCAGATAGGACTTGACCCCAATTAAATACTTCCAATTTCATTACTAATGCAGAAGAAACATAATTGTTGATAGAGTTTACAATCTTCATACTACACCCAAAGTCAGGTATAGTTTCACATATTTAACTACAGTAAAAGAAGAAGTTTTTGAAACCTTCCAGACTTTATCTTAAATTTAAAGAAGTCCACTGGCTCATTCACAATCATCAAAACAGTTTCACATAAAGAATCCCAGACTGACAACACTTCCTGTAATGGCCAACAATGTACATGGTGCATTTTAGGAAATGTTACTGGGCTGTGTTCCAATGAAGAACCTCCAAAACTTCACTCTGTCCAGGGCTTTGAGCTTTTCTAGAGATGCCAAAGCCCTGAGAAATATTTTATAAAATATTTGTTAACTCTTAAAATATATTCCCACATGACCCTCACAACACTGAGCATCCTGAGAGAACTTCATGCAACATTTTAAAGAGTTAAAGCAAAAAAAACAAAAACCTGCTCTGAGATCCCCTTACACTCTACCTGGACATAAATTTATGGAGTGGGGAAAGCACAGTATCCAAACTGTGAGAAAGCTCTTTATTCTGTTTTCACTTCCACTCAAATCTTTTATTTATTTATTTACTTTTTTTATTTGTCTGTGTTGAAGAGGTATCTGGGGTCTTCAGAAGCCAGGCATTCATTTCATGTTTTTTCTATCAGCTTAATAAAAATTTCCCCTGGGTATCACTAGAAGAAGACAACCAGGGAATATTTGATTGATTTTTAATTTTAAAAAAGAGTTTATCCTCTGTTGATCTGGGAAATCATGCTCCATTTGAGATTCTAAAGAACATTCTTATTGCGCCGATGAGCTAAGGAACATTATTGACTGCATGTGATCAGTTACGCTTTATCATACTTGGGTGAATTTATCTTGCTCTGTGCACTGGATGCCATTGTGCATGTAGTTCTGAATGGAAGAGGATTTATTATATTTATATATCCATGAATCAGAGACCTTTCTACCATTTACTGAAGAATTCGACAATGCAATTTTAAGGTCTATGGTACTGTTTTCGGACTACAGTGCTTTCTCTTTCTCATTTTTCTGAAGTTTGTTATTTTAAGATTTTAATTTTTTATTTTTAAACAATTTAGAAGTTTTAAATGTTTTGCCCTGAGATGTGCCTAGGTTTTTTTCCTCTTTAGTATAGAGCAGGGTTCTCCAACCTTGGCAATTTTAAGACTTTGCTGGCTGGAATTGTGGGAATTGAAGTCCACAAGTCTTAAAGTTGCCAAGGTTGAAGACCCCTGGTATAGAGTATGATTTAAAGTCTAACTGCATGGTGTCCAAGAGCAGGATGAACTTGAAAGTCCATAACCAGATGTGTTTGACACATTGCTATTGATAAGATGGTCACCGAAGAACAAGATTTTTTTCCAAACTAAGATTTTAAAAATTTTAAAGGTTACAATTTGCATTTTAAGTTGGAGACACCAAACTACAGCCACTGTTTCAGGTTCATACAGGAACAGTATTCCTCCCTTCTCAATTATTTATCTGAATTCTGCTCCAGTTGAAATTTCTAAAGGATCTTTATTGGAAACAACATGTAGGATGTATAATATTCTGATATCAACAGAGCATCTGTAGCACTACAAAAGTTGCAAGGACAAATAAGCTTTATTTTAAGAAGTCTCTTCTATATATTTATCTTCTATATATTTAATATTAAATGTTTTGAAATATCATAAGATAGCAATAGCACTTAGATTTACATATCGCTTCACAGTGCTTTACAGCTCTCTCTAAGCAATTTACAGAGTTAGCAAATTGCCCCAACAATCTTGGTCCTCATTTTACCGACCTTGGAAGAATGGAAGCCTGAGTCAATCCTGCGCCAGTCAGAATCAAACTGCCAAACTGCTGGCAGTTGGCAGTCAGCAGAATTAGCCTGCAAGAGTGCATTCTAACCATTGTGCCACCGTGCTCTTAAATGGCACAAATATCTTGGAATGCAATCAAGATATCATCTAGATTAAATGTCCAGATATTTACAAAATCTGCACCAACATAGTGCTTAGAACCCCTATTGCCTCAGATCTTATATAATGTCAGGTGAAACTTGCTGAACCCATTCTTACTGTCATATCACAGTGTGTGTATTCCTGGAAGCTTGCAACTTCCCCTTGACCAGGTGTCAGCAACCCGCAGCTCTGGAGCCGCAATCAGTGACAGTCTATATTAGCCTTCCCTATCTCATAGCCCTACAGCTGTTAGGATTGTAATTCCCAGCCAGCACAGGCAACTGTCATTAAATTTGTTATGTTCTGCGCATGGGTGCAAGGAGCGGAGACGAGACAGTGACAGTGAACTTCAACTCTTTATTAGGCATACTGAACAGAGCAAAACCCTAGGGCTGCAGCAGCCCTTATATAGGGTTGGCTGCTGACCTATTAGCCAATGAGAAACATGGAAGTGTTAAACCCTTGAACCAATGAGAGTTGGCCCGTTAACAGCCAATCAGATTTCCCAGAAAGGACCAATCCGATATCGCTATTATTGGCCAATCAGAAGTGCAGGATTAGAACCCTGCTTTTTCTTAAGGTTGTTAAAACTTTATTAAACGCCTTTATTAGTTCATAACATCCCTTCCCCCTAGGTTCCATTTGAGTGACATAATCCCATAGATATGCAGGTTGTTTTAACTGTCTATTAGATTTGCGCTGTCCCAACAGTTCCTGTCTGTAGTCCGGCTTCGGCGGGATGTTTTTTGATCTATCTGGCACAGGCGGTTCTGCATCCTCATTGGACAACTCGGTGCCGCTAATTCTATCGTTGTTGTCCTCCGATCTCTGCGGGCTCCCCTCCGTTGAGGTATTCCTCTGTGGCGAGGACAACCCTCTCCCTGATTCTTCTTCATGTAAGGCGCCCAGCTGCTGACTTCCTTCACTTCCGCTTTCCACCATCTCGAATTCGGCTTCTTCGATATCCCCTCCCCCCTCAGTTTGAGAGTCACAGGAGTCACGGGAACTGGGTTGTAGTCTAGAGCGAAGCTGATCTATATGGCGTTTCCATATTTTTCCATCCCAGGTTTGCACACGGCACGATCTGGGCCCGGTGGTTTGAGTTACGGTTGCTTCGACCCATAATGGTTCGCTGGAAAGGTTTTTAGTGAAGACTAAGTCGCCTACTATAAACTCGCGGCACTTTCCGCTAGATTCACAGGGTTTCTCTGGCGCGTAGGATGGGTGGAGCCGGTCGAGGTGGGAGCGGAGCTTACGTCCCATCAACAGTTCAGCTGGAGTTTTGTTGGTGACACAGTGCAGGATGATGTGTTGGAGTTGGAGTATTCTGTTTAGTTTGTTGTCAATGTCCCCATAGTCCATTTTGTGGAGAGTTTTTTTTACAAATTGGACCATGCGCTCAGCCCTGCCATTGGCTGCAGGGTGAGCTGGTGAGGTTAGCGCATGGTGGATACCCCGGTCTGCTAAGTATTGCTCAAACGCCTGGGCGGTGAACTGGGGTCGGAGACCAGAACATCTGGCAACCCATGCATTGCGAATAGCCTATTCAATTTGCAGATGACTGAATCGGTTATAGTAGTCTTCATCCTGTGGATCTCAAGCCAGTTGGAATAGGCATCTACTGTTAGGAGGAACGTATGTCCCTTAGTAGGTCCCGCAAAGTCAACGTGGATGCAGGACCACGGCCCCCGGAGGGTTCCCACTCCACTGGAGTTGCTCTCTGTGGGGCACTGCTGACTTCTTGGCACTTTAGACAAGTCTTTACCCAGGCTTCGATCTGCTTATCGAAGCCTGGCCACCACGCATAGCTTCGTGCGAGCGGTTTCATATGCACGATGCCGGGGTGACTGTCATGCAATGTTTTCAAAACTGCTTGTTGTAGCTGCTCTGGGACGACGACTCTGTCTCCCCATAGGATGCAGCCTTTTTGCAAGAAAAGTTCTGTTTGCCGGTTTCTGAAAGGGGTGAAGTCGTCAGGGGTTTGTTCTACTGGCCATCCTCGTTCGATCCAGCTGAGGACTCGCGCCAGGACAGGATCTCATTTCGTTTCAATAGCGATGTCTCTGGCTGTTAGTGGCGGTGAATGTAGTGTTTCAATCTGGAGTGTCGTAAGGGTTGGAGCTGGGTCATCGACGGTTTCCGGAAGTGGGGCATGGCTCAATGCATCAGCGTGGGGAATGGCTTTCTCCAGGCGGTGTTGTAATTTATAGTTGTACACAGCTAAGAACTCCAACCAGCGAATCATTCTAGGTGACAATATATAGGGGGTTGGCTTGTCTCCCGCTATAATCCCCAGCAAAGGTTTGTGATCGGTAATAATAGTAAAAACTCATCCATACACATATTCATGAAACCGTTTCACAGCAGATACAACAGCAAGAGCCTCTTTGTCAATTTGGCTATAGTTACATTCAGCCCTCGATAGGGTCCTTGAAAAATAGGCAATAGGGGCCTCACTACCATTTGGTAACACATGACTCAAAATGGCTCCTACTCCAAATGGTGACGTGTCACATGTAATTGTTAAAGGCAAAGTCTCGTTATACTGAATTAAAACAGCATCGGAGGTTAGTAAGTTTTTCACTTGTCGGAATGCATGCTCCAGACCCAGGTGGCTTTTTTGTCGAGAAGTCTATGTAGGGGCTCAGCTACGGTTGCTTTCTGGGGCAAGAAGATGTTGTAAAAGTTAATGAGCCCCAGGAAAGCTTGGAGGTCTGTCCTATTCCTGGGTCTTGGGGTGTTTTTGATCACTTTTAGTTTGCTATTAGTGGGGTGAATGCCTAGCTTATTGATTAGGTACCCCAGGAACTCTACTTTATCTGTACACAGTTGACATTTATTTTTTTTAACCTTTAGGCCGGAGTCTTTAAATTTCTGGAGAACCATTTTAAGATGCCTTTCTAGTACTTCTCTATTCGGGGCTGCAATTAAAACATCATCAAAGTATGGCATGACCCCCTTGATCCCTTGCAAGAGTCTCTCCATCAGACTTTGAAAAATCTCTGGGGCTACGCTCACTCCGAATTGGAGTCGGTTGCATTTAAAGGCACCTCGGTGCGTAACGATCGTCTGTGCTTCTGCAGTTTTTTTATCTACAGGCAGTTGTTGGTACGCCTGTGCTAAATCCAATTTAGCGAAGACTTTTCCGCCCCCCAGGGAATGGAGAAGGTGTTGCACGACCGGCACCGGGTAAGCATTCTGTTGAAGGGCGTGATTAAGGGTGGCCCGGTAGTCCCCACAAATCCTTAACGATCCATCCGGTTTGATGGGTGTTACTATTGGGGTTTCCCAGCGGATGTGGTCAGTTGGTTCTAAAACACCCTGGGCTATTAATTTATTGAGCTGCTCATCGATCTTTGGTTTTAGGGCAAAAGGTACCCAACGAGGCTTAAGGCGGATGGGGGCTACTTCAGGGTTAAGGCTAAATGATATCGGGGTCCCCTTGTACTCACCTAGTTTGTCTGTAAAGATGTCCTGGAATTCCTGGACGAGGGCCTCCTCCCAGTCGTTGCCTCTGGCTTGGTGAATGCCGGCTACCTCAATCCCGAGTGGGGCGAACCATTGAAGGCCTAGCAAACAAGGCCGGTCACGGTCGACGACGGTCAGCGGTAATGATGCAGTATGATTTTTGAATGATACTTTGACTTGGCTGGAGCCGACGACCGGTATTCGGTTCCCCTGGTAATCTTTGAGTATAATTCTTTGGGCTCTGAGGTCTTGACGCCGGATGGCAGGGATCAATTGTTTAAGGGTCTTCCAGGAAACCATTGAGAGGGACGATCCTGAGTTGACATCCATCACACAAGGTTGGTTTTCGATGGCGACCCTCACTTGGATCTTCTTCGCATCTAACGATGAAGCGTGACCGATTGTAATGGTTTGGTGTGCTTCTTCCCATCTCGTTGAAGTGGCCAGTGTTTTATTTCTGTAGGAGTGGTTGTTCCATTGTGGTTCAAGTGTTCCCAACTCACAGGATGATTCCCTGTGGTCTGGCGGTAGTTGTTTTCCCTCTGAATTGGGCTGGATCCTTGCTTGCTTCTACAGACCTTCCTGATATGGCCTCTTTTTCCACAGGAATGGCAGAGCGCGTCGAGGAATTTGCACTCTGATCGCAGGTGGTTTGCCCCACAACCCGCGCATTGGTGCGGTAGTCTTCGATTCAGCTGGTTGTGTTGGTCGCATTCAGACTGGAGCCGGTTGACTTCCTCCTCATCACTTTCTAATGGCGATTCGAGGTCCTCGTGGTGGGTCGCTGTTGTGTGCCTCTCTAGGCGAGGTGAGGTATCACTGGCGAGTTGACGGAGTGGTGCGTTGGTGCGGTGCATTCGGGCGGCCGACTTCCTGGTTGCTTCTACTGCAGTAGCGTCTTTGATGGCATCAGCAAGATCAATGTCCCCTTTGGCCATGATCTTGCTCTGTGCCCCTGGGTCATCTAATCCCAGAACTATTCGGTCTCTCAGAGCTTCTTCAAGGTCTACAAACCCACAGAGGCCTCCCAGGTTCCGGAGGTCTGCGATGAAATCCGCGATGCTCTCTCCTTTCCATTGGTCCCTCTGGTAAAACTCATGTCTTCGGACAAGCGTTGGTACAGCGGGTGCATAATGGGCCTGTAGAAGGGGCGCGAGGACATCCCAGTCCATGGATTTCACCTCAGCCAGTTTTGCTAGTGCCTTGGCGATCTTAAAGACGGCAGGCCCGCAATGGGTCAGGAACACTGCTCGCTTTTTTCCCGTAGTGGCGTCCTTCAAGTTGTTGGTCTCCAGAAACATCTGGAACCAGTCTATGTACGAGTCCCAGTCTTCTAGTGCCGGGTCAAATGGAGCGGGTGGTATGGCGCCGCCGGACATGGTTTCTATTGTCAATGCGCCACGTGCTCTGTTTGGTGCTCAGTCAGTTCTGATGTCTCCGCATCTCATCCTCATCGCCAGTGTTATGTTCTGCACATGGGTGCAAGGAGACGAGACAGTGACAGTGAACTTCAACTCTTTATTAGGCATACTGAACAGAACAAAACCCTAGGGCAGCAGCAGCCCTTATATTGGGTTGGCTGCTGACCTATTAGCCAATGAGAAACATGGAAGTGTTAAACCCTTGAACCAATGAGAGTTGGCCCGTTAACAGCCAATCAGATGTCCCAGAAAGGACCAATCCGATATCGCTATTATCGGCCAATCAGAAGTGCAGGATTAGAACCCTGCTTTTTCTTAAGATTGTTAAAACTTTATTAAATGCCTTTATTAGTTCATAACAAAATTAGCAAAAGTGGAATTGTTGGAATTGATTCCAGTCAGGAATACTATACAAGGAAAGCCACGGTGAAATAAATTAGTCCCTTGTGGCTATCTCAAATATTCTCAACAGGCCGCTTTATATCCCATGTTGTAGCATACAATTCCAAGGCATAACAATACTTTAGCAAAAGTATTTGTTCTTGTCCATGTTTTGTGAATTATATTTGCACAAAAATTGCTGAAAAATATGTCCTTAGCAGTATGTTTGACTAAAGGATGCATTCTTTTTTGTTTAAAAAAGTGGTCACAGTTGACTAGAATTTACTGTCTGTGTATTTTGTATTAGGCTGATTCCAATTAAGTTAATTGCACTTAGGTCCCTCTGAAAGCAACATGTAAAGTTAGAAATGATTTGAGGTTTCCTTTTTTCAGTAGGAATAAAGTGCAACTTAATGAGCAGAGTAATTGTAATTACCATCAGGGAGGTGAAGAGGCAGTTCTTCCAGCCAGAGCAAAAGGCATAGGAAAATCCTTCCCTTTTTTTTCTTAATGGAATGAGAATATTAGTGCAGATAATTTGGGGCCTTGATGCACCCAATGCAAATAGCCAGTATAACATCCCTACCTGTAAAATTGGAGTCCACCTTTTGAAAGAAAAATATTACATCAAACTAATCCATATATATGTATGCTTTTGTAGATTTTCACGGGTACAGGTATGCAGGTCTTGGCATGTTTGGGTCTTTTCCTGTGTAAGATTGAGAGCATCTTGGCAACATTTCAATGAGGTCCCACTCGTCATCTTCAGGCGGGTGCTTTCGGCTTCGTGCTTGTGCGAGCAAAAAATCAAAAGATCTTAATCTTACACAGGAAAAGACCTGAACACACCAAGACCTGCATGTGTGTGTGTGTGTGTGTGTATGTGTGTATGTGTGTATATATATATATATATATATATATATATATATATATATATATATATATATATATATATATATATGGATCTTTGGTTATTCGGGTTTTCTCCCGCGTAAGATTGGAAGTATCTGGGCAACGTTTCGATGAAGTCTCATTCATCATCTTCAGGCTTGGTCTTCAGCTCTGTGCTTCTCAGAGTGATGTGAGCTTGCAGCTGCTTCTTCCTTTTAACTGCTAAGAAGTTAAGAAGCACAGAGCTGAAGACCAAGCCTGAAGATGATGAATGAGACTTCATCGAAACGTTGCCCAGATACTTCCAATCTTACGCGGGAGAAAACCCGAATAACCAAAGATCCACATATAAGTACCCGCGAGAACCTCAGAAAACATATATATATATATATATATATATATATATATATATATATATATATATATATATATATATATATATATATATATATATTCTTAAGTTTTCGTGAGTACTTACATGTATGGCATTCAGCTTTGTTTGGGTATTTTCCCACGTCATTGTAGTTGTGCTTTTAAAGTTGTAGCAACGTTTCAACAGAATCGCCTCTGCCATCATCAGGCTTGTGTATAGTGTTTATCGTGAACACTATACAGATGAACACTATACAGAAGCCTGATGATGGCAGATGAGATTCTGCTGAAATGTTGTTACAACTTTAAAAGAACAACTACAATGACGTGGGAAAATAACCGAACAAAACTGAATGCCATATGTGTGTGTGTGTGTGTGTGTGTGTGTGTATTCGTAGATTTTCACAGGTACAGGTATGTAGGTCTAAGTGTATTCGGGTCTTTTCCCATGTAAGACTAAGAGTATCTTGGCAATGTTTCAGTGAGGTCCCACTCGCCATCCTCAGGCTGGTGCTTTCGGCTTGCACTGGCACGAAGCCGAAAGCACCAGCCTGAGGATGGCGAGTGGGACCTCGCAAAAACGTTGCCAAGATACTCTTAATCTTACACAGGAAAAGACCTGAAAACACCTAGACCTACATATATATATATATACTTTGGGACAAGATAAAACAACTTACAACTTGGAGCGCTGAAACTGAAACCACTTACAAAAATGACAAACTCTTGAAGGAACTAAAGAAATTAGAACATGACAAGAAAGCCCCCAACAACTCACAACAGCACCTGAAACAATTAGTATATAACGTTCCCAACAGAGAACTCACCAAAACAGAAACAGATGTCCTAACCAAAGGATTCAATTATGCTATAGCACCCCAAAAAATCACCACAGAATCTATCATATGTGGAGTAGAATCCAGCCTAACTAAATTAAATACAGATGAAGCTGATAGAATAAGACACCAAGTCACTAACATCCTATGCACAAGCAAACCACCCAAAACCAACTTACACAAAGAGGAACTAAAAGCCCTGCAAGCCTTAAGGAACAACAGCAGCGTAATCATACTTCCAGCAGATAAAGGTAATGCCACAGTAGTAATGGATAGAAAAGACTACGGAACAAAATTGACAGACTACTCCAAGACTCCATATACAAACCCATAAACATGGACCCAACTACATATCTGGAAAAAATAACCAAGAAGAAAATTATAACAAGCCACATGAGCAAAGAGATCCAACAGATGATCATCCCAAGAGAAAAATCTTCCAGATGCCCCAAACTATACAGCTTCTCAAAAATACACAAAGAAGGCATACCTCTCAGACCCATAGTCAGCTACAGAGGAGCACCACAACAAAACCTAGCTAAACACTTAGCAAAGCAGCTACAGCCCCATGCTGAAATAGCAGCTTCATGTGTACAAAACTCATACCACCTCTTGGAAATGATCAAAGATCTACATGTGAAACAAGAAGATCTGCTTGTAAGTTTTGACATGGTTTCACTATTCACTCAAGTCCCGATAAAAGAAACTCTTGAAATCATCAAAAATAAATACCAACCAGCTAAACACCTCATGGAACTAGCAGAACACTGCTTAACCAACACATATTTCATATACAAAGGACAAAGATACAAGCAAATTGAAGGAGCCCCTATGGGATCACCACTGTCACCCGTCATTGCAAACCTGTTCATGGAAGAATTCGAATCCAGAGCCCTAGCCAATGCCACCTACAAACCCAAACTATGGTTAAGATACATCGATGACGCATTTGTGATTTGGCCCCATGGACAAGAAAACCTAAACAATTTCCTAACACACCTAAACAGCACACACCACAAAATCAAATTCACCATGGAAACAGAAACAAACAAACAATTACCATTCCTAGATGTACTAATCTACAAAAAAACAGATAGCACACTAGGACACACCATATACCAGAAGAAAATACACACCAACTGCTACCTCAATGCCCAATCCCACCCACCACCCAGTACAGATAAACACTATCTGTACTGTGGTCAAAACACTAATCGCCAGAACCAAACGCCTGGCAGACAACACACACATAAAGACTGATCTGTGCACCCTGACTAAAGTACTGACAGCTAACACAAAAGCAAAATCACTGGCTTGATCCACAAAAAACACACTGAGACATAATGGAGACCCAGAAGATGAACAGACCTATAGAACAGCTGTTCTGCCCTACATAAGAGGTACTACAGACAAAATCAGTAAGATACTACACAGGCATCACATCAAGACTGCCTTCAAAACAGACAGAAAAATAGCAGCCATCCTAAGAAACCCCAAAGATAAAATTGACCTGGAAAACTAAGGCATATACGAAGTCCCCTGTGCATCATGCCCGGCCACATACATTGGACAGGCCAATAGAAGAATAAGTACCCGCCTGGATGAACACAAAAATGCAGTAAAAAAGCTGGAACACACTTTCTCACTAGTCCAACACATGAAAGCAACAGGTCATAGCATCGACTTCAATGGCACCAAAACCCTAGCCACTATAGAAAACCCCAGCTACAGAATTATCAGAGAAGTCATGGAGATTGAAAAAGACCTGAAAGCATGAATAGAAGAGATGATTCCACCAGACTGTCAATTATTTGGAAGCCTGCACTCACAAACAAAAAAATCTCCACACCACGAGCCAGGAAAACACCTGGGCACAAACAGATCCCCCCTGATACCTCCAGCTCAAACACACCCCAACTAGACACCCAGATGAAACCTACCTTCCTAATAAATGATAGCTGTCCATTTACTTGGAGCCAAGCCGCACTAAAAGCCTCCAATACAGCAAACACAATGTTGCCAGCCAATCAAGACAAAAAAAGCCACAAAACAGACAGAAGATATCAGAAACACCAATCAAGCAGAACACAGCAAACTCCAAGACCAATAAACACAGACTAAGACTCCCAACCAATCAGGATGAAGAAAAAAACCATTCTGGCACAGCAGTAGGTTAGCCCCAAATTTAAAACAGAAACGGCTGTGAAAGTCTGACTCACAGACGAACACAATACAGAAGCCTGATGATGGCAGATGAGATTCTGCCGAAACGTTGCTACAACTTTAAAAGCACAACTATAATGACGTGGGAAAATACCTGAACAAAATTAGGATCTATTTTTAGTGCTGGATATTTCTTTTCAATCAAAGAAAACTATGTATCTCAGGGTTGATCCCAGGGTCCTTGGTGCTCTTTGAGCTTGGTTTTCTTGTAGATGTTCCATTACCCAAGATAACATCAGTGCAAATCAGCATGGGTTTTGTTCCCTGTTTTAGTGTAGTAGCTTGCCCTGCCAGTTTTGGTGGGGCTAGGGTTTTCTCCTTGATAGTTCCTTGATTAAAGCACCGTTTTCCTCTTGTTTGATTGGAATTAATCCTTGCCTATCTGAGTATTGGCTGCTGGAGAAGATATCTTCAAGTCTTTGTTTTCCTCTTAGCTTTTTATTATCTCCTTTGAACAATGTAGATAGTTAGAATAGTAAAGAATAACAGAGTTGGAAGGGACCCTGGAGGTGTTCTAGTCCAACCCCCTGCTTTGGTAGGAAACCCTACCAAAGAAATGGTTATCCAACATATTTTTAAAAACTTCCATGTTGGAGCATTCACAACTTCTGGAGGCAAGTTGTTCCATTGAATAATTATTCTAACTCTCAGAAAATTTCTTCTTAGTTCTAAGTTGCTTCTCTCCTTGATTAGTTTCCATCCATTGCTTCTTTTCCTGCCCTTAGGTGCTTTGGAGAAGAACTTGACTCCCTGTTCTTTGTGGCAGCCCCTGAGATATTGGAACACTGCTATCATGTCTCCCCTAGTCCTTCTTTTCATTAAACTAGACATATCCAGTTCCTGAATAGTCAGGTACTTTTTGCATGGGTATCCAGTGTTTTGGGAGATATTGTACAGTATATAGGAAGGCTGTTTTCTTTGTCTTTGTAGTTTCCTTGGAAAAATTTCAGAATTGCTTGCCATTGCCTAATTCTTCCTAGGACTTAGAAAGAGAGAGAGTGGCTCAAAGTCACCCAACTGGCTCTGTGCCTAAGGCAAGATTATAACTCACAGTCTCCCAGTTTCTAGCATGATGCCTTAATCATGATACCAGACTGGCTTTCCGACTCTCTTCTTCTACCAAAAATAATAGCTAGTTTGGAAATCACTGTTTATTCCTGCAAAACCTTTCACCACCAATCCCATCAGGAGCAAAGAACAAATGCCCGAGTTAAATACATTGCCAAGAAGTCATTTGTGATCAATAGAATCTAATTCTTAATTTTGCAAGTTAAAAAATTATGTGCCTCAGAATTGAATTGATCCAAACTAATAATAGTATGAGAGATCCTGCTTTTCCAGAAATGGAGTCCTCATATTTGCATCTGCTAGCAGGAGAGCTTTGCTGGCTGAGGAATTCTAGGAATTGAAGTCCACAAGTCTTAAAGTTGCCAAGGTTGGAGACCACTGCTCTAGAACACAAGCAGGGTGCTGCTAGAATACTGAATAATTAAATAGAAGAATGTCCCGTTCAAAGCAAAATAGTACTTTAACATGGTTGTTTTGGATTTTTGAGTATGTGTTTAGCCTGCTATCAAAGATTATTAGTAGAAATTCATTGTATTCCAAACAAAATCTTCAACTTTATTGTAGGAACGTAGTAGTACATTTTTAACGAACAAATTTAGGAGTCCTTGATGCTCTCTGAGCTTGCTTGTTTTTCTGCAGACATTTCATTAGCCCATCATCAATGCTATCAGGGAGGGTTGTTTGCTGTCAGTTTATATTCTGGTGCCTTGCTTCTCTGCATGGGTGGTCTTAGAGATTCTTTGGTTCATCTGTTTACTGGTGGCTCTTTGGCAGTTTCTTGATTGGAGTATTGTTTACTTGATTGCCAGTCTGAAGTTAACCTTGGAGTTATAACAGATAACAGATCAGAGTTGGAAGGGACCTTGTATGTCATCTAGTCCAACTCCTTGCCCAAGCAGGAGACCCTACACCATTTCTAATAGATGGGAGTCCAATCTCTTCTTGAAAGTCTCAAATGATGGCACTCCCACAACTTCTGAGGGCAAACTGTTCCACTGATTGACTGTTCTCATTGTCAGAAAATTTCTTATTTCCAGATTAAATCTCTCCTTGTTCATTTTCTATCCATTATTCCTTGTCTGGCCTTTGGGTGCTTTAGAAAATAGCTTGACCCCTTCCTCTCTGTGGCAGCCCCTCAAATATTGGAAGACTGCTATCATGTCTCCCCTGGTCCTTTTCTTCACTAGACTAGCCATGTCCAGTTCCTATAACTGTTCTTCCTATGTTTTAGTCTCCAGTCCTCTAATCATCCTGGTTGCTCTTCTCTGTACTTTTTCTAGAGTGTCAACATCTTTTTTATAATGTGGTGACCAAAACTGGATGCAATACTCTAGGTGTGGTCTTACTAAGGCTTTATAGAGTGGTATTAATACCTCCCTTGATCTTGATTGTATCCTCTGTTAATGCAATTTAGGATTGCATTAGCTTTTTTGGCTGCTGCTGCACACTGCTGGCTCATATTTAGCTGGTTGTCCACTAAGACTCCAAGATCCCTCTTACAATTAAACTATGCTGATCTGGTTGCTGATTACTGGTGGAGAGATGCTGGAGGCTTTTCTCTTTGGGGCTGGTTTATTGTCTCTTCTGCATAGTCTATAGATGTTGTTAATGTCTATGTGTTTATTGATGGCTGATTTGTCAGAGTGCAAATTTTATTAAAAGGCTTAAGTTTTTATTTTGCTTTTTACCAAAGCTGATGCATTATACAATTTGTTACTACGGTCCTTATTTAACAAACATTTATCTTAACAACCAGTGGTTTCATAAAGGAGGGACGATCTCTAAGATACTCTGCATGTCTCATCATAACTAACTGAAACACCTCTAGGGAAAGAGCAGAATTACTGCAATAGTCTGCAATTCCCAGTCCCTGTAGGAGTCCAGTAAGATACCATGAGCAAAGGCAATCCAAAGGTCCAAATCAGATAAGGTAGAGTAAATTACTCCTAGCTACGTCCCAACAAGGTTCATCAAGCAAATAGATCAATCCTGTTTCTGACTGCAATACTAATCCACTATTACCGTCTCAACAATTTTATCTAAAAAAGGAAAGTTGGAGTCAACTTTGTCCAAAATTCTATATTTCAATGGAACTGCACCACAGTTTCTGTCAAGACTGCCAGAAAATCCCCTTCCTACAAAGAAGCATTGACCATCCTCCAGATGCAGGTGGTTATGCACACACTTATTAACAACCATAGATCAAAAGAACTTGTGTAATATTATACAATGGTAATCTAAATCATCATTATGGATCCTTCCCATGTCAAGGCTCAAGAAATCTGAGCAACTTTATCAGCAAAATGCTGTATAAATCAGTCACAGATGCTAGAAAGAAAGTTTTCAGGTTGCTCTTCCAAGAAGGGAGTTGGTTATTTAAATAAAGTCAATGAAAAATAGTTCACCAACACAATAAGTGTAAAATAAGCACATTTTGCCTACCATCTCATCATGTGCAAACCTAAATGAGGATATGCACCTGTGCTCAGTCTAATTCAGGGCTAGATGATGTCACACACTGGCCAAGCCCACATCCAGTTTAGCGGAGGGGGAAAGAATCCCAATATGTCACATGACGCCACTGTGACGTGAGTTTGACACCCCTGGTCTAATTCATTGCTCATTTTCCTCCACTTCAGGCATTGTTTATGGCAGTTCACTTCCTAAAAGTGAAGCATTAGAAAATGAAAGTTCCAAGAAATATCAGTTGCCAAAAGAAGGCCATCAATTGCATATCAAACAGTTATCTTGGTCACATGCATTGAGGGTTTTCATGAAGTAGCAAAACAAATACTTTTTTTTAGTTTATGGAAAACTAAAACCAAGTATCAAAAACATATATATTAATATATATATTAATGTTGCCCATTAGCACTATCATTTTGTTGTTAAATAAACGTGTAATAGTACTGGTGAGACCAAGCTGAAGCAACTTCTCCTCAACTTGTTAAGTTAGACATCGGATTATTTTTAATGATGTGATGAAGAAGATGATGATGAACGTGATATGCTAAATGACTATTCTGGTTCTACATTGCCCAAAATATGTTTGAGTTGGGTGCCTTATAAACAAAAATAAATAAAATAAAATAAAATCCCACAAATTAGAGCTGTCTTGCTAATCTTTGTTGAGTCAATTAAAAAATGGAAGAAAAGCTATGCTGGTTTAAATGAATGCTTAGCCAGTTCAACTATTCATTCCTTCAATAGTCAACCAGATGTTGGCAGCAAACAATAGGATTTTCCTGCTGTGTGTCCCAAAAATGCATGTATCTCTTGTCCTGAAGGTAATACATACTTATCATAACATGATTGCTCTTTGTGATATGATCTAAGCTCCTTTAAAAGCATCCAAGATTATATTCATTGCTTTGTCCTTTGATAGTGAATTCCTGAATTTATGCATTGCATGAAAATATTTCATTTTTTCAATTTAAATTCTCAATCATTCAGCTTCATTACATGATCAGTTCTAAAGATGTAGAGTACAATTATTTTCTTGATACCATATATGATTTGGATTATTTTATTTCATCTTTTCTTTTCTTTTTTTTATTCTGAACTAAAAAAAGACAAATTTTATTGCATTTTCTTACACAGAACTTTTCCCAACTCCGGAGGTTTCTAAATAAAAAGATATTACCAGATGAAAATTTTCTTGATAAATAGAATAAATAAGTTATGCAAATGGAATACAGTAATAAATCTTAATATATTTTTACTTTGATGAACGCATATTAAATTCTTGTAGGTATTTTATACCAGTTGTAAAAGGTATTTGGTGCTTTTTTATTAACTATAACGGCTATTATGATTGCTCGCTTGTTTAGTTCAGGTGTATATTTTATTATTTCTGAACCATTTTTAAAAGGTTTTTTTTTTGTGTGTGAAAAGTTTACATGGAGAAGAACAGAGGTGGTATTCAGCAGGTTCTGATCAGTCCTGGAGAACCGGTAGTAGAAATTTTGAGTAGTTCGGAGAACCGGTAAATACCATCTCTGACTAGCCCCTTCCCCATCTATTCTCTGCTTCCTGAGTCCCAGCTGATTGGCTGGGTCTTTTGTTGCCCTGCACAGAAGAACGGAGCTGGAAAGCAGGTTAGTGGGGTGGGGAGGGAACGGGGATTTTGCAGTAACCTTCCTGTGGAATGGGGTGGGAATGGAGATTTTACAGTATCCTTCGCCTGCCACGCCCACCAAGCCATGCCACACCTACCAAGCCATACCCACAGAACCGGTAGTAAAAAAAAATTTGAATCCTACCACTGGAGAAGAGACTTTTTAATATAATTTGTTTTATGGTGTTTGAAACAACACTTGAAACCACAGATTCATAGCTATAGAATTTAATAGATAGTATTAGATCTAGCAGCTGTAGAACTAATTCTTCACTTTTTTAGGCATATCTATCTATAAAGAAATGGTGCACAAGATTATTTCTGTACAAATCCTAAAGTCTCTACGACTAAGGACAAAAATTCTATATGGAGTATGAGTGATGGATGTTTCAGTTACCAAGGAAGAGAAAGCTGAATTACAGTGCAGATTCACATACCCATTCATCATATAAACCTACAGGTTTTGAGCATACAGGTTTGTCTATAGAGATTCTCAGTAACCCAGGTTATGGTTGTCCCTAAGATGCTTTTTCAAAAGGCAACTGGAGTTTGTTTTCCCTTGAAGATGTTTCGCTTCTCATCCAAGAAGCTTCTTCAGTTCTGACTCAATGGTGGAGGATGGAAGGATTTATATCCCTTGCACTCATTCTGGTCATTAGCATTCTTTCTGAGAGTCACTGAGGCAATTTGGAGGTTTACACTATCTGTGCCCTCAGGGACACCTGAATAGTGCAAATGGGCATGGAACTTTCTTTCAGCAGTTCCAAGATCCCTCCTAAATCCTTTCATCAGAGGGACTTGAATTATGCAAGCTTAAAATGGACCGGCTTGAAATTGATTCAGTGCGGGATGTATTATTTGTTGTTGAATCTTAACTTTTCCACACATAGTTACAAAAAATATCTCCTGCAGAAATAAACAAACAAATATATAAGTCACCAATTGGCTTAGTTTACCTAGTCAAGTCTTTAAAGACAGACTTTTTCTGAGAGTGGTATTTTGTCATCTAACCAAATTTAAATTCTGCTACAAATATTTTCTTCTTTTGGGTACTTTTTTTAATGTTATAATTACATTCTCAGGATAAAAAGAAAATTGTCATTTCCCAGGATATTTACTATAAGTGGAATCACCACAGACATTATTCAGTCGTTGCTTACAAAACCCCCCGCCTATCTAGAAGTGGGAGCAGGGGAATGCAGATATGCAAATATATCATAAGCAAATCAGCAATTACAAATTACTCTGAAGAAGAAAAAAATGTTACTACAGTTTCATTTCTCCAGTGTTGAGGTCCCAGAACATCTATATATCACACTGATGATGTTTTTGGTCATAAACTCAAAAAGAGCAGATGAGAGCTGCTTTGTTTTTATCATTTAGATAATGACTTTATACTTCATATGAAATCACACTATAGCACTTCGTTTAAACAGATATTTAAATAAGCAATTAAAAACACCTGGACAAAATTTTTGCCATCTGCCACTTTATAACATACACCATATGCCATGTTGCATCACTGTTTAAAAAATAGCAGTATGAATATAATAATGTTGACCTACATCTCCTGAATGGTGCGCAGACAGACAGCAACCTGAGCTATGAAGAATGATGATTTTTATGATGATGATAGATAGATAGATAGATAGATAGATAGATAGATAGATAGACAGACAGACAGACACAGACAATGAATCTGGTCAAAGAGTTATATTATGCCACATATGCCAAATATTTAATCTGCAAAAGTCCATTTAAAATCACATTTTATCTTTAAAATGTTAAAAATAAGGGAAAAATGACATGTATTCAAGCATTGCAAGATGTATTAGATTTATTTATGAAGCCATCCAAGTTTTCTAAACTAGAATACAGTAAATGGTTTTTGTATATAATATAATACAGTAAATGGTTTTGGATAAAATGCAAGAGTAAAGGAGCCTCAAAATGTAAATAGCAACTGTAATTATCATGTGAGTATTTCTGTGATAGCCTCTAGCATGCTTTTCACTTCAGATCTGTAAAGCTAGTCCGATGCCTATTTAAGTGAACATGTGCAAAAGCTATAAGGTTTGCCACTGGGTTCCAGTAGCTAAAAGCTGAATGCAATTCCTATGATTAAGATTATTTAACAAGTTATTATTAAATTCTCTGGATAAAATATAATTGTGATTGCAGACTAGAATTGGGATCTTCATAATAAATAGAATTGCCACAAAAATAATTTAGTTATTACTTATTAAAGAAAATTGTTATCTGTATTTTATATAGCAAGTAAAATTACACACCTCTGTTCTGTTCATATCCCATCTCAGGCAGTGAAGATTTGGAAAAATATTGAGGAAAGTCACAAGATTACGAGAAAAATAGCAACAAAAATTGAAGGATGGAATATATTGTATTTCTTGTTTAAGCTAATTTTTAGAGCAAATAAGTCTTTTCACTGCCTATTTTATTATAAGAAATTCAGATCTAATTTATACAGAGAAATATGGCTGACTTCCTTTTAGAAGGCCAAGAGCAAATTTCATATATCTCCATATGCCTATTTACAAACCACCATCCAATGGATACTACTGTGCAATGAAATCTTATTCATCTTTCCCCCAAAATAAGTCCTGCTGTCTTCAGTGGATCTTATTCCTTGATCATATATATATAGAACTTTTACTCTATAGATTTGTTTATCACTATATCTGAGTTAATAGGAAAACAAATAGCTTGGTGAGTAAACATTGTAAATCTCAAATAAGTTAACTTGCTAGAAGAATTTGACATAATGAGAATGACAGAAAATCAGTTTGGCATGACTTTGTTGAGAAATCAAAGAGGACTCAGTTATCCAGGCAATTTAGAATAGTCTATAAGCAAATTCTAAAAAACCATTATGAATTTCAGTTAATTAGTCCTGAATGTGAAAGGACAATATTCCAAATGGAACTTAATGCTGCGTTTCACTTAGAATCTTGATCTCCATTACTAACTGACAAGAAGCTGCTCAGTGTTTTGTCTCTACCTTTAATTCTGCCTATCACTTCTTCACACCCCCAATCTTTCCCCCATCAGCATCTATTGAGTCATCTTTACCCCCACAGACTTTTTTTTCCCCTGTGACGTACTTCTCCCACTTCTGACGGGCATAGTCATCTCATCCAATGCCTTTATAATGGAATCTCCTTTTTGAAACCAGTAACAACCAAATGACAGGAGAAGGGAAGAAGAAAGAGGAGGAGGAAGTTTTCTCCACAGTGGATTAGAGGAAAATAGGGCATTCAAATCGAAGTATTTCTGATTTACAGATTACCTCTTCAAGGCAATTCTTCTTCCTGAAAAAAGGAGCCCAAGATCACTTTCCCAGTGGTGATGCCTGGATGGATGGCTATTTAGCTGGCTGGTTGCCTCCTTGGATAGTGATAGTCGAAGTCTCAAAGAGCAGCTGAGAATCTGGTAAAATGGCAAGGAAGGCAACAGTTCTCAAGACCCCAGAGAAAATCCAAATATCCAGCTTCCTTTCGGTGCTGTACCAGACCCTATGCGAGCCTAAACTAACCTGCACAGGGGTCTTTTAAGTCAAAAGTGCTATGTAAATGTGCCTGTCCCTTTAAAGGAAGGGAATGCTGTTTCTCACACTCTGCCTCTGTGGGTGAACACAAGGTGCTGAGATTGAGCCGCTTGAGAGAGAGAGAGAGAGAGTAAAGACGATCCAGTGGAAGGAGGAAGGAGGGGAAAACCTGCTGGAAAAAAAGAAAGAGGTGAATTGGGGCAGAAATGAAGATAAGTCAAATAAAGGCAACAGGGCTGGGGGTGGGTGGGTTGCGAGCTTTTGTTTAATAGTCATAGGAAGAATAATTGTGTTTTTATGGAGGGTAGGGGAATAATAAAATTAATCTAACTTGATATTGAAGCTACTCTGGGAGTTAAGAATTGTCTGTGTAAACTCAAACAGCATTCTCAGCAGCCTTTTATGCCTGAACTTCAAAAAAGCTGAATTTCTAAGAATTGTCAGTAAAAATTGACTGGGAAGAGAAATTCCTGTTCTACAGCTGAATCCTAGTGCTGTAGTAGATGTTTGGGTTTTCTTTTCATTATTATGGAAATATAAATATTTATGATAGATAGGAACCTTATACACACTGTTGTTTTGATTGAAAAACATATTTTCCTGTTTTGATAAAACAGCATGGCTTAAACTAAACGTGAATTCTGAATAAATAGCAAAAATTGAATTAAAAAGTAGTTCTACACTTTCATCGTTTATTTCTTGGGATTCTTGATTGCACTGGATTGTATTTATTTTTTAAGTGTTCTTGTGCTGAAGCTGACTTTATCATAATAATAGCAAACTTGAAACAGTTCTTGTGTGGGGATAGAAGTATCAGTTTTGTCAAGAAAAATTACTGGTTTAAAAGTAGAAAACATTACTTTTCACATTTTTGTTCCTTACTTTTTATAGTTTTTCAATTGGCACAATGTGTTTAATAAAAAAAATAATTTTACCAAAAGGATAGTAAAGAAAGATTCTCATTATAAAAGACTAAAGTTGACTTCACACACTTTTTAAAGATTTCTAATTAGTTTCTTTTGCTTAAATCAGAACAAAATCATCATTTTAATCCTGAGACTAAAACTTGGAAATAATATATTAATATGACACGGATTGTCTGGAGCATTGATAAGATTATGTTTAAAATAAAAAATAAAACCATAAAGAATTGTAGATTGAATTCTGATATTATAAGATGTAATTTGCTATGTTTGTACAATTGAGGTTCAGCAAGTACATAATATGTGATTTTTTTATAGTTTCCATATTATGAAATAGCAATCCAGAAACCTGTTGTGGCTTCAAAATGGTTTTTCACGTGGAAGGGTTGATAGCTATCATTTTGTTCTACTTGGTCATCCTGTTTGTTGGAATATGGGCTGCTTGGAAGACAAAAAACTCTGGGAATGAAGGAGATCGTAGTGAAGCTATTATAGTTGGTGGAAGAGATATTGGCTTGCTAGTTGGTGGATTTACCATGACTGGTATGTTTTATACTTTTTACCTATTATTCAAGTGTGTAATTTATAAGGTGACTGAATTTCCAAATATGCAACTTTGCACGCAGAGAAAATGCTTATTAGTTTTCACTTAAACTACAAGGTCTGAATAGTTCTGAAAGGCTTCAACAAGTTGCTTCCAAGTATTTGTATTGAAAATGGTGATTTGTATATGTGTCTCTGAAAATTACAACCCACTGAGTTTTGCTTAATAATGCAACATGAACAGTATAAACATTTCTTCTGTACATCGTCTTATTATTTATTACAAAAGCTATCTAGGGAATGAATTACATTTCCCATTTTTATCACTTTTGGTAAAATCGAAAGAAAGTAAGATAAACAAAAAAAGTCATAGCTATTTGCATAATGAGCACAACAGGAAATATAATGCATTAATACCACTTTAGTCCTATCCAGACACCTAGTCATTTCAACACAATTACATGAAAAATGTACTGAAACTTCTTAGTCAGGATCTAGCCAGATCACTTTGGAACATGGTGATTCCCAAATTAAATATTTGTAGTTAAGCCACCATAAGTACAAATGGAGAAGAATCCTGAAAATGTTTCATCAGAAGATATTATTCTATGTAATGGATTTTTTATAAGTAGAATTGGCCGGATTATCTACATAAGAGTTCCCCCCTAATGTTATTTTCACAGATATCAGAAATGGTGGACCATGAAGTCTCTATTTTTTCCAAATATTTGTAATCCATAATGCCAAATGATGAGTCATGGTGCACTAAATGCACTGAAATATATAAAAAGATTATGACAGTGTTACTGTCACATAAGAATTGTATAAAATTCAATGAGATATGAAATGACTCCAATCCAACAAAAGGATTTGTCTTTTAAATGGCTTAATGTTTTTTGAAGAAAAAAAATCACCCAAGTCCCCAATTTTATAATTTTTTTTATTTATCTTTGAGTTTTTAATGCTTTGCCTTAATTTTTCAAAATCACCTTATTTGGGTTTTATTTTTAATTGAAAAATTAATTTCTATATTATATCAGTACCTGTAATTTTGATGACATTCTGTTACAGGCAAGTGTACAAATTTATAATAAGGAAAATATTTAATTCAATCATTAAGTCAAATCCTGTGCTTTCACAAAATCAAATTCTGTTGCAAGAATCCATAGTTCTGTCAAGACAAATAAATAAATATGCACTACAAATAATTGCTTTCATTGACGGATTGCTATTTTCCACTCATTCAGAGACACAACTGCCCTCACTTTTCAGTGCTGTGTTCTGAAGCCATATGGACTAAGGAAAATTATTTGGTAGATTATCAGTCCTATAAGTTTATTTGTTGCCCTTCACTGTAATTCCACAATGATTTTTGACTTGGAAATATTAAAATATATAAGATAACCATTTGAATGGTAAAATTGCATTTAATTTTGTCAATAAACTGAATACTAGTCCTGAGAACAATCAGAATTTTGCAGCCTGATTTGCTCAGAAGACTGCCAACTGTCTAAGATTATCTACATTAATATTTAAAATGGGAAAATAAATTCTTCAATTAATAAATGGTAAAAATAAGATTTTTTGAAATGAATGTATTAGTTCACAAAAGACACAGTTAACAAGAAATTACAGAGACCAATTTAGAAACACTGAGCAATAAAAGGAAAACAAAATAAGTGACACTGTATTTCTATTTTCCTATTTTTATAGCTGTGTATATGTGTGTCTATGTATGTATGTTAATATTTGATTTCATTCTAATATTATAGAATTATATTGATATGAAAAATACACACCTGGTTTTACTCTGTGCCTTCAGCTTCTCTATAAATAGTTGTTCTCTAATTGTCCTGAAATTAGGACAATTAAATCTGTAATCTATATTAAGCAATTAATATAACAGATAAGTTTAATTTTTCCCCTAATTTCTCTTTGTTTTCCTATTTAACTCTACCATTATGAATGTTATTCATGTTTTGCCTGCATTTTTAAATTTTATTTCAAAATGACTTTCAATTTTTTATAAATATATATATAAAAAAAGAACCGGTAATAGTACTATTACTGAAACTAAAATCAAAACTCTCTGCTCATCACAACAAAAACTAGTCACAAAAGGGTGGGGAAAGACTTTTTGGTACCTTTTCTACCATAAGCTTATGAAAAATATTCCATCCATCAAGGTCCAAAGGATGGGAACTAACATGACATATACAGTTTGTTAATGTATGAATGAAACAATTATAACAGCACTTTTGAAAATTGAAAATTTATATGAGACTCTCCTTCATATAAATACCCAATAGTGTATTGAGTTGTAAAGGCATGGAGTATAAGATTGGGTGACAGATGTAAAACAAGGATATGAATGAATAATATAACCTTTTAGTGCTATATAATGTACTATTTAATTGTTTTTTAATTTTTATTTTAAACGAGGATTTCTTTAATAGTGTCGATATATTGGATTTCACTATTTATTCTTTGCCCAGAAAATGTTGGGAACAGAGAGTTTAAAAACATAATAAATAAGTCATCTGCAATTTATTGAAAGAGAATGGATTCCAGAATAAAGTATTTGAATAATAATTTGTTCAGGGGAACAGTGATGTGGAAATGCTCTGTTTGATGTGTATGTTTTTTAAAGGAATCTATAGCAATAGGAGCTAAACTTGAATTGGAATATAGAATTGTTTTCTTTGGTGATGTCAATTACAATTACAATTGCAGGATTTTTCTATTTCACTTTCCTGCACAATATTTTCCCATCCTATCATGAAGTTCCAATTAAGTGTACTAAATTATAATCACACTACAGGTACTCCTCAGGTTAGAATGGGAATTGGGACTATCAGTAAGCAATGTGATTGGAAACCCACATGTGTCGGTATCATTTAGCAATGGAAATCCAGCAGTTCCCATTGCTATCGTTAACTAAATATGACCAATCATTAGATAAGGACTTTCCCCAATCTAAATTACTTCTGGATTGGTCCTTCCCAGCCTCAATAAGACAAGGGACTGCCTCCTCTTCAATTGTCCTCATTTACCCATCTGGAGTATGATGTTTCACAAGGTTAGAATGCCGGGCTGCCGATCAGCAGCTTGCGTTCAAGACCCAGCCCTGCCGCAGGGCAGGGTGAGCTCCCATCACATGCTCCAGCTCCTGCTGACCCAAAAATTCAAAAGCAGTGACCACAAGCAGATTAATGGGTAGCACTTTGGTGATTAGCTTCATCGGGACACAACTGGGCATCCTCCAGGCAACAGTGATGTAACTGGTAAATATTTTCATCACATAAGTAAAAAAAATATCCACCTATCTTCCCCTCCCCAGTAACTCTGTCTTTTCAGTTACCTCACATTCTGTCACCTTTGCTGGCCTTACTGCTGTGTGCTTACTGGCCCTAACTGCCCCGCAGGGCTTCAAGCAGCATTCTTTGGTAATGGTGCTGAGGCTGCTGATGGCTCTAGGGCTCTACTTCAGTCCTAGTACCACTACTGTTGCTAAGGAGTGCTACTGTGCCAGGCAGCAAAGGACCAGAGATTGGGGAGGAATAGAGAGGTGGGAAGAGCTGAAGCAACCCTTTGGTTGTAAGTGTGGGTAGGCTTCTAAACACCTGTATTTTGATCACAAGATTTCATGGGCACTGCAATGGCCATAACTTAGGAGACTGGGTAAATATCATTGATACTGCAACTGCCATAACTTTGAATGGTCACTGAATAAATGGTCATAATTTGAGGACCATCTCTATAGGGTTTTTCTTTTTCTATATTATTCTTGGTTTGTGTATAGAAAGTGCTACTTTGGCTAGAACAGGATCGCAGTATGGATAATATAAGGTCTGCTGCAAAAGCCAGCAATGCCACTTGAATGTGCCAGACTATATCCATGTCTCTTGTTATAGCAATTGTTTGCATAGCTATCATGCAGTTAAAATTCTATTAGCTGTCATTGGCTTTTCAGAGCCATTCCATTCCGTGTTCTTTCCACTATGATTCTATAATGCCAAATTATGCCATCAACACAAGCAGAATAAACAATAGGACTTTTGTCTTCATTCAATAGTCATAGCTTCCTAATATACTTTGCTTCTATTTCTGTTTCTTGGGAAGATTTTTCTCTTTAACTAAGTCTTTCCCTTTGAATTAGTTAACAGCAAGTTTCAATTATTTGTTATCTGCATTGTTGGTTAAATTGATTTTTTTTTTTTAAATCTGGCTTGAAAGCTTCCATAAAAAAAAGGAGGGATATAAATTAATATTGTTGTTAGTATATTTATATCCTCATCTATTAACAGCTAAAAGATTACATGCCACTAATTTTACAACATCCTATTCCTTTGGTAACAAGTAATATCAGAATAATATCTTTTTTTTTTTCATTTCTGTAACTTATATATAGGCCAGAGTGCTTTATAATACCCCCTTTTATCTGTATAAGGCAGGGGTGGGCAAACTTTTTGGCTCGGGGGCCGTATTGACTTTTAAAATTTGACAGACGGGCCGGGTCAGCACAAGATTTTTTGGGAATCACCCCCCCACTCTTTCCCCCCACCCTTCTCCTCCTTCCCCTCCCCTCGGAGGCCCCCTGAGTCAGGAGTTGCTAACGCCAGCACGGCTCCAGTCCCGTGTTGCCTCAGGAAGGGAAAGGCAAAAAGGAAGAGCCGCGGCAGTGCTTTGCAATGGCAGCAGCGGCACTGGAGGCTCAGGCTCAGCAGCTCCTGGTTTTGCCTTTTCCTTCCCAAGGCAAAGTGGGGCTGGAGCCGCATGGAGCTGCGCCAGCGGTAGCAACTCCTGACAGCCCCAGCTGGACACCTGAGCGGAGCCCGGGTGGAACTGCCTGTTGCTGCTGCTGGAGCACTGCCGGGTTGCCTCCTCCAAGCAGGCTGCCCACCCGCCTTCCCGCCGGGCTTCCCCTCCTCTGCGCAGCTTGGGGCCAGCTGCGAGCGCCTGCGAGTTAAAAGGAACCCGAAAGTTGCTGGGAAGTTACTTGGGTTTCCGGGGCTTCCGGGGCTTTGCAAAGGCAAAGTTTGCAGGCGGGAGCATCTTCCCGCTGAGGAGTGTGAAGGGTTCCACCGGGCGGGCAGGACAGGCTGCTTGGAGTGGGCTGCCGTGCGGCTCGGGGCGAGGCGCGAGCGCCCTTGAGTTAAAAGTTGATGGGAAGTTGCTCTGGTGCTGGGAGCAGGCTTTTAAAGTGCCACCTGAGCAAAGTTTAAGCAGCCTGCCCGCTTCTCGGCGGAAAGATGCTCCAGCCTGCAAACTTTGCCTTTGCAAAGCCCTGGAAGCCCTGGAAAACCAAGCAACTTCCCAGTAACTTTTGGCTTCATTTTAACTCATGGGCGCTCACGCCTCGCCCCGAGCTGCACGGCAGCCCACTCCAAGCAGCCTGTCCCACCCGCCGGGCAGAATCCTTTCCAATCCTTGGCGGGAAGACACTCCAGCCTGCAAACTTTGCTTTGCAAAGCCCCGGAAAACTGAGCAACTTCCCAGCAACTTTCAGCTTCGTTTTAACTCGTGGGCGCTCACACCTCGCCCCGAGCTGCACAGCAGCCCGCCCCACCTGCCGGGCAGAACCCTTCCTGCTCCTCGGTGGGAAGACACTCCAGCCTGCAAACTTTGCCTTTGCAAAGCCCTGGAAGCCCCAGAAAACCGAGCAACTTCCCAGCAACTTTCGGCTTCGTTTTAACTCGCGGGCACTCACGCCTCGCCCGAGCCACGCGGTGGAGGGGAAGCCCGGAGTGCCTCTGGGTCACCTCCTCCAAGCAGCCCACCTGCCCACCAGGCTTCCCCTCCGCCATGTGGCTCGGGGCCAGCCACGAGTGCCCACGAGTTAAAAGGAAGCCAAAAGTTGCTGGGAAGTTGCTCGGGTGCTGGGAGCAGGCTTTTAAAGTGCCGCACGAGCAGGACCGCCGAGCCGGGAAACGGGCCACCAAGGCAGGGCAAGGCTCCTCCAGCAGTGGCCTAGCTTTAGGTGGCTCCAAGCAGCCCGCCCTGCCCGCCGGGCGGAACCCTTCCTGCTCCTCAGCGGGAAAACGCTCCAGCCTGCAAGCTTTGCCTTTGCAAAGTTTAAGCCTGGAAGCCCCGGGAAAAAAAGGGGGATTGGCGGGGACTCACCTTCGGAGAGGTCACGCTCGAAGGTGATTTCAAATTCCCAGCCGAGGCCTTTGCAAAGTTCTTTTCTTTCCTAGATCGCTCCGCACTGTTTTGCAGCTTTGGGGGCCACACGGCACAGGGCAAAACGCCAAGCCCAGCGATTTTTTTTCAGGGGCGGGCCAGATTGGACAGACCTGTTAAGCCTGTGTTCCCCAACCAGGGTTAAGGAGGCAAGCTGAACAGAACATGCAGCGTTAGTCAGATAGGCACACAGATAAATGAGTGAGATAAGCTTGTAGGTTTGTTTGTTTGTTTGTTTGTTTTTTGGTAAAAGTTTTATTGATTTTAACAACAGACAAAAAACATATAAGGCATAAAACATGACAAAAAAAATTATTATAACATTCTTCATAAATTTACAGTATATCGGTTGGTTTACCATTCCCTTTTGTGCATCCATTTCATAGTCATCAGAATAATTATATTACATAATAACTCACATTATCAATCATCAATAAAATATCCCAATATCATCACTGAACAATCACTTGACTATAATTTTACTAATTAATACTTAAGCGAGATAACTATAATTAAGTTAAATTATTTTATGACAAATCATGAAATCATACCAAATCTATCTTAATAAAATATTCTTTAAAATTATCAAAACCAAGAAAAATTATATATTCATTATTTCCTAATTTCTAAATATTCTATTATCATATTGTATTATCTAACCATTGATAAAAAAGATCCCAAACTTCATAAAATTGTTTATCTTCTTGTTCTCTAATTTCAAATGTCAATCTACTCATTTCAGCACATTCCAATATTTTCTTAATAATTTCTTCCTCTATTGGTATTTTCTCACTCTTCCAATGTTTAGCAAATACAATCCTAGCTGCTGTTAATACATTTACAATCAGATACTTTAAATTTTTATTATATATATCAGGTACGATTCCCAATAAAAAAATCTCTGGTTTCAAATCTGTGTGTTTCTTTATCATTTTTTCCAGCCATATGCGAATTCTAGTCCAATATTTCCTGGCCTCCTCACAGGTCCACCACATATGGTAATATGAGCCAGGTATCTGATGACATTTCCAGCACTTTTCAGATTTATTCTTGAACATTCTTGCTATTCTCGTTGGGGGAAAATGCCACCTGTAAAACATCTTATACAAATTTTCTTTATATGCTGTTGACATTGTCATTTTATAATTTTGTGACAATTTTTGCCATTTCTCTAAATCAATCCCATATCCAAAATTCTTCCCCCAAGCAATCATTGTTTCTTTAACTTGTTCTTCCTCTAATTTAATTTCCAACAAATAACTATATAGTTTTTTAATCACTTTTTCATCAGTACCTGTCAAAATCCTATCTAAGTCAGTCAATTTATCATAAAATCCTTCTGTTTTAGAATCTTTAAGATACCTTGCATGCATATGAAAACCAATTCATCTTTATACCTTGTTCTTCTAAATTTTGCATCGTTTTAAGTTCACCCTTTTCATCCAGTATTTCCCCATATCTAACTGTTTGTTCCTTCTTATAAGTTATAGGATACGAAAAAGCTTCAATAGTTGATAACCAAACTGGAATTTTCAAATAACATTGTTTCTTAGTTTTCTCCCAATTCAACCATAACGATTCCCGTATATAATGCCTTCTAAAATAACCCTGTGATTTAGTTCCCTTATACCATAAAAAAGCATGCCAACCCAATAATAAATCATGACCTTCTAATGCCAACAATCTAGTTTTTCTTAACGTTATCCATTCTTTAACCCACATTAAGTTTGCAGCTTGATAATACAACTCCCAATTAGGAAGGCCAAATCCTCCTCTAATTCTAGCATCCTGTAAAAGTTTTAATTTTATTCTCGCTTTCTTGCCTTGCCATATATACGTCAACACAATTTTATTTAGTTCTTCGAAGAAATCCTTGCTTAACCTATAGTTGTCATTGATTGGTAGAATTTCAACAAGCAAGATGAATATTTTACCCAGAATTTTATATTTGTTTCAAACAAAGCTTGTATGTTTGTTAACACACAGTAAAAAGAACAGATACGCTTGTGCTATCAAAAATATAGTTTATTCCATTTAGAGTTTATAGCATAGTCAAAATAACAGTCCATTAGTCATGTATCATTTAGTCAGTCCATTCAAGGATATTCAATTAGCAAAGTCCGTGTAGAATATCCAATGTCAGTTCACTTACAATAAATCAGTCCTTTATCTCTCTCCCGTTCCAGTAGGGAAAAACGCAGTCTTCATCCAGTAATTAGGGATCATCAAGCCAGAGAGAGCAAGCTGACGTTCCTTGCTTCTTTTATGGTGCTTTCACAACCACTCCCTTAATTACATTCCTATATTTAAAGTTGCAGACACTTTAACTTATAAACCATGATAACATATTTATTATTTTACCTAAACCAGTTAGGGAAAACAATGTTATCCCTAACAAGACCAACGGGCCAGATGTGGCCCGCGGGCCGTGGTTTGCCCACCCCTGGTATAGGGGGTATTATTCATCATTAGACATAGGAATTAGGCAATGTTTTATATTTAGACAATAAATTAACCTCCACTATGATCCTAGGAAGCCATTCCAATAAATAATACCATAAATTTTACCTGTATTATGGAGATTTTATTGAGATTTATTGCTTGCTATCCCAATGGGGAGGGTTTTTTCTTATTTTTAAATCTATATTAAATTTTGCTATTCCAATGGGGAGGGTTTTTTCTTATTTTTAAATCAATATTAAATTTTCCCCAACCTAGTACCATTCAGGTTCAGAATTATGGGACTGATTGGGGCACATTTATTAAATATCAATGTCTGTTATGAAAAAAAATGCCTCTTATATCAGCTAGCAAACTTGGGCATAGGAAAAGTGATCTGGACTGGATTAAGAAAACTCAATCAGACTTTAATTTGAGTTTCTGTGTGGGATAACTTTTGGTACAATTGGGGGTCAGTTTTTCCAGGGATCAAGAAAAAACTAAGGCTAAGTAATGCAGCCTTATGAATTACACTGAGTCAGTTTGCTCAAAACTGTATTTCCAATTGAAGTAAGTTATTAAGTGGAATACCATACATAGAGACAGAAATGAAGAAGGAAGAAAGTCAGAGAATGCCAAACGGATTGTTGCCCATAGAAATACATCCTCGAGTTACAACCACAATTGAGCCCAAAATTTATGTTGCTAAGCAAACCATTTGTTAAGTGAGCTTGTCCCATTTTTTAACTTTTCTGGCCACATTTGTTCAGCGAATCACCACAGTTGTAAAATTAGTAACACCGTTGTTAAGTGAATCTGGTTTCCTTCTTGACTTTGTTTGTCAAAAGGTCACAAAAGGGGATCCCATGACCCTGGGACACTGCAACTGTCATAAATATGAACCAGTTGCTAATGTGAATCATCTGATAATGGGGATACTGCAATGTTGCTGAGTGTTAAAATTGTTCATAAGATACTTTTTTCAGTGCCTTTGTAACTTTGAACAGTCACAAAGTGAATCACTGTAAGTCAAGGACTACCTGTACAGAAATTTCACCTGAAATATCTATACAGGTAGTCCTTGACTTACAAGAATGAATTTAGTGACTTTCAAAGTTACAGGGGCATTGGAAGAAAAACTGTTTTAAGTCAATGGAGAAGTCAGATTGACTTAAACAACCATGTTACTAACTTAACAACTGTAGAGATTCTCTTAACAACTATAGCAAGAAAAATTATAAAATGAGGCAAAACTCACTTAACAAATTTTTCACTTAGCAGCAGAAATTTTGGGTCCAATTTTGGTCATAAATTGAGGATTACCTGTACTCTTTTGGAAACCAGAGATGGCTCATCAGTCTGCATTTTCCTTGGACCCAACTAGCAATTTCAATCCAAGAATGGGAGACCCTATTATTCAACAACTTTATACTATTGATAATGTTGGATGTCTTCAGAAGATCACAAGGCCAATGATGGCCATTACTTGTGAATTTATTTATTTGTTTGTTTGTTTGTTTGTTTACTGGATTGGATTGGATTGGATTGGATTTTTTAATCACTTACAAGATACAGGTATAAGAATAAACATAGTTTTGAATACGTGAGTTGGATACTTATAAGAAAAAAAAAAAGAAATAATACGACAGGGACGGTAGGCACGATTGGTGTGCTTATGCACGCCCCCTACAGGCTTCTGAGGAAGGGGGTGAGGTCAATAGTAGACAGTCTAAGGTTAAAGTTTTTGGGGTTTGGGGAAGAAACTACAGAGTCAGGTAGAGTATTCCAAGCATTGACCACATTGATCACAATTATTAGTATGGATCCATAATGTATTTCTTAGTTCTTAAAATATTTTTAAAAGTCAACCTGTAGGAGACATAATCACTGTCATTATAATGCAGAATTTTACTAAAGGTCTGAACATTCTCTCAGCTTGACTAATAATACATATCTTTGTGAGCTGCGCTAGAGTGCTCAGTATGATGGTGATGTTCCTGAGAATCACTTAACTAGGTACTCAGAAAAGAGCTACTTAACAGTACTTCACTGCCATTTCTTCTGTGAGTGAAGTTGAGACTTTTGTGGAAATACACAGTCTAAGCAAAGACAAAGCACCAAGAACATTTAGGCTAGTATTTAGAGGTATGTATATATGCCAGTTAAATTTTACTTTTATTTCTTTCTCTCTTTCCCATCACTTATTTAAATAGACTAAACCTACTAATTTTTCATATATACGTAATTTAAATTTGCAAATTACATGCATTCAAATAGATCTTTAGATGAGATGTGATTCTGTGCAATTTTCTTCATTATATTATTTTTGCTGCACAAATCAAGTATTTAGTTTTGCTTTGTCCATCCATTATGTAATAGATGTTGTTCACTTCTTCCACAGCCACCTGGGTTGGAGGCGGTTATATAAATGGAACAGCTGAAGCAGTGTATACTCCAGATTATGGACTTGCCTGGGCTCAGGCACCCATTGGGTATTCACTTAGCCTAGTTGTGGGTAAGCTAGAAACAAAGCAGAAGAAAAATATATTGTTAAAATGACAAAGTTAAAGTTTCAGTCAATATACTATGAATATCTGTTTCTGTATTTCTTTTTCATTGTAAATGAATTTGGGGAGGATGGGTGGAGCCAGCACTACAGATGGTATCTACAGAACTATGTTCATCTATCTTGTAACAAGATATTAAGTACAAAATTGTCAAAGTCTGGTATTTAGTGATTTTTGTGGCCAGTTTTTTAAAATGTATGAGAAATTTAGAGGAAGATCCTTCTCTTATTTTCCTCTCAATATTGAGTGGCATCTAGAATTAGTCATTGTTAGATTAAACTAGTTACTAAACAAGTGAAAAGTGATGGAAATTAAGTCCTGTTGATTTTTATGAATCATAGAATCAAAAACTTGGGACAATTTAGGCCATTGTCTTACTTCCTGTTCAGGGCAGGAGTACAAATTAAAGCATTTAAGCATATGGGAATACAACCTTTGCTTTAATATACCCAACCCAGTATTGTAACTAAGTTTTCACTACTGAGTTTTTCCTCAGTTGAGATAACTGTTCTACTAAATAAGACTAACTAAAGGAGTTGCACAAATTATGTCTGTGTCCAAGTGATAATTTTTATTCTTTTACTGAAAGACCTAATATTGATTATACTATTCCACTAATTATTGCACTATCAATCAGTAATAGGAACAACTATGAGAACTTCAATTCCATTACTATATAGCCACTTTGACAATCATTGAAAAGAAAGACTTATTGGATTATTATATTGTGGAAAATTATTTAGATATCAGTTATGTCTCTCATAAGCAGACAGATATTACTGATAAAACCAAACGTTCTCCATTTTTGCATCTGGCTACTTGACCCAGAAAAATAATTAGAATCCAATCTTTTTTTTTTGTAATGAATCTTTTAGGTGGCTTGTTTTTTGCCAAGCCCATGCGTTCCAAAGGGTATGTGACAATGTTGGATCCATTTCAGCAAATTTATGGAAAACGGATGGGAGGGCTTATCTTCATACCTGCCCTGATGGGAGAAATGTTCTGGGCAGCAGCCATCTTTTCTGCACTAGGTGAGGAATTTTGTAAACAAATTGATTGTATAAAATCAGTCTGAATAAGGATGAAATATGCAAATTGATAAAAATGTTCTTTTAAACAAATGCTTAAAAATTGAACAAGCCTTCCCAAAATTAAATGATAACTGCAATGTGGTAGTACTAATCAGAACACTGATACTAAAATACTGTGTAGAAAAGGCAGGTGTTATCTTTTTTTATAGTAATATTTGAAGAGAGTAATCATAGGATTTAACTGTACAATTGGATTTAAGGAAATTTTGAGTGCGGATGGCACAATTCAAAATATAATTTTAAACATTTAAAACATTTGGCCTATGTAGTGAATACCTTAATATTTGAAAGTCTAAGTATTGTACCTGTGTATGTATAATACATATATATGCTGTTTAGTTGCAACATAGAAGATTGTGCATGCTAAGCTTTTACATTATCACTGCAAACTTGCATATACATTTAAATGTGGATATTTTATAAATGAGTAATTTTATGAAGACATAAAATTGAATAATTTTATTTATTTATCTATTTAGATTGTATAAGATCATTCTACTCACAATTTATGACTCTGGGTGAACTACACCAGTAAAAATAAAATACAATAAAAGTCAAAAATAAATACAGTACAAAACACAATAATTTAGAGACAAAGCTGGGTATTACAAAACACTTTTATAGCAGAATGGTTCATCTACTATCGTGATATAATAATAGTGATATCACTTTAGTTTTCATTCAGGTTGGCAACTAATAACAATATATGCCTTTGAATATTGATTAAACCAATATAAATGTTAATTTATGATCTATAGCCTGTTAAGTCATATGTCATGTCTTTAAACTATTCTAAAAGCAAAGGGAGCTGGAATTAACAAAACTTCAAGGAAAGACATTCCACCACGCAAAAGTCATATAGAGAAGGACTTTACTCATATGCTAGATAAATAAACTCCTGATTGCAAGATCATTTTCAGAAAAACCTATCTAAAGATGTCGATGAAGGTTTTCAGTTATCCAAGTAGAGTTGTCTGTTGAGTCATGGCAACTGGACTTAAGTCCAGTTGTCATGACTCAACTTCCAAACCTATCTAAAGATTTAATGCCCATCAATTAAGTTGTTCATAAGACAGAAAGTCTCTAAGATGACTATGTATGGCTTTAAAGGCAAACCCCAACATGAAGCTCTAAAGAAACCCACTTCCTACGTTGAATGAGCAATTTGAAATCCACAACTGACAGATTATTTTCCCTGATATTTATTTACTTACTTGTTTAACTGTTGTACTGCTGACTATAAATGACAATTTTTCAATTTAAAATAAATGTAAAATTGATAAGCTAAAAGTGGTTAAAATACCACTTCAGCAAGCATCATTAATGACTGATATTACTGAGTATTTATATTATTAAAAGCTTACAAGAAAAAATGTGCTTTAAAGGATTTTTAAATAGCTAATAAAGATGTAAGGCACTTGCATTCTGTAGGAAATACAATCCAAAAATATGCAAAGGCTTGATCCTGTTGCTTCCTATAGTATTTTAAAAGGATCTGTATAAACCTCCTTATGAAAGGCTGCCCCATATAATAAAAAGACCACATTTTTAAAGCTGTTATCTTTTAGAAATGGACTCAGCTTTCATATCAACAAAAGCTGATAAAAGGCACTCGGGGCTATTTCCTCAATCTGTGAAGATGAAGAAAGGTTGGCTCCAGAAGCTTGCCTTTAAACTACGATGTGCTCTTTTTAGGAGAGTATAATCCCATTCTGAATATACACATTTACCATGATTTTGGAAGGCTGGCCACTCACAACGATCACCTCCATCCTGTCTGGATTTTATTTCAGTGTATTATCCCTCTTCCAGTTCATTACCCTTCAGGCAGACATTGGAAGAATACATACTAAAATATCCTAAACTTCCTAAAATAACACAGAGAAATTCATTTGGGTTTTCAATACATCAGCATATCGCTCAGCAAAAAAAAATAAATCATAATCTTTCCCAACATTTTCAAGTAGGAGACAGAGTGGAGTTCTGAGCAAAATGATATAATAGTTCTTGTTTCAAGGAACAAATATCTACAAATGATATCATCTGAAATATAACTGAAAGATAGAAATGGAAAACCTGTACAACCATGCCTTCTGTTCCCAGATTTCTCTCGTGAGAATTCCTCTTCTCATAATCTAGGCTGAAATCAGTTAATTCATACCACAAGAATCTAAGAACTCTGATTAACTGTATTTATTAGGAAATAGATTAAGGTCATAGCACAAGAATTCTAGTGATGACTTTCAAACAAAACAGATATATATCAGCAGCCTATGGTAGAGAAACTCTTTCCCTTTACTCCAAGCTTTTTCATACAGCTTTTATAAAAGGGATAAGACTTGCCTTTCCTGTAAAAAGTGAGACAATTTGTACCTGCTCTTTATTTTAGTAGCCATTATTCCTTTTTATCGGGATCAGCATGAGAAATAACTCTTTTACCATGTAACTAATACTGAAAGCCACTAAGCAAGTCCAGGAGTATCAAGAAAACCATACACCCTCTGTCAGTGTCCAAACAAAAATCATTTTTCAAGCCAACTTAAAGTCATGTCAACCCCATAGATCAATCTGAAATGGGTCAAGAAAATCTTTCCTGTAGAATCGTCTGCAGGTAAGAAGCTGCTCCCATTGTCTCAATTGTCCTAAATAATGATCTTATATAAGAAGGGTTAAATTTGCCCTATAATTCCTTAACTCCAAGGTATCTGGAACGGGCTTCTCAAATGAAGTTTAAGAAACAAGCTTGCCTCCTTTAGGGGGCCATTTATCATAAGGCATCTGTAATATCCTTCCAGTTACAACTGACAATGCAAAATATCACAAATTGAAGCTTATGTATTCTAACAATGAAAGATAAGTTATTAAATATCATTAACTGTTTTCAAGGTGACATCCAGATTGCCAAAAGCCTGAGGTACACACACTTAATATGTATCACTTTTCTGGAATATTTTATTTCGAACTGTACTTATTAGGAGGAAGATCAGGTTCTTTAGAGGGCTGGAAACTTTCTAAAAGCTGACACAGCTATCAGAACATAAAATAGCCCTTAAAGTTATAATATTTTTTTCCTAATAATGACTTGACAATTCCAATACCAATCTACTATCCCCACCACTACTGTGATTGCTACCACAGGTTCCTGTGCCCTCATTGCAAACTCACTTTATCAACTCAATTTAATATATCAACTCAATTTAATATAATAATTGGTCTTTATTTTCCTGTTGTACATCTTGATTTGGGACAATATACAAAATTATATAATAAATAAATCATGTAAGTGGGGGTAGGGAATCCATCTGATAAATCTCTGAACTGTCCTTTGCAACTTTTGTCATCTAACAACCAATCACTATGTATATAGAGTGGGTTGCCCATGAAATGTTTTAAAATAAATAAAATAATCAGCCTTACTTCCAGCTGTGTTTTGATTATCTGGAAAGCAACAGGGAGGTTTTTAATTATAATTTTATTGCAAGTGCTTCAGAAACCAAGAATAAACTACATGCTGAAGTGATGGAAACTTGAGTGGCTTAAACAATTTTCAGGGAATTTAAAATGCAAGTTTTTTTTAAATACAGTTTGCTGTATGTGAAAGCTTTCTGTTGTGTTTCACATTGTGGAAGCAGACATTGTAAAAACCTGTTATGCTCACAAAAGGACAACTTATAACACAAGAACTATGATTTTACTGCTGGGGAATTGGTGCCACTTATATGCACATTGAGTCAGGACCAAGGACAGCAACACATTCAAGCATAAGCACTATGTTTTGTCCATGAAACTTTGGATATTAACAGGATCATTTATATAGTTAGGTAACATTATCGGGGTCTATCCACATGTTCATTTCAAATGTGCTGAGCAAACCCTACAACTCTCATAATTAACTTTAGAAACAATGGCTAGACTAGAGTAATATATTTCAGTGTAATCTACCAGAATAACAATTATATTCTTCCAGTTTGTTACTACAGAATTTCATTCAGCACTTCTTAATTTCTTTACCTATTTCTTTTCTCAAGAGTCACTGCATATGTTGCATTTCTTACACTGGTATCATTTCACATAGTTTACTATGCTGAGCACTGCATTCTCATTCTCTCTCTCTGTCTCTCTCCCTCTCTCTCCTTCTCTCCCTCTCCCTCTCTCCCTCCCTCCCCTTCTCTCCCTCCCCCTCTCTCTCCCAGATATCTTTTTACTGATATTTAATTTAGAATATGATGAGCTTCATTAGATCCTTGAGAAGATAGTATACAGATCATACTACATAAATTTTCTGCAAGAAGAGTATTGTCAATCCTTTCCTTTTTTTCCCCTTATGAAACTATAATCTTGTTTTAGAAACAGAGATAAAAAGGTACAAAAATGAACTTTTCAATCACATTGAAACACTCTGGAAAGTACATAAATTGTTAGCAGACATTTAAATTATTTCTCTGCCTTGTTACAGGTGCCACCATAAGTGTGATCATTGACATCAACATAAGCTTTTCAGTTATTATTTCTGCCTCCATTGCAACCCTGTACACCTTAGTGGGAGGACTTTATTCAGTAGCCTACACTGATGTGGTACAGCTGTTCTGCATTTTCTTAGGACTGGTGAGTTTTTTGCATTTACTTTTCCATATATCATACCAAGGTGATTGTATTTTATACCCAGCAGAGGAAGAAGATGCTTCATGTCAATACAGATTACAAGAACATGCTGATTAATGTGTGGAAGAGAGGGAATATTAAGAGTCTATATGACTCTTGTCTTAACTATTGTTTCAGAATAAGCACCATAATTATAAATTGTGATTTAATATAAATCACAATTATAACCATAATTGTGATTTATATTAAAAAGGGATCAAATCTGAACATTGATTGAAATCAGTGGTGGTATTCTACTGGTTTGGTGAACCGGTAGTAAAAAATGCTACCATTCGGCCGAACTGGTAGTAAAAAAATAGCTACTGGTTCTGCTAAACCAGTATTTCTTTTTTTTCCCCTGACAATCAATTGTTCCAGGGGTGGGATTCAGTTTTTTTTACTACTGGTTTTGTGGGTGTGGCTTAGTGGGCATGTCAGGGGAAGGATACTGTAAAATCTCCAGTCAAAGGGAGTATTTGTTGGTTCTCTGAACTACTCAAAATTTCCACTACTGGTTCTCTAGAACTGGACAGAACCTGGTAAATACCACCTCTGAGTTGTTCTGACAATCAGCTGTGCTGGGATTTCCCTTGCTGTCTTATTGCTTTGCCCAGGAGACTTCCCTGAACTCCAGGAGGCAAAAAAAAATGGGATGTTGGAGGGGGGTGCTGCAAAAAAAGCCATGCCCACCCAGTCATATGACCATGCCCACCTAGCCACTCCCACCTAGCCATGCCCACAGTACCAGTAGTAGAAATATTTGCATCCCACCCCTGATTGGAATCAATTGAAGAATTGCTGATGAATTGCAAGATTGCAGATAGTGAGAGAAGTTGATTTGTATCCAAGAGAAGAAGATATGAAAAATGGCAAGGAAGGATGATGGCATAATCATGGTTTTTGATTCGCAAGTGCCTTTGAACATCTACTGTATCCAGGATACAAGAACAGAATCTGATTGGGCTGTCAGTTGAGTTAAATCCTTCACTTCTGGCCACAGTATCTTTTTTGAGGGCACCATTTTTAGTGCGTAACAGGCATGTGATAACTACAGTTCTGCTCTCCAAACTTTGCTACTGCTTCTCCCTCTGTTCTTCCCTCCATTGTTCACACATTTAATATAGGAAGAGAATGCTTTCATTTAGCTCAAGACCAGAATTTTCTCCCTTCCACTCCATTGTATCCAGATTATTTCAGTAGGAAAAACTGAAAGCAAAATCTCAACCCCCTCATTTAAATTTTGCTTATTCCAGTAAAACATACCTTCAGTACTCCCTCTCTTTGTGCACACAGAGGCAAACAAGTATCTACTTTCCACGAGAAAAGATACCCATCTTTGATGCAGAAGAAGGCATTATGATGGAGGAAACCTTTGTTTGCCTTTGTTTATAGAAAATATATGCAAAGAAATAGTGTTCTCTACCTACTTTTGCACAAAAAAGGCAGAGATCCCTATCAGAGAATATACCTCTTCCAGAAAATAAAATAAATTGTATTTATTTATTTAATTTATTAAGAAGATTTGCATGGCCACCCAACTTAGTTGCAGTGACTTTGAATGACTTACAGAAGTAAAACCCCAAATACAAAACTCAATAAACCCTCAGGTGGCAACAATCATTCCCCCAATATTGGCAGAATTGACACATTTTATTTCTTTATATCTTACATTTTCTTTTATTTATCCCATCCCTCCCTCAATTTCTCTTCCCCATGCTAGAAAATACTTGTCTTCAACTTTAAATACATTGTCTGATCTTAACCTTATAGTTATCTGTTGCCTTATGGATCAGATTTAAATATGACTGATCACATGTTTAAGAAGGCCTTTTAATAATAATATCAGATAGTCAGCATCCACTTAGCATCTATGTTAATTATATCCTGACGAGGATTCTTGGATCCAGTAGAATATATATAGTTCAGATCACTCTGCTAAACAAATAATTCCTTCAACTCTGTCCAACTATTTACAAAATCTCCACTACTGTTACTATTAATCTTCTCATCACCCTTTATCACCCATCCCCTCCCACTTGTGACTGTATGACTGTAACTTTGTCATTTGTATCCTTATGATTTATATTAACTTTCCTAGTATGATTGATTGCTTATTGTACCCTATGACTATTATTAAGTGTTGTAGCTTATGGTTCTTGACTCTTGATGAATGTATCTTTTCTTTGATGTACACTGAGAACATTTGCACCAAGACAGATTCCTTGTGTGTCCAATCATACTTGGCCAATAATGAATTCTATTCTATTTTATTCAGATATGAATTGTGGAGACCTTGGTGTTCTCTGAGCTTGCTATCTTGCTTGCAGTTGTTTCATTACTATAAAATATTTTCCAACAAACTAGATGCCCATGCAAAACTTTATTTAAAAGTGTCTGATTATTCCAATACAACACAAGCTATGAAAAGGATACATTAAAAACCATACATCAAAAACATCTTAGAAACAACAGACTATTACAACCAGGTGGCATTATAGTAGTTCACAAGCTAACTAAAACCCCTCAAACTATCTTAAGTAAACCAAAGGCCCAGTAGTCCAAGAACAAAAGAAACAGGATTCATCTACAACATAAAGTGTAAAGTCTGTAACAGCCATTATATAGGACAGACAGACAGAAGACTGGCAGAGCACATCCATGAATACCAACTAGCAAGCAGAAGACACAATGGAAATTCCTTCATTTCACAACACATGGATAGGCTCAACCACAGTTTCAACTGGAAAATTGTGAGGATCTGTTAAGCCTGGTTTCCCCAACCAGGGTTAGGGAGACAAGCTAAAACAGAATGTGTAGCTTAGTCAGAAATGCACACAGATAAATGAGTAAGCTAAGCTTGTATGTTTATTAACATACAGTAAAAATAACAGATACGCTTGTGCTATCAAATATATAGTTTATTCCATTATGAGTTCATAGCATAGTCAAAATAACAGTCCAATAGTCATGTATCACTTAGTCAGTCCATTCAGGGATATTCAGTTAGCAAAGTCCATGTAGAAATATCCTATGTCAATTCACTTACAAGTCAGTCCTTTGTTTTCTCTCCCATTCGAGCAATGCAGTCTTGTTTCTTTGCAGTAATCAGGGATCATCAAAGCCAGAGAGATAGAAAGCTGCAGCCTTGCTTCTTTTAAAGTGCTTTCACAACCACTCCCTTAATTACTATCCCACAGTTAAAGTTGCAGACACTTTAACATACAAACTATGATTACATATTATTATTTACCTAAACCAGTTAGGGTAAAACAATGTTATCCCTAACATTCTCCCCTTTTAGGAAATAATAATATAACTATTTACATCTTTAAATCATATTTGTTACAACTCTCTTTAAACTTAATTACTCCTTGAGCTTTTGTAAATTGGTCTGCAATGTTTTCTTCTGTCATGCAGTATTCCAATTTAATTAGCCCATTCTTTACAGATTCTCTAACATTTAAGTATCTTAAATCAGTATGCTTTGATCTAGTTTTTACAGCAATACTAGTAGCTAACTTTATAGCTGCTTGGTTATCCTCGAACACAATAATGGAATCTTTTACAGTTATACCCATGTCTAATAATAACTGTTTGTACAGAATTAAGTCAGTGCATAGTAATGACAGACATGAAAATTCGGCTTCCATTGTGGACAAACTGATATGCTGTTGTCTGATTGACCTCCACCCTATTAGTGTCTTACCAAATAATATAGCCATCCCAGATGTTGATTTTCTTGTGTTTATATCAGTTGCAAAACTTGCATCTGCATAGGCACTAAGAATCAAATCACCCTTTGGTTCTATATACAATGCATGGTTCATTGTTCCTTTAAGATATCTTAAAATTCTCTTTAATGATTGCCAATGACATTGTTGTGGATCTGAATTAAAACGTGCCAGCTGATTTACACTATAAGCTATATCAGGCCTTGACCAATTGCTGATATATGATAAGCTACCAATCAAAGATTGATATATGGATTTATCAAATTTGGGACTTTGATCATCAGTTTGGCAAACTTCCTGACTCATTGGAGTCTTTGCCAGTTTACAAAGTTCCATTTTAAACGTTTTAATTAATTGGCAAATTTTATCTTCTTGAGATATCTTAAAACCATTTTTTGTTTTGTTAATTGTCAATCCTAGATACTTTTTAATTTCACCTAAATGCTTTAATTTTATCTTTTTGGCTAATAATGTTATATTTTCATTAGCTTCATTATTAGTCTTAGTTATCAAAGCAATATCATCTGTAAATAATAACAATAATGACACCGTTCCATTATTTTCTCTTTTAAACACACATGGATCTGCTAAACCAGATTTAAAACCTATATTGTTTAACTCTTTCACAATATATTGGTTCCACTCAAAGCCAGATTGTTTCAACCCGTAAAGACTCTTTTTGAGTTTCCAACAATCATTACTATTTTTATTATCCTTTATACCTACTGGTTTTCTTAAATATATAGTGTGCTGCAATGGTGCATGCAGATAAGCAGTTTCTACATCTAAATGGTTAATGACATAGTTTTTCTTAGCTGCCCACACTAATGCTGCTCTTAAAGATGTTGCTTTAAGACTTGGTACAAAAACTTCATCGTAATCAGATGCAGTTTGATTAAATCCTTGAGCTACTAACCTAGCTTTATGGGTAACAGTCCCATCATTTCCAGTTTTTACTTTAAATATCCATTTGCACCCAATGGATTTTTCTCCTGGAGGTAATTTAGCATCTTCATAAACTTTCATTACCTTTAATGAATTTAATTCCTTTTCCATTGCCTTTTGCCAATTCTCCTGATCCTTAGCAGGATACATCCTAAGTTCATCTACACTAGTTGGAACTTTAGTTACTTGGCAAACTATACTTGCTTGATATCTATCAGGTGGTCTAGTTATACGTGTAGTACGTCTAGGTATTATAGGACTTACAGGTGGACTTTCCTTTATTAACTCTTCTTGATTATCTAACTCTTCCTGATCAACTGTTTCCTATTGTTCTGGTCCTATTTGCTCTTCTTGGACTTCTTCTTTAATTGGACTCTTCTTATAACTAGTCTGATCTTTCTGCCTTTTGTAGGGTTCAACAATTACTTCATTATTTAAATCTTGCTCTACATGTTCTAGGAATTTTGCACTAGCACTGGTGTAAACTCTAGATGTACCTGGTTCCCAGAATCTATAAGATCTATGATTAGATGTATATCCTACAAAATATAATCTTTTAGCTGTATGCTGTCCTTTTTGTCTAAGTTGTGAAGGGATATGCACCCATGCTGGTGCTCCAAATGTGTGCATGTAACTTAAATCAGGTTTTGTACCATGCCACAGTGTGAATGGTAATTCACCTGTTGTTGAATTAACAACATTATTTAATATATGATTACCACACATTATTGCTTCTCCCCATAAATTGTCAGGTAATCCTGAATCAGACATCATAGTTCATGCCATTGATTGTAATATTTGGCCTCTTCTCTCTATAAAGGCATTATGTTGTGGCCTATATGGTGCAGACTTTTTATGTTGAATTCCTAACATTCTTAGTCTGTTCTGGAATTTATTATTTGTAAATTCTGTACCATTATCTGTTATAAGAGTTACTAATTTCTTTTTAGTTTTCCTTTCAGCAAATTTAATCCAATTAAAGAGATTTTGATACGTTTCAGTTTTGCTCTTCATTAAATAGCAAAACCCATATCTAGAATAGTGGTCCATTATACTTAGTATGTAACGAGCTCCTCCTACACTTGGTTTTTTCGGACCTATTAAATCTGCAAATACTACCTCTAAAGGTTCTTTGGTAGTAAATCCATCAACTCTATTAGCCGGTGTAACCCTTGCTTTGCTTTGATTGCAAATATTACATTGCAAATACTTATGACAAGGTTTTAAACTTATTCCCTTAGATAATTCAACAGTTTTCTTAAGTATTTTAAAATTTAAATGCCCTAGCCTTCGATGTAACAAGTGAATACATTCATCATGAGGTTTCTTATTATCATAAACCATGTTAGCCACCTCTTAACCATTATCATTTAACACATATAATTCACCTCTTAAAGATGCAGTAATTCTCTTATCTTCTTTCTCAATTATGCAGTTATCTCCCCTAAAAGTAACTACATATCCTAGTTTAACCAAAATTCTTACTGAAATTAAATTAAACTTAAGTTGTGGTACATATAACATTTTTACATTCTCTTTTATAAAAGAACAATATGCTATACCTTGACCTTTAGCTTTCAGTTTCCAGCCATTGGCTAACGATATCTGCTGTGTACTCTTGGACATTTTAATAAAATTTTTCTTATCATTTGTTATACAATGTGATGCTCCACTGTCAACCACCCATAAATTATTTTTTACAGCTCCGTTAGTATACATGGCTAACTCTAAATTTTTATTTTTCTTTTGATGACATTTAGTATTCTGGCCAGTGTTCTGGCGCTTTGCCTTTTTACAAAATCTTGCCAAATGTCCTCTTCCTCCACAATTAAAGCACTTTTTAATTGCGTATGCAGTAGGAGTTTCATTATCTTCTTTTTGAGGTTGCTGCCTCCTTAATTCGTCTCTTTCAAGCCTTCTTCTGGCCTCTTCAATCAATCTGCCAGTTATATCAGTTAAAGTTAGGCTTTCCTTTGGCAATATTTCAAGGGAAGTTACGTAGTTATCATAGCTTTCATCAAGGGAAGATAGAATTATGTAGACTTGGTGTAGTTCAGAGAAAATAAGCTCTTTCTCGTGCAGTTCTTGAAAAATGCTTTGCATAGTTTTCAAATGACTCAGCATATCACCATTCTTATGGAGATGTGTACTGAAAAGTTTCCGTGTTAGATTTATGTGAGCACCAACATTATCTCGAACATAAATCCTCTTCAGCTTCTGCCAACACCCAACAGCTGTTTTTTCTCCGTGGATATAAACAAGTTGCATATCAGTTAAGGTTAAAGCAATAATGCAAATAGCTTGTTGATTTTTATGCATAAATTCTTCTATCTTTAATCTGTCTTCATCATCCTCTGGATCCCATTCTTCTACGTTTGGTGGATTTTCAATTATGTTCCACAAACCTTCTCTTCGTAGAAGCAGACTACATTTCATAGACCATGATACATAGTTTGTTCCATCCAACTTGGATATCAGGGACAAACTTTGTAGATTGACTTGTGCCATGTTTTCTTATATGGATATAAAACTATAATTAATAAAACACAGCTGTCTGTTTACTGTAATGTATAACAACACAAACTCTCACTTTTACATAAATCTGTTTTATCCTAGTTAAACTGACTTTGCAGCCTCTGGGCCCATAACCAGTGTTAAGCCTGGTTTCCTCAACCAGGGTTAGGGAGACAAGCTAAAACAGAATGTGCAGCTTAGTCAGATAGGCACACAGATAAATGAGTGAGCTAAGCTTGTATGTTTATTAACATACAGTAAAAATAACAGATACGCTTGTGCTATCAAATATATAGTTTATTCCATTATGAGTTCATAGCATAGTCAAAATAACAGTCCAATAGTCATGTATCATTTAGTCAGTCCATTCAGGGATATTCAGTTAGCAAAGTCCGTGTAGAAATATCCTATGTCAATTCACTTACAAGTCAGTCCTTTGTTTTCTCTCCCGTTCGAGCAATGCAGTCTTGTTTCTTTGCAGTAATCAGGGATCATCAAAGCCAGAGAGATAGCAAGCTGCAGCCTTGCTTCTTTTAAAGTGCTTTCACAACCACTCCCTTAATTACTATCCCACAGTTAAAGTTGCAGACACTTTAACATACAAACTATGATTACATATTATTATTTACCTAAACCAGTTAGGGTAAAACAATGTTATCCCTAACAGGATCCTAGACCAATCTAAATGCAAAAACACTAGGGAATTCCTGGTAGTTTGTCATTCAGACAAATCAGTCATCAATAGACACACAGAGATAAATCAATAGGTACATAGAGATAAATTACATTTACATTCCATTGAAAAAAATGCAATTAAAAAAACTAAGAAGGATCCTCTATAGCAGTCTAAACCCGATAAGCAGGGATTAACATGAAACAAACAATCAAGGGGAGGAACCGTCTAATCAAGAAACTGCCAAGGGAAAAAAACCACACCCCACCAACAATGGTAGTGTAAGCTGTTTATAAACAGGGAACAAAGCCCACTAGCACTGATGATGTTACCTAGTTGAGTGATAAAACATCTGCAAGCAAACAACCAAGTTCAGAGAGTTTCAAAGACTTGACAAAGATGTGAAGTTACAAACATTTACTTATTGTGTTCTTAAAGACTTGCCCAGTCACATCAGTAAGTGCAATGCAATGTAGACTTTGTATGAGGAGTGTGTGCAAGAGAGTATATGTAGACAGATGTCTCTCTTTTCCGCACATACTACTTCCTTTTCATTCTATAGTTCCAACATGCCTGTATACACACACATATGTAGAGCTGAATACTGTTATAAAACTGGAGCTCAGTCTTCTGCTTAAGTAGGTTAAGCTACGTTCACTGATGCTTATTACCAAATAAATACAGCCAAGAGTTCCCAGTCCCAAGAATCAGAATGAGGCCATTGAATTTGTTCTGTATTCCTAGTAATGTATGTTCCCTTTTTAAATAAGAGGCTACAGATTCATACCTTTTGTTCCTAAAACAGCCATTTTCATTCTCTGATCCAATTCGTTCTAGAAATAGAATGTGAATTCAAAATAGAAAATAGAATTCTCCTTTCCTTCACAAGAAGATAATGTGAGCAATATGTTTTCAGGAAAATAATTTCAGTTGCCTACAATTTCTCCCGAATGATTAAAGGAAAGCCAGTTAAACAGCAAAGGATTGTTTAGGTTTTAGGTTCTGTTCTCTCACTGTCAGACACACACATACCATAGTAGAATCAGAGAAAGGACCTTCTGCTACCAATTTTGAAACTTCCTGCCAAAGAAGATGACTTCAGTTCCATGCCTGTTGTCTTTCAATCTCAAAGACCTTTAAAAAAGATATGATTCTGATACATAATCTCATTTGTTTGAAGGAGCAAGTTGCAGCCAGTGGGAACAATAAAGTGTTTATTTTCTCTGGATGTGTTTCTTTCCATACATTTTTAATTGGTATATTTTAATCTTTGAATGATCATATTTCCATTTTATAGTATTGTTACCAATCTTCTCTGTTAAGTTTGGTAGAAAGATAAGAAAAAAAGTAAATAAAACTATTTCAGTATAATTCTTGCCTGCAAAATGTTTTGCAACTAAAAAATGACAAATGAAAAAGATAAAATGCAAAAATGTTTATGCCATACTGTCTGTTTCCTTTTTTTTTTTTTTTTTTTTTTACAGTGGATCAGCATCCCATTTGCCTTGGCCCATCCTGCAGTAACAAACATTGGTTACACAGCTGTGCATGAAGTATATCAAAAACCCTGGCTTGGAACCATTAAATCACCTGACATATGCAAATGGATTGACGATTTCTTCTTACTGGTGAGAAGGTTAAAATAAACCGCTTAAGGTTTATTTTCTAAACCTCTTAAATTACAAATTGTCTAATGCTGGGAGAGACAACCCAGATCCCTCCAGATGTTTTGGAGATCAGCTCCAACCAACAAGGAATTGTGTTGGTTGTAATCCAAAATGATTGAACTGTACAATTATGTGCCCTAGCAAAATAACTTTGAACTATTGGACAAATAACCTTCTAAATTTATCTGTATGCTGAATTACCGTTATATGACATTGTGAAAAAGCAGAAGACCTCTATTGCAAGTGTCTTAGGAAGTCTTCTAATAGTGAGTATGATAGGATTCAGTAGATCTGGAAGAGAAGAATGATTAGATAGATGCATAGATCCAATTTTAAAGATTGGATAAATGTGTTTAGAAAAAAAAATATTTAAAATGTTGAAGTAGGAAGGTATATTTCTGGGTTACAGAGCAGGATAGAAATATGTGAAGGAGCAGGATAGAAATTGGTTTAATAGATAAAATTCCCAATACAATTTCTGTAACACTTCTGAATTCCTTATGCAAAGTTAACATAAAAATGATGCATCAGCAATTGGTTTTTAACCCAGTGAATATTTAAAGCCAAACCAGCTTCTCTGTGGATAAACAGTTATTTCTCGAGGTTTGCTGATCATGTCACTGGAGATCCCTTTCTGGAACTATTTTCTGTCCAGAAGAAAAGGAATTAGAGTGTTTCTCAATGACAACTTTAAGATGTCTCAATTTTAATTCTCAGAATTTTGCGAGTAGAAGTCCACACATCTTAAAGTTGCTGAAGTTTAGAAGCACTGAATTAGAGACAAGCTAAGGATGAAGGAATTGTGGAAAAATGTGCAACAACTTTCTTCTCTCCTGCTGCTTTGTTGAAATGTAACCCAAAGAATAATGGGATTTGGGGGGAAATCTAGCTTAAAGGGACAACTTTCTTTCTGGCTCAGCTTAAATATCATATTCCAAACTTTGGTCAGGAAGAAAATATTTAAAGCACTTTTTTTTTTTACTGCTGAAGGTATAGGTTTGGCTGCTAGGCAAATGGGTTCAATAAAGGAGCATGTTAGCTAAATGCGTTTTTGCTTGGATTCATGCTATTTGCCAGGAATGAACGGTTGTGATGTTATTTATGATTATTTGTAGATGTTAGGAGGAATCCCATGGCAAGCCTATTTCCAGCGAGTCCTTTCTTCTTCATCAGCTATGTATGCACAAATGCTCTCTTTTCTGGCAGCTTTTGGATGTCTTGTAATGGCAGTACCTTCAGTGCTTATTGGTGCCATTGGTGCATCAACAGGTACATCAACTATTTATTATAATAACAAATTAATGGTTCTGAGGGTTCAAGAAATGAGCCTCTACACAGTTTGAAAGTGAATATCTAGCAATAAATGAATATCCAGAGTAGAGATGTGTTATCTCAAAGCTGTAGCAACCTTACAATGTTTGCAATATATCAGTGCTATTTTCATCATTATGGTATAGTCCCCAGTAGTATTAAAACAAATATGCTATCCCAAACATTTCAAAGAAGAATAGAATTCAGTTTGGAAAGGCCATTTGGGCAACTGATCTATTTAAATTCTAATTGTATCCATGATGTACTGTATAGTTGATCTTTATGAAACATGAATTAAATGCTTAGCCTAAAGCCTTTTAAAGTCTACTAGATTTCACAACTGCAAATTTGGCATAATACTAGCCAAATTGGCATCTAAACCATAAATTTAAAACTTGTGAAGGTATATTTTGTATTTTGATTGTGAATATTGACAAAGACCACAGAATTCAGCAATTAAATCCAACTTTTTATTTATTTATTTTTAAAACCCTGTTTTTAGAATTGGACAGAATAGATACCAGAATTGTAAAGGGAAGAGCTTTATCACGATCCAGTACATTAAATAAACATTCCTGTTAGATACATCTTGTATGTCTAAGATTCTTTAATTGGTGATCATGTTTTGATGTCAGATTGTTTATGAGCCATAACTACTCTAATTATTAATTTCTTTTTTCAGGTACAGGTCTATCCACTAGTACTGTAATTAGTGTATGTTTATGTTACAGCTTGGAATCAGACTGAATATGTTGGTGAAGACCCTAAAACTAAAAATGAAAGCGACATGATATTACCAATTGTCCTTCAACATCTTTGTCCAGTGTACATTTCGTTCTTCGGCCTTGGGGCAGTGTCTGCTGCTGTAATGTCTTCTGCTGACTCTTCCATTTTATCAGCAAGTTCTATGTTTGCACGAAATATATATCAGCTTTCATTTCGGCAAACTGTAAGGCTATATTATAAACACAGTATCATTTTGTAATGTTACAAGAGCTGTAGTTGGCAGTTGATGCTTTCATGTATATAGGAAGGAAAGAGTACCTTGAATCATTTGGTGTTCAAACTATGACAATCATTGAGAAGTAAAGGAATTATGCCCCCTTGCTTCTGATATTCTCAAACTTCTGGATGTTTTAGAAGCAAAAATCTGCCATAGTTTTTTTTTTTTTTTTAAATAACAAATTTTATTAATTTTACAAAAATACAAAATCCAGGCATAACAACTTGAAAAATCTTTTCTAAAAAAAAAATAATAATAATTAAAGAGAGCCAATAGAACATACAAAATAATTCCAAATTGTAATATCAATATTTACATTATCTATTTAACTTCATATCTTATCCAGATTTCTCCTTTTATCCAAATTATATTTCTTGCTTATTAAAATTTTATTGCCTTTCATAAACATACATAACACAGAACATAGAAAAACAAAACAAAACTAAAACATCTTTTCTGAAGGCTGCCTGATCCCGGGTTGAAACTCTTCTCACAAACACAAATTCAAACATCATATTCACTTTATATATCCTTCCATATCTTATTATCATTTTCTTTTTTTTTATAAACCAATTTTATTAATTTTACAAAAACAATGCACAAACAATCAAGGCATAACAGCTTATAAATTCTTTTCTAAAAAAAAATAGTGATAATTAAAGAAGAAAACCAATAGAACATAATGATTCCCAATTATAATATCAATATTTACTTTATCTATTTAACTTCATATCTTATCCCAACTTCTCCTTTTCATCCAAATTTATTATTTGTTAATTAAAATTTTATTGCCTTTTATCAACATACAAAACCCAAAAAAACATAACAAAACCTTTATATATCCTTCCATATCTTATTACCATTTTCAATAACATTCTTTGTCTGTTCTATTTCCAACTATCCATTCATCTTTTTTCTTTTACTATACTTCTCCTATACACTAATTGGAGTGACGCCTTTAACTCATTACCCTAACTTAAAAGTACTTCATATAACACTTAATTTATCTTGGGATTCTGTTTAGTAGATTCTAAAATTACACAATAAATTTTATACTCTAAATACACATATAAAAACACAATCTTATGTACCTTCCAGAATCCCCCTTTTATCCTTAATTAGATTCACCCATTGTCTCTAAATAAACTTTTTTTCTTTAGATCTTGCTTCCCACCATTGAGGCTTCTCCTCCCCCCCTTTCTCTCTTGCTTATTCTTCTCCTTGCCCTTTTTACTCCTTTGTCTCTCCTCCTCCCTTTTCTTACTCCCTTTCCTTTGCTTTCTAACCTTGCATCCACCTTTCCTCTCATTTTTCTCTTTTTTGGTTGTTTTTTCAAACCTTAAAATCCCCTTTTTCTTATCCTCTTTCTCCTCCTCCCTGGAAAAAAACCATTGTTCATCAAAGATGGCTTCTTGTTCCTCTTCTTCTTTGTCCCAGTCATTCTGCTGTGTAATCAACTTTTCATCTAAAAATTGAAATAAAGTGCCCAAAGTATCTTTTCCATCTTGTTCTGCCTTTTTATATTTTTGATATTCAGTCTTTAGTTCATCCACAAGCGATGCCATCCTGAAAAGAGAAACTTTCCCCAAAACAACCAACCAAGTATTTTTAATCAAAAATAATTCAAAAAAAGTTCCAAAAGTTAATACTTTTCTTCCTTCTTCTGTTTCTCTTTCTGGGGTTACTGTTTAATCAAAGAGGTCCAATTACCATATATCTTTCTTTGAGATTCTAGGCAATCTCCTCCTTTTTCCACTTCTTCTCCAATTTTTTTCCTCTCCCTTCCCACTTGCAACATCAATTTTTAAATGATCAGAAATCCATACCTCTAATAAGGGTTTTCCAATTTCTTAAATTTTTAAATCCAATATCCAAGAACTCTTTTGTCCCTTAACTTCAACTTTCAGAATAGTTCACCTTCAGTGCCCAAACAAATTTCAAATCTTCATCTGCTGTTTCCATGGGGTGGGAGAGTGAAGAAAAAAAAGTTCCCTTTAACAGCTTCTCCGCCCTTTCGATCTTCTTAGGGATACAATGTATCCTCCAGCAATTCAGACAGCTCAGTTCCAGCGAATTTAAAAGATGTTGATTGACCCGGCTCAGCCAGCACTTTCACTTTTCTTGCTTCCTCCAGCACAATCTTACCTGGTTGCAGGCTTCTTCGTGGCGGCCATTGCTGACCGCCGCTCCACCACCTTGGGAAAAAGGGGTTTTTTCGGATGAGGAGGCGGTCTGCGACACCCCCAACCCCCTGTCCGGCTCCCCTCTCTCTTCGGCTATCCCTACAGAGCAGCCATATCCCCCTGACCCATTTGGATCGGGGGTACCTCGGCGGCAAGCGCAGCAGGAATCGTGAACGGTCGCGAATTCCTGCTGCCACCAAAGCCACGCGGAACCGGAAACCCAAAAATCTGCCATAGTTTTTAATCTTCAAAGCTTAAAGGGAAAAGGCAATCCTATACCTTATACTGAACATGAGCTGCAATCTTATCTCTTAAAATTGATTGATGACTTGAATGTTAATGATTTACACCGGCAGATCTTTTCAATGAATTCTCATTGTACATTTCACGTTGAAAATTGTGAGATAGGCAGATATGCTCCAAAGAAGTGGCCTTTGCCTAGAAACCTACTTTATTTAATTATAAGTAACTGGGTAGGCAACTATGAATTAAGTAAAACATAGCCAGGTGAATAATTTGTTAAATAGAAGGAATAATATTGGGATTTAAATTTACAGGATTTTGATTAATGAAAGAGTAGCAAAGTGGAAACTTTGCTACACCTGGATAACTTACATTAAATGCAATGTTACCATGTATGAAGATGCAGCATTTAAAACAAAATTTTAAAAGTGCCTTTTTGACCTGAATGCGGTTGAAAACAATTCTCCTGCATGTATTCAAGAGTTTCCAGTCATTTGGATTTTCTTCTGCTGGCCACATTCACAATCAGAAAAAGCATAGATAATTTTCCCAACAGTTTACAGACTTAAAAAGTTACATATAATATTCTCCTTCCAGGTTGTACAAGCAGAGAATAGTTTGCTATCTTGAGTTTTATATGTATAAAATTCCATGATATATTACTGTTTCTAATAATAATAATTCACACAACATCTACCTATCCTAGGTCCTTGGGAAGGACTTGATAGACAGACAAAAAAGGTCAAATCCATTCTAATCATAATCCAGATGACTGTGTGACCAACAAAAATACTGTAATAATATTTTCCTATCTTTCAGGAAAAATTCATTTTATACCAGAATTAGTTGAAAGAACAGAACAGAATTGTGAAGGGAAGGGCATTATCATGATTCAGTATATTAAATCATTGTTAATGTTAGATATATCTGATATGTCTAAGTTTCTTTAATTACTGGTCAGGTTATAGATCTCAGATTACTTATGAGCCATAAGTATTCTAATTAACAACATTTTTTATCATTTTGAATTCATATAATTCTGTTGATACCTATGTAGTATATAAATATCTGTAATACAAAGCAAAATAAAACTGTTCCTATATTTTACAGGCTTCCGACAACGAAATAGTTTGGGTCATGCGAATTACCATTTTTGTATTTGGAGCTGCAGCAACAGTGATGGCTCTGCTAGCTCAAACTATATATGGTCTGTGGTACCTCAGCTCTGACCTGGTTTATATCATCATCTTCCCCCAACTTTTATGTGTTCTTTTTATCAAAGGAACAAATACTTATGGTGCCATTGTAGGATACTTATTGGGGCTCCTACTTCGAATTACTGGTGGAGAGCCTTACCTATCCTTACAGCCTTTGATTTTCTATCCTGGTTGGTATCATGATGGTAGCGGATACGTCCAGAGATTTCCTTTTAAGACATTAGCTATGCTTACTTCTTTCTTTACAAACATTGCCATGTCCTATCTAGCAAAATACTTATTTGAAAGTGGCACTTTACCACCCAAACTAGACTTCCTTGATGCTGTTGTTGCAAAGTACAGTAAAGAGAACATGGACAAGGCTACTCTTGTGAAGAGTGACAATATTGTTTTAAATGAACTGGTACCAGTGAACCCTCGACACACTTTGACTCTGAGCTCTACTTTTACAAATAAAGAGGCCTTCAGCGATATGGATTCAAGTCCAGAGGTATCGACGGCAGAGGAGAAATGACAACAGACCAGATAAAGAAAAATACTGCTTTTGCCTCACTCATAGTGCAACAGGGTATGCTGCTATGGGAAATTAAAAGTAGCTTGGGAAGAAATGGATGGAGACCAAAAAGAAAAAAGAAACCCACTATCATGCAGCTCTTTTAGTTTGTGTCTTGAAAGAGGAACAATTTGGATTAAACTCTTATACAGTATTATCAAAAACATGTTGGGTAGAATTATAATATATCTCATTCCACCATGGTATTTGAATGTCAATAAGAGAGAAAATGCAACATCCAGGAAAAGAAACACATTGGTTTCTTTAAAATTTATATCACTAATTGGCATAGCTAGAAGTAATTTGCAAATTCAGAATCCCCATTTTCCCAGTTCTCCTCCATCTGCTAACTGGCAGCTTTTATTTTGCACATCCTGGAACAAGATTGAGCTGCTGAACGTCAGCAGCATTCCCAGAGCTGCACCACTAAAAGTTAACTTCACGCGTAAACATTTAGTAGTGAACATTTAGTCTTGGGCATTTTAGAAATAAGAAACCAAATGTTGTGTTAAGCTCCTAACATTTTAACATGCACATTTTAAACAAAATGTAATAACACAAAAGCCAATATTTAGCACTGCTATTTTAGTGACGTTGTTGGGTGGGGTGGGGGGGAAATGAGACCATCAACTGCTGTTCTAGTTTATAGTTTGGATGGGATCTACTGAAATAGAGGAACTCTTGAAATATATAATTAATTTGTGTGGCAAGTTTAATAGGAAAAATTATGTTGATTTTTTTTTTAAATCAACAAAAAAAATGGTCACAGACATTGTTCCCTTGCCTTCAGAAGTAGGAGGAGAAAGAAGTTCAACATCAGCTAGTGCATCCTGTCTAGTAGTAAGGAAGGAAAGAAACGTACATATTCTATGATCTCCAGCAATAAATCGTGCTCCTGAAATTAATAGATTTAACAAACATGTATATTTTATATTTCTTAGTAGAGTCAGCCCCTTGCAATTAATAAATTGAAATATTCTACTAATAACATTTTTCCTTCATGAAAATTAAGGCTTTTCTCTCAGCAGTTACCCCTTTATTAAGCTTGTACAAAATAATAGCCATGATGCAACCATCCTGGTTTTCAAGTAGTTATATCTAGAGCACCCCTGAGGTTTTTAAAAAATATTCAGTGCTCAAAGTGATCTGGGAAAAAATTAAAAGGGAATTTTAGCACCTCTCTTCAGCATTTTCTACCATTAAAAGTCATTTTTTTAAAAAGCTAGCTGGTTAATGCTTTCCAAGCATGCTAGTTTTAAATATGCAGAGTTTATTTTATGTATAACACTATTCAAACTTTTGATAACCCCTTTGTCATCTGAAATGATATTTCTTGGCAGCAGTTTAATCACCTGGATTTTCTGCTTCTTTTTTTCATTGTGGAACATTGCTAGGTAGCCAACTGCTTGATTAGACTACAAGGTTGACCTTCTGTCAAAATCATAGCTTTGTATAACATCTAACAATGTGGATTCAGTGTGTTTATATGAGTGCCTTACATATAACTTTTGTAGTCAGTGTCAGTATAAGTCTTGGTAAATTGCTATCATGCATGCATTCACCTAATTATATCCATGTTTTGTGCATTATTTCCAAAGCCGTTTTAATTTGCCTTTTGGGAAGCAAGAACACATCCACCCACCAGTATCTAGCTACAGAGGTGGGAAACTATGGCCCTTTTATGACTTATGGACTTCCAGAATTCCTGAGCCAGCAGGAATTCTAGAAGTTGAAGTCCACAAATCATAAAAGGGCCATAGTTCCACACCTCTGATCTACAGTGCTCAATCAATGCAAAAGTAAAAAATAAAAACTTGCTTGGTTGTTGACACTGTCTTTTTTTATTCTCAGATGCAATAAAAAAGAGTGAATTGTTATTTTTAATTTGTGTTCCACACTAAATTCTGATCCATAAAACTATAGTTTTGTATATTGCATGTGCTACTAATGTGCTCAGCCATTATGGAATATTTTCTTGAATAACATTTCCTTTCTCCTCAATAGCAGAGGGAAACAGAGAAATGTTGTCACATTACTGAGATCCAGTACACGCCAAAGATTTTCTTCATTGGCTGATTACATTTATTCCCTCTGCTGCTTTTCCATAACTAGTGACTTTTTTCCATTCACTGGATGTATCAAGTCATTCTCTCTGCATTATTTTTGCTTCTCTTGCAGACCAATACCAGTGCAGCAAAAATTCTTTGATTTGTAGTAAAGAAATCAGTTTTGGTCAGAATATCATTTTTATTGAAATGTGAGTTATACATTAGATAATCCATCAAAAGTTAATTAAATATCTTAATATGTAATATTCTTCTCTCAGCAGTCAAAAAATTTTACAGCAATAATTTGAATTGAGAATTCAATTGGAGAGGAAAAGCTGGAAAGATGGCTTGTATTCTTGAAAGTGAAAATTACTAAGGATAATCAGAAACATTTTATGCTATTCACAAATAACTAAATCATCAAAAGAATGATAATTTTCAGTGAGTCATAAAATTAGAGGAGATTCATGGACTCCATTATTTCCCTAAGCTGTTGCCATTTTTCCATTACTTTCCCACGGAATGAAGTATTTTCCAAGTGGAGTCTAGACAGAAAATTTATATAAGCATTGCTGAACCACGGCATTAGAGAAACAAAGAGACAACCTATTGGCTCCAGTAGAATTAACATCACAGCAAAATAGGTAGTGCATGTGTTTAAAAAAAACATAACAGGAAACCAAATTAATTTTACCCGTAAATTTAAATGCTTAAATTAATCCTAAAATTGTATATGTGTAAATATCCTTGGTAGTTTATTAAAAAGCATTTTAAAATTGAGGGAGGAGAAGGATAGTAAACTAACCAATTACATATTTTGATTAAAATCTGTAAATTTGTGGAAACTGCAGTTTAAATTGCTGCTAAAAGAAAAAAATCATCAGGATTTTGAATATTTACATTTTTACCAGTTTTTAAAAGGTTAATTTACAATCAATATGCAAATTTTCTTTAATACTAATCTAATACATATAACAGATAACAAATTCAATTGGCTCTATTTATATTGAATTTTTTTAAAACCTGTAATTTCATTTCTGTCTATGAACTGAATCATTATTGGCCAACTGTGTCCAACAAACATCCTCACCATATGTTCTGTTGGTTTCGAAAAATATAGCCTTATGACTAAGCTTATCAAATTAAACAAATTGTTAGAAGCCATAGATGGGCATTTCAATATGTTGGTTATGTATTTAACCAGTGAAGCTAGTTAATTGTATTACTTCCACTCCTGTACTGCTGGACATGGGAAAATGGTAGGACAAGAAATAAAATTTATCAAATACTATAGAAGCATGACCTGATTTTACAAAAGAAAAGATGCATGAATCTCTTATTGTATTTCTCTCCTCGCTTAAATTTGCTCTAGTAATCTTCCATTAGTTACAGAGGGAGAAATGTAAAATTTCTCTATTTTTATTTTCCTTTACCAAAGCTAATTACATGATTGATATAAAGTATACTGTCATGCCTTTTTTAAATTAATATTTATTTTGGATTTTTAAAAAATCAACAATAGTTTTTCAGTGCAACATGTGGGTTATTCCTGACTGTATCCAGTTAACAAAATATTTTTAGGTGTAAAGGTCAATATTCCAAAGTATTCCTTTCTTTCCCTTTGTGTGTGTGTGTGTGTGTGTCGAGATTTCCTGAAGAGTATTCTGCAAGCTATATTGTTACAACTTCTAATATTAATTTATGCAAATATGTATTTCTAGGAGTTAGTAATACGGTATATAAATGTTGCTTTTAAATATTTATATTTTGCATCTGGCAGAACCCAGGTAGCACTTCATAGACAACAGCAGATCCATATTTCATATTTAAGTTTTACGATCATCTTCCTAAATATCATTTTCAGATTTCAAGATAAGAAGAACATATTGTGAATTCATCACACAATACTGCATTGTAGAATAGGATAAACCAAATTTATGTATAGAAAGGCTCAATGTTTGAAATGTCCTGACTGATCTCGTAAAGGAAATGGTTCAGCATGTTATTCACACTTCTCACTTAATATATTTTATCAGCATCTATTATTGCACTAGATATTTTTAGGAGAAACATTTCATCAAAATGTCCAAGCAGAATTTTCCATTAAAAAAAAACCTGCAATCTTTATGATCCTTATTCCATATCTATGATCATTGAAACAATACAAAGAGTCAGAGTCACAGAAACAAAGTAATGTTAAACACTGGGTTATTTTTTCATGTAATGGAAAAGTCTGTAACTTGTACTGGTAGCTGACCATTCTATATCAAGTACGTACATGCTCTCAATTCACCCAGGCATAAAAACTCAGAGGTTTAACAGAAAAACGGAGAGAGCAAACAAAATTCTATTAAGCCTATGAACTTTTTCTATGTTGGCCTTGTACTCATAAGATTGGATCATGTCCTTAAACTTTTCATTGGCATTATTTCTATATTTATTGATGGAAAATTGTCATGATTCTGATGTGGCTGTTAATTCTAGCAAAACTGAAAAGCTATTTTTGCTCCAGAACTGCAGTACCTCTTGGTACTTCTGATTCAAACACGAAACAGGTAAAATTATTAAAAGACTTCTTCAGATCAAAATAGCATCAGAAATGAAAATAAGCTGCCATTTGCTCATTTTACTTACCATGAAACTCCAGAATGAGTTCATTGTAGCTACTCGCGGTAGTACAAAACTTGAAGTTCCAAGGCTTTGCTTACTTAACAATAGTAACAGAGGTAGGTAAAATTATCCTGTTGTAACTCTTGTTACATAGCTCCAATGCTTAGGGAGGTAATTCTAAGTAAGCTTTAAAAAAATACTTTGTTTCATTTGCGACAAAATTGGCCATTCTTATGTTATGAATATTATGAAGACTGAAATGAATGTAAACTTGAAAGATATTAATCAAATACTTTTAACAGTTTGAATTTTAGTTATTTATTTTCATAGAGTGACCATTAATATTTAATAAAATATTAAAACATTTAATATTTTAAGTCATAGGCAGAAACATGGTCAATTACCTGTTTACACTTTGTGCTGATCTGATCCAGTAATATGTGTCAGTATATAATTGTAAGTCTGCTATTTAAACAGGGTAATAGTTATAGATTATTTATTAATGTATATTACATATAAATATATATTGTCTGTCATAAATATATTTTAAAAATGTTTAACTCAAATAAGGGTTCCGCTGTCAATATCTTGGTTTCTCTCTGCATGTACAGCAGTATATTAATATCCAGAAATTCAGGAAAAAATATCAGATGTTGTCTACTTTGGCTTCATTTTTGTCTAGCTATTTAAAAATATACACATTTATTTTAACATTAAGTGGTGTGCACTGTGTATGATTTCTACAATGCAAAATATTGAACTAAATTGCTCTATTGGTAAAAATTTGCAAAGTTATTAGGATGTGATTATTGCTCTTTTTTCAGAATGTATCCCAAATAGGTCTCACAACTTACAACACATATTTCATTTCAAAAAGAGAACCCCCTAAAATTACCATCTTCATCAAGATTATTTTGTAATCTTACAGAATCCAGTAAAATATCTTAGGTTGCAAAAATAATAGTAATTATTATTTGCTCAAGGGTATTTAATACAATATTCATCCCTAAGCCAGGAACCTGAACAAACCAGTTATAACATTCTAACTGCACTTCTCTTTAGACATACAACGAATAACCAGGGCTCTTTGCCAAGTACATGGAAGCAGCAGCCTAACTTTTTTCCTGAAGTTATTTTGGAGAAGTTCAACTATTTAACTGTATTAACAAATTGATATGTTACTGAGACTATTTTGCACATATGTATTTGTATCTGTATGTAAATATTCTAATAATCTAATCAGGCACGAGGAAACAACCTCATGCTGAGGAATATCTTAGCAAATATGTAAGGCTGGTACCAGAAATCCGAACAAATACCTAATGATGTTATTCAGAAAGACAAGACATTGCACATGGCACTGAACCTTCAGGATGAAATTGGAAGATAGGGATTTAAGAAATTTTTCAACAACATTGTACAACCACCATTGTTGTGAAGCACCTCCTTGGCACAGGAAAACATAAATAGGCATATAATACATAAAGTGTTCAAACTTATTTAAGCTAAAGAATTCTTTACCTCAGTGACAGTTTGGTGGTGCAATCAATAACTCAAAAACAAGATACTTTCCTTTAGGATTGATGAAGTTAATATTGCATAACATTAAATTTACCCCATCCAATTTTGCCTTAGCTGTTTAAGAGACTATTCTTCCTTTTCTTATTAATACAAATATCCCTAGCACCCACTCCAACCCCAGAAACTATGTTAGTAATGAAGTCTAAAAGCCTAGTAGTAAAAAGGTTTACATATTACCAAATAGAATATTTATACATCTTGCATTTACATATTACCAAATATAATAGAAATGGTATAGAAAGAAGCAAATCCTGTGGTAATCTATTATAGGTCTTATTTATCGTGCTCAGTCAACAGGAAAATCTAGACAGTAAGACTGATATGCGATGACCTGCTATAAATAAGTAATATGAAGAAAATTGTTTATCCAACCAATTATTCTTCCACTGGTCTTGGCTAAACATTCTCATACATTTTTAGCCAATACCCTATAAGTACGTATTTCCATTATATAACAAGCAAAAGAACTGACTCGTGGCTAGATTTTATGGTAGTTCTACGACCAAGCTTGAGGTGAAGCGTAAACGTTACATGCAGGGGTGGGATTCAAATTTCTTAACAACTGGTTCTGTGGGTGTGGCCTAATTTGTGGGTGTGGCTTGGTGGTTATGTGACTGGGTGGGCATGGCTTGTATGTAAATATTATAAATATTTCTGTAAATATTGAATTTTTTATTAAAAAAGAGCAACTTTTACCCAAAATCAGGCAAAGCAGGCAGGCAGATTGAGTTGCTCACAAAATCACAGATTCACTCAGAGATCTATCTTTCTGCAATCTGCTACTTGAGTCTGTCTCATAAAATATTCTAGCAAGCAAACTCAGAAAATTAACTCAGAACACACTATGTATGTAAATATTGAAATTTTTATTTAAAAAAAGAGCAACTTATACCCAAAATCAGGCAAAGCAGGCAGGCAGATTGAGTTGCTCATAGAATCACAGATTCACTCAGAGATCTACCTTTCTGCAATCTGCTACTTGAGTCTGCACTGAAAAATAGAAGCTTCAGTCGTAAGGAAGGTTCAGCTCTGCTTTGAGATTAGCTTGAAAGCAAGAAACCCAACGATTTCCAACTTTTTAGCTAATCTAAATCTCCTGGGACAGCAGAACAGCTGATGGTTGGGGGGGAGGGAAAAATAGCAACTTACCAAATGCATGCAAATTTGCCAGGTAAGGAGTGACTGGGTGGGGAGGGGAGGGGCCAGCCAGTGGCATATGATTTTCCGGTTCTCTGAACTGTGCAGAATCATAACAACTGGTTCTATAGAACTGGTCTGACCAGGTAGACTCCCACCCCTGGTTACATATTTCTGGCTCACAAATCAGGCACTTTAACCAAAACCTACACATTTTCTAACCTCTCAGTGTACAGTTTACATCACACAAACAAACAAACAAATCTGTCATCTCACAGGCCCAAATCTAACCTGGCTAACTTGCCTTTGAAAATCATCTTGCCAGTTCTTAGGACAGTGATGAACATGCCCTAAATAATACTAGATAATTTGGTCTAGTCATTCTTTTCATTTAATGTCCCAAATATTAAGCTGAGGACATTGTGGGAATTAAAAAGCTTCATTTGCCTGGAGATCCAGACCAAAATTCAGAGAAGGTCAAAATTACAATATCTAATAAGCAACAACAGAAATTAAACTATATCTTCTTATTTCATACCTTTTTCTTACTACATGTTTTATTACTACATATTCTATAATCATCTTCATTTAACGACCCCATAATCCTTTGTGGGATGGAGTCTGGGCAACTGAATGGAGCTAGTGGAGTGTTTTAATGGCTGGATGATCTTCCTGTCACCAATGTGTTTTGTTCAGCAGATATATTCTCAGTGTGGCCAGAGAGAGAAATATCTGCCTCTACCTAGAATGGAACTTACAGCCTCCTGATTGTGAAGTGAGAGCTCTACCTCTAGGCCATCACATCACTCCTACTACATGTTCTATAATACAAACTAAATTTAAATATGTCCGCCCTGTCTCACTCACACATGCACACGCTACAAGGATTTGAAATCTTTTTTGAGACTTCACCAGCCATGAACCAGAGCAAGATCCAATGAATTCAGTTTCCCATGTCATGAAAAATATAAAGCAAGTCCAGGAAAGACAAATTCTCAGTCCAAATCCCACAAAACAAAATGAATTTCAAGGTCCACCAGGCAACATCTAAAATCCAGACACAGAATCAAAGACAAAGTTCCAAAGCAACATATACAATGGCTGAACAAACACACAATTTGAAATGGAAGAGTTGTTCTCAATATCACTCTGTTCCGCTTGCAAAGATAAATAGCTATCAGCCAGAGCAACTCATTAGGAGGGAAAGCCTCCTCAAGAGTAGCTTCACTGACCTCCATTGCACCTCTCCCCTCTTGGCCCTGTGTGCTCTAGGAGCAGGCAGAGGGGGAAGTTCCTCCTCATCCCTGCTCATCAATTGTACTATGTCCCTTTCCCACCCTCTACTTCTGGCTGGCCTTCCAAGGTTTTTGGCTGCAGCTGCATTTCTAACTTTCCATTATCAGCCAGGTGTTCATCCAATCACTCCTGTGGTCCTTTTGAAGTACCTGGTATTTCCACCTCTACTTTATCTATCCACTCCTGAATCAGAGTTCTCCTCTTCTCCTAGATGATCTGCCACATTCCGCTCCCAAGTTCCTGTAGTAGGCACTTCCTTGTTGACTAAGCCCACTTCAGTACCATCCATGACAATATTCCCCCCAAGCATGACCCATCCCCCTAGGTTGCAGACCAGGTTTCTGTCTGAGGTGGAATTTGGAGGTGGAATTGAGGGGCCAGGCATAATGTAAATCCTCTTAAAAACTGATGTAAGATTTGCAGCTCCTGAAGGAAGTCCTGAAGGATGGCACAAGTGAGTCAGACATTGTCAGGAGAAACAGGTATGGGGAAAAACCACAGTTGGTCAGAAATGGAGTCATCTGTGTGGATGCATGCTGTGGATTGTTGTGTGCAAATTCAGCCATCGCCTAAAGATCCACTCAATCATCTTGCTAGAAGTTGGTAAAAGGAATGTAAGTACTGCTTCAGCACTGCATTCATTCCTTTTATGCCTCCATCAGTCTCCAGATGATGCATCAAGGTTAGGAATGCTTTCAGGCTGGCTAGGAGCACCCAGCAAACTTGGCCCATAAAATGGATCTCCGAGTCTGTCACATTCTCCAAATTCCATATGGAATGATTAGCTCATTTTTTGCAGTCAACCAAACTTTCCAAAGTTCAGCAGTAACTCTTAACTAACATTTCTCTTTTTAAAAAGTTTTATATATAGGGTTACAGTATTGTTTCTTTTATGAATAATTTATGGGTGTTGGACTACTTCAGGAAGATGAAATCTATGACGAATTCACATTCAGCCAGGAAAGCTCACTTACATTCACAATATTACAGCCTGACTAATGTTATAGGGTTATGGTGGGAATAAAACTAGAAGGGAAAATGCTTTCAATTCAGAGAGGAAAGAAAGAATATAACTCTAAAATTAATATAACAAGCAAAAATGTTGATTGGGTTTCACAGTCAACTTAGATATCACAGAATGGACAAAACCTTACTCCTCAGCATTTTGTTAAGTCTGCTTACAAATAATTCTTTATGATGTGCAAGATGCTGATGGCCAGGATTAGTATTATTTTTTGCAGTTGCAAACTGTAAGTGCCCCTAGACAAATATTTCTCCATGGGGCTGTTGAGAAGCAAAGCCTTAATAAGATAATAACTTATAAAAGCAGAAAACCTGCCTGGGATCAGACAACCAAATGGATATACATCCTACAATTGCATTTCTTTTCAAGTATACTTTACAAAGTTCAGCTATGCTTGTTTTTTTATTTCAGCCAGACAATGAAACTTGCACCAAAGACTGGATGAGAGAAAAGTTCCATCAGCCAAGAGTGGCTAGGATCGTATTTGCTAAAAACTGGAAAAATGAGAAAATACCAACACAGGAGGAAGTTATTAAGAAAATAATGGAATGTGCTGAAATCATTAGATTGACATTTGAAATCAGAGAACAAGAAGATAAACAATTTTATAAAATTTGGGATCGATTCTATCAATGGTTAGACAATAAAAAATAGTAATGAAATATGTAGATTTTTAGAACATAATGAATATATAAAGATGTATTTTTTATTATATCTACAAAATGATTATAGGATAGATTTGAGATGGAAATATGAACTGTCATAAAATAAATTAAGTAAAATATGGATTATTTTGTAAAACATGAATGAATAATAGTATAGTCAAATGACTGATTAACAATGATGTTAATGTATTTAAGAATATTTGATTGACAATATGAGAACATATACAATGTAATTCTAGTTGAAGACTATGAAGTGTAAGCACAAAACAATTTGTAAACCCACCGACACACTGTACATACATATATGGAAGATGGTTTGATGGTTTGATGTTTTTATGTTGTGTTTGTTTGTTTGTCTTTAAAAAAAAACAATAAAACTTTTTTAAAAAAATTCTGCAGGACTTCAGTGGGGATGCTGACTTGTAGAAATGAGTCTCTTATTGCTGCTAAGATGCTTTTTAGTTACTTACTTAATAGCAATAAAAGCCAAAATATGATCACATGTATTCTGTTGGCTATTTATTATACATTCATTTTCCCTCTCTCAGCCTGAAGTGTAGTGACGTTCAGCTTCAGTAAGACTGTCAAAATATTGATGTTCCTTCATGATCTTTTCACACTTAATAAACAGAATTGCTATTCTTTGAGGATTTTGTTAAATTAATCTTGCTATGTTTGCTGAAAGATATACATCTCATGGGGTAGTTTTGATATTATTTCTTGGATTATTTAATGTGATGTATGAAATGAACATTACATATAGAAATAAGGCTGGAGCCAACAAAAAGGCACACCTCCACTCTTCTTCTCCAGTCTGTTTGGTTCAGTGATGGGAATCACAGACTCTTTCTGAGCAAAACTACATTCTCAAACTGTTTATGCCAACTTTTCCTTTTGGGGAAACACTGCCTTAGTAAATTATACTAATCTATACTAATTGAACGCCACCTGCCTTTTCTTGATGTTTCTTGATGTATTAGACTATTTCCCATCATTCCTATGACTCCCAAAAGCCTCACCATCTTAAATAGAGAAAGCATATATGCTGAACAGCCATGGAACTTTTACTCAATAGCATTAGAACTTTCAGAAGGATAGATCCAACTGTTAACAAAAGAGATGTCCTTCACCAATATCAGATATGAAAGTTCATGTGTGATAATATTGTCACATATGCTTCTTGTTTTTCAACTCATTTGCTTATGCTATTGAGTCAACTGAACATGCAATATCTTTTACTCACATCATATACAATATGTTCTTCTCAAGTGTTCAGCTTTAGCAAAAGAACCTCATGAGCATGAATTGATCTATCTAGTTAAGCACTCTTGATCTCACTGGTTAGACTTTTTTGTTTGTTAGCTTAGCCCAGTCCAGCTCAGAAATGATGAATGCAAAGAATAGGGTTATGACTCGCTACAAAATCCAGATATTAAATGGCAGAAAACAGGTACATAATACTTTAATTTGTTGTCTTTTGGTTGGTAGCACAGTCAGCCAGATGTGGCAAGTTTATCCATCAACTGAATCCTTCCCAAGGACCTGGAATAGGCAGATGTTGTTTGATGGGATGTAAATTCAAGCTGCCTTTTGTAAGTAATTGATGGTGATTTTGTCAATGCCAACGGTATTCAAGTGATACAGCAATTGCTTTAGAATAGTGCCCAGGGGACTTATTACCGTTGATACTATCTTTGCATTCTTTTGCCACATCATTTTATTTCTATTTGCAGGTCTTTTTATTTGTGATTTTCTCTTCTATTCTGCTCTCTCCAGATTCTGCAAAATCCATTATCCAGATATTTTGTTTTCCTTATCAACAATTGTTAAGCCTAAGGTGTTATGTTTTAGCATTTTTATTATATACTGTACATAATAATGTGAAATCACAGCTGCCAGTTCTTTAGACTGTGCCTTCATAGACCCTGAAGTCCTCCCAAGAATATAGGTTGTTGTAATGTATCAGTGCAGTATACGTACAGATTCAGCAACATTGTCTTTTGTAATTGACAGATGGAAATTTTGTCAATATGTAGATTTTCTAAGTGCTGTCCAATATACCATAATTTTTAAACTTTGATTTTCATATCCTGACACTTGGTAATCTTTTTCTGTAATCTTCTACTCTACTTAATCTCCTGTATTACCACTTCAATTGAACCATAGTTAAATCTGGGGTATTTTATGCTAAGGCTTTATCAGTTTGCATTAGGAAATCCCACAATATTTTAATCTATTCATTTTGACTACTTTTTCAACTCTATGTTCTCACCAATTTTTCATTACTGGCACATAAGTTTTACAGATGTTCCAGTGAATTGTTTTGGTAATATGTTATATTGTTGTATGTGATCAGTTTGTGCAATCTTTTTACATATGCTGAGCATATGATATACTATTTCTTTCGCTTCTGTGCACAATCTGCATTTTGAATCATTTGAGGATTTTTCAGTTCTGTCCATGATTACATCAATTCTTTATAGACTGACTCTTTTCTCAGAAAATAACATCAATCTATTATCAGACATGTGGGGAAACTCCACATTAACATAAGATTTCATATAGCAAGGACTCTATTTTCATGACCCAAACTCTGATATTACCTTCAGAATACATGAGGGTATTGTGCAGCACTATTTATATACTAAAAGAGTTGTAATATACACCAAATACACCAGAGGTACAGTTTTGTTTGATATTATGCTTTTGAAATCTAATAAACTGCTGCACTTATTAAATGAACACATGTTTTGCTATGTGCAAGTGGCAAATTGCCTTGACTTAATATTGGGTCTTTCGTGTCAAATTCTGCAATATTCTATTAGAACCTCTTCGGTTTATACTAAGTTCTAAATCAAGGCTTGAAAGCACTTCTAGGGAGTTGAGCATTCTCATTAAATGTCTAAAATGACCCTACTGGCTGATTAACAATTTAAATCACCAAACACTGCACAGTGTCTGATCTGCCAAGTGACAGCCTTTTAGGCTCCAATAACAAATGTGCATTTTTATTAGAGGTAATGATTCTAAGAAACAAGAAAGTCCTCCCACTGAATATATTCCATAGTGTCCTATTTTCTCTTGCCTTTCATAATAATAATACCATATTGTTTCAGAATATCATCTTCCAAGATAAATTGTCTATTTGATTTTTACTGTTAGATCTAAATCCCACCCTTCTGTGATAACCTTGGGCATGGCACAAAGGCAACACAGATAATCAGTAGGATATTCAGTGACACGACACCTTCATTCAGGAATGCAGAACAGTGTATACATAGCTCTCTCCTCCCATTTTTACCAAGGTACATTTTTGATATCAGGTCTGAAATACTGCACATCCTGTTCAGGTGTAGTTGTCAATGAAGGTTGTAGCTAATTTTATATTACTATTGAAGACGTGTTCAGGGAAGGTTGAACAACGAACATTAAGAATATATGCCAAAAACATATCCATTTGCAAGGTCACCCAAGGCAGGAATGTCAACTCAACTTCCCAGTTAAAGTAAGTAGGCACTTATATCAGGTAGAAATGATATAGGGAGATACTGATGTCAGTGAACCAATGAAGATATCATTTAATGCTGCACAGGAAAAGGCAATGGATGATTATGTTTTTATTAAGAGCAACATATCGATAGAAAATACAAAATAATTGGCAGTACAGTAGCACTTAATAGTCCCTCGGGGCAGATCGCACAACATGCTTCTGAGGTAGAATTTAGGATTTTTCAAAGTACTAATGGTGTTTATGGCATAGCTAGAGTAAAGCCTTTGTCTAATAGCTGAAGTTGCAACACAGGAAAACAAATCTGAAACAGCAAAGATAGAATTACAGTGGTAACATGGAATATAAAAACAAGAATATGGGAAAGTTCAACATAGTGAAAATTAAAGAGGACAATCAGCAGCAAGATGGATGGACTTGATTGCAGCAACAATAGGTGTATCATTGCAGGTTCTGTGGGTCAGGTTTGGGACATATAGTTCTGGAAAAATAATATGTGTGGTATGTCACTAACAGTCGACTCTGGCCTGATGACACATAATCATCCATCAATATATTTTATCTAATGTATATTTGTCACATTCTTACACAGGAGTAGGAGAAGGAAAACTCAAGTCAATCAAATCTGACTGTGTAAACCTTTCTAATCACCTTGGGTTTACCGACAGCACAAGAATATCAGTCTGAGGTATTTATAGCATGAATACCTGATTCTATCTCAGAGCCCACAGGTGAATGGCTCCACAGGTTATTCTACAGAATGCTAGTATCCATGCTGCATGGTTATTTTCAAAACTTCTACTTGTGACAACAATGGCAATCAAATAAAATTAATTTGTGTTCAGTTTTATGCAGAAATGATTTATTGATTGTTCATCAAACCGCTGCTGCTGCATTCCATGATTTATTTCAAGTTCTGCTATTGTTTTCTCCTTAGAAAGTAGACAGTTGAGACTATGAAATAAATGTTATACACAGATTACTCCCAATGAGTAATCTTTTATTTTGGTACCAAATGTCATGACAGACAGTGAATCTTATGCATGTTATTTTGGCTAGGAAGTAGAAAGTTTCAGTTTTTAGCAACCAAAAAACCGAAACATTTGAGCTTCAATGCAAAGCATTCCATACTTGAGTTAGCTGGTATTGTTGATAATTTATTTCATAAATTCATAGAATGCAAAGCTAAATAATGAAATAGAATAATAAAATTATTTCCCTATTATAAAGAAACCACAAATAGTTACTTAAAATCTGATACAGAAATTCAAAGAAACTTGATTTTTTTAAAGAGTAGGTGATCTTTCTAAGTTGGCCCACAAAATTTATATCAAAGTTTCATAATTTCATCAATCTATCATATAGTATCTGTGGTTCTTCTGTCTTTTACATTGACATAAAATCTATTGGAAAAACTACCCTTTTAGAGAAATGCTGACATGATAAATAGGGCTGTTGCTGTCATTGCCAAACTCATTGGGAGTATTCAGGATTTTTGGAGTATAAGATTGAGTAACTTTTTCTGGTTCAAGAGTTACATTAAACAATGGCTCTCTTCTGAAAGTTGAGATGGAGTCAGAACAAAGAAGGGGGTGAGGACTGAACTAAAATAAAATATAAAATAATCCAAAGTAAATTTAATCTAAATTTAAATATTATAATTAATACAATTACCCTGATGTATTTAATTTTTGCACATAATAGTTAATTCAAAAGCTCAATTCAATTGCAACTGTTAGAGAGACTCTCAGATTTGAGAACCAAATGTGACCAAAGTCCACAAATCATGCATTTAGTACAAAGTGTTAAAAACATTCTGTGTGTTCAATAAAAAGCCCAACCAAATAAAATCTGCACAGAATGCCTAACCTGGAAATTCTGGAAGTCTCAATCCACAGAAATCTACAGTGTGCCCAGTTGGAGAAATTAAGCTGAACCAGATATATGAAAACCAAGAAAGTAAGGAAACATTGGTTCTGTTCCACTCATGGTCAGTTACATGGACAGTACAGAAAGGCTGCTGAATCTGGGTTTGGAACCACTTCTCCATCTGAGTCAATTAATTTTTGGACTCTGAATTAAGGGATTAGAGGGTTGTAAAAGGGGAGTTTTTTGCTCTAGAGGAAACCATGAAAAGAAGTTAAACAGGTTTTCTCTAAAGTTGTGTGAGCAAACAGTTGGGAGTACACAAATTGGAAGCTCTACCATTATTGGCTCCTGGATTGTCTCCCTTTTTTCCCCAAAACAAATCACATGGCACCCTTCTGTTTTTAGGGCAATTGGAGGGGCAGCTTTATAATTCCTCCTACAAGGCCACTCTTTTTCTCCCTTGTTGCTAAAGCAAATACAACAAAGAATGGTGGAAGACAAAAAGTGGAATAATGTCCAGACCCTGAATTTTCCTCTTTTTTTCATATTGGAGGCATGGAATCCCCAAATTCCTGATCAAAAAGTAAAGCTCTAAGAACTTAAAATTGTCAGTTGATATATAGTATACCAAATCCTGAAACATGGGCTCAGCAGGACCAAGAGGGAATATGTATCAATCCCCTGATCAGCCATTCAGCTAGAAAATTGTAATCACTTTGATGAGTTATACACTGCATAAGCATTGTGTGAGTCTTGCAGCTTCAGCTATTTTTGGTTCCATTGCTTTCTGAGCAAATGATGGAGTCTAATTTGGTAATAGAAATATTTTTAGAAATCAAATAAGTTGATTTTATGAAGAAAATGGATTATATTGTTAATGCTGTTGGGCAACAGTCTTAAACAACAGTTTAATCAACAACAAAAGTCCCAATGTGCAATATAGACCATTTATATATTTAAAATAAGCCTGTAGAAAAATCTACATAATTCTTTGTGATTCTCTTTGTTTGTTCAGTAATTGCACTTAGATTGATGCGGGCATTACCCATTGTGATTCAGTGAATTATTGACATTCATGAAAACTATTTTTCATTAATTTCTTGCTATTAATTATAAGACAATGGGTCCTATTAGGAGGAAAAGTATTTCTGGCACATTATTAAATTCCGTGCTCAGTCTTATTGCACAGCATTAGCTTAGATATAATATAAGATCATCCCACTACCCAAAGCATGAATAATCAGCTTTATTTGCTGTAGGCAAAGTGAAAAGATATACTCTGGTGTTCTGCATTTGAAATAGCAATTAGCAAAAAAAAAAGCACATTTAAAAAATTAACTCTAGAAAAAAAATAATTACTACAAATAAACTACCTTCCATCTTAGTGCCATAGAGTTTGACTTTCTATCCCTCCCTATGCAATATCTGCATGAAGTACTGAATAAGGTCACCCACTGGTTTGGGTTTGATACCATCAGCCACCTAAGTGAGTGTCAAGTTTCTGCCCCAGTACCTGGAGACTGTGTGGATTTGGATGAAAAAGAATCCTGAACTCGGTCCTATTAAATTTGAATGCTATGAATGTTAGGATAACCTATATTTGTGGATATTCCATCTTTAACCTTAAATGGGTTGATTGCCCATTAAAGAGTGATGCACAATCTGGAGGGAGTTTTCCTGGGCTCACAGCTTTTCCTCAGTGGCCTATGGCATCTGTGGCCAAGAAAGCCTTTGCACGGTTTCATTTGGCCCACTAGTTGTGCTCTTTCCTAGACAAGACATTCACTCGTGCCCAAGTCACTTCACATCTTGACTAATTGAATGTACTATATGTGAAGCTGCCCTTGAAAGCTACGCATAAACGTCAGCTGATCCAGAATACAGTAGCACCAGCAGCAATGAGCATGCCTCATATGATCACATGACAACCTTACTCCTTTGTGAGCTGCACCAGTTAACAATATGCTTGTGAGTGTACATCAAGATGCTGATGATGACCTATAAAGCTCTGCATGGTGTCGGCCCTAGCTATTTGTAAAATTACTCTAAAGATTTTTTTATTTGTTTGTTTGTTTGTTTATTTATTTATTTATTTGATTTGATTTGTCAATCACTTACAAGGTAACAGGTATAAGTAAATACATAGTTATGAATACATGGGATGGATATGTATAAGAAAAATAAAAAGAAACAATAGGACAGGGATGGTAGGCACGATTGGTTATGCACGCCCCCCTACATGCCTCTTAGGAAGAGGGTGAGGTCAATATTAGACAGTCTAAGGTTAAATTTTGGGGGTTTGGGGAAGAAACCACAGAGTGAGGGAGAGTATTCCAGACATTGACCACTCTGTTGCTGAAGTCGTATTTTCTGCAATCAAGTTGGTGTGGTTAACCTTGAGTTTGTATCTATTGTGTGCTCTTGTATTGTTATGATTGAAGCTGAAGTATTCATTTGCAGGTAGGACATTGCAATGTATGATTTTATATACTATATTTAGATCGGACCAAAGGCAGCATAGTTCTAGGTTTTCTAGGTCTAGAGTTTCAAGTCTGGTGGCATAATAAGATATCATTATAAGATATCTGCTTGCCTTGTATGAGGCAAAAGGATTAGTAGGTTCCAAATCACTTCACTGCTTTAAATCACCTTTGGGAAGTGGCGAAAGCATGGCTAGCTAAGGTTGCAGACATGTTAAAATGCCCCCCATTTCTCTAGTATAGCACAGACAAAGTAAAATAATGGATGGTTGCTTAGGAAATCTAGAGACATTATTAGAGCTCCAAGTAGGTCAGTTTCTCCTTGATAGATATGTGCTCCAAAGCAGTGGCTAGCTTCAAAATTACCAGGGTCTTGAAAATTGTAGACACCTGCTACTTCAATCAACTAATCAATACAACACTAACTTAATATAAGAAAACACTATGTGGTCAAGAAGTTAAGAGAACAGGAAGGAAGTGGCTTTGTTCATCTCTTGTGAGTTAGATATGTGGGTGGAAACAAAAGACAAGGAAGGCATTAAAAAGGCATTAAAAATCATGTGAAGGGCCTCTGGAGATCATCAAGGAAAAACACAGTAGAGCAGGGCTGTCTAAGTCGCAGCCCATGGGCCAGATGCATCACACACTGGCCACGCCCACACTCAGTTTAGTGAAGGGGGGGGAAGTCCTGGTATGTCACGTGACAATACCATGGAGATACACCTGAACCTGTAGAAATATTTTACAGAACTAAACAGTAACCTAAATCTTATGAAATATATCTGACAAACATACTATTACTACTGGAAGACCATTGCCTGTCTGATTATTACAATTGCCATTCTTTCACTACATGATCAAGATTGGATAATGGGATGAGAATCCCTGAGGAACACTGTTAGTGCCACTGTCTGCCTGGTGAGGATTCTAAAAACCTGAAACACTCAAGAGTTGTTTACTTTGCCAGCTTTTCTGGTAGACTGTGAGAGCAGAAAATGTGACATGTGTCTTCATGCTTTCAATCACAGCAGTAGTTCACTAATCAGTATCTAAACAGCTTGATTCATCAAGACAAGTGTTTTATTTTTTGACAACAGAACAAAAAATAAAAATAAAACAATGAAAAATATGTCTGAGTAATTGTAATCCCAACTCAGGAATGGTAAATACTTAGTGTTTGTGGATTTTATAAAATGTTGAGAAATATTTGAGCTTAAATATTAAATAGACTGTAAAAATACACTAGTAAATACCAGCAGCAATATACTTCATGATATACGATAGGCAATGTCATCTAAAAGAAATGCTTTTTCTCTTCTTTCTTTCTTTTTCTTTCTTTTTATACATACAAAATTTGTATACATACAAATGTTATTGCTCTTAATCTTTTACCTTCAATAGTTTCTATTGCATCTAGGAACCAGTTTGGTGTAGTGGGTTTATGTTTCTGGTCTAGAGACTGTGAGTTCTCCTTTAGATATAAAAGTCAGCTTGATGACTTTGAACCAGTCACTCTGACACTGTCCAAGCTACTTTACAGTGTTATTAGGCCAAAAATGGGAGGTAAAAGAATTGGGTACACTGCTTGGAGTAATACAAAATAAATATGAAATATAAACCTAATAATAAAATGAAAGATCCAAGTTATAAAGCCTAAGTCAATGGAAAGTTAGATCCTCTGCTATCAGTGGAAATGTCTCTTAAATAAACACAGCTAGCATCACAATTTTTATAACAGAAGGCTGCTGTCATTCAACTTTAAACAATGTTCCTAGGAGCTACTATATTATAATAGGAATTTAGCTTTGTGCATTACCTTCATGTAGAGTCTGGGGTAAGCAATATTTAATTACAATGATAAATAAACAAATAATACAGCAGCAAGAAAGCAAAATGTTTATTCACCTCTTGTTTCTAAAAGAATGCCTGTGGTGCACCAAAATTTTAAATTTCCAAAATCAAAATTCATACACAGCATGACACCAATTCTAATTGGTCTTACATTATTTCCATCTGGTTCAATCATAAGTAAAAGTTCATTAAATCCACTTGCAACAATTCTAGGGAAAAAAAGGAAACAGATGGCCCATGTGAATCTGGACTTTCTCAGTTTGTTTGTTTGTTTGCTTGCTTGCTGCTTGTTTGTTTGTTTAACAAAATTATATAGCTGGCCATCTCCCCAAAAGGATGTCCATGTTTCATCATTTTTGCCCTAAAAAATAATTGAGAAATAAAGGAGCTTCAATTCATAGCAGCTGTAGAAAGCCTTCAATCAAGTGACATTACATCTATCCAACCCATCAGATCCCATCAGCCATGACCTGTCAGTTGGTGGAAGCCAGGAAAAGCCTTTTGTGCCATGGCAACAACCCTGTGGAATATCAACTCCCCAAAGATCAGATTGGCCCAGACTCGGGTGCCTTTTCACAAGGTTGTGAAGAGATGGTTTTGTCAATGGTCCTGGGAACATGGCACTATAATGGAGCTGCTGAAGTACCTGTAGTGATTGTTTTGCTGAATGGGAATACCTTGGCTGTGACTTTTATGTACTTTATGAAGATTTTTAATATGCTCTTGTGTTATTTTTAAATTATAGAAGGTGATAAAATTGTTAATAAACATTGAGATTTAAAAAAAAAATTAATCTGCCGTAGGCGGATAGGACAATTTGCCAAATGATGAAAAGAAAGAAGGAAGTCTATTTTATCAATGCCTTAAAAGCATTCAAACATTGGCTTGTTCTACTTAAAAATATCTAAGTCATTTCTTACTTATAGATTGGGGAGACTTTATTTTCAGGTGCCATCATTTATTGATTATTCAAAGGCTAGGAGCCTCAAACACTAAATGAATCTCTGAGAGGGAATCATTACATCATTTCTAATTTATCATTTTATGTTTGTGTGTATTCAAAATACTTATTAAAGCAAATGATGTCACTTTGTATCTCATGTTCTTATTATTCTATTTTCCAATCAGATGAGAGCTTGAAAAATACATCCTGAACATCAGACGTCATGCTTTCAGAATGTTTTTGCTTCCTAATATGAAATGGTGCTTCCAGCTAAATCTTTGACATCTAAAATCAGACAATACGTTCCGTGCAAGCAGGGGAATGAAGACAAAGAGATGCCCTTTTAATATTTCTCTATTCCAAAAGCAAACACAAATTGTACCAGTTTGACCCATATGTCAAAGAATAAAAAGGAAGGAGTCGTGAGTACAGCTGTCTGTTTCACTCTGACTTTTGCTAGACAGAAGCATTAAGAATATTTATGGGCACTGGGAGCACAGTCGGTCGTAATGCAATTGCCACTCATTTAATTGATAAAACAGGAATGAAAAATGTTTGCCTAGACATGACTGCCTAAGCCATATACTGATTTACTCCATTTGTATCAATACAGGAAGTCAAAGAGGCAAATTGGATTTATGGTCAAATGAAAGATAAACCAATTACCTTCAGAAAATTTCCAGCTGCATAGCTAGTACCTCAACCACTCTCTCTCTTTGTGGATGCATGGTTTCACAATTGTACATCATTTTTCCTTGTGCTATTTGCAAGGCAGAATATTTTCAAGCAAGGTATTGTGTACATTTTCTCTTAAGGTATTTTGCTCTTCAGTGCAGCTCAGACTTCTATAGAACTGGGACCTTTTTTCCTGGATTAGTAATTGTATTCACTCTATCGTTGTCCTTTGTCCATTAGACCAAACTGGCTCTCTGTTTTCCTTTTTCTGTCATCTGCATCTTTTATTTCAATAAATACATTATAAATATATTTTAGAGTTATGACCCCATTATTTGGAAAGGACTATAAATTAAATGCATAAAAACTGTTGTTGAAGAAATTAGTCAGAACAACAAAAAACTGAATAGCACCATACAGTCATTCTTTTTGTTGATCATGGATAGGTGGGCATTGGAATGCATTTTAGAAACCTGGAGTAAAAAGTGATGATTGTTTGAACCAAATTAATTGCTTTTCCTTAGGAAAGTAGTTTTTCTCATTACAGCAATTCAATGTGTTGTTAAATCAAAAGGATCATTTTATCATATAATGGAATTAACAGCAGGAAGAAATTATAACATTGCCAACAAAAAATCAGTATCTTTTTAGAAAACAAGACAGAAAATAATAATTATTAACTCTACCCAATTTTAAGTGAAATGAAAATCCAAAGGAAAGTGGTTATTGGGCATTTGTTGAATGTAACATATTTCGAGTTTGCATAATCAATTGAATAATACCTCAGTTGATTTGGATTCAAGCAATAAACAACCCCACACACACATATCTTTAACTTTTCTTTAAAATGTACAAATTGATCATTGGTATAGCTCTATATCCAAATACTCTGTTCCCACAATAAGTAATGAAATAACCAGGGTGCCAAAATGCTTCAAACACCAAAATTCAGTTGTCACTTTCTGGTTTCAGTCTGCCTCAAAACTATTTCATCTCATTTTATTCATTTTTCATTCTTCTAGCCAAAGCTGTTTTTCTCCTCTAAGCTATGGGGACAGGGGGAATAATGTTACTTTCTCTCTGCCATCACTGTGATTTTTAGAACATCTTAGTTCCCAAATTTCAACATTTTGAAAGAATATCCTTGCCGAAATAGGTGCTGTTGTTCTATCTGTTTACATGGTGGTGCCCCATCATTTCAATTTTAGAATAATAAATTAAGGCACTAAAAGAGACAGTGGGGGGAGCAAAACCAGAGTCTTGTTCACTATATGAATACTTAGATAGTAACTGTTTATGAAGAATTTCCTGCTGCGTAGGAGTAGGACTCAAGCCACTGTTGAGGCTTTGTAGTAGAACCTAAGCTAAAATTCTTCAGAGATTGCACACAAAATGTTTAGATTAGAAATAAACACTTCAGTGAAGAAGGGCTTTTAAAAATCATATTGATGTGATTTGGTCTCCATTCCCGGTGAACTAGATCAGTAATTAAGGCAATTCCAGATGCTACACTTTCAGACTACTAAAGCTGGAGCCAGGAACTGTTTCTAATTGTCCTCCAGTGTCCAGGAGGGTTATGCAGAGGTAATTTTAAGATATACACTTCCATATTTTGTTCTTTAAGATGCACACAATCAGACATTATTCTTAGCAATATTGTTTAATGGCTTTTATATTTTTCTCTAAATGACTATTATGACTCTGCAGGTTTCAAAAATGATAACAAGAAGTGTTTTAGATATTCTGCAAGCACAAGCGTGGACCTTTCTGCTAACTGTTAAAGCTGTTTAACTCGCTTTAGGCTTCCACATGAACTTGAAAAGAATATTCTAAATGCATGAAAAAGACCAATCTGCTTGAATAAACAAAAAACGCAAGTACCTGTATTAGAACATAGGATTCTGCAGTGCTTCAGATTCAGGGGGAAAAGATACTTTGGAGCAGAGGGGTAGGGGCAGCTATTACTCCTGTCAACATGCCTGCGATCATCTTTTGCTGAGACTTTGATCTTAGGAAAAGATGGAGATGGTGTAAGGTGTTCTCAACTATGCTATGTGGTTTCCCATGTGTGCTAAAATACAGTTTGAATCTGAAGGACCTACATTCATATTAGAACCATCAATCCAATAAAGCTAATGCTGGCATGAGGAGTTACTTGGTTAAGTTATTTTCTTATATTGAACATCAGTAATGACAGAAGTCTTTCAAGCTAAGGCATAAAGATAGCGTCCTTAATCGTTCTTCCAGCTCCTGCTGCAATTGGATCAGGCTGAAAGGGTGAAAATTAAACCACCTATTTCTAATGAGATGAAGACTCCCTTTGGACTATAAAAAAGATTGTGCTGAGGTTGGGAGGAAAGAATCAATAAATTTATGGTCTCTTCATCATCATAAAACTAGCAGTGAAAGAAAGGAAGAGCAGGGTGTGGAGTAAGTGCCTATGAGCTTCCTCAGAGGCTTATAAAAACCAATCGAGCCCATCAGAAATGGATATAAGGAAAAAAGTTTTTAAAAGCTTTTGGAGAGCAATTAAAATCTCTATTTTTGTGAGATTAAATCACATGAACTCAACCCAGCTTTTACCTGAAGATCAGTTTATTCTGGAAACAATCATCAAAAGAAACCCAGTAAGAAAACTATCCCAAATACATAAATACACCTAGAAAGAAAAACAGATCTTCATAAATGAGAGCAGATAGTTTAAGGAAGCAACACAGATAAGCTTGATGTCAAAACCCTGATTTTTACCTCCTACATTCAATTGTTCAGTTTGATTTTTAATGAATTGATTCAAGGCTTCAACAGAAATTGGGGATCAATTAGAATTGTCATTAAGAGGATAAATTTGATTTTTTTACAATATATATTGTTAAAGTAAGATGTGTTAGCCAGGTGTATGTTTACAGCTTGAAAGTAGAAATATTACTGATCTTCAGTACAATATATTATCCAATATATTATCATGCTATTGTGGAGGGTTTCGGTTAGAGGTTGACAGCACTTTTGGAACTTTCAGACAATGTCCAGGGTTCAATATCAAATGACATCCATGGAAAAGATATATTTACAAAATGGCTGTCATAAATCAAAATAGTCAAATTATGCCTCTTACAGAAAACAGACTGTTGATAAGACTGAAAGAAAAGTAACAGTGAAGTTGTATCAGTTGTAAATATTGATAATGTCTTTGGTAAGATATTCAATCTAATTACAGAAATTCTACCCATAGTAATAAATGCAATTTATCCCATCTTTGTAATGATTGCCAATGATTCTTGTATTGCTCCAGTAGAATTGGTTCTGTTCAGTATCAATGTGGGTATTGATTGGGGATTGGGGATCATGGCAATTGATTGTCAGCTGGTATTTGTGGATTCTGGTTTTTAATTAATGTTCACCTGACATGATCTCTCCATCACAAGACCTATTCAGCACACAAAGCCCTTATAAGAAGAGGAACACTGACACTGACAGCTACCAGTTCTCCAGAACCTGCTGAATATCACCTCTGAGGCAGACTACTTTTTACCATATATTAGCAGCAAGGCCACCACAAAACATAACCTAATTTTCTTTTAGGGCAGCAATTGATTCAACAAAAAACAGTACAGACAGCATTTCCCACTACAGGCCAACATCAAATTGGGCAGCTCTGTTGCCAGACAAAAACAAATAAATGAAGGACATTGCTGCCACATGAATTAGGGCTCAAACAAATGGCTGCAGCAGGCTATTTTCTCACTATGGAGCTGAGTATGTCTTTGGGAGAAGCAGTGGATGACAAATATTTGTGAAGTATTCTTTTGAGAGCAGAAATCTATGTGAGTTCTGCCGAGGCTTTCAATTTGTGGGCCAATAGGAATATCAACCATCTAGTAGACCTGCAGGACTGAGAAAACAACACTACTCTCTGTTGCCATGCAGTGTTTGTGTGATTTATGGGGTCCACATATGGCCTCAATTTAGGCATCATGCAATGTTCTTTCCTCCAAGCCTTTGATCTAGAGATATAGTTTTCTTTACTAAGGATCCCCCTTGTCATCTGATAATAAAAATATGAAATATTTTTGAAATATTTGAAATATTTATCCCACTTTCTGGTGATCGTTAGGATCATGGATATTTGCCTTCTTATTTCTTGGAAAATCTTTTCCTGCATTATACCACAAATCATATTTGCTTCTTAATTGATACAGATATTATTCTCCACCTTTTGCTCCAAACAAGAGCTTGTGTAACAATATTAAATACAAATCATACCCACTGAGTTATCTCAGATTCATCAAGTTTTCCCATGATCATTATCTTATCTACATAAAAGAATAACATTTTTATCAAACAACCAAGATTTCCTCATATTTTGTACCTAAATGCTTTTGAAAAACCCTAACATTTTCTGTTGATCATGGATTCAGCCTGTTGGATTACATAGACAATGGCAGGTTAGTATTTATAAGGTTGAGGAATATGTATACAGAATATGCATACAAATGCATTCATAATATATTCTTTCCCCTTCAATTTCACTTTATCGCAAATAGTTACTTCATAAAGTTTATTCTATTTACTTGGATTTTAATTTTAAATACTGCTTTGTATTTTAAAACATTAGTGATGTTATGATGGAAAGGGCTCTGGCTTGTAGCTAAGATAATTTATCCCATATTCTCATTCTCTTATTATTATTAGTTTTTTAGTTTTTTTAGTTTTGTTGGTACAGGTTGAGAAACACTGAGGATGACCCTAAATGAGGTTAAGTGCTGGCTCTTCTGCTTTAGATATATCTCCAAAGGCTGCCAGATTTAATTTTAGTGATTGAATCATTTTGAGTCAGGAGAGTTTGTTCTCATAAAGCCCAAGTGAGTCATTGTGCATAATTCCTTTAAAAAGGGCCAAGAGACCCACAATGTTAATTACATTATTGAACTAAATAGAGGAATACTTAATGGAATCTGACCGAGAGAACATATTTTAAGCCACTGTCTACATCAGCCATAGTAAAATGCTAGCTTGACAGTTCCCTTGAGGATTGGATGGATGAGGTTTTTTATGCCACCAATCTAGTGGAAATTGAAAATATATTTCACAATGTCTCTGTTAAAAACATTATTAACATGAAATAAGTATTTAGACTTGTTATATTAATGGAAGATTTGTTGGACCAAATTCCCATCTTATTGCGCATACATCTAGGGCATATTCCAAAGCCCAGGACTAAAGCACTTCTGCACATGATACACTTTTTGCTTTGTTTCCCATCCCCAGAATCAGTTTGAAGCTGATTTTTCAATTGTCTTCAGCAGACCATGAAATATTGTAAACAGACAAGGAATGCTATCAGCATTCTCTCTCTCTCTCTCTGACCAAGAGGAGAGTTTTAAAAAAAACAGGATAGAAACAATATTCTATCTCTAAAAAAAAGTCCTCTCATCCTGTGGGGGGAGGGAGGGAGGGAGAGGGAGGGAGGGCGGGAGGATGAGTAGCTCCAATCAGCACTTTCAGCAGAAAATGCACTATGATTCAGAAGTTCACTCAGTCGTTTTCAGGCCTGCTGTGTTCCAGCCAATCCAAAATGTTGTTCCAGATTTGAAGAAAATCTGGAAGAGACTTATGAGGCTGAGCACTAGCTCTCCTTTTCCCTCTTTCTCTGCCCTACCCACCTGTCAATCTTCCCAGCATCTTACTTAACCTGATGTCAACTGCTACATTCATGGGTGGCCTATAAGCCCAGCTATACTTCCTCTCCTGCATTTTGTTTGCAGTTTAGCCTACTCTACTCAAATTAGTCCACTCTTCCTTTCCCACAATTCTCCTTTTCCTTTACTGCTTCACTTAAATTCAAGTGTACCATAATTTTAATCAATATTGTACAAATATCAGTGTAATGACACAATATATTTATTAAGATTTACAATAACATAATAAAAAAGTAAACAGAGACATGAAATGTAAGCAAACACTACAATAAAACTGTTAGGGATAACATTGTTTACCCTAACTGGTTTAGGTAAAATAATAAATAAGTTATCATGGTTTGTTGGTTAAAGTGTGTGTAACTTTAACTGCAAGAATGTAATTAAGGGTGTGGTTGTAAAAGCACCATAAAAAGAGCAAGACAACGGCAGCTCGCTCTCTGGCTTAATGATCCCTAATTACTGGATGGATTGATGACTGCGTTTTTTCCTACTGGAACGGGAGAGAGAAAGGAGTGTTGATTTCTCAACGGTGAGAAGAGACAATACGGACTGATTTATTGTAAGTGAACTGACATTGAATATTCAACACGGACTTTGCAAATTGAGTATCCCCGAATGGACTGACTGAAATGATACATGACTAATGGACTGTTTTTGACTGTGCTATAACTCTTAAATGGAATAAACTATATTTTTGATAGCACAAGCGTATCTGCTTTTTACTGAGTGTTAACTAACATACAAACTTATCTCACACATTTACCTGTCTGCCTAACTGACTAACGCTGCACATTCTGTTTAGCGTGTTTCCCTAACATTGGTTGGGGGAACAGGCTTAACAAAAACTACATCTAGGTTCCCCATAAAGGCAATCACCCTCTAAGTGGCTGGCATATACTTCTGTTTTGTCAAGAAGTGTGCATATCTGCCCAGAAAAAAGACAAAACTAAGAAATGTCAGATAACAAGCATTTGGGGTGGATTCTCACATATTCTTTTTTGTTTTTACTAGAATCTGCTGTTGCTTTAATTCTGGTACAGCTGTAATGTTTTTATTTTATTTATTTATTTTTAAACAAATTTTATTGATTACAATATTTAAACACATTGAACATGGTAGACTTCATTGACATAACATTTTTGTCCTGTCATCTCATGCAAGTTCTTATATACATTTATATACATTAGTTCTTTATATATTCTAAACAGTTTCAGTTACATATCAGTTGAATCATTCATTTTGCGAACCCTCTTTCTGTTCCCTCCAATAATAAATTTTATTCCATAACATATAATAATCAGATTCATCTTTATCTTTCATTTTCAAGGTTAATCTATCAATTTCAGCACAGATCAAAATCTTATCTATCCCCTTGTCTTGGTTAGGTATTTCTCTAGTCTTCCATTTCTGGGCAAACATCATTCTTGCCACTGTGATAACATGGATTATTAAATATATATCATCTTTACTATACTGTGCTGACATATTTCCAAGTAAAAAGGTCTCTGGTTTATAACCATGCATGATAATATGTACCCGTTTCTTCCTGACATTTCCAACATTTAGATGACTGGTTTTTGTAAATTCTGGCCAATCTTGTAGGTGGGAGATGCAATTCTCACATGTTCTTAAAATGCAGATGTGCCCACTGCCTCAAATACAAGGGATATCCTGACCAAGATCCTTTCCTTTCAAGTTATATCTTTTATATGAATTTGTCCAGTAAGTTTGTGATTTTATTGACAAATCCCTAATGCACTTTTGAGCAACCTCAAGTATATTTCAAACAAAACACGTTTTGAAAACTGTTGAATTCATTGAAGTAATATTTAACTAGGCATAGCTGGCAATGTCAGCCTATTCTATTTGAGCGATGTTCATTTCAGGAAGTATATATGACAGGATGTTAGAAACATTCCTTTACTGACTGATAGGTCTGGTAAGACACAGATGCAAATGATACTTATCATTATTCATCCAGGCAAAGGCAGATTGACTTACATTCTTCAGAAATTCTCTCCTGAAAAAAAGTTTTGAGCCATGGAACAAGATTGGCACATTTTTGGATTCCACAACATTTGAATTTGAATTCTTTATTGTCATTGTACGTATATACATAATATACATTCAATGAAATTCACATAACACCTAGAGACCAGAACCCAACATGCACACACACATGACAATCCCCAAACACTCCCCCCACACCTGCCAAAATTCCCTGCCTCCTAAAAACACACAAGTATCCACACTACAGACCAAGTAATACAGTTCAACAGCTCATTGATGGTGGTCCTTAAGTTCATTGTTAAGTGCAATTATAGCTCTGGGATAAAAACTGTTCAGAAAACATGTGGTCCAAGTTTTAATTGTTCTGTATCTTCTGCCAGAAGGCAACAGTTCACAAAGATTGTGAGCAGGATGGGAAGAGTCTCTGAGAATGTTGTGCAACTTCCTCAAACAGCAAGATGTGAAGATGTCATCCAGGGCTGGTAGCTGGAACCCGATGACATTTTGGGCAGTTTTAATGATTCTCTGTAGAGCTTTTTTGTCCACTACAGAGCTCCAACATAGTTCCGTGTTTTTCAAATATGGCAATTTGAAGATATATTGACCCAGAATTTCTCAGCAAGCATTCTGGCTGGAGATTTCTGGAAGTTGAAGTCCACACATCTTGCAGTTGCAAAGTTGAAAAACCCTGGTACAGGTAAGTCCTTGAATTAAGAACATAATTAAGAACCAGAATTTCCATTGTTAAACAAGGCAGGTAAGTGAGTCACACGCAATTTTTTTCATGGTTGATAAGCAAATCATTTGCAATTGTTAATAATAACATGGATGCGAAGCAAACCTGCTTCCTGCATTGACTTTGCTTGTTGGAAGCTTGCTGGGAAAGTCACAAATGGTGATCAAATGACTCTGGGGCACCACAACTATCATAAATACTTGCTAAATTGCTAAGTGCCCAAATTTTGATCACACGGCGATGGGGATGCTTACTGGCGATGGGGATTGTAAGTAACTTTTTCCAGTGCTGTTGTGACTTTGAATGGTCATTAAATGAATGGGTGTAAGTCAAGGACTGTCTGCATAGTTCCTATTTTTTCCTCCTATTCAAATTACTTCTTAAGTTATTTACATTAAAGAAACAGTTATGAATGTAAATTTTAAATTTCCATAGAAATTTCATCCACATTATTTATCTTTCATTTGAGCCAAAGTTCTTACACTTTGCAACAAACTAAAGAAAAATGGAGCCCTCATTTCTTCTAGCTATGACATTTAAATGCATGATGCAAACTATTTGGAACTGTTGTTGCACAAATATTCTAAAAATGAGAGAGTCAATTCAGTGTAGTAGTTAAGATGCTGGAGTAGAAATTAAGATAATATGTATGCTAATCCTCCTCAGGCACAACAAGTTGGCAGGCTTTAGGTCTATCACTTTCTCTCAGCCCAATCTACTTCATAGGGTTGTTGTTGTGGATAAGGAAGGAGGGGAAATGATGTATCCTGTCTAGACTTGTGTTAAAGTGGGATGTAAATGCTAAAAATTAAGCTTCATTAATCTCTGTAGCAATTACTTGTGATTAATCTTGCTTTGGATCTCATCATAACCTATGATGATTTATAATGGGTATCAATTAAATATATAAGAGATTTTAACTTCCATTACTTCATATTTATCTTCTGCAATTACAGTGCAAATCTCTTTGTAAATACGTTTATACTGTAGATAATTCTGTAGAAAATACATGCTCATTAAGTAGACTGAAGTATTAATTGCATATGGCCTATGGCTTTTGTAAATGGGGTTTACAATTCTTACATTGCAAAAATGCTGGCAGATTCCAAACTACTAAAACAAGGTTTATGTTTATAGCAACATTCTAGTAATGTTTGATGGTTCCAATGGTTTTATCAAATTTAGACTCTATTTTGATCACAGTTGAGTCCTACTCTTATGTATGCTAAAGAGAACAGAAGGAATATAATAATGTCTTAATAATCATATCTTGGCTGTTAAAATGCTGAAGAACACTAGAAGACTTTAGAATATCAACTTATTAAGGTCAGATTTAATGTAGCCACCCCATTGGACTCTGGGTGAGTTTACAAAAAGTTACACTAAATTAAACCAATTAAAAACATCAGCATTTAGAATGAATTTCCCCTTTAGTCAAAATTTAATTTTAAAATATGTGTATTTATCATATAATCCCTGGCTGGTTTTATAAACCCTACTTATTGTTTCCAAACTCTCCATGAAACATACAAAAAAGTTAGAAAGACTTTTTTTACTTGACCAACACTACAAGTGCTAACCATAAATATTTCTAAATTAAATTCTCCATTTAATTAACCTAAACATGCAGTGGGAAAAAGAAAGAAAGGTAGATATTTCTGAACCAAATCATTATATCTCTTAGGAATGGGACATTGCTTTACAGCACATTGCACCGTTAATCAATCTAGGGCAATACTACCTAATTTTGAAACAATCATCCTCTACCTCACTTTCTAATTGATCCCTTTTTTTAAACTTGAAAAAGCAGACTGAATCCAGAGCTGTCTGCAAATATATTTATTTGGGTTTTTGTCTGTAAGTGGAAACACGATTCTTTTCTGGAAAAGAGGAGAACAGCTCCTTTTATTAAAAACAGGAGAGACTCCATCCCTGTTCCATATTGCCTCTTTCCAAAGAGGTTTTTCTGCAGAGCAAATACATGGTTAAGACTCTGGGCTTGTCAACCACAAGTTTGGTAGTTTGAGACCTAAGTACCGCATGACAGTGAGTTTCTGTTACTTGCCTCAGCTCCTGCCAAAGTAGCAGTTTGATAGCATGTCAAAATGCAAGCAGATAGAAAGGTGGAAAGGTAACAGTGTTCTGTGCATCTTCAGCATATAATCATGCCAGCCAATGACCATGGAAGTGACTTCAGGCAATGCTGGCTCCTTCAGCTAAGAAATGGAGGTGAGCACCACCCTCTAGAGCAGGGGTCTCCAACCTTGGGCCCTTGAAGCTTGGCGGACTGGCTGGGGAATTCTGGGAGTCGAAGTCTGCCAGGCTTCAAGAGCCCAAGGTTGGAGACCCCTGCTCTAGAGTCAGTTACAACTGGCAGGGAAAGCCTTTATCTTTCTAAATCTAGAAAGCCTGAATCTCGCCCTTAGTGACAGAGTGAGTATTTGTCCCATTATTTTATTTTATTTTATTTTATTTATTTATTAAATTTATATGCCATCCATCTCATGTAAAAAGTGCTCTGGGCAGTTGAAAATTACTAATTATTACTTAAATATATCTATCATCTTAAATATATCTATCATGAAAAAAAAATACCAATAATAAATAAAGGCATATAGCTATTTCCCAAATTTGGAATGATTTTTGTTAAAATATTGGAATGTTATATCTCTAAAGATACAATGTTGCTGTTTTGATCTCTGTGCTAAACATAAATTGTCATTATCAAACAAAATCCAGATGTTTAAACTGGAATTGGCATTTTTGTCCACCTAGCAAGTTTTTTTCATTAGCCTTTTTCATAGGCTATATTGTTTTTTTGGTGGTGTCACTTGATGTAAGCTATTTGAGTGAAGGAATTGACTGGTGATGATTTTGTCAATGCCAATGGTGTTCAAGTGGTGCTCCAGTTATTTTGGGATTGCATCCAAGTCAGTATCTGTGCTTTCTTTTGCTATAGTCATTCTATTTCTATTTGCAGGTCTTTATATTTTCTTATATTTTTTTAGTTCTTTCTTTTTCTCTCTGTCTTCTCCAGATACTACCATATCCACTATCCAGATTTTTTTGCCTTTCTTATTGACAATTGTTACATATTTTATTGCAGGTTCCTGTCTCTTTCAATTCTAAAGTCCCAGAGCACTTTAGCATCTTCGTTTCCTATTACTTTCTCTATTTTGTGTCCCCACCAGTTCATGCTTGCAGGCAAATAGTATTTATTATTATTATCATTATTGTTGTTGTTTTGCTGTTGTTATCGTTAGCCAAAAATGTACATCTCAAAAAGTGATTATTTTATTAGGGAGGAGTTAAATTCTTAACAGAGACTCTTAAAACTTTAAAAATACTTTTGAAATGGGGGGATGCATTATTATACACAACCTTATTTTTGACACTTCCCATTCTGGCCAATGCAAATATATTCATTTTAAAAATAAATAAAGGCTGTTTTTTTTTAAAAAAAAAAAAAACATCATTATGTTGTTTGCTTTTCTGAATTTGTGCCAGAAGAGCTATTAGCCATGATTGAATGCAAAAAGCCTAAGATAAAATCCACCAGAGAACAGCAAGAGAGTGATGGTTTCCCACTGTTGGCCCATCAACTCTAATGAATGATCGGCACAGAGTATGACAAGACGCCTAATAGGAAATGGTTGCAAAGGCAGGGATAGGGATACTTCAGAGTAATGCTGTGGCATCATAAGTCAAATAATAACATTTTTCATGGAACTGTGCTGTCAGGGGGTGGGGTGGAGGAATCTTACAAAGTGTCATTTATTTCACAAGCAAACTTCATTTCAGTCTGAAAAGATAGACTGAATTAATAAGTGTTAAAAATATGATTCCAGTTAGTACTGGAATACTAGCTTTAATGTTGCTGTTTATTCTTTCTATAAAAAGCAAAGACTCCTAGGTCAAGCTCAACTTGTAATGCCCTTAAAATTACTAGGTTTTTTTGGAAAGAATAGGGAAGATATAAGCCGAAAAAATCTTCTTCCGGGTTGTTGGTTTTTTTTCTACTTCCCCCTAGAGCAAATCTGTCAAACTGGTGGCCCAGAAGCCGGATACATCATCTGTAGACCACGCCCAGCCAAGCTCCACAAAGGCAAAAAAGTCATGATACATCACAGTGTGTTGCATGACATGATCAAGTCTGACACCTGTGCATTAGAGCAAAGCCCTGGTGTTGCTTAGCAGTACAAACCAAGCCAAACTCTTCCGAGAATCAAGATGGCCACGGGGAATGTAGGAAACTGACACTGTTGTGGATCAGATCAGCTATTAAAACAGGGATATCCTTAGAAATTGCAGCACCAACCTAACAGCAGCTGAGTTTGAAAAGTTAAGCAGGGTTAGATAATTAGATGAGAAGCTATCAGGATAATCTAGGATTGCAGTCTAGACTGACATGTTTCATATTGTTACCAAGAAAAGAAGAGGAGGCATCTTTGTAGTACCAGGAACTACATTTGAATCAAAGGTATCCTGGTTTTATTAATTGCATTATATTAATTGCATAAGCTGCTCCAGTTGAAACAGTCCTAATTTGCTCCTTAGGTTAGAGTTTTTGTCTGACTCCATGAGAAGTGTCATATAGTCCCTTCAGAGTTTCTCAAATTAATGTAGATAGTCTCTTTTTTGGGTGAGAATATTTCAAGAGAAAAGTTGTTAGGCAATGGAGAGAGGGTTGAGATTGAGTTCTGCTGTGAGGACTAGAGGGGTTGTGTCAGTGGTGGGGTTCAAATAATTTAACAATAGGTTGTCTGCCTTAATGACTGGCTAGGCATTGTTGGGTGGTCATGTGACTGGGTTGGCATAGCCAACTCAACATCACTCATCACACACTGACCCCCTCCCAGTCACTCTCCCTTTCCCTAGGCCTTGGACTTATATGCAAAACCTCCAGAAATGAAAGGGTTAACCAACCCTCAGTTTCCTGGTGCAAATCCCTCCCCCTCCAGTGAAAGGATGGGGGGAGACCACAAAGCATTCTGGTCTCATCACCGAGGAAAGAAAGTAAATTTATTTCCTTCCTTCCTTCCTTCCTTCCTTCCTTCCTTCCTTCCTTCCTTCCTTCCTTCCTTCCTTCCTTCCTTCCTTCTCTCTTTCCTTCTCCTCATTCCCATCTCTTTCTTTCCTTCCTTCTCTCCTTCTTTCATTCTTTCTTCCTCCTCATTCCCATCTATTTCCTTTGTTCCTTCCTTCTTTCCTTTCCTTCTTCCTTCCTTCCTTCATTTTTGGCTTGTTTTTTGGCCATTTTTGGCTGTTTTTCAGCCCAAAAATGGCGGAAAATGGCCTGGAAAACAGCCTGAAAATGGCTGAAAAATGGCCTGGAAAATGGCCCTTAAATGACTGAAAAATGGCCTGAAAATGGCCATTCTTTGGGCTGTTTTTGGTCTAATTTTTGGCTGGTTTTTTGGGCTGATTTTTTGAGCATTTTTGCCCAGTTTTGGGGCATTTTTTGCTTGGAAAATAGACAGGGGTATTGTCAGCCAGTGGTGGAACTGGGTAGAATTTTAATAAAATTCTACCCGCTGAACTGGGTAGAATTTTAATAACCGCTTCACCCAAACTGGTCCAAATGGCTGAATCCCACCTCTGGGTTGTGTGAATCAAGGAATAAGAATGCAAGCTGAAAGCAAGCCAGAGTTGGAGAGAAAATCCCTGAAAGAAGAAGGAACATAGAGCTGATGACCCAGGAGGAGCCAGCAGGGTCTGAAAGCAAGATCTGCAGACAGATCTGGTGAATCTGGTGAAAAGGACTGAGCAGATTTGGAAAGATCAACTCAAAAGTCAATGTAGAAAAGTATGACCAGGGTGCCGGATTTCCAAGAGGCTAAGAGAAGAGTAGTTTTCTCTCGTTCCTTCCTCTTCTATAGGGTTAGAGCAGCCCCCAATATGAAACAACTATGTAAAAAAGTTTAAATAAAATAAAACAGTGATAAATAAAATCTGTATGAATAAGAGAGGGAGGGAGGGAATGAAGCTGTTAATGAACTGTGAAGTACATCTGCTGTACAATAGCAATGAGTACCAACTGTTTATTTGAAGAGCACTATTATATAATAAACAATAAGAACCTCAATGTGTGGGGAGGTAAGTTCAAGCCCCTTTGTTTCCTTCCAACATACCACTATGAATAACCATGAGAAAATTCTAGCTGTAGATCAGGGGTCCCCAATTTCCAGTCCACAGGCGGCTACCAGTCCATGGCCTGTTGAGAACTGGGCCGCACAAGCAGCAGGCAAGCACACAAAGCTCCATTTGCACATGTGCAAGATTAGATTGCCTATGTAATAATAAAAATTTTACAGACATAACTGCAGTGCCATAGAAAAGTTAGCTGTCTGTAAAACAGTCATTGGGCTACGTGTTTTAAAGTATGTTATTTTTCTTACAGGTATATGTTTTACTAAAAACAATATAAAAGAAAAATGCAGAGGTAAGGTTTCAGTCGAACACTCATATAATCATGTAATCAAGTCTCATTGATTGCAATCAAGTTTAAAGCCAACTGCTGGCAGGGATGGCTTCCCATGATTACAACCTCAAATTCAGTGATTATTTATTTTAGAACTATTGTTTATTGGAATCTTTCCTTGATTCAAATATGTGTTGTTATGAGAACCAGACTGTATCTGTAAAAAGAATCCCTTCATTTTATAGTCTCCTTCTTCTATGCTTGTTGCTCCAATGCTTGAAGTGACATCCTAGATTCCTTGTTCTTTATTTTTATAATTATATAAACTTAGTTGTTGTAACTATGTATCATTGCAACTATGTATCATTCATGTATTTGCAACTATGTAATTCATGTGTAATCATTAACTTCTGTCTCTTCAGTGACCTTTGCAATGCACGTACAAGGGACAAGGAGCTAGACGGTTGTTAATAAGCTTATCTACATTGTAAATGATCTGTCTGGTATGCAGCTTTGTAAACATGCACATCCTGATAGAATTATCCTGTTTGACTTGAGCTTTGATTAAATCATTTTCTTGTAAAAAAGCACAATAAAAGAGCGTGTGCCAAGACATTTGGGGCGCGCTCATCCCGAGGAACTTTGCCTCCTGTCGTTTCTCTCTCCTTCGCTCCCTATCATGAGCCGCCCATCAGATGCGGGATAGCAGATACCGCATTCTGGTGACCCCGACGTGATTCCCTAAGGGGGATACGTTGCGACGCGCCCATATCTTATCAGCTCGATGGGAGCTGTGCATCGCCAGGCCTGAAGCGAATTGCACATCATCGGATCTGAAACACGGTCTCGACTTTCGTAAGTATGGGTGGAAACTTTTCTCAACAACAGATGCAGCATCTGAAGGAATTGAGGGAGTTAGTCGCTTCTTCTTCTAAATATTCTGCTAATTTAAAGGGCTCGCCTGTAAAAATGAAACCTATTGCTACATTATTGGCTTATGTGTGGCAACATTGTCCTAATTATTCAGAGGAAGGGTCCTTAAAAATTTCCACTTGGCAAAAAATTGGTGAACATCTCCATAGTCCTCCTCGTGCACCAATTGGCATTTTGGTCACTTGGAGGAAAATTATGGAGGCTTTAATGGTCCATTATAAAATAGAAGCAGGAAGTGTGTTTGAATCTCCCCCGCCAAGTTATGATAACTTTTCAATTTTCCCTAACTCAGGCAGAAGCTGCTGCCATTATTCAACAATGCCCCACATGTAGTAAGCAAGGACATTCCATTCCCATAGGAGTAAATCCTAGAGGATTAAAAGCTTGTGAAATTTGGCAAATGGATGTAACTCAGTATCCACCTTTTGCCCCTTGGAAATATTTGCACGTTTCCATCGATACATATTCAGGGTTTATTCTGGCTACTCCTCAAAGGGGAGAAACTGTAAAACATGTCATCAATCATTCAATTCGTACCTTTGCCTCGCTGGGACGTCCAAAAGAAATCAAAACTGACAATGGACCTGCCTATACAAGTTCTGCGTTCCAGGACTTCTGTAACAGATGGGATGTAACCCACAAGTTTGGGATTCCCTACAACAGCCAGGGGCAGGCTATTGTGGAACGAGCGAACTTATCTCTGAAACGTGCTCTTGATCGATATTCGTTGCGGGAAAAACCCCCGAACCTCCCAGCATTGCAAAATTCTCTTAACATTTGTCTTTACACTTTAAACTTTCTTAATCTGACTGGCATTCCTCCCACTTCTGCTGCTTCGCGTCATTTTTCCTCCCCCTCACCCCCGCCTAACAGACCTCTGGTATATTATCGCAGATTGCCAGATCCCACCTGGCAGGGTCCTGCTGAGCTTCTCACTTGGGGACGAGGCTACCCTGCGATCTTACCACCAGACAAAACCACTTGCTGGATCCCTGGTAGGGCGGTTAGACCCTATCATGGGAATTCCTCCGCTACATCTGTATCTTAAAACTCTTCCTGATATTCTTGCCTATATCTTCTTCACAATTTCTACCTTACTTCAACAAAACCTATGCTTCTTGTCAAAAGACTATTCGTGTTAAAACCATTTCATTAACAGAAGGCTATTATACTTGTTCCATGTGGGTACGTCATGAAAATGCTACCCGTAGTTTTCACTCTGTCACTTCTGTTTTGTTTAAAGAACACTCTACCACTTGCTCTTTTGTTCCTTCTTTACTCTTCCTATGGAAAGGCACCTTAAAATCTTTTCCTCTATTCAATCTAAACATAGGGGGACCTAGATGTCCTTCTATTGTATTATGAGTTCCCCCACCCCAACTAACATCCTTGATGAATTACCAAATTAATCTTTATTGTCATTATTGTAATTATTATCCTTTTTCTACTAATTGCATTCCCTCCTCATTTCGCAAATGTTCTACAACAAACTTGTCCATAGCCTTCTCTCCTGCTTGTGATGTTTTTATATACCCGAACTCTGATCCTGTCAACAAACGACGCTTCAAAAGAACTGTCCATGATGATCCTCAGAAGCCTCATAGAAGATATAATATTGCTTGGACTATAACTGACTTTCAAGGAGTTCGTTTAAGTTCTACAACCAATTTTTCTCGCATAGAAGACTTCTACCCACCACTTCAATTCGATTTGGCAGATGCACCCACACAACCAGGGGATATTCTGCAATCTACACCACTTCAGGAGGAACTTTAACATCACACCTGAAAGGAATGTATTTTATCCCTTGCGGTATCTGCCATCCCGCATCTGATGGGCGGCTCATGAAAGGGAGCGAAGGGAAGAGAAACGACAGGAAGCAAAGTTTCCTCTTGATGAGCGCGCCCCGAATGTCTTGGCACACGCTCTTGTATTGTGCTTTTTTACAAGAAAATGATTTAATTAAAAAGCTCAAGTCAAACATGTTAATCTCATCAGGATATGCATGTTTACAAAGCTGCATACCAGACAGATTATTTACAAAGTGGAAAAGCTTATTAACAAACGTCTATCTCCTTGTCTCTTGTACATGCCTTGCGAAGGTCACTGAAGAGACAGAAGTTAATGATTATACGTGAATGATACAATGTTGCAAACGCTTGAATGATACATAGTTGCAATGATACATAGTTGCAAACACATGAATGATACATAGTTACAACATCTGGCAATAATTTTGTTTGGACTTTTTCCACCGGTCTCACGGCATGTGTCCACGGGGATGAAATTGTTAAATCCAAATCATTTTGCATTCAAGTATGGCTTGTGTGTATAACTCTGATGATTTTATATCCCTACAGGTACCCATGGAATACCCCTCTTTTGCAAAATCGTAAAGATTTAGATCTGTTATTTTTTAAAACAAGGGGGATAGTGTGCTACGCTTAAAGAAGAATGTTGTTTTTATGCCGATAGCAGGTGGGCTTGTTTTCTATTTCGCCATGGTTTATACCTTTTTAACTGCATTGGCAGGATCATTAATAATCATTATATTGATATGTATTATAGGACCTTGTTGTTTTTATAGAATATTGCAATTTTTGAAAAATCAATTGTCCTCCATAACTGCTGATGTTAATGTGCTATTGCAAGCTAATGTTATATCCTCAACACCAGATGAAAAAATGTCATTGCTGAGTTACCGCTCCTTGGACAACCCTGACGCTGACGGGTCACACTCTTGCCCAGATCACGGGGACGGTGAACATTCCATAAAAATGGTTCCTGTCTTCTCGGACGAGGAAGAAGACTCGTCATAAATAATAAAAACAGAGGAGATGTTGTAACTATGTATCATTGCAACTATGTATCATTCATGTGTAATCATTAACTTCTGTCTCTTCAGTGACCTTTGCAATGCACGTACAAGGGACAAGGAGCTAGACGGTTGTTAATAAGCTTATCCACATTGTAAATGATCTGTCTGGTATGCAGCTTTGTAAACATGCACATCCTGATGGAATTATCCTGTTTGACTTGAGCTTTGATTAAATCATTTTCTTGTAAAAAAGCACAATAAAAGAGCGTGTGCCAAGACATTCGGGGCACGCTCATCCTGAGGAACTTTGCCTCCTGTCGTTTCTCTCTCCTTCGCTCCCTATCATGAGCCGCCCATCTGATGCGGGATAGCAGATACCGCACTTAGTAATTCTTGACAGTTTGACTATTTGCCAGTTTGTAAGCATGGTAGATCTCAGGCCCAGGTTTTGAGCCCATCAGAAAGTTCTGCTCCAGTTCTTAAATATACTTCAATCTGTCCTGATATTTTTTATTCTATTTCTCATTGTAGGCAGAGCACTCTATAATTTCCTTTCCTTTCCCATGCTATCATTGCAGGAGAATCAAATTTGGGAGGTTGAAGTGTAATCAGGGTCAATTAAATCTTCTTACTTTGGAAATCTATTGCATATTTAACACAATGTGTATGCATTCTGCTGTTTGGATCAATGAGAAGGAACTGAGGCCATTCTCTTTGGAAGAGAATTAAAAAGTAAATTAGAACTGTGAAACTATCTAGAACAAGAGGGGACAATGTACAATTCTCTTGATGTTGTAGTTTACTACTTGTTTCGAATTGAACGTCTGGAGGACCAAGCTTGTCTTTCTCTGATCCAGTTCAATACCCTATTCTAAAGCAGAATATTCCAGTGGTCAGTTCTGCTTCTGCCTAATCAATGCCAAAACTTGTTACATAATCATAAACTAGTAATCCAGAACAGTGTTAAGTGCAGCATGTTTCATGAACTCATTAATCCAGTCAGTAGTGTGACAGACTACTTTAATCCAAAACTCTACTGTGGCATTCCCTCTCCAGTTAGGCATCTCATGCAGTCTGAAAAACTCAGATAATCATGAAGATAGGATCAAGCCCCACTTAGTCGTCCTAGTGAGTGGAAGTTGTTAAGCCTGGGTTCCCCAACCAGGGTTAAGGAGACAAGCTAAATAGAATGTGCAGCGTTAGTCAGATAGGCACACAGATAAATGAGTGAGATAAGCTTGTATGTTTATTAACATACAGTAAAAATAACAGATACACTTGTGCTATCAAAAATATAGTTTATTCCATTATGAGTTCATAGCATAGTCAAAATAACAGTCCATTAGTCATGTATCATTTAGTCAGTCCATTCAAGGATATTCAGTTGGCAAAGTCCGTATAGAATATCCTATGTCAGTTCACTTACAAATCAGTCCTTTGTTTCTCTCCCGTTCGAGTAACGCAGTATTGAGTCTAGTAATTAGGGATCATCAAAGCCAGAGAGAGCAAGCTGATGTTCCTTGCTTCTTTTAAAGTGCTTTCACAACCACTCCCCGAATTACATTCCCATATTTAAAGTTGCAGACACTTTAACTTATAAACTATGATTACATATTTATTATTTTACCTAAACCAGTTAGGGTAAACAATGTTATCCCTAACAGAAGTGATTTTATTTCAAAAGGAGGCAGAAAAAAACAGCACTCTCTGTTTCAAATCTCACTGGCTAGCAGTCATAGAACATGCCTCCCACATTCTGCGTTTCACTGTAGCATGTACAAGCATCTTCACAGCTGCCTGCTTAATAGGGAAAAGTCACTGAATTAATAAAGCTAGTGATTTTTTTTCAGTGCAAGATTGATGGTGTACAAGACACAACTAAAGGAAGTAATTGGTGACTTTGTTTTGCAGGCTTTGCTGCAGTCTTTGTCTGATGATATGCTGCCAAATAAATAATGAGGATTTGTGATATGGTTAGTGAATGAATTAGTTAAACATGTTGTGTGAATCCAGTCAAGGTATGTCAACCAAGGGTTAGGGTTGTTCTACCTAAAAAGAAAAAAAAAAACCTGATTATCAGACAAAATAGATTTGTGTTAATAAAGCAATACAGGAAAATTTTTGTTGTTGCTGTAGAGAAGAGAAGAGAAGAGAAGAGAAGAGAAGAGAAGAGAAGAGAAGAGAAGAGAAGAGAAGAGAAGAGAAGGGAAGAGAAGAGAAGAGAAGAGATGGTAGGAAGAGAAGGAGGGAGAGATGGAAGGAAGAAGAATGGAAGAAGACAAGAAAAGGGGGGAGAGATGGAAGGAAGAGATAGAAGAAGAATGGAAGAATAGAGTGGAGTGGAGAGGAGAGGAGAGGAGAGGAGAAGGGAAGGGAAGGGAAGGGAAGGGAAGGGAAGAGAAGAGAAGAGAAGAGAAGGGAAGGGAAGGGAAGGGAAGGGAAGAGAAGAGAAGAGAAGAGAAGAGAAGGGAAGGGAAGGGAAGGGAAGGGAAGGGAAGGGAAGGGAAGAGAAGAGAAGAGAAGGGAAGGGAAGGGAAGAGAAGAGAAGAGAAGAGAAGAGAAGAGAAGAGAAGAGAAGAGAAGAGAAGAGAAGAGAAGAGAAGAGAAGAGAAGAGAAGAGAAGAGAAGAGAAGAGAAGAGAAGAACTTTATTGTCATTGTACAAGTACAACAAAACTGTGGATGCACCCCAGCAACTTTTCGCAATACAATAAAACCAGAGCACTTAAGGATGAAGATAAAAAAAAAAAAGTACCCATGTCTCTATTTGCAATTAGAGAGTATAATATCTATGAATATACACAAAATAGTAGTTTAAATTTATATGCTATATGAATTTTGAGAACATTACAAATGGTTAAAAACATTTAAAGATGAAGAAGCAACACAAAAATCACAAATACAGCACAACGTTAGAAACAAACATAGAAGCAACACAAAAATCACAAATACAGCACAACATTAGAAACAAACATATAAGATAAAATAAACTCAAATGAAACAAAGTAAAAAGCAAAGGAGGCTTCAGTCACCTTCACCAAAGGTTGGGCAAAGAGCCACATCTTTAGGACCCATTGAAATACCAGTAGATTGAGGACTGTTTGGGTCTCAGGGACACTGGTGGGATTCAAAAAATTTTGCTATTGGTTCTGTGGGTGTGGCTTGGTGGGCATGGCATGGCAGGCTTGGCAGGGGTAGGATACTGCAAAATTTCCATTCCCACCCCACTCCAGGAGAAGGATACTATAAAATCCCCATTCTCTCCCCACCCGACTAACCTGCTTTCCAGCTCCATTCTCCTTTGCAGGGCAACAAAAGAAGACCCAGCCGATCAGCGGGGTTCAGGAGGCAGAGAATAGATGGGGACAGGGCAGTCAGAGGTAGTATTCTGAACTACTCAAAATTTCTGATACTGGTTCTCCAAACTACTCAAAATTTCTGGTACTGGTTCTTCAGAACTGGTCAGAACCTGTTGAATACCACATCTGCTCAGAGGGGACCCCATTCCTAAGGGCAGATCCTGCTGCAGAGAAGGCTCAGTTTTACTGTCCCAACAGATGGCATTACTTAATTGAAGGAACCCAGACTATGCTAAGTCTGCCATTTCAGATTGCCCAGGCCAGCATTATGGGAGACAGGCAATCCCTCAAGTAACAGGTCAATATAGGTTACCCAGCCCCCAAATCATCATTTTTGATCTGATCAAAACCCATTCTAATGCAACACTCTCATTCATACTGTTGTGAATCAATAAATACTTAATAAAGATTATTAAGAGCTTGAAGCAAAGTGCAGGGTTCTGGCCCTACACTTCTGATTGGCTGATATTAGCGACATCGGATTGGTCCGTTCAGGAGAATCTGATTGGCTATTAACGAGCCTCTCCCATTGGTTAATGGAGCTAGCGCTCCCTGTGTTTTCATTGGTTAAATAAGTTAAGAGTTGCCTATATAAAGGGGCCCATTGTGGCCATTGAACTGAGCTGTTTTCACATGTAAATAAAGAGTTTGAAGTTCACTGTTCACTGGCTCGTCTCCATCCTTTGCACCCATGCACAGAACTTAACACATACAGTGACACTGTATGACAGTGATAAACTCATATGCAGACATAACTCTTTTCCCACTGCTGCTGATCAATAAAAGGCATCCAGAAGTATGTTATCTTTTATTTAGAAGGCAGTAACTATCTTGCATAATATTCTAATATCCTATCTAACCTATCTAATCTAATCTCCAGTTATAGCTATCAGATGAGGGATGCCAAATGGTAATGAATTCCTTAGTCTTAAGTATGCCCTGCATAAAGAAGTCATTCTTCACCCAAATATACCATTATTTATCTTCTGCACTTTGGATAAATGGGTACAGGTAAACATCTGTAGATATATTCCATGCAAGTTTCCCATTTACTCATCTGTTTCTTTCCTTCTCACTGAATTTTCTCATCGAAAATATATAGCCTGCTTCGGGTTGCCTCACAACTGGCAGCCTGGAGGAGGTGAAACAAGGAAGATAAATGAGGCTTGAAGATCACTGGATTAGTCTGGTTGGTCTTCCTACCAAAACTGAATTGTTCAGATGAAGAGCTATGAGAAGGCAATAGGCATCTGGATGGTTGAATCCACCTGTTTACTATTTCCATTTTCTAGAACTCAAAAAGTAGCTCATCAATTCCTTCCTCTGGCTGCAAAAATGGTACACAGAGAGATAACAAACACCAGAAGCAAAGTTAAAGCTATCCCCTTCCCTCGCTCTTCTGACCACTGTAATATCATTTGCCAGTTACTTCAGGAGGAGGAGGAGGAGGAGGAGGAGGAGGAGGAGGAGGAGGAGGAGGAGGAGGAGGAGGAGGAGGAGGAGGAGGAGGAGGAGGAAGAAGAAATGTCATGCAGCAATTTCTGAGGACGTGCAGATTTATTTCTGTAAGCCTGATAACATTGAAAATATGCTATGACTTGCAGGCTAATTTAAGAAGGTTCTGAAACATTGGAGAACTCTTGAGTATCCTACAGAAAAATGTCAGCTTTATTGAAACATTATTAAGGTAAAGAGAACTATCTGTACCAATTAGTAAGAATTTATGCATATTGATAATGAAAGCACTGGCTACCACCTTTGTGATAACTGGAGGCATGGCACAAAGGCAATACAGTCAAATAAGTAGGAGTCCCTTTATTAGCTCCAACTCTGCCTCCAATGTCCTGGTTACCTTCTGGTCTGAAGAAAAACTCTCCCAGGAACAGCCTTTGGCTGCAGAGATTCAAGTCCAAAATGTCAACGAAAATTTTAACTATAAGTCCAATCAAGGCAAAATGAGGTAATTAATCCAGCAGGGCAACAGAAGGAATTCCAGTTGTGAAGGAATGGCAGTAAATCAACCCCATTGGGAGGATTCCAGGAACGTAGATAACCACAGTCAACACAAGATAAACTCACGTTTGTTCCCAGCAGATGCCGCACACAGCATGCATTTCTTTTAAACTCTCTTCCCAAGTGTGCCTAATGAAGGGAATCAGGGCCCTTTCCTCTCTTGTAAGGCACACAATCCACGTTGCTCTCTTCTCCATTCCTCCCTGCCTGCCCTCAGATGAAGAGGGGGTGGGTCTGGGTCTTCCTTTCAACTCCTTCCCCTTGTTCTACCTCTTCCCTGCTCTGCCCAGCCTTCCCCAATTTCCTCCAAAGCCAACGGAGCCACACTCCCACTCCCTGTCAGCTGTTTGTCTTCCTCCTCAGATTCAGACTCAGACAGGGGCATGATCACCATATTCCAACCAACTTTGTTATTTTAAAGAAAAATTTTACTTCTAATAAAACCCATCTTATTAAGTTGAGCAGTTTCTTCCATTTTTGCCAAGAATAGTTAACAAAACACACATTATCTATTAAACATCACCTCCTAGCATTTTTGTCTAAATTCAGAAACATAACTTCTTCATGAAAACACATTACTATTTTATAAGCAAGAAAGAAAAGGGAAGCAATAATAAGATTTGAAGCAATAGCCCATCCTCTAGTAAACTCTTGTTCTCTATCAATCCATAATCATTCCTAACATCTGCAGGATATAATGCCTTAGTTTGGCTTCCTGGAATTTCTAGATACCTTCCAAATAGTCATTATTACTCAATATCCTGAATGATTGAGGGCAAAAAAAGAAGGGGACGTCAGAGAATGAGGTGGCTGGATGGAATCACTGAAGCAGTCAATGTGAGCTTAAATGGACTCCATGGGTTGGTAGAGGATAGGAAGGCCTGGAGGAACGTTGTCCTTGGGGTTGCGATGAGTTGGACACAACTTTGCAACTAACAACAATTCAATATTCTACTTTCTTCTTATAGCTTTATTGGGTAATCCTTTTTGAAACATCGTCACCTTATACTTTTTCTAAGATTATTATATGATTATTTTTCTGTTCAAAAAGGAAGATTAAATATAACCACTTTGTAGCTCTTAATACGCAAGATGTAGCAGCTAAAATGATGTAGAAGCTAAAATCATACACACAAAAACATGCACACAGAAAGACCCTTTGAAATCAAACTAGACCAACATTAATTTCACATATCAGTATGAAATACAACTCTTTACCCAGCCAAGCTATGAGATTCATTAACATGAAGAAACTGGGTGTGTTTAGCACACAAAAAAATGTGATTGCTTCTTATAAAGCTATAAGATTTATTCTTTATTGCCCTAGAGAACAGTAGAAGCAGGTAGACTCTTCTGAACCACAGAGGACATGCATGACAATAAAAGCAGGTCAACATTTGATTCAATAACCTAGACAAAGGGTAAGCAATAATGTTAGATAGCAGACATCACACGTGATCTTATCTATTTGTCATATAAATCACTTTGAGTCAGTAACCAGTCTATCCCTTTCATATAGACAATATATCTATAAGCTGGCAGGGACCTTAAAGTTACATATATTCTTATAAATTTTTATTTTACAATTACTAGACTTTTCACATACTGTAGCCTCTACAGGATTGAATTGAATTAATTGACTGTTTTATTACTATTGTATTATTTATTCATTTGTGTTTTACTGACTGCATTTTTAGTTTGTTTTGTCATCTAAAACTGCAATAAAGCAATAAGGCAATATAATATAATTTATAAGGCAATGTAAATTTAGCATCAAATAACTCAAAATAGAAAAGTTGCCTTGTACTAATAAAAAAAAAATCTACTCCTCAAAATGCTGGCTGGGGAATTCTGAAAGTTGAAGTCCACCCATTTTCAAATTGCCAATGTTGAGAAACACCAGAGTAACACATTTGGAAAATAGCAGGAACAAAAATTTCAGCTGCCTGGCTCATGAGAAACCAAAGAGCACTTATCTCAAATCAATATTTTTAAGTGAAAAATGTCCCTGGAGACATAACCAGTTTAATCCTGTATGGGAGCAAAGAAAATATAATATAAAAAAGGAGCCTTGCTTTTTAAAGTAACCCTGAAACTGTATAAATGTAAGAACTGTCATCCAACTTGAAAAAGATTGCCTAGGAATATATGATTGTTACCATGTTAATAATCTGCAAAGCCTACATAAGTGGACGTTATCCTGTCTTTTGTTGAAGGCTGCCTGTCTTCTTTTGTATAGTACTGAATTTCCTAAAGGCATTTGTTGCATTTCTATACTGAAATTCTAAATTGCCTTTCAAAGCAACCAATAAAGTTGAAAGCATCTAGTGAAGCAAAAGATGAATGTTCTGTCCCTAATTAGCATTCTTGAGATCCCCGCGCTTTGATTGGCCAAAGCGCAGGGCACTCTGATTGGTCAGGCGAGCTGCGCCGATTGGCTCGCTAAGAATCTCCCGCGATTGGTCCATTCGAATCGCGGGAGATTCAAAGCGGTGCCATTGGCTGCGGCCGCCGCGGCTAAAGGAATAAAAGCCGCGAGCTTTTTCTTTTGCCCCAGTTCGGTTCCAACTTTAAATAAAAGAGCATCATTTGAAGTCACCGACTCCTGACATCATTTTGCGGACACAACAATGAACACAATCCAAACCAACAATTTTATATTCTAAAAAAGATATTGCAATTTTTAAAAATGACCTAATACTAGTTGGTACAGAAAATGGTAATATGAACAACAGAAAAAGGATACCTTAATACAATAACAAGCTGAGTAAAATAATGACTTTCTGCTGATCAAATCTAATAAAATCAGATCCTAGAATAACAGAGCCAAGAATCAGGCAAGATGCTAACCTTAAGAATGGGTAGTATTTGTTGTGAATGTATAAAGTTTTAATAAAGCGTGAGCTTGGAGTAAAGTGCAGGGTTCTGGCCCTGCACTTCTGATTGATTGTTAAATGGCCAGATCGGATTGGCCCACTCCGGGGAATCCGATTGGCCCTTAACAGAGAGTTCCTATTGGTTATGAGAGCTAGCGCTCCTTATTGGTTATTGGTTAATAGTTACAGGGTTTGCCTATATAAGGCGGGTTAAAATTGCTACAGAAGCTAGAAGTCACTATGTAAATAAAGAGCTGAAGTTCACCGTTCAGAGGCTTGTCTCCATTCTTTCTCGCCCATGCTCCAAACATAACAGTATTTTTCTCCAAATCACCCAAAAATGAATTGTTTACCTTGACAGACATTTGTTAAACCAAACTGAAATTACTACTCAGCCTGTCCCTTTATTCAACTAATTTTTATTTTTCTATTTAGGAGGCAATTGTTATATGAATATGATACTATCATCTCTCTCCATTTAAGGACTGTGAGCAGGACAAAAACCATTTTGAAATATCCTGCTTGTTATAAGGAAGTGTCTCAAACTCAGGCTAAAGAGATAAGCAGGATGTGTTAGGAACTGAGAGCAGGAGAGTGGCCATGAACTGTAACAAAGTGTGTAGAAAAATTGGATGCGGGTAGAAAAATGAAGAACTGTAACAGAATGCAAACGTGCCAGAAACTGTGTCGTTGCTTTTGCTCCAAAAATGTATATGTGTCAATTTGAAACAGGAAGAATGTGAGCCAAGCCTTCATACGAGAAGGGGGGGGGGAACAGTTAGGGTATAAAAGTGCCGTTTGAATTTTGCTCTGTGTTCCTTCAATGCCTGAGGGAACCCATTTTTGCAAACACGTGAATAAACTCTTGTTTTCCTTGGATCAACGAACCTTGTGGTGGTCTTTTCGTAGCCTCCCACCTCACAATTTGGCACCCAACCGTGGGGCCTCACGGAATTCTGATTAGAGACAAGGGATCAGGTAAGTGTGGTGCCAACTCTCCCATTGTGAGAGACCCCTTCCTAGTCTCAGTTGGAGCCTGAGGTGACTGCACCCAGCAGATGATCCTTGGAAACAGGAATCCTGAGATTTGAAGCCGGCCTGACATTCTGGGAGTGTTGTTGATTGCCTGAAGTGGGGACACCCACCACTCCTTTGTCTCCAGGAGACCAGGAGTGCATCAGGTGAGTTTGTTGCCTTTCGGAGAAGGGGAAGGAATCTGCTGTCCTTAAACTCTGGGAATCCAGCGTCTGCTGGAGGACAGTGGTAATTTGAGAAGTCAGGAATCTCTGGGAGATTAGTGGCAGGTAGTGTGAGAGATGGGAAAGGAACAAAGCAAGTGTGAGACATTCCAAGAGGGAACAGACATAAAAGTAAATGATTTATCTGTGCAGAATCAGGTGGCCAAAATATCCCCTAGTAGACTCTGAGTTTCCTTACCACTGGGATCCCGAAGGGAATACCAGTAAGTATTGGATAACTCAGTTGAAAGAATACATAGTGAGACACAGAATGAAGGAACAGATACCATATGTAGAGGTATGGTATCATGTTCACTTCAAAGGACTGATTCCACCAGAGACAGAAGCAGGACAGTTTGTCAGTAAGCCAGAGGAGGACGGCAGCAAGGCAGAGGAGTGGCTGAAAAGTCCTCCAGCATCTGCCCCGGTTCCGGCACCACAGTCCGTGCCACCACAGGCTGCTCTGGCTCCACCAGTCCCTCCGGCATCACCGGCTCACCCAGGACTGAGAAGGGAACTGGCCCAATTGAATAAAGACCTAGAGAATTTTCCTCTAGGAGGAAGACCGGATAATCCCGTTTCGGGCTTCCCAATCAGAGATGTCCCAAATGGTATGAATGCCCAGGGGGCGCCTGTCACAGTTTTTGTGACCGTCCCCATAAAAGCTACAGAACTACGGGATTTGAAAAAGACTCTTCTGAAGCTTCATGAGAATGTTCATGAGGTAGAGGAACAGTTAGAGTTATTTTTAGGGCCGATGGAATATACATAACAAGAGCTGATGTATATTCTTGGACATCATTCACCTCCGAAGAGAGGAATTTCATTAGGAGGGCAGCAATGGCTGCCTGGGATAAGAGACATGCAGGGCAACAGGGAGCAGTGGCTACAGACACAAAGTTCCCCATAGCCGATCCAAATTGGAACATTAATGATGATGATCATAGGAGGCACATGAGAGACATGAAACGCATGATTATTGAAGGAATTAAATTGGCTATCCCTCAAGAGAAAAATTTGACCAAAGCATTTGAAGTAACACAAGGAAAGGATGAGTCCCCAGGGGATTTCTGTGCTCGGGTCTTGGAATGGTTAACTAAGTACTCTGGAGTGGAGCCAGAAAGCCCTGCCTTCGAGACTCTCCTGAAGCTGCAGTTTGTCATCAAGGCATGGCCAGATATCAAGAAAAAGATTCAGAAGATGGAGGGATGGACTGATTTGGGCATGACAGGTTTGATGAGAGCAGCCCAGCAAGTTTTTGTGAACCGAGACTCAGTTAAAACCAAACAGAAGTCTCAGATGATGGTAGCTGCTGTGCAAACGGCAGCCAAGAATGAAGTTAGGAAAGACAGGGAGATCCGGATGCCAGATCCGAGGCCAAGGTGGAGAGATGAAAGATCTCCAGGCAGAGAGTGGAGACCTCCAATCAGGCGAGGAGGTCCAGGGGGCAACCAATTTGGCCGATTCCAACGGCAGCCCCAGGACAGAGCTTGCTTCAAGTGTGGAAAGGAGGGACATTTTGCGCGCAAATGTTCCAAGATCCGGGAAGAACGAAGTTATGCTTTGTATGATTAGGGAGGTTCCAGCTCTCCAAGAGGGACCCGCGGGGAGCCATTGGTAAATATGTTAGTGGGTCCTGACTATCAGGAACGTCTGTTCCTGATTGACACCGGTGCAAGCCGGACATCTGTATGCGATCTGGTAAAGGGAGTATGCAGGTCGAAGCAGACTTTGAAGGTGAGTGGGGTGAGTGGGAAATCCCAAGAGGTCAAGATTTTGGAAGAAGTGAGATTGGAATTGATTGATGTGGTCACGGAAACCAAAATATTATATATTCCGGATTCAGGGGTGAACTTGCTAGGAAGAGACTTGTTGGATGTTTTTGGAATAGAATTGTGGGATAGAAAGAAGGAAGTTCGCGTGCATGTATTAACAGAGGTAGATGAGGAGAGGATCTCTCCTGAAGAGAGATTAGTAGAATGCAGATGGAACCAATTCAGATAAAAGTAAAGCTAGGGGTAACCAAAGTCTGGACTTCATAGTACTCTCTGAGTAGGAAGGGAAGAGAGGGGTTGATTCCCCCAAAAGACAAGTGGTTTACAGTTGTAGACTTGAAAGATGCATTTTGGGAGTGCCCGCTTGAGGAGGGGAGTAGAGACTTGTTTGCTTTTGAATGGAGTGATCCTGAGAGTGGAAGAAAACAGCAATTGAAATAGACAGTACTTCCTCAGTGATACACGGAGAGTCCTTTGTTGTTTGGCCAAGCCTTGGAAGAGAAGTTAACATCCTTTGAGAGAGGGAAGGGGATCACGCTAATTCAGTACGTAGATGACTTGTTGTTGACAGGTGAGAAAGAGAAGGAAGTGTGAGCAGCCTCAGTTTGTTTGTTGAATTGGTTAAAAGAACAGAGTTTGAGGGTATCGAAGGAAAAATTGCAATTGTTATTGGAAATGGGGAAGTGATAGAAAAGGGGTCAGGGTGGTATCTCCTGTTGCTATGAGGGGAATCTTGGAGAAGGTTCATGAAGGAGGGCATTGGGGAACGGAAGCTTTGGTGATGTCTGTTAAATTTCATTATTGGAGCTTGAAGATGTGGACTACAGCTCAGAGCATTTGTTGGGAATGTCTGATTTGTCTGAAAGTAAACAAGAAGGCTGCAAGGAAAAAGAAATGGGAGGGCGACCTCTAGTGGGCTGGCCTTTCCAAAGACCGCAAATTGATTTCACTGAGTTACCAGAGGGGGGGGGTTGGAAAATTTGTTGGTCATAAATATCAGTTGACTGGATGGGTGGAGGCTTACCCCACCAGAAGAGCCACTGCCCCCACTGTGACTAAGATTTTGTTGGAACAGATCATTCCACGATATGGAATGATGGAGGCAGTAGACTCAGATAGAGGGACACATTTCACTCAGAGCATGCCCAAGGAAAGTCACAGGAGTCTCCCCTTTTGAGATGTTAATGGGAAGACCATATTTGGCTAAATTGGGAAATCCCATACCAAAATTCAAGGATATGTTTCTCCGGAAATATTTGCTGGCACTGTCCCGGTCTTTGTCTTCTCTCCATAAACAGGGGCTGTTGGTGCAGCAACCTCCATTGATCGGTAGCCAACACCCACACGAAACTGGAGATTGGGTCCTGACAAAGACTTGGAGAAGTGAGAAGCTGCAACCTAGCTGGGAAGGCCCGTACCAGGTGCTGTTGACAACTGAATCTGCAGTTCGCACTCGGGAAGGAGACTGGACACATTACAGCAGAGTCAAGAAGGCACCAGATCCAAATTCTATGTGGAGGGCAGTTCCAGTGGACGGTCAGCCACTGAAGCTCACCTTAAGAAGATGAAGAAGATTGGATCCTGGACTGAGCTAACCACCTTGACGATAGTACTGATGATTGTATCAGGAGGACAGACTCAATATATTGGACCAGCTGGAGACTTGGGGGCAGATTTATGGGATGACAATATATATATATGAAGAATTTGAAGAAGGTGTCACAAACATTGAACATAACTAACTGCTGGATGTGTATGCATATGCCAGGGAAGACAGGGGAGGGTTTAACATTGCATGCAATCTCACTGAGTCAACAGAATTTGAAACCAAAGGGAAATGGAATTGAGAAGGCTCCTATGGAAAGGAACATAACCAGGAAGGTATTTGTCCATTTGAGAGAAAGAGCATATGCGTGTTTCAGGAGAAATGTATCCAAAGGGGTGGATTTGGGTGATTGGGAGAAATGCAACAAAACTTTTGATATGCCTTTATCTTGTAGTAACCACAGTTATTCTAACACTTATCAGAAATTGAGTTATTTTAATCAGAACCAATACCAGATGTGTATGTATTTTGAAGATATAATCAATTGGACTCGGACTTCGAATCAAACATATGCCATGGAAAATTTTAGGGGGGTGTTGTGTGGGAAACATGCATATAGAGAAATGCCACCCTATTGGAGTGGGATTTGTACCATGGGATACGTGATACCAGTAATATATACATTGAATACCTTACCCCAGGGACAGATTTGGAACAAAAGAGAAATTGATTCAGGACTAACACTGGGGGGAAGCTTGAGAACATAGATAGCCCAGGGAGTGCTGCCACCTTTGGGAATAGCCATGAATTAAAGAAATTTACATATCCTGAATAACTTTACAGTAGCCATGTTTAATGATACTATCAAGACAATCAAAATGCTTAACACGGAACTTTCTGAAGTTAGAAAAGTGGCTTTGCAAAATAGATATGCATTAGACATTGTATTAGCTGCACAAGGGTGTGTGTGTGCTTTGATTCATTCGCATTGCTGTGCATATATCCATGATTTCCAACCCAATATTACAAAAACAGTGCAAATGATGGAGGAACGCATTCATTCTAATTCATTATTACAAAGAGGTGATTCCTCATTGCCAGATCTGTGGGGGGCATTATGGTCTTGGCTTCCCAGCACTGCTTGGTTGAGATCTACAATCATGGGAATTATATTGATTATTATGTGCTGTGTGTTGTTGTGTTGTTGTGTTCAGTGTCTCCCTGATATAATAGCAATGTGTGGAAGATTGGGGAAAGCTTTAGGTTCAAGATTTGAGAAGCAGGAGGAAGAACCTCTGATGATGTCTCAGAGGGAGATGGCTCTGAAAGAGGCTGGGGATCTGTTGCTTGAGTTTGAGACAAGAGTGTAAAAAGAAAAGGGGGGATTGTGAGCAGGACAAAAGCCATTTTGAAATATCCTGCTTATTATAAGGAAGTGTCTCAAACTCAGACTAAAGAGATAAGCAGGATGTGTTAGGGACTGAGAGCAAGAGAGTGGCCATGAACTGTAACAAAGTGTGTAGAAAAATTGGATGCTGGTAGAACAATGAAGAACTGTAACAGAATGTATACATGCCAGAAACTGTGTAGCTGCTTTCGCTCCAAAAATGTGTATGTGTCAACTTGAAACAGGAAGAATGTGAGCCAAGCCTTCGTACGAGAAGGGGGGGGGGAATAGTTAGGATATAAAAGTGCCGTTTGAATTTTGCTCTGTGTTCCTTCAATGCCTGAGGGAACCCATTTTTGCAAACACGTGAATAAACTCTTGTTTTCCTTGGATCAACGAACCTTGTGGTGGTCTTTTCGTAGCCTCCCACCTCACAGTACCCTTCTATTTATGAATTGGGCAGAATTGCAGGAATGAAAAGTACAGAAAAAAAAACAGCTATGATATATCAGAGTTTGCTGTGATTTCATTCATTCATTCAACAGATTTATACCCTGTCTTATCTCTAGGTTCAACATATTGTACAAATCCTTCTCCTTCAATTTAAGTTATGATATAGGTCATGGTGGCTAACCTTTTTGGCACCGAGTGCCGAAACAGGAGTCCACATGCACCAGAAACCAGAAAAACTCCCAGGCATGTACACAGGAGCACTAGAAACTGGAAGCTTAGTTTCCTGGCACATGCATGCATGTCAGCCGGCCACCTGGTCTTCCAGTTTCTAATGTGCATGTGTGTATGAAGACCAGCTAGCCAGCACGCACATGTACTCTGGGGAGCTACTCTTCCAGTTTCCAGCACACCTGCGCATAAAAAGATCAACTAGTGGAACTGCTTTTCTGGTTTCCAGTGCTCCTATGTATGTAAAGACCAGGTGGCCAGCACATGCATGCACTCCGGGGAGCTACTCTTTCAGCTTCCAATGCTCCCACGCATATGAAAACCAGCTGGCCAGCACACGCATGTGCTCTGGGAGCTTCTCTTCCAATTTCCAGCACTCCCGCATACATGAAGACCAACTGGCTGCCACGCAAATGCGCTTTGGGGAACTGCTTTTCTTCCTGCACTCCCATGTGTGCAAAGACCACATGTGCACCTGAACTCAGAAGAACAACAGGTGATGGCTGGTGTGCCCAGAGAGATGGCTCTGTGGCTTATGTTATGTCTTGAATTGGTATACTCGAAATCCCCGAGCCTTGATTGGCTAAGGCGCGGGGATTTCTGATTGGCCCGATTGAAGTCTCCCGCGATTGGTGCAAACCAAGAGCAGGAGACTTGAATCGCTGCCATTGGCCGCGGCCGCCGCTGCGAAAGGTATAAAAGCTGCGGGCTTTTTGCCTTTCGCCGGTTCGGTTCTCCCTTTGTTAATAAAGAGCTTTGAATGAAAGTCACCGACTCTGATCATCTTTTGCGGACACGACACTGGCGACGAGGATGGGATCTCGCCCCTGAACCGAACCCCGTGTCCACCCAAGAACCAGCTCCAGCGCAGAGATGGCGAAGATAGCACCGCCCGCCCCGTTCAACCCCGCCACCGAGGATTGGGAATCATACTCGGATCGGTTCCGGATGTACCTGGAATGCGCCGGAATGAAGGACGCCCCGGCCCCGCTAAAACGCGCCGTCTTTCTTACGCACTGCGGACCAGAGGTTTTCCAGATGGCCAAAGCCTTGGCCAAACCGGCAAACGCAACCGCCATGGACTGGGATGTCCTTGAACCCATATTGCGGCGCCATTACGCCCCCGAAGTCCCCATCCTGATACGGCACAACGAGTTCTACCGCCGAAACCAGAAACCAGACGAAAAATTGAGCGACTTCGTCGCAGAACTACGGCGCCTAGGAGGACTCTGTGAGTTCGAAGGTCTGAACAGTCTCATAAGAGACCGCTTCGTACTCGGTTTATGGGATCCTACACTCCAGAGCCGACTTATGGCCAAGGGCGACATCAGCCTAGCCGATGCCCTTACAGCAGCCGCAGCCGCTGAAGCGACCCGCACGTCGGCAGACAGCATGCGAAGATCTGACGCGAAGGGCGGAAACAACAACCCGGCAAGGTCGGCCGACACAAGAAACGAAGCAACCGCACACTACGGTGAATACCAATCAAACTCCAGCACGTCAGAAGACGAGGAGGACATACACCGAGTGCAGATGGGACGCGGCGATCAACGAAGCCGAAAAGGTCACAGGTCGAGGACCAACTGTGCCGGGTGCGGCGGCGACCACCCCAGGTCAGAATGCCGATTTTTTGACTCTATCTGTAGGCATTGTGAACGACGGGGTCACATCGCCCGAGTTTGCCGCCAAAAGAAGACCCGCAGCCCGCCCAAATGGGAACAGCATGACAGACGGAGAGAAAACTCCCCGCCCAGAACCAGAGAGCGTCAGCCAGACGGTCGGTGGGACCGCACTCAACGATCTCAAAGAAGCGGCGACGGTCGGCGAAAAGAAGAAACCCACCAGACGGTGACCATCGGCCACGCCATCTCCGACGGCGCCAGAAAGGTACATGTAGAAGTACATATCGAAGGCCAGCCATGCAAAATGGAAGTGGACTCCGGGTCCTACCTTTCCATGATTGCATGGCGCGAAATCAAAAGACTGGTGCCTACACTGCAAAAGAGAAACGTGCATGCCCAAAAAGTCATCATTAAAGACTACCAAGGGAATCGCGTTCCCGTAGTGGGCACCAAGAACTTCAATATAACTTACAAAGGCCACACCGAACAACTGCCACTTACAATCGTCGATCGCGACCGCCCAAGCCTACTGGGTTTACAATGGTTCGCCCCGCTTAACATCGCGCTGACAGGTGTCAACCAAGTCACCATCGAAGCTTGGGAACAGCGGCTAGCCCAGGAGTTCCAGGAGGTGTTCGATGGAGGCTTGGGCAAGTACCAGGGGCCCCTTATCTCGTTTGACCTAGACCCAAGGGTTCCCCCTAAGCGGCTTAAACCTAGAAGGGTACCATTTGCATTAAGACCTAAAATCGACGAGCAGCTCGACAAGCTCGTCAAACAAGGGGTATTGCAGCCGATAGACCATGCCAGATGGGAAACCCCTATAGTGACCCCTGTAAAGCCAGACGGGTCCGTGAGAATCTGCGGGGACTATAAGGCCACCCTAAATTGCGCGTTACAACAAAGCGCCTACCCAGTCCCAATAGTGCAACATTTACTGCACTCACTAGGAGGGGGCAAAGTCTTTGCCAAGCTCGACCTCGCCCAGGCATATCAGCAGCTACCTGTGGACGAGAAAACGGCGGAAGCCCAAACAATAGTGACCCATCGGGGGGCTTTCAAGTGTAACCGGCTCCAATTTGGAGTCAGCGTAGCACCAGGCATCTTTCAAAGCCTGATGGAACGTTTGCTACAGGGCATCAAGGGGGTGGTGCCCTATTTTGATGACGTATTAGTAGCGGTGCCAAACGAAGCCGAATTAGAAAACAGACTCAGACAAGTCTTAACAAAATTTAAAGAAACAGGACTTAAAGTCAAACGAGAAAAATGCAAACTATGTACAAAGCAAGTAGAGTTTTTGGGCTATCTCCTAGACCAGCATGGCATTCACCCTACGACTAAAAAAGTAAAAGCCATCAAGGAAGCCCCCACCCCAAAGTCCAAAACGGAACTACAAGCGTTCCTAGGCTTACTAAATTTTTATAATGTTTTCCTACCTCAAAAGGCAACGGCGGCGGAGCCTTTACATAGACTCCTAGACAAGAGGGCAGCCTGGACTTGGGGGAGACGAGAACAAGCCGCTTTTCAAAGAACCAAAAACCTCCTCACCTCCGACGCTGTCCTGATGCAATTCAGTGAGACCTTGCCCTTAGCTGTCACTTGCGACGCATCACCCTTCGGCGTCGGCGCTGTCCTCAGCCACACCCTCCCAGACCAGAGAGAAGCACCCATCGCTTTTTTCTCCAGGACTCTGACCAAACCGGAGCGGAACTATAGCCAGCTGGACAAAGAAGCTTTGGCTATAGTTGCCGCCGTTAAACGTTTTCACGAATACCTGTATGGCCGCCCGTTCACCATCGTGACGGATCACAAGCCATTGCTGGGCATCCTCGCCGGAAACCGAGCCACGCCAAACATCTTGTCACCCTGGATGACAAGATGGTCTGAATTCCTGGCAGCCTACAGTTACGAACTGCTACATAAGCCAGGTAAGAAAATTTCGCACGCGGACGCTTTAAGCCGCTCGCCTCTACCTGACACTGAACCTGACCCAGCACCAACAACAAACACCCTAAGTATCGAGAGCTTACCTATTACCGCATCTGACATTGCCAGAGAAACCATTAAGGACAGGCGCCTGGCACGAATCTTACACTGGTTAGAAAAAGGCTGGCCGGAAAAAGACAATGACGAGACTTTTAAAACATTCCGCCAGCGCCAGACTGAACTTTCACTACTGAGAGGGTGTATCCTATGGGGTGACCGGGTGGTAATTCCGGACAGATTGCAAGAAAGGGTCTTGGAGATGCTACATGAGGGTCATCCTGGCATCGTCAGGACTAAAGCCCTGGCCAGAAGCTATGCTTGGTGGCCAGGAATGGACAAACAAATTGAGGCATGGGTCGCCAAATGCCACCGGTGCCAGGAGACCAGATCCAGCCCACCCGCAGCACCTATCCGGGACTGGGAAACACCACGGGGGCCCTGGTCCAGAATCCATCTTGACTTTGCTGGCCCCACAAATGGACATACTTTTTTGATCACGGTTGACGCGCACTCCAATTGGTTAGAAGTTAGCGACATGAAGTCCACTACCACAGAGGCCGTCGTAAAAGAACTGTGTAAACTGTTTTCCACACACGGCCTCCCAGACGTCGTCGTCTCGGACAACGGGCCCCAGTTCACTTCCATCGACTTTGAACGGTTCCTGGCAGAAAGGGGTATCCGCCACGCATTAACAGCACCGGCGCATCCGGCGGCGAACGGTAGGGCGGAACGGATGGTCCAGTTTACGAAAAAGACCCTCCGGAAAATGGACCACGGGGAGATCAGCGACAAAATCAACCGATTGCTCTTCATACAGCACATCACTCCCAATACTACAACCAACAAGAGTCCTGCAGAGCTTCTGATGGGCAGAAAGCTGAGGTCCCCACTCGACAGACTGCACCCGACTTATAACCCGGAGCGGCCCCCAGACTCCAGCTCCAGGTACCGGACATTTAACCCAGGTGACTTAGTCTATGCAAAAAACATGACGGGGGACCCCCTATAGATCCCAGCCGTCATAACTCAAGTCACTGGTCCACGGTCGTACCGGCTCCAAACCATCGACGGGCGAGCCTGGAAGCGACATATCGACCAGCTCAGGTCACGAACAGCGACTGACCTCAACCCCCAAGACACGAACCAAGGGGGGAGGGAATACCCGGAAAGACAATCGCAGGAAAAAATAAAACAGAAATACTCACCGGAACACAGCCATCGCGAGTCCCCGCCGGAGAAGAGCAGTCTGGCCAGCTCTACCGACTCGGAGAAGCCAAGCGGGAGCGGCGAAATCCGTGACTCAACCGACCCGGTAGGCCCAGGCGGGAGCCACAGCGAAAGAACCGGCCCGATCATCCAGCCGGTTCGCACAGAGGCAGGAGCAGCCAAAAAGATGACCGCTCCGGCCGAGTTACAGCAAGCAAGTGAGTTGCGCAGGTCAACTAGGACTTGACGGAGCCCCGCCTACCTGCGTGACTACACCACGTGATGGACCATACCAAGAGGGGAGGGGTGTTATGTCTTGAATTGGTATACTCGAAATCCCCGAGCCTTGATTGGCTAAGGCGCGGAGATTTCTGATTGGCCAGGCGAGCCGCGCTGATTGGCCCGATTGAAGTCTCCCGCGATTGGTGCAAACCAAGAGCGGGAGACTTGAATCGCTGCCATTGGCCGCGGCCGCCGCTGCGAAAGGTATAAAAGCCGCGGGCTTTTTGCCTTTCGCCGGTTCGGTTCTCCCTTTGTTAATAAAGAGCTTTGAATGAAAGTCACCGACTCTGATCATCTTTTGCGGACACGACAGCTTAGGTTTGCCATCAGGGGTATAGGTAAACATGAGCGATAGTGAGATGGGATGTGTGTTAAGATGACAGCCACAACTATGCAATTGAAGCCTCAGCTTGCACTGCATACCAAAAAGAGACTGGGCTTTTATTGAATGTCTTTGGTGAAATAGTTGTCTGAACTTGCCTGAAGCTTGGTATGGTGGTTAAGAAACCAGGAGATGGTGAGTTCTAGTCTGATTAGGCAATGAAAAAGCTGGGTGACCTTGAGCCAGTTGCTTGTCTCTGCCTTAGAAAGAAAGCGCCAAGGGCACTTATGAAAATCTTGCCAAGAAAACTGCAGGGATTCATGAGGAATCAACACTTACCCCCAGGCATTAGAACCAGTTATGCGAGAATCCCCACCTCCTGTGATTTCACTGTATGCATGATTACCATTTTAGGTTTTGTATTTATAAATGGTTGTCCACTGTTATAAACAAATATTGTTCTATGCTTTCATTTGTTTTTCCTCCTTTTTGATTTATTGTGTGTTTATGCTGCATGCTGCCTAGAGTCACATTGTTTGAGTTGGGTAGCCTTATAAATCTTGAAAATGAATAAGTAAATAAACTCTGGCTCAAAGGGACACACATCACACACACACACACACACACACACACAAAATAAAATCTGATCCTTTGCCCATAACACACTGGCTCAATCCCAGACCCAATCCCAACACATCTGGATTTAAGAAGAGTAATTGAAAAATGTCTATTAAGACACAAATTACTTAAAAATTCTAAAATAAATAACCCTCTTTTGTTTTAGGCTATCTGTATTATGGTTAATTTAAGTTTCTCAGTCATTTCAGACTAGTAAATTCTGACACTTTTAAAACTTATACACTGCAAGTTTCATTCTAACCTTTAAAACTTTAGAGAAAAATCATCGTTGGCATTTCACTACACCAAATGACCTGCTAAGCTGCTGACATACCATGACAGGTACAAGGGCCAATCTTCACATTCTTATCGCCTTCCCATCCGGCTTCTTGTGTTCAGCGAAATAATAGCTGAGGGGTTTGGACAGCAGCACCCCCAAAAATGGCATACAATAAACCATTTGGAAGTCTGTGAAATCAGAAAGTATGAGCTGATGAGCCAAAGTGTAGGATTATATAAATAATGGTGTCACTGTGAGGGTGTCAATTCGCCCTACCACATGTTATTTTTTCAGAGAAACTTTCTCTTAACTCCATTCAGAGAAAAGAAAATAGTGCACATTTCATTCCACTTCATCATAGCTCATATCCTACAAGGAGAATAGATAGATAGATAGATAGATAGATAGATAGATAGATAGAGAGAGAGAGAGAGAGAGAGAGAGAGAGAGAGAGAGAGAGAGATTTAATATGCTGTCCATCTCATTATTCAAACTGATTGGGAAGCAGAGAGCTGTTCTGGGATGCAACCATTTCAGCCCAACCAATCTGAATTACAACTGGATAATTCAAGCAGGTAGACAAGGATATATCTGCGGAGAATGGTCATAAAAGCCAAGATGATGATCCCAATAGTGCAACTGAAATACCACCCATTTTTACGTGCACATCTTGTGGCTGCCACGTTGACTTTTTTAAAAACCATTTTCCAAGGAGTAAACTTCCTTTACATAGCCTTCCACAATTTAGTATTCTCCAAATGTATTAGCCAAAAATTCCCCAGTGCAGTCAAACAGGGGAATCTAGATTTCAAAGTAGCAATAGCAATAGAACTTAGACTTATATACCACTTCACAGTGCTTCACAGGCCTCTCTAAGTGGTTTACAGAGTCAACATATTGCCCCCAATAATCTGGGTCCTCATTATACAGACCTCGGAAGGATGGAAGGCTGACTCAACCTTGAACAAAATTGTTTCTTTTGTACTATCATGTCTCTCAAACCAATTTCCTTGTAATATGACTATATTTTTCCCCATACCTTTGACTTTAGATGGAAATCCTGCACTCAGTTATATTATGGTGCTACCTGTTTGTGTTAAGAGAAATTTTAGGCTTTACTGTTTGCATTTTTATAAAGTTAACATTAACATTTCATCATGGCAGTCCATGCCTCCTTTTGAAATTTAGTAAGCCATGTTTTCCATTTGAGGCAAAGTCATTTCCTTTGATGTGTTCAAAACTAGCTCTTTTGGTGATTTCGTGAAAAAATAGGATGTATTCTGAAGTCCTTAATTAAAGTTTCAAGTATTAACAAAGGGTGAGAAAGGGACGGATGTACCTGAGGACCCATAAATTTACCCCTTGTGGTTTTTTATGTAAGGACAAAAAAACACAAAGCCTTTATTGCACATCAGTATTTTTTATTGTTTGATCTGTGATGCACCTATTTGCGATGCACAATATCAAATGTAATTATTCGTAATCTACTATGTGTAAGGATTTGACATCCACACTCACACACATTTAATAAATGCTTGTTTTGCTTGAAATATTTTGTGGTTCGTATTGTTGGAAAGCAAAAAAAAAAAAAAAACACTTTTCAAAGGTATTGGGGTTTCTCTGCCAAATTCAGAGAGTAGATTATTTCCATTTCCACATCAGCTCATGGTACCCAAATTTGGAGCAACAATTGGAGGTTTTATATTTTGATTTTTCGTATATATTCAGACAAATAGAGAGAGCAGAAGGAAAAGTATACATTTATTATAATTCATTGGAGATGGCAATTATTGAAACCCATTATAGACTCTTTGCATGAAACAGAAAGAAATGCACTCATGATTTGTGGGTTTTTGATTAAAAAGAACTAGAACAGAAATATGTGAGCAATTTTTGTAATCATAGAATAAACGTGAATATTGTAATTGTACTTATATTTGCTGCAGAAGACATTGGAAGCTTCTTCTGTTTCTTTGTGATCTTCCTGCATTTTTCTTCTCTTTTCTTTCTTCATTTTTTATTTGCTTTTTATTTTTTTGCTCTTTACTAGCTTGTGTTATTTTTTTAATGTTATTTGTAAAACAATAAATAAAATAAAATGTATTTAACAACAAAAATTATCAACCGAAACCATACACCAAAAAGGGGGAAATGCCTTGATTGTTTCATATTAGTTTCCCTATAGGGGACACGATGGCTCAGCAATTAAAGACACTGAACTTGTCAGCTGGAAAACTAATAGCCTAGGTTCGAGATCCAGAGCACTGCACAATGGGGTGAGCTCTTGTTTGTGCCCCAGCTCCCAGCCACCTGGCAGTTTGGAAGAATGCAAATGCGAGTGGATTAATAGATATCACAGTGTTCAATATACCGTTAGCATATAGCCATGCTGGCCCCATGAACACAGAAGTGTTTTTGGACAATAATGGCTCCTTTAGCCAAGAAATGGAGATGAGCACCATGCCCTAGAGTCAGACATGATTGAACAGAGAAACCTTTACCTTTAGTTTCCCTATATCACAGATATTAAGACATAATTTCATAGATTCACAGAATCATAGGGCTGGAAGGGACCTTGGAGGTCTTCTAATCTAACCCTCTGCCCAGGGCCGGAATCTTTATTCTATCCTGGACAAATGGTTGCTCAATCTTTTCTTGAAAACCTCCAGTGATGGAGCACCCAGAAATTCAGGAGGCAAGCTGTTCCACTGACTAATGTATTCTCATTTGCCGGGATATTTCTTCAAAGTTCCAGATTGGATCTCTGTCTAACTAGTTTTGATCCATTGCTTCTTGTCCTAATAACATATTCTACATGTTGTTTTCTGTAGAAATCGTATAACTTTTGTTGTGGGTGGTTTTATACAAAGGAACCAGGCCAAAAAATATTTTGCCACTAACATTCTAAAATCATTGATAGTAAAATGAAATGAAAAGAAATAGGATAAGAAAAATGGTAATAACTATCAAAACCACAGCCAATAGAACCAGGAAACAAAATTCACACGATAAACCACCACAACAAATTGGAAGCATTTTTTGTTCAACAAATCAGAGCCAGTATAAATAGGTCATTCTATTTACTATGTATAATTATTTTAACATGTATATATTAAAAAGACATCCAAATTTAGCTGTGTCTCACCAAATAAATGAAGATAGATTCAGGTTCAGTGTAATCCCCAGGCCCAAAGGGAGTTTGTCGGATATGGGAATATATTCATGTTTTAATAATAAAGAAAGCAAGATAAAGTGGTATTTCATTTATGTTATGTACAGCAACCTCTCCTATTACATTTCCTCTTGTAAGGCTGATTGTCATTGGCTTTTTCCTCCATTACATTTGTACGCCCTCTGCTGATGTTTTTGGCAACAAAAACAAAGGAGAAAGCTCAGGATTTATTACATATGGACAGCCTGTGAGCAGAACATAGCTTCAGATCAGTACTACATCCTATCTGAAAGCAGCTTTATAGGACTACATTGGGATTTCTCGCTCCTTTGTTTTGCTGTTAGAATATTTTTGTTTGTTCATTCCTTTGAGTTATGAAATTTATCTTAGTCTGGATGGATACAGGACAGCTTGCAAATATAAAAGAGTAAGAACATAAGCAGTGCCCTACTGGATCAAAATCTGTGCTCAGAGTGGCCAACCACCTACACTAGGAAGCCCATCATCTCCCAAGGCAGATGATTTCCCAAAGCAGTCATGCTGTCATCAAACCACTGGTCCCCATGACGTTCTTGAAATGGTCCAAACTTTTTTGGGAGCCAGTCAAGGTGGGAGTCAGCCAGGGGTAGGATTCTACTAGTTCACACCTATTCACTAGAACCGGTTGTTAACCAGTCTAAGCAGTTCGGAGAAGCGGTTGTTAGAAGAAATTACTGGCCTAATCCTGTAAGGAAACAATCTGGTGTTGCTTACAGAAACTGCCTCTCCATTGATCCTTATTACATTCTTGGCAGGACTGGACTTCCTGTCTCAGGAACATCTCTGGAGTTTTTTTCCTCTCCTTTGCTGGTACTTTGCTTGTGTGGAGTGACCATTCAAAGTTACAATGGCACTGAAAAAAGTGACAGGACCATTTTTCACACTTACGACTGTTGCAGCATCCCCATAGACATGAGAGGCCAGGCGAGGAGATGCGTGCCTCGATGTGATTGATACTGAGTTGGCCACGGCCATCAACTAAGCCACAGCCACAGAACTGGTTGTTAAAAAATTTGAAGCCCACCCCTGGGGTCAGCACCACATCTCATTATAATTTCTAGTAAAAACAATACTACAACAATTAGTAGTAATGGAACAAAGAGAAATCAAAGCATTCTGGTGATAATTGCTCTACTCATCAAACCTCAGAGGCCTTCTGGAAAAAGCAAGGTTTTGCAAGATTCTAGAGTGGGAGTCAGATTGTTCTAAGGGAGAGCAGCTCACAGACAAAATGCTGATTGTCCCACTCTACCCTTTAGTCATGATCTACAATGGCAAATGGACCCAAGAAATGCATTACTATTTATGAAATTCTCCATTAAACTCCTAGATCAGGGGTCCTCAACCCCTGGTCCATGGACAGCACTGGGTCGTGGCATGCCAGCAACCAGGCCGTAAAAACAAGTGAAGCCCCATTTGCACGATACAGGCAGTGCACAAAAGCCACGCCCCGTCCAAGCCATGGAAAAACCTCTCTCCACAAAACAGGTCCCTGGCACCCAATAGATTAGGGGCTGCTGTTCTAGATCACTTTCTGAAATTGGGAGAAAGGAACTCAAACCCCAGAAGTAATCATACAATGCTGGAAATGTCATCAGATACCCGGCTCGTATTACCATATGTGGTGGACTTGTGAGGATGCTAGAAAATATTGGACTAAAATTCGCATGTGGTTGGAAAAAATGACAAAGAAACATATAGACTTGAAACCAGAGATCTTATTATTGGGAATTTTACCTGATATATATAGTAAAGATTTGAAATACTTGATTGTAAATGTATTAATAGCGGCCAGGATTGTATTTGCTAAAAATTGGAAGAATGAGAAAATACCATTACAGGAAGAAATTATTAAGAAAATATAGGAATGTGCTGAGATGAGCAGATTGACATTTGAAATTAGAGAGCAAGAGGATAAACAATTTTATGAAATTTGGGATCTTTTTTATCAATGGCTAGATGATAAAATACAATAATAGAATATTTAGAATGCTAGACAGTAAGAAATATCTTTATTTTGCTATTATTTTGTTATTTGATATTATATTTATAAAGGGTTTTTTAGGATTGATTTGGTATGATTATATGATTTGTTGAATAATCTGGTTAAAGTATTGTTATCTCATAAAGCATGAATGATTAAAAGTATAGTCAAAAATTTCTCTCTTTTTTTAGTGATATTAGGATATATAAGTTTGGATTGATAATATGAGTTGTTATGTAACATAATTGTAACTGGGACTACAGAATGAATGCACAAAAATGATGAACCAACTGACACACTGGATGTACATACGAGAGTTGAATGTTTTAATGTTTTGTTTGTCTTGTTTGTTTGTAGAAAATTAATAAAAACTTTTTTCAAAAAAAAAAAATACATTGTTTGCTTGGACATCTATCTAGCAACCTGCTGGTTTGAGGCAGGGCGGAGGAAGCTTAACCATTTAACAGCATTGTCAGAAATAGTGAATCTAAGTCACAAGCTGTCAAAACTTCAAAAGCATTTTAATTTCACAGGTTAAATCGTGATTGTCATGTATCTAACTTTTTTTAAAAAAAATTAGATCTTGAGCCAAGAGTCATCTCATGTTGATTGACAGTCCTTTGTCACTCAGTTTTCAGGGTTGCAACCCCTATGAAGTAAAAAGTGAACGTAGACAAACGTAGCTGCATTCCTTGATCAGTGAAGCAAAGCTGCAGGAGTAGAAAATCAAACAGGTCTGTCAAAAGTGCTGTGTTTTGCTCAGGATGTTCTGTCAGTATTTCAAAGCTTCTGACAGGTTTAAGTATTCCATGCATATGAAAGAATTGTTGAAAAATGCTAACAAAGCTATCTGGTCATGTAGTTCCTATTAGAAAACAAGTCTATGGATTAATATTCTTAAATGTTACTTTATAGTAAGTTCTATGGTTGTGAGATTTGAAAAGAATCAATCGCTGAAATATCCATCAAATGCTTCTTCCTGAGCTGCAACTTCCAAGTTGATCTGGAAAATCTTAGTCCCTCCAATAGGGTGCCACTAGCTTGTTGCTTTCCCCTTGCTGTTTAGCATCTGTGTGAAGCCACCAGGTGAGGTTATTTGGGAGAAGAAGCGGTATTGTCAGGATGCTAATGATCACTAGATCACCAAGTACCCACTATTGAGATTTTTTTAACAATATATCCCTTCTTTTGGACCTTTTTGCTAATATTGCCCTATTTCTATTAAGTTTCTGAAAAACTTTGAACATTTGGATCCGTCATAGAACCTTTTGGATGGGTGATAGATGATTGGTCAGCACATCTGGATGGTATGTTCTGTCAATATTTATGTGTTGATGTTTCTTGATCTTTGTTTTTTTATTTAAAAAAACCAACAACCATATTGTATTAGGATTGTAAATTTCTCTGTGATTGGAGCAACAGAGAAATCTGAATAATACTGTAAATCAATCAATACATTTTATTTTGATGAACTAAATACCTATAGTTGTTCTACAAAGCAGCTATAAAAAAAAGTTGTGCAGCATTTCAGAAACAGTGCTTTAGAGCACACAGGAACCCAAACATAGCATCCACTTGCAAGTCCTTACAATAGTTACCCTATATATTTTTTTCTGAAATGATGGGGCTTCCCTCTGAAGTTGATAAATGGTCTTGGGAAAATATGTGACTGCTTTTGTGAGACTGCTGTTACGAGTTGTAAGGTAGGCGACACCAGCAGTTTCCAGTATTTATGAGCTGCCTGTCAAGATCAGTAAGAGACAAGTAAACAACCTATTAACTTGAAAAGATGGGTAGAAAGGGCTTACAATTTAAACATAACATCCTTGCAGAGTCATGGGCCAATCAGCTGTACAAGATTTCATTCTTGTCTGCAATAGCAGCTTTTAATTTAACCAAGTCATATCAGAGTACCAGGTCATCTGACATCAAGCCTAATATAAATAAGGGATTAAGGCTCTGAGCTAAGATTTAGTGCTGCACCCTTGTGTGAAGTCTAACAACTTTAAAGAGTTTAAAGCAGGGGTAGGCTGCTGGGGATTTGCAGGGGTTTGGAAGAGCCTCTAGCTAAGATTCTACACAGTTTGGAGAACCCCCAAATCCTACTAGTGGTTGGCCAACCCACCCCACCAGGTCTCCCAGGAGTCCCCACATGGCCCATTTTGGATGCAGGTAAATGCCGGGCACACACAGAGGCTCAGGGAGGGTGAAGTTCAGGAAGGCCGGAAATGAGTCTCCAGAGCCCAGGGAGGGTGTTTTCGCTCTCCTGGAGGCTCAAGGAAAGCCTCCGGAGCCCAGGGAGGGCAAAAAGCCCCCCCCCATGATGCAGGAGGTCAACTAAGCCATGCCCACCATGGCCACGGCACCCAGCAACCAGGCAGATAACCTGTTGCTAAAAATTTTGAAGCCCACTCCTGGTTTAAAGATGGTCTATTTGCCATCTTCAGGCACGTATGAAACACATTTTGAATCAAACTCAAGCCTCGCATAACACTAATAAAGATGAAGTTCAAAATCAAGTGTAGATTGCTGTCTATAGAATAAGATCATGGTGAGAAATGATGTAGCAAATAATAAAGTTATTAATACTACTTCAGATTTGGCTCATCACTGCATATTAATCAAGTAGTGATTTGTATGTGTGAGTAAGCTGTTACATATCTATTACAGACAAATTTTGAATGGACAAAAACAATACTCTAGATCTGTTTTACAACACCATTGTTGGGTACACCCAATAGGTTCTTCAAGTAGATATGGTTCATTTATTTATATTGTAATTATGGCTGCCTATTTCAGAAGCCACCCAGAATCTCCCTGTATTGAGATGGGTAGAAAATAAAAAAATGAAATGAAATAAAAAAAAATCTGAACTTTCATCCATTCAGGGGGGAAAAAAATCTCCCATTGAGATATAGAAAGAAAAAATCTCCCATTGAGGTATAGAAAGCTTCTCTAAATAGTTACATTCTAACAAGGGTAATCTCTCAACTATACAGCTAATTCACAATAGGATGTTCTCAATACAGGGACCAAAACTGTAGAAGTCTGTCTACATTCAATTGCTGTTGCTGCCAAATTCCACAAGCTTTTGGTTAAATACTTGTTTACTTGTTTACTGACCCAGCTTATGGTTAAATACTTGTTTACTGACCCAGCTTATATGATTGTTGAGGTTTCTCTGATGTTACTATACCAGTTGCCCTACAATATTGCTTTAATTTCTGGTAATTATATATGATAAGTGTTCTGTTGAGAAACTCGCATGCCCCTCCAATTCCCTTAGACCCGCCACGAAATCCCCGATGCTCTCCCCTTCTCGGGAGACCCAGCTTATGGTTAAATACTTGTTTACTGACCCAGCTTATATGATTGTTGAGGTTTCTCTGATGTTACTATACCAGTTGCCCTACAATATTGCTTTAATTTCTGGTAATTATATATGATAAGTGTTCTGTTGAGAAACTCGCATGCCCCTCCAATTCCCTTAGACCCGCCACGAAATCCCCGATGCTCTCCCCTTCTCGTTGGTCTCGTTTGTAGAATTCGTGTCTCCGGATAAGGTTGGAGACAGTTGGCGCATAATGGGTGGTCCAAATCTGGCCATGCCATTTGTTTAATGTCTCAGGGTTTGGCCAACTCCTTGGCCATCTTGAAGACCATGGGTCCGCAGTGTGTCAGGAACACGGCTCTCTTCCTGTGGTCAGTGATCCCCTGTAGCTCATTGCTCTCGAGGAACATGAGGAATCTGTCGATGTACAGTTCCCAGTCCTCCGTCACTGGGTTGAACGGTGCAGGTGGCGAGTAGTTGCCAGCCAGTTCGTCGGTTTCTCGGTTCTCGTTGCCACGTGCTCAACTGGGCTCCTTGTCTCAGAATCCCACCTTCATCACCAGTGTTCTGTCGTGGGAACAGACCTGACTCGAGACCAGTGTGATTTCAGCTCTTTATTTGCTCTCAGTAACTTCAACAAAACCAGAGTCGCGGCAGCCTCTTTTATAGCGGCTGCCCGCGGCTTATGGCCAATGACGGCTCCTTAAACATCCCGCCATCAGGCGGACCAATTACAAGACAGTATTCAAGTATTCAGGATGGACCAATCAAGAGACAGCATTGGCGGACCAATCATAATGCAGTACTACAAGTATGCAAATATATAACAATAAACAATATAATTGCTAGGAGGACTAGCGTACAGATGTTCAGACTCCCTTCTGTGCTGATTCAGTATGTGCCTGGGATTGTGGATTACCTGCTTAAGTCATTTGAGAATTTTGATCAGTTGATTTTATATTAATTTTCTGAATAATCAAGGGGTGAATATTTCTGAAATAGTGTAGCATTTAACAAATTCTTCCTTTCTTTTCATGAAGGGGAAACATTGATCTTTTTAAACTTCATTGCATAAATCAACCTTACAGAGCCCTGACATTTTGTTCTGATCTGGAATCTCATTAATATATTTTATTACAAGATAAAACCTTTTTGGTTACTGACTTGTTATACTACAATTTTGCTCTCTGTTTAAGTCTCTTGGAAAACACATTAATCATAATACTGGGAATGTTGTGAAGCTTACATGATATTTTCAGACCAAGGACATATACAGCAATAAACAATGGTCCGGAACACAAACAAAAAAATGCCATCAATCTTGAGCCATTCAGAATAGGTTCATAGGAGGTCTCTGTTACCTTCCTACATATTTACACACATCGTATGGAGACAGAAGTAGCAAGCATTGTTTTTTAATTAATTAAACATTTCAAATTGTAAGGCTATAGGTAATCAAATCAAATATTTATTATGGTCATAGAGCAGTTTCTTAGTTGTACATAAAGAACTTGAGATTTTGATATATTTCTTTCCTAGATTTGAAAAAGTTCTGTCATCTTCTGACATTGGTCCTTTAATCCAGAAGGGTTTCCCTAAAACATTTATCTTTACATTTTTCAATAAAGAAAAGCAATGAAATGAAGTCTCAGTTTAAATCTGAATTAATTTTTATATTCTATTGCAGCTATTATTCTGACTTTTTATATCATTTCCAAAATCTCTGAAGTTATAAAATTGTCTATTGAGTAAACACTGACAAAAGATAAAATAGTATCAATACCGTGAACCATCAGTTGCAAGAACACAGGTGTCCTTGACTTACAAAAGTTCATTTAGTGACAGTTCGAATTTACATCAGCATTGAAAAAAATGAGTTATGATTGATGTTCACTCTTATGACCATTGCAGCATCCTATGATCACATGATCAAAATGCAGATGCTTGGCAACGGATTCATATTTATGACAGTTGCAGTGTCTTGGGGTTGTGTGATCAACTTTTCCAACCTTCTGGCAAGCAAAATCAATGGGGAAGCCAGATTCACTTAACAACTGAGTTACTAACTTAACAGTGCAGTGATTCACTTAACAACCCTGGCAAGACAGATCATAAAATGAGGCAAGACTCACTTAACAAATGTATCACTTTAGCAATAGAAATGTTCAGCTCAATTGTGGTCATAAGTCAAGGACTACTTGTAGTCTCAACAGAGGACTTGTTAAGGACTTGTTGAGGGTATAGAATAGGAACTGATGTCTTCCTGGATTGGCACAATGGCATACAAATTTTGGCTACCTTATATGTACATGATGTAGCTTTTGTCAGACAACAGGAAAGATGCCTATAGATACTTGGACAACCTGGTAAGTCTACTAAGCAGTAGTCTGATAGAGGCACTTTGTATATGGCAAAGATATTGGCAAGTAAGTATTTTTATTTATTTTTATTTATTTATTTTGTCAAGAACTTACAATACAATAGAAATAAGAATAAACATAAGTTTAAATAGAAGAAATAGGAACTAATAATTGGAGACAATAGGACAGGGATGGTAGGCACTATTGTGCGCTTATAGTAGTTTATAGTAGCTCAGCTGTTACTACTTCCCCCACAGAGGTACAATCATTGTAGATAGGTTATTGTTTTATAACTCTCCTCTAGCACTGCCAGAGTAAATTTTCTTCTTTCTGTTAAGTAAGGATTTAAAAAGAGGCAGGATTTAAAAGCTATCTTAGGCACTGGCCTAGCAGCAGTTTAGGAACTCTGCCTAAATTAATCTGCCTCTCCATAATACATGGTTTAATGACTTTAATTGCCAGAACATAACCCTTTTTAAATATTTTTATATGTCTGTAATTTGCATACCATGGAACTCATCCAGTTAGACTTATGGTCATCCTGGAAGATGCAGGGGCAGGAGGGCCCTTAGCAAGAATCCAGATTCCAACCAGGTGGTGAAAAACAAACAAACAAACAAATAAAATCACAACATTGGTTTGAGACAAAGCAGAATGATAGGACCAGGAGGCAAGGAACCAATGCTTCAATTGACCATACAAAACTAGATTTGGACTATTAATTTCAATATAAGAATTTAATATTTACAGATTTCTGATTTCCTTCAATCAGTTTTAAGATAAGTGACAGGGAATAGTCACTCCCACTTCTAAAAAAATGACACTTTTCAGTTGTATTGGAACCTATCTACAATGGCAGGAAGGATTGGAGATGAGCAAAAAAAATATTAAGACATGCTGACACTGTTGAATTTTAATGATACACAGCATATTAAATATTAGGCATTTATAATGTATTATACATCTATGGGAAAATAAATGCATGTTGACAATAATTCAATACCTTAATAAAATACATGTTGAAAACTTGACATTTCATTTCAAAACTTATATTTACTAATATTTAATAAAATACGTGAGAAATGTTGATATGCATTAAATATAATTTTAATGTTATTTGAATATATGCATTTAAATATTGTCGCTGGCTGAAAGCAACAAAAAAACCCCACCTGGAATATATTTTATATTTTTAACGTTTGCATCAACAGATTAGGCAGCAGTCTTTCGTAAATGGCTTAGGTAGATATTTTATTTCCTTCTTCCGTATACCTAAATTAATAAATAAGATAGCAAGAAATCAATCTTGACTGTTGTTTGGAAGGACAGGATACTGAAGATGAAGCTCAAATACTTTGAGCACTAAATGAGAAGAGAGGACTCATTGGGAAAGACTGAAAGCAAAAGGAGAAGGGGGTGGCAGAGGATGGGATGGTTAGATGATGTCACGGATGCAAAGAACATGAATTTGGGAAAACTCCAGGAGACAGTGGAGAGCCTGGCATGCTGTGGTCTATAGAGGTCACAAAAAGTCAGACATCATGTAGCAACAGCAGATAACAACAATAATAATAACATGTTCAAATTCATTAATAAGAATGTTGAAAAGTAAGACATTGTTCCTGTAACAGCAAAGGTTAATGACAAACTGGGAACAGCATCTATTTCCAGTTTACTACAATGCTACTAGTTTGAAAGCCCTTTGATAGGCTGTTAACTTACTTTAGGTACAGTCAAAGTTTAGGGCACTGCTTCGGGATATATTAAATAGTATATAGTAAATTTATCCAATATAGTAGAACATTTTCTTTGACTTTCCAATCCTTTGGCTAGATAACAAGCAGTGTTTTTAAAAAATATGTGGAATTGAGGGATTCACATTTATTATTCTGTTTAACATGCTACATTGACGCATGGAATTAACATTGTGGCCTTTTGACCTTAGTGAATTTTTTTTCTCATGCAGTAGTTGAAAACATATGCTGAGGTTGGTTGAAACCCCAAAGAGGAAGTATTGGTTGTAGATGCTCCGAGTCCTAATGGAAGAGCTCTTGGCGGACCCCAGTAAACTGTTTTTCCACCTACTAGTAGAAATATTGATGAAGCTCTACATAGAACTAAGCACATTTAAAGGAGATGTAACGGAACTCTAAAGATGGTGCAGTCTATAAACTTCAACGAAAGCACAAATGGCCAGGCAAAAGAAGCATGCATACTCACATAGAAAGGCTTTTCATCTGTCATTACCTTTTCTCCAAAAATAGGGCTCTATAGCATATCAAGAGAGTCATTAGCATGCACATTGATAAGTCACACTGTAGGCAACTCTGCCAACCATTTGAACATCAGACAGGGAAACCCTTTCACTTTAATGCCACTAAAATCCATGCTATTCTCCTCATGAAAGCTAATACAAAAGACAAGATCTACCAAAGGAAGATAACAATTAGTTTATCAGAATATGCCTGCCTAAGCTCTCATTCCTCAATGTATTCCCATAAAGAGTTTCCAGCCTGCCTCAAAGAAACCAATTCCACCTAGCTGCCCTCCAACTCACTCACATCCTGCCCTGTATTTGGCCAGGACTCATAATCCTAACTAGCATAATCTTTAGCCAAAGAAATTATGGGAGTGCTTTCTTGAAAGTTCTGCCTAATAAAGGGGGCTGTGGAGGTTTTCATCAGGAATTGATGAGCAAAGGGTGGAATCATTCATTCTCCCTTACTTCTTCAGCCAAAGACCCTTCTTTACTGCAAAGTTCTCTTTTTCCTTCACAGGGCTGCCAGCTGCCCCTATAGTAAATGGCTTGTTATCTCACTCTAAGAAAAGCATCAGGACTAGATGAAGGACATCTGGTTGCGTGAATGTTTATTTTAATCACTTGAGTTTTTTTTTTTTTTATCACTCCTGGATTTCAAAAACCAAATCTCTTCTTACTAATGAGAAACTCTTGTGCTATTCCTTCCATTTCTAGCCATTTCTATATATTATGCATTTTACAAGAACCAGCCTTGAGGTCATGTGCTGAGAGGAAAGTAAATCATTGCACAAACTGATATCTTTCAAGAAAGTGTTGTGGAAAGCTGTAGGAGCCTAATGAGATTTTATTATCTTGCTATCCTTGCTGACTGTAATATCACATTTTAATGTTGCAGTTCCTCCAGCAGCCCATGCAGAGCCGGGAAACTATTGTAATTCATTTGTCTTCCAGAGGAAATGCCGAAGAACGTAGCATCAGAAGGAACCAGAGAAGTGTAACAACTAGCTTGCTTATCACATTTAATACCCCTTCCCTATTTTTAGCACATTCAAGGCTACATGCAAGCAGCAACAGTATGTTTCCACTCTGCTCCTGCTGATCCAAATAAAATGTCTCTCTCTCAACTGATGGTTGAGAGCCAAAAAAATTCTTGGCTATGAAAAAAAAGTGTATCCATATACTACTAAAGTTGTGGTGCCTGTAACTTTTAACTCAGAAAAAAGATCCACCATAGGACAAACCATTTTGGATCAAGATACTTTGGCTAACAGGCAAAATATGTTCAAAGTCTGGGACACTTGACTCCCATGGAATTAAAATTTGACAAATTTTATAAAACCTCTTATGACATAACCATTATCATAAAGCAGTTAGTGGCATACAAAATGTCATAAAGGATTTCCTGTTTTGATGTTTTACTCTTCTATACAGTTCAACATGAGCTAAACAGTTTATGACATATGTCTATGGAGATTCTCAGTCATCCAGGTCATGGTAGTCGCAAAGGTACTTTTTCAAAAGGCAATTGGATTTCTCATCCAAAAAGCTTATTCTGCACCAGGTTAAGGATGTAGCTGACATACTGGATTGTAGCTTGTATTAACATAATACTTTCTGATATGAAGGGGCAAGAAGGACATTGGATTCATATTGATTTTGATACTGTATTAACAATTCAACTGCATTTTGGAAATACAATTTTGCAATCTGTTTGATTATAGAGAAACAACTATCTCATAAATTAGAATAAAAAACAATTAACAAATTAATTTATTAAGGCACTGCCTTAATAAATTTGGGTGTATAAATCGTTCACTATTTACTATCTGAATATATTCTAAGTATGCAATCATTACTTTAAAAAGACTATAAACAAAAACTGCATGAGATTCATAATTTTCACTTACCAGCATGATATAGAGATATATTAAAAGAAATAAAGCAAACAAAATAAAATTAGAACCAAGTAAACAAAATATTTTTGGCATATCCTCAATGGTGCCAAAAATCAACTCCATAGTATTCGTACAGCTAATTTAGTAAATAAAGATAAAGAAGCTTGTGCTAAGGTCATCTTTTCTAAATGGTTTTAAGAGAATGGAAGTCTAAGTATAACATTTAGAATGAAAAAAATGCCTACTAATAAATTTTAATCATAGTCAATCACATTAAATACTGAAAAATCAATAGATGTAATTAAACTAAAAGCTTTCCATGGATGAGATGAGAATTTCTTGGCAGAACAGTGCAGTCAATGGCATAATTTTTTTATCAAGAAATGGAGATTTCATTACTCTTTCCTTCACCTTCTGTTTCCATTATATTTATTACACTTTTAACTTGTCTGTCCTCTGTTTCTTCATGTTTGCTGTTTGACAATCTAGCTAAAATCCTTACTTTGTTCTTCCACAAAGGTTAATATATGCTTTAAAAAGTACAGCGAAGAATAAATCAAACCAACATTGAAGAATGCTTCAAATTGGATGGATAGATGGATGAATGGATGGGTGGATTTGATTGTGACGCCTTCTCACTCCAACCAGTTCTGGGTGCCTCACAGAATAAAGAACAATATAAAAACAATGAACTACAATAAATTAGACCAGAAACAATTACAAGATAATTACAAGATAACAAGCTAAACAATTAATCAAAGCATAAAATATTATAGACAAGGGAGTCTCATCCACCCAAGGCCTTTTTTCAAGGCCATCCAAAACTCTCAGGATGGGGGCATTTCATTCCAAAGGGCAGATGCTACTGCAAAGAAAATACATTTCCTAGATCTGTAAATAAGATCCTGTTCATTCAAGGGGAAGTGAGACAAATAATCAATCAAATAACTGGATCCTATTCCATGAAGGGGTTCATAAGTAATAACCAGCACCTTGAACTGTACTCAGAAGCACACTGGCAAATAGACCAGCTTTTGAACACCTCACAAAGGCATTGTCATGCCCTTGGTAGAGTCACACTCTGAGGGAGAGGAGGAACAGCTGACAGGGAGTGGAGGTGTGGCTCCAGAGATTGTGGAGGAGGCTGGGGAGGGGCAGAGGCCAATTGGGCAGTCAGAAGAAGAGCCAGGCCCATCACCTCTGCATCTAGGACACACAGGGAGGAACAGAGAAGGAAACAACTTGGCTTATGAGAGAGGAAGCAGCCATGATCCCCCTCATTGGTTGCAGCTGGGGAGACTAGTACATAAGAGAGATGATTACAACACAGCATTGCCAGAAGCAATGTGTGTTTTATTTTGGGTTGGCGTCCTTCCAACAGACTGTGGCTTGTTATCTCCTTGAATTTGGTAATTACTTAACCTGGTCCGTTGTGGAAATTTCGTCATTGTACTTTGGTTTTTTTATTTCACCTTTATCTGCTCATTAAGTTTGGACTGTATTGCTTTATTTGTAGACTATTTTTGAGTATGTTTTATCTCCAACTGAGAATTATTGAACAGTGGGGCCAAGTTGGAGGTATTAAAGGACATTTATTTACGTTTTGGATTTTGTTATGTTTGTATTACACTCCGGGTCATCACAGGCATGCAGTGGCAAGCCCACAGGTACTCACACCTCTGCATTCAGGAACAGCTGAGGCTTCCACTTAGTTTTCAAGGTCATCCCAAGCTACAGCCATTTGCAACAGGCAAACCATGAGAGATAAGGACATGAGCAATCCTGGAAAGGACATACTAGCACATCAGATAGAGTGTGCTAGTGCAAAGTTGGCTGATCTTTAGCAAGCGCTTTGAATCTAAGAAAAAAGCCTCCACCTTAAGTTGCTCTTCACACCTGATTGGAGAACTGTAAAAATAATCCAGAAATAAAATAGAAAATGCCCGTCTCCAAACAGCCACAGGCATTCAGTTTGTTTTGTGAGGCACAAATGATGTCCACAATCTCAATAAGTTCAACCTTTATTAACCATTAACTATTAACTGTTAACTATTAACTGTAGCTGCTGGAACCGCAATAGCTGCTATGTGTGTGAGTCAGCTGACAGGAACAGCTGATGCAGTCTGACTCTCGCTTTTATATTGCTCACTGTCAGACAGCTCAGCCAATGCAAATGAACTTCGGTTCCTGCTCAGCTCAGCCGAATGTAACACCCCTTCCCACCAGTCAGGCGCATGCATAATCATTCAGATAGGTGGGGAGTTGTCTAGTCTGGCTGGACCTATGCAATTCGGCTTGCCCAGCCATTGGAGAATGATCACTTTCAGAGCCTGCAGATGATGCTGGAGACATTGCTGGACCCTTCTCCTCGGCTGACTCAGATTCAGATGGAGGAACTTCAAAAAATAGGTGTTCTCCCGTGGTGGCTCGTTGTCAGTTGTTTCACACCTCGGCGTGTTAGCCACTCCGAGTTCATGTTGCTGTGCACTGGCCAGCTCTCTGTCAGACGGGTCCTCCCTGAACTCAGCCCAATGCCCCCTTACATGGCCTACATGTCGACGCCAAACTCAGCCACCCAATAAACTTATTTCATATGATTTCAGGACGGTAACAGCCTCTATTTTCCCCAGCAGCCACAACAAATTACCCACAAAATTCCGGGCATAAACCAAATGCCCAACCCGGAAAACTCTAATGCCACTAAAGGAATTTAAGAGAACATTTGGGGCATAACTGGGGTGGAGTCTGTCCATATGGTTCCTCAACTTCCAGTCCATTAATAACTCCACTGAGGAATAATTGGTAACTGTGCTGGGGGTAACATGTTATATTAGCAGGTACTTTGTCAACTTAGAATGCCAGTCCTCACCCTCTAACTGCCCCAGCACTTCCTTGGTGGCTCTCACAGCTCTCTCTGTTTGACCATTAGATGGCGGGAGGTAAGAGGTGACAAGGGCATGCCTGGCGTGCTAAGAATAGCTCAAAGTTTGCCGCGGTAAATTGTGGACTGTTATCTGACACTAGGATGTTGGGGAAACCATGGGTTGCAAAAAGGTGATCTAACACCTTGATAATCATCTCTGAGGTATTAAAATGCATAAGGACCAACTCTACCCACTTCGAATATGAGTCCACAATGATAAGGAAGGTGCGACCCTGAAATGGCCCAGCCATTCCCCAGAAGTAGTGCCTGGAGGTGCCACTTTAGATGTTTGGCATGTATGACATGCCCTAACTTTTGTGGTGATATCAGAGTCTATGCCAGGCCATCAAACATAGCTCCAAGCTAAAGCCTTCATGCGAGCTATTCCTGGATGGCCCTCGTGCAAGCTGGTTAAAATCTTAGGTCTCAGGAGGTTGGGAACTGCTACTCTACCTCCCCACAATAGGCAGCCCTGTTGGGTGGATAATTCATGCTGTTTAACTCTGAATGGCATAAATGGGGCATCTACAGCACCTTCTGGCCACCCCCTTCTCACCCAGTCTAATACCTGTAAGAGAATAAGATCATTAGAGGAGGCTTTCACAACATCTGTGGCCATAATAGGTAATTGGTGATCGTCAATTAGTAGTATAGATGAAGAAGGGGCAGGGTCTATAATTTTGTCTGGCAAGGGGCAACGGCTCAATGCGTCTGCATGTCCAAGGTGCTTGCCTGCCCTGTATTGCAAGGTATAGGGCAGCCAAGAATAAAGCTCAGCGGTCATCCTAGGGGACAAAATAGGGGGAACTTTGCCAATCACTGGCCAGGATACCCAGGAGAAGATATGGTCCATTATTAAATGGAAGTGGCGGCCATAGAGGAATTTTTGGAATCGTTTAACTGAGGCAACGGCCGCCAAAGCCTCTTTATCAATTTGTGAGTAATTTCTTTCTGTGCTAACACAGTCCTGGAAAAATAAGTTGTTGGGGCTTCTACCCCACTAGGCAATATATGAGCTAAAACAGAATCTATACCATAAGGAGATGTATCGCAACATAGGATCAAAGGCAATTGGTTATCAAATTGCATCAAAACGCTGTCAGAAGAAAGCACCGCTTTGATAGCTTGAAAAGAATCCTGTTGTGGTTTTCCCCATGACCATTGAGCTTGAGAGTCTAATAACCTGTGAAGCAGTTCTGCAATAGAAACTTTGTGCAGAAGGAATGAGGCATAGAAATTTAGGAGACCTAAAAAAGCCTGTAGCTCCTTTTTGTTGCTAGGAACAGGTGCTTCTTTAATGGTTGTAACCTTAAAGTCTGTAGGGTGAATCCCTTGAGAATTAATGCAGTAGCCCAAGAAGTCCACTTGGGAAACACCAAATTTGCATTTGTCCCTTTTTAATTTGAGTCCTGAGGTCTGGAAGCAAGTGAGGACTTGTCTAAGGTGTTGCAGAAGGTCTTGCTTGTGTTGTGCCAAAATGATGACATCATCAAAGTATGGTATAATGATAGGGATACCCTGCAGCAATCGCTCCATAAGGCATTGGAATATGCCAGGAGCCACAGACATCCCAAACTGCAAGCGTTTACATTTAAACGCTCCCCTGTGTTTTACAATGGTTTGGGCCAAAGCAGTTGTTTCATTGACAGGCAGCTGTTGATATGCTTGGGCCATGTCAAGCTTATCAAATATGGACCCTTTTCCATTGAATGGAGGAGATGTTGAATTACAGGCACAGGGTATGCGTTAGTGTGCAAGGCCTTATTTAATGTGCTCTTATAGTCTGCACATAATCTGATAGAGCAGACATGTTTAAAAGGGGTCACTATAGGGGTTTCCCATAGTGCATAGTCCATAGGCTCCAGGACCCCTTGGGAGACCAAATTATCAATTTCTGCATCAACTTTTGGTTTTAATGCAAAAGGGACATGTTGGGGCTTCAATCTGATAGGAGTTACTGCTTGGTCTAACGCAAAAGAAATTGGTATGCCTAAATAATGATCTAACTGGTCATTGAAAACGTCCTTAAATTCAGCTAACAATGCCTCAATATCTTGGTTTTGAGTGCAATGTATACCCGTCACTTTAAGCCCTAAAGCATCAAACCAGTGTAACCCCATTAAACTAGGTAAGGTGCCTTCTACAATACTAAGAGATAAACGTCCCTTGAAGTCTTGAAATTTAATTGCAAACTTGACTGGTATGTTCCGCCCCTGACAGTCTTTAAGAGACAAATTGCAAGGTTAAAGCCATTTCTTTGAGATGGTTGGAATCAGTCTCTTCAGGGTGCTCAAGGACAGTATGGACAGAGATGAACTGGTGTCAATCTCCATTGGACAGTCTTTACCTTCTAACAAATGGTTACATGAAGTTTATTAATGTGCAGCTGTTGTGATAAGTTGTTGAGAGAGTCAGTGGAAGATGCTCTAGTCACAGTAAAACAATCATCCTTTTGTTTTTGGAACCTATTTGTCAGCTGAGGCTGAAATTGTGATGTTCTTTTTCCAGATTTGCAGACCCTGGCCATATGGCCCTTTTGTTGGCAGTTTAAACAAATAGCATTTCTAAACCAGTAGACAAGTCTTAAATGATTATCCCCGCAACTTAAACAAATGACTTGTGCTATAGGAAGCTGTTGTGGTTTGTTCCCTGGGTTCCAGCCTCTTTGTTGTTGAACTTTTTGGTGATTGGTGAGGTGATCTTCACCATAATCTAAAAATTCGTCAGGGGTAAACTCTTCAAAATGAACAGTAACTTTTGGTTTGGCCACTGGATTGCTTTTCACGCCTTGGATCTCAGCCGTAGAGAGTTTGGACATCTCAGTGGCTTGAGCCTCTTCAATGGCCATTTTTAAAGTGAGGTCACGTTTTGCTAACAGACGTCTTTGGAGTCTGAGGCCTCTCACTCTGCATTCTAGTTGATCAAGCAGCATGTCATCTAGCTCTTTAAACCCGCATTGTAATGCAGCCGTTCGGAGAGCCGCCATATACATACTGATGGTCTCTCCTTCAGCTTGTGCTCGTCGCCTAAAAGCATGCCGCCTAGCAATTCAAGAGGGCTTGGGGGTATAATGGTTACTCAGGATTTCCTGGAAGGCTTCCCAGGAAAACTCTTTAACTGATTGTGGCACCAATAAAGCGATGACAGTGTCGAAGACAGCTGCCCCACAGAAACTTAGGAAATAAGCTTTTTTTCTGTGATTCGATATGTTTGCCAAGTCCGCAGAATCTAAAAAACACTTGAAGTGGTTAATGTATGAATACCACATGTGATGTATGAGGACTTTTTTCCCCTTTGCTAAACTGGCTATGGGCGAGGCCAGCATGTGACACATTTGGACTGCGGGCCAGGAGTTTGACAGCCTTGATATAGATGTTGGAAAGAAATGGAGAGACCATTGGATCCTGTGTACCCTTCAAGGGAGGAGTCTCAAAAGCGACACACACATTTTTCAGCATGATTAAAACTAGCTATAAAGGAAAGAAGAGAACCACTTTAATGCAGTGCCCTCAACTCCCAATCTCTGGATCTATCCATAAAAATATTTTGGGAAAAAGGAATCCAAGGATGGAAGTACCAGCTCTATTCTGGCTCCATTTTAGGTAATCAACAAGTACAAGCAAAGTTGTGTTAAATAATTTTGATCATACTGTTAAAAAAACAATTTTGTGGTATATCAAGTGACAGAAACATTCCTAAGAAATGGCAATCAGTTCCTTCATCACACTGAGGCTCCTAGTTGCCAAAACTAAGGCCGTAGTGCCTCCCGGTTTTCACTAGGAACATTTTGTTCAAAGAACAACCTGATTTAAAAATATAATATCCAGAAGGATAAAAATATAAATAGATTAAAACTATAAGTATGGCAGGGTGGGAATGCTGAACAAATTGACCCAATAGATAAAATGAGCTTGGATGTTCCAAGGTTAGATGGAAATAGAAAGCAATATTTATAGTTGCTGCAAAGATCATGGGAAGGGCATAAATACCAGTGTAATTTAACTGTAGGACAACCTGTAGCAACACATTAGCAATGTATATGAGGTTTGGGAAGTCTGATTCAGAGCTTCACAAAAGAATATTAAAGAAGCTAAAGGATATTCTTGAATAAAATGTGATTTGTTCATAGGATAAAGCTGAAACTACCATGTTTCTCCAACAATATAGCCTCTACCAATAGGAAGCCCCACCATGTTTTATTGGCATAAAATCAAATTAAGCCCCTCCCCCCCCAAATTAAGCCCCATATTAAACATGCGAAATGGGGGTGTGAGATTCTGATTCACACGAAACGCATGACACGACACAGATCTTCAAACACAAGGTGCTTTATTCGATTCTGCAGAAGCGGGTTCACATCCAAGGCAGCAGGATGGAACCTTGAGCATAGTTTATTCAACATACTTATACCCCATTTCCCGCCCCACTATACAAGGGCTTGGCTTACAAAACGTTATCAGACTTCATCCTTATGGGAACACCCATTGCTTATCAGTACTTTCCAGGCTACTAACTGACAGTTGATGGTTTGGCTATTTCCTCTGGAAAAGTACTGATGCTGCTTTTTGAAACACACATATGTACAAAATGGATTCATATTGCTCTACTTCTTACAATCCCCCCTTTTCTGGATCATAACTGTTTCAAAAGCAATTAAGTCTTTATCAATTCTTTTTGAAATGGCAATTTCATTCTCTTTACTATACAACAATTTTTCTGTTTCTTCTGGATGATTAAATTTTATCTTTCCACAAGCAGATATCATTATTTGCATCAAATTAGGCAAGCATTGGATACAACAACATAAAGCAATCAAGATTACTATAATTGTTATAACCGTTGTCAAAATAGATTTCCACCAACTACCATCTGGCAGCCAAGACCATAATGCATCCCATAATGAACCTACTATTCCGGATTCATCCCATTGTTTCTGATATTCTTTTACTCTTTCTTCCATAACTTTTACAGTGCTAGTGATATTTGGTTCATAATTATGTATATAAGGACAACAGTGTGAATGAATTAAGGCACACACTCCTCCTTTAGCTTTCCCAGGCAAATGCATACATAACCAACAATTAGTAACATTCAAATTCTTAGTCGTTGCTCTTATATCTTGGATGTAGCAATTATCCATCCAGAGATCTTCTCCAAGATCCCCTGCTCTCTGAACATATCGAGATTGTCCGGTTTCTGCTTCTTCAACCTGTTGTAAGACAAAAACACTCACAAGTACAGTTGAAATACACAGAAACATATACATGATTTTATCTTTTAAAAGTCAGTTTCAAAGGTTGTCCTTCCACTGGGTGACTTCTCCAAGGCTTCTCAAGTTCTGGAGCTGCTTTCACACGACTGTAGTGAGTCCATCCACTTTCCTTCGTCCGGACAGCAGATTCAGTAGTCAGAAGCACTTGGTATGGTCCTTCCCAGCTGGGTTGCAATTTCTCACTCCTCCAAGTCTTCACAAGCACCCAATCGCCAACTTCATAGGAATGTTGATTTCCTACTAGTGGTGGTCGCTGTGCTAAAAGTCCCTGTTTGTGAAGAGACAATAAAGACCTGGACAGTGTCTGCAAATATTTTCTCACAAACATATCTCTGAATTCTGGTATAGGTCCCCCAAGGGTTGTAAGATATGGTCGGCCCATTAACATTTCAAAAGGTGAAACTCCCACATCCTTCCTGGGACAAATTCTAATTCTTAATAAGGCCAGAGGCAAATTCTTAGTCCAAGGCAATCCATTTTCTAAATGCAGTTTTGTCATCAAATCTACTTGCAATAAACAATCATGGTCCTCAGCCTCCCATTTCTGTCTTCTCCCTTCTAGGAATTCTGCTGGATTCAAATTCCTATCTGTCCCAATCACTACATCTGGGCTGGTTCTCAAAATGGTCTCATATTTGAGAATCCGCCCTTCTGTCATCCAAGTTGTTGCCAACTGACTTAGCACAGAAGTAACCTGGTGGGGTGAATGCACAACAAGCCCCCCCCCAAAGGTTAACTTCCTGCTTTCTACCACCAACATAGCTGTAGCAGCCACAGCCTGCACACACACTGGCCATCCTCTCACCACCGGCTCCAGAGTTTTGCTCAGAAAAGCGATGGGCTAGTATTGCACCCCCCCTCTTCTGCGCCAACACTCCTCGTGCCGTTCCCTGAGCTGCTGACACATACAAATGAAATGGGAGCTTCAAACTGGGCAAAGCCAAAACTGGTGCAGATGACAATACCTTCTTTAAAACTTCCCATCTCTCATCATCTCCCTCTAACCATTCTATACTCTCTCCTCTTCCTATCAGCTTCCTGTGTAAGAATCGAGCTAACACAGTGTATTGATCCACCCAAGCTCTGCAATACCCCAACAATCCAAGCGTTTTCCTGACTTCTGTCTTATTTCTGGGGGGAGCCAGGCTCAGGATCCCTTTCACCCTTTCAGGATCCAAGGACCTCACCCCCTGCTGAATATAATGCCCTAAATATTTCACTTTCTTTTCCACAAACTGGATCTTTTCCTTTGAAACTGTCAATCCTTGCTCCTTCAGCCAATTTAGCAAAGGCTGAAAAGAGGCTGTTCTAACCTCTTTTTCTTTCTCTCCAGTCAACAACAGATCATCCACATATTGAATCAATATTTCAAGAGACACTAACTTTTCAAAGCCTGTCCAAACAACAAAGGAAACTGCTGTTTTCTTCCACTCTCAGGATCATCCCATTCAAATGCAAACAGGTCTCTACTTCCCTCCTCAAGGGGCATGCCCAGAAGGCATCCTTCAGATCTATCACAGTAAACCATTTGTCTTTGGGAGGGATTCGTCCCAAAATAGTGTAGGGATCAGGAACTACGGGGAATCTGGGAACCACTGTGCTATTAATTTTTCTCAAATCCACGACCAGACGATGTTTTCCATCTTTCTTTAATACAGCTAATATTGGGGAATTGAACGGAGACATAGTCGGTTCCAGGAGACCTTGCTCCAGTAATTGATCTATTACCGGTTTCAACCCCTTTCTCCCTCTCTGACTCATGGAATATTGTGGAGTCCAACTCTTCACAATTCCAGGCTGCACTTGTATCTTAATGGGTTGAATCTTCATTCTTCCTATTTTACCTCCTTCAGCCCAAACTTCATCTTCTATCTTTTCCTCATCTTCAGCTGTCAGTACACACATTCTCACTCCTTCTGTATTACATAACTGAAATCCAAACACTGGCATCAAGTCTCTTCCCAACAGATTCACCCCTGAATCTGGGATATACAACACCTTATTTACAAACCTCTATCTCATCCATACTCATTTCTACTTCTTCCAGAACTCTCACTCTATTCTGCCTTCCACTCACTCCAGTGACTAAAATAGTTTCTTTTCCTTCCATTCTCTTGCTTACAGGCTCGCATACAGATGTACGACTAGCCCCTGTATCTATCAGGAAAGTCATTTCCTGACGGTCTGGACCCACTTTTATATTTACCAATGGCTCCCCGCAGGTCTCCTTAAAGGAGCCGGAACCTCCCTAGTCTTCGTATAGAGCGTAACTTCTTTCAGGGCGGCTATTCTGACATACGTGTGCAAAGTGTCCTTCCTTGCCACACTTGAAACAAGTACGATCCACACCTCCTCTACCTAGACCAGTTCCTCTACCCCTACCTGAAAGGTCTTCCTCTGGACGCAAATCCTCTGCCCCTTCCTCTAAAACCTTCTCCCATGGATTTCTTCACTTCATTTTTAGCTGCTGTTTGTACTGCTGCTAACATCATTTGGGACTTCTGTTTTGTCTTTACCACTTCTCTATTCACGAATGTCTGTTGGGCATTCCTAATTAAAGCTGTAATTCCTTGTCCTCCCCAATTTTCTATTTTCTGAATTTTCTTCTGAATATCTGGCCAAGCCCCAACCACAAACTGCATTTTCAGCATAGATTCAAATGCAGGTGAGTTTGGGTTAACGCCTGAATATGTCTCCAAACTTTGTCTCAACCGGGCACAATAATCCCCAGGAGATTCATCTTTCCCTTGTGAAATTTCAAAAGCTCTTGTCAAATTGCATCCTTGTGGGACAGCAATTTTGATTCCCTCAATTATCATGGTTTTCAAATCTTTCATATCCTGTCTATGATTTGCATTTTGGATATTCCAATTGGGAGGTGCCAAGGGAAACTTGACATCTCCAGCAACTGCTTGTGCATTTCCCAATTGCAATACTTGCCAATATTCTATTGTTCCCTGTCTGATCAAATCTCTTTCTTCTCTACTAAATAAATGACTTTCTTCTCTACTAAATAAATGACTTGGTCATTTATTTAGTAGAGAAGAAAGAGATTCATCATCTCTTCATAAGTATAATCATTGGGCCCCAAGAACAATTCCAATTCTTTTGACACTTTCTGTGGATCCTCATGAAGTCAGGGAAGTGACTGTTTAAGTTCTCTCAGTTCCCCTGGCCTCATGGGCTGAATAGCATACATAGCCACAGGTTGACCCAAAGCATTTAGACCATTTGGTACTTCTCGCAAAGGGTAAGCCTGTACCGGCTGTGCCGGTGGAAAAGGGAGATTTTGCACGTTCCTTGCCAGATCCCTCAATTCTCTCCGCAAAGGCACAGGTGGCACAGGCGGAGGGGAGGGAGGAATTGGGATGTTTGTTATAGCAGCAATTGCCTGCTGGGGATCATACCGAGGTGGTGGACGATAGAATTCATCGTCTGACTCTGGGTCTTTGGTTTTGGACACAAATTGATCAGCAGGTGGCGGGCTGGGTCCTTCAAAATTTACATGGTACCACACCTCAATATATAGGATTTCAGCATTCTGATTATGTGCCAATATGTAATCTTTCAATTGATTCATCCAATATATACTGGTCTCTCCCTCCGGAGACCAATGGTAGGGAAATTTAGGGTCAATTAGGGAATATTTTGGCCACCTACATTTGCACAAATAAATCATGTGCTTTTTTTCAAGATTCCGGGTATAATCTTTTAGATTTGGGGAGAACCATTGTTGTAACAGTTGTCCCAATGGCGAATCCACCGGAATAGGTTTTCTGCCTTCTTTATCTGTCTTTTCTATGTCAACCTCTAAATCTTCCCTCAACTTCTTACTTTGCTCTTTCCCCATTTTCGTCTTACCTGACCTATCCTCCAGCAAACGCTGGACTCTCAGTTTTGTTGAGAATTTAAGGATCCCTCACTCTTGTTCTTATCGAAAGATTTTTAAAGAGGAACAATATTACCTGATCACTCCGGGACCTCTCTCACGTTTGCGGATGTGTGGGCGTCCCCAACTCAGGTTTCTCCGTGATCCCAAATCACTCTAGCTGTTCCCAGTACCGGCTCTTTCTTTCGCACCTGATGAAGTCTGTTCATGTGTCTTTCTGGGTTTTCTGGTTCAAGGAGCCCTCTGGAACCTCTCGAGAATCAGGGAGGGTTTATCTCACAAAGGGAGATAGAGTGGCCACTACTCACCAGTCCCTGAGACCCCGAGGGTTGCCGTGAAGGCTCCTGCCTGGCCTCGCCAATTGTGAGATTCTGATTCACACGAAACACATGACAAGACACAGATCTTCAAACACGAGGTGCTTTATTCGATTCTGCAGAAGCGGGTTCACATCCAAGGCAGCAGGATGGAACCTTGAGCATAGTTTATTCAACATACTTATACCCCATTTCCCGCCCCACTATACAAGGGCTTGGCTTACAAAACGTTATCAGACTTCATCCTTATGGGAACACCCATTGCTTATCAGTACTTTCCAGGCTACTAACTGACAGTTGATGGTTTGGCTATTTCCTCTGGAAAAGTACTGATGCTGCTTTTTGAAACACACATGTGTACAAAATTGATTCATATTGCTCTACTTCTTACAGGGGGGAATGGCAGGCGGGGCTTGCCATTAGGAAGTACTTTGTTGCATGCCCGGATATGGTGCTGCCTGCGTTGGTGGGGCACTTCATATCAGGGGACTTTCCGCCACCATTGCTTTCCCTTCTCCCTTGCTGCCGTGGCGTTAGAGCAATGCTGCGATGTTTGGCGCAGCCACATGCGGCCAGTCAGGGCTCCTCCTTGCAACCAGAGCCCTGAGGAGACACTTGGATTCAGGCGCTCCTGTTGCCGCCTTCCCTTTGCCTTCGAAGGTAAAGCTAATTATTTGAAAAACGACACCCTACTACAACAAAGCCTCCCCTGCCCGAGAGGGTAGCCCAACCCCACGTGGGAAGGCGAATCTCCCGGGGCCCCAGCGCAGGATCGGCCCACCTTGGGAGAAGCACCCAGCTGCCATCCCTGCCTGGCGCCGGGCAGAGTGCGAAGAGCTCCGCCTGGGGCGCCCAGCACAGCTGACAGGCGGGCCTCCTTCCCGGTAGCAGAGCTCTCACCAAGGCAACGAGCACTTCCCCGCAGGGCCCTCCACTCATCCCACCAGGGCCGCGCCAGAGCTGTGCGGGCTGGGCAGAGCCAGGAAACACCCGTGGCTCACTTTCCCGGCTCTGCCCAGCCTGCACGGCTCCGGTGCAGCCCTGGCGGGATGAGCGGAGGGCCCAGCAGGGATACTATAAAATCTCCATTCCTCCCCACCCCACTAACCTACTTGCCAGCTCCATTCTTCTGTGTAGGGCAACAAAAGAAGACCCAGCCGATCAGCTAGGATTTGGGAGGCAGAGAATAGATGGGGTTGGGGCCAGTCAGAGGTGGTACTTGCTGGTTCTCTGAACTACTCAAAATCTCCACTACCAGTTCTCCAGAACTGGTCAGAACCTGCTGAATACCACCTCTGACATGGCCCGTGGGAGTCTGACAACAGCCAATAGAATACATGTTCTTGCCCAGGAACAGGAAGCTCAAGTGCAAAGCCCAAGAGAAGATATAACCCTCCCTCTCAACTCTATGTGGTCAGCTGCACCAGAACTATAAACATGTGGTTCTATTCATCAATAAATGGACCATTTTTCCAATCAGCTTCCAGCCTCCATTTTGTCTCTAATGCCTTTCTCCTGGCTTCAAACTGAACCAGATGGGTATTTCTTCACACACTGGAAAGGAACAAGAATTTCCCATTTGAAGTATGCTTTCCTAAAAGCAATCATTATCTAAAATCAATACAAATTACTTCAAGAGTAGGTACGCTTAGAAAGGGAATTTAATAGCAAATAGATTACCTCTCCTTTTCTTTTTCAAAAATCTTACATGGGAGAAAATTAGCCCACTTGATAATTCAATTGGCTTTGCCTGACCTCTGTTATTTTCCCCATTGCATTTCAGTTTGGCAGAGCATGAGGATAAAAACAAAGCCAATTACTTGTATATTTGTATACCAACATACATTTCATTTGGTTTCATTGTAGTGACAACTTGCACACTCAGCTGGGAGGGAGCACAGTACATGACCCACACTATTCAAGTTTGCAATTTGTTTACTTTCAAGCCTCAAAGGCTAAATATATATTAAGTCTGCAGAATAACTCTGCAACCTAAAGATGCCGTCTACACAGAATGCAATTTTCCTCACATCCTGCTTTTGTTGGCTTCCTTCCAAAATGTTTTTTTTTTAAATCTTTCCAATCTAATCAACCACACTGAGCTCTGGTATTCTTCCATCCAATTACCTACTAGGGTCAAGCCTGCTGAGCTTTTCACCCTCTGTCAAAGTGGGCTAAGTGCTGCCCCCTGCTGCTTCCAAGGAAATAAATTGGATATAAAATTATAAATTGAAGCACAGGACTGCAAAGTCTTTAAAGGGAAATACAGTATAAAAACATTTATTTTATGCAGTGATGTCATGTTGGTGGTCGCGGGGATACACTCCACAACAGCAGAAGAACCATCTCTAACTATGGAGATGGCAGAGAAGGCAGCCAACGCCTGCTGTACACAGAAAGACTAGAAACAGGTAAGGAAGCCTGCCCGTTGCCATGGCAATTCGGAGGCCCAAAAATTCGAAACTTGGCAAGCGCTTCAAATTATAACGGTAGAACCGGGCGGCAAGAATTAGAGAGGCGACCGCTAGGGGGCCACAGAAGCGATCTCAGGACACTCGCTGCTGCCACCTGGTGGCCACACAGATTATTCCAGCCCCTCGTCGAACTGCGCTCGGTTGGGCAGCGCTCGCGGCGGTTACGTTGACGTCAGCGGAGGGCGCGCGGACCGAGCGGTGACGAAGGCGGAAGCGGCTGAAGGGCTGGCGTGGAAGCGACCTCCGCTTTCCCACTTCAACCGGAATCGGCGCTGCCATGGAGGTAACTGGCCGAGGAGAGGGAAGGAGGGCGTGGGGCGCCGCCTGGGGAAAAGAGCCTGCTCCGTTTCGCTCGCCTGCGAGTCACGAGGCTTAGTTTTTCCGGTTCGCTTTCCCTCCGGCTGTAAAAGGGCCCCCGTCCCCGCCGTTAAGGGGGGGGCGTTTTTCTGGGCGTGGGGACGGTGAGATCCCGCTGGCTGGTGCTCGGAGTGGCTCGATAGTCTCCTATTCTGGACCGACCAGCACCCTTGGGCTCTGTCCGCTTTTCACAAGGTCTTCCTAGCCATAGCCCATGGGGTGTGTATTGTGGGTGTTTGCATTGTGGGTGGTGCTGAATCGTCTTTGGTCTTGCTACCTTTGGCTTTACCTGGCAGTCCCCAATAAGTGAAGCTTTCCTGGTTGCGACTGAGAGCAAGGAGGGCGCAGGGCTTAAGAAGAAACAACAAAGAATTGTTTTGGCTGGAACCAAAACTTTACTTAAGTTGCTAAGTGTTGGGTTTTCTCACTTCCTTCAGACATACAGTAAAAAAACAACAACAATAAGTTATTGACATGTGGGCACGGTCTGTTGCTTGATTTTGGCATCGTGTGTTGGGGGAACTCGTGGTCTGTTCAGTAAACTAGTGTAACCTACTATAAGCCCGCTCTGATTTTTGTTACAAATAATGAACTCCAGGTAGTATAAATCAAACAGCACCTTGCAATTACTCTCCACCTTTCTTCTTTAAGTAATAGATTTGTGGAAAGGAAAGCCAGTAGTCCCTTATTGCCCCACAAAATGAAGCAGTGTGATGGCTTATTAAAAGGCTAATTGAGACACACACACCGCCAAAGTTTGAGACATTATAATGTGCTCTGAATACTGAATATCATTTCCTCTGTACTTCCAACAGTTTGTCTTTGCAATAAGTTTATGTTCTAAGCTTTTGTGTGTCAGTGTATTTTGCACTGAAACAAGACCAATTTTTAAAAATCACATTTCCTCAAATTTGGTTCTGATAACTCATTATTTTTCTGGATTAAGTGATCTTTGTACAGGTATTCATCATTTGACAAAAATACAAGCAAAAAGAATTCTAAATATTACAGGGAGAAAGTTGAGCTAAACTTTCTTTGCCATACCTAGCAATAAATTCAAGCAATAAATACAAGCAATAAATTCCAGAAATACTGTATGTTGGTTTATTAGTAAGCATTCTTGTTGTGAGCTGCAGGTTTTCTACCAGAAGGTGGTGCTGACAGACTGATGTTTTTATTCTGTAGGAGTTTTTAAGATTCACTTTTATTTTTCAGCATTTTAATATTAATATAAAGTCATTTAGAGCTTTTACAATGAGATGCCATGGTGTTCAAATATCACCCAGTTGTGTGGACACTAGTATATCATGACAGGAATGAATTTAGTGTATCCCATTACAATTTGTCATAGTTGCAAAAAGAGTTTAAAATCCCCTTGCCCAATTTTTTTCTTATTAACTTGCCATATCATCTTAGTGTGACAACTCTGGTTAATGTTAACTATGGCCCATTCAAATTGTGGATTATGAAATTGGCTTGCAGTAATTTAAAACAACAGAAAAAAAGATATTTTCTCCTTATAGCTATCCCAGAGAAAGAAGAAAAGAGAAGCATATGAGCCTAGGTATAATATTTTGTATTGTAATACACTTTTGTTTCTCACAACATCCAAATACAATTTTCTTTTTACCAAATCCATAGGAGGCAATTGGTTTCCTAACTGAACTTTAGCATATAAAATTTGTAATTTTTTCTTCCAAAAGTAAACTATGCATAGTAGGACTTTGAAGTGCTTTTGATAAGATGTGAAAAAGGTACTTTGCAATATGTTAGGGCATAAATGCAGCACATGTTTGTGTATCATTTAAATGTCTGGTTTTTTTTCCTGAGATTACAAGGCTGTGTGAAAGCCTGCAAATAGGTCTAATGCTCTCCCACGAAAAGAATTTTGTACTTCCAAGTTAGCCTTAATTCCTGATGACCTCATGGAATCCCTACAATTTTCTTGGCAACATTTTTGAAAGTGGTTTTGCCATTGAGAGAGAATGACTAGATTAAAGTAATCCAATGGCCTTCTGCATAAGATAGGAGTAGAATTCTAGCCTCATGGTTTTTAGCCTCATGGCCCAATCACTGGCCCGCAATACCATTTCCTTCTGTCATTAAAGCAGAAATCTTGCAACAGCAAGAAAAAGACACATGTAATTTAATAAATAACAATAGATCCTGTACTCACCTTTTCATAGTCAAATCCAAAGTATTACGTAACTTTAACAAGTACCACTGAATATTATGGGGTAAATATAATGCAGAATTGCTAAGATCCCTTTCTGTAATTTTAAAATGTTAATTATTCTTTTAACTGGTTTAATAATGGAATTATTTAAATGGTGGGGTTTTTTTGTAAACTGATTTTTTGAATAAGTATACATATATGATAGTTAAAATAATAAACTGATATTTTATGCTTTGTTCAATATAAAACTTTATTTCTGCTTAGCTACAAGATAATGAACAAGAAATGGCAGCTTCTACTACAGCTACATCAGGGAAGTCAAAGGTATATTTCTACAAACATTTCTGACACTTTTATAATCATAGACTTGGAAATCACAATCAGGGTCATCTAGATGAATGTTTCTCAACTTCAACAATTTTGGATTTCAATCTGCTGGCTAGAGTGGTCAGATAGTTAAAATCAATTCAAAGTTGCTGAGAATGAGGAACACTGATCTAGATTGCTACCACCACCCCACTCTGGATTCAATGGATGACTATCCAGCCTTTCCTTAAGACTCTCTAATGAAGGAGAAGTTATCATTTCATATCAGAGCCTATTTCACTGGCTAATAGCTTATCATAGTCTGGAAATTTGTCCTGATGTTTAATCAGAACCTATTCCCTTGTAGTTTTAACTAGTTGGACCTGACCTCTGTGCAAATCAATAATACATTTTCTCTCTTTTCTATATGACAAGCCTTCTGATTTTTTAAGACTGCTGTTAAGCCTGTGTTCCCCAACCAGGGTTAAGGAGACAAGCTAAACAGAATGTGCAGTGTTAGTCAGATAGGCACACAGATAAATGTGTGAGATAAGTTTGTATGTTAGTTAACATACAGTAAAAATAACAGATACGCTCGTGCTATCAAAAATATAGTTTATTCCATTTAGAGTTTATAGCATAGTCAAAATAACAGTCCATTAGTCATGTATCGTTTTAGTCAGTCCATTCAAGGATATTCAATTTAGCAAAGTCCGTGTAGAATATCCAGGTTCTGATTAAACATCAGGACAAATTTCCAGACTATGATAAGCTATTAGCCAGTGAAATAGGCTCTGATATGAAATGATAACTTCTCCTTCATTAGAGAGTCTTAAGGAAAGGCTGGATAGTCATCCATTGAATCCAGAGTGGGGTGGTGGTAGCAATCTAGATCAGTGTTCCTCATTCTCAGCAACTTTGAATTGACTTTAACTATCTGACCACTCCAGCCAGCAGGTTGAAATCAGTCCTTTCTCTCTCCCATTCCAGTAGGAGAAAAACGCAGTCTTGAATCCATCCAGTAATTAGGGATCATCAAGTCAGAGAGAGAAAGCTGACATTCCTTGCTTCTTTTATGGTGCTTTCACAACCACTCCCTTAATTACATTCCTATAGTTAAAGTTACAGACACTTGAACTAATAAACCATGATAACATATTTATTATTTTACCTAAACCAGTTAGGGTAAACAATATTATCCCTAACAACTGCTATCATCTATTAGTTGTTCATCCTGTAAGCTAAACATACCCAGATGCTTTGAACAGTATTATATGGCTTTATTTTATTATATTAACACAAATCCCCACTATCTTGTTAGTAATCCCCTGAATCTCTTCTGATTTGTCACTGGTTTTTTAACAGTGGTGCCCAGAATGAGACACAGTACTCCAAGAGGTCTAATTTAATAAATTGGTTCATTTTCAAATGTAAATATTAATTTTGTTTTAAAAGTAAATACATAGTCATTGCCATTAAGGGTTTTTTTTTTTTGGCAAGTCACGATGCATATAGTTTTTACCAGAAACATCTTCCAATCATACCAGGAAAAATAATTGAAATTCTGTTTTTTAATTGGTCTTTCATGCAGTAATCTAATTAAAATAAAACACAGCTTTACAATGTTCAGATTTCTTTTTAAACGTTCTTCTATGTGTAATTGGGTTAGCAAATCAAAGAATTATAAATGTCTGAAGATAGTTTCATTTAAGTCCTTAAATAAATTTTAAGCTTAAATCTTAATCTTGACCAACTTGATAAACTGCAGAAATTTCAATTGGAAATGAGTGTTGTCCAATTATGCAGGTAATCTTCAGTCTGTAAGACCAAAACCCTCAAAGGGTTTCTTTTCTGGATCAGGAATCCCTCAATATTGTCTGTTGTAATTTAGTAATGACATGGAAGTTGGAGGTTTTATTCTACTGGACCCATAGAGCAGTATTTATGGAGCTCTTCAAGGTCTCTTGTTTTATTTAATTGGCCAAAGTAATATTTTGAAACATATCGTGGAGGAATATGCAGGCCTATTATAATTTTGGAAGTTGTAAGTGTTTTAAGTATTATTGTTCTGAAAGGTTGATATCATTTTGCATGTCTGTTGGAACTAAATGTATTTTACAGTGATATTAAACCAAAAAGATTACATTATACATTACAATGTTTTCTGAGACCTGAAGTGAACAGCCATCTGCAGTAATATATTGGTTGAAGAACAGAACCAAATATCATGTTCTGTATGATTAAATGAAATTTGAATATGTATCCATTTTAATTTGCATTTATGAATTTTACAGCTGGACACATTAACAAGAGAAGATCTTATCAAATTTGCAAAGAAGCAAATGATGCTTTTACAGAAAGTGAAATCCAGATCTATAGGTATTTTTACGGAAACTTACTTAAATTCATTTAAAAGCTGTATAGCAGGATACTCTGGAGAAATTTAGCCAATCCTTCCTCTATATCCCCCCTCTCCCCAGAATTTGCATTAGTATCCATGATGTGAAGCTTACTGGAAGAACTATAAATATCAATCTAACTTAGACATGTTCCTGTTAATAATACTGAACTCTACAGGTTATATAGATTATATTTTGGTATTGTGTAAAAATAAAATACAAATATAACAAGATACTGATTCATAAATAATAATTTTCCCTAGAATTAGAAAAGGAAATTGAGAAACTAAAAACAACATCTGTGGCTGGAGGAACTGATGATATTATTCAGGTATGAATCTATAATAATGCATAACATATGGTGCAATAATGTTTAATTCCCAAGAAATTCATTGCTTGGTCCAGTGGGAATGATAGTGGCTGGAATTATATAGCTCACATTGCTTTATGTCTTTTGCATCATTTATCTAGAGATAAAATACAGACTGCTGATTGATTGTGAATAACTTTTAAATTAAATTACATTTAATATGGATTGCTTTTTAGATTATTCTGTGCTCTATCTTAGAATTGAATACTGTTTATGATAGCTCATGTCTGGTATAAAAATGTATTATTTTTTTAAAAAGTAAAGTTGAAATAGTGAAAGGAAGTGTTAGCTTTAATTACTTAACTCACCATACAGCTAGTAAGAAGTTACATTACTCTAAGTTGTAATGGCAACTTTTGAGTGAAATAAGGTAAAGGCTCCCCCCACACATGCTTGCTAGTTGTTTCTGGCTCTAGGGGCGGTGCTTATCTTCATTTCTAAGCCAAAGAGCCAGCGCTGTCCGAAGACGTCTCCATGTTGTGTGGCCAGCATGACTAAATGCCGAAGGTGCGTAAAGCGCTGTTACCTTCCCACAAAGTGGTCCTTTTTTTTTCTACTTGCATTTTTTACGTGCTTTTGAACTGCTAGGTTGGCAGAAGCTGGGATACATAACGGGAGCTCATTCTGTTATGTGGTGCTAGGAATTCGAATCATTGAACTGCTGACCTTCTGATCGACAAGCTCAGTGGCTAGGAGTCCCATATTTGGGTGAAATACTATATTATAATTTAATATTACATGCAGAAACCTAAGCTCATACTCAACTTCCTCTCCCCTCCTCATTGTAGCTATAGAGAGTTGTTTTCCATTTTCTTTTAACCACCGTTCAGTTTTTCATTCAAACTCTAAAATGAAAAAGCTTTACTAAAACATGGTTTAATTAAATACGATTTGCTTGGTTCATATGGAGTGCAATTTAAGCTTCAGGTAGGATTAAAAATTGCACTAAATGAAAAATACAAGTGAAACCTCCTAACCACAGAACCCATAGCTTTAACCATAAAAATATAAGTACTTTTATCATCCCTTTCTTTTGCCTCTTCTCTCCTAAGTTAATATGACAGAGTAGGCCTGATGTTTATTGATGAACAAAGTTTACTCTATATTTTGGGATTAATAATGAATACCTTCTATAACCAAAATTGACTGTAGGATGTGTATTGATAAGATGTGTTTTTGTTAATTTTTCACTTTAATGGTAATGACAGAATTTTCCTTCCCTTGTTAAGATATCATTTATTTATGAAGAATATCTACAGATAAATTTTACTGAAATATCATTGATACACTCTACCCTGAAAGGGATTAAAAGTTGATCATCGTTAAAAGAGGATGATCATTTATATAATTAACATGTAAACAAATATTTCTGAATAACTTTTACATAAGAGAACACATGATGAATAACTGACTTTCTACCTCTTCAAACTTCTAGTCGTTATGTCAAAACAAGCAATAACTCCGGGAGATGAGAACGGTTCTAGTATTGTCTCTGGCAAATAAAAAAGAGAATTTAGAGAAAATGCTGTGTGTGTGTGTTTTAATAAATAAAGTTAAATGTATCTCAGCTTTTGAAAGATATAATTATAACTTTTTTCTCTCTTCTCAAAACTAGGCACTTACAGAGAAACTGAATGTGGTTCTTTTGGAAAAAGCAGAAGCCCAGCAGCAGTGTGTAGCTCTGAAAAAAGACAAAGTGAAAAAGCAACAAGAAGTAGAGGTATTCCATAAGAAGATTTGATAGGAAACTGTTGACATTAAATATAATTTATTAAATAGATTTGAGTCACAGAAAACCCTTTCATTTAAGTTTTTTGGCTCCTAATTCTGGTTAATATGCACTGACCAATTCTGTCTTGCAAACAGGCAAGTGCAGATGCTAGGAATAAACCCCACAAGGAAAGACTTCATTACAATCTTGTAATATTACAAAATTGTAATCTTGTAATATTACAAAATTGTAGTATTCATTACAATCTGTGTACAGGACAGTGTTCTCAATCTGGACAATTTAGGTTGTGTGGACTTCAACTTCCAGAATTTCCCAGCCAGCCGTTCTCCTGATGGCAAGATAATTTTGGGAGTCGAAGTCCACAAGGTTGTCAAGGTTGGGAAACTACTGCTATAGAAACTACATTATTTCAGATGGGTATTCCAGTCCTGAAATGTGGGTCAACAGTGTGCCGTTGTAAGATTTGCAAATCTTAGTGTGAGAAAAAATATTTTAATGACAGAGAAAAGCAAAATTAAATACTAATGCACAGATATATGTTGAGTGAAAATGTTATACTCTACAGATGGAGCATTCAGATACTATGAAAAAAATATAGAAGTTCTAAATTTGTATTCTTCTACTTTATTAAACATTTTCTCTTCATTTTGGAAAAAAAATCTGTGAAATACTTTCAAAAATAATTTAGGATCTAATTTAATACTCAGTTCTGTTACACATATGTCTATCAGCCATAAAGCTTATTGCTACATAGATTTCACGTTCAGTTCTACAAATGGAATAAATTGGAAAGTGAATTAAGTTTATATTATTTATGGACTATATAGTATGTTCTGTTGTACTTAGAAATCCTGTCTCATTAGATGAAATGTACATTTTCCCTTATCAGAGAAATCTCTGCTCTATCTTGAGATAAAGGTAGACATCAATAATAGTACCTCTGTAGATTGCATGTGTATATTTCTTGTATAATTACTAATTCTTTGATTATTAGTTCTGTAACATAGACCTAATGCTTTTATGATGCTTCATCACATATTTGATTTACTTTTTTTAAATTAGGATGCTCTTGCTCAGGAAGAAATATGGCAGAAGAAGTTTGCCCAATTGAATACCTCTCACCAGAAAGAAATTGAGAGCCTTAAAAATGAAGGATTAATTGCACAATCCAAATATAATGAAACTATAGCCACATTGCAAAAGGAGCTGCATACAGAACTGAAAAAACAAGAACAACTCATAGAACAGCTTAACTTCCATACTAATGAGCATGACAAAATTAGAAGACTACAGGAAGAAGTCCAGCAGACAAAGATCACTTATGAAGAGCAGATCTTGAATCTAGAGAAACAGATAGAATTTTCCAATGCATCTAAAGAGGAGGAAATTACCAAACTAAAACATATTATTGACAGTAATTCTAGGCAGTATCAAAACAGAATTGATAAGTTAGGTGAAGAGCTGGACAAACTGAAGACCTCTCACCAAGATGAGCTATCACAGCTATTACAACAACTTGAAGCCTCTGCTAAATTATGTGAAGAGGAACAAATTAAAGTAGATAAGCTAAAGCTGGACTTGATAGAGCAATACAAGGTAAAAGAGAAAGAGATGCAGGTTGAATTGCAGGCTTGTAAGGAAAAATATGAGCAGGAATTGGAATGCATGAGGCAGACTTTGACTAAAGATGATGAAAATCAAAATGAGTCAAGAAATGCTGAAGCAGAACCAGAAGTAGTAGAAAAGACTGGGCATATAGAGAAAGCTTTTAAAGAACTGGAATCTCAGCATAGTATATTAAGAGATGAATTAACTTATATGAACAATGTTAAAATGAAACTAGAATTGGAAGTCCAGCATATAAAAGATGAATATTTTCATGAAAAGGAAGACTTGGAATTCAAAATTAATGAACTGCAACTTGCCAAAGAAGAACATTGTTGTGTAATAGAAAAACTGAAATCAGAATTCCAGTCGGCAAAAGAACTATACAAAAAAAACATAAAAGAGAACAGCCTCAAAATGGAGGGTTTAGTAGAAACACACCAAAAAGAAATGTGTGAACTGAATCAAGCTATAACTTCGAGTGCAGAGAAAAAAAGCCAGTCACTTATTATTAAAATACAGGATCTCGAAGAACAATGTCAGAGGCATATAGAGGAGAAAGAAGAAGCCATTGCTAGCTATGAGAACTTGCGGGAAACACTGGAAACTTTGCAGACTGAATTGGGGGAATCAGCTGGGAAGATAAGCCGAGAATTTGAATGTATGAAGCAGCAGCAAGCTTCTGATGTTGATGAATTACAGAAAAAGCTCCGAGCTGCTTTCAATGAAAGGGATGTCCTCCGAGAAGAGGTCAATTCTCTCCGTCAACAGGTAGAACAGTTCTCCTCACAAAAAGAGGAGATAGAAGAGCTCAGGCTTAAAATAGAAACACTTCAAGAAGAGAATGAGAAACTACTTTGTTGTCTTCATCAAAAGGAGTCTGACCTAAAACAAATGAAAGAGAAAGAAAATGAACTTTCCTCACAGAATAATAGTTTCTGTGACAAAATGAAGGATTCAGCTGAGAAAATAGAAAACTTGCAGGAAAAATGCAAAACACAACAAGAGGCAGTAATGGAACTTCAGCAAGAAGTTGAAGCTCTTAACATATGTAACCATCAATTAAAGCAACAGGCAGAAGAGTTGGGAGAGAGACTGGAAGGTGTTTCTGCAGAAAAAGAAACAAACCGGGAGAAACTGATCAAATTTGAACAACAAATGGAAACTTTTGAACAGGATAGAACAGGGCTGTTAGCTGAAATAGAGACTCTTAAAAGTGAGAACAGCAAATTAAAGGAAGAACAAGATCAAGCAAGGCAGGAGCTAGACCATTTGTCATCTGAAAAAGGAGACTGGGATCTATCCAAAGATAAAGCAGAGAGCTTAGAAGTGAAACTGCATATGGCCTGTGATGAAAAAAGCCATTTGCTTAAACTACTTGAGGAAGAAAAGGCCTTTAAATCTCTTGTGGTTAGTGAGCTGCAAAGTCTCCATGAAAAGATGGGCTCCAAATACCCAGATGAAAACAAAGACGAAGATATTGTTGGCACATTGCAGGCTGCAAATGAATTTTTGGCAAAAATGAAGCAAGAGGAACAAATTCTGATCTCTCAAAAAGATGAAAATGTTAATCTGCGGCAGGAATTGCAGAGAGTCCAGGAAGAATCTGGAGCTCGTTGCACAGAGTTCAGATCTCTATTGGATGATTATGAAAAAGAAAAATATCTCTTAAAGGAGGAATTAGAAGGAGCTTTCTCAGAAAAAGAAGGACTACAGCTTGACATTCAAGAGTTGAAACATACCAGTGAGAAAATCAGGAAGGAGAACCAAGATCTTCTAGTTCATATTGAAAATATTTCTGAACAACATGCAAATCAAGAAAACAAAATGAAAGAGCTGGAAGAAAAATCAGAAAAAGAACAGAAAAACATAACCTTAATTTTGGAGCAAAAGGAGACTGAACTGAGAAATGTGCAATCTGAACTTTCTTTGCTAAAGGTTAGTAGGCTTTTATTTAGTAGGCTTCTTTGCTAAAGGTTAGTAGGCTTTAGACTTTTATTATTAAAATCTTTAGACCCCAAGACAAGTTGGAAAACTTTGGGGAAGTATATGCGAGCAAATTTCTCTATTGCTCACATGTATAAGGGAATAAATGGAAATATGTACCTTTGTTTGAACTGTCAGTGATTTATTTTCATCTCAGTGAACATTAAGATAGTTTTAATTCCAAAATGGGTATGTATGCATGTTGTACATTTGTATGTGTTTACATTATCAAATACAAAATTATCTTTTAGTCAAAATTGAATTAGGGAGTAGCATTTAGCTTAGTCTTCTTTCAGAGAAGGTTTGTTTTTTAATAAAATTAACGGGATTTTGAATGATGAAAGATTAACCTTTGTCTTACATCAATTCAAAATATGCCTTTTTCTCCTTAGTTTTCAGAGATGGATTTCAAGTTTGATTTTCACGACTACCAGTTAATAAATTTAAAGGTTTCTTTGTCATTGGCCGATCCAAAATACAGTTTGTACTTGTTTAGTGACTACAAGTGAGGCTGGCAACATTGTCACTAAGCAAAATGGTCATTAAATGAAACTGCAACCCTCCTTATGATCTTACTTCAGCTTTCTTTTCCTTTGCAGACCAACAGAGTTCGTTGCAAAGTTAATTTTCTAACACATGTACATTATGAAATCAAGACAGTTGCTAAATTAGAATTACCTGCAAACGTGTCATAATGCTTTTTGTAATTTAATAATGCCTAAATGGTAATGTCTACCATTTATGTAGAAGTCTTTCATGCCAAGTTTAGGTAGTCTTCAACTTGTGACCACAATTAAGCCCCAAATTTCTGTTGCTAAATGAAAGATTCATTAAGTGAGCTTTATCTGATTTTACAACCTTTCTTGACACAGTTGTTAAACAAATCACTGCAGCTGTTAAATTAGTAACAGTTGTTAAGTGAAACTAGCTTTTCCCATTGACTTTGCTTGTCAGAAGGTCACAAAAAGTGATTGCATGACCTTGGGATACTGCAACCAAGATTCTGAATTTGTGTATCCATGGAGATGCTGCATTGGTGGTAAGCATGAAAAACGGTCATGACACTTTTTTCAGTGCCTTTCAACAATCACTAAACAAACTGCTGTAAGTTGAGGACTACATAAATCATCCTGCTGGTGTTTTTTTTTTTTTTTTAATTGTATAGAAACAAACAGTTGACCAGCCTGACCATTTTATGTTAAGATTATGATGGGATATTCTAGAATTTGTTTCCTTTCCCTCACCAAGCAACAGTAATCATCTGCTGAACCGCCCATCTTATTTATTTTTGTTTACAATGCAGGAGTCTGTGGAGAAGTCGTCTGCTGATCGCGATCAGCAATTACAAAACACAGAGAAAATAAGTAATTAGTATACATTTTGCTTGCTTTCTTTTTAAATCTTTTTGGTTTTTTTGTGGGGGTGGGGGGGGTTCTTTTATTTTCGACTGCACAGAAGAGTTTGTATAGAAATCATCAAATGCTTTTCTAGAATTTGTTATATGGAATAATACCCTACCAGTCCCTGCTAAGCAAGAAACTTTGCATCTCCCTTAAATACCAGGCTTCCGGTTAGAGTTTTAGTATAATGCTCTTGAGAGCAAATATGCTTCATTGACAAAGCTTGCATGACAAAAAATTATTGAAATAATAGGCTTTCAGACAGATATTGAACATTACATTTTTCTAAAAACATTTTAAAAATATTTTTGAAGTTTGGCATTTAAGAGAGATTGAAGTAATGTAGCAAGTGATCAGTTAAATTTATTTCAATTTGATGACCCTGGAAAAATTTAGCACACATTTAATATATATGTATTATTTATTGTTGAATTTGGTACTGCTAAGTATTTGTGGAACCCTAGACCATTTCAAACGAAAGTCCATTGAAATTGTTACTAAATACAGCAATTATTTATACAGCAAATAAATTTAAGTGGTGATACAAATAATGACATGAATCTTTTTTAATATAGTTATTGACTACAGGGAGATTTTTCTTTTAGCTTTTAAAATATTAATTTGGTTTGCTTTAGTAAATTTGGAACAACAGCTGAAAGAAAAGGAAGAAAAAATAAATAAAATTAAAGCCGTTGCTGTGAAATTGAGGAAAGAACTGGATTCTAGCAGGAAAGAGGTAAGTTGTTCAAGGAAACCTCTGTGCTATCATTCAGTTGAAGTATTGGTAATGTAATTACCAGTGGTGGAATTCAAATTGTTTTACCATTGGTTAAACCGGTGTGTGGGTGTGGCTTGGTGGGCGTGGCTTGGTGGGGTGCTTTGCCTAACGCCAGCACACAGCTTTCCCCACATCAGCTGAGACCTGCAGTGCCAATCAGCTGAGAGGATAACGAAGAGAAAAGTGCAGGGGTGGGTGGGAGGGCCGATCCTGTACTTTTCTTTTTCCTCTTTTTTCTTCCTCTCTCAGAGCTGATTGTTGGCTTTTTTTTTTCTCCCTGTTCAGTAGAACCGGTCCGAACCGGTAGTATACCATCACTGGTAATTACATTACACTACAGATTACATTTACATTGTAAATACATTTAATGGTGGCATTCAACCGGTGTAACAACCGGTTTGGTGAGTGTGTGTTTCACGTGAGTGCGAAGCATTTGAAAATCGCCCATTTTCAGCTCTAAAACATATTATTGCAGCCCCAGTGAGTATATCAGCTGAGGCGCGGCAATCTGCTGGGCCGTGCGAATCAGCTGGGCTGCAAAACACAGAAATATAGGACAAACTAGGTCAGGGGCAGGCGGGAGGGACCAGCTGATCGCCGGAATTAAGGGTTCGCTCGAACCAGTAGCAGCCTACCCCTGAATACATTGGTAAAATAATTACAATATGTTCAAGTAGGGTTAACGATTTTAATTGTAATCTATTTTCTGAATTGTGAGTTGCCCAAAGTGATTTGTTGGGATGACTGGAAACACATACATGCACACACCTACACACACACACACACACACACACGTGTATACACACAAACTTCGTTATAGATTTTCCACTTGAAGATTTTCATTACTTTGGAGACTTGTTAGCAGTTATATTGATTATAATTTTAACACTTTGAGTGACAGTCAGAATTTAATGGGCCAAATATATTCACTAAATCGAACATTCTTGTGTCTTGGGTTCTCTCTAAGCTATGAAAATGCTCCTGTAGAAGTGGAGAGTCTTTGAAAGACTGCAAAAGGATATTTAAAACAAAAAGTGGCCCAGTGAAAAATGCATCCTTCCATTCAGTAAATACCATCTTTGCCGTCATGATTAACATTTTTTCCTGCCTGTAGATACAGTCGCTTAGAGAAGAGCTGGAATTAATAAAATCAGAAAAAAAGCAACTCTCTTCTTCAATGGCAGACATCATTCAGGGAGCTGAAAGCTATAAGGTAAACTGTCTTCATCTTCACCAGGTGTATTTCAGGAACAGGCAGTTGTTTTGGTCCAGTATGTGCAAGTAGAATTTTGAGAACATGTTAAAAGCATCCTCACCAAAAAGCTGTCCTGGTGTGATACAACCACATACCAGACATCCATTTATCAGCGGGGAAAACATAGATGTGACCCCAAATGTTATCTTGTCTCACTTTTTACTGGACCCAGAAGTCATTGAGCAACAATCACTCATTCTTCCATTTTGAAGCAATGCCAAAGAAGAAGGTATATAATTGGTGGCATTTTTTGAAATAAATATGATGCTGAAGCTGGTGTTTTTCTATGAAGCATGCTAGTGTTCCAGAAATATAGTTTTCACACAAAATTACAGAAAATAAAATATAGACTTATTTCCATTGGGGTAAAAAGTCAATTTGTCTAACAAGGTGACAGGGTAAAGAAAAAGATGCATCTCCCTTATATGTGTGTAATGCCCTATGGACCTATATATGTTCCAACAATGTTTTAAATTACATGTGCTTTCCAAGAATCTTTTGTTAGAATATGACAAGCAAGCAGAACAACTGGATTTTCAAAAGACTCAAGCTCATAATTTTGAACGTCAGATTGATGACCTGACCAAACAGTTGGAGAATTCAGTTCAGCAGGTATTTTTTTTAGTAACATATATAATAGTAAATTTGCTATTAGCACTTGCAAAGCAGAGGATAAAACTAAAGTGGAAGAGATGGAGGGAAAAAGTGGGCAAACTGAGACTGCTGTTTAAGGCTCCAATGTAAGAACAACCTTTGACAATAGACTTCTGGTTTTTTAGTCCAGGTCTCTCTATTGTCATTAGTGAGTAACCAAATGTCAGTGGAAAGCTTATTGAAGTGCTGCTCTTGACTGTTCTCATTTTCCTTTTTTAAAGAGAATTTTCTGTTTTCTCAACAATTTATTTAATATTTTCATCCTTCCCGGGCAGGCAGTCTTTTTGACAGAATAACAGGACAGAAAGAGAGAAAGAAAAAAAGAGAATCAAAGGGGGAAAAGGCTTTACACATTTTTTTCTTTTATATATGCAATATTGACCTTAAGCTTTCTCAGCTCTTGATGGAAAATTAATAGGAAACTTTGCTCTTGCTTCAGGCAGCGCAAATATTTAAATGATAGCTTGTTAGAAGTTCCAATATACAGAATGGAATAATAGTTTGCCATCATAATTCTATTACTTTTTATTTTAGCAAGAACAGTGGCATTCTGCCAATGAAGACCTCTTAACTCGTGTTGAGACTCTTCAGACTAATGTCAAGCTGTTAGAAACCCAACTGCTAGATATCCAGAAAGCCAAAGCAAAAGTTGATAAGGAACTTGAAGCTGAAAAGCTTCTAAAAGAACAAAAAATAAAGGTAAACAGCACAATTTTAAAAAGCAGGAAATAAAACAACTACTTTGATTATTTGAATTTAGAGCACAAACTATTTTTGCAGGACCATGCTAACTCTGTCAGAGAAGTAGAAGAATTTCAGACATTACTACAGAAAGAAAAGAAGCATCTTCAGAGAGTTTTGGAAGAGCTGGAATTGGCAAAGAAGGTAGACGAGTGGTTTTCTTGTTTACTTGTCATACTTCTAGTTAAATATTTGTCATCTTTTGTCATTGTTTGATTTTGGTAGTTTCAGAATCAAAACTTTTATTTGAATAATAGCATGTTAATTTAGGGTAGCTAATGACTTCTAGGCAAGGAATAACATTAAAATTGCATGTTTTAATTTTATATGATGTTGAATGTTTTAATATACAGGATGCTCACAAAAGTACGTTGATGGATATGGAAATAGCTGATTATGAACGTTTTGTAAAAGAACTTAATCAAAACATTACTGACAAAAGTAGCAGAATTGAAGTTCTTGAACAAGAAATTAAAATACAAAACCAGAAGAAAGAAATTCTACAGGAAGAAATCAGTAAGCAGCTTTTTAGAATTTAAGCTTCCTTTCTGCCTATAGAAGAATATATATCAGTTCAGGAAGGCTTTGAATTCTGATTCAAAGCAATGTGCTTTATAAAACTGATATATTTTAATACAGGGCAACTCAGTAACCTCCTGTTAACAAACATGAATCCATGTTCCCAGAATTAATATTGTTGCAGTGGTTAATATTGTCTAATCAATTAAATGGTTATTAAGCAAGCTTTACTCTAACAGCTATGTTGTTAGAGTTAAAAACAGATCGTTGAAATTTTTTGCAAACTTTTGTCCAATGATGTGACCTGCTGTTGTAAACTAAAATAAAGTACAAGAAAAAAAAAAATTTCAATAAAAGAGAAGCTTTATTATCCAAGTAGAATTTGCATAAACTCGGTTAGGAAAATCATGTTTCATTAAATTTCAGCTTTTTCTAAACAAGTCAACAACAAGGATTACTTTGTTCCTTAGAATCCTTACAGAACTCTGTACAGGAGTATGAGGAAAAGAATGGCAAACTCAAGCAATTACTGGTAAAAACAAAAAAAGAGTTGGCAGACTCAAAACAAGCAGTAAGTTTGTGTTTTCCACTATTAATTCAGCTTTACTGCCTTCTGACAATAGTATATAATAATGTTTTAATGCTGTTATTATAAATATTTTTTATTCCAGGAAAATGAACTTTTAAGATTTCAGGCATCTCTCAAGGGAGAATTAGAAGCTAATCAGCAACAAATGGAAGATTATAAGGTAAGATCCCTTTTTTCCCCTTTCAGACTAGTAAAAAAGAGAATTATATCCATATTGATATTGCATCCAATATCTGCTTGGAATGTGTGTATCATAACTCCTCTTTCAATTCATTGAACACATTTAAACTCTATGAATATGTTTCATCACCAGTAATGCTGTGGATAGTTCATTGGTTATAAAATTGATTTTCATTCTGGGAACTAGAACTCAGATAGTCAGGGCAATTTCCCCAATTTGGCTAGAGATGAATTGCCCCAAATATAAGGAGCAGTAGGCCTTTCACAGAGGATCCCTGATCTGGGCCAGGGTGCTTATGGAATTCCTGGCGCTAGATGCATGAGGCAGTTCCTGAATTACACAGGAATTCCTTTCCAAAGTTTTTGCACATTTTGAATCCTGGGCTGCATGCATGTAGAAATACAACTGCCGCCATTTTGTACATGCATCAATATGACAGCCTTCATTTTATGTAGATAAAAAGCAGCAGCAACAGCAGCAGCCATTTTCACATCCTTTTATGATGTAGATGTGAAATTCTATCGTTTGGGGTTTTTCCCTGTGCTGTATAGGAAAAGTGTCCACTCGGTCATTCCTCTGTCAATTTGATTTGCTTATTACTTCATGACTTTGCCAATCTTGAGTTTTGTTTGATTAAACTCCTTTTGCCACAATTGTGTCACTTCTCATGAAATGTGCAGATATATGAATTTGATTAATTAATAAAGAAATTAGCTTGCAATTCAAAACAACGAATGCAGCCTCAGTTTGCTATTGGCCTTAAAATTAGAGTAAATGAGAATTATTCTATTTAAATAAATGTACTTTTGCAGATTCAGCTGTCTGAAGTAACTTCCGAAAAACACAAAATTCAGGAACATCTCCGGACTTCGCTAGAGCAGCATCAGCGGGTTTTGGGTACTTACCAGCAGAAAGTAGCTGCTCTCCAAGAAGAATGTAATGCAGCAAAGGTATTTCAAGCTAACTTAGTCCAGTTGCCTCTAAAAATTCCTCTGTGAACAATTCAGTAGGCAGCTTAGAGGTTAAAAAAGATGACCTCAGTGGAGATGTGCTGTTATTTAGACAAAAGGGGCTGAAAGAAGTGAGTCCAGAGCATTCGGATCACATTCGGAAGCCACTTACACAGAGACCTCCCTGGAGTATAAGGTGAGGGAGGGAGGCACAGCACAGTTAGACTTGCAAGGTTCTCTTAAGACAGGTGGCCGTCAACTTGATTTAATGTTGATTTAATGACCGTTCAAAGTTAACAATGGAAAAAAGTGACTTATGGCTATTTTTCACACTTATGACCACTGCAGCATCCCCATGGTCACGTGATCAAAATTGGTCTGCCTGGTCACTGACTCATTTATGATGGTTGCAGTGTCCTGGGGTCACGTGGTCACCTTTTGCAACCTCCTCATAAGCAAAGTCAACGGGGAAACCAGATTCACTTAACATGTTACTAACCTAACAATTGCAGTGATTCACTTAACAACTATATCAAAAAAGCTCATAACATGAAGCAATTCCACTTAACAAATATTTCATTTAGCAACAAAAAGGTTGGGCTCAATTATGGTCATAAGTCGAGGACTACCTGTATAGCCAATCTCAGTAAAAGTAGTTTTGGCTCCCTTATAGATTTTCCAATCTGATCTAGCAGGTGGCACTGACAGTAGTTATTCACAGTTTGCATTCTGTTGAAGACCTCAGAAATAGATTCCCATGCAATAGATGCCATGAGGGCAGCTTTGAGGAGTGTATATTAAAAGGCAGTAGAAGACTTCAAATATGGTCAGCATGATATATTGTTTTCTTTAAGAAATATTATTCATCATCTGTGCCTGTCACAACGAGGCTGATGCACTATTTATCTCTTACATCCACTATTATAGGCATTTGGTATATTTTCCTACATATTATAACTCTTCAAAGGGTGCATACACAAGGAGTGACTTACATTTAATTGTAAGGCACTTAAATGGAGCATGGCACTGTAAAAAGTCATGTATGTGTATATTTTGAGTAGAAATTACCAAGGTTTGATTGATAAGACTGTATTAAATAAAGGTAGCTTATAAATATTCACCTTAAAAATGGCTTTTAAATATTCACCTTTTGTGGGGACTGATTTAAAAAGAAACAATTTACATTTTCAGTAGCTACAGTAGAACCTCTGGTCACGACCATAATTTGTTCCATAACTTTGGCAATTTCTTTGCCTTCTAATGTTTCGTCTTCAGGAATTTCTCGGTCAAGGGTCGTGTTTGATCGCCACCCGAGTATGTGTTCATGACTAGATTTTTTTAAAAATGGATTTTTTTGGTCGGAATTTGATTTGGACATGGTCAGAAGCATTTGTGACCAATAGTACTTTGTACTTGATATAGTAGTGGACAAGTATGGACTCTATTTACCAAAGACTACTTGGAAATCAGATGGAAAATACGCTTCAATATTTGTACTGTGGGAGGCCACAGAACAATCTGTGAAGTGCATTAGGCTAAATCTGCTTATAGCATGCTCTTGTGAACAATGTGCAGTTTCCAATCTTGTTTGCTTTTGCAAAATTGAATGACTCAGGCTGTAATTATAACTAGGCTTTTGATGGATATAGCTTTAGAAAGGGACTGGTTTATGTCTTGATGTGTCATGTCAAAATCAGACCTTCTAAAATTGTGCTAGCTTGCATAGTAATTGTCCTGTGAAGCAGCTGGTTATACTTTGGTTACAAATAACATTGTACTTCTATCATTTCTGGTGTATGGGGAGGCTGTGAAATAACATCATTACATTCAAATAGATTATCTTATGAAGGTGAAGAAAGAGAAATAATTAACTCATCTTTAGTGAATAAGTGGTTACTTAGCAATGGCACTTAGACTTATATACCGCTTTATAGTGCTTTACAGCCCTCTCTAAGTGGTTTACAGAGTCAGCATATTGCCCCCAACAATTTGGGTCCTCATTTTTACCACCTCGGAAGGCTGAGGCAATCTTGACTTAGCTATTTATATAGAAAGTATAGGTAATTCTTGACTTATGATGGAAATTGAAACTGGAATTTCTGTTACTAAGTGATACAGTCATAAAGCAATGAGTCAAGGAGGATGGACAGAGCTCAGGGTCAGGGAGGATGCAAGGGGATGCATGAGGGGCACAGTGAAGGTCAACAAGGATGCAAATGAGTGTGGAGGAGGTGCAATTCAGGTCAGGGAAGGTAAGTGGGGGAGCCAATAGGAGTCAGGTAGAGTGGGGGGGTGGGGAGTGCCAACTCAGAGAGGCTGGCAATCTTTCCTCCTGGCTTTCCCATTGACTTTCTGCTTGGTAATCGGAGTGCTGCAGCCACTCATAAGTAGGATCCAGTTGCCAAGCAGCCAGCTAATGATCAGGTGATCTTGGGGGTGCTGGTATGGGCAGATCTCCAAAGACTAATCATAGCCACCATTGTTCAGCACCAGTGGTGGGATTCCATTTTTTTTTTTACTACTGGTTCTGTGGGCGTGGCTTGGTGGGCATGGTGTGACTTGGTGGGCGTGGCAGGGAAAGAATACTGCAAACTCCCATTCCGTCCCCACCCCACTAACCTGCTTTCCAGTTCCGTTCTCCTGCGCAGAACAACAAAAAAAGACCCAGCCAGTCAGCTGGGACTCAGGAGGCAGAGAATAGATGTCGACGGGGCCAATCAGAGGTGGTATTTGCTGATTCTCCGCTCAAAATTTCCACTACCGGTTCTCCAGAACTGGTCAGAACCTGCTGTTCAGCATCATCATAAATTTGAATGGTCACTGAACAAGTGGTTACAGGTCAAGGACTACCTGTAGTTAGTTTCATTTTATTGTTGTCTCACTGCAGGAAGAACATTCTGCTGTAACCTCTGAATTTGAAAACTACAAAGTCCGTGTCCATAATGTATTAAAACAGAAGAATAAATCTTCACAATCTGAAACAGATGTGACCAAACAGGAAAGGTAAGCTTTACATGTAATGGGTTGAATTTTGCTTTGAATCGTATTTTTAGCTTCTGATTCAGGAATCATCTTTGAAGATAGAAGAGTGATCATCTGGAATCTGCTAGTTTTTGTAAAGTCTGGATAATTTCTGTTCTGATTTTATAAACAGAGAATATTATTAAATCATTTGGCTATTTTTACCTTTAAAATTGGCTGAATGAGCTAATATGCTAAAGAACTGGTTAGCTCTTCCTCTTGTTCTTTTTTCAAGAAAGAAATACAAAAGGAAATTTACAGAGTTTTGAAATTTCTCTTCCTTTCTATTCCATGAAAATCTCACCACAACTAAAGTCACATCTAAGTCACATCTAAAACAACAACATAAAGCAGTCCTAGTAACTGATCTAAGTTTGCAGTTTATGTAAAATATGTCATTTTAGTGTGTTCCAGATCCTACATACTCTTTTTCAAAAAAAATGTATTAAACTGTAAAAGCTACAATTCATTCTATATCCATAGGTTCATATAATATCCATATAACTCAACAACAATGCATTAGGTTCCAAAGGATCCACTTGTCCAAGAGGTTGGAATCAAGAAAAATTCGTATTACCTAGATCAGTGGTGTCAAACTTGTGGCCCACAGGCCAGATGTGTCACATGCTGGCCATGCCCATCTCTGGCTTAGCAAAGGGGAAAAAAGTCATGATATGACCAGTTTGACACCCCTGACCTAGATCAGTTTTCTCAACCTTAGCAACTTCAGATACATAGACTTCAACTCCCACAATTTCCAGCCAGCATGCCATGAGAAACATTGACCTAAATCTTCTCCAGAATAATAATAGCAGAAAGTTTTGTTCCATGTACGTTTCATGGGATTCACAACATACATTCTTGTGAATACATTTTAGAAAACCCAATGAATAAAATACAGAATAAGCTATTTTAGAGGCCTGAAAATTAAACAAACAAATAATATTGAATGTATATAACACCTGAATCCCAGTGATCTTGGGAATAAATAAAGTGCCTTGAAACATTTAATGTGCAACACTTTAAAGATCATCAAAATGACTCACTCCCAACTTGAGAGGAGACTTTTCATGAAACGTCCTGTTCAAAATTGGTCATCTCTACGTTAACAACTTGTAACTTTTAAAGAAGCAAGTTGTACGTTTTCTAATGTTTTGTGAACTTTCCTTTCTTTTAGAGAACACATGGAAAAGATGATAGATCAGCTGAAGATTAAATTGCAAGAGACACAACATAATTTACAAATTAACGTGGTAGACCTTCAGACTTTGCAGTCCGAACATGATGCATTGCTGGAGAGGCACAATAAGATTCTTCAAGAGACCGTAGCAAAGGAAGCAGAACTCCGAGAAAAGTAAGTTTATTTAGCATATATTTTTTACTGTTGGCTTATGATTAGCCATGATTTGTTTTTAATTATGTCCAAATATTTACTTCATTAATAAGCTTTAGACCTAAAAGCCAATATTCCTGTAATGGACTTATCTCTTAATAAAGTAATCTGTTTATAGAAATGGTCAGCAGTGGTATTATAGATATTCCTTTCTCCTAGCACTAGGTATTTATTACTTTTTCTAATATTGAAACTTGGGTGGGTGGGATATTTTACAGACTTTGCACAATACAATCTGAAAACGTGGTAATAAAGTCAGAGCATGCACAGACTATGAGTCAGCTGACAGCCCAGAATGAAGCTCTACGGAATAGTTTCCGGGATCAAGTCAGGCATCTGCAAGAAGAGCACAGAAAGACAGTGGAAACCTTACAACAGCAGCTGTCTAAAGTTGAAACCCAGCTTTTTCAACTCCAAAGTGAGCCAAGCACCAAAAGTAAGCTAGTGATCCATTTTTCATTGAGAGGGAAAAATGAAAATTCAAACAATACTTGTGCCTAAATTTAAATTAAGATTATTCTCTTGGTAAGTCACATGTATTTAAATAAATGATTTTTAAGATGAAATTTTGTTTTTGTCCCTAAATCAAGTGAATTATTTTATTATGATTTGGGAAAATTCAGCTGAAGCTATTTAGTTCAGATAGTAAAGTTAGAGGTATCTCAAAGAGTAATTTCCTGTGTATAATTGATAATACAATGGCTTCATTTACAACTAAAATGAGTAATGATTGATTTTCTTAAAATATTTTGGAGCAGCTCTATGGAAAGTAACTTGGTGTTTTTTGATGCTGTTTTATTATATAATTTTATAATGGTCTTGTAACTCTCAAATAATAATCTCAATTACTTTCTATTCATTTGTTTTTCAGATTCTACTCCTTCCAATCTACCAACCAAAAGTTTGCGAGAAAGAAGAAACACTGACCTTCCTCTTCTTGATGTGCATGCCGTAACTAGAGAAGAAGGTGAAGGAATGGAAACTACTGACACAGAGTCTGTATCTTCTGCCAGTACCTATGTACCAACCTTAGAACAGCTTCTCAATACACCAGAAATGAAGTTTGGTAAGATGGCCATACAGTGGGGCATGGGAGATTAGAGTTTATTTCTATCATATTACCAGAATCATTCATTTGGAATATGTTATAGCTAAGCAACAAATTAAACACAACATATTATGCGTTTAAAATATAATCAGTAGACAAAGATACAGATAGGAGTAATTGCTACTCTGCCCCTGAATCATTAGGTTACTTATTAGCATGGGAACAACCTTATTTATAGTTCTCCGTGGATGTTCAACTGCTTCCTTTGCTGGGCTGTTTTTGAATTTTGGAGAACAGCCTTGGCTTGGCTATTTTTGTCAAAATAGCCCTTCATTGTGCAAGTTTCTTCACCTACATTGTATCGGAGGACTTTTGTGTCATCCATTATAGCAGTGTTTCCCAATCTTAACCATTTTAAGGTATGTGGACTTCAACACCCTAGTATTCTGGGAAATATTATGCTACAGTTAAGCGATACAGAGAAGCAAAGAAGTGAACAAACCCCCATTTAAGTTTCATTTTGTGATACAAGTTTCTGCTGTTCTTAAGTTGATGGTGTCGATTAATAGTATTCTAAACAGATGTAGAATGTCCATATATTATTTTTATAATGTTGACTAATTAACAGTTGTGACTAATGTAAATTATGTAATACATGGACAACTGATGGCTAGCATTCTAAAGGTTCGTAAATTAAAAAGGGTTTGTGTTTTATATTGTTTGCAACAGTGAGAATGGAAATTATTTTTTTTTAAAGTAAATGTAAAATGCATATTATTTTTGATTGCAGCCATAAATTAGAATCCATATAGTGAGCTAACCAGAAATTTTCTTTTTGTAAATAAATTTAGAACCTCCACAATGGGATGCAGAACTCACTAAACAAGAGTTGGTCCAGAAATTAAACACAACGTCAAAGAGTGCTGATCACTTAAGTGGATTGCTTCGTGAGTCAGAAGCAACCAATGTCATCCTGATGGAACAAATTAAGGTTAGTAGGCTTGTACTTACCGTGCTCCAACTTAGATTTAAAGTATATGTGAATTTGATGACATTTTGCTCTTATTTACACAATAATAATTCACACACTCTACTATTACCACGTCCTTCATTTGATTCCTATTCTTGTAAGTAGTAATTCTCTTGTTAGAAGTTTTTGTTGGTTCGGCAAAAGTGGGACACAGTTAATGTGGATGAATAAGCAAATAAAACACAGAAGGGAGGGAAGAGGGAAGAGAAGTTGCCCATATCAGAGTTCTGAGTTGGATTCCTTAAATAATATTTAGAATCCTTTAAAGTATTTAAAAAGGAATGGTCGTTAAATTTCTTAGGTTAGCAACATACAAAGTTTGAAAAAAAATTTAAGATACATGATTTGATCCTGGTCTGTTACCCATTATGGTTTCAAATTAATACATATGTTAAAAATAATTATGGTTCAGGTTTCAATGTGATATGGAATTGTACTTGTAAAATGTAGAATTTGTCATTTGATAAAGAGCTATTGTTATATAAAGCCTGGGATAAAAGGCAAGGCACAGGCAAGAGCAAGAGTCAAAGGCAGGGGAGTGTAAGCCAAAACAAACAATTGTTCCCGGCAAAGACAAATTCCCCAATCCCTCAGCCGCGGCCTCTCCAAAACATTCCAACAGCACTCTCTAAGCAGTTTACAAATGTCAGCATATTGCCCTCAACAATTTGGGCCCTCATTTTATTGACCTTGGAAGGATGGAAGGCTAAGTCAACCTTGACCTGGTCAGGATCAAACTTCTGTCCTGGCTGTGGGCAGATTTAGCCTCCCATAGATATGCTATCTTCCCAACAATTTGAGAGAGACTGGTGTACTTTCCCATCAAATGGGACACTTGAAATCAGAAGGAACACAGTGAAATATTCCAAGTCTCTGGAAGATTTCTTGAAGATCGTTGGTATTCTCAGTTAATCTTTGCCCGACTGCAAAGGAATTTATTATATGAGAAATCAGGAAATGTGAGTTTTATTCCATTTAGCCTGAGACACATAGCTAATGATTAGGAATTGTGAGAAATCTATTCAGCAAAAGCTGAAGGACCACAAACTGACCCTGTGTTCATTATTGCACTATATTTATCTTGGTTGTTTTAATATAGTGTACCTGCTTATATTGTTTTTATGGCTATTTTTTGAATATAACTTGGCCTGATAAACTTCTGTGCTTTCTTGTCTTCATTCTGACAAATGTATTTGTTTGGTTTTTGCTTTTGTTTTTCATTTTCAGCTTCTTAAAAGTGAAATAAGGCGATTAGAAAGAAACCAGGAACGAGAGAAATCTGTTGCTAATCTGGAATATTTGAAGAATGTTTTATTGCAGTTTATATTTCTAAAATCAGGCAGTGAAAGACAGAGACTTCTTCCAGTAATAGACACTATGTTGCAACTAAGCCCAGAAGAAAAAGGAAAACTTGTTGCAATTGCTCAAGGTATGCCAGCCTGTTTTGCTAATAGCATTGTTAAAGGAAGGGATACATGGTAAACATTAGTTTGAATGTATCTGCAACTAATTCCAACCATAGTTTTCCTGTATTTGAACTGTTGAAAAAAAGACTAACAAAAGCGACAGTATAATCTAAACTGCTGCTTCTAAGAAACCATCTGTGATTACTTATGTTCAAATTATTCAAAACATCTAACTATAGAGTGATTTTCTTGATATTTTTTTAATTTATTCACTTAAACAAATATTGAGCAAAAGTACCTTAAAATCCTTATCCAATCGATCTGTATCGAACAAGCAACTGTCCGTTTCGTAGCAGATCCTTGACATTTCTTGCTTAACTCTGCTGGATCTCCACCGTTCACAAAAAGCAATGCCTTCCAATTCAATATGTTAATCAGTAAAAGGTGCTATCAGATGCCTTCTTGTGTTTCGCTATCATAGACTGACATAGCTCTCCTAGCATTGGTAGTTACTGTGATTCTAATCGAACTAATCATCTCAAGTATGCACATTAAAGGTATAGTGTAATTTACTAAAAGATAGAATTGTGCTTTATATCTTGTCATTTAAATCTGGGGCTGGATATTTAAAACCAACATGGATTGTGTTGTGTTTTGTAAGGTGACGAAGAAACCATGTCCCAGGCATCTGGATGGGCATCATACTTACACAGCTGGTCCGGACTCCGATGAGTTTTCACTCATTCAGCATCAAAATCGGCAGCTGCACTGGGAAGAATTTCAACCATAAAGAATGAAGCACATAGCCGGGTAACTCTTGTTTGGGGTTTTCCCACAACTGCCTCAGTTGTTGTTTTTTGTTTGTTTGTTTAAGAAATAATGTTCTAAATGAGACTTGTTGAAGGACTCGGAGTAATGCCTTGTAGTCTCAGTTTCAGACTCCTTTTTTAGGGCAAGTATGGAGGTTTTCAGTGAACTTCCCCCCAGCAAGAGCTATCCTTTTCATTGACTGGTGAGGCAATTTTGCATAACAGACTTTGTGTGACTGTGTTCATTCATCAATATGAATCAGTAAACTTTCACAGAGCCAAATTCTGTATGTTTGCAGACCCCCCTGCTGGGTTGGAATTTCTGACAGTCGCAGGCTTCCACAATCTGCTGTCCTCCAATAGTAGATTCAATACAACTTCTAAAATGTTCAGCCTTGGAATTCTATATGTTGCAGTTCAAAACATCTAGAAAATAATGAACTTTTTCTGAACTACCACTTGCATTCCTTCTTTTTATCTGTCAAAGAGAAGAAGTATGATTCAGTTTGGTGATCTGTGGTAGGCCTATCATTGACAGAAAATGCTGACTACAGACTTCCTATGCTGTTCGAAACTTTATTTCTTTAGTACCCCAAATTAGAAAAAAAAAAGATTTTGCTGAGCTTTAAAATACTTATTCTTCTGGAACTGATAGCTGAATGCAAAAATAAAGTGAATGTCTTCCACACATTGACTTGACTTTAACACTAAGAATTTTCCCCAAGCTATATTAGTCTTCCCCTAGATTAATATACATCTTGCCTCAGGGCACTGCTTTGAAAGATTATTGCATTGTCTATTCAATCGCTACTTGAAAAAGACTGAGAGCAAACTTTTAGAAATCAAATTGAAAACAAATATGTATCATTTAAAAATCAATTGGAAATTGCATTTTACTGTCATTTAAAGGAAACATTAATACATTGCTTAATACATTAATTAATTAATACATTGTATTATCTAAAGATAAAAATGATACTTTGCTATAATGATAAATTCAGAATATAATTGCTTGGGATTATCTAAATTGAATGTTAACCAAAGAAAAAATATTGAAATATAGTTTTTATGGGTTTGTCAAGATACCATTTTGTCACATCCAGATTTACGTTTGTGACTCTTGTTCTTTATCTGCATTCTACGTCAGAATTGGATCTCTTTGTGTAATGTGTACAAAAAAGATGCTGACCTGCATAGAAGCTTAGATTTAAGATTTAAATCACAAAATTTAAGACCCATTAATAATTTAAAATCCATTTATTTAAATAAATGTGATTGAAGCTGTTGTTTGGGGGGGGGCTTATTGTTTACAGAATACCTCAATGTCCAGCTGTATGTGCTGTCAAATAGGTTACTGCTAGAGTCCAGCACAAGACCAAGGTGGATTAAAAAACAATTATCTTGTCATCTATAGGGAAGGAGTTGCTGATGTTATTAAGCCCTGTGTTTCTGGTGAATGAAATCTGAAGTTTTGGAGATAACTGTTCTTGAGAGAAATTATTTAGTGCCTGTTCACCACCTTACACTGTATCTGAAAATAGTGTAATTATTATATGGAAGAAGAAATATTTAATTATTAAGAGATGTCATTTTAATGGCAAGGCCATTTCAGAATTGCCTATTCAACAAAATATATTGGTCATCATCAATTTTCATGGACATTCAGATATAAGAGTCAGGAGAAAACATACCGCGAATGCAGCCCTTATCTAAACTTCTCTCTAGTTCAGCACATTTCTACGATATGCTATAGTGGCTGTCCAGTTTCATCATTCTGAAAATGTTTGGAAAGTGAGTTCAGTTTAAGCATATAACATATTTCTCATCCGTCATAATAATTGTGTGACATTTGTTCATATCAGATGTCTGTTTGCTTAGCCTTGATAGAACTGACAGTAGGAAATTGACAGAGGGAAAACTAAACACTGTGGCTATTCAGATCCCAGCCTTTCTTCACAGGTCAGCCACACCTTTCATCATCCAGGTCTCCTCTAAACATGTTGGAGATCCTTTCCCAGAATTCTTAGCCAGTATGGTCTCAAAGAATTAAAAGAGAATATCTGAGGAGCAATAAGTGGGGAAGGTTGCTTGAAATGTTATAAGTTTGTCACTGAATGCCCATTGACCTCCATCACATTTAGAGACTAGGAAGATGAAAGTTGTGGCTGATTTGTGAAGAAAGGCTGGGATCTGAACAACCACAATGTTTAGCTTTCTCTCTCCTACTGTCAGTGCTATTAACGCTAAGCAAAGAGACTTCTGATATGATCAAGAAATGTCTCATAATTATTACTAGTGAAAAGAAACATTTTATATGCTTAAACTGAGTTCCCTTTTCCAAACATTTTCAGAATGGAAACAGAATGTGGAACAGGACAGACACCATAGCATATATTAGAATTGGATGAGCCTCTTCCTTTTTAAAAAGTGTGAATTTCACAAGTCAATAGTTTGACTTGTCTGTCCCCTATCATGTACATTACATGCTTAAGCTGAGAAGGAAAATTTCTGCACCACCATCAATAGTTTACTAATTCCAGAATGATCATACCTGTAAACTTGCTACTGATCTACACACTTTTATTAATAGCTATGACAATATGAAATTATCTTTTTGGTCATTTCAAATCCTTTTTTAAAGAATTTCAGACTGTGAATAAATTATGCATATATCTCTGTTTATTACTTTTCATTTTCGGTTGTATATTCAATATATTAAAATACGACACTTGTAAATGTAATTTATTATCCACATGCCTTAAATATATTTTACACTACAGAGAAAGATTTTGGGTAATGTGACAGGAAAGGGATTCCAAATTAAAACAATGGATGCAAAATATAGTAGTTTGTAAAAGTTTATTGAGTGCTATTTTTAAAGTATGTAAAGCTGTTTCCAGAAAAATAGAAAAACAAAGTTAAAGGCATGATCTTCTTGTCCTGGGTGGGGTGGGGGAGGGCATCCAAACATTCACTGGATATAGTGAAACTCTGTCTGTCTTGGGGATGGACGAGAGAGACAGAGAGAGAGATCTGTGACTACTGGATGGTGCTAGGAGGTGGCAACATGTGTCATAACATGCAAATGACATATTGTACATATAAGGGTCAGAGATTACAGAACTAGTTACATAATCATGTCATTTGTGTGCTGATGTAATAACAATATACATTATTTGGACATCATTGTGACTAGCATCATGGCCAGTGGCTATAACTGTAGGTGCAGGTCTACATCTATAAATCACCATTTCAGTGGAGAAGATATGTCCATTGACATCCTTCTTAACAAGTTAGCATTCTGATAATGATGAGAGAAAAGAGGCATGTAGAGGACTTTGGAACAAAATCATCTTTGTTCTACCACAATACAACTTGTGTGCTTATTTTTCCATACATATATATAAACATTCTGCCATAACCAGTGCAAACCTGACAATTTTTTTAATAAAAGAATTACACCACTGAATTTCCCTGCCCTAATTGTATTGTAGTTCCTTTAAAACTTACATAGGGATAGATTTGGGGATGGTTGAGAAATGACTACATTCTTATTTAATAAATATTATGGTTCATCTTTTCTAATTGAAGAGACTTGCGACTTTCCAATTTTGCTTTCCAGAATATTGCATTATTTAATTAAGTCTCATGACCACACTGAAATACTGATGAGGATAGCCTTGTTTTCAAATCTGAATTTATTAACAGTGCTGCAAATTACAAAAGGGAACAGACAAGATACCCAATTACCTTCTCAAAGCCTAGCTACATGGGTATATTCCTGTCTGTACTGTATTCTTAGATAAATGTAGAGCCTTGCTTTCTTGCCTTTTCCGGTTTGGCTCATCTGTCACTGAAGTCTCTAAAAAGTCTTTCTGAGTACTCTAGATTTGGTTTCTTTAGAAAACATTGTATATATAACCAAACTACAGTATTTGCCTATTAGCAAGATAATACCATAGGAGACATAATTTGAATGGATTTAAGCAACCAAGATAGAAAGGTGAGGCCCCAGTGCTCGTTCTTAATTTAATTGTTAACTGTTTTAGATTAGCCTACACGTGTGTTTTCTATTTCCTGCTGAAGCAAAAGCATTCAAACTGGAACAGTTGTCTTAGATTAAGAAGTCTCATCTGAATAAAATCTGTTACACCTTCTGAACTATTGTATAGTTTTACCATAATAGCTTCCTAGGTACATATATTCTGGTTGACTCCTCTTCCCCCATGAGTTCGTGCTTTAGCTCAGAGGTCCCTAACCTGTGGGCTATAGTGATTTGCAACTGGGCTGTGGGAACGGCCAGTGAGTGTCGGTGCATGCACGCATATTCTCACTTGTGCAAGCAGCAGGCGAGTATATGTCCATGTGCTACATTTGTGCATGCAGCAGGTGCGCATACTCGCCACTTGTGCAAGTGGGGATGCATTCACACACGTTTGCACTCCCACCCTGCGGAATTGGGGAACTCTGCTTTATCTGATGGAAGGGTGAATGAAAAAATGCCATCTACTCATCCCAGGTAATCTTAGCACAATTTAGCTGCTTGTTGCATCTTTTTTTTTTTTTAAAAAAAAAGAGGAAGACAGTTAGACAATACTTTTTGTGAACCATCAAATCTATAGAGAGAGAGAGAAGTATCACAGAATATTGATGTTTATTTAGAATGTTATAGCTCATTTTTAATCACCTGTGACAAACTAAGGATGGCATTAATGCAAAAATATGTGGAAATACTGGAGGAACAGAAAATGTACACTGCAGCTATAGAGAAAACAGTTAACTTTGTTAATAGACCAAAGTGGAAAATAATAGAATTCTACAATTAAATCCAAGATTATCACCAAGACAGATATGAACTGTCTCTGGTCACCTGCATACGTTAAAAGCTTCCATGCATTTTGTTGTGGAAGCTAAGCTATCTTGTCAAATTCCCTGTCAAAATATCAGTAGTCCTCAGTTTGTGGTCATTTGTTTTAACAACCATTCAAAGTTACAGTAGTGCTGAAAAAAAGAGACATACAACCAGTCCTTGCACTTCTATCTTATCGCAATGCTCTCTCTCTCTCCCCCCCCCCCCAACTTGGGGACTGGTACATATTTAGGATGGTTGCGGAGTTCTGGATCATGTGATCACCACCTGCAACTTGCTAGGGGGCTTCTGATAAGCAAAGTCAATGGGGGAAGCTGGATTTGCTTAACAGCCACATGATTTACTTAATGACTGCAGCATAAAATGTTTGCAAAATTGAATACAACTCACTTAACAACCGCTTCATTTAATGATCCCAATCATCATTGTAAGTTGGGACTACTTTTACCACTTTCAACAGGATCACTTGAAACTTTCTCCTCCTGAACAGTAATGCTAGGACAACAACTTCAATACTGACTCTTTGGCAACCTTAAGCAGGAACACAAAAATGGACAAACTTTTTATCTTCTGCTGGTACAATAAATTTGAGGATAGTGTGTGGGGCCAGTGGTAAATTATACAGTTCAAATTGCTTTTGTAAAGACAGTAAAGTTGCCATTTCCATGCACTAGAGCTAAGTAACTTAACTCTGGACGGCATCTTTTTTAACATGTACAAATCTTTTGGCAGTTGGTACTTATGAATGTTAGCAGGACAATGGTCCAAAATTGTTTCCATTATGTTTCCCATCATCTTGGAATAGGAAAAAAAATAGTATAAGTTCTGGCATCATTTTAAAAGAAGATGGTTTGGTCCTTTTTCAAACGGGGGATTAAAGAACAACACATTCTTTCAGATTGCCTTTCTCATGCATCAAAAAGCACCTGAGATATTTAAAGATCAAGTGGATTTGAAAATACAGATGGAGATGAAGTATATTGCAATGTATTTTTCTCACATGGGGCTCTGATGTGTCAGTTGTGATTTACTGACTTGGGTTTATGTGTTTTTTGGATTCTTACCAAATGCCTACTAGGAACATCAGGAGCTGCCAATACTGCACAGCTGCATAACTTTGACTTTTGGATCAAAGTTATTGGATTACTGCCATAAATATTCTTAAAGCTAATGTGCTACACTGGCAGAACAAATACCACTGGAATACAATACAATACATATTGCAATGTTCTACCTAAATGTGAGCACACCAGTTATACCAATATAATGTATTTTAGGCTTGTGAGATGTGTGTCTAATATTTTAAACAAATAGTTATTTAATACTAATACAGGAATCAATATAAAACACGACTTAATTTCTGGATGAATCCTGAAAATTTGTTTCATGGATAAACACTTTGAAAACAGATTTGGATAGGTGGGGTAATAAAGGGCAATATTCCATTTTGGCTGTTTTTGTTTTGCTTAATCCCGAGGCAACTGGCTGAAATAAAACTCTTAAGGTGGATCTTTAGTAAAGTTCAGACAGAACATTGGCAGTGAATCAGAAAGGAAGTTAAAGTGATCACTAACATACTTTTGTCAATATATTAAGTGTAATCTTGCTTTATTTTTGTTCAGTGGGGCATGATATATAATTCAGCCATGCCTACCTTTTAAAGAGCTATTTTAGGAAACAGATGAATCTGCTTTCACTCCTTCAAATACAATGTGAAATGTCAACATGCATAGCTAATTTTCTGAAAGCCTTACTGCAGACTCTCATGGTATTATTTCCATTCTTTTTCAAATCCCTTCAAAAACTAAAGAACCTATACACGTTTATTGTACACATTTTATTTCATAGTTTATATTCATCAAATTATTTGTGTTAAGGCTCAATCATTTCCAGAAAGTGAGCTTAATGAACACAGATAGAAGACATAGCACTATAAAACATAATAGATTGCAGAGGAATTAAAAGATAAATTCCATTCATCATACAAAATACCATTAAAATTGGGTCGAAACGTTTGTGACACTATATCCATCCCATGGCTTTACCAGATTGTACATTGAAAAAAAACTGGGATATGTCCTGCAAGAGCCAACTGGGAGTCCAAACTTTTGTTGGTTATCACATTCCCTTGATTCTTTCAGCTATAGAATGAGATGATGAGACAATAGTTGTAAATAAAATATGTGTCACCAACACGCTACACGTACAACCATTTCCTAACCAGTGGCTTGATGTAGTTTTATGTGGTTTTTTCCCCTCCAAATGCTCTGAAATCTGAGGCTCAATTCAATCTAAACAAGTCATACTGTAGTGGTCTAGACTCTAGAGATTCTTAATTGTGGTACTTGTTGCACAAGTATTGTTGCATGGAATTGATTGGAATGAGCTTGTGATACAGAAAAAAAGTTTTATGGATTTAATTCTCATGTTGATTTAGAAGAGGTTGGAAACAGGGAAGATTTTGGAATTAGGATGCAGAGCCAAAGGAAACATTTCTGAAGATATCCATGTTTTTCCTACCCTGGTGATATTCCAGAAGTCTTTAAAAACTGACTTTTCCCAAGCATTGGGGTGATCTGTTGAGTGCACTTAGTGTATGGAGTTTGTCTTGTCTGGGCATACATAGTTTCCTCTGTTTATTATTTCATTTTACCCTTTTAAGATTCAAGCTACCTAAAGTAATTCTGGACTGCAGAAACCGCTAAATCTTATACAATAAAATACATATGTTAAGGCTTTGCTTTAAAATTATACAAAAAATAGTGTGATTTCTACTCAGAGAAAATACTTAGAATGTAGACCATGTAGTTCTCGACTTACATCAGTTCATTTAGTGACCCTTGAAAGTTACAATGGCATTGACTTATGACTGGTCACATTAATCAACCAGTTAGATGGCAGGCTGCTCAGCTACTCCCTCTGGCCATTATGAGCTCTCTTGAGACCACCTTGATTCCCATGAGCCATATTGCTATTATGTCTGGCACCGGGGAGAAAATTATCCCACACCCCATAGTTGCCCCCCCCCATATGAATGACAGAAATGAAGTAAAAAGAATATAGCTTCAGCTAAAGTCATTTTGCGAGTTGATACTACAAATATGTATAAAATCATTCTTTATTTAATAAATATTAAAATATATAAATATTTGATAGTACCACTGTTTAATGAATGAGGATAGAAACTGGGATACTATGAGTTTTAGTCCTGTCTTAGGTACAAAGCAGTTGGGTGACCCTAGGCCAGTCCCTCTGTGTCAGCCCTAGGAAGAAGGCAATGGCACTGCAGAAAAACCTTGCCAAAAAACCTGCAGGGATTAGTTTAAAAAGTCACCAGGAGTTAAATAATTTACTTGAAGGTGCACGTACATGCAAATGCACACACATACTGTATAGTAGATTCTGCATGCAAATATTTACCAGTAGTGGCTGGATGGGGTGAATAGGATTTTTATTCAGGACGTTAGTTCAATTATTAAATTTGGTTTAAGGAGGCATCACTACCTCCAAACTAAAAATCTAACATAGTGAATGGTGACCATTTCTATCCCCTCGATGTGTTTCCAGGTGCTTTGTATGGTTTTGGACTAGATTATTTTAAGGGTTTACTCCAGCTGAACTACTTTTCTCTGAGATCATGATTGCAAAAACTTTTTTCTCAAAATGGCCTCTCCAACTCTGTACACCAGATGCTCAAGGAATTCTTCAGAGCATTGGATGGCTTTGTGTTTTCAATTTGGTCTGGTTTTTAATCCATCATTTAAAAATATAATGGCAAGATTAAAACACCATTACCTTTCTGACTGCTGGATTGTTATGTTGATGTTAATTAATTTGTTTTTATATTTTGTGCCCTTCCTACTATCTTAAATCATCAAAGTGCCAAGTAAAGTATCTGTGGTAAAAGGTGATGCTCACATAAGTGATGAGAGTCAACACTTGTTCTGATTATAGGTAGTCCTCGCCTTACAATAGTTCAAAGTTACAAAAGTGCTGAAAAAAGTAACTTTTTACCATTTTTCACCCTTACAAACTTTGTAACAACCCCATGATCATGTATGTGATTAAAATTCAGATGCTTGTCAACTGGTTCATACTTACGATCGTTGCTATGTCCCAGGATCATACAATCACCTTTTGCAACCGTTTGACAGAAAAAATCAATGGGGAAGCCAGATCCACTAAGCAACCAGATTACTAAATTATCAACTGCAGTGATTCACTTAATAACTTTGGCAAGAAATGTCATAAAATGGGGCAAAACTCACTTAGCAAATGTCCCACTTAACAACAGAAATTTTGTGCTCAACATTTGTCCTATCTGTGCAGTGAAAAGCAACTAAATCTACTACGTACACTTTCCCAAATGCTTGGATGATTTTGTAGGGTATATACCGGTAATTTGAACGATCACTTACCTGAGTTTTTAAATCTTGTTTGAATGATCTATTATTATAACATGCGTCTGGCAAATCTGTTGTGTGAATTAGAAAGCCAATAGTTTTTAACTCTTTTAAAAAGTGTGGAAGCTGTGGATATTCCTTCCGGCATATTGCTAAAATATTCTATCTAATCTCTCATTCAGACTTGCCATTCTAATTATTCTTCTCATTAAATGCAGTTAGGCTCAATTTAATAGCAGTTTGTAGACGTTTAGTTTTTAGATGACATTTTTGCTGTGCTAACAAGGAAGTATATAATTCTGCTTCTGGGCATGTATTTGTTGTTGCAGTTGCTTCCAAATCTTTGTAACCTTGAACTATTAGTACACTACTTATCTAAATTCTTGTTAAACTCCTATTACTGCTGTCACCAGCTATCTAAAACTTTAATACATGTTCTTGTTTTGGTTATTGAAAACCATGAAGAATGAAGATGCTACCCATCTAAAGATATCAAACTGCTATTCTGAGTCTTAATGGTTTCTTTTTAAAAAGGGTGACGTAATTGTAGACCACACACAAAATAAAATCCAATGACTTCAGTAGGCCATTTAGATAATCAAAGTCTTTATTCAGAAATACTCTTTTAAATAAATGGGCAGCCAGAAGAACAACTATCATCTCTATTCTTCAAGATTCTTCAAATGGAAGAACCTGAAGGAATTTTTTGCTTTTTGTTTTTCTTCTCCCACTTTTTGCATTTTCCTTTCTCTTTTGCTTTTAATCAATATTATTATTTTTGGATTTGTTTGTTTTTTTTCTTTCTATTTTTTCCTTTTTTATGGTGAATTATTTCGTAATTGGATTAGGGTCTGGAAGAACCCGAAGATTTTTCCTCTTCTTTTTTTTCTGTTTCCTCTTTGGTTTCGTGTTTTTTACTATTGGAGTTCTCCATTTTGGATTATAATTGGCTGCCCTACCAGTTGGGTTAAAAGTTAAGAAGAATTTGAAGTTTTGCAAACATTGAAATGAGCAAGAAACTAATACCATCTGGCATTGCTGCTTCTACCTCTGCTTCCCCACCAGCTGGAGGACAACGTTTAATTCAGACAATGTTGAAGCAAGATAAGGAACAAGAAAAAATAACTTCACAGTTACAGATGATTATGCAAGGAATTCAAGAACTTAAGACAAAATCAGATATTATTGAACAAAGAACAGAAAATATTGAACAAAGAATAGAGAAGACTGATGAAAAAGTGGAAAATATTAAACAAATGATGGTTAAGTATGAGGAGAAATTCCAAAAAATTGAGGAAGAAGGAAAACAAAGAGAGAAGAAGATTGAAAATATTGACAGTAGATTAACAGCGGTCGAACAAGAAAGAGGTGGGATGCTGAGGTGGGAGATGGAAAGGTCAGAATTTTACCTCAGATTTCAAAATATAGAGGAGGAAAAAGGAGAAAATCTGGCAGCGGTAATGATAGAAATTTTGGCAGATGCTTTGGAAATTACACAGGAAAAGATGATGGATGGAATAGATGAGATATATCGAGTCTATACAAGATATGCGATGAGAAACAAATTACCCAGGGAAGTTCATATAAGATTTACCAAAAAATCCATTAAAATGCAAATATTACAAGTAGCAAGAGAGAAAACACTGAAATACAAGGGTAAAGAGGTTGTGGTTTTGAAACAAATACCTAGAAGAGTGAGAGAGATGAGAAGAGAATATCAATTTCTGACCAAAATACTATTGGAAAATGAAATGAATTATAGATGGCTGATTCCAGAAGGATTAATGTTTACGTGGCAAGAGCAGAGATATAGAATTGACTCAATTGAGAAAGCAGAACTTTTTCAAGCAGAATTTTTTGGAGGAAGAAGAGAGGAAGCAGAGAAGGAGACTTCATTAATTGTGTTTCAAGATGAACAACTGGAGACTGAAAAAGAGAAAGGAGCAATAGGGGGACAGATTGATAATAAAGAACAGCGTGAAGTGAGACCCACGAGAGCTGTTAGATCTAAATATAAAGCATAATCATGGAGGAAAAAAAACTGATTACAATGAATATAAACGGACTTAATTCAGCTGTTAAGAGAAGGAAAATTTTTCATAAATTAGAGAAATTAAAATTTGATATAATTTGTTTACAAGAAGTTCATATTAAAAAACAACATGAACAATTGTTATTACAGCCAAAATTAGGGAAAATATTTACCTCTTTGACTCAATGTAAGAAAAGAGGTGTGGTTTTATATATTAAAGAGGCTATTCCAGCAAAATTGATTTACTCGGATGAAGATGGAAGGGTATTAATGGTAGAAATAATGGATAATAACATAAAAATACTCTTGATTGCAATTTATGCTCCGAATGATAAACAAGAAGAGTTTTATAAAAAACTGCACATGAAAATAATTGGACTGGACTATGTTAATATAATTATGATGGGAGATTTTAATGGAATTGTGGACAATAAACTGGACTATATAGCAACAACAACAAAGCAAAATAGAAAGGCTCTCCCAAGGTCCTTTTTTAAAATGACAGATGAATTAACTTTAAAAGATATTTGGAGAGAAAGAAACGTTAAAGCTAAACAATATACTTTTTATTCAAATAGACATTTATCATGGTCCAGATTAGATATGATTTGGATCTCAACAGAACTAATATCTAACATTAAAGAAACAAGCATTGAAACAAGTACATGGGCAGATCATAGCCCAATGACAATTAAATGGAAGGGACAAAAAAAAAGATCGAGATGGACATTAAATAATACTATTTTAAAGGAGAAAGATTTTACACAATGGATGGAGAAGGAATTGGCTTTTTTCTTTAGAGAAAATAAAAAAGAGGATACTTCAATGCAAAATGTGTGGGACACTATGAAGGCATATGCTAGAGGTTTGATAATAGATTATACAAGAAAAAAGAACATTAGGAAAAGGCAAGCTTCTAAGGCCTTGGAAAATGAGTATAAAATTCTTGAAAAAGAATTACAGAAAATGCCACAGAAAAAGGATATTAAATTGAAGCTGGATATAATTAAACATAAAATGGATTTAATAGAGAAAGAAGAATTGGCACAGAAAATTAGAAACTCTAAACAGAATTATTTTGAAGATGCAAATAAACCAGGTAGATGGCTAGCATATAAATTGAGAAAAGAGAAGGAATCAAGAAAAATATTGAAGTTAATAGATGAACAAGGCCAAGTTTGTTATGGGAATAAGGAGAAAAAAGAAATTATCCGAGATTTTTATGGGCAATTATATAAACAAGAGAATATTGATGAAGGAAAAGTTAAACAGTATTTACAGGAAGCTAATCTACCAAAGATACCTAAAGAGACTGAAGAAATGCTAGAAAGCAATATAACAATGATGGAACTAAATGAAGCATTTAAGAGACAAAATAATGGGAAAGCTCCGGGCCCAGATGGGCTGCCAATAGAATTCTATAAAACATTTCAAGAACTATTGAGCATCCCATTGTTAGAAGTTATGAATGAAGTTATGTTAAAAAAGATGATACCTAAAACATGGTCAGAGGCTTATATTACACTTATACCAAAGGAAGAGACTGACCCATTGCAAATTAAGAATTATAGACCTATTTCTTTATTGAATGCAGACTATAAAATCTTTGCTTCAATCTTAGCAGAAAGACTTAAAAAATATTTAAACAATTTTATCCACTCAGATCAAAATGGATTTCTGCCAAAGAGACAAATTAGAGACAATATGAGAGTAATTTTGGATACTTTGGAATATTATGAGGCTCATCCTGAAAAACAAATGGCTTTGATATTCTTAGATGCTCAAAAAGCATTTGACAACGTGAATTGGAGATTTATGTTATTATTATTGGAGCAGATGGGTTTTGCCAAAAAATTTATTCAAGCAATAGAAGCTATATACAATAAACAGACAGCAAGGGTAATGATGGAGGGGGAACTTACAGATCTTATTAATATAAGAAAAGGCACAAGACAAGGATGCCCCCTATCTCCCTTGCTATTTGTGTTGACCTTGGAAGTCTTGAATAGAAATATTAGGGATGATAAAAGCATAAAAGGAATGAAAATTAAGAAGGAAGAATATAAGCTACAAGCTTTTGCTGATGATTTAGCTTTTATTTTGGAAAATCCGATTGAAACAGCTCCAAAGTTACTGGAAAGGATAGAGTCATATGGGGAGGTGGCTGGTTTGAAAATAAACAAAGATAAAACAAAGATTTTGACAAAGAATATGTTATTGAGACAGAGAGAAGAATTGGCAGATCTTTTGAAAATTCAAGTTACAAATAAGGTTAAGTATTTGGGGATATATTTGACAACGAGATGTAGCACATTAAAGGAGGATAATTATATTAAACTTAAACAACAGATAGCTACAGATTTGAAGAAGTGGGAAAACTTGCAATTGTCATTAATAGGGAGAATTTCAACAATCAAGATGAATATCTTACCTAGAATATTATTTTTGTTTCAAACAATACCAATAAGGCTTGGAAAAGACTATTTTGAAGATCTAAATAAAATCATGTTGAAGTTTATATGGCAAGGTAAAAAAGCGAGAATAAAGCTAAAGCTTTTGCAAGATGCTAGAATTAGAGGAGGTTTTGGTCTGCCTAATTGGGAATTGTATTATCAAGCTGCAAATTTGATGTGGGTCAAAGAATGGATAACATTAAGGAAACATAGGTTGTTGACATTAGAAGGGCATGATTTGCTGTTGGGTTGGCATGCTTTCTTATGGTATAAGGGAACTAAAACACAGGGTTATTTTAGAAGACATTATGTACGGGAGTCTTTGTGGTTAAATTGGGAGAAGATAAAAAGACAATGTTATTTGAAAATTCCAGTTTGGTTATCGACCATTGAAGCATTTTCCTATCCTATAATTTACAAGAGGGAACAAACAGTTAGATATGGGGAACTTTTGGATGAAAAGGGTGAACTTAAATCGATCCAAAACTTAGAAGAACAAGGTATAAGGATGAATTGGTTTTCATATGCACAAATACACTCAAGGTATGATGAAGATTCTAAAACGGAGGGATTTTATGATAAGCAGACTGACTTAGATAAGATTTTGATGGGTACTGATGAGAAGGTGATTAAAAAATTATATGGTTATTTATTGGGAATGAAATTAGAGGAAGAACAAGTTAAAGAAACTATGATTGTTTGGGGGAAGAATTTTGGATATGGGATTGATTTGGAGAAATGGCAGAAATTGTGGTCTCAAAATTATAAAATGACAATGTCAACAGCATATAAAGAAAACTTGTATAAGATGTTTTACAGGTGGCACTTTCCCCCGACAAGAATAGCAAGAATGTTTAAGAACAAATCTGAAAAATGCTGGAAATGTCATCAGATACCCGGCTCGTATTACCATATGTGGTGGACTTGTGAGGATGCTAGAAAATATTGGACTATAATTCGCATGTGGTTGGAAAAAATGATAAAGAAACATATTGATTTGAAACCAGAGATCTTCTTATTGGGAATTTTACCTGATATATATAGTAAAGATTTGAAATACCTGATTGTAAATGTATTAACAGCGGCCAGGATTGTATTTGCTAAAAATTGGAAGAATGAGAAAATACCATTACAGGAAGAAATTATTAAGAAAATATTGGAATGTGCTGAGATGAGTAGATTGACATTTGAAATTAGAGAGCAAGAGGATAAACAATTTTATGAAATTTGGGATCTTTTTTATAAATGGCTGGATGATAAAATACGATAATAGAATATTTAGAATGCTAGATAGTAAGGAATATCTTTATTTTGCTATTATTTTGCTATTTGATATTATATTTATAAAGGATTTTTTAGGATTGATTTGATATGACTAGATGATTTGTTATAGAGTAAACTGGCTTAAAGTATTGTTAGCTCATTAAGCATGAATGATTAAAAATATAGTCAAAAACTTCTTTTTTTAGTGATATTAGGATATATAAATTTGGATTGACAATATGAGTTGTTATGTAATGTAATTGTAATTTGAGACTACAGAATGAATGCACAAAAATGATGAACCAACTGACACACTGGATGTACATATAAGAGTTGATGTTTTTATGTTTTGTTTGTCTTGTTTGTTTGTAGAAAATTAATAAAAACTTTTTTTTCAAAAAAAGATTCTTCAAATGGGAACATCTGATTCCATCCATTATTGGTCTTTCTGAATGACAACTCTGACATAAAAGAGGGGGCGGAGAAAGGATTTTAAGTATGGGAAGAAATGTCCAGAAGGATTTCTAACGATTGCGACCAGGCTTCCCGTTTATAATTATTTGCCTTGAAGCGTCCTAAGACCTAAGTAGGATTTAGGAAGGAGAACCTTTTCCACACACTGTAGAACTTCCAGTCCAGGATTCGAAAGGGGGAGGAGGGTGTTAGGCGAAGAATCAACAACGTAAGAAAAGAGAAACAGCAAAGGTGAAGGCAGTCGTGAAAGTAAAGAAACACACACGGACACACACGCACACACACACCCGCGTGCCTCAAAAGCGCAAGAACAAGCACACAGATATGGGACGGACACATACACACGAATTCTAGTCCGGACCTTTTTGTGGATTGAGGCAACTTTTAAGCGGTGGGTGGTCAGTTATCTCTCACAGGGCTAAGAGAAAGGAACAACTCTTAGAAAGGCTCCCCCGGCCAGAAAGCCGCGGCCACCCATCCGAAGCTCTCTCTCTCTCTCTCTTTGGGTTTGCTCGCCAGGCGTCCCGAGGACACTTCGCCGGCCTTCCTTTCTTCGCCGGCGCGGGAACAGACGCGGAGGGGGGGGGCTGGGTTGGTGTGGGCAGTGACGCGCCATTGCTGCCGCCTCCACCGCCGCCGCCTCCCGGCTGCCTCCTCCTGCTTCCTGCGTTGCCTTGCGGGGGCGGCCCCGCCTGCAGCTGCTGCGCGGAACTTGCCTGGAAAAGCCGAAGAGCGCCCAAACCAGCCAGGAAGGGAGGGAAGAAAGTTGTTTTTAGGTTGAGGGGGCTTCTCTTGCTCTCTTGGTTTCGCGATGTTGGGGGTCGCGGCTGCTGGGATGACCAACAGGTAAGTCTGTCCCGGATACCTCTGACAGCGCCCGAGCGCTTCATTCATTGCTGAAAGTCACCTATTGGGCCGCCGTCCCTGCTGGACCCCGTGCTCTCTCCCTCTGCTTCTTTCCCGGCTCCCTCGGAGGAGAGAAGCTATAGTAGGTTCCTCCTCTCCGCCTCTCGTAACTTTCGGGGAGGCTACATCCCCTTCCTTCCCGGGCGGAGAAAGGAGGGATGAGATAATCCCACCGCGCCCTCCTGCACCAGCCGCAGCGCCGAGGGGAGGCGGAATCCAGGTTCTCCGGAAGGCGCGCGCCAAGGCGGGGGAGGCTCCTGAAAGAAAGAAGAGCCGGGGTGGCGGAAGGCTGGGGAGAGATCTGGTTGAGGGGCGGGGGGGACGGCCGGGCAGCCGAAGAAATACGCCGCCGGGGAGGGAAGGGGAGCTTCGTGCGAGGAACAAGAAACCGGCGAGCTGAGAGTGCGCGCGCGAAGTGGAGCCAAGAGAACTTTTCTGGGGAAGTGGAGACAAGCCGGGCCAGTGCCCAGGAGGGGACGGTATTTGGCGTTCGTGGCGGCAGACACCTTGTGTCAGACACGCCGAGGCAACTGAGAGAAAAGGAAGAGCCGTAAATGAGAAGTTTAAGAGCAGTTGCTGTCCTGGGAAGGAATCGGACACTTTCCTTCTTCTTTTTCCCCCCGACCCCCCCCCCTTCTAAATTCGACGTGGCTGCAAATTGTCAGCAACCGTGAGGAAAGCCACCTTTACCTCAAGGGGAAAATCTGTTGGGAGCCATGCGGTGGGCGGGGCAGGAACAAGAAGTGGGTGGGGCCGAGATCAAAGACACCGCCTCTGTTCCTTTGATCCTTTTGATACTCTCTTTAATTCTTTCTAATCTAACCCAACTGGAGTGTTGGAAGTAAAACTTATTTTTCTTTTCGGTTTGGTGTGCAGAGAGTCCTTGACTTATCACCACAATTGAGCCCAACATTTCTGTTGCTAAGTGAAACATTTGTTAAGCGAGTTTTACCCCATTTTGCAAAATCTCTTGACAGTTGTTAGGTGAATCACTGCAGTGTTAAGTTACTAACACTTAAGTTAAGTGAATCTAGTTTCCCCATTGACTTTGCTTGTCAGAAAGTCACAAAATGTAAACACATGACCTCAGGACACTGCAACTATCATAAAAATATGAATCTCTTGTCAAGCATCTGAATTTTGATCACATGAGCATGGAGATGCTACAACGGTCGAAAAATGGTCCTAAGCCACTTTCTCAGTATTTTCAGTCAGTAAATGAACTGTTGTAAATCGAGGACTACCTATAGAATGCCAGACTAAAAGCCAAGAGAGAGCAAGTTCTAGGCTGCCATTAATCATGAAAGCCAGCTGGGTGACTTTGGGAGTCTCTCTCAGTCCAACTTTTGTTGTTGTGAGGAGTGGTAGTAGTAGTTATGTTCACTGCCTTAAGGTATATATAAAATGGTGAGATAAAAATACAAAATAGAGAAAGCCATAGAAAATGAAGGAACTAAAATGCTCTGGGATTTTAGACTTCAAACAGACAAGCACCTGTCACATAATATGCCAGATTTAACAATTGTCAATAAAAAAGACAAGTCTGGATAGTTGAGTTGATAGGACCTGGAGGCAGTTGAATAGAAGAGAAAGAAATGAAGAGGGCAACAAAATACAAAATCTTGCAAATTGAAATAGAACGACCATAGCAAAAGAAATTAGAGATAGTACCAACAGTAATAGATGCCTTGGGTGCAGTCCCAAAACAACCAGAGCACCACTTGAACACCATCGGCATTGACAAATTCACCATCAGTCAATTGCAAAAGGCAGCTTTATTCAGAACAGCTTATATCCTGCAGTAATGCCTTTTACACCATCAAGCATTCAGGCCTGTTTATCTTTGGTCCTTGGGAAGGGTTAGATAGGTGGACAAAAATGCCAACTCCAATCTGAACATCTGGCTGACTATGTGACGAACCATAATAATAAAAATAACATATACTTAACAATGCAAGACTTTGGCTACAGTTCAAAAGCTGAACCAAATGGAATGAAATGTAGTATGTCAGGCAGAGTTTCTGAGAAAAAGATCTTACTGGAAAAATAGGGTAGATCAGTCATGGGGCTGCAGATTTAAAAAAATGGAGGGGGGAAAAAATCTCACCACGTGTGTCTATACGAGAGACTGTGGATCAGAAGGTTGGTGGCTGCTCCGTTCTCTGTGCTTCTCCCTTCCAGTCACATGACTCTGAAAGCATCCTACACTTTCACCCTTTGCTTCCAATGGACAGACATGCACTATGATTCAGTATGAGGACAGAGCAGAAATATATGCAATATGATGCTTCACTACTAAGAAGAATACACAGATGCCTTTTATAGCCACTGTTCTGCATGCTTTCCCTGCCCTGTTTCTTTCTCAAGCCAAAGTTACAGGAAAGGGATAAATAGCTCTTCCAGGAGTCTGAACTGATTAATTGCATATATTTTGAAGTTAGGACAAGAGCTCAAGTGAAATTAGCCTGAGGGCTTCAGTTTGCCAGGTTTTGGAATTCAGCAATGGATGCCAATTGACACATTCCTTTACAACGCCACAAATCATGGCTTGCAAAAAATATACATTTAACAGGCAGCGACCTACAGTTCCACAGCTGTCTTTATAAGATTACCTCTGTGATATACATTTTTTCTAAATGCATTTTCTGTCACATGTGTACCAGTTAAAAATAATATATGAACTAATCTGTAAAATAAAATAACAGTAATATGTGAAGCAGTCAAGAGAACTGTTTTTACGCATGTTGCCTATTGTGATTCTCTTTTGGGGTATGGAAAACACACAAAAAGGTAAATTAAAATCATGAGATAAAGGAAACACAGTGAAAGTAATTTACCTCAAAACTTCATTCACTATAGTTTCCCACATTTTTTCCCCTTGCAAACTATGATTGTTTCTACCATGTCACCACCAGCTTCATACATGTTTTCTTCTTTAAAATTCTCACTTTTCTCTATTACAGGATCCCAACAGTTACCTCACTCATGACTTTTCCCTTTTCTTTTAGAACGCTCACTTTTTCTTAATATATTTGTTTTATAATTCAATACTGATGCATTCTCTTAATATACCTCAGCATAACTCTTACATGCTAGTCATTCATTTTTATCTTATTATGCATAGATTATCCCACAAATGCACACTTTGTACTTTTGAATGAGGGAAATTTGAGTTTATATTTTACCACATGCAGTTAAGTGCCTCATTCTCATTTCATTTATTTCAATGGAAAAACCCATTTCCATTTAATATATCCGTATAATATGCTTCATATACTCAGAAAGCATATGAAGTCATTTGTAAAGGTCACTGTTTGGTGCCTCAAATTCCTACATGCTCATGTTATCCATCTATTATGGGGATATCAAACTTGCAGCCCGCAGCCCAGATATGTCACACACTGGCCATGGCCACCCCCGTTTTAGCGAAGGGTGAAAAAGTCATGATAGGTCATGTGACAATGTGATGACGTGAATTTGACATCCCTGTTCTAGCAGATAGATAAGCAATCCTCAAATAAGTGCATCAATGCTACTAGTCCACCACATTTGTTAACCCATCTAACCATAATTTTGGTACATGCAGTCCTCAACTTACAACAGTCCATTTAGCAACCATACAATGTTACAATGGCACCAAAAAAAGTCTCTGTGCTTACAACATCCCCATGGTCATGTAATCAAAACTTGGGCCCTTGTCAACCAGCATGCATTTACAATAATTGTAGCACCCCAGGATTTTGCAATTACCATTTGATTTGCAAACTTCCCAGCAAGCCTCTGACAAACAAACTCAATGGAAGAAGCCCCATTCACTTAACAGCCACATGATTCATTTAACAACTGCATAGATTTACTTAACAAGCTAGCAAACAAGGTTGTGAAATTGAATGTGATTCACTTAACCATCTTGGTCAGTCCCAATTGTGGTTGTAGGTCTGTCTATACGTGGTTGAAATTATATATCCCTTCTCTATATTTTCCTGCTCCCCATTGTTGACTTTTCTTATTTCAATAGAACAGCTCTGGTCTGTAATATTTACTGTACAGAGTGGAAATTATTTTGGTAAAAGTTTTCTTAATGTCTTTGTCAAGTAAAATGGAATATTTAAAAATAGCTTTTTCCATAAAGCCAAAATCCTACTCTTTGAACTTCCTAAAACAAAATGGGATCTGTTCAAATTTGGAAAAGACCCTCTTCTCTCCTCTCCTCTGTGGGATACATTGATGTAGTTTTCTTCTTTCACAAGATAATTTTTCTTAGAAAAAGTAGAGATGTCAAGCAATCTGTTTACATGCATTTCTCATTTTGTAAGAAACTGAGCATTACATAGAAACAGAAAAATGACAGCTGAAAAGATCTTAATGATCCATCAAGTCTGCTCTTTTGTTTTGTTTTGAATTTATATATTATTTTTAATTTTTAATTATTTATTTTAATTATTTTATATTTTTGTCAGATGATGGACTTGCATTTATCCCAAGCATTTTAAACTCTATTACTGATGATTGACCCACTATCTTTACTCAAAGTCAATTCAAAGTGTTCACTATTCTTTTTGTGAAGTAATACTTTCTAATATTACTTTTGAACTTCCCTCTTTTCAGTCTGAGGTTATGCCCCCATGTTCTTGATTTTTGTTTAATATTGAAAATGCTGCTTTCTAAAATGTTATTCATATCCTTAATCTATTTAAAGATTTCAGTCATGTCACTTTTTTCACTTTCTGTCATTCAGGCTGTACAAATTTTGTATGCTGTTCCTGGATCCTTTGCAAACTGTATTTTGCATGTTTGATTCATACTTCATTAAATTATTAAGAGAGAGAGATTGCATAATAAAAATTAAAATACAGCATGTATGCTTAAAAAAAGACCTGTAATCATGCATAACCTACTTTGCTATGAGTAAAACATGAATTCTGCAGGCTATAGATATAAATGTTACAACATCAAAGGTCATCTGGGGACTTCTACCTGCTCCAAAGAAGCTTAGAATTCTTTTGTCTGACTTGCAAAGGAGTTCAGAAGAGCTGCTCGCAACTCACTGTGGGTGTCTCAGTAAAAGTTACAATTATATAGCAGAATATGTTCCCAGGATCAGCACTCTTATCTTTGCAGTGACAAAGCATTTCAGCATAGGAGATTTTTTAGGGACTTTCCAACATGGATGATAAGATACTAAATCCCCAAAGAGTAAATGCGTAAAGTTTGTATGTATGTATGTATGTATGAATGAATGAATGAATGTATGCATTTGTATGTTTGGCGAGATATAATGCAAGTTTAAAATTAAATTACTGTCCCTCAGTTGAGTTCTAAATAGTCTCACTGGGCAGCTGTTGGCCTGATCATTAATTATCCCTTCTTCCAGATAGGAATTATTACATATCCCAGTTTCTATCGGTGGAGGCCGTTTTATCAACCTAAGTGAAAAGTACAGCCAACATCATTCAAACGAGGTTTGTTTTCAGTTCAGGGGGAATTAAATCTGGACCTGAGTCCCTTTTGGGGTTTTAATTGCCTATGTAGCTTATATATTCACATTCCGAGGATCTAAATAGCAAATAATCATCTGCAGATTTTGTATAGTTAAAATATTTTCTTACGACATCTGTTTTTGCAAAACTAAACACAGCTTCTCTAGACACATTCAAAAGGTAACAAAGTTACATGAAATGACTGGTCTGTTTCCTTGCTCTGGATCAAGGGTCTTCAAACTTGGCAAGTTTAAGGCTTGTGGACTTCAACTCCCAAAATTCCTGAGCTAACATGACTGGAGGAGGAATTCTAGGAGTTGAAGTCCACAAGTCTTAAAGCTGTCAAGTTTGAAGATCCCCTGCTCTAGATTAAGCATTGTATCTCAGTTTAGCTGTGATGTAGTTGTTTCTTTTCTTTTCTCTTTGTATTGTTATTGTTCTTGCAAAAGTCTCAGTGATGGACTCTTTGCAATTAAGAGTTCTAATTTTGAACTTATTAGCCTTTAATAGCTTGGACTTCCTCCCTTTGTGGATCATTATGAGATATAGTGGTTAGTGGTTAGAAAGCAGTACTGCAGGCTAAGTCACTGCTTACTGCCAGAAGTCCGATCCTCAAGATTGACTCAGCTTTCCATCCTTCTGAGGCCAGTAAAATGAGGACCCAAAACTGTTGGGGGCAATATGCTGACTCTGTAAACCACTTAGAGAGGGCTGTAAAGCACTATGAAGTGGTATAAAAGTCTTAAGTTGTATTGTTGTTATGACCTGTAACTCTCAACAGGATTTGTTTCTTAATTATGCCATCAGTTTGTCAAATATGAAAAAGTAAACAATGGAAGGAAGCTCCATTTCCCATTTTGTTTTACATTTAGTCCAACCTTTTGTTTTTTTCACAAACAGATAACTGATATAAAATGTATATATAAAATATATAACTAAGATAACTGATTCACAAACAGACTGATATAAACGGGGCATTAAATCAAATTTAGCCTTTATTTACTCTGCATTAGCATTTTGCCTCCTGCTTTTTTATTCATTTTTGGCTGCTGCATAACAGTAAATTTAAAGCCAACATGAAGCTGATTTTCAAAAAAAAAATTGCTAAAAGTAGTGCAGGAAAAAGTGGCCTGGTTAAAAGAAAGGAATGTGAAAGTCTGGATGAATGGGAGTTCTTACAGTGTGAGTACAATGGCTGTTTCCTGGTGCAATAGAATTCCCGCCATCCTACGAAGCAATAGCAAAAGAGGTTAATGAGCCAGAGCATGGGATTTTGGAGTTCAGGGCAGCAGGCTAGGCCAGCCTTCTGAAAGGCATGCTCCTCTGTTAACTCAGGCTGCAGGACTGTGAAAGCCTTCACTAGCATGGTTGGACTGCAGATGAGTTTGGAAATTGCTCCCCCCTTATTCTTATTTCTTTCTTTTCCTTCAGGAGTGAAGCAACCTAGGGCTCTCAACTAGCTCTGTACAGCCCTTAGCCTCTTTTCTAAAACTGAATGTTAGCAATTAGCTTGGATCTCTTAAGTGAGACTCTTTTCTCCCAGTAGTCTTCTAGGCACAGAAGAAGAGAGGAGCTAAAAGAACCCCAAAAGAACAAGGGTGGAGCAAATAGTTTTGTGGTATGAGGGAGATTTGGCTGTCAGGTCCAGAAAAGAAAAAAACAATTTCTTTTCTATAAAACAATGGAAATGCAATTTTGAAATTCTCTGCATTGTGAGCCCTCCCTTTTTCAGCACCACCTTTGGAATTATGATATTATGATGGATGAGGATTAGAAAATTGATAGGAAAAAAACAATTCAGTGACAGTAAATGGTACCACTGTAGAACTTTAGGAAATAGATATGTGCGGACTTTGAGTATATGTTCAGAATATCTTAACTAAAAGCTTAGAACAGACTAATTTTAGGAAAAGAGATTAGAAAGATGCTTGTAAATTGGTCGTGCACTTGTTTGTCAGTAAGCAAATGCTTTCTACATTCAGAAAGTTATTTATTTGACTTGAACTGAATGGTAAGGATAATGTCACTTGACTGCTTGTATAACCAATTCGAGTCCTGTGGGATCATGCAGGGATCATGAGATCTCCCATGATAGAAGGAAGCATTTTTCTTGTCAATGGTTTATGAGTGAGCAGTTTTTCCCCCTATAATAAGCAACCTATAGAATGTGAACTGAGGAACAGAAAGAATGGCAAAAATGAAACTTTGAATGTAACTCCCCAAGGAATAAATTCCATGGTCTTGGAGCTGTGCCAGATAAGTCCTTTTCTTCTACTAAAAAGTCAGTTCTATTATAATAACTGAAGGATCTTCAAAGATTCCTTTTCTGCTGATCTAAGTATTGAGGCAGGTTCAAAGAGGTGATTCTGCAGATAGGTTTTAAACATCAGCACCAATGCTTTGAATTGGGCCAGGGAAGCAATTGATACAAGCAGCATATTTTTCAGGGGTGAGCAGCTCAACTGATGCATTTTAGATCAACTGCAATTTCTGGGTAGCTCCAAACAGAACTAATTGCAATAGTTGAACTGGATTCCAGTCAAGATGTGAGTAACTGTTGGCATGCCTGGCTCTCTCAACGAGGGTTACATTTGGCACATTAGCTGTAATTGTACCAAATGCAGACACAAACTACTTTGGAAAAGGGATGTTGAATCTCTAGTCCATCATTTTGAAGAGAAGGCGTCAAATCCTCTGTGTGGAAGAGAGAGAGGATTTTGGATATATTTAAGATGATAGCAGGAATGTTAATGAAGGTAACTGAACAATAATGTGAAGCTTTGGTTGTATAATTTAATATATCTAAATTAAATACTCTGTACTTTACCTCAGCTATGGCTTTTTCTAACCCTAACATACACAGGGAGTCTTGAGAATCCTTAGGAAGCCAAATCAAGATCTATTGGTTTCTTCCAAGAAGAGAATATTTATCAGCTTCCAGGAAGAGAATATTTATCAGCCCATGAAAAATTGGGTGGAGGATCAGCCATTTAAGGAAGTCCAGACAAGAAGCATAAACCATTGACACTATCTTTACTGTAAACAAACAATAACAATAGTGCAGTAACAAAATCTTGCAGATTCTGAAAGCATTTCTCTTCCACCATAACTTTTACTTTCCAGAAAACTAGGAAGATGCTGAGAAAATGTTCTGAGACACTTTCCACCCCTTTTCTATGGGCTGAGTTATCTTTTGCATGATGTTGTCTAGTCTGTAGCTCTTCCACCTGTCTCCCAAGGTCATTCCCATATAGCATTACAAATGATGAGGCACTTAAAGAATACAACCATGTTCATTTAGGTGTAACTGATTGCTGACATTTTTGTTGCAATAATTTAGCATCAACCTAAATAGAGTGGGGACATCAATAGGATAGCACCAACAAAGCCTTATAACCAGGGTCCCCAATCCTCAGGCCAGTAAGCAGCCTGTTGGGAACTAGGCTGCACAAGTGATGAGTAATCACACAAAGCTTCATTTGTACATATGTAGGATTAGGATGCATGCACAAAACCATCCCCTCCCCTCCCTACCACCACCCCCCACTGTCGGTCCATGGAACCAGAAAGGTTGGGGACTGCTATCTTATAAATAAATAAAGAATAATTGGTTTGTGGCCAAGGTCATGTATATATAATTTGGTAAAAATTTGCTTAAATTTAAATATATTTATTTAAAACTTAAATAATAAAAGGGCCAAAATATATCCCTGCTTCTCCCTAAAGTATGGAGATAGAGATCATCATGCTGTCATCATGCAAGTAATTGACGTGCATAGAAGTGTTTTCATAAAATATCATCAGCTGAAGAAGTAGCTATCTATAAATGAAGCTGCTAATTTTCTCCTCAATTCATAGGGAAGTCAATGAAGGCAAGTTAATGAAGGCAGCTTAGAGAGATCCCATGAGAGGTTGGAGCAGATATGCCACATAGTACAGTATTATACTCTGAAGCAGGGTCGCCAACCTTTTGGACCTCAGGGACCAGCAAACTCCTCATTTTAAATCCTGCGGACCAAAATCCCCCCCAAAAAAATGCCTGCAGGAAAACCCCCCATGCCGTTTCCCAACCAACTGATCGTTCTTTATTTGGGATCACAGGATACCATCTCCAGCTCTGTTCTCAGGGAGAGAGAGAGAGGTGAGACTTTTGGCTTCACACAAGGAAAGCAGCAGAAGCAGCAGAAGTCTTTCTTTCTCTCCCCACAAACTCCACCAGAAATGAGTCTTTGTGAGACTTGTTGTGTTGGTGCAGCCTCTTGGAGCAGGAGGCCTTGCAGGGTCCAAAAGACTCATTTCTAGCAGAGTTTGTGGGCAGCCAAAAGCAGAAGAAGAAAGAAGTGGAAAGGAGCAGCCTGGTGGCCAGGCCAGGCGCGTGGGGCAAGTGGGGCAAGTTCCCCCCCCTCTGCCCTTTCCCCCCTCCCCTCACAACCACGTGTTGTGTGCAATGCAAGCGACGCAAGCCTTGTGTTCCCACGGGCCATGTGGGTGGCGCAGCCTTGTGTTCCTGCACAGCTTGGATTATTCTCCATAGAGCTGCTGCGAGCAACCAGAGTGGGAGGTGCTCCAGTCTCCGCTCTTACAGGCTGAGCTATAATTGAGGAACGCTCCTCCTCCTCCACGTGACTCCTCCGTAGCGTTCCCCAGTTTTAGCTCATCCTCGCAAGAGACAGGCAGCAATTAGCAGCTCTTCCTTGGCCAATCCAGGAAAAAATTACAATTTAATTCAGGTTTGATTCCTATTCCTTTCTCCTTGGTCCCTGCGCTTCTGGTTGGTCTTAACTGCTTAAGAGGAGTGTTTTCGCCCCTCAGGCGGAGAAAAAAAGGGTTTTTTAACAGCCTTTCATGCCCCCCCTTCCTGCTCCCTGCCTTCGTTTTAAGCAATCCCTGCTCTTAAGCAGCAGCTCGTTATAGCGTTGTTTGTGGCGCTTTTGTTGTTCCTTCCCCCCAAGAACGCCAGACTAGAAGGTGAGCTTGCCTCCCTTCTGCCCCTCATCTTTGTTTCTTTTTGCTTAATTTAAGCTACTGTCTTCCTTTCGAGGGGTTGTTTCCGCTTCTGAGCTTCGCGCCGGTCCCAGCCGCTATTTTGGGTGCACCTCGTGGCCGGCTGCCATTTTGTTTATTATTGTTGTCACTGTGGTGACTTTGGAGTCCAATAGCAGGACCGGGAGGCCTGCTTGGAGCCTGTTTATTAGGAAGGTATTGTGGCTCCAAGCCCTGTTACCTTTTTGTTAATATTGTTGGCTATTCCCACAGCCTGCTCAGAGGCGAGGTTATAAGGCACAAGTAGTACCTCCCATTTGATTGGGAGGCTGCCTCAGGAGACCCATTTTTTCTTTTTCTGTTCTGTTTCTTATCTGGCCTCAGTGTTCATTTGACCCATTGGTTATCTTGAATTTCCTTTTTTCCTAATTCTGCAGTTTTTATCTCAGTTTGGCATAACCCCACAGTGCTATGGTCCTGTTAGACCTTATTTGGTCTCATCCCTATCTTAAAAAAAATAAAATAAAATAAAAATTAATTAATTAATTAATAATAATATTTATATATTAAAAAAAATTACCAAAAGGGGGACGTGGTTCAACTAGAGGTTTTCCGGCCTTTGTAGTAGGTCGAACTCCTAGGCACACCAACCGCCTCATTGAGCATTAATAAGTCTGTAGTTTGGTTGTTATTATGGCAGAGGACAACCCCAGAGGACCTTCTTTGAAGGCCAAGTCAAAGACACACCATTTGCGCAGACAGACCAGGGAGGCATCCAAGGCTTCTCAAAGGGATGCCTTAAGGCACCATAAAGCCTTGGAGAAGGAATTTGACAAACGTTCAAGGGACTCACAATCTGTGCTGCCAGCACCCCCTATTCCCACCCCTTCTGCCTCTACTCATCCTCCCTCTCTGCCAGACCAATTCTCTCTTTCCAGGTGCAATTTGCCTGCTCGCAGCCTCCAAGCCATCCGAACACCTGAGCCTACTTTCACACTGACTGTGGCTGGTCTGCAACCAGAGGAGCCATCCACAGACCCTATTCCGGACAGGGTGAGAGAATGGATGCAGCTAGCTATTCGCCAGGGGATCACCGAAGGTCTCCAACAAATGGCCAGACTAGGCCCTCCAGCGATGGTTCACAAGGTCGAATCAATCTCTGGCAGATCTCTTCCCAGACCAGAGCCTCACCTTGGTCAGGTACTTCCCCAGAGGGAGATCCCCTTTCCAGAAGGGGAGGAGGAGGAGGAAGAGGAAGTGGGTCTAGAACCCTTCAGGGATGAGGAAGAATCGGATAAGGAATCCCTACACTATTCTGAACCCCTCTTAGAGATGGAACCAATGGAAGGAGAGGACGAGGGTATTTCGCCTGACCAGCCCACCTTTGTAGGCCTGTTCAGACCACATCTGTTCAAGTCCTTGTTGTTCAAGGTGAAAAATATTTCGGGCCTGATGTCTCAGTTACCCTCCAATACCTCCCCAGCTGCCTCTGGAGATCCAGAGGATTCTATTTTCAAACAACCAGTCGTGGAAGCCGAAGTTATCCCCACACCACCCATTTTCTCAGACTTAGTAGCAAAGCAGTTGGGCCCAACAGCCTCCCCCCACCCCCCGCTCCCTCCAGTCAGGACAGGAGATTTTTTAATCTCGATGCGGAGTTCTCCTCCTTATTAGACATTCCCGAAGTTGATGATCCCGTAGTGGGGTTAGCGTCATCCTCTACTCCAACCGACGCTCTGGAAGCTCTAAAACCAGAGGACAAGCGGGCCAAGATGGTGCTACACTGGGCACATCTATCCGATGCTTGGGCCATTCGATCAGCCACGTCCACGTCCTTTTTTACTCGATCCTCTATTAGATGGCTCAGTCAGTTAAAACAGCATGTCCCCCCATCTAACACCAGGGCACACCTGGTCATTGCCAAATTTACGGCTGCAGCGGAATTTGCATCCGATGCCACCTTCCATGCCATTAAGTTTTCCTCCTGGGCCATCTCTTTACATGTTACAGCCTGTCGTCTGCTCCGGCTTAAACACTGGCAAGCAGACATCAAGAACAAATCTAAATTGGTTTCGGCTCCCATTTTGGGAAGCAAACTATTTGGTCCGGCCCTGGAACCCTTGCTGATGGAAAGCCGAAATAAAAAGAAATATCTTCCATCTCTTTTTCGCAGACCAGAGCCCAGAGTGTCCCAGCCCTTTCGAAGGGGCTCCTTTCGTACCCCCTATCAGATATCCTCCCCCAGGTTTCAGAGAACCCCGTCCTTTCAGCTGACTACCAGGACTGCTCCGACACCGGTGACCGGAATAGGAGAGGGGCCAACTACAGGAGACCTTTCTGGGGCACAGGAAGTAAAGCGTCCCGGCGCCCCAGATAAGTCCCTAACTCCCTATCCCATTGGCGGGCGCCTCAAATATTTTGCTGACCAATGGGAATCATCCACTGCTGACGTTTGGGTTAGAGACACCGTCAAATTCGGCCTATCCCTTGAGTTCCAATCCCCCCCCTGGAGCATTTCATGGTTTCCCCTCTTTCCAAGGACCATACCAAGTGGGCCCTAATAGAAGCTGCTATCAAGCACCTCACTGAAATCAGGGCCATTCAGCCTGTTCCATCTTCCCAGCAGGGAAGGAGGTTTTACTCCCACCTCTTCCTAGTTCCAAAGCACTCCGGAGGTTGGAGACCCATTCTAGACTTGAAGAGGCTTAATCGCTACATTGTCCGGCATAAGTTTAAAATGCATACCTTTCAGTCTATTCTTCAGGGCATCAGAAAGGGAGATTGGCTCACTTCCATTGACCTCTCAGAAGCATACCTCCACATCCCCATTCACCCCTCCTTTGTTAAATTTCTTCATTTTTGCTACAGCAGTCATCACTTTCAGTATGTGGCCCTTCCCTTTGGCCTAGCTTCAGCCCCGAGGACCTTTACCAAGGTCCTGGTAGCCCTAGCGGCTCACCTTAGAGATTTCCCCATCCGTATTCACTGTTACATTCTCATCCTCTCTCCTTCCAAATGCCAAGCCGTAAGGGACACCAGAACTACCCTCTTGGTTCTTCAGGCCCATAGTTTTCTAGTAAATTGGGAGAAGAGTCAGCTTTCTCCTTCAAATCGCACACTTAGGGACAGTGATGACTCAGTTAAAGAAAGGGTCTTCCTTTCCCCTGAAAGATTCCTCAGCATTCAAAAATTGGTCAGGGTGATCAGACGAGCGAGTAAGGCCTCATCACTGGACTTATCTAAATTACTTGGCAAATTGGTCTCATGCATATCCATTATTCCCTGGGCCCGTTTGCATACCAGATCTCTGCAGTGGTTCCTCCTGCCATATCAGCATTCCGGAAGGGGCAATTCAAGAGCCGTGGTGAAGGTTCCTCCAAGAGTTCTTGCATCGCTTCTTTGGTGGACCAGACCCGCTATCAACAAGGGACATCTCTTCAAGGAGCCTCAAAGGGTCACCCTCACAACAGACGCCAGCCTATTCGGATGGGGGGCCCTTATCCATTTGCTCTCAGCTCAGGGCACGTGGTCAGCAGCCGAGCAAAGGTGCTGTATAAACTGGCTGGAGCTTCACACGGTATACCTGGCCCTACACACCTTCCTTCCTCAAGTGCGTGGCCGCCATGTACTGGTCCTGATGGACAACATTACAACCAAGGCTCATATCAACCGGCAGGGGGGCACATATTCCATCCGTCTCATGAGGGAAGCCGAGCATCTCTGTCGCTGGGCAGAGACCAACCTGTTATCCATCAGGGCAGATCACATCTCAGGGGCCTCAAACGTTCAGGCAGACTGGTTGAGCAGGGCCACCTTAGACCAGGCAGAATGGCACCTACATCCCTCCCTGTACAGGGAGGCCTCAGCGATATTCGGCCACCCGTTGGTGGACCTATTCGCGTCACCGCTCAATGCCCAGATACCCGAGATTCTTCTCAGGGTACCCCACCAAGGGGGCAGAGAATCACGATGCCCTACGCTACCCTTGGCCCACAGGGCTTCTATATGCATTTCCCCCACTTCCATTAATCCCCAAAGTGATCCAAAAGCTGATTCACGAGAGGGCAGATCTTCTCCTGGTTGCTCCGTACTGGCCCAGGAGACCGTGGTTTGCAAACCTTCGCAACCTGTCAGTGGCCCCTCCCTGGAGGATCCCACCGGACAGGATCGCGCTATCCCAAGGACCTCTTCAGTATCTAAATCCTCATTGGCTTCAGTTAGCCATCTGGAGGTTGAGCGGGAGCGTTTAAGAAAAGAGGGTCTCTCCAATCAGGTCATTGGAACCATCCTGGCAGCGAGACGGCCTTCAACCACCTGAATATATAACGCTACCTGGAGCATTTTCTGCAAATGGTGCCACAAATCACACATTAATCCACTCTCCCCATTGATTGCTCAAATTTTGGCCTTCTTGCAAGAAGGTCTGGACAGGGGCCTCTCCCCCAATACCTTGAGAAGGCAAGTGGCAGCCTTATCAACTGTTGTTTCTGGCAATTCCTCTGACCCACTTTCACACCACCCTCGTATTCGAGCATTCCTTAGAGGAGCCACCAATTTGCATCCTCCAGTAATACACAGATACCCAACCTGGGACCTTAACAAGGTACTCATGGCACTGACTAAACCTCCCTTCGAACCTCTAAGGGAAGTATCACTTCAATTCCTTACGTTCAAGGTAGTGTTTCTTTTAGCAGTTACATCCGCACAGCAGATATCTGAAATAGCAGCTCTGTCTGTTAGAAAGGATCTCTATATTTTCCACGCTGATCGAGTGGTCCTGCGACCAGATCCCTCCTTCCTACCCAAGGTTAACTCAGCCTTTCACAGGTTTCAGGAACTCATTCTTCCTAACTTTTGCCCCAAACCTTCTCAAGAAAGGGAAAGGCAGTGGCATACCCTCGATGTCAGACGTGCGCTTCATATTTACATCAGTCGCACTCATCCTTACAGGAAATCAGAATCACTGTTCCTGTCATTCCAACCAAAGATGCTGGGTTTCAAAGTATCCCCGTCTACTGTAGGTCATTGGATCAGAGCTACAATCTCCAAGGCCTATTTAACTCAGGCGCTTCCTGTTCCCAGTGGAATAACTGCACATTCTAAAAGGAGTGTGGCTATCTTGGCAGCCTGGGCTACCCAGGGTTCGATAAATGATATCTGTCGAGTGGCCACCTGGGCGTCTCCATCACCTTTTATTCATCATTATAAAATCGATGTTTTTGCTTCAGTAGAAGCTTCCTTTGGCAGGCGAGTCCTTCAACAAGTGGCAAGAGAACCAGAGGATATTCCGACCCAGATGGAGTCCCTTCCGTAGGACAGGCCATGCTTTGGTATGTCCCACTCTGGATGCTCGCAGCAGCTCTATGGAGAATGGGCGTTGGTGCTTACCTGATACGCCCTTTCTCGTTGAGCTGCATAGAGCATCCAGCCCCACCCTAAGTTGTCTGTCTGGTGGGGAATCCTGTTTCGGCCAACGATTCAAACAGTTCAGTAGTTGTGAGTTGCTACAATAGTTAAGAGGAGAGGACAGTTGTTTGTCTTCTTGTCTTCGTAAAACTGGGGAACGCTACGGAGGAGTCATGTGGAGGAGGAGGAGCGTTCCTCAATTATAGCTCAGCCTATAAGAGCGGAGATTGGAGCACCTCCCACTCTGTATGCTCTACGCAGCTCAACGAGAAAGGACGTATCAGGTAAGCACCAACGCCCAATTGCTTTGTGGGGGTGACATTTCTCTGTGGACCACCCACATTTTCTCGCAGACCATCAGTGGTCCCTGTCCCACCGGTTGGTGACTCCTGCTCTGAAGAACAGTTGGGTGGTCTGAGTTTAAACCTTGCTTAGTGTGGCTGAGACTTTTTCTTGGTGTATCTAGTGAATAAGTTTTATTTGTTCAATCAATTTCTACAGCTGCCAATTCAATCAAGTGACTAATATAGTCACCCTTTTTTGGGATAGCTATTATGATGGAGTTGTTTTATTGCTTGACTATCAATAAGGACTTGTTAAATTGAATACTGTAAATAAAAATACCAATACAGTAGAGTATACTATTTAGAGTTTAGTTTAGTAGCTCTGGAAAGATCAATTCTTCTCTGGCAGGTTTGCCTTTTTTTTCTTTCTTTTTTTGGACAGAAGGTTTCAGAACCTCTGGAGTGCAGACTGGCAGAGAAGCAATTAGGGAAAGATATGCATTGTTACATTCAATATATGTAATGTCTTATAGCCAATGTCATTTTTCTGACTGATGAGTCCCAAAGAAATGGTGAAATATTATGTAGTAAAAGTGCAGAAGCCATATTTTGCTGATAATTAATTCCAGATAATTAATTCCATTGATATAAAATCTGGAATGAAATTTTAGTATTTTTCATTTACATAATAACTTGTTTGTTTGGGAACTGAAAAAAGCATATTGTTAAAAGTGAAGTGATATCTCAGGGAAATTATTTTAAACAACATTTTCAGCCTTTACATGAATATATTTCTTTTTATTATGGCATTTTAATACCAACAACTTCATAAATACTCCCAACAGCTAAATATAAAACCTGTAAAGCTATAAAATAACTCCAAAACAAAAGTCAACATCCAGTAAGAACTGCTTTCCAAAAACTCTAAAGGAGGGTACCAGTCATATCTCTAAAGGTGAGGTATTCCACAACATGAGCGCACAACCAAAATGACAACATTCATACTCTGCTTCCTCCTCTTATTCCAGAGGTGTGCTCTCAATGTCATCATACAAAGAGTACCTGGAGATACCAGGTGCCAAAGTATAAATGACTTTACTTCATATCTGTTGCCGACCTGAAGTTGCAAAAAAGCAGTTGATTTAGTAGAATTCTTCATCCAATGTTTACAGGTTCTGCAATATCGTTCATCTATACACAGCATGTTTTATGATTATTCTTTCTTAACATGCCATTTTCCTTAACCTTTTCAATTTTCCTGATCACCTGAGGTTATCAAGTCCCTTCAAACCAAGCAGTTCTACTTCAGCTTCTGCTCTATAGTCCTCCTTGCCTTCCAATTGATAGAATGATGTAACCCATAAAGGAGAATATTTTTAGCTCAGGGTTGAAATGAAGGGTCTTTAGTGCTCTCTGAGCTTTCTTATTTTCTTGCAGAAGTCATGTCATTGTTGAATGGTCATACCTCGAGGGGTCCTTGGTGCTCTCCAGGGGTGGGATTCAACCTGTGTTAACAACCAGTTCGGTGAGCGTGTGCTTTGCACGCACCAGCATTTACAACTTACTTCCTGCTGCAGACCCTGTGTGTAAAACATCTGATGCGCGGCAATCTGCTGTGCCACATGAAGCAGCTGAGCTGGAAAACCCAGAAATAAAGCACAGACTAGAGCTGAGGCAGGTGGGTGGGCCCAACAGCTGATCATCGAAGCAAACCGGTTTGCTCCCAGCTGATCTTCGGAGTTACTGGTTTGCCAGAACCAGGCCGAACAGGTAGAATCCCATCCCTGGTGCTCTCTGAGCTTTTGGTTTTCTTGCAGAGGTTTCATTACCCAAATTAGGTAACGTCATCGGTGCTAGTGCAATGGGTAATGAAACTTCTGCAAGAAAACAACAAGCTCAGAGACCACCGAGGACCCCCTCAAAATGATGACTGCAGGTAGTCCTCAAAGTATGACCATTCAACAATGGCATGACATTATGACTGCTTTGAAAAAGTGACTAACAACTATCTTCAAAGTTACAACCATCGCATCATGCCCTGTGGTCATGTGATTGCAATTTGTAACCTTCCCAGCCAGTTTCGAACAAGCAAAATCAATTGGGAATGCCGGATTTGCTGAACAACCTTGTGATTCACTTAACCATGGTAAAAAAACAGTCATAAAATTGGATCCAGTCATGTGATGGTTCACTTAATGGCCACATTGCTTAGCAATGTGGAGTTGCAAGTCTAGGACTACCTGTACTTTCCTTTTTCTGATGATCAAGCAACTTGTCTGGTTTTTAGTATATGTGTATTAGTAGTTGGACTGAATTTGTCAGAAATCCAAGTACTAAATGCCTGTTTGGGTAAATGCCATAGTGTAAAATCTTTCCATGCATATCTTTAAAAACAAAGACACTACATAAGACGTTGTCTACTTCAGAAATATTTATTTTCCTCTCTTGCCTTTCTTTTTAACAGTTCTTATAGGCCTGTATTTGTGTCTACTAAGCTTTTTTTTTTTTTTTTTTTAGCTAATTCTCTTTTTTCTGACAAGTCTCTTTGTGTCTGCTATTGATACATTTACTTCATCATATTTGTGTATCTTAATACCGGTAATACCTAAAAATGTTATATAGCCATGGCAATCAAATCACTAGAAGACAAGTTTGATTTAATAGTGTCATGTGATCTTGGAATATTACAAAAGCGCAGAAGCTTAGAAAAAGATTTCAAGTTAAAATGCAACTTTCTCAGGATATAGCAAAAGGCACCTACTATTTGAGAATTTTAGGAGTTGATATCCAACACATTTGGAAGATTCCAGCTTGGTGAAAACCTATTTACTCTGCTTTGTTATACTAATATTACAGTGTAAAAGTGAAGTGATCTAAACTCTGCAGTTAGCAAATGCCTTATAAGTGTGCCTTCTATATTAGAATGTTTTTTTGTCCTATTGGCATTTTTGCTGACCTGGCCCATAAATAGTTTTCTCATTCCCTTACAGCTTCTTGCCACAGCTTGGGTGGGGCTTTCAGTGTAAAGCAACCACTACCATTCTAACTGGCAATATTTCCCCAAAAACGTATTTGTTTTGAGAACAACTTTGGTGGTATTTTTTGATTGCTGAAGAACATTAGCAAATCTTTTCTCCCTTGCTTTTTCTCCTGATCCTTTTCTATGTGGCCCCTGTATTACAATTTTCCTTTAAGATAGTTATAATTAACTAAGATATGTTTAGAAAAATAAATGATTTACCTTCCTGTTTCTTTAAAAAAGCAAACTGAAAATGACTAACAATGTATGCTTCCTTTACAGTTTGAAGGAAGCAGCATTTTATAAAAGAACAGGAAAATGATATGATGAATTATTAAAATAAATGAGTTTATGTCACTTATTTTTGGGAATGCAAATGCAGCCAATGGTTTGATGAAGAGTACTTATATTAAGAAATGAAATCCACTTTGTTTTTTGACATTGTAAAGTAAGAGCTGTAGGGTAAAACATAACAAATGCAAGTTCTCAAGAATAATTAAATTAAATCATATTGTAAATTAGATTTATACAATCCAAATCATACATTTTATCTTGAATATATCAATGTCCTTGTTTTCTATAAAAATAACCCCATTTAATAATTTTAATTAGTTTGTTATATAATTTGTCTGTTTCTTTATCGGTAAGCATCCCTTTATGAACTATTCTAAATCACAGTTTTTGTTTTTATAAAGGAACAAGGTACATTTCTGTTCTTTTTATGCTTTGGACCAAATTTCATATCCTGTGGTAGAGATGTCTTGTAAATTAACTTGGATATTTTAAAATGCCATCATAGTCAGCTTGATACAACCACAGATGCACCATTACATGGAGACAGGATCTGGTACAGGGCAGAGGGAGATGCCAGAAAGAATCAGGTTATCCCTCAGCAACCCTCTTCTTTTGCAACAGGGTACAGATGAACATGAAAATTTATAACCCTGGCCCAGAATGCCAAATACTATCGTCTGTATAGCACACAGTAGGCATTACTGGATGCAGAATACAAAAAACTCCCATCTGCTGTAAGGTATTAAGTCCTCATGTTAAGGCTGCAAAGATAAAATTCTGTGTTCTTATACACTCTTTTTATTTTATGATGAATTGTGTTTCTCAACCTTGGTAACTTTAAGAATGAGTGAACTTCAACTCCCAGAATTCCCCAGCCATCATGACTTCTGGAAGTTGAAGTCCACACATCTTAAAATCGCCAAAATTGAGAGATACTGCCCTATACCCTAACACATAACTAGACTAGTCCTCGTGCTTTGTGAGCTGTGAGCATCTCATATTTTTTCAAAACTGAATGCTGTTCCTTTCTTCTCATAATTCTCTAGAGAAGCTTTATATTGCCAATGGTGTGTTAGGGAACACAACAGTCTCCACCATTAAAGGAGTACAAGTAGTCCTCAACTTATGAGGACAATTGAGCCCAAAATTTCTGTTGATAAGTGAGACATTTGTTGTGAATTTGCCCCATTTTATGATCTTTCTTGCCACAGTTGTTAAGTGAATCACTACAGTTGATAAGTTAGTAACACAGTTGTTAAGTGCATCTGGCTTCCCCATTGATTTTGTTCATCAAAAGGTGATGACACAGCAACGGTCATAAGAATGAGTCAGTTGCCAAGCATGATCATGGGGATGCTGCAAAGGTCATAAGTGTGAAAAAAAGGTCATAAGTCATTTTTTTCAGTGCTATTGCAACTTCAAACTGTCATTAAATGAACTGTAGTAATTCGAGGACTACTTGTAAAGTATTAGTTTCTTTTAATGTGACTCATAAAGACTTAAGAAATTTTAGATTTGTCCTTCCAGCAAAATTAAGGATGCCTCATGGCTTTGAGTAATACATTTCAGCTTGTATGGTAACAAAGGAATTTTTGACAAGCAAAAGGAAGATTTTCAGTTCATACAATACAGGATTTAAGCAGAAATGTTGTGCTGAAGGGGATTTTGAAGGAAACAGCTAAAATTGTGTGGGAGAAAGTCTCCAGTAGGCTCAAACTTGGAGAGGAATATACATTAGGAAGAGGAAACTAAAACTCGGAGCTTCGGCCTACAGTAGCTGGGAGACAGACCTTGATGAAAAATCCTGGAATTCCAATCTCTTAGACTTTCTCAAGATCACCTGTTTGAATACAGTTGCTTAATGATGAAGAATGCATCATCATATTGTGAAAAAAAGAAGTACCAAAGATGACACTTAACACACGGTCACACATTCATCAAATCTAGCTGACCTCTAAGGATGAGCACAGTCATGGCTGCCTTTCGTTTGGATTGTAGAGTCATTGTTAACCTTGTCTTGGCCGTGCAGATGTTGCTTGAATGCAGTTCTAGCATCCCTTGCTGTTGGCCATGGTGATCAAGGCTGCTGGGAATTGTCGTTAGTCAATAGGCCATAGATTCTGTAGCCTTTTAAATGAAAATCCAAGGAGAACATTCCCTATAATAGATAGTAATAGCTGTGCATGAGTAGAGGGGATTTTTTTTTTCTTGTGATTATGATGAGAAAAGAAAATGAGGCAATTTCATTGCCTAATAGAAGTTTCTTATTTTTAAATTATAGGTAGCAGTAAATGAGATTTCTATTAATTCATCTGCTTTGGCTCTTAACCAACAGCTGCCTGAAGCTTCATTTCTTTTTGTTAGACATAATAAGCATCAGACGCTAAAAACAAATGTCCCCCCCCCCCCAAAAAAAAAAACCTTTTGCTTTTGATTCTATTTTTCACTGCATTTTAGATGCATTTCTTCCCTGTCCCTATGCTGATGTCTGCACTGTCATCCTTCAGGAAGGCTACAGTCATCTGCTGATCTGGAATTTCCTACTCACTGGGCAAAGGCCGTCCCTGCTGAGATTAGTGGCAGGTCTTGGCATTCTCCCAACTTCTGCAGATGTGCTCCTTTTTAGACAAGATAAATAAACCGGCTCATTTCTGCTGCAGAACTATGGGCCTCAGCTTTCATTCGGTCTATTGGCTTTTGGATATAAAATACCTTTTTATTTACTCTCAAGTGAAATAAAATAGTAATATATTTTTCCTTCTATTGGCATTTTCTGCAGTTTAATTAGGCCCTTTTTGGCCTCATCTTTTATGTTAATACAAAAAAAAACCCAATAAAATAAAATAAATTTAAAATTGCACATATATATTACGATGCAACCAAAAAAACATTTTTACCAAAAGGGGGAGGCGGCCCAACAATAGGATATCCGGCCCACATTATAGGCCGTACACCTAGGCATGCCAACCGCCTCTTTATTTAATATTACTCTGTACCTGGTATTTTATCATGGCAGAAGATAATCCCAGAGGTCCTTCCTTGAAGGCTAAGTCAGAGATGCACCATTTGCGCAAAAGGGCCAAGGATTCATCCAAGGCTGATTAAAGAAAGAAAGATAAAGCGCCTTAAGGCAGCTAAGGCTTGGGGAAGGAATTCTATAAACGTTCAAAGGGCTCTCAATCTGTAACCCCAGTTACTAATTTTCCCTCTGCTTCCACATAACCCAACCCTCTGCCAGAACAACTTTCTCCTCTCAGGCACAGTTTACCTGTTCGGAGCCTCCAGGTCTCCCAGACACTGAGACTACATTCACGACCGCTGCTGGCATGTGACCAGAGGAACCATCCACGGTCCTTATTCCAGAGATCCTCAAGCGACGGTTCCTGATGCTGAATCAGCCTCTGGCAGGTCCCTCCCCAAACTGGAACCTCACCATGGTCAGGTACTTCTCCAAAGGGGAGATCCCTTTTCCGGAAGGGATGGAGGAAGTGGAAATGGGCCCCGTGCCCTTCAGGGAAGCGGAAAGATCGGATAGGGGGTCCTTACACTATTCTGATTTCCTGTCGGAGAGGGAACCGATGGAAGGAGAAATGTCAGAGAATAAGGGTATTTCCCCTGACCAGCCTGCATTCATAGTCTTGTTTGAACCCCATTAGTTTCCAGGCCTTGCTATTCAACGCAAAGAATATTTCGGGCCTGATGTCCCAGTTACCCTCTCATGCCTCCCCAGCAGCCTCTGGAGTCCCAGAGGATCCTATTTTCAGCCGGTCGTGGAGACTGAGGTCATTGCTACTTCACTCATTTTCTCCAGCTTAGTAGCAAAACAGTTGGCCTTGTCAGCCCCCGCCCCCTTCGCTCCCTCCAGTCAGTCAGAGATCTTTTAATCTTGATGCGGATCTCTCTTCCTTGCCACGCACCCCAGAGGTGGATGACTTCATAGTAAGTCTAACATCGTCCTCTACTCCAAGTGGCGCTCTGGAAGCCCTAAAGCCAGAGGACAAACGGGCCCAGACAACGTTACGTTGGGCGCATCATTCCAAGGCTTGGGCCGTTCAATCACCCACGGCCGTATCCCTCTCTCTCGATCCTCTGTTAGATAGCTTTGTCAGTTGAGGCTATATGTCCCCCCCCCCAAACTCCAGGGTGCACTAGGACTTTTCCACAATACGGCCGCAGCGGAATTTGCGGCCTACGCTATCTTCCACTCCGCGAAAATTTCCTCCTGGACTATTTCCTCTCACTTTTCAGCCTGGAGGCTGCTTTGGCTTAAACACTGGCAGGCCATTAAGACTACAGCTAAATGGGCTCTGCTCCCATCTCGGGAGGCAAAGTATTGGTCTGGCTCCGGAACCATTGTCATGGAGAGCCTAAATAAAAGAAATCTCTCCCATTGACTTGTCACAGACAGAAGTCCAGAGTGTCCCAACCCTTTCGAAGGGGACCCGTTCTTTTCCCCTATCAGACTCCCTTCTTCCCCAGATTTCAGAGAATCCCGCCCTTTCAGCCGGCCTTTCATGACCGAAGTGCACGGGTGTCAGGATCAGGAAGGGAGTCAACTACGGGAGACCATTCCGGGGCACAGGAAGTAGATCATTCCAGCGCCTAGATAAGGCTTCCAGCCACCTACCCCATTGGCGGTCAACTCACATAGTTTGCTGAACAATGGAGATCACCCACTTCTGATATTTGAGTTAGGGACAATGTTAGACTTGGCCTCTCCCTTGAGTTTTCAGTCTCCCTCTCCGGAACATTTCAGGGTTTCCCCTTTCCCCAGAGGCCGCACCAAGCGTGTTCTCAAAGAAACCACTATTAACACCTCACCAAAATCGAAGCCATACAGCTCGTACCATCCTCGCTCCGAGGAATGGGGTTCTATTCCCACTTTTCCTACTTCCTAAACACTCCGGAGACTGGAGGCCCACCCTAGATTGAGAGGCTTAGGGTGGTCCATCATAGTTCAAGATGTTTACACTTCGGTCCCTTATGCAGGGCACTAGGAGGGGAGACTGGCTCACCTCCTTTGCCCTCTCAGAAGCGTGTTTCCACATTCCCCCTTATTCCTCATTTTTTAAATTTCTGAGACCTGGCTACACTGGTCAACTTTTTCAATACGTGGCTTTTCCCCTTGGTCTAGCCTCGACCTCAAGGATCCTTACCAAGGTTCTAGCAATCCCATCAGTTCACTTCAGAGACTTCCCCATTCACAATCTCTATTATCTGGATGATACCCTCATCCTTTCTCTTACCAAATGCCATGCCGAAGGGGACACTAGATCCATCCTCTCGATTCTTCAGGCCTATGACCTTCCTGTACAATGGGAGTAGAGTCATCTACCCCTCTCACTTGAATAGCTCACTTAGCAGCCGTGATTGACTCAGTTGAAGGGATGGTTTTCCCTTCCCCTGAAGGATTTCTCAGTATTCAGAAATTGGTCAGGAACATTAGACGAACAAGAAAGACACCTTTACTGATCTTATCTAGATTACTGGGCAATTTGGTCTCATGCTTATCCATTGTTTTCCTGGGCCCGGCCCCATTCCAGATCTATACAGTGGTTCCTGCTACCTTATCACCACTCTGGAAGGAGCAATTTGAGAGCCGTGGCGAAGGTTCCCTCAAGGGTTCTCATATCGCTTCCTTGGCGGACCAGACCCACGACCAACAAGGGCATCTCTTCAGGAGCCCCCATGGGTTACCCGCACGACAGGCGTCAGCCTACCCAGATGGGGGGCCCATATCCACTCGATCTCAACTCAGGGCACCTGGGCAGCAACCAAGCAAAGGTGCAGTATAAACTGGTGGAGGCTTCACACAGTATACCCGGCCCTACGCACTTTCCTTAAGTGTTCGGGCGCCTCGTACTAGTCCTGGCAGACAACATTACGACCAAGGTGCATATAAACCGACAAGGGGGGCAGACATGACATCCGTCTCATGAGAGAGGCCGGGCGTATCTATAGCTGGGCGGAGACCAACCTATTGTCCGATCACCTCTCGGGAGTCTCAACGTTCGGGCAGACGGGTTGAGCAAGGCCACCTTAGACTAGGCAGGATGGCGCCTTCATCCCTCCCTGTTCAAAATAATAATGGAGAGGAGGCCTCAGCAATATTAGGCCACCCCCTAGTGGACCTATTCACATTTCTGCTCAATGCCCAGGTACCAAGATTCTTCTCCAGGTACCCCCCAAGGGGCAGAGAATCACCCTATGTTAGCCCTATGTTTTTTTGACGCAATTTCCCCACTACCGCTAATCCCCAAAGTGATCCTAAAGCTGATCCACGAGAGGGCGGAACTCCTCCTGGTTACCCCGTACTGGCCCAGGAGACGGTGCTTTTTGCAGACCTTCATAACCTTTCAGTGGCCCCTCCCTGGAGGATCCCACTGGGCAGGATTTCACTAGTCCAGGGACCTCTTCAGCACAAATCCTCAGTGGCTTCAGTTAGACATCTGGAGGCCGAGCAGGACCGTCTTAGAATGGAGGGTTTTTTCCAATCAGGTCATTGAGACCATTTCGGAAGTGAGATGGTCTCAGCTACACAGATATATACCGCTACCCGGATCATTTTCTCCAAATGGTGCCACAAATCACGTATTAATCCGCTCCCCTAGTGGCTGCTCAAATTTTGACCTACTGGCAAGAAGGACTGGACAAGGGCCTCTCTCTCAGTACCTTGTGAAGGCAGGTGGCAGACTGATCAACAGTCATTTCTAGTGATCCTGTGAACCATTTTCACACCACTCTCGTATCCGGACATCCCGTAGAGGAGCCACCAGTTTGCATCCTCCAGTGATACACTGGTATACAGCCGGGGACTTAATCAGGGTTCTCTCGGCACTGTCTAAACTGCCTTTCGAACCCCTAAGAGAGGCATCACTTCAATTCCCTTCATTCAAGGAAGGCTTCTCATACCGGTTTCATCTGCAAGCCGGACATCTGAAATAGCAGCTCTGTCTGTTAGACAGCTCTGTGTTTTTCCTTGCTGATTGGGTGGTCCTGCAACCAGACCCTTCCTCCTGTCCAAGGTTAACTCAGCCTTTCTCAGATCACAGGAATTTATTCTTCCTGACGTTTGCCCCAGGCCTTCTCCGAGAAGGAGCAGCAGTGGCATTCCATCGATGTCAAACGTGCGTTACGTGTTTATATCAATCGCACTCATCCTATCAGGAAGTCAGAAGCATTGTTCCTGTCATTCCAATCAAAGACGTTGGGTTTCAAAGTATCCCCGTCTACTGTAGGCACTTGGATCAGAGTGACAATCTCCGAGGCCTATCTAACTCAGGCGTTTTTCCTGTTTCCAGTGGAATATCACACATTATACAGAGAGTGCGGCTACCTCGGCAGCCTGGGCTACCCGGGCTTCGATACACGGTATACGCCGAGCGGACACTTGGGCGTCTCCGTTACCCTTTGTTCGGCATTATAAAATTAATGTGTTTTTTTGCTTCAGTAGAAGCATCCCTGGCAAACGAGTCCTTCAGCAAGTGGCAAGAGAGCCAGAGGATATTCTAACCCAGACGGAGTCCCTCCCATAGGACAGGCCATGATTTGGTATGTCCCACTCTGGATGCTCGCAGCAGCTCTATGGAGAATGGGCGTTGGTACTTACCTGATACGCCCTTTTTCATCAAGCTGCGTAGAGCATCCAGCCCTGTCCTAAATTGTCTGTCTGGTAGGGAGTCCTGTTTCGGCCAATGATCCAATCATTTAAGTAGTTGTGAGTTGCTACAATGGTTTAGAGGAGATACTAGTGTTTGTCTTCTCGTCTTCGTAAAACTGGGGAACGCTATGGAGGTGTCACGTGGAGGAGGAGGAGCGTTCCTCAATTATAGCTCAGCCTGTAAGAGCAGAGACTGGAGCACCTCCCACTCTGGATGCTCTACGCAGCTCGACGAGAAAGGGCGTATCAGGTAAGTACCAACGCCCATTTTTTCCTAAAACAACAGAGAATCAAAAAAGAAAAGTAGATCTCTTGTTTCATATACTATTCTTAATCTCAAAAGCAAACACTGTTGCAGGGATTTTTTTAAAAAAAATCCATTGATTTTGGATGTCAGAAAGAAAGCTTTGTCTCTACACCTTATCTGAGAGTAAAAAAAACCAACCCATTAAGCCCAATGTGCATTTTTTTAAAAAGTTCATAGCATTATCTTCTGAAGGGGGTAAAAAGTATCATAAGCTTCCCAGTTAAGTGGCTAGAAAATAAAATCCAGTGCATTTTCCTTGGCTTAGTTCTTGAATTATGGAAATAATGGATGCTATTTTGGTGCTAGAGTATAATACCTGTAGATTAGTATTGCATTCTCCTGCACTATATGCTATGTTTTGCTTTCTCTTTGAAAGACAACAATGAATTTTATTCATCTACAAGATGATTTGTAGAGTTGTTTAGACTTTCAGTTGCTTGTTTCTTAAATGTGTTTAAGCTTTAAAATATGGTTAAAGTACATAGTTAATGTTAAGGCTGAACAACAAGATGAAAACAAGGAGAAACCTTGAAGGAAATTAGAATGTATTTGTGATTTCAACATGATGCTAAACATCTGTCACATTTTTGAGCTTTGCTATTAGATGGCATAAAGGTAATAAACACAATGGAACTCTAGTTCCATCTGCTGGTAGAAAAGCAGCGAGCAACAATTTATTTTTTCGTTAATCTGTTCTTTAGATCTCTTCGGCTGCAGAGCAATAGCGTTGGCAAGACCAGACTTTATCACAAACATTCAGGGTATCACTTATCAGAACAATCACTTTTGGAAATAAATGAAGCACCACATTAATTCCCTCCCTTTCCCTCAAATAATTAATTTCAGACATTAATATATCATTACTGTAGAAATGCCATTATTTTCCATTTTGCACAGAGTATTTTCTGATATAGCTACTATAGGCCATCTTTATCCTGATGCATATTTCCATTTCCATCTAGGTTTATTTTAACTTTATGTTGCTTTCAGAATTTCATGACTGTATTCTCTCTCTCTCTCTCTGTGTGTGTGTGTGTGTGTTGTGTATCTCAAAACAAATGCATTAATTTTTATTTTTATTTTTCCCCTTTTCCCTAGCTCTCTCCCAGAAGAAAAGAGTTTTCCATAACATTTTCCAAATATCCTTCAGATTAGAAAATGAGAACGTTCTCCTTATTTCCCCATATAAGGCTAAATTTTATTACAGACCTTTTTCCTTCCATCATTGACAGTATCTCACTTGTTTTGGAGTATTACTGTAGGAATGTTTTGAAATAAGTATTATTTCTATCAAAATTCAATATTCATCTTTATTGGAGTTAAGCTTTTTGAGGGGAAATGGTTTGAAATCAATCCAAAAGTTTGCCTGTTCAGGAATGTAGCCAAACATAAAGTAAAAAGCTAGTTATGTGAACAATTCTATCCATTTAATACTTCCAAATCATTAATCACATCAGAAAGGATAATCTCTTGTCACATGTAACATTCTTTGTTTCCTTAGTCTCATGTGTTGCTGGTTGCTATATTATGGCCGCAGTGGAAAATATTTACTAAAAAGACCCCGTATAGGAGATGGTACATATGCTTACATACAAAACTGTTGCAAAAATGCTTGCAAATATTGATAATACAGGTTGACCTCAACTTACAACAGTTCATTTAGTGATATTCAAAGTTACAACGGCACTGAAAAAAAGTGACTTATGACTATTGCAGAATCCCCATGGTTGTGTGATTTACATTTGGATGCTTGACAACTGGTTTATATTTATGGTGGTTGCAGTGTCCCAGGGTCATCTGAGCCTCTTTTGCAACCCTCTGACAAAGCAAAATCTAACTACTTAAAATCTAACAAAATCTAACTACCGTTACTAACTTAACAACTGCAGAAGTGATTCACTAAACAAATGTAGTAAGAAAAATCGTAAAATGGGGCAAAAGTCACTTAACAAATTTCTCACTTAGCAACATAAATTTTGGGCTCAATTGTTGTAGGCTGAGACCTACCTTTACTGAAATTTGTAGTGGCAAATATTAATCAGGAAACATGTAATATATTATGGATTTCTGTTCATTAATGGTAAGATACTGTTTAGTGCATCAAGGAACTTAAGAAGCCAAGATAAGCACTTAAGTCTTAAAATATGTTTCATTTAATTGATAGTCAGAAGACGATGATGCTATGTCGTAGAGATACTGTGTTCTAAACTTAATCAGACCCAAATCATGTAGGTTGGGGTGTGTATCCTTTCTCTCTGGTGTTTTAGTTCATTAGGGCCATCTCATTCCATAACTAACCTTGAAACCAAATGAATCCCCAAATATTATGTATCTTCTTCAGGGATCTGAACTATTGCTGCTGTTACCATCTTCAGCCCTCTGCCTGAAAAGAGAGCTGTAATTGAACACTAGTCATATAAGCTGCTTGGTTTAACTAGTTTTTTTTCCAGAAGTGATCAATGCAACTTTATGAAACAATCATTTTAGCATCCCCTTCCCATAATAGCTGGATCTGAGAAGCAAAGATGGGTAAAGGTTAAAGAAGGTATAGGTATGTTATTGTTGATGTATATGTCAAATTTGATATACCTCAGCAACACAATACATTGGACCAATTTATCAGGTCCTTATTAAGCTGTCATTCAATTATCTCTAAATATGAGTAAATCTATCTTCAAAGCATCTTAGCAAATTTACTACAGCAGGTGTTCAAGGATATCACCCCATTTATTTTCTGGATTAAATGACCTTGGACAATTCCTCTCTGAAAAGTTTTTGAAAATACAAAATATTTAATCAGAGAGCCATGGTGATTCAGGCATCTAAAATCTGGGAGACCCATTCTAGTCCTGCCTTAGACACAAAGGCAGCTGGGTGACCTTGGGCCAGTTATTCTCTCTCAGCCCTAGGAAGCAAGCAATGGCAAACAACTTCTGAAATCATGCATTCAACCTGCAGGGACTTGTCCAGGCAACATTGACTCCAAAGCACCAAAGGAAAAACAAAAACAGCCATTCAGTAAGTGTTAATTGCTATGCAATAGCACAACTGTTCTCAGCTGATAATAAAATTGTTCTCAAAATGAGTCCTACACCAAATATGCTCTAGCATAGGCCTGCGCAACTTGTAGCCATGTGTAATGCCTATGTGTATTAGAATACATGAATGATCTTGAGGAAAGAGGGAAAGAGATACTACCTGTGAGAGAATTGAGCTAGACAGGCAGGAGCCCACAGTTTCTTAAAAGTTAGAGGAAGAAATTTAGGAAGTACCTGCCCTAATGGATCAAGCAGTTAAAAGTGGAGGCCAGAAGTTTGTGCTGATAGACTTACAAATTTCTATTTAATATAGACTTACAATAAAGTAGAATTAGTTCAACTAGTCTTATTTCCTGTCTGCTTTATCTTGGAAGGCTCACATTGTAGGATCCACCAAGCAGTTTTTAGGTCCGCCAGCATCTTTTGAAACCCAACAAGCCCACTACCACCAACCATGGTCACTGTCAGGAAAGATCTACTGCCACACCTGGTGTTTTCACAGCCACCTTTGCTCTGAAAGACACACTTCTCGAAACGTCCAGGCCTTTCTGACTCTTCTAGCCACCAAACAGCTGATTAGTATGCCAACTGTTCCTTTGTGGCCCACAATTATTTTTAAATGTAGCAGTGTTGTCTTTTCCCCTCTATGAAATGTGTTGGCCTCTTTCCTAATAGTTCAACATGGCTCAGGGTGTTTATCCTGAGTGCAACAGAGCACTCAAGAATGACTATGTGGTTCTTTTTCAAAAAGATTTGGCTTTTGCTTCTGTTTACAAAAATTAATGCATTTATTTTGGCACTTGCGTGATTTAGTCAGGTTTACGCTCAAATTTCCATTTTGTAAACTTGTAGACACAACACACATCTATTTCTTGCCTTTTAATAATCTTTGAGCTCTGTCTCTTTATACTTTTTAATTTTTTATTTACAAAGCTGATAAAATCAGCACTTATGACTGATGAAAGATTCTTTTTTCACATACACACAATATCTTTGTATTAGAATTTATTTTCACACAATATCTTTGTATTAGAGTTTATTTTCACACAATATCTTTGTATTAGAATTTATTTTCCAAAATCGGACGATCTTTAACAAATGTACAGAAGAAGCCAACATTCGTGTGAGCTAGTTTTACCACTCATACTGATCAGACTAGCTTATGGAAGTCTTGATAACTTCTGTAGATAATAAAAAGTATGTAGAAGTAAGATGTCTCATGTTGTGTGGTTTTTTACCATAAGATACACAGGAGGTAGAAACGCCAGGGAACAAGACTTACACTACTATCAAAAGAAATGGTGGAATAAAATAATTAAAGAAAGGATGCCAAGGAGGGAGAAAATGAAATGTGAATATCAAAAATTAAGATAATTTTTAAAATATTTTAAATAATTACCATATATACTCGAGTATAAGCCGAGTTTTTCAGCACATTTTTTGTGCTGAAAAAAACCCCCTCGGCTTATACTCGAGTCAGATTCCCCTCTGAAAAAAAAATGGTGTGGAGCTCCGAAGCTGGGCAGCCGCTTCCCTGCTTCCGTGTTTCCTTTGCAACTTTTAAGCATGGGAGGGGGAGGCTTTTCTGAGCTCTAGGCTGAAAAAGCAACGCGAGCGAGGTCGCTCCACTCAGTTTCATTTCCTCAGCTCCAGCTGCTTTCAGTCCACTCGGGAGGAGGGGGAGGAGGAGGGGGAGGCTTTTCTGAGCTCTAGGCTGAAAAAGCAACGCGAGCCGAGGTCGCTCCACTCAGTTTCATTTCCTCAGCTCCAGCTGCTTTCAGTCCACTCGGGAGGAGGAGGAGGAGAAGGGGGAGGCTTTTCTGAGCTCTAGGCTGAAAAAACAACGCGAGCCGAGGTCGCTCCATTCAGTTTCATTTCCTCAGCTCCAGCTGCTTTCAGTCCACTGGGGAGGAGGGGGAGAGAGAGGGAGAGAGAGAGAGAGAGAGATATCATAAGAGCGGCTCTTGGTTTTTTCTTGCAAAGGAGAGAGTGACTCCTGCCTACCACTGTCATCATCATCATCTTTTGGGTTAGTGAATCAATCAAACCTTTCATGATAGTGAGATCGTTTCCCAAATTTCCCTTAAACCAGGGAAGAAATCAGAAACAAACCTTTGGGCTGAGAATAAGCTTGTTCCTATGATGCCATTTTTGTTCACTTCAGTGTGAAAAGTGGGGAAAAACACACTTCTTTTTCTTCATCTTCTTGTTCCCTATTTACTGGTCTCTTTCAAAGAGGAAATTGTGAACATCAAACTTATTCTCAACTGTCCTAGTGAAAGTTTTTATTGGCATCTATTTTTATTTTTGAAATTTACCAGTAGCTGCTGCATTTCCCACCCTCGACTTATACTCGAGTCAATAAGTTTTCCCAGTTTTTTGTGGTTAAATTAGGTGCCTCGGCTTATATTCGGGTCGACTTATACTCGAGTATATACAGTAAATTGAATTGCTGAATTGTCCTGCAGTGAGTTGTCTTGTTGCGAGTTGGCCATAGTGAGATGGCTGTGGTGGGTTGCCCCATTCAGTTTGCTAGAATTTCCTATTCCAATCATAAAAATCCTTCCTTGATATCAGGGGTCTCCAACCTTGGCAACTTTAAGCTGGGGAATTCTGGAAGTTGAAGTCCTCCAGGCTCAAAGTTGCCAAGGTTGGAGACCCCTGCTCCATGCAGTATTTTTTTATATTGCAATTCTTGCAAATGGTCTTGTGAAAATGTTAGAAGAACATCAGCAATTCCTTGAATCAAATTAAATAAATCTGATTCAAACAGCATTTGACCATGTCACGCCTCTTTCTGGGGGAGGCAGGGTGGGGGGAATAAGGAAATAAGGATAGGATTTCTCTGAGATGGAGCAATTGAGTCAAACTCTGTTAAATGAATTGTGCATGCATTAAGCTTAAGGGTTTTTATTGATAGAATCAGACATATGACTTCATGAATAGGGTTGCAATAGTAGATGGTTCCTACCTAGCCCAGAGTTTTGTCTATAATTACAAATTCAAACTGACTTCTAGAGCCAAAGAAGGAATCTGTAGGACTTCTTCATGCTGATTTTGCTACAGAAAGTCCCAGTGCAAAAGAAACAGGCTAGATGTCTTTACCCCAGTGGATCATAGCTTATTTTTTCCATCATTCATTTTCTGTGATCTTCTCTTGAAGATGGATTTGATTGTATTATAGGATTTGCATTTTGGGAGATATGTTTATTTTTGTCAGAAGCTTGTTTTCTGATGTTTTCTGTTGTATTCTTTTAATTTTACTGAGAGTATTGTTGCTTAAATATGTTTATAAAAATAGTGCTTCACCTCTTAAACCAGGATGGCAAACCCAGGATGCCTTATATTTTTGTTTGTTTTGCCAGGAAAGCACAATTTAGTCAGTTGGACTTTGCACTGACTTTTTTTTTTTTTTTTGAAAAAGATTTTATTAATTTTCTACAAACAAACAAGACAAACAAACATAAAAACATCAACTCTCATATGTACATCCAGTGTGTCAGTTGGTTCATCATTTTTGTGCATTCATTCTGTAGTCTCAATTACAATTATGTTACATAACAACTCATATTGTCAATCCAAACTTATATATCCTAATATCACTAAAAAAAAGAAATTTTTGACTATACTTTTAATCATTCATGCTTTATGAGATAACAATACTTTAAACCACTTTACTCTATAACAAATCATATAATCATATCAAATCAATCCTAAAAAACCCTTTATAAATATAATGTCGAATAACAAAATAATAGCAAAATAGCAAAATAAAGATATTCCTTACTATCTAGTATTCTAAATATTCTATTATCGTATTTTATCATCTAGCCATTGATTTAAAAAATCCCAAATTTCATAAAATTGTTTATCCTCTTGCTCTCTAATTTCAAATGTCAATCTACTCATCTCAGCACATTCCAATATTTTCTTAATAATTTCTTCCTGTAATGGTATTTTCTCATTCTTCCAATTTTTAGCAAATACAATCCTAGCCACTGTTAATACATTTACAATCAGGTACTTCAAATCTTTACTATATATATCAGGTAAAATTCCCAATAAGAAGATCTCCGGTTTCAAGTCTATGTGTTTCTTTGTCATTTTTTCCAACCACATGCGAATTATAGTCCAATATTTTCTAGCATCCTCACAAGTCCACCACATATGGTAATACGAGCCGGGTATCTGATGACATTTCCAGCATTTTTCAGATTTGTTCTTCAACATTCTTGCTATTCTTGTCAGGGGAAAGTGCCACCTGAAAAAACATCTTATACAAGTTTTCTTTATATGCTGTTGACATTGTCATTTTATAATTTTGAGACCACAATTTCTGCTATTTCTCTAGATCAATCCCATATCCAAGATTCTTCCCCCAAACAATCACAGTTTCTTTGACTTGTTCTTCCTCTAATTTCATTCCCAGTAAATAACCATATAATTTTTTAATCACCTTCTCATCAGTACCCATCAAGATCTTACCTAAATCAGTCTGCTTATCATAGAATCCCTCCATTTTAGAATCTTCATCATACCTTGAATGTATTTGCGCATATGAAAGCCAATTCATCCTTATACCTTGTTCCTCTAAGTTTTGGATCGATTTAAGTTCACCCTTTTCATCCAATAGTTCCCCATATCTAACTGTTTGTTCCTTCTTATAAATTATAGGATAGGAAAATGCTTCAATAGTCGATAACCAAACTGGAATTTTCAAATAACACTGTCTTTTTATCTTCTCCCAGTTTAACCACAAAGACTCCCGCATATAATGTCTTCTAAAATAACCCTGTGTTTTAGTTCCCTTATACCATAAAAAAGCATGCCAGCCCAACAGCAAATCATGCCCTTCTAATGTCAACAACCTATGCTTTCTTAATGTTATCCATTCTCAGGGCTGCCAACTCTCATGCAATCAGCGTGAGACTCACGCAATTCAATCAATTTTGACTGTCTCACTCTGATAAACAAAATCTCACGCTAAACCCCCAAAATCATGGAATGTACAAAAATATCCCTACATTCTCTGATTATATTCCGAATATTCCCCTTAGCTTAGGAGAAGGATGAGCTCCCAGCGCCGCCCCGCCCTGCCCAGCCACCCCGCCCTGCCCAGCCACCCCACCGCGCCTCTTTTCCCGCCTTAATCCTTCTGCCGGCGTCCCGTAACTGTCACGATGCCGATCATTATCGCTTCAGGAAAGCGAAGAGCAGGAGGCTTCTTCGCCGCCCGGGGCGCTCGCAGCCACTTTGCCCCACCCTCTCCCTCTCTGCAATGTCCTCTGGGACAAGCCAGCTGCCCTAGGCTTTCCAAAGAAGGACACGAGGGGGCTGGCAAAGCCTCTTTACAGCCTCGGCCAGTAATAACAATGGTAAGCAAAGCCAACGGAGTGGCTTCCATTTAACCCTTTGGTGTTTAAATCTTTGGTGATGTTTCTTTATTTTCTCTGGCTGGATTTCTGACCCAGGGGAGAAAGACCATTTAAAAAAGCAAAAAGGACAGAAAGAACACCAAGAAAGAATGGGACAAACCCCCCCCCCCAAAAAAAAGAGATCCAACACAACTCTGAATAAAATTATTATTATTTTAAATTTTATTATTATTATAATTATTATTACCACCCCTTTACACGCCTTATGCTCTCTTTTAGCTGATCCAAAAGAGTCTTCCCAAACCAGCAAGGCGAGAAGCGCGCCAGGCTGATCTATAAAGGGGCTGGGCAGCTTTTTTGCAAAATACTTAATAGAAAGGTTGGAGGACTGACAGGATTACATCTCTGGCAGTGGATGAAGGAATCACTTTTTCCTCTTTCTCCTTTGAGTTTAAATCCTAGGTCTCCATGCACCAGATCGACAGGACTGTACTACATTATTATCATATTTTCAAACCCTTAGATAAGGACTCAATAAGGACTTTTTTTGATGCCAGTAGGCTTCTCAGCCCCAAATTGGGATAGCCCTGACTCAACTAGAACATATTCTAATCTTAACACAATTTACCATCCAAAGAGCAGTAAGACCATTAAGTTCAGAATCTAAACTTACCCAATAAATAATATACTGTTTCCTCACTGTGCTCAAGCTTCAGAATACAGTAGATGAGTTTTACAGTTAACAATATGTATATTTATATGAAGCACTCATTATTTGATTAAATGTTTAGTTTATACATGTCTGAAATTATGAACCCCTATTTCAGTCAACAAGTTAGTATATAATTAAAGACTGAGACTATAGCATTTGATATTGGCATGTAGTATGGTATTTGATACAGAAAGAAGAATACCCATTGATGTATTTGCATTATCTCTGTAGTTGTTTCGGGTTTTTGTCTTTTTGTTGCACATTGAATTCATCCTATAGTGGTCTATAGTACATCACTAAGCTAATAAAGTCAGTTGAGGTAGAATACTGCAGTTACAAGTCAGGAACTTCAATTATTCATGGTCAGTGAACTGCATTATTAATATCTTACAAATCCGGTTCAAGTACATTGGTGCTGCTTGCATGTATGTATGTATGTATGTATATGTCCAAATCATGATTAAAGTATGCATCAGATTGCACCATTTAAAATGTAAAATTGTCAAAGCTCCCTACCGTGGAAGGGGGGTCACCCCCCCTTCCACACCATCCCCCCCCCTCGGTCGCTCCGCTCCCTCGCAGTGTCTCACTCCGAACTATCACTCAAGGTTGGCAGCCCTGCATTCTTTGACCCACATCAAATTTGCAGCTTGATAATACAATTCCCAATTAGGCAGGCCAAAAACTCCTCTAATTCTAGTGTCTTGCAAAAGCTTTAGCTTTATTCTCGCTTTTTTACTTTCCCATATAAACTTCAACATGATTTTATTTAAATCTTCAAAATAGTCTTTTCCAAGCCTCATTGGTATTGTTTGGAACAAAAATAAAATTCTAGGTAAAATATTCATCTTGATTGTTGAAATTCTCCCTATTAATGACAATTGCAAGTTTTCCCACTTCTTCAAATCTGTAGCTATCTGTTGTTTGAGTTTAATATAATTTTTCTCTTTTAATATGCTACATCTTGCTGTCAAATATATCCCCAGATACTTAACCTTATTTGTAATTTGGATTTTCAAAAGATCTGCCAGTTCTTCTCTCTGTCTCAATAGCATATTCTTTGTCAAAATCTTTGTTTTATCTTTATTTATTTTCAAACCAGCCATCTCACCATATGTCTCTATCTTTTCCAATAACCTTGGAGCTGTTTCTAACGGGTCTTCTAGAATAAAAGCTAAATCATCAGCAAAAGCTTGTAGTTTAAATTCTTCCTTCTTAATTTTCATTCCTTTTATGCTTTTATCATCCCTAATATTTATATTCAACACTTCCAAGGTCAACACAAATAGCAAAGGAGATAGGGGACACTCTTGTCTTGTGCCTTTTCTGATATTAATAAAATCTGTAAGTTCCCCCTCCATCATTACCTTTGCTGTCTGTTTATTATATATGGCTTCAATTGCTTGAATAAATTTTTTAGCAAAACCCATCTGTTCCAATAGTAATAACATAAATCTCCAATTCATGTTGTCAAATGCCTTTTGAGCATCAAAAAATATCAAAGCCATTTGCTTTTCAGGATGAGCCTCATTGTATTCCAAAGTATCCAAGATTACTCTCATATTGTCTCTAATTTGTCTCTTTGGCAGAAATCCATTTTGATCTGGGTGAATAAAATTATTTAAATATTTTTTAAGTCTTTCTGTTAAAATTGAAGCAAAGATTTTATAGTCTGCATTCAATAAGGAGATGGGTCTGTAGTTCTTAATTTGCAGTGGGTCAGCCTCTTCTTTTGGAATAAGTGTGATATAAGCCTCTGACCATGTTTTGGGTATCATCTTCTTTAACATAACTTCATTCATGACTTCTAACAATGGGATGCTCAATGATTCTTGAAATGTTTTATAGAATTCTGCCGGAAGCCCATCTGGACCCAGTGCTTTCCCATTGTTTTGTCTCTTAAATGCTTCATTTAATTCCATCATTGTTATATTGCTTTCTAACATTTCTTCAGTCTCTTTAGGTATCTTCGGTAAATTAGCATTCTGTAAATATTGTTTGACTTTTTCCTCATCAATATTCTCTTGTTTATATAGTTGCCCATAAAAATCTCGAATAATTTCCTTTTTCTCCTTATTACCATAACAAACTTGGCCTTGATCATCTATTAACTTCAATATTTTTCTTGATTCCTTCTCCTTTCTCAATTTATATGCAAGCCATCTACCTGGTTTATTCACATCTTCAAAGTAATTCTGTTTAGAATTTCTGATTTTCTGTGCCAATTCTTCTTTCTCTATTAATTCCATTTTATGTTTAATTACATCCAGCTTCAATTTAATATCTTTTTTCTGTGGCATTTTCTGTAATTCTTTTTCAAGTCTTTTATACTCATCTTCCAAGGCCTTAGAAGCTTGCCTTTTCCTAATATTCTTTTTTCTTGTATAATCTATCATCAGACCTCTAGCATATGCCTTCATTGTATCCCAAACATTCTGCGTTGAAGTATCTTCTTTTTTATTTTCTCTGAAAAAAAAAGCCAATTCCTTCTCCATCCGTTGTATAAAATCTTTCTCCTTTAAAAATAGTATTATTTAATGTCCATCTCGATCTTTTTTTTTTGTCCCTTCCATTTAATTGTCATTGGGCTATGATCTGCCCAAGTACTTGTTTCAATATTTGTTTCTTGAATATTGGATATTAATTCTGTTGATATCCAAATCATATCTAATCTGGACCATGATAAATGTCTATTTGAATAAAAAGTATATTGTTTAGCTTTAACATTTCTTTCTCTCCAAATATCTTTTAAAGATAGTTTGTCTGTCATTTTAAAAAAAGATTTAGGGAGAGCCTTTCTATTTTGCTTGGTTGTTGTTGCTATATAGTCCAATTTATTGTCCACAATTCCATTAAAGTCTCCCATCATAATTATATTAACATAGTCCAGTCCAATTATTTTCATGTGTAGCTTTTTATAAAACTCTTCTTGTTTTTCATTCGGAGTATAAATTTCAATCAAGAGTATTTTTATATTATTGTCCATTATTTCCACCATTAATACTCTTCCATCTTCATCATTGTAGATCAGTTTTGCTGGGATAGCCTCTTTAATGTATAGAACCACTCCTCTTTTCTTACATTGAGTCAAAGAAGTAAATATTTTCCCCAATTTTGGCTGTACTAACAATTGTTCATGTTGTTTTTTAATATGAACTTCTTGTAGACAAATTATATCAAATTTTAATTTCTCTAATTTATGAAAAGTTTTCCTTCTTTTAACAGCTGAATTAAGTCCATTTATATTCATTGTAATCAGTTTTCTTTCTTCCATGATTATGCTTTATATTTAGGTCTAACCGCTCTCATGGATCTCACTTCACGCTGTTCTTTACTGTCCACCTGTCCACCTACAGCTCCTTTCTCTTTTTCAGTCTCCAGTTGTTCCTCTTGAAACTCAATTAATGAGACCTCTTTCTCTGCCTCCTCTCTTCTTCTTCCAAAAAATTCTGCATGGAAAAGTTCTGCTTTCTCAATTGAATCAATTCTATGTCTCTGCTCTTGCCACGTAAACATTAATCCTTCTGGAATCAGCCATTTATAATTCACTTTGTTTTCCAGTAACATTTTGGTCAGAAATCGATATTCTCTTCTTATCTCTCTCACTCTTCTAGGTATTTGTTTTAAAACCACAATCTCTTTACCTTTGTATTTCAATGTTTTCTCTCTTACCACTTGTAATATTTGTGTTTTGATGGATTTTTTGGTAAATCTAATATGGACTTCCTTTGGTAATTTATTTCTCATCGCATATCTTGTATAAACTCAATATACCTCATCTACTCCATCCATCATCTTTTCCTCTGTAATTCCAAAGCATCTGCCAAAATTTCTATCATTATCGCAGCCAAATTTTCTCCTTTTTCCTCTTCTATATTTTGAAATCTGAGATAAAATTCTGACCTTTCCATCTCCCACCTCAACATCCCATTTTTTTCTTGTTCAACCACTGTTAATCTACTGTCAATATTTCCAATCTTCTCCTCTCTTTGTTTCCCTTCTTCCTCAATTTTTTGGAATCTCTCCTCATACTTCTCCATCATTTGTTTAATATTTTCCACTTTTTCATCAGTCTTCTCTATTCTTTGTTCAATGATGTCTGATTTTATCTTGAGATCTTGGATTCCTTGCATAATCATCTGTAAAGTTACTATTTCTTGTTCTTTATCTTGCTTCAACATTGTCTGAATTAAACGTTGTCCTCCAGCTGGTGGGAAAGGAGAGGTAGAAGTAGAAATGCCAACTGGTATTGGTTTCCTGCTCATTTTAATGCCTCCAAAGCTTCAAATTCTTTTTGACTTTTAATCCAACTGGTAGAATAGTCAATTATAATCCAAAATGGAAAAATCCAATAGTAAAAGACCCAAAACCAAAGAAGAAAAAGGAAAAAAGAAAGTAGAAAAATCTTCAGGTTCTTCTTGACCCTAATCCAATGACAAAGTCGTCCACCATAAAAAAGGAAAAATAGAAAGGAAAAAAACAAACAAACCCAAAAATGATATTATTGATTAAGAGCAAATAAAAAACAAAAGAAAAAAAGAAATTCCTTCAGGTTCTTCACACCTTAATCTCAATAATCAAAAAAGAAAAACAAAGTGGTCCAAAAACATGGATAGAAAAAGCAAAGAAGTCCCAATAAAAATAAAGAGAAAAAAAGAAAAATAAAGAAAAAACTCTGAGACTTTCCCTTTAAAATAAAAGGCAAAAATAAGAATATTACTAGAATTGAAATTTACAAAAAGGCTGGCGAATGGAGTGTATATATATATATATATATATATATATATATATATATATATATATATATATATGTTTTCTGAGGTTCTCGCGGGTATTTGTATGTGGATCTTTGGTTATTCAGGTTTTCTCCCGCGTAAGATTGGAAGTATCTAGGCAACGTTTCGATGAAATCTCATTCATCATCTTCAGGCTTGGTCTTCAGCTCTGTAGAGCTGAAGACCAAGCCTGAAGATGATGAATGAGACTTCATCGAAACGTTGCCTAGATACTTCCAATCTTACGCGGGAGAAAACCCGAATAACCAAAGATCCATATATATATATATATATATATATATATATATATATATGAGCACACTGCACTTTATTTATTTATCCAAGGCTCTTATTATGACTCTCTTCTCCAGCAGCTTCAAAGCTAAGCCTCAAGTGTTGAAATATTGATAAGAGTCCAGGAAAACACCTGTAATAATATTTTGCTGTGCTCTCCCTCTATCTTATCACATTGAAATGTCCTTGAGAAGGAGTCTTCTTACAATTCTTTCCACTTCAAATGAAGTATTTTCAAGCCTCTAGTTGGCAGTGTTGCAATGTTTCTTAATGCTCTTCCCCCCCCCCAGCCAGAAAAAATGAATAATGTATACAAAAAAGAAAAGAAAAAGAAAATAGCTAAAGGGAGCCTCTATCCTAGAGAAAATTAAGAAATCAAAAGGAGCATAAAAAAATATATAAGAGAAAATTCAATCCGGTTACCTACAAAGTCACACTTAAGTCCCCAGAAAAAAAGTAAGAAAAACACTTAAGTCCCCAGAAAAAAAGTAAGAAAAAGAAAAAAAAATCCAAGCCTCAATTTGACATCACTTTAAAAAACGCCGCTCAAACAGTTTTGGTCAAAAAAAAAAAAAGTCTCACAGGTTTCTTCTTTGTTCAGGATGCCCTTTCAAACCTCAGCGAATTTACAACACAAAAGGAATTTCTCACCCAGCCAACACACTTCCTTTCCAGCCACTTTCTTTCCGGAGCTGTCCCGACTTCAGCAGCTATGGGGGCTGCCTCTCCGCCGCCAGCAAAAGGGCTTCTCCCGGATCAAACCAGAGATTTTGCAATATCTCTGGGATCCTGGGACAGTACCCTTCTCAATCCCCGTCTCTACAGGACGGTTTAGGTCCGTTGGGATCAACCAGGGGCGAAAATATCGGCTGCTATCTCAGAGCCCCAAGATCACAGCTGTATCGCCGAAACGAAGCTCCGCCTTCTCCAAACTTTGCACTGACTTTTGTATTGCTTGAATGTTTTCTAGCTCAAGCTGTAAAAATCATTTTGAGGCACTATAATTTCTGATTAAAATCTGTAATCAGCATTATAATTATACACACACAATCACACACTGGTCCATTGACTTCAGACATAGTGATTTGAAAAAACAAAAACAAAAGGATTGAAGATTGGAGTCTCTGTTACTTTTTGAAAAACAGATGAGGAAAATTTCACAGTTGCTCCTGAGTTAAATCTTATCAAAAAATTTCCTTTTAAGACACAGAAAATGTCAGTGTCACCATGAATCAACATTCCATATTTCCTGTCTTCTACTGTGGTTAGCTTCTGAAGCCTTACACAATATTCTTGCAGAAAAATACAGTTTTCCTCTATAATGAGCTGCTGGTTTGTAGCCAAAGCATGCAGAATATAAATGTGACTGTCAAACATGTTTGTTGAAATGGCACCAAAAAAATACAGGCATTAAGCTCGTAAGCTCCATTCTTCAATTACCTAGGATATGTCTAAGCATATAGTTAAATCTTCCCATGAATTGTTTTTAACTTGAGATATTTCAGATTTTAAACCCTGGATATTTTTACAATTCCAGTCCTTGCCTTCAGACAAAAGAACTAAAGATGTATGTCTTTCACCTACACAATTCCACATATGCTTATGTTCCCTGAACAACAGTGACAGCAGGTTATACAAAGTTTAGATGAAAGTCTTTTTTTTAAAAAAAAAGTTCCATATTTCTAGTTTCCTGGAAAATAATCTTCAAAACATTTTAAAATCATAATATATAACAGTTACAAAGAAGTGTAATTTGATTAAGGTAAATATAACAGCAATGTAATATGTAGGGAGTTCAAAGGGAGTGCTGCAGTCACTTTGTTCTGTAGAATCTGTAGCAGCAAAACCTGAATTATGATACACAGCATATATATTTATTTTAAAATTGTGTTTTTTTAATTGCTCAAATAATCTAAAAGAATATCAGGTTATAGCATCAATTGAAATATTTGAGGAAGGTTAAGGTATTTGTTCTTATTGCTCTAGATAGCTAGTGAATCTTTGGTAAAGTAATTTTGTTGCTTGTATCCTTATTGTTTTTTTTTAATTGACTGTATATTTTGATTTGATCACTTCTTATTATGTTTCCTAGTATGATTTGATTTGCACCAAAACAAATTCCTTGTGTGTCCAATCACACTTGGCCAATAAAGAATTCTATTCTATTCTATTCATATAATCTGTAAGTGCCATGGGAAAGAGTTTTGTGGACTTTATATAGTAATGACATAACCATGTCAGGAGTCTGGATACCTTTCTTATGGCAGTTTATTTTATTAAGCCATTTCATTCCATCATGACTTCCATTGCTTTTCTGAAACAGTTCATCTATTCTATTCATTCAACAAATTTTCAACAAATTTTCAGAAGGAAATAACATTTTTAACAGAAGTCCCCAATTTAAGACAGAGGTGTCTAACCTTGGCCCCTTTAAGACCTCTGAACTTCAATTCCTGGCATGGCTGACAGGGGAATTCTGGGAGTTTGAAATCCACAAGTCTTAAAGTCACTAAGGTTGGACTTCTTATTTAAGGCATGTTTTTGAAGGGGATATTTCAGCTTTAAATGCAAAGGTCCACCTGTGCTTAGTCTACCATCCACAGTTCAATGTGGAGATGGAGAGTATTACGAACTAAGCAAACTCGTTAGCTTGCGATTCTAATAGTTTTACTTTCACAGCAGCCTTGTAAACCTGCACTTCTGATTGGCCCGCTAATAGCGGATCGTGATTGATCGTTGTCGGCTGATCTGATTGGCTGTTAGTGGGTCGCCGCTGATTGGATGCTTTCTAGCGCGGCAAACTCAAATCATTGGATGTTGTGACAGCAGCCAGCTCTATAAAAGGAGCTGCTGCTACCCTAGCTTTTTGCTCTGTTCTGAAGTCACTAATAAAGAGTTGAAGTCACTATTCGATGCCTCGTCTCCGTTCTTGCGCCCACTCTTCCAGATCTAACAGAGAGGTTAATTACCTCCTTAGAACAGTACTTTAATTGTTTTCCATATCATAATCAAGACAATTGCCCTGGCTTTTAATCCAAGGCCAAGGTCCCTTATAATAAACTCAATATCTGCTTCCACTTAGTAATTATTTCAAGCCATCAAGCATCCGGCCTTGCTGCTGACCATTTCCCAATGTTCCCCTAATTCCAGAATGCTACAATTTTCTCCAGGAACTTTTAAATTTCTTAATCCCTCCTCAAGGAATACTGGCATCAAGTCAAGTTACAGCCACATTGAAATTTCATCCAATTTTTCTCCATTCCCTCCTGATTGTGGAACATGTCCCATGTATTTTGTCCACCTCTGTCCCACCCCTCTTAATGGCAGCAATTTGGAGAAGTGATAATAGGAGAAAAAGAATCAAATTCATTTATAAAAGTAGTAGGTAGTAGCATTGCAGGACTTTTCCTGTCCTTTAGTTATACTGTTGGCTTTAAGAACTTTTTCCACCTCTGTCTAGATAGAGACTGTTTTTCTTCCCAAGTCTGGCCTTGAGGCCCTAGATTTACATATCATATTTGTATCCATCACCTTCATGGAACTCAAATGGTTGAAGTACATGAGGCTCTTATGTCTGAGATTATGTCATGTTTTGAGATATATTTCTGGAATAAAGGGGAGAGGGAAGATTAACTTTTCAGTAAGAAATTTTTTTTTTAAAAGAACATCCTTGTGCCAATTTTTTTTTTAATTGTAATTGAAAAAGATATTGATGCAGTCAGAGAGTTTGAGCCTTTGTTCATTTCCTTTTAAGTTAAGTGTGGTATGAAAAATAATGGGAAGTGGTTTGCAAAGTCACATTGGCTTTTATCACCTCTTTCAGCAATGACCAGGAGGAAGTTCTGTCAATGCTGAATGCTTTGCCTAAAGCAATGTACGGGTCAAATTTATTCATTAGATCTTTTGTCAACTGACCAATAATACTGTGTGAGTATTGGCACTTTCCTGTGTTGTTGTTTCTAAAGAAGCTAAATTCCTCTGCTTCGCCTTAATGCTTTGTCTTATGTGGAAATCTAGACATTTCTAGAGAAGTGAGAAGTTACTGCAATTAAACTCTTTATATCTGACGGTATTGCCTTCAGTCGTGCTCTTGATCTTGTGTTCTTAATTATGTCTCTTGGAATGTTACTTAACATCTGCAGACTGTGTGTGTGTGTGTGTTTATGTATGTATATACCAGAGGTCCCCACACTTGGCAACTTTAAGACTTGTGGACTTCAATTCCCAGAATAGCTCCCATAGCTGGCTGGAGAATTCTGGGAGCGTATAGATAAATGGATAGGCAGACAGACAGTGTACAGAGGCCCTCCTGAAGAACTGCAGCTGGGTATTTTTTGGTATGATGTGCTCAACTGGAAGCTAGGTAGTCATTTGTTGTGGTGGTTTTAACTTGGATTACCGAGCTAAGAAATGGATTGTACTCAATGGTCCCTTGTTTTCCAACTCAGGGATTCTCTGACAAGCAGCAAATACTCTTATGGACTGGATTCCTTATTGCAGCTATTGTACAGTACTTCTGATTCCTCACAAAAAGAATCAAGAGAGAGGCTAAAGTAGGCTAAAGTAGCCGCTTTTACTCTCATGGGAAAGCAGAGCTGGTTTGCTGGCTAGTTTTAGAACGGAAGGAATAGAAAAGAGGAAGTCTTTGTTTCTTCAAGACTTTTTTTAAAAAACATATGCACATATGGATGCTAAGTGATGTGGTTGTTAAGTGAGTTGTGCCCAATTTTATGACCTTTTTGCTGTGGTCGTTAAGTGAGTCACCATGTTTGTTCCCTGTTGACTTTACCTGCTCCCTGGGAAGATTGCAAATGATTATCATGTTACCCCAGGACTGGCATAAATGGTTGCTGAGTGCCTAAATTTTGATCATGTGACTGTAGGGATGCTATGATGGTCCTAAGTATGAGGACTGATCATTAGTCCTTTTTTTCAGCATTGTTGTAACTTTCAGTGGTTGTTAAACAAATGGTCATAAGTTAAAGATTATATGTAAGTTTGTTTCAGCTTTTATGTAATAGTATCTGAAATAATCTTATATTATGGTTACATTTGCATGTAATATTTTGAAGCAATAATAAGGCGTAGCCTAAAGTAGTCTATTATTTCCTCCGTGTTTTAAGGCAATAGCAATTCAAAAAAAGTGAATAAATTTTAAGAGAAGCATGATGATAGTTGTTAATGATTTATATCCTTCCTTTATACTCTGGTGAAGAGAGGGATAAATATTCTGTTCTATACACATTGCAAAGAGGCAGAAATGCAACTGATAGAATTACAGAGTTGGAAGGGACCTTGGAGGTCTTCTAGCCCAACCCCTCCGCTTGAGTAGGAAACCCTACATCACTTCAGACAAATGCTTGTCCAATCTCTTCTTAAAAACCTCCAGTGTTGGAGCACCTGCAACTTCTGGAGGCAAGTTGTTCCACTGCTTAATTGATCTCAATGTTAGGAAGTTTCTCTTTATTTCTAGGTTGGTTCTCTGCTTGATTAGTTTCTATCCATTGCCTCTTCTTCTGCCTTCAGCCTGCCTTCAGAATAGGTGGACCACCTCTTCTTTGTAGCCACCTCTTAGATATTGGAACACTGCGATCTGGTCACTTCTAATCTTTTTTGGTCCCCTAGATCAACTAATCTGTTATTTCTTTATTGTTGAAAATAATTCTTCTCTATTTCTTGTAAATATATCTGTAAATATATTTTTACAGATGGCCACATGACTGATTTTTTTTTTTCACAAGAAAGGCTTTTAATTCTTTTTATAGCTTTCTCTGACTAGTGCCCTCTACAAAGATACAACAGTTCCAAACTTACTTATTTAATCAATAATATTTGCAAGTTGACTAATGCTGTAAACTGTTGTGAATGTAAATTTTCCAATTTCATTGTGTTTGAGGTTTGAAGAGAAATTCAAGAAATCCATGGGTAAAGAGGGGGAACAGCAAATTTACCCCGTCTCCTTTCCCTGAAATCCAGAAATAAGTATTCTTCTACCATAGTTAAAATCAATTTTCTGCAAAAGTGGAAAGATATTCAGTATATTACTGAAAAAAAATTATGTTGTTGCTAAGAGTTCACACTGACTTGACAATACATAAACCAATCAATCAATCCTCTGTATAAAGTAGATTCTAGAACTATAAGAAAGCTTTAGGGTGAGAGTTAAAACTGACCGGATACATATGAAATGAACTTTAATTGAGAATTATAGAAAATCAAATGTTATAGATCAGTGAAAATAAAAAGGGACCTAAAGAGAGTGTGGGTTGAAGCATTGAACTGTGTAATATGTACACAGTTTTGTATGGCTCATGTTGCCATGAAACGTAATAGCTGTTCTATCAACAAAGGGAGATGTTGCAAAACTTACCATGGCATTAGGAAGTATTATCGCAAGCAAAGAGGGAAAGCCACAGGATTGTTGTTCACTGTTTACCCACAATGCGTATATTTTTCTTGGTTATATCTCCAATATTTAGACTCACCTAAGATATCAAGAATTGTGGACTTTTTCTGCATAGGGAAGTTCAAAAGAATTATTGTATAGACATGAAAAGGCAATTCTTTTCTTTTTTTTTCTTATGATAGTACTATGACTACACTGTAACCACTAATGCATTAACACTTACATACATACATATATATATATATACAGTATATATTGATTAATCTTGTTAAAATTAAATTTAAAAAAATAAGCAAATAACTCATTTTTGTATAATTTTATAACATGTCGTTATTTCATTCACTTTTAATTTTAACTGTTTTATATTGATAAATATATCTGTTCCTGGCTACAAAACATATTGTCTTAGTGTCAACTTTCAGTCTAAACCATGCATGAAGGAGTCATTTGAAAATATGATCCAGTGTGGGGAAAACATTGAGTTTCATTACACCTTGCTGACACTGTTGTGCTCTGAATACGCCTTGCTTGAAAAGGCATTGTTATTCTCATTACTGTTTAAAAAAACAGAATGTGGTTTCACACCTTAGCATATCACCATACAATCTCTAATGCAGGGCAAAACACTTGTAATTAAATCAAGGCTCTTGTACGAAAAGCTACTAAAGTTCCATCTTATTTTCATTAATACCTAAGCGCTTTGAATAATTACCAAGCAAATGATTCTTCCCATTGAAACTTTTAGTAAAATGTGATTTATATTGTCTGACAAGAAACGAGCTGAATTCACTGAATTTCAGGAGACTGGGATTTCAGTAGGAGTCTTTTTCTAATCAAGAATTGGTTAATCTTAAATTGTTACACTACCTTGGCCGGTTTCAGACTTCCAGGGCTGGTTCTCTGTTTATTCTTGCCCGATGTACCAGGAACTTACATGCCACAGAGCAAAATTGTAGATTTGTATGATAAGTAAAATATGGGAATAAAAGAAGATAAATCAACAATATTATGAAAGAGACCAGAAAACAATTGTTGCAAGCCAAATAAAACAAGCCCTGAGCGGAGCTTGCCAGTTGCGGCTGCTCCACCCCTACCATCTTGGGGCCAAAAAAATAGGAACATATTTTATAACAGGAAGTCTAGCGATGTGACCACTTTCCTATCGTCTTGAAGCATGTCTCCTTCCATGAGCTTCTTTCTTTTTTCCATGAATTGCCATTGTCTGGGCCTAAAGGAAAAGCAGAAGAGATCTAAAAACAAAAACTATACTGTCCAAGTTATCATTTCCACTGTGATGAAGGGTCAGCTGAAATCACATTACCTGCATATCCATCGAAAGCAGGGGTCTCTAACCTTGGCCACTTGAAGCCTGGAGGACTTCAACTCCCAGAATTCCCCAGCCAGCTGGCTGGGGAATTCTGGGAGTTGAAGTCCTCCAGGCTTCAAGTGGCCAAGGTTGGAGACCCCTGATCTAAAGCATTTTACTTCAGGTAAAATAGGCACCCAGGGCAGCTTATTTAAAACCAGTAAAGCAAGGCAGTCCTTGCCTTTCAGCACAATCTAAGTGAGAAGACAGGAAAAAGGATAGAGGGAGGAAAGAGACAAAATGCCAATTCTGGAATATTATACAGAAATACTTAATAACCTGAATGGAAATAGCTCAGGAACTGGAGGTAATGTTTCAGCAGAAATGAAATGATCTTATTTTTCCCATTTCCTCTGGTTGGTTGAATAAAAATTCTAAAAATTATTAAAGAATGTAGTGTTGAAAGTAATAAAGAGAGACTTCCATGTAAGAAGTCCAGGAAGACAACTAAAACTGCCGGTGATAAGAGAAGAGGGAGTCATGGATTTGTGTCAATATGAAATATTTATCCTGAAAATGAAAAATTATTCAGTTTTGGATTAGTTGGACTTTTTTTATTAATTTAAAGAATATATTGAAAACACTTATCAATGTACTTGATCAGTTTTTTAGCATTTCTTGATCTATGTGGCTATTTTGAGAAACATGCATTAAATTGTCTTTAAATGATTGCAATGGGATACTTGTTTCATTTGCTGCCATTAAATGCAAGAGTTAATTAGCAACTTCCTGAAAGGGAAATAACCTTAAAGCAAGAGAATTTTGGAAGAGAAGCTATTGAAGAAGAGGGAAAGGCTATTCACACTGGACAGTAAAAAAAGAAGGAAAACAAAACAGTGCATTTTAAAATGCATTTTAAAAGTCATTTTATAATTAAGCACATAAGAGTAGTTCTGTTGATATGCATATTGAAAGAGAAACAATTTCTTATAGTATGCCATGTATGTTCTGTTCCTATAACTTAACTATTAAATAAAGCTTTAAGTATTTATTGGATTCACATACTGTACTAAGTGATAAAGTGGTCAGTACAGTTTCAACTTTCCTAAGATTGTCTGAATCAGCCAGTTGTGGATTATTCTGTAAATTGCAGTGAAGAAAGCTTATTTATTTATGTGCATATTCTGCCTTGTCTCATACATAGAAGTGTATCTCAATTTATTAACCCACCATTGAGGTTGGCTGTGCAGAGGGAGAATCATTGATTTACTCAGCTGGCAGGTATCGCCATCATATGAGACAGGAATCTTGGTCTCTCCAGTTGCAGTTAATCATCTTCTATATGCCTAGCACAAAGAGTGAATCAGCTTTCTGTGAATATCCACTGGAAACCAATAAAGCTGTTCCAGGTTCCAAAAGAAAGATTTGAGATGGCCTCACAATCAGAAACAACTTTATTTTCCATACGCCATTTAGGGACTGCTGTTTCCAACCTAACCCCTTCTAAAACAAGCCTTCTGATGAAAATATTTGCAGACTGCCATAAATTGCTAATATTTTCCTTAAAATGGTTAGTTAACTACTGTATATCAGACTATACATTTTCTAAATGAGGAACTGTCATACATTGCTTGGTGTACACTCAGCCCATAGATTTGATAGTCATTGTTTGCTTAAGCATAGGGAAAATGGAACTAGCCAGAAACCCCTTGCCATGAGTCTATAAAGTGGATAAAACAATGCTTCTCTCCATGAACAGTTGTTTGCAGTCTTCTAAAAAAAATTCTGCCAGCTTTTTTCCCTGAATATGGTTTTGTTTGATAAGTATTTCCGATCATATTAGTAGTGTCCATGAGAAATGGGAGAAAAAAGGGGGCTGAGGCTTCAACTGCAGCTGCCATCTTTTCTTTTCTTTTTTCCCCACTGTAGTTACATTTCAGACCCAAGAAGACGAAGGAAGGGGAGGGGAATTTTCCATGCCTAAATCTTGAGCGGAACAGCATGTAGATAATGTAGAGATAGTCACAGCTTTAATTACATAGTCATGTTTTGTAGAAGTAGGGAAAGCAGGAGGTCTGCTTTGTTTTGGACAGAATTCGTGGGAATAGGTCATTCTTAGTTCATACCTAACGGTAGGTCATGCACCATGGTTTACAGGGAGTTTTGCTTAGACAAAATCTAACAAATGTTATTGCACTGTGAAGATAGTTCTGATTTGACAGCACCAGCATGTTTTCAGTTCCTATGAAGTCTAAGAGGAACATGTGGGTGTATGCACACACAAGTCCCAGTTGCCAAAAACAAAAGATTTATGAATATTATTTACTTTATAAATTGTGCTAGATGAAAATTATCTTAGTAACAGGAATTTCCCCCAAGGTTCTTTTCATAATTTCTTTTTCATTTTGTACCTGGACGTTTCTATCAATTATTTCCCGAGCTACACTGCAACTTTGAATTTAGCTATGACCCAACTATATTTGATGGATACAATTAGTAACGTGTTGATCTCATACTTGGCGCAGTCATTCAAAACAATTAGAATTTGCATTATGTGATTCGGCTTTAATAAGAAATACTATTATTAAAACAAAAAGATTATGGTCAGTTTTACTCCCAACAGATTTTATTCTTGATTTATTATCTACAGACTCTCGAGGAATATAATTAGCGCTTTTAAAATTATAACATCATAAATTATAGAAGAATATGGGCTAAGTATTCTCTGTTTTTGCAGTAAAGGTGCTCTGTGACATTTCTCCTTAGAGCTGCTCGGGTCATCCAGAGAGTGGGAGGTGCTTCAGTCTGTGCTGTTGTAGCTGAGCTTAATTACTGAGGAACGCTCCTCCTTCCATCACGTGGCTCCATTACAGCGTTCCCCAGTTTATGCTCAGCTAATTTCACTTGAAGGTTTGATTAATATTTTTTCCTGTAGCCTCTGCGCAATTGGGTTTGTCTCTAGATTAAGGGGAGCGCATTCCTTGCCCCCAAGGGGGGGAAAAAAGCGGGCGGTTTAGCAGCGCTCTTGCGCTAACCCCCCATCCTTGATCTGAGTTTTCCTGCCACTTTCCATGCCGCCCTCATTAGCGGCTTGAACTTATCATGCTTCAAAGCACCGCTGGTTTTCCCCCCCCCCCATGAACGCCGATCGTCCCAGGAAGGGGTGAATTTCTCCTCACTGCCCCTCGGCATTCTAAGCTTGCCAGAGGGGCTTAATTCCGCCCTGAGTGGCCCCGACAGTTAGATCCATAGGCGGCCGCCATTTTGGGGCCGCCTCGTGGTTGGGTGCCATTTTGTTTCCTCCAGCCTCATTTCTCTGCTGCGAGTGTTTTTCTAGCTCGCCAAAACAGGCCTTACCAGCCTGTTCAGAGCTTTCATTATAATTGAATACCTGATACTTCCTCTGTTAAAAGTATTGTTGGCTTTTCTGCAGCTGCGCTCATGTAACAGCAGTAACAGCAGCACCCCCTCTCCCAGTTTTTGTCTGGGAGTAAAAACTGCTGGAGGCCTTATCCAACCTTGTGCCATTGGCCTCAGTCGTTCATTTGACTAATTGGATAAATAATCACCTGGGTTGCGACTCTCATTGGGCCAAGATCCAAATTTATTCGATCAAATTATATATTTTTACATAATAATAATAACAATAATAATAATAATAATAAATATATACATATACACACACATATAAATAAATAAATAAATAAAATTATATATATATATATATATATATATATATATATATATATATATTAGTAATAATAATATATATTTTATACATCAAAATTCCAAAAGGGGGTGCGGACCAGCTGAAAGGACACCCGGCTTTTGCTGCAGGCCGAACCCTTGGCAAGCCAACTGCCTCTAGTATCCTTACATATGATCATTACTTCTTAAAATGGCAGACGATAATTCTTCTAAAGGCCCTGCCTTGAAGGCCAAATCTAAGTCTTACCATTTGCGTAGAAGGCTAAGGAAACTTCCAAGGCCTCTCAAAGAGACGCCTTAAGACGCCATAAGGCATTGGAGAAGGAATTCAACAGGTGATCCAGAGAGTCACACTCAGTGCCTCCAGCCCTCCCACCCTCCACTCCTTCTATCTCTACTCACCCTCCCCTCCTCCAGATTACTCTTCCCTCTCCAGACACAGCTCTTCCAAGGGCTTCAGGCCCCTGGACCAATGACATCCGAAGCTACATTTACTCCTACGGCCGCTGGTCTGCGCCAAGAGGAGCCTGCCATAGTCGAGATTCCAGAACAAATGAGGTCATGGATGGGCCACAAAGTATCCCCTTCAACCATCGGCCACTGGATCAGAGCTATTATCTCTAGATCTTACTTGTCACAGGCTCTGCCAGTACCCAGCGGAATAACAGCACATTCCACCAGAAGTGCAGCTGCCTTGGCAGCTTGGGCCACCCAGGCCCCAATCACTGATATTTGCCGGGCTGCCACCTGGGCCTCCCCGTTTCCCTTCATTAGGCATTACAAGATCAACATATTTGCCTCAGCGGAGGCCTCGTTTGGCAGACGAGTCCTACAGCGGGTCCTCAAGGACCCGGAGAGGCTCCCAAACCAGACGGAGTCCCTCCCGTAGGACAGCCAAGCTTTGGTATGTCCCACTCTCTGGATGATCCAAGCAGCTCTAAGGAGAATGGGCGTTGGTTCTTACCTGACACACCATTTCTCTTCGAGCTGTGTGGATCATCCAGCCCCACCCTTATCTTTCACCGTCTGGTGGGGTCTTGTTTCAGCCAATGAACCCTTAAGTCTAGTAAGATGAGAGTGCAAACTTCTCTTTCCCTTCGCCTGTGCATAAACTGGGGAACGCTGTAATGGAGCCACATGATGGAAGGAGGAGCGTTCCTCAGTAATTAAGCTCAGCCTACAACAGCACAGACTGAAGCACCTCCCACTCTCTGGATGATCCTCGCAGCTCGAAGAGAAATGGCGTGTCAGGTAAGAACCAACGTCCATTCTCTTGAGTTCTGTACTTAGTAACTCATTGAGCCAGTTTGTTTTTTTAAATGAACTTGAAATAAAAAGATATAACTGTTCTTGTACAAGAAAGGCAAGATGTATTTTGTGGATAGTGTCAAATGGAATTTAACCACTAGATGTCACTGGACTTACTCATATGTGGGTAAATTCAGTGTTAGTGTTTAAGTGATTTTTTTCCCCCTCCAGGTCACAGAAAAATGATAAAATTTAACCTTTATGATTTCATAGCTGTTCATGGTTAATCAACATGTGGATGTTTGTTGCTATAAAATATATTAATGGATTTTCTTTCTTTTTAATGATTAAAAAAAATAAGGTATTTTTATTTAGGATAAATCTGTCCATGGCCATTAAAATCTGGATAGAAGTTACATATTCATCAGGAGTTCACTTTGGAAATGCCAATTGTGCAACAAAAAGGTGGGGGGGGAATCATACTCTTCATGTTGTCTTTGAGGACGCCTAAAGACAACTGGACTCTTAATGAAACCAAATGCAGGATTAAACAGACCTTTGATTTGTCCCACCAGAGCTGCTCTTATGTCCGTATATGACTGAATAGTTCTCCAAAATAGCAGTCACCAACTGATGGGCTGTGAGAAAATTTTGGTGGGCCACAGAGAAATCTCACCCCCAGAGCACCCAACTAAGGCAATTAATCCAGGGTGTGCAGAAACACAAGGCTGTGCCACCCACATTGCCCGCAGGAATCCTCCCCACCCATTCACTCCTTACCCAGCAAACTTGCCTGCTAAATTGCTATTTTTCCTTTTTTTTTCCCCTAACCATCATCTGTTCTACTGTGCCAGGAGATTTAGATTAGCGAGAAAGCCGGAAATGATGGCATTTCTTGTTTTCTAGCTAGTCTTTAGATCTTCGGCTCTGCTTTTAAGCATAGCTGAATCTCCCTTAGGACTGAAAGTTCTATTGTTCAGTGCAGACTCATAACAAGCAAATTTTATGTGACAGACTCAGGTAGCCGATGGCAGATAGATAGATCATTGAATGATTCTGTGAGCAACTCAATCTTCCTGCCTGCTTTGCCTGATTTTGGATAAAAGTTGCTATTTTTTTTATTAAAAAATCAATATTTATATAAATATTTATAATATTTACATACAAGCCATGCCCAGCCAGTCACATGACCACCAAGCCACAATCACAAATTAGGCCACATCCACAGAACCGGTTAGTGGTTCCTGGGATTTAAAATTATGAGTTTGGTGGTCCCTGAGGTCCAAAAGGTTGGCGACCAAGATTGGGTCTAGATTGATTTGTAGAAATCCTTTGAACAAAACCCTAAGTTTTATAAATCTTTTTTTTTTTTTTAAATAACATCCCATCCTGTGGCACATTAAAGATCATCCATTATCTTATAACATGAGTGCTGGAAATAATTTTGTTTCTGCATTTTGATAGTGGTACAATGTTGCTTTTAAATTTTGGACTCAATTTTAGCCAATTTGTATCTTATTGAAAATTGGAAGCGCCGGTTCTCTGTTTTAGTGTTAAATGATTTGGAAATCTCTTTCGGTTTCTTTGGCAGGAAACCATTTTATTTCTTTCTAGTTTCTATAGTCTCCTGCGGTCAACTTTTGATGCTGCTAAGCAAAACCAGAACATTGACAAAGTTGTCCTCTACCCACCTCCCAATTTGGCTTCATTTTTTGTTGTTATTTTGCATTTTGAAGGAATGTTGAAGAAAAAGTTAATTTTTATCCATTCATTCCCTTTCATTATCCTTTGCTTCTATTTTAGCTGATCAGATCAATTCATTCCAAACTCAATTACACTATATTTCAATTTTGATGGATCAGATCAATACATGCCAGACTTCAAGCTTCCGTAGATCAATAAAGTGCTCTCATGTTTCTTTTTCTTGCAATTCAAGGTAGGGTGACAGTTTAGTTGGTTGAGATTTTTGTCTGATTGTGAGAGGCAGAAATAGAATTGAAAACATTTTGCTGCTGCTAGCTTAGCTGGTTTGCAGCAGCCTTCTACCACAGTTAATGGTCTGATTTGCATTTGTTCTAGGTTCAAAACGGTTGCCCTCAGCTTACCCTTCGAGCATCCCTTAGATAGGAGACTTGCTGTTAAAAGGAAACGCAGTGCTCTTCTGGAGGGTGTGTACCTATGAGAAACAGGAAGTTGCTCAGCAACTGCCTGTGTAAAGTGAGTTCTAGTGCTGGTCTGTGCAGGTGTGTTAGCCACACTGCTCTACAAACTTTTCCCAAGCATCTTGGCAGCTGAGCTGCCATTCAGCAGAAACTTTTCTGGGGGGTGAACAGGAGAGAGCGGAATGACTACGTTGCAGTTGAAAGAATTATCTCATTCAGGTCTATACAGGAGAAGACGGGATCGCCCAGATAGCCTGGGTCTTCAGGAGTTACCTGAACAGAAGCTAAGGTGAGTGGTAGGAAAAAATGCATTAATGGTTAACCGGAGCTCAGCACGTTTTATTTTGGCAATAGTTTCAGCAAAAATAATCACTACAAGTCGGCGGATTGTAAGAATGTTAGTTGCAAGACGTGCATGATCGGAAATAGTCACGAAGCAGATAATTTTGGGTGGAGTTAGGAGGAAAGAGTATTTGGAAAGCACCTCATTAGTTTGTTCATTAAGCTAAATGCTACACACATACTAGCAAGTGACAGTACAAAGTGGCCACAGACCTTGGATTACAGTTTATTTTTCTTCACAATGTTTTCGTTTTGGGCAATATTTTAAAAATAATTCTTAGTCAGCAAAACACAGTTGCCGTGAAAGAAAGACTTCCTTTCGGGAGTTGAATGGGGTTAATCTATTATTCAAAGAGGGGATTTTGTTTTTTAAAAAGATGTGTTACTTGTTAGATCATGCTCTTCTTTTTTTCTTTCTGGATTGGATATTTTTGTTGAAATGCTTCTGACAAAAGAATGCAGTAAAACCACTTACAGTGGGAAGATAACAAAAAAAGGTAATATTTGTGATATGGGCTGGAGTCCAAAAATTGAATATCTTTTTTAATGCAATATTATTTTTTCTTCCACCATGAATACACTCTTTTTAAAATACTGACTTTGAAAATATAGGTCAGTGAAAATCCTGTTACTTTTTAAAATGAACTCAATGTTTTAGATTTTAACCTAGTGCCCTTATCTTACAATTCAAAAAGAAAGAACTCTCTGAATAAATGTTATCAAAGGCATCAATTAAAAAGAAGGCTTCTGGATGTCTGTAGAACTACAGTTTGCTCAATTCTTTACTGTCAATAATAAAATTGCAGAATTGTTTATGGTATGGAATAAAACAAAATAGCCTGTAAAAATAAAAGACACTCATTTAAAAAAAAACCCTGCCAGTTCAGAAAAAGGTTTAGAGGATAATAGCTGATTAACTGGAAGCCAAAACCACCAGCCCCTAGAAGTGAAGGGAGTTTTTTTGTAGTCAAATAAGCACCATCCACATATGAGAGATGTCACACGTTTTGGGGGTTCCCAACATAGCTTAATATACAAATAGTCCTCATTTACCAACTACTCATTCAGCAACCATTTAGAGTTATGACATTGCTGTAAAAGGAGATTTACAGTTGTCCTTGAAGTAGTATCCCTGGAGTCATATGGTCACAATTTGGTTGCTTGGTAACCAACATGTATTGACAGTCCATTGACTTCACTTTCTCTCAGTTTACTCTCCTTCACAGGGTTCTTGTATAGATGAAATGAAGAGAGAACTCCTAGAGGAAAAAAAGTAGGATTTAATTCTAATAAGTGAATAAATAATGATAGGCAACCCAGGAGCCTTGAAACATGATACATTCAGTTCTTCTTCAGACTCCACCAGATTGGTCAGTTGCAAAGAATTATGGGAAGTGGCATTCCTGGGTTACTGTCTTGTATTAGACATATAAGAAAGACCCAGGTTCAAATTATCACTCAGCATAATATCATAAGATTTGCTATTTGTCGGTTTTATCTTTATTTTTTAGAGGAGAATAATAATGATGATTTTGCCGACCCAAATTCTTTAAAGAAATGGTGGGAAGTATATAGCTTACATGGGAATTTAGATAAGCTTACTTGTATTTTGTGATTAATATTAAATCAATTTTCAAAGCTGTTTTTCATTATGAATTGGTTTTTATTGCTCTCTTCTTTGGATTTGTTTTTAAAAATCAACTACTATAGAAATGGAACATATTACAAAGTTGTGTGTATTTCAAAAATTAGAATAAGAATGATATTACAGGTTTTTGGGGCACATTGATGTGAACTCTCAGATTTAATCTTCAGGTCAACATTTAAGTATTTAATAAAATACTTTTGGTGCATCTTGGAAATATTCTGCAGTTGCATTGGTTATCTTTTCATTTCAATTAGTGTTTTGGGGAAAAGATTACCGGTAAGTTTATTCACAAAACTTGTGATTCTTTTTAGCTATGATTTTCCCTTAAATTCAACAGTCTACTGTTGTGAATGAATAATACCAATAAAGTTATCTTGAGCTTGAAGTCAAGTGCAGAGTTCTGGCCCTGCACTTCTGATTGGCTGTTAATGGCAGGATCGCATTGGTCCGTTCAGGAGCATCTGATTGGCCATTAACAGGCCATTCCCATTGGTTAACGGAGCTAGCGCTCCAGGTTTGCTATTGGTTGAATAGTTAATAAGTTGCCTATATAAGGAAGGCTATAGCAGCCCTCCAGTTTGAGCTGTCACAATATGTAAGTAAAGAGTTTGAAGTTCACTGTTTCTACCGGCTCGTCTCCATCATTCGCACCCATGCTCCAGACTTAACACTGGCGACGAGGATGGGATTGGATGACATCAGAGCCAACTAAGACAACTAAGCACGTGGCTGAAGCGCACAACGGTGGAACCATGTCTGGCGGCGTAGTACCACCCGCTCCGTTCGATCCAGCTCAAGAGGATTGGGAGTCCTACATGGATCGTTTTCAAATGTTTTTGGAAAAGAATAATCTGAAGGATGCCACACCCGGGAAGAAACGGGCGGTATTTCTAATGCACTGCGGCCCAACGGTATTCAAAATGGCTAAGGCATTAGCGAAACCGGCGGAAGCGAAGGCCATGGACTGGGACGTCCTCGAACCGCTACTAAGGGCCCACTATGCACCAACCGTTCCAACGCTCGTAAGACGACATGAGTTCTATCAAAGAAACCAGTGGAAAGGGGAAAGCATCGCCGATTTCGTTGCAGACCTCCGGAACTTGGGAGGCCTTTGCAATTTCACTGACCTAGAAGAGGCCTTCAGAGACCGAGTAGTCCTCGGGTTAGACGCTCTAAACGTACAGAGCAAAATAATGGCAAAAGGTGACATTAGCCTTGCCGATGCCATCGCTGAGGCTACAGCAGCGGAGGCGACCAAGAAGTCGGCTGCCCAACTACACCGAAATCGCGCTCCAGCACACCCACCGGCCGGCGAAGTTTCACCTAACGCAGAAGGGCAGCTGCAGACGGCCCACCATGAGGACCTCTCTTCATCGTCAGACAGCAACGAAGAAGAGGTCCATCGCCTGCGGTCCGATCGGGACCGTTACCCGAAGTTCCAACAACTGTGCACTGGCTGTGGGGCCAACCATCACCGCTCCAACTGCAAATTCCGCGACGGGCTCTGCCACGAGTGCAGGAAACGAGGCCACATCGGATGGGTCTGCAGAAGCCTCCTCGGACCCAGCCAGACCTCTAAAGGAACCAACCTCCGCCAATCGACAGGGAATCGCCCTGTAAGGCAAGAACCAGTAAACCACTCCTACAGAAACCGACCCGTGAATCGTCTAGCGAGATGGGAAGAGGCCCACCAAACACTCACTATTGGCCATGCCTCTTCACTAGACGCTAAGAAAATTTGGGTCAACGTGAACATTGAAAATCGTCCCTGCCAAATGGAAGTTGACTCGGGATCGTCTCTTTCAATGGTCTTATGGAAGATCCTCAAGCAACTCATCTCCACTATCCGGTGCCAAGAGCTTCAATTCCAATGGCTCATGTTAAAGGACTACCAGGGGAACCGAATTCCAGTCACAGGATCCAGTCGAGTCCGGGTTGAATTCAAGAACCGCACGGCATACTTACCCCTGACGGTGATCGAAAAGGACTGGCCTAGTCTGTTAGGCCTGCAATGGTTCGCACCACTCGGCATTGAAGTGGCTGGCATTAACCGAATCGGCAGCAGTGACTGGGAGGAAGACCTCACCCATGAATTCAGGGACGTCTTCAAGGAAAAGCTAGGTGAGTACAAGGGGACCCCGATATCCTTTAGCCTAAATCCAAAGATAGCTCCCATCCGCCTGAAGCCTCGTCGCGTTCCGTTCGCTCTAAAGCCAAAAATCGACGAGCAGCTTGATAAGTTGATTGCCCAGGGAGTGTTAAAGCCAACTGACCACTCCCCATGGGAAACGCCGATTGTGACACCAATTAAGCCGGACGGCTCCATTAGAATTTGTGGGGACTACCGAGCCACCCTAAACCACGCCCTGCAACAGAATCCATATCCTGTGCCGGTGGTACAACACCTCCTCCATTCCCTGGGGGGTGGAAAAGTCTTCACTAAACTAGACTTAGCTCAGGCTTATCAGCAACTGCCGGTTGACGAAAAAACGGCACAGGCACAGACTATCGTAACACACCGAGGTGCCTTTAAGTGTACGCGGCTTCAATTCGGAGTCAGCGTGGCCCCAGGGATCTTTCAGAGCCTAATGGAGAGACTATTACAGGGGATCAAGGATGTTGTCCCCTATTTTGACAGTGTGCTCATTGCCGCCCCCACTCCAAAAATCTTACGGGAGCGTTTAAGACTGGTATTACGAAAATTCCAGGAAGCAGGCTTGAAAGTCAAAAGAAATAAGTGCAAACTGTGTACCGATCGTGTTGAATTCTTAGGGTACTTAATTGACAGTCAGGGTATTCACCCTACCGATAGCAAATTAAGAGCAATAAAAAACGCTCCCAGACCCCAGAACAAGACTGACCTCCAGGCGTTCTTAGGCCTCATCAATTTTTTAATGTATTCTTGTCGCACAAGGCGACTGTCGCTGAACCTTTACATCGTCTATTAGATAAAAAATCAATTTGGGTATGGGGTCACAAAGAAGAGCAGGTGTTCCGTAATGTGAAAAAACTACTGACTTCGGACGCCGTACTAATGCAGTACAATGACACTTTGCCGGGCCAACTAAAGGCCACACGTTTTTATTAACTGTCGACGCCTACTCGAATTGGCTCAAGATTCACCGAATGAGCAACACAACCACTGACGCGGTCATCAAAAGACTGGAAAGACTGTTTGCAACCCACGGATTACCAGATGTTCTGGTATCCGACAACGGGCCCCAGTTTACCGCGCTGTCTTTTGAGCAGTACCTGGCTGACCGCGGTATCCGACATGCGCTCACTTCACCTGCACACCCTGCTGCCAACGGTAGGGCTGAGCGCATGGTACAATTCGTCAAAAAGACTCTCCAAAAGACTGACTATGACAACATCGACGAGAAAATCAACTGAATCCTTTTCCTACAGCACATCACACCTCACTGCGTCACCAACAAAACTCCCGCTGAGCTGCTGATGGGACGAAAGCTCCACTCCCACCTCGATCGGTTACACCCAGCTTACGAACCGGAAAAACCACTCGGATCCAGTTCAGGTAGGTGATTTAGTATTCGTTAAAAACTTATCGGGCGATCCGCTTTGGATAGAAGCGACCGTAATTCGCGTAACTGGCCCAAGATCATACCTCGTTCAGTGCCCTGACGACAGACTTTGGAAGCACCACATAGATCAACTACAATCGCGGCTACCGTCGCGCACTTCCGAACTCCCTTGTGACCAAACTGGGGGGGGGGAGATACAGAGGAAAGCAAATCGCAATTAGAAGGAAACCTTTTTGAAGAAACCGATAATGGGACTGAAATGCAGGAACAGGAACCAGGGACCGGAGTGAGTTCACCTCAGGGAATGGCCAGTGATATTGGTGATGATGGGAACACGAACTCAGAACCAGAGGCACCCCTACCGATAAACAACGATCTACCTCAGCAGAAGTGCAGCCAACCGCCAGGCACTTTGCAAAAATCGAAAAGACTAACAAAACAGCCGTCCTACCTTAAGGACTATGTAACCGCGCCCCGTGGGCAGAAGCCAGGGGAAAGGGGTGTTGTGAATGAATAATACCAATAAAGTTATCTTGAGCTTGAAGTCAAGTGCAGGGTTCTGGCCCTGCACTTCTGATTGGCTGTTAATGGCAGGATCGGATTGTTCCGTTCAGGAGCATCTGATTGGCCATTAACAGGCCATTCCCATTGGTTAACAGAGCTAGCGCTCCAGGTTTGCTATTGGTTGAATAGTTAATAAGTTGCCTATATAAGGAAGGCTATAGCAGCCCTCCAGTTTGAGCTGTCACAATATGCAAATAAAGAGTTTGAAGTTCACTGTTTCTACCGGCTCGTCTCCATCATTCGCATCCATGCTCCAGACTTAACATCTACCTTCTTTGAGATACATTGCATCCTAATTACAAAGTAATACATTTATAAATAAACATGTGCAATTAACTATGTGCAGTTCAGGAAACTTCTGTTACAACTGTATTACAAGCAGTTCATGCAAATTGGCATACTAACATTGTTAGCTGCCAAAGTGTACAGGTGAAACTCGAAAAATTAGAATATCATGCAAAAGTTCATTTATTTCAGTAATGCAACTTAAAAGGTGAAACTAATATATGAGACAGACTCATTACATGCAAAGCAAGACAACTCAAGCTGTGATGTATCATAATTGAGATGATTATGGTTTACAGCTCATGAAAACCCCAAATCCACAATCTCAGAAAATTGGAATATTGTGAAAAGGTTCAATATTCTAGGCTCAAAGTGTCCCACTCTAATTAGCTAATTAAGCCATAACACCTGCAAAGGATTCCTGAGCCTTTAAATGGTCTCTCAGTCTGGTTCAGTAGGAATTACAATCATGGGAAATACTGCTGACCTGACAGTTGTGTAGAAATCCATAATTGACACCCTCCATAAGGAGGGAAAGCCTCAAAAGGTAATTGCAAAAGAAGTTGGATGTTCCCAAAGTGCTGAATCAAAGCACATTAATAGAAAGTTATCTGGAAGGGAAAAGTGTGGAAGAAAAAGGTGCACAAGCAGCAGGGATGACCGCTGATTACATGATCACGTTGCATGTAATGAGTCTATCTCACATATTAGTTTCACCTTTTAACTTGCATTACTGAAATAAATGAACTTTTGCACAATATTCTAATTTTTCGAGTTTCACCTGTATTAACTTGGGCTTTATGGCTGCACATTGAGAAATTGCTCTATGCTGAATACAGCCCACAGTAGTGTTCCTATGGGTGTATACAGTAAATTCAGAGTTTTGGGTCATTCTTCAGGAAAGCCACAGTTTGGGTGAGGTTGTTTCTTAAAGAAAACTTTGATAAAGGCCTAACTATGATGTTGGGTTTATCTCTTAAAAAGGATGGATGGATGGATAGATGAAGGAAGATAGATAGATAGATAGATAGATAGATAGATAGATAGATAGATAGATAGATAGATAGATAGATGACAAACAAACAGATAGATAGATTCCACTGTATTTTTCCTCCTCCCCCTACTTTAAAAATGCCTTTCTGATGCAAATTGAATGATCGCACTTGAAGTTCAACACAAGTTGTCACTAGCTTTGGAGTTAAGACGATTTCAGTGTAGCCTGTTATTAGGATATGAATTACAGTTGTGCCTTTAGGCCTTATCTGAGAGCAGGAAACCACTATTTTGGAAGGGGTGTGTATGCATATGTGCAGACAGATATTCTAAGAGAGAGAGAGTCTTACAAAAATAGACATTTCTGATGTGGCCTTTTCAATATCTCTTTTAAAAACACTAACAGTGCCTGCTGTTTTCCTTGTATTACTGACATTCACTTTTGTTTTATGTGGTTTATATTTATTATATTTCTATTGCTCAAAGGCTTGAGTAAATGTAGGGCATCACAGCCCTTCCTCCCATGTCCTCCCCTTACTTTTCCTTGTCTTTACCCTTAGCATGTTGCTTAATCATTCTTTAAAAATGCCATCAGAGTTACTCACTAGCCTGGCCCCAGAGTCTGCGTACAGTAGAAGAAATTGCACTCTCTGATATGACTGGCTGCCATGCCAGCAGCAGATCCTCCAGCCACGCTGAGTTTGGTCACTCATGATGGGAAAAGTGTGCAGGAGATAACAAGTATGTGGCAACAATACCTTGAGTGAAACTGGCTTATCTGTCCCGTGCAGCACATTTTATGGCCTTATACGCCTTTATACACCTTTAAGAAAAAGCCAAGGGTGATTGATAGATTGACCCAAAGAAGTTTTTGAATATGAAGTTAGAAAAAAATGCATGAAGAGATGCCTGAGAGTCTACATATATTATAATTCTGAAGTGCTGTTCTGATCCTGGAAGCAACTGCATTTTAGATTCAGATTTTGAATTTTAAACAATTTCATGCAGTTGTTAGGTCATTAGATTAAGAAAAACAAAATCAAACCCTATTATTCTCAACTTGCTGTTCTCTTCGTAGAAAATGAATGTAAATTAAGCATACAGAGTTTTGTTGTTTTTAGTTTATGACCAAGAAATTTGATTTCATTTACAGATAAATTGACATCTTTCTTTTGTGATCAACTGATCGGGAGTACTGTACGGTGTAGCATGGGAAAGGAAGTGGCATAAGGGAGGAACTACAGCTCAAAGGAATATTGTTTGTATTTTTTTTATATGCAGGAGTTCTCTGATTTAATTCCTAGCATCTCTAGTTGTGAAAATTAGATGGCGGTTGATTTGAAGACTTCTTGAAACGTTAGAGAGTTGTGACCACAGCTACATGAACAAATAAAATCTAATCTGAAAGAAAGCTAATTTAAGGATTAGCATTTCCCTGGCAAATAATTCCCAAACAAACTAGGACTTTCTGTGTAAGTGTAAATCGATATAGAAACCTAGTTTAGGCTAGTTTTAGCTGGTTCAGGTTAACATTTTTTCTTCCACAATATTAAGAAATTCTAAGATTTTTTTTCCCCCTTTCTTTGCTTTTATTCATATTTTTTGTCATTCCTTTTTTAAAAAAAAACCCATTTTAGGCAAGCAGTAACAAACTTGGTCATTTCCTGATGTTCACAATTCCATTGACCATATTTGCTTGGATTAATGTGAAAACCAGCAGTTTATTTCCTTAGTAAGGGAAAAGATTTTCCAATAGATTCTTGCAAAACAATACTATATAGCCATCTAATTAAATGATGCCGTTAAATGATGAAATAGGTTTTTATGCATTCTGTCAGATGAGAACTTAAACTAAGCTATTTGTACTTGGCTTATTAGATATTCATATATGGCTGTTTATATTGACTTCAATAGGAAAACCATTTTTAAATGTATTTCAATATTTTCTTGTATATTGTTTGGGAGAGATTCTGCCTACTAGAAACTAAACAACATTTCACTTCGAATCAAATCACCCTTCATTTTATGCTGCTACAGAATTGGCCTTGTCCTAAGTTTCCATATTAATCAAAAACCTTAGATGAAAATGGTAATTTCTGAATAGGTTCAAGTGGGAAAAGGCAGTCTACAAAATGTTGAGAGCTCAACATGCTGGGATTTTATCAGTAAGCGCATGCATTTTGAATTTATGGTCCCAAACAAATTGGATGCTAGTATAATTAATGTAAGAGCAGTGCAAAGTCCATATCCTATGTGAAGCTTTTAGTGCCTTCTGTAGGCCCCTAAGCTTCTGTGATGAGTCACATAGAACAGGTTGCCAAGGTTTATACCAAAGGTGGGGAACCATGGTCCCTTTATGACCTTATCTCCCACAATTCCTGAGCCAGCCATAGATAGAATAGAATACAATGCAGCAAAGATACCATTAGTAATAGAGAAGTAAAAGGCACTATTTTGCCAAGACCTCTAAAACATCCAGGAGCACAATATTCTGAAAAATGTTCCAATTAGCTTAGATGTAATTCCTAAATATTGTTATTTTTAAGTTACAGTTACACTGTATATTGCTATGCCTGGTGTGTGTGTGTGTGTGTGTAGAGAGAGAAAGGCAGAGGCAGAGATCCTGTATACTTCAGTGTTTTGTACACATCCACAGTGTCCTTGAAAAAAGTTTGCTTAATAAATCCACTCTCAACATTGCTTAAACAACTACTGAAACTTATCAGTTATCTGCTGAATATAAATTAACCTTGGCTAGTCTGTTTATATTCTGTTCTAGTAAACAGTGAGTTTTCCCAGCATGCTGAAATGGAACACTTGTCCTTTCAAGAATTTTAAAATGGAGCAAATTATTGCTTTTACAACTCATGCCATATCATTGGCATAAGCAATATATTACAGCAAAAGCCTGGTAACTGTTCTCAGCATTGTTATTTTGAGCATTATATGCGGCAAAGGTGAGTCATTTTGGTCTAGTGCAGGGGTGTCAAACTGGCATCCTGTGGGCCGGAGGTATCACGCGTAGACCATGCCCACCCCAGCTCCACAAATGGGAAAAACATTGCGAAATGTCATGTGATGCTAGCGTGACATGCTGAGTTTGACATCTGTAGTCTAGTGGCTAAGCTGGCAAAGAAAGGCTAGAAAGCAGGAGACCCTGAGTTCAAGTCCTATTAAATTCAGCTGGGTGACTGGATCAATGACTCTCAGGCTCAGCCCAACTCAATTCACAAGGTTGTGATTGCAGGGAAAACAAACAACAAGCCACATAGGACGAGGAAGGTGTGCTCAGATATGCTCAGTGCCTTGGTTAGTTATAAAAATAATAAAGGCAGGATACAAATAAATAAATAAAATGTAGTGGTTTGACTTTAAAGCTTATGATCAAGTGTTTCGTGTAGTGCATTAGAGTAGGGTTTTATTTAAAAGCTTCCATGATTAACAAGATCTTAAGCATTTCCAAGATTTCATCTCATACACTGTTTATGAAGATATTGTTTACATTTATTTTAAATCACATTCATTTAAAAATCCCCTGAATGTCATGGAATAAACTAAGTTGGAATCTCTTTCTCTGATTAACTTGAAGACAGGGAGATTCTCTGGAGGAAAACTCAGAGAAAGTTCTATTTAATTGCAATATACTGTATTTACAAAATCATAATTGGCTAATATAATTGCATAAATGACATAGATTATGTAAGATGCATCAGTTGTATTGTGACATGTCTGACACAAATTACAATATGTAGTTTGCCTGATGACATGGTATCTGGAACCTAATAATTTGAATACTGTACTTCTGCATGATATATGACATTTTTTTCAGAGTAATGCACAATAAGTACTCCAAATATGAGTGATGGGGCAAACACAGCAGACCTTCAGCCTTCTTTTTTGTAGTCATAGTTATTTGGAAAGTTTTACCTTTTAGCTCACTTTTGGATGCATAAAGAAAAAAAGCATTTCAGCCCAGTCCTAAACATTATAATCATTATCATGGATTCATTTTTCTGATAAGCCGATGTAGAAAGAAGATGCACAATATGATTTTATCCATGTCCACTCAGACATAAATCTGCTATACACAGTGGGACTTACTTTCTAGTAAGTATATTGTTGCGAATGGGGATTCTTTTCCATTAAGTAGGTGTACAATTGTATTCTCAACAGACTGCATCAAACTTGGTCATACTTGGAAGCCTATTTAAAACTGTGGAGTTTGTTAATCAGAACTAATTAATAACTTACTGAATTTAATACAACCTGTCCTCATTATTTGCAGATTCCGTACTTGCAAATTCAACTACTCACTATTATTTATTTATACCACAAAATCCATACTTGCAAAATCCATACATAGATAGGCAGAGTGATAAAAACTTTGAATTCCCAGCTGGTATTTTCAGTATTTGCTAATTCATTGTTCACCACGATTTTATTGCACATAACTAAAGCAAATAATGGGAATTGAATGTACACCTAAGCTAGATATCATTAATTGGAACGAGACTGAGATATAATCAAACAGTTTTTATAGGGAGTCCTTGACTTATGACCAGAATTTCCATTAGCAAACAGTGCAGTTCTTACGTGAGTTGTATTGTATGCCCTTTTTTTTGCTATGTTTGTTAGGCAAATCACTACAGTTGTTAAGTGAATCATGTGGTCAATAAGCAAATCCAGCTTCCCCTATTGATTTGCTTTTTGGAAGTCAGCTGGGAAGATTGCAAAGCATGATCACATTGATCCCAGTGTGCTGAAACCATTCTAAATACATGCTGGTTGCTAAATGCCCAAATTTTGATCAAATGACTATGGAAATGTTGTGGCAGTCATAAGTACGATGACCAGTTTTAAGTCCTTTTTTCCCAGTGCCACTGTAATTTTTTTTAAAAAAAAAACGGTTTTTCAAATGCTTGTAAATTGAGGACTACTTGTATATTCTCCCTCTCTCTGTAAGTAAATACTATAAGATTTGTAGCATATTAAAGTTGGACCCATTTTGATGGCATATTCTACATGTATTTTCTCATCTTTAATATGCTACAAGTTTATTTGGCAGCGCTCTTCTATGAAAAAAAAAAGCTGTCAGACAGTCTGTGATATTGTAATTACATTTCAAATCCATGATTGTCACATGCCTTGTTGAAGTATTGTTTTACACTGATTTAATTAATTATTCAAACAGTAGAGTTGTGATTTACAAATAGTTTTGGTAGGTTAGAAGTAGATTATGGTGGAAATAGCTCTCTATCATTATCTTCATACATTACACCTGCTAAAGTATTATTATTTAATTTTCATGATAGATAGATAGATAGATAGATAGATAGATAGATAGATAGATAGATAGATAGATAGATAGATACCGTGTTTCTCATAAAATAAGGCCGGGTCTTATATTTTTTTGAGTCATGAAAAAACATCTAGGCTGTCTTTTCGGGGGTGACTTAATTTCCCCCCTTGCATCCTCATCTAGAGCGCCCCGTGGGCAGCCTTGCCACCAGCCGCTCCTAACGGGTGATCATGGCGAAGTGCAGAGAGCTCCCTACTCCCACCAAACACCTTTGCTGCAGACCCAAGACCTTTGGCACCCGCCGCTGTTGCTTTCCCTTCTGCCCATTCCACCGCCACATTTGGAGCTGCCGCTTCCGTGTTTGGAGTGCCGCTAACATTTGGAGTGCTGCCGCCATTTGGAGTACCACTGCCACATTTGGAGCTGCCGCTTCCGTGTTTGGAGTGCCGTTGCCATTTGGAGTGCCGCCACCATTTGGAGCACCGACGCGACGTTTGGAGCTGCTGCTTCCGTGTTTGGAGTGCCACCGCCATTTGGAGCACCGCCATCATGTTTGGAGCTGCCACTTCTGCGTTTGGAGCTGCCGCCATGTTTGGAGTGGCAGCGGCGCTCCAAATGGCAGTGGTGCTCCAAACAGCGGCAGTGCTCCAAACGCGGAAGCAGAAGTGACAGCTCCAAACATGGCGGCAGCTCCAAATGCGGACATGGCAACTCCAAACAGCAGCAGTGCTCCAAACAGCAGCAGCGCTCCAAATGTGGAAGTGGCAGCTCCAAACGCAGAAGCGGCAGCTCCAAATGGCAGCAATGCTCCAAACAGCAGTGGTGCACCAAACGTGGAAGTGGCAGCTCCAAACGTGGCGGCGGCATGGGCCGAAGGGAAATCAACAGCGGCAGACGCTGAAGGTCTTGGGACTGCCACAAAGGTGCTTCGCAGGAGTAGAGAGCTCTCCGCGCTCTGCCATGATCGCCCCTTAGGAGCAGCTGGTGGCAAGGAATTGCTGCCCATGGGGCGCTCCTAACAGCAAGTCCCCCCGCCCTTCCCCCCATTTTGCATGTTTTAAAATAAGCCTAAATTTGGGGGGAGGGGCTTAATTTCATTTTATGCCTAGAAAACAACTGGGTCTTCCTATTGGGGGAGGTTGTATTGTTGTAGAAACACGGTAGATGGATGGATAGATAGATAGATAGATAGATAGATAGATAGATAGATAGATAGATAGATAGATAGATAGATAGATAGATAGATAGCAACTTGTTTACAAAGAGAAATCTAAGAGTCTTTGCATTCTGTTTAGCAAAGCAATCAAATCAATATTGCCCTTTCCATTTTTGATGAAGGTCAGTCTTCAGTGTGGTACCTCCAATGGAGTCGTTATTATAATAAGAATGTAATATCGAGCCAGAAAGTCTGGTGTTGACATTTACTCCAACCTTATAAGGAGCATGAAGGACATATGAGAAGTCTCATGGCAAGCTTCACCTAGATTAATCAAGGTTTTAATTATAGTACCAAATGAAATGTTCAGTTCATTCATTGTCTTAACATTAGAAGTTTCTTGTTTTAAGATAATTTTTGAAAAAAAAATTATAGTAATTCTGCTGTGATAGAAATGCAGCTTAATACTTTAAAAACTTCTGATTAAAAGAAGTGTCCAAGTATTTGTGTATCCAACTTTCACTGTAGCATGAAAGTTTAAATTGCAGCTCAGTGAACTGAGTAAATTAAATCAATGAACTGAAATTGGTTCTGTCAAATTCCCTGTATCATGTGCCTTGTCTTGTGCCTTGATTCCTAAGCAAAATTGTAATAGAATAACATGAAATGTTAAATATACACAAGAACTGAAACAGAAAAAACTATTGTTCATTATAGCATACTTCTTATTTTTTCCTGTAGTATTTAAAGAGATCTTGATATTGTTTTGATTCTTGAAATAATTCTATGGCTGAGTTCACATATAGTATTAAATATGGATTTTTAATTATGTGACTAGATTCACATATAATGTTACATCATAATTTCAAGGATCACAAGCTGAAAACAAACAACCCATCTTAGAGTTAAACATCCTATAAGCTGAAAATAAATATATCACATTAGCCTATAGAAGAGCATTAGGTATAAATCAGCCCAATATGAAGGTGATTTTGTGTCAATATTAGGAATTTGAAGTACAGTCCATGATTACTACAACATATAGTTCCCAAACATATCTATTTAATAGAAAATCTCCCTGAATTACATTTGAAGAAAAGTTCACAGCATGAATTTCAGAAACTGTTCAATGCTAGTTGCAAATTTTTAAAATGTGGGCCATGTAGCATAAATCATTTCCCTAGTTGCTTGTGGAAAATATTGGCAACGATGAACATATTTCATTTTTTTAAACCAAAAGAAGTTGTCTTTTGTTATTTGTTCTCTTTCTGCCTGAAATGCTGAAGAGACATTCACAAGTAGGTGACTAACAACCTCTGAGGCTTTAGTTGCATGATTGCCATATTCTTAAATATTTTATCCTTTAATGGTAAAGGATGTGTGTACCACTGTACAGTTCTGTAAAAAATGCTTCCATAAGCCATAGTTTTAAAAAGCTTTACTGTTAAGAAATAAGAGTGAAATCTCTAAATTTTACTGCTCTCACAAGCTCTTCCAACTGCTTTCCACTGCTTCAGTTAAAAAAATGTTGAAATACATTGATTGCAATGCTGAAAGGGCACAATGCTTATTCAACATATTTTCCATACCAATGCATCCAAACATCACACACATTAAATCAGTACTTGCTAAGCTTTCTTTCATTATCCAAAACTGCTTTGACAGAAAGTCCTTTTTATCCAATGTAGGTTAAACAGTTTAAATTAATTTAAATGTGCTCCTGTGATTAGTTAATGGATTCATGTGTCAATACCCAAAGGAAAACTACTGTTGCCCAATTTGAGGTAATTCTCCAGGTTTGGGAAGCACTGCATTAAGTGATAGCAAATATTACTCAAATTCAAGAAGAAGGGCCAATTTATGGATAAACCATACCTAATAAGAATTATGCTATTTAAAATCTACTTGGGGCTGCAAGTTCTCTTTCTCAAGAAAAAGACATGTTTATTCAAGAAACAGATTACCACTGAGAGAGAGAAATCTTCTGAGGCTATTCTGTTAAAAATGGGACCTTTAAGGCAAATTGCCTTCCGGGGAATTCAGAACATGGAGATGCAGTTGACCAAAAATATACTACTAAAATAGCAGTATATACTATTAAAACTGTTTGATTGTTTGTAACCTTCAGTTGGGCAAAAAGTGCACCACAGGACAACAGTAGGTTAACCTATAGAATGAACACAAAATCTGGGTTTTACTACTCCATTGGAATTGAAACTTGGCAACACTGTGCTTGCATCAGCACCACTGCACTGTCGTATTGCCATGATTGGCTGAAATCATGTGATCACCATGAGTGTCTCCTTCATCATCTTTTCCACCTTCCTCTGATCCCTGCGCCCAATCATCTAGCACCAGTGCCTAACAGGAGAATGGAAATTGGCTGCCTTGGAACTGAGGCTGAAATTTGACATATCTCAACAGCAGTTGAAGGAAAGATGAGGGAGTAACTTTTTAGAGAACATGATGGCCTGGCAACTTTAGAGGATCCTGGATGAAATGGATTATCTGGACCCCTTCCGGTCAGGATTCAGGCCTGGTTATGGGACAGAAATGACATTGGTCGTACTTGTTGAGGATCTTTGGCAAGAGCAGGATGGAGGTGGTGCAACCATCCTCACTCTACTTGACCTCTCACTGGCCTTCAATACTATCAATCATGCTGGGGTCGGCTACAAGGCTGGGATTGAGTAGCACAGTCTTGCACTGGTTCAGCTCCTTTTTCCAAGGCAGGTTCCAATTAGTGTTAATAGGGAGTGAGAGGTCCTGGCCTAGCCGCTATCTTGTCCTGTGCCACAGAGCTCAGAACTCTCTCCACTCCTTTTTAATATCTACATGAAGCTGCTGGGTGAGATCATCCATGGGTTGAGGTATCATCAGCATGCAGCTTTATAGTTCTACCCCTGATGATCCAAGTGATGCTGTGGCTGCCCTCTTGCTGGCAAGGACGGTTGAAAACCACTAGAGTAAGTCTCCCTTACCTAAGCACCCTCCCTGCATCTTCCTCACACCTTTGAGCAGCCCCTACACATTCATTGCATGCCCCTTGCAGCCCCTCCTGGTGTTTCCCTCATGCCCCCCCTTCACCTGGCCACCAACTTGCTTCCTGCCAACTTGCTTGCAAGCCACCTAGGACTTGGCAACTTCCTGTCAGCTTCTCCACTGATTTGGTTGTGAGAAGCTGGCAGAAAGCTGTGTCACTTAACAACCATGGGATTCATTTAACAACAGCAACAGCAGGATTGTAGTTGCACATTTTTTTATTTTTTTAATATTTTTATTATGTATTTTTCCTTAATATACTTAACAGTTCCAATTATACAACATCGTTGTGTACTGGTTATATCAAATCCCTTCTCCACCATCGTATTATACATCCTAGTAAAACTATCATACAGTATAATCTCTACATCATGTCATACATCCTGATTATAACTATTATTTGCTTATGTCTACCATAATACACCATTACAATTCTCATTTTGTGTATTTCATACTACATTCACATACAATTCAATATTTCTTACAATGTTTATTCTTACATATTCCGCTATCACTGTATATATTTGTAATTTGTTAATCTTTCCTTATTTAACACTGATCTCTGCATCTATTATTTATACAATTATACAATATGTCCCATGTTAGGTAGTACTCTGATTCTTCTTTATCCTTCAGTTCCATTGTAAGTCTGTCCAGTTTGGCACATTCTAATATTTTTTATTACTTCCTCCTCCATGGGAATCCTTTCACTTTTCCAGTGTTGTGCGTATAAGATTCTAGCTGCAGTTATTATATGTATGATTAAATTATATCCTATGACTATTATTAAATGTTTACCTTATGATTCTTCGGTCTTGAAGAATGTATCTTTTCTTTTATGTACACTGCGAGCATATGCACAAAGACAAATTCCTTGTGTGTCCAATCACACTTGACCAATAAAGAATTCCACTCTACTTTACTCTATTCTAAATATGTGGGTCTTTTATTATATTTCCATTACTTTACAAAAAGAAATTCTGGTCCCAATTGCCATTGTAACTCGAGGACTACCTGTATTTATGGCATTTCAAGTCCTACAGTAACTGGTGTATAAATAGTCGAGCAGATAGAAATACTCAGACTTTATGGGCCTGTAGAGACTTCTGTGATAATAAAACAATGAAGTAATAGTTGGGTATTCTGGTTTCACACACTCATAATCATACTCCTTAACCTATTTTTTCATGTCCTTGGTATTCCTCAATTCTTCTGTCTGTACCTCCTTTGTACTTTATGCTACCATCTGTATCTTTTTATGAGTTTCTGTTTAATCTGAGATATTCATGCCTGGAGTTAGGTCTGCTATAAAAATTGTTTTCCAAAAACGTGCTGTTCCTGTTGAAACATTCCCAACTCAAGTATCTTCCCACAAATACATTATAGTAAACAAGAACCATTCCTACAGAAACTTAGCATGATCCGGTGACCTTTGTTAAAAGATACCATCAATAGGAAATGACTGCTTTGAACCTCATCTAAAAGTTCATTAAGACAGAAACTCATTGGATTATTTTAGGAGGATTGTATGATTCTGGTAGTGGTATTGCTGACTTGCAAAAGAGTTTCTTAGAAAAAATGCCATAGTGTTATTCTTACTGTTATTGTCATGAAAATACTTCTTTCATATAAAAAGGCATCCTATGGTGATACTATGTTCATGTATCTAATTGCCTAATTTGCTAAGGTGTTAAAACAGAAAAGATGCAACCTTAGATTCGTGTGTTCTCTAGTCAATGGGAGATGGAGAATTTGCAAAGGGTAAAGCCAATTTTCCTGAATGTGGTTTTCCTAACACAGTATTTCCTTCTAATCTTTGCAAAGGCATTAGCAGTCCTGATATAAATATAAAGACATGCCAGCATACTGGAGTAAGTTTTTCCACATTAAACAGTCAGTGACAATTAGCATGCCCAGGCTTACATTTTCTCTAATAGCATTGCCTTAGTCTAACTCTTGCTAATAGCAGTAAGTAGAAAAGATCATCTGTTCTGTGTAAACTGCTCTTACTACCTTCCAATGGAATTTGCTGCTTGGTTATTCTGACATCCCTAACCTCACAGTGACATTCAAACTGTTCTGTAACTGAACTTTTAACTTGAAGCTCTTCAAGCTGCACACAGCTCGATCCAGTTCTTAGGGCTTGTTCCTCTCCTTATTCCTACCTTCAGTGGTTTCTTCAGAGCTCTGTGCTCCAGTTGTTTTTCAAACAGTTGCAAATTAAGAATGGAATTCCAAAGCAGAGGAGATTCCTGTGCAATTCCAGAGAATGAAGAATTATCCGACATTCCTCAAACTGCCCAGGATAACTATGTGAACGAGGGCGAAAGAGCTATGTCAAAATTGCAGCGCAGGCATAGTGATGTAAAAATATACAAAGAAATATGTGACTTCTATGCAAAATTGTAAGTTTACCTTCTCAGTTGATCTGAGACCTAGGCTACTTGTGTTTCTTCAAGCATAGTTTTGATTGATGTTCATGTGACTGAGTGATATAGCATGACCCAGTACAAGATGTTGTGGAGGTTTTGTATATTAATCTGGGTGTTGTATGTACTGTATTATGTAATATGTGTATTTGTTTGTATTTGTGTATTTGTTCCAGAACTAACTTCCTTTATTGGACTCCTAATGTCCTCTTTGGGTGTATTACAGTCTACATATGAAGTGGCAATAGTCTATCTCATATATAGTATGAAATACTTGTCTGCAATTAAAATACATTTTCTAAATTCCACTGAAAATTCCTTATTTGGACTAACTAGTGTACAAGTAGCTATGCATCATAATCCTTTACGCAAAGAGAAAATGTATTTTCATATGGCTCATTTCCTAGTAAATATGTACCACATTGAATCCTGGTATAAAAATCCTATACATAGCTAGTTTGAAATGTTGGACTGTTTCCAGGGAAGTATATATAGGATTGTTTTTTAAATGGCAATCCAGGCTACTTTTAGCAGAATATAAATTCCATTGATCATAGTGAACTTTATCGGGGGGGGGGGGGGGGCTCTTAATAGTACATGCTACATATTTCAGACTTTCACAACAATATTGCAGTCAAAGTTTAATTTGAAGGAATTTTATGTTGCAAAAATGGGAGGAAGCTGCCAATGTGCATTCCACTTCATGATTATTATAGAGAGATTGTTTTGGAAATGCTGGCAAAATTCAGTGGCATCTGAAAATAAGCTATTCTGCAGCTGTCTCAATCCTGTATGGTAATACTGCGGTTACTATCCAATGTACTTCACTTAATGCTGAATGTGAGACTTGCAGTTTCTTAAATTACAAACTGTTTTAAGCGTAGATCCTCCATAGCAAGCATTACGTGTTGTTCTGTAGTTAGAAGCAAAGTGTTTTATTATGGATTCTAATCTAGGTTAAGATAACATTAGAATGCTTGCATGGCACTTCCCAAATTATTTATCTGTGTTTGTAGTGAGTGGAAATTGACTGGAGTATTCTTCTAAAATGTTAAGAATAGCTTGTACAGTCATCACACAGGGATGTGGAAAAATTCAGATAGCTTTTTTGGCACAATCAAAATCTACTTAAACATTTTTTTAAAGTTTTAGATCAGATACTTAGGATGGCATAGGCTCAAAAGAATTTCAAATTATTCCATGTGTGACAGTTTTCTTACAGTTTGATCAGTTGTATCAAATGTGCTACATACACTGAGATGCGAGAATTTGAATTTCTTTATGCAATTCATAAAAATATGCTGGAGAAAGCTACAAAATATGGACAAAGGATGCATAGCAATTGGATATTCTGATAAAATACCTGTGCATACGATTTTCTAATTTGTTCCTGCATCTTTTACACTGAGGAAAAGAGTGAGCTAGATATGTGTCATACAGCAAACAACTCAAACACTGATGCATCATTTGGATAGATTATTATCTCAATACCTATCCCACATAGCATGTTTAAATCAAAACTACTATAATCAGTGAGTACCCTTCTGTGATTACCCCATGCCACTGAGGAAAAGCACAGAGAGGCAGAAATGTGAGATCTCTAGGCCATACACATCTTTTGGTCTGACTACTGATCCATAAAATGAGGACCCAGATTGTTGGGGGCAATATGCTGACTCTAAACTGCTTAGAGGGCTGTAAAACACTATAAAGGATTTCTATAAGAACTGAACTTCCCATTGACTCCTTCTCTCCTTCAGCTGCTTAGTCTGCCTTTGCTACCAACATCTGATTTCTCAAATAGGAACCAGTGCTAACTGAAAAGGGGGCTTCTCCACTGGCTGGTAAGGCCAGCATACTACAAATGATTACCTTTCTTAATAAAACCCAAAGAAAAGACTTGCCTTCTATATTGCCAAGCTTGAATAAGCTGCCTCTTGTCGCAAACACATGCTCATCTGAATTAGGTTCTCATTCAGTTCTCTCTTGTTATAGCAACATGGCCAATGCTCTTGCCAATGCCATGTGTGAACGCTGCCGAGGAGGCTTTGCACCTGCAGAAAAGATTGTAAACAGCAATGGAGAGCTGTACCATGAACAGTGCTTTGTGTGTGCCCAGTGCTTCCAGCAATTCCCCGAGGGACTTTTTTATGAGGTCAGTTCCTTTGACTTGTTGCTTCTGCATTTAGAAATTAATCCTTGTTCCAATATTTTGTTTCAAAAATAGAAGATGACACTTTTGAAATCAGGTAGAGTTCAGTGATCTATCTTGCCTTGTAACCACAGTGCACTCTAGAACATCTTATATTAGAAATCTCAAATTTAACATTTGATAAAGCATTCTGGAAACCAGTTCCCAGCCTCACATAAGGTCAGCTTTTACCATCTTGCTTCTCTATTGGAGTGCTGGGCTCATAACTGCTGGAATTCCAAGATAATATAAATTTATTCATTCATTCAATAGTATCACTATTGACTCTGATGGCTGTGATTTTAGCAGCCTTAATACCTCTAGCAGCTGCTGTTAAGAAAGACTGCATTAGGTAAATGCATGTATCCATTTACTGTGTGTTAAACTATCGTGGATACTTGCAGTACTTTTATCTTTAGCTTTTTGGAGTCACCAAAAGTAAGTTGGGCAGCCAAAGAAATTTTAAAAAATAAATAAATATTTATCAACTTCCTTCAAGAGCTTAAAATTATTCCCTCTTTTTCATTTCAATGTTACAACAGTGTTATAAACTAAATCTGGGGTGGGGGTCTTCCAGTGAGAGTCATGGATGAACATGGATTTTAATTCTGGTTTCCTTGATTAACAGCACTCCATTCATGTCATCATAAGTTATCATTTGCAAAATTGGTCATGTAAAGCTTTTGTTTAAAGGACATACAATGCAGCAATGCACAAATGAATAATAGCAGTTTTCTCGAAGCTCGTATCTTGGTGTCAAAAAATCCAGAGTGACAAAGAAACAATGATTAGCTATCTACAAATGCTAACCAGGTAGTATTTTTTAATAAGGGAGATTCAGTTTTCAGAAGGATTGCATTTCTTGTTTTTCACCTTGTCTGGAATTCATATTCAATTAATTTTTCAACAGAGTCGTTTTGGGTATTGTGCTACAACCTGAAAACATATTGAGATTCTTTCTACAAGCTGCTGATTGTTCTAAGACACTATTCTAAGGCACTTGTGGTGAATCATAGAGATAACAGGAATTAAAATGTAATCCTGATGGAAATTTTTGCAACAGTCAAAATATTTCTGCTTACCTTGGTCAGGATAGCTTCCTAAAGAAGAAATACTGTTTCCTGAACTAGTACAAAATGATCATGCCCAACCAGCTGAGACAGATGAAAGCCAATTTTAACTTTACGTACATAGCCTGTATATTATTTCTTCTATGACAATGGAACTGCTCTGTTGTACATAATGTGAAATTTTAAGCAGGCTACAAAAAAGGTTTGGTTTTGATGTAACCAATGAACTCCCTGTCCCAGAAAGGATTCCTTGGTTTAATCCAGAGTTTGCAATCTTTTCCAAAGGTTGGATATTTTTATCTGGAATTTTTCCAGAGGATTTGCCCACAGTATACACAAGGATCTCACCTTCAAGGGTCTTGAACCATATTTAATTATTTGCTTTCTTTTGGCCCAAATTAAGAATGTGTATTATGCATTGATAGCACCAATACCTTACAATTGACTATTTTGTTTGAATGACCTATAATACAATCCTAACAAGATTTGTTTTATTGTGTTAGTTAAGGGTGTACCCAGAATTTGGGTAAATTCTAAAGGTATGCTGCTCTTTTACAGCAACTAGTATCTCGTATTGAGAGCCTGGACATGTGTCAGTCTCAAACAAATTTCATTGAAAAAACAGATATTTATAATAATCTCTTAATATTTTTAATAGATCAGTAAAATGAAAGTAGACACTTCCAGGAAATCAGGCATAATGAGTCTGTTTAGATACTCCTTTTTACTGTACAAGACTGAAAACATGCATATATTTATCTGAATTAGCATATAGTATTTGAACTATATAGTTCCTTTTTAATTCCTGCAAAATAGTGTGACCATTTAATACTAGTAATGCAGGAAGTACATTATTCTTCTGCTTCCTTACACATTGTATTTTTTTAGATTTATTTTTATTCTGCCTTTATTATTTTTATAAATAATTCAAGATAGCGAACATATCTAATTATTTTTTTCTCCTCCTATTTTCCCCACAAAAACAACCCTGTGAAGTGAATTGGGCTGAGCGAGAGTGATTGGCTTTAAACATGAAATAACTTTCATGTTTAAAGCAGGATTAGAACTTATTATTCCTTGGACATATGCCCTCTTAAAGTACTTGTAAGTAAGAGCACTTATAGGTCATTTGGATTAAATCTTACATCTGAATGTCCAGAGTGTGCTCTGGTAGAGTTATAATGAACTATTTAGATAACTGAACTTTAATAAACTTTTTTGTTAGAAGAAAAACTCAGAATCAAATTCAACTATACATGCTCACCAGTTTAACTATGGTTTTCTTGTGACAGTTCATGGGTGTAGTGGTTAAAGCGATGGCTTAGAAACCAAGAGACCGAGTTCTACTCCTGCTATTAATTTTTTCCTATATTTAGTTCACTGAAATGTCCTCTCAAGCTTTAAACTGCTGCTTTGTGTCTCGCAAATTTACTGTACACTTTCATGTTTGTTAGTAAACATGCACTAAATTGCTCAGGTTTGCGGTGCTAAATATTCAGCAGAACTCTCATTAATTCATTAATTTGGAAATATTCTTTGCAATTATCAAATTGCTTCTATATAAAAGTTACATAGGAACAAATGACATTCAGCAGATTTAAGTCCAGAGAAGCAGAGTTCCTAGAGTAATGATGGGATAGAACCAATTAAACAAACATGCATATTTACATAATAGGATTATCCATAATATCAGGCAGTCTGATATCATCATGATGCCATGGAAATGGCTTATTTATTTCACATCTGCTTGAACATAAACTCTGTTTATTCTAATACATTATCACATAATTTGGAAAAAAGGTGATGTTCTCTAGGGCAAAATAAAGGCCGGACACAAACATTTCCATCTTTCCAAAACCATTTGCCTAGCGCTCCCTTTCAGGAAATGTAAAGGACGGAAGAAATGTATAGCTGACAAAATATGTTTCCTGCATTGAACGCTAAACAGATGTTCATGGTGAGAATGTCTCTTGATTTGTGCCCAGATGTTGATCATTTCATCAGAAGCATCATTCCTTACTTACTTACATTATAAAGTGTACTATGTAAGTGTAGCTTGATCAAATATAAAATCATGTTGGAGTTTATCTTATTAGAAATCTTAGCAGTTAAAGCTATAGCCATAACATATATGGAATCATACTTACCTCTTCTGATAGCCTGGCCTATTTGTCTGTTTTCAGTTTGAAGGAAGGAAGTACTGTGAACATGACTTTCAGATGCTTTTTGCCCCTTGCTGCCATCAGTGTGGTGAGTTTCAGAAAAATATATTTTTAAAGGTCTGTTGGCCTTTTACAGTGTTTTTTTTTAAAAAGCTGAATAGTTATTCAAAAAGCAAGGCATATGTCTATTAAAAATGTTTCCTGTTGTCTTCAATCTGTATCTTCAATCTGTATCTGCAAATGGAATTAAAATATATGAAAATCTTGGCTGGGAAGGGCTTTTCTCAGAATATGACCATATGCCACATCGTATTCATCCAAGAACAGTCATTAAATGATTTTCCAAATTTACAATCGGTTGACACAGAAACATTCGTTCTGTAATAGAATACAGAATATCTTGCCTGAAAGTCTTCTGTGCATACATTTTCATGCCATGAAATTAAGTTGAAGATTTTGTTAGAACACAATAATGTTTAAACCCAACTTGTACCATTTTGATGTAAAGTGGACGTTGCTATTGGGGGGAGGGGGAAACAGACTAAAATATCTATTTTCCCTTGGTCTGCCCTTAAGCAAGAGCATCAAGGCACATAACTTAAGTAGAGTGAGATAATAGTCTGTTTATCAAGTGCAGACATGTTGCTTCCAGGAGAATGGAAATTCCTGCTGTAAAAATATAGAATAAAAAAGAAAAAAAAACAGAGTAACTTTCAGTAATATTATGAGGAAAACAAAGTAAAAATTAGAGTGTACTGATATGCCTGCAGGTATTTGTGTTTTGCACCTGCATATATATAAGCTTCTTGATAACATCACTCAAGTTGAAGAAAAAGATCAGAAGTACACATTTTGATTGTGCTTCTGTTTGCTGGGATTCATTGAAGCAGTGTTCATTCCCAAGTCAATCCCTTCTGTCAGCTTTGAAAAGAGAGTAATTTGCTGTACCTGCCATAAATGCTCTTCTACAATTATTAACATCTCTTTCCACAGTTAGCTGAATCATCTATAAAATATTCTCTGTATCTGGTAGATTCTGACCTACAAAGAGTTATGCCACAAAAATAGGCTAGTCTTTAAGGAGCCCCAAGATCCTTGCTGTTTTACTCATTCATGAGAGACCCAAGATAATGTTAGATTCAGTGGCCTGGAAGAGGAGGAATGAAACAGTTTATTTCTATTAAGGAGTGCCCCTCACCAGCCAAAACGAATAAAGGGTATTATATATCAAAGCTACTGTACATAATGAGAAATAGCTTTCTGATAGAAGGAACATGTAAATGAGACATCTGAGAAGCATAGCTCTGAACTTGTACTGATTTTTATGTTAAGGATTAAAGCTCAGTTATTTTTAATATTCCATCAATCTTGCTATCAGTCCTCTCATCTTACTGACATCTTCCCATTAAATAAAAGCTGAATTTTAATATGCATGTTGAACAATTGAAAAACCACATTACAAATTGATATACTTTGACATGTCAATTACTTTTCTAAATCTACCAAAATCTACCAAATTATATTAATACATCATCTAAATATGATGTAATTCTCAATAGTTCTAGCAATCTGTAATGCAACAGTTATATTCATTTATTTTGCTTTATATCTGATCTTGACAGGATATAAATAGGATCAATATTAAACACCAGTTTTTATTTGGCAAGAAGTTTGGACAGCCATTTGTCTAAAATGGTATAGAATCTGCTTGAGGAGGGAATTTGGACAAGACCTCCAAAATCCCTTCCAACTATATTAGTCTGTTATTCTGTTAGACGTCATTTATCTAAATATACTTATAAGCTATGAAAGTGGATAGTGATAGTAAGACGACAGTAATGTTTTATTTCTTTATTAAGATATCATAATCTCCCATTGTAATAATTTAATAAACTTGTTTTAATATCTCCTGTTGAATTTTAGGGGAGTTTATAATTGGTCGGGTTATTAAAGCTATGAATAATAGCTGGCACCCAGAATGCTTCTGTTGCGATATCTGTCAACAGGTACTGGCAGACATTGGATTTGTAAAGAATGCTGGCAGGTCAGTGTTATTTCTCTTCCCTTGATTATAAATATGAACATAGTGAATTTTTATAACATTGGAAATATTTGGAAGCTTCAGTTGATTCAAAATGTGGTTGCCCACATGATTTTGTGCAAGCCTAGTTTTGCACATGTGTCAACCTCTTCTGCAGAATCTGCATTGGCCACCAATCTCCTTCCATCCAATTCAAGATAATACTTGTCACTTCAAAGCCTTATATGAATTGGGACCAAGTTATTTGAAGGATCATCTTTTCCCAATCAGACCTACCTGACCCACAGAGCAGGGAGACAAAGAATGCTATGAGTTCCCTCTCCTAAAGAGGTCCATCTAATGGAACAAACAACAAATGGCCTTCTCCATGGTGGCTCCATCTCTATGGAACATCATCCTTGCAAAAATAAGACTGGCTCCCACTTTGACACTATTTTGCAAGACCCTGAAAACAAGGTTCTGCTAAAGACCTGGAGAATGATACGGGGCCCATCAAGTCGTCCATTTGATTGTTGTTGCCAGTGGGATGGGGAATTATTGCTTTTTGTATTGGTTTTATATTGGGATTTTATTCTTGTAAGCCACTCGGAGTCACTGAGAACAAGTTGAGCAGCCATATAAATTTTCTAAAACAGATAAATCACCTTTACCTAATAATGTCAAAATCAAGGCAATGTAGTCTTTGACACTGCTGATACAAAAATAGGGATTTTAATGTAGGCAACTAATCTTATCTTTCCTTGTAAGGAAAGGGCATCATTTTTCCTTACAAAAAGTTGTTAATTTTCTGATTGCGAGACTGAAATAAAAATTCAGGTTGAACATTTCCCCCCAATATTCTAATATTTCTTACTGTTTATTCCTTGATTTCTCTTAGACATCTTTGCCGTCCTTGCCATAATCGGGAGAAAGCCAGAGGTCTTGGCAAATATATTTGCCAAAAGTGCCATGCCATAATTGAAGAACAGCCGCTTATCTTCAAGAACGACCCTTATCATCCTGATCATTTCAACTGTGCCAACTGCGGGTAACGGAAACCTAATATGAAAGAACATTTAAGTATTGGTATCACGATGTTTGATAATCAATTTTGAAAACAAAATATCCACTCTTATCAAAGACAAAACAATGAACAAGTTATTCCATAAACAATACACATCCCAATCTTGGGTAAATTCCATTGTATTCAATAATTAAATCATCAGTTATTTGTGCACAGCACTGACATCATAAAGCTATGTTAGAATCAAACAACATATAACAGTAATTATATTTCTTCTTTTTTTTTGATGATGATGATAATGATATTATCCATTCAGTCATGTCCCACTCTTGGCAATTCTTTGGGTCAAGTGTCTCCACATCTTCCAATCTTGCACAATTTCTTAGAGTTTTTCCATACTCTGGTTAGTATCAACTTTGATGGTCTCTAGTCACCATGTTTTTTGACAAGCTGGTTTCCTTTTGCCACTAACTCTTACAACATAATTGCATCTTCCAGTGAATTGTTTTTAAATTAACGATAAATCTGATAGGGTTTTTTTCTGAATTCTTTTCCTATCCAATTCCCATCTGGATTACAAAGCTCATATCTGGATTTCACATTAACAAAAAAAGTGATCAATTTTTCACATAGAAATTTCAAGTGTGGATTCCCCAATTAAGCTGTGCTAAGGCAAAACATTAAAGAAAGTTTCCTATTTCTAGACTAGATGCCTAATCCAGATTGAGTTCCTTGCACTTTACTATACAATGAAATAAATGTTATTTTTTGTAAAGTAATATCTATTGATTACAAGCCAATTTCATGATCAAGTATTGTAGCTTTAATCACTGTACTTTCCTCAGTAACACCATTTTATGTAAAAAGTGGTTGGTCTTATTTAGATGCAGGCCTGCTCTTCATCTTTGGCTCTTCTATCAGAATGTCTCCTTTTCTTGGGATAAGGGATTCTAGTATACGTGAACAGCACAGTAGTGCTTATGCAACCACCAGAGGTGGTATTCAGCAGATTCTGACCAGTTCTGGAGAACCGGTAGCAGAAATTTTGAGCAGTTCGGAGAACTATCAAATACCACCTCTGATTTTATAGTATCCTTCCCCTGCCACGCCCACCAAGCTACACCCACAGAACTGGTAGTAAAAAAAATTGAATCCCATCACTGGCAACCACTCATCTGAGCTCTATATTTTTTTCTATTTCATGGCAAGATGAATATTTCATTTTGAAAGTCATGCACCCCCAAAGTCTTTGTCTAAATCAAGATGGGCAACTTTGGCTTTCCTGAATTTCCAACCACTCTATCTCCAGTAATGAGGAGTGGTGGTTCTCCTTTGTCAACAACTGGATGATTATAACTCTCCTAATACTGATTTAAAGTAATAGTCTGAGCAACATACAGGTGAAACTCGAAAAATTAGAATATCATGCAAAGTTCATTTATTTCAGTAATGCAATTTAAAAGGTGAAACTAATATGTGAGATAGACTCATTACATGCAAAGTGTCGTGTCCGCGAAATGACGCCAGGAGTCGGTGATTTCATGCAATGCTCTTTATTTGGAAAACTGGAACCGAACCGGCGAAAGGAAAAAAGCCCGCGGCTTTTATTCCTTTCGCCACGGCGGCCGCGGCCAATGGCAGCGCTTCGAATCTCCCGCGCTCTGAACGAGCCAATCGCGGGAGATTCTTAACGAGCCAATCAGCGCGGCTCGCATGACCAATTAGAAAGCCCCGCGCTTTGGCCAATCAAAGCGCGGGGATTTCGAGTATGTAAATGAGGACAGAACACCCCTCCCCTCTTGGTTCAGTCCTTACGTTGCGTAGTCACGTACGTAGGCGGGGCTCCGTCTGGTCCTACTTGACCTGCGCAACTCAGTCGTAAGCGGGATCCCGGCCGGTTCGGTCGGGTTTTTGGTTGCTCTTGCTTCTGTGCGAACCGGCTGGTTGATCGGGCCGGTTCTTTCTCCGTGGCTCCCACCTGGGCCTTCCGGGTTGGTTGAGCTACGGGTTTCGCCGCTCCCGCTCGGTCTTTCCGGGTCGGTCGAGCTGGCTTGGCTGTTCTTTTCTGGCGAGGGGTCGCGATGGCTGCGTCTCGGTAAGTACTGCTGGTTTATTTTTTCTTGTAATCGGTCACCCGGGTATTCCCTCCCCCCTTGGCTTGCGTTTTGGGAGGTGGGTTCATTTGCTGTCCTAGACCTAAGTTGGTCGATGTGTCGTTTCCACGCTCGTCCGTCTGTCGTTTGTAGCCGGTACGAGCGTGGGCCTGTTGCTTGGGTGATGACGGCTGGGATCCATAGGGGGTCCCCCGTCAGGTTTTTCGCATATACGAGGTCCCCGGGTGCGAACGTTCGGTATTTCGTGCTTGAGTCTGGGGGCCGCTCCGGGTTATACGTAGAGTGTAACCTGTCGAGTGGGGACCTCAGCTTTCTACCCATTAGCAGTTCGGCTGGGCTTTTGTTGGTAGTGGTATTCGGGGTTATGTGTTGTGTAAAGAGAAGTCTGTTGATTTTTTCTTGGATCTCCCCGTGGTCCATTTTCCGGATGGTTTTTTTGGTAAATTGGACCATCCGTTCCGCCCTACCGTTCGCCGCCGGATGCGCCGGTGCTGTTAGTGCGTGGCGGATGCCCCTTTCCGCCAGGAATTTCTCGAACTCCAGGGAGGTAAACTGGGGCCCGTTGTCGGAGACGACGACGTCTGGGAGGCCGTGTGTTGCAAAGAGTTTGCAAAGTTCTTTGGTCACGGCCTCCGTGGTTGTTGTCTTCATGTTGCTTACCTCCAGCCAGTTGGAGTAAGCGTCAACTGTTATGAGGAAGGTGTGTCCATTTGTGGGCCCGGCGAAGTCTATATGGATTCTGGACCAGGGTCCCCTTGGGGTTTCCCACTCTAGGACGGGTGCTGTGGGTGGGCTGGGCCTAGTCTCCTGGCATCGCTGGCACCTAGCTACCCAGGCCTCTATCTGCTTGTCCATCCCTGGCCACCAAGCATAACTTCTGGCCAGGGCTTTAGTTCTTACGATGCCAGGGTACCCCTCGTGTAACATTTCCAAAACCTTCCCCTGTAGTTTGTCCGGAATGACCACCCTGTCACCCCATAAGATGCACCCTTTTAACAACGAGAGTTCGGTTTGGCGGTTCCGAAACGTCTTGACGGACTCGTCGTTGTCTTTTTCCGGCCACCCTCTTTCTACCCAATGCAAAACCCGCGCCAGACGCCTGTCTTTATTAGTTTCCCGGGCAATGTCTGACGCGGTTATGGGTAGGTTGGGTAGGGTCTCGATGCTGAGGGTGGTCGTCGTTGGTGCTGGGTCAGAGTCGGATTCCGGTAGCGGCGAGCGGCTTAATGCGTCCGCATGTGAGATCGTCTTACCCGGTCTGTGTATGAGTTCGTAGTTGTAGGCCGCCAGGAACTCGGACCACCTTGTCATTTGAGGAGACAGAATGTTCGGGGTGGCCCGGTTTCCTGCAAGGATGCCCAGCAACGGCTTGTGGTCCGTTATAATGGTGAAGGGCCGGCCGTAGAGATATTCGTGGAACCGTTTTATGGCGGCAACTATAGCCAGAGCCTCTTTGTCCAGTTGGCTATAGTTCCGCTCCGGTTTGGTGAGGGTCCTCGAAAAGAACGCGATGGGTGCTTCTTTTCTGTCAGGAAGGGTATGGCTGAGGACGGCGCCGATGCCGAAGGGTGATGTGTCGCAAGTGACGGCCAGAGGCAGGGTTTCGTTGAATTGTATGAGGACAGCGTCGGAGGTGAGGAGGTCTTTAGTTTTTTGGAAGGCGGCTTGCTCCCGTTTCCCCCAAGTCCAGGTCGCCGCCTTGTCCAGGAGCCTATGCAAGGGCTCCGCCGCCTTCGCCTTTTGGGGTAGGAAAACATTGTAAAAGTTCAGTAACCCCAAGAATGCTTGTAGTTCAGTTTTTGATTTAGGGGTGGGGGCCTCTTTGATGGCCTTGATTTTTTTACTTGTGGGGTGAATGCCGTGCCGGTCTAGGAGGTAGCCCAAGAATTCCACTCGTTCCGTGCACAGTTGGCATTTCTCCCTTTTTACTTTAAGTCCCGTTTCTTTAAATTTAGTTAGGACCTCTCTTAGTCGGCTTTCTAGTTCGGCTTGGTTGGGCGCCGACACTAGAACGTCATCGAAATAAGGTACCACCCCCTTGATACCTTGCAACAACCTTTCCATCAGGCTCTGAAATATACCTGGTGCCACGCTGACTCCGAATCGGTTGCATTTGAAAGCTCCCCGGTGGGTGACGATGGTCTGGGCTTCCGCCGTTTGCTCGTCGACCGGCAACTGTTGGTATGCCTGGGCGAGATCGAGCTTGGCGAAAACCCTGCCCCCTCCCAGTGAGTGCAGTAGGTGTTGCACTATTGGGACAGGGTAGGCGCTTTGTTGCAGCGCGCCATTTAGGGTGGCCTTATAGTCCCCACAGATTCTCACCGACCCGTCCGGCTTGATCGGGGTGACTATGGGGGTCTCCCACCGGCCATGGTCTATGGGCTGCAATACCCCCTGTTTGACGAGCTTATCAATTTGCTCGTCTATTTTAGGTTTTAGGGCGAATGGCACCCGCCTAGGTTTCAGTCGTTTGGGGGGGACGTTAGGGTCTAGGTCGAACGAGATAAGGGGCCCCTGGTACTTGCCCAGGCTTCCATAGAAGACTTCTCGGAACTCCTGGGCTAGTCGCTGTTCCCAACCGTCGTTGGCGACGTGGTTGACTCCCGTGAGAGTAATGTCGAGCGGGGCGAACCATTGCAGTCCCAGTAGGCTTGGGCGGTCGCGGTCGACGATCGTGAGGGGGAGTTGTTCGGTGCGCCCCTTATATGTTACGTTAAAGTTTTTGGTGCCGACTACCAGGATGCGGTTTCCCTGGTAGTCCTTTACAATAAGTCTTTGGCTGTCTACGTTCCTCCTTTGGAGGGTAGGCACCAACCGCTTTATCTCGTGCCATGCAATCATGGAGAGGTAGGACCCGGAGTCTACCTCCATTTTGCACGGCTGGCCCTCGATGTGTACCTCGACATGGATTTTTCGGGCGTCGTTGGTGACGGCGTGGCCGATGGTGACTGTCTGGTGGGTCTCCTCTCTCCGCCGGTTGTCGCCGCCTCGCGAGGATCGTCCGGTCCGGTCCCATCGGCTGTCCGAGTGGCGATCTCTGGGCCGGGGCGGTGAGCTTTCCCTTCTCCGGTCGTTCTGATCCCATCCTCGTCGCCAGTGTCGTGTCCGCGAAATGACGCCAGGAGTCGGTGATTTCATGCAATGCTCTTTATTTGGAAAACTGGAACCGAACCGGCGAAAGGAAAAAAGCCCGCGGCTTTTATTCCTTTCGCCGCGGCGGCCGCGGCCAATGGCAGCACTTCGAATCTCCCGCGCTCTGAACGAGCCAATCGTGGGAGATTCTTAACGAGCCAATCGGCGCGGCTCGCCTGACCAATTAGAAAGCCCCGCGCTTTGGCCAATCAAAGCGCGGGGATTTCGAGTATGTAAATGAGGACAGAACACAAAGCAAGGTAGTTCAAGCCGTGATGTGTCATAATTGAGATGATTATGGCTTACAGCTCATGAAAACCCCAAATCCACAATCTCAGAAAATTAGAATATTACATGCAATCAATAAAACAAGGATTGTACATGGAACAATATCGGACCTCTAAAAACTATAAGCATGCATATGTACTCAGTACTTGGTTTGGGCCCCTTTTGCAGCAATTACTGCCTCAATGCGCCCTGGCATAGAAGCTATCAGCCTGTGGCACTGCTGAGGTGTTATGGAAAACCAGGATGCTTCAATAGCGGCCTTCAGCTCTTCTGCATTGTTCAGTCTCATGTCTCTCATCTTTCTCTTGGCAATGCCCCATAGATTCTCTATGGGGTTCAGGTCAGGTGAGTTTGCTGGCCAATCAAGCACAGTAATCTCACAGTTATTGAACCAGGATTTGGTGCTTTTGGCAGTGTGGGCAGCTGCCAAGTCCTGCTGGAAAATGAAGTCAGCATCCCCATAAAGCTCGTCTGCGGAAGGAAACATGAAGTTCTCCAAAATCTCCTGGTAGACGGCTACGTTGACCCTGGACTTAATGAAGCACAGTGGACCAACACCAGTAGATGACATGGCTCCCCAAATCAACAGACTGTGGACTTCAAGCATCTTGCAGTGTGTGCCTCTCCATTCTTCCTCCAGACTCTGGGTCCTTGGTTTCCAAATGAGATGCAAAAGTTGTTCTCATCAGAAAACAGGACTTTGGACCACTGAGCAACAGATCTGTTTTTCTTTACCCCAAGTAAGATGGTTTTGACGTTATTTGTTGTTTAGGAGCGGCTTGACAAGAGGAATATACATTTGAAGCCCATGTCCAGGATCCGTCTGTGTGTGGTGGCTCTAGATGCACTGACTCTAGCCTCAGTCCATTCCTTGTGAAAGTCCCCAACACTTTTGAATGGCCTTTTCCTGACAATCCTATCCAGGATGCGGTCATCCCTGCTGCTTGTGCACCTTTTTCTTCCACACTTTTCCCTTCCAGATAACTTTCTATTAATGTGCTTTGATTCAGCACTTTGGGAACATCCAACTTCTTTTGCAATTACCTTTTGAGGCTTTCCCTCCTTATGGAAGGTGTCAATGATGGATTTCTGCACAACTGTCAGGTCAGCAGTCTTTCCCATGATTGTAATTCCTACTGAACCAGACTGAGAGACCATTTAAAGGCTCAGGAACTCTTTGCAGGTGTTATGGCTTAATTAGCTGATTAGAGTGGGACACTTTGAGCCTAGAATATTGGACCTTTTCACAATATTCTAATTTTCTGAAATTGTGGATTTGGGGTTTTCATGAGCTGTAAACCATAATCATCTCAATTATGACACATCACGGCTTGAGCTGTCTTGCTTTGCATGTAATGAGTCTGTCTCATATATTAGTTTCACCTTTTAAGTATTACTGAAATAAATGAACTTTTGCACGATAATTTTTTGAATTTTATCTGTATATCATTCTAGACCAATATAATAGATTAAAAGCCTGCCCCATGTCTAATAAAGTGTGTTCAGTGATCTGTACACAGACCAATTACTATGTTTTTAGGTGAGGAAAATGACTTTCAGAGAATGTCCAGCCACATTTGAAGTGACATTATTTCAATTGCCACGGCTTTATATTCTTTCTTTGATTTCTGAACAGAAAGGAACTGACTGCAGAAGCTCGAGAACTGAAGGGGGAGCTGTATTGCTTGCCTTGCCATGATAAAATGGGGGTACCCATCTGTGGGGCATGCAGGAGACCCATCGAGGGGCGAGTGGTAAACGCTATGGGCAAGCAGTGGCATGTCGAAGTAAGCTTTTTGTTTCTCCATTAGTGTATTTATGGGTATGTTCAACCTGAATGGTTCAAGAAGAGTCTTCAAAACATTTAATAAACCCAATGTCATTTTATAGAGAGGAGCCTTTGTAATGATTTAAACCAGGGGTGTCCAACCGTGGCAACTTTAAGACTTGTGGACTTCAACTCCCAGAATTCCTCAGCCACATGGCTGAGGAATTCTGGGAGTTGAAGTCCACAAGTCTTAAAGTTGCCACGGTTGGACACCCCTGACTAAGCCATAAGCTTTTCCATTGTAAGAATGTAAATGTTGAACTTGCTCAACTGATAGAAAAAGAAACAATATTCTAATAGCAAAAAATTAATGCTAATGCTATTGGAAATTTTTCCATGTACTTTTTAGTGGAATTCATGCTAGTCAGAAAAATGCTATTGGTGTGGGCCTGTATTGAGTGAATGTAATTCAGTTTTAATCTTCCTTATTTTTACATGTGCTATATTTTTATCATTTATTTTATATCCATCTGATTTGCCCGGTGTTGAATATTATATGTTTATAATTTGAAGGTGCTTCTGACACAAATAAAGAAAGAAGTAGAACTCATTTGCATGGACTTGAAATCTGAGTGACGGTTTCAAATACATATGCTTTTATCACCTGTTAATATTTTAAAGATAACATTTCTAGTATTGTAGAATTATTATTTAATTTCCCATTGCACATTCAGTTGTGGTATTAAGCTAAGAGAAAGTGCAAGACCCAGAGAACATTCATAGACAGAGTTTTATACAAAGGACTGCAGACGGAAGGTTCTCTTTTGATATATCAGATCAATCTGAATTTCTGGATCACACTATTGTTTATAACAATGTGAATTCAGGAGAGAGTAAAAGAAGAGAAGAAGGCCAGTTATTTCCACATTGTAGATATGTGCTTCATTTTTATTTCTTATGGAGTACATGGAAGGCTCTTGGAGATCCTGGCCTAATTCAATGCACTGTGTAGGCCAAGGGTCCTGTTATCATTACAGCATGAAAGTCTCACTTGAGACTTTCAAGAAGAAATTGGACTGCCATTTGTCAGAAATGGGCGGGAGGGTTGGACTAGATGATCTATAAGGTCCCTTCCAACTCTGATTATCCGTCTGTCATCCATGTAAGTGGCTGTGCAATATCTGTAAAAATGTCTTCACAAAAAAAGGACTTCTGAATAACTTTCTTCTAAATTAGACTAGCAAACTATTGGAAAGTTTCCTTTTTACTAAGTCAGTGTAAGTTGGATATAGAAACACTTTGTAAACAATTAGTTAAAATTTTGGGTAAGGAAATAGATGCTAAGCTAGTGGGGGGTTTTTTTAACACAAGCAAGAGGAAGACCAGCCTTCCTATAGTCCCTGTGAATCTGTTAAAAAGGTGAAATTTAATTTGATATCTTAATATTTATATAGAGTCTGATGCTTCGTAGAAAATTATTTTAAGAGTAAAGGTCACACCTTTTTATCCCATAGCATTTTGTTTGTGCCAAGTGTGAGAAACCATTCCTGGGTCACCGTCACTATGAACGGAAGGGGCTGGCATATTGTGAAACCCATTATAATCAGGTATGGTTGTGCCTTGCATTTTCTGTTTTAAATCTCACTAAGGTATTCTTAATATCTTAAATCTAAAACTGCAGTTCATAAGAAATAATGATGATATATGCCTATAGCAAGGGTGTCAAACTCAAGGCCCGGAGACAGATCTGGCCCACAAGGTGCTTAGATCTGGCCCACGGGGCCGGCCTGGAAACAGAAAAGAACCGGCCCACAGTGCCTCTGCCAATGAAAACACAACTTGGGAAGGTTGCATACGGCCCTCCTGAGCTCTGTTTTCACTGGAAGAGGATTTCAGGAGGCCGTCTCGGCCGAAAACAGCCTGATTTTGCTGGCAGAATGCTGGGGCCACCACAGCACCCCTGACATGAGTGACATCTGGCCATGCCGACCCCAGCCCTCCAAGGTAAAACACAAGTCTGATGAAGCCCTCAATGAAATCGAGTTTGCTACCCTGGCCTAGAGTGACCATATGTCTTTTCTTTCAGAAAACTTCCTATAGATTTATTTATTTTCTTGGTAAAGCAAAATTCTAAATCTAAACAATAACACTTTTTACCTTTTTCCTCTTTGAGATCTGTCCTTTTTTCAGGCTTATCCTTTCCCCCACCAAAAGAAAATATGCTCATTTTAGGAAGGTATTAACAGTTTCCTAATTTCCATCTTATTTTTTTATGAGACTAAAGCAAGTTTCAAATATGAAGTGAGGGTTTGTTTAGTTGTTTGCTCAAAACACCCCATTTCTGCTTTAAAAGAGTTAGAAGTATCTCTTTGTTGTGAATGAATAAATATTAATAAAGTTATCTTGAGCTTGAAGTCAAGTGCAGAGTTCTGGCCCTGCACTTCTGATTGGCTGTTAATGGCAGGATCGGATTGGTCCGTTCAGGAGAATCTGATTAGCCATTAACAGGCCGTTCTCATTGGTTAACGGAGCTAGCGCTCCCGGATTGCTATTGGTTGAATAGTTAATAAGTTGCCTATATAAGGAAGGCTATAGCAGCCATCCAGTTTGAGCTGTCACACCATGTAAATAAAGAGTTTGAAGTTCACTGTTTCTACCGGCTTGTCTCCATTATTCGCGCCCGTGCTCCAGACTTAACACTCTTCATGATCATTCTAGAATATTCTGCTTCAAGTATAAATCTAGTGATTTGAACTTGCCCATTTCAAGCTCAACACACTTGTAATAATTATAACCTGGTTTGAATCTAAACAAGTTAGCATGTGTTGAATGTCAGTACTTGAATTCATACTGTGTAGAAGCAGGCATTCCCATAGCTTTTCTTTTAATTATTTAGAAAGAATAGTAAAATATGTGATTTCCTAAACCAGTGTTTCTCAACCTAGACAACTTTAAGATGAGTGGACTTCAACTCATTTGAAGTCCACCCAACTTAAAAGTTGCCAAGGTTAAGAAACACTGTCCTAAACCAAGATTCCCCAAAATTTGTGGGTGGCAAGATAAAAATGAGTCCCAAGTAAAAAATAATGTTTTGGATCATTTAGTATTTTGACTGAAAGGAAGCTCATTTTATAGAAAAGAAACTGATCAGGCTAAATGATAATTAGCTTGCTCAGAATACTGAATGGGAAAATTGGACCTCAAATCCAAAATTAGTCTTTTGAATTCACAATTCTCTCTCTTGTTGAGGTTCTCTTCCTCCAACTTTTTTCTCATCTTACTCTCACAGCATTCAAGATCTACTCAGTCTAGTTATTTTTCTCTCACCATTGCCACTTTTTCCACACATGCTTCACAGACCCATCCTTGCTCCTAACCCTTCCTGTTTCTGAGCACTGCCACTCCCGGGTTCTCCAAATTCAACTGCATAACATTTCTTCTTCTTTTTCTCTTAGAAAAAGTTGTTTTCAGAATGTCGGCATAGACTCAAAAGCAGAATGTCGGTCTTTAGCTGTTTGCCCTCTTGCTTTTTCTCAACTGAAGAATGCCACGGGGCTGTATACGTATTGTGGGGAGTGGAGGCAAGAAAAGCTGAAATTACTTTTAGGGCAGAAAAAATATTTTCAATTTGACAAAGATTTTAAAATCAAGAATAGCAGGCCAATCCGAGGTCTCTATGATGCCCCTAGTTTTTTTATTATTCAATTATAAACTTTATATTAGTGCCCAATTGAGTCGGGACATATTCAGAGTCCTCCACCAAGTGATGAGTTGGAGTCTCAGCTTTATTCATTATTATTTTTTACAGAATACAAAATGTGTCCCAATCCCTGAGAACTCTGGGTGGCATACAACATCAACAAAAAAAAAATTAAAATTTAATCAAAAATACATGCGAACAATGTTCAAAATTTTTTTAAAAATGCAAGAAACAAAAAGAAATCCAAATAAGCCCCAAGATAGCATATGCATGTTAAAAAGGATTTTATTTTATTTATTTATTTTGTCAAGCATGTTTTAGATAACAGATATAATTGGAAACATGATTAAGAGTACATGAAATGGGTATGACTAACAGGGGACATTAGGACAGGAACGGTAGGCATATTGGTGCTCTTATAGACCTCTTAGGAATGGGGTGAGGTCAGCAATAGACAGTCTGAGGTTAAAGTTTTGGAAGAAACCACAAAGTCAGGTAGTGCATTCCAGGCATTGACAACTCTATTTCTGAAGTCGTATTTTCTGCAATCGAGTTTGGAGCAGTTTATCTTAAGTTTGTATCTGTTGTGTGCTCGTATGTTATTGTGGTTGAACCTAAATAGTCATTGACAGGTAGGACATTATAGCAGATAATTTTATGTATTATGCTTAGGTCAGAACAAAGGCAGTATAGTTCTAAGTTGTCTGAGCTGAAAATTTCAAGTCTGGTGGTATAAATATTCTGTTACGAGCAGAAGAATGGAGGACTTTTCTTGTGAAATATCTCTAAACTCTCAATTGTATTGATATCCGATATGCAGTGCAGGTTCCAGACAGATGAGCTATATTCGAGAATTGGTTCAAATTGTCTTGAATTGAATTGTATTTGAGAATTGAATGGGGGATAAATAACATCAAACCTTGGGACATTCCGCAGCTGAAAGATCATGGGTGTGATTTCTTCCTCCCTCCCTGATCAACTAAAAAATTACTACTGAGGAAGGAGACTAACCATTGCAATACAATGCCTCCTGCTCCCAACCTCCCACAGCCAGTCCAGAAGGATACCATGGATGACAGTATCAAAAGTCTGAGAGATCAGGAGCACTAGGATGAATACACCACCCCTGTTGCAGCTCCACCAGAGATCCTTGATAGTAATCATTGCTGTCTCCCTACTATGCCCCCAATCTGAAATTCAACTGATATGGCTCCAGATAATCCGTTTCCTTTAAGACTGTCTAGCTGCCATCCAATGGCTTTCTCTACAGCCTTCCCCAGAACATGTTTTTAATATGTTTCATTACTAATTTTACTTCTAATTCAAATTCTGACTCGGACTTACGTTTTCTCCATTTCCACAGCTCTTTGGTGATGTGTGTTTCCACTGTAACCGGGTGATTGAAGGAGATGGTGAGTTTCCATGGATATGTACGAGTAGTCTTTGACTTACAACCACAAATGAGCCCAAAATTTCTGTTGCTAAGTGAGAAATTTGTTGTGAATTTTGCCCCATTTTACAACCTTTCTTGCCACAATTATTCAGTGAATCACTGCAGTGGTTACAGCAGTGACACGGTTGTTAAATGAATCCTGCTTCCATATTGATTTTGCTTGTCCGAAGGTTGCAAAAGGGGATGCCATGAGCCCGGGACACTAACGGTCATAAAAATGAGTCAGTTGCCAAGTGTCTGAATTTTGATCACGTGAGCACTGGGATGCTACAATTGTCATAAATGTGAAGTCACCTTTTTTTTTAGTGCTGTTGTAACTTTGAATAGTCACTAAACAAATTGTTGTAAGTCAAGGACTACCTGTACTTTTCTCATCATTGAAACATTCATTTCAAAGTAAAATACCCCAAATACTATAGTCGTGAAAATACCCAAGATGCTGAACATGGTCTGAAAGCATTTAATATATTTTATTTATATATTCCTACTAATGATACATCACCCATTCCCTCAGTGGATGCACAATGCCTGATAGTTTCAAAACTTTTGAGCCTATGAAAATGTATGATTTATGATATGAAACATATGAAAGTAACAATAACATCAAAGTGTGTGCATCTTAAAATTAAATCTATCTAAGACAAGGGTCTTCAAACTTGGCAGCTTTAAGACTTGTGGACTTCAACTCCCAGAATTCCTGAGCTAACTAATGTGCCTGTAGGATGAATTCTGGGAGTTGAAGTCCACAAGTCTTAAAGTTGTCAAGTTTGAAGGCCTCTGGTCTAAGATAATATTATTATTTTCTATGCATATTCTTGCTGAGATTTATTCCATGTGACTTAATGAATGTAAATCCAGGGAACATCTTTATAACCCTAAGCATGTGGATTATTACTGTGGCAAAGATAATAATTATAACAGCAACAGTATAAATTGTGTCTAGAGCCTACAAGGCTTAATGTCTTAATGCAGCTCTCAATGGATCTTTCAAGCAATGCTTTTTTTCTCCTTTCAATCAAACATGTCCATAGGTTGCCTTTTAATCAGAATAATTGTAGCACAATGGTAAGGGTTAGGCTTAGAGAGCAAGATTGATTTTGAGAGACTAAGTTCTAATTTGTTTCAGGCAGCAAAAGCCGGTTGAAGTCTCTCAGCCATGATAGCAGACTTGGGCAACCAGCCAGTTATTCAATTCATGTTGCAAGGAAAAAGATAACAGTAGTGAGACAAATGTAAAATAAATGTAAATAGGTTAGCTTATCTTCAGCAAGGCTTTTAAAACCATATTCTAGGGAAATGGTTCTTTGGACACTCTTAGTCTTCATTATAGTAAGAACAGAGCTTTTGAATATAAGATTGTTTCCATTTGTGACTTTCAACATCAAGAGAATATGGATTGTGTTCTAGGCTTTTTTTTAAAAAAAAGTTTAGACTACTGCTGATTAGAAATGCCCAATACTTTGATGGTACCTTTTTTTCTCTAGAAAAAGTAGGATACAAATTTTCTATGACCTTCAGTCTATGATTGTATTTTAGGCACGGCTTAAAAGTTTAAAAGATTTCATAATATTGAAGTTATACTTTTTCTGGTGATCTATAGTAAATAGTAATTTTTTAGTAAATGAATTGGAATATTTTGCTTATCTAATATAGTGCTTCATCTTGAATGCCTTGCAAACATATATAATAGTATGGTAGTTCTAGTAAAGGGTTGTCAAACTCCTAGCCTGAGACCAGATGCATCACATGCTGGCCACACCCACACCTGGTTTAGTGAAGGGAGGGAAGTCCCAATAAGTCATATGACACTGCCGTTCTAGTAGATCTACCATATTTGTGCTGAAAAATTCAGGACACCCACTAGATGCCAACAGAGTTAGAGTTTGTAATGTCTTCAGTCTGGTCATCTAAGTTTGGGGAAATACCAATATCATAAGGCCTGGCAATTACCCTTCCTGAATCATTCTATAAGGTGTTGTAGACTTTCTACTACAGAACACAGGGCAGACTACTTTAGAAAGATTTCCCTAAAAATGAACATTTAAAAATTGTAGGCTTAAGCAAATGCAGTAAAGACAACAACACTTGGAAATAATTCTGTATGTTTGTTTTTGGCTGATAACAAATATAGAATATAAATACATGTTTTCAGTCTTTTTACAATTTTAATATGTTTAGAACCAATTTGGTAAACAATTGGGAAGGACTAGATAGGTACAAAATAATGTAAGGGAAGCCAGGTTTAATCCCTATATTAAACACTGGATGGCAACAGCAGAAGAAGCAACTACTTACCATGTCTGGGCTCCAGACAGTACTGCTGCAACAGATATCCGTTCCAGTTCTGTCAACTGTCCTGTGATACCAGTTGCTGAATTTAGCCTGGAATCAGAGCACTTAGGACAGGAATAGACAAGCTAGTGTTCTCCAGAATTTTGAACTGCTAGCCCTGTAATCCCTTCCTCCTGGCCATTCAAGGTGAGGCTTACAGATATCGATTCACCATATCAAGATGTTATGTGTCCTGATGTAAGGGCTAAGTATGGTTGTGATGGTGCTGACAAATGTCCCTCATCACAGGATCAATATTAAATGTTGCCTATGCAAATATGTAGAGTTAGACTACATGATGATTTGGACAACCTTGTATTTGTTTTTGTCAATATTAGTTCCATGACATAGGCTTTGAATGTATGATAATAAATGCAGTCAGTTTTGTTTGATTCATCTTGTCTTTTCTTTGCTCTTTTGTAGTTGTGTCTGCCTTGAATAAAGCATGGTGTGTAAATTGCTTTGCATGTTCTACTTGTAACACCAAGTTAACACTGAAGTAAGTATATCTGTTTATGGAGATAATCACAGAATTGATGATGTCACTTGTAAATTGAGGCCTCCCTTGGAAAATATTTATGATTGTTACAGCAAGTCTTAAGGAAGAGATGAAGCACACCGGAGTCTTGTCCAAACAAGACAGAAGCTAGGTTATATTCTTTAATGCTCTCATCTTTCATCGGTGTTTACTTTGTTTAAGCAGCTTATAATATTGTTTGCTTTACATTGTTGTGGAATAGAATAAGTAGAACTGTGTTGTGGAGAACAGATTACCATAAAGTTCTATAACCTCTGCAGCTGGATGGAAGTCAAAGAAGTTCAACAGCACAGAGCAGTTCAGGACACAGCAACAGTAAATGTAATGAGTTGTTCAGGTTGCTCTTTTAACTCAAGAGATTCAGAATATTCCCCCTCCCCTTATAGAATATCTGTAGTGCATTTGGGACATGTCTAATGTCTTTGATAATCTTTGATATAAGACCACAGTTGCATCTGGAACTTCCATTGCTAATTTATGCAGTTGTCAATTGACTTGTGCCTGATTTTATGATCATGGGCATCACATGGACCACACAATTGTTAAGAAAATCTAGCTTCCATTTGGTTAGGATAAAAAGGATCAATATAGAAGGTCTCAGAGTATATCTTTAATAGTGTGTTTAGTTTGGCAAGATTTCTATGGATGAGGAACAATAAAGGAAGCTGCTTAGAAGTAACTCTGCGTGTTTTTCTAGATTTTTGGAGCCTGATGTAAGTATGTGCCAGGTGCTTGAACTGTGATCATGTGATTGTGGGGATGCTGCAACAGTCTTATGTGCAAGTCACTTTTTATAGTTCTGCCGTAGCTTTGAACTGCCACTAAATGAATGGTTGTGAGCCGAGAACTCTCTCTGGAAGAGCTGACCTTAAAATCTTAGAAGTGTACTCCGTGGAGGAATGCACTTTTTTAAAAACTTGCTGTGATAAAAGTATTTTGTAATAATTCAGTCCATGGAAAACAACAAGGATATCTTTTCCTATGAGTATATTCACTACTTTCTTTTTATTTCTATTTTTCTGCAGAATTCTTTCTACTTTACTTGTATCTTGATTCTTTCTTGTTCTCTCCTCCATTCCTTCTTTGCTCAACCTGAAAGGGACAAATTTGTTGAAATCGATCTCAAACCTGTCTGCAGGCACTGTTATGAGAAAATGCCAGAAGAATTTAAGCGGAGGCTTGCTAAGCGGGAGAGTGAAGCCAAGGACAAGGATAAACATAAAAGGAAAAAACCTGTCTGTCTGTAAAGCTTTCCTTTCTACCTTTCACCAGCTGTGCTCCTCCCTTTCTTTGGTTAGTTTGTGGAAATGTTTCCTTTATGCTTCTTTTATTCCAGTGCGCAAAACTGTTCTTTTTTTAACTATCTAAATGTTTAAGTTCAACACATTTAAGTCCCAGGTCTAGACTGATAGGCCCTGTTCCCTGTGACCAGACTTGCCTTTTCCTCCCCCACCTCAGCAGTTTGGCCCAAGAAAAATCCTTGATTGAGAAATGCTTTTCTGCAGGTACAGGATGTACCCTTTCTGCCAAAGCAGATTATATGTTATAATTCATGTGGATATTTATATCGAAAGTGAAATCTTCCAGATAAGTTTGGCTTTTGCTTTGCATTCGTTCATTGTAGAAGTGTGAGTGTAAAACTTTGTATTTTAATTTGTCATAGCCCTGTAATTTCTGCTGTATCCAACCTATTTGTTCCACGTCAGTTAAGGAGGAAAAGATAAAATGACTACATGAAATCTTTTAATTGGTTCCCAAAGCTTCATTTACCTTGCAGTCACGAAACTATTGGTTGAAATTCATTATTCATTCATTCAGAACAAATCTATTGAGAAAAATGTGCAATATATTAACTTAATACATGTCTTTTTAAGGTCATCAATTTATGAAGGTAATCAATTCTCTCTTCTAATGTCAGATGTTAGAAAGAAAGACATTAAAGGAAGTTATTTTAAAAAGCATTTATATCATGTGCTCCAAGTGTGAAAAATAACCTTTTACCATGGAGATCAACTTTTAGTTTATATAGTCTCAGGATATGTAAAGTCATTGTATATGTTTTCCATTAACACTATCCATATAATTCTACATACTAATGTTAAGAGGCGAGAAAGAATTCGCTCTTAAAAAGAGAAATGTTTGGTGAGACATTATCTGAAGCTTGTAGCTCTCTATTTCACACATGGCTCCAGAGTAGAGGGTGCAGTTTTAAAATCATTTTTAAATCACTTTCTTATACAAATGTTAGCACAAAGAAGCTATACATATGATCAAATTATACTGAGAAGCCTTCATTCAAAAGTTAAGTAGGAAAGGAAAGGAAAAATAGAAATAGAAATAGGGAACAATTAGCCTTCTAAATACCAATCTTTTCTCAAAGTTGCAATCGTATCTCCAGGATCAATTCATTCCTCAAAATCAAGCATGTCAAATTTGCGCCCATGGGCCAGATGAATCATGTACTGGCCAAACCCCACCCCCGTTTTAGCGAAAGAGAAAAAGTCATGATACATGACGTAATGTGAGTTTGACACTCCTGATCAAAATAATATATCTCAATGAAAGACACACCCCCTCCATTGCCATGTGCACACAACATAATAAGTGTGATTATAAAACCTTGCAAGCAATGCTGCTTTCATTCATGGCACAAATGTTTCTGCAAAACGTTTCAATGCATTGGTCATACCTTTCCTATCAACAGATTTTTGCTGCACTTTGAGAACTTTCAACCACTTTGGAAAGCAGGGCAACATTGCATAAATTAACTGAACAGGTTAGTTCTTCCAGCTGCTTTTATCAGCTGTCAAGGATGACCAAGCATCACACAGTTGGTTTTTGGCAGCTGATTTCATTGATCTTCAGTTCTTTGATGTGCTCTTCCTGTTAGCAGCTGTTGCAAACAGTTGGAAGTTTTAATTAGGTGCCTAAAATGCTCATCTTCCACCCTTAGCAGTTGGCTGAAGCAGTCACTGTTTTTCAAGAGCTTTCCTGGTTCGTAAACATCAAGATGGCAAAACTTATGAAACTGACAAAGAGTCATAGAAAACTTAATTTTTCTGTATAATACTGTATATTGGAAGATATGGTGGTAAAGAGAATCATGCCAGAAACAAAATATGGTATTTATGCTGAGGTAGGGTGGTTTTCTGGGAAAAAAATAAAATAAAACTATTCTTACTGTAGCAACAATATTCTTTAGTTTTAATAGGATGGAGAGATTTATTGAAATGTGTTTTCTGACAGATGTTAAACAAGTCTTGGATTGTATAATGTTCTGCTCCTGATTTAAACTGAAATTTTTGAGGACTTATTTTTAAATGTATGTATGTACCGTGTTTCTCCAACAATACGGCCTCCCCCAATAGGAAGTCCCAGCATGTTTTATAGGCATAAAATCAAATTAAGCCCCAAATTAAGGCCTATATTAAACATGCAAAATGTGGGGGGGGGGAATGGCGGGGGGGGCTTGCCATTAGGAAGTACTTTTGTAGCATACCCGGATATGGTGCTGCCTGCGTTGACTTCAGCGTTGGTGGGGCACTTCATATCGGGAGACCTTCTGCCATGCTGCCGGGGTTTGGTGCAGCCATGCGCAGCCTGCCAGGGCTCCTCCCTGCAACCGGAGCCCGGTGGAGACACTCGGCTTCAGGCGCTCCTGTCGCCGCCTTCCCTTGCTCTGCCCGGTGCCAGGCAGGGATAGCAGCTGGGCACTTCTCCCGGGGTGGGCCAATCCTGCGCTGCACCCCCGGGAGATTTGCCTCCCCACATGGGGTTGGGCTGCCCTCTCGGGCAGGGGAAGCTTTGTCGTACCAGTAGTAGGGCATCATTTTTAAAAGAATTGGCTTTGCCTTCAAAGGCGAAGGGAAGGCGGCAACAGGAGCGCCTGAAGCCGAGTGTCTGCCAGGCTCCGGTTGCAGGGAGGAGCCCTGGCTGGCCATGTGTGGCTGCGCCAAACGTCGTGGTGTTGCTCTAAATGCCGCAGAAGCACAGGGAGAAGGAAAACAACGGTGGCGGAAGGTCTCCCAATACGAAGTGCCCCACCAACGCCGAGGTCAACATCCAAGCCATTGCCACCCGCCTGCCTAAGGATGCAAGGGGGGGAATTAAGTCACTCCCGAAAAGATGGCCTAGCCGTTTTTTGGGGGGTCAAAAAAATAAAGCCCGGCCTTATTTTGTGAGAAACACGGTATGTATGTGTGTAAGTATGTATGTATGTATATGAAAATAAGTTAACATGGTTAACTGTGAATATTAATTTGTATTGTGAAAGTTAATTTTCAACATTTTTTTTTCAGAAATAAATTTGTGGAATTTGATATGAAGCCTGTCTGTAAGAAGTGCTATGAGAAGTTCCCACTGGAGCTCAAGAAGAGACTGAAGAAATTGGCTGAAACTCTAGGGAGGAAATGAGATATTTCATCTTGCTGTGCAAATTTAAGGAAATGAGATTCATATTCCCACTTATTTTCATTGTGTCTATGAAAATCTATGCTCTTAAAAATCCCTCTGCATGACTAGCTTAATACAAAAATATATACCTTGCCATAAAATATTTAATGTCTTATGTAATGCTATATGTACCCTTAAATTATGTATTCTATGTATATATAAATTTTTAGGTAACTCAGTCTTAAGTGGAATATTAAAACATAGCCTTTAAATTGCAATAGAGATCACTCTATTGGGCCACTAGTGCTGATCTCAAATGAATAATAACCTAGCATAGCCGCCACTTATCTAGAATTTTCCAAATGTACTGAGCTTTTAATTTCCAAAAATCTCAACCAACCCAACAGATTAGGAAAGCAAATTCTCTTGGCTAAAAATCCAGATTTTAGGAACATGTGCCTGCCAGGAAGTGACTGCTGGAGCAAACCAAGTAAACCTGTAAAGCTGGCAATTTATAAACACTAACCTGTAAAATCCCATTGAATTCAATGGCTTTCAGCTCTGTAGACAGATAAGGATATAGAAAAATATTAGAAAAATTCAATACAGGTCAGGATAATTTAAAAAAAAAAACAGATTTGTGGCATGAGGGCTTTGAAACATATTTTATGTAATAAATTTTATATTTCATATTATTTAGAATCAAAACAAGATACATTTCCTTTGATTCTAAACTGTCATCTCTGGTATTAAAAATTATGAGACAAAAGACTAGAGATTTCTTTTGTAGGCAGTAAGTTCTTGTTTAATCTTAGCTTAGGAACTGATAAAACTATAGTTTTCTAATATTATATTGCTGTCTTAGGAAAATGGCAACAGCAAACATTCTCAATATTTAGAAAGTTTATATTTTATCAGGATATCTTGTTGATTCTGTCTGCTAGCTTGACAGAAAGAATTCAAGTTATTGAGATTTTTTTTTAAACTAGTCAAATTGGGGATGAATTGTATACTAAAATCTTAGCTCAAACTATTACAAATGCAGAAATGATTTGTTCAGAAGTTTCTGATCATGGTAAATATTTGAGAACTATAGTGAATGCTTTCAGATTCTGGTAAGCCTGAAGCCCAAAGTGTGAGATGCCAACATATTTCTGTGTCAACAGAGGTCAACTACTTGAATTTTGTAAAGATTTTTTTCTTGGATCCTTCGGTATTTTATTTCCCTGTGCCTTAATTATGCTGTATATTTACAACATTAATCAAAATATTTACTCATATTATTTTATTAGAAAATATATGCCTTGTACTCTAGGAAGTAGCATATACTAAACATTCTGAACTTTGTTTTAAATAATAGAAAATATTAAGGATGCAAAGCACACTTCCTTTCTCTCTTCAGCTCACTTATTTTTAAATTTTACATGAAATAAAACCTGAACATATTTCAATTATGGACATGCATTGTCTTAATAATCAACAATATAGTGACAATCATTGGTTATTTACACTTAAGCAGGACCTAAGTGAAAATTGCAATCTTCAGAACTCAGAAATAAAATCCTTTGAGTTCAATGGTACTTAGCAGAGGTGGTATTCAGCAGGTTCTGATCAGTTCTGGAGAATCGGTAGTGCAAATTTTGAGTAGTTTGGGGAACTGTCAAATACCACCTCTGACTGGAGATTTTACAGTATCCTTCCCCTGCCACACCCACAGAACTGGTAGTAAAAAAAATTGAATCCCACCACTGGTACTCAGGCTCATAATAATCAATTTATCTAAAATAAGCACTTTGAACTCAAAGGGATTTACCTATAAGTAAAAAAAAATAGATTGCAGTTTTTGTTAAATAAATTATAATTTCCAAAGTACAATATATATTCTCACTAATAAACTATTTTGAATTTTACAACTGTGAAGTTTAAAAATGTTAAGTATAAAAAAATCTTAATGCTAAATAATAACATACCTATCCAAAATCAAGTATTTAAAGAGATTAAAGCATAAATCTCAATCCTATTTTATTTCTATAGTATGAACAATAATTAAAGCACCCTGCTGTGGAGAATTGTAAAATCCAGAACGTCCTATAGCAGGGGTAGACAAACCCAAGGACAGGTATTGCCCTAGTGCATCTAAGCTGTATCACCAAAGTTCAACAACAAATAGCTAACTTTGATAGTTACCAATTGCCTTATTCATTTACTTCCATCCCATTAAGATAGGTCTCTTAAAGATAATTGATATGAAGATTCTTATATAGAAAAAAAAAGAAAGAAAAAAAGGAATTTTGCAAATATCTCTATAGAAAGTATTGAAGAATTCTAGCTTGGAAGCAGTCAGGTTTTCCATCCCACAGAAAGGATTATTTTGTGGCAAGGTTTAGACATTATTTAAGAACCATCCAAGTGTTTTTATGTGGCACGTGTTCATCTATCTTTAGTTTTTAACTTGGTGCGGAAAAAAACTAGTGTAGAAAGTTGATAGCCTCTAACATGAGAAAACAGATGTGTCTGATCTATATAAAATTTAATGCACATAGATCAAGGATGGATATTTATTGGAAAAACTATGTGTAATGCAGTCAAGTTGTATCCTAGTGCCATTTCTCCCCCACCAGTTTCCCCCACATCATCTATTGGCTAAGGAGCTACTGTATTCTGTTATATGCAGATAATATGGCTTTCAACCACACAATTTGGTTTATGCAAACTTTGAAAAGTTTGAGCAAATTGCAGGTTACAGTCTCATATTTAATTGTCAAGGACAGGAGCTCTCCTAATTATTACGGTGTTTTTGATTACAGTACTTCTCTAACAAATATTTTAACTTTCTAATATATCCAGTATTTTTAAAACATTATTCCTTTATATTAATTTCCATACAGATTTTTAACTATCTCAGACTGGAGTTCCCCATCACTACTTCAGTATGCTTAGATAGATTAATGATACTTTCACTTTTAGACCTGCTTTTAACTCAGAGAAATTGGATAAAAATAATTTCTTCCTTGAACATCTTGGAATTCAATCCTTTCGTCAAGCTTTCCTCATGGACTCCCAAATTGTTCTTTCCAAATGCTTCATTTTCCACTAGCTAGCTAGTCCATTGCACTTTTTTGATTCAGCTACTCCTCAGTTGCAAATTCTCCTTCTTGCAGTGATCCTTTCTCCAATTGTTCCTTGATTCACACATTACCTACCTACTGCATTTGCCCTTAGGTATTGCCACTACTAAAACCTAAATATACCTGTTCATAGATGACTTACATTAGGCAAAAAGCATAGCACTGGGAAGGACAAAAAACCTGAACCTTGATTACTTTGTAATGTCTCAATCAGGCAAATCACCTGGCCATCTACCCTAAAACCAAAATAATGGGGGGTTTTTTCTCAAAAGACAAACTTAAATGGTTTTTTGATGACAATATATTGGACAAGTAAATTATTTGAAGTATCTTGGTATTTATTTTTCCCAAAAGTAAACTTTTACTTTTGCCATGATCTCCACACATAACTGATGCTAAAATGAGGACCATGTCCCAAGGCTGAGGATGGAAACTTCACCACTGAAGACAGCCTGAAATATATCTTCTGCAATTACATGAACTGTGGTTTGTCACAGACAATAACAATGTTTTGTGGTCAGAACCACAGTTTAGCAAGCCTGTGCCCTCCACTTAATGAGCTCAGTAGAAGCATGCCTGACAGAAAAGCTAAAAAGGTGAGAAAGGCTGCCAGTGTACTGGTGTTCATTGATATCAGCCAATGAACTATCTCTATGGCATTCTTGCTATTTCTATTACTCTTCAGAGTGACGAACAATGCAAGAATGACGGGGAGTCAGATACATTCCTAAACATTACTCTCACTATCTTCTACTGACTGTTAATTTTCAGGTCTGATGGAAAGGAAAAATCATGGTCTACCAAGTTGTCCAGATAACCTATCCTAGGATCAATCCCCAGGTTAACCTACATACTAGCTGTGGTGGCACAGTGGTTAAAATGCAGTATTGCAGGCTAATTCAGCTCAATGCCAGTTCAATCCTCATCAGCCTTCCATCTTTCCAAGTTTGGTAAAATGAGGAGCCAGATATGCTGAGTCTGAAAATCACTTAGAGAGCACTCTGAAGTGATATATATATAAATCGAAGTGCTATTGCTATAATGGGGTCTGAATATGGCTCTGAACTGCTATCACCCAGATCTTCTGCAAATACAAATACATTCCATTTATTTATCCACATTAATAAAAATGCTAAAGTTTTGCTAAGGTGGCAAGGGCTTGGACAATATAAGCCTTCGGGCTGAACCCTATCAGAAAGACAAAGCTCCCATTAATACTTCCCAAGACTAATGAAATATTGTGAGAAAACAGGAATGTTAATTCTAAAATAAAAATAAAATTAAGTTATTCTGCAAATACCTCACATAAGTTCCATAACTATTTAACATTTGCCTTTAATTTCTGTTAAATGAGGCAGTCTGTAGAGGTTGTAAAAATAAGGTTTTATTACAGTACATAAAATATTTTTCATTCGAAGAGTACGTGCTGCACCATAGCATATGTGGAAAAGAACATATCGTCTGTCAAATATGTGGGCTTCAAATATCCATTTTGTGACAAAATAATAAAAGATACGTGGGAAAGGTGCAGCAGCGTTACTTTTCCACCAACCCTTCCTTGTCTCTCTCTGTCTGTGTAACTGCTCGATAATTTACTAATTCTGTGCTATCAAGCCAAGGTTATCTTACGACTAGGTAAGTAAGTTTCTCCAGGGTGTAAGAAGGTAGAAAGCAGCCTATTTTCCTTGCTGTCATATGTTCCGAAATAGCTTTCTAGATTTCGCTATCGTTTTCAAACGCCAATTCTCATTTCGTTTCCCAATACACAGAAGCGTCGCTCTCATCGGGCCAGCGCCTGATGGGGATGATGCCCGCGTCAATCTCAGCAAACTTTAAGACGCGTGGACTTCAACTCCCAGAATTCTCCAGCCAGCACGAAAAAGAGACAACCCGTCTTTAAAAAAAAAAAAAAAATCTTTATGAAATGCGACGCCTATTATAGGTCACTTCCGCTCTCTCTCCCTCTTTTTCCGTCGCGACCCTGTTGACGTAGAGAAGCGGTATTTAGTTCTGCGCTAGTTTGCGCGTTTGGTGGCGTCACCGTTCTGGGAGAGGTGATTGCTTTCAGTCTAGCTCCGGCTCGGTGCGAGCGCTTTCTCTCGGCCTCGCCTGCCGAGAGGGAAGCTGGGGGCCGCCTTGAGTCTCCACCATGATGAGGCGCAGCAGGGCGGAAGTGGATCGCTATGTTTCCTCCTTACAGGCCTCGGCCCCTTCGCCGAAGGAGGTGAGTGGGGCCAGTTACGTGGGGGCGGCGGCGGCGGCTTTCCGCCTCCTCCCGCCTCGTTTCTAAGAGGTTCAACGGCGGCCGTTGATTGGATTTTTCGGCGGCCTTTTTCGAGCTGTCCAATGAAAACGAAGTCGCTGCCGCATGTGCGCGGAAGTGAGGACGCTTGGCCTCTCGGGGGGCGGGAGCGTCCCATGCGTGTGGCATCTTTTCGGGGCTTAAACCGGGAGCGGGGCCGACGGCGACTAGCTGGCTGGGCTTTGAACTCTGTTGGCTCCTCGCGTATCTGTCATTAAAAAAAAAACCAACAACTGTCGAATAGAAAACAAAAACGCAGGCTGCGCAGCACTCCAGAAACTGTCAAGCAAAGTTTCATGAATGAATTCTTTGAGTCTCGGCTTTTTAATTAAGGACTAAAACAGAGGTCTCCAAATTTAGCAACTTCAAGACTTGTGGACTTCAACTTCCAGAATTCCATGGCTGGCTGGAGAATTCTGGGAGTTGAAGTCCAACAAGTCTTAAAGTTGCCAATTTTGGGGACCCTGGACTTAAAATGACCCTAGTGGGCGATTTTCCTGGCAGTGAAGGGGAGAATACCATCCATTCAGGATGGCTTGGGGGTGGGTGGGAATGAATAGAATAGAATAGGAATGGAATAGACTAGAATAGAGAATAGAATAGAAAATAGAATAGAATTCTTTATTGGCCAAGTGTGATTGGACACACAAGGAATTTCTCTTGGTGCAAATGCTCTCAGTGTACATAAAAGATACATTAGTCAAGAATCAAGAATTGTAAGGGTTAATCATAATCATAATATGTAGAGTTCATCATCATCATGTAGGGTTACCGAAGTTTTAAGTCTTGAGAAGGTCAGTCCTGCAAGGTGATTATCTGTTTTTGTGGGCATTGGCTGTAGAGGCTGTCTTCTCTGCACATCGTACTTGCAAGATGGAACTTCTGGAAGAAGTCATCTTTGTGTTATGACCTTTTTGATTTGTATCTAGAAATTGTTTTGAGACACAACCAAGACAGAGTAGAAATACTATAAGAAAGTTTTGCAACCAACCTTGGATCCAACCTCTGGGGGATTCTCTGGGAGTTGACATTAACCAGGACAGGACAGGTGATGGTAATGGCAAGATAATTTGAATAGTATATTGCTTTCTGCCATTCAAAATGATATACTTGTCTCCATTTCATACTTGCTTTAGGGAGTTTCCCCCCAAAATGTTATCATTTTAATGTTTGCAAATAGATTCTAGGTAGGTAATACGGCATTCACCTAAGTTCAGTGATCTTTGGGATCGTTACATGGGCTATTCCATCTACTTCATAGTGTTTCATTGACTTTAAAAATAGGGTATCATGCTTTAAAGCATAAGTTCATACTTTAGTATAAAATATTGCTGTGTAATTATTAGACAATAACATGTTAGGTGGTTGCAATCTAATGTTTTCCTTGAAACTATGTGACAGTCATTAAGAAAACATGAACTTGCTTGAATAATAACCAGGAAGATGAGAAAAGAAAACTCAGAATTGTCTTGTGTTGACTTTCTGATATAAGAGGAAAAGAAAGAGAAACTGACAGGCTTTGAGATTTGTTATTATAGCTTATAGAATAGAATAGAATTCTTTTATTGGCCAAGTGTGATTGGACACACAAGGAATTTATTTGTCTTGGTGCAATCAATAAAATAAGAGTTCTAATATTGTTTGTGGTGTTTGTTTCCTGACCTCCTCTATGTCTACCTCTTGCTCCTCAAGGAAAAATACTAAAGAAGAGAGTAGGTAGTAGTTTGAAATGCCCTCATAAATTTACCTTTGGATAATGGGTATTTGGTTCAGCAATCTATGCAGCCATTTTGTGAGGTTGCTCATAACCCTATCTGAAAATGCTAAGTATCTGTCAGCTCAAAATGGTCGGAGAACCTCCGAATTTAGATTTTTAAAATTAACAGAAAATAAGATTTGGAATAAATAAGTCTTCTCTGATCTAAAATCAGAATATATCATGCTTATGATGGTGTAAACGAGATTTGTAACCCCAACATTCAAAATAACAATAGGGCTACCAAATTTGCAGATCCTCATCTTTCAAATGGATTTATGGTTGTAATATAAAATCCAATCAATTTTATGTCATCAAAAGAATTCAGAAAATTGTAACTCTTTGTTAGTGCCTATCTGTAATCTGCAATATTTCTTTAGATTGTTTAGTGCCTGAATGATGTCTATCTACATGAAAGAGGTAGAAGGTATACAAGTTTAATAAATCTTATGCTTTAAGTAAGGGTTCTGTTAGGTGAATAGGTGAATCTACAGTTTGAGTTTTTATATGGGCTTGTGGACTAGCCACAAACAACTTTCATATGACTTTTTATATTTAAGATTTAAAAATAGAAAGCCAGACTGATCACATTTTCACGTGGATAGTTGCTGCTAAATAAGATTAATAAAGAATAAATTGTATAGGGGAAAATATGATCAATATAAACACTTTTAAAAAGACACAGCAATGAACCGAAATTAACATTTACTCTAAATATGTTGAAAGAAATTTCTTTCAAATATCTGAATGCATCCCTTTTATGAGTGAACTTAAATTATTTATTGTAGAATATGTATGAGTACAATGTTTACACTAAGAGTATGTGCATAGAATTCTGAGTGTTCCATTTTCTACATCAAAAACAATATTTAAAAGAAACTGCTTGTTTCTTCTTAGAAATCCATGAAAGGATTCTTTTTTGCTAAGCTGTATTATGAAGCAAAGGAATATGAACTTGCTAAAAGGTAATACATCTGTTTAAATATTCTTCAAAATAGTTTTTTTTAATCTATAAGCAAACTAGATTCAAGAGGCTTTATATTTAACAGAAAAAATCTGGTTCTTGAGAGTATTGCATCTGCACATCCATCTTTAACGGACATCTCATTAGTCTTTAAATTAAGGCTTTGTTTGTATTTTTAAGAGTTTAATTTTAATTAAAAGGGTTCCCAACATTTCAATTTATGTTATGGTGAATGATCTGCTGCAGTAGCCCTATCAAGATGCTGATATTTTACTATATGTAAAATTGATGATATGCATTGCTTAATACCTTGCAAGTACTGTGATCTTGGATAACTGGGCTTATATAAAACTCAATGCTGCTAGTTCTAATTTAAAGAGAGATTACAAAAATAATGGTACAATTTGTCCTGACTGATCTGATTTGATCATCAATTGCCACAATATTAACATGCTGTGTTTTTCTGAAGGTATATATCTATATATCTCAGTGTCCAAGAAAGAGATCCCAAAGCGCACAAATTCTTGGGACAACTGTATGAAGCTGAAAATAATATTGAAAAAGCAGTGGGCTGTTATAAAGTAAGAAATTATGATCTCGTGCTTTTTCTACATTGCTATTAGTAGTTACAGTATGTTTAAATAATATATATTTTGAATATTTCATTTAATGGTAACAGAATTATTAAGTATATTAAGTAAAATGTGTTGCTTCCAAACATTTAGTATTTATTTCACCAAAGATTTGTTTTGTTTAGTGTACAGTATTTCTCAAACCTAGAAAATTTGTATCTTGTGGCTTCTCAGTGGGATATAGATTGCCCAAGTGCCTCGGTTAATTTTAATTAAGTTAGGTTTTTTCCTATTCAGTCTACTCTTTCTAAATGCAGCTCCTGATATTTCATTTGTAGATACACATGACTGTTGGCCTGGAAAAGAGTATACCACTGTTTGAAATTATTTTGTAAAGCTATATGTCTTATGTAAAAACTGGAAGAATTACTGCCTGATATTCTTATTTTCTACCTTTCTAATAACTTAATTACACATATTTCCATACTTTTAATGTCTCTTTAATATCTTGGTATATATTTCAAAACCTAATTGAACACACATTTCATCATTTTAATTGGGGCTTTAGCGTTCAGTGGAATTGAATCCAATACAGAAAGATCTTGTATTGAAGATTGCGGAACTGTTATGTAGCAATGATATTACTGATGGAAGAGCAAAATATTGGGTTGAGAGAGCAGCCAAACTTTTTCCTGGAAGTCCTTCAATTTTCCAGTTGAAGGTAATTTTTTTGTGTATGTGTGTGTAACATAACATCATTGTACAAGCATTCTCAATATTTTGGGGGGGCAACAGATTGTATGTTGCTTTAGTCTAATTCCTGTTTTGATTATAATATATTCATTGATAGCTGCAAAATTGCAGCAGGCAACAAATGAGTGTTAAAGTGAATGTGATAAACACAAGTTTTGGTCAGAAGTTCTAGATGTTATCAGCAAAATAGCCTAATAGTTTATCAAAATTGCTTGCATAGTCTGGAGATTTTTTACTAATTTTGAAAAGCAAATCTAGTGCTATGTAGCAAAATTACATCTTTAAACAGCAATGGATTCCTTGATAATGTTTATATTGTAATCAATATTAAAAACTACATAACTCAAAATGATACTATTCTTTATTTTTCAAAGGGTCATGCTTTTAAAAATATATTAAATTCTACCTTTTTTATCTTCGATGCAGGAAAGCCTCTTGGATTGTAGAAGTGAAAATGGATGGAACCAACTTTTTGACTTGATTCAGACAGAATTGTATACTCGACCAGATGATGTATATGTTAATATCAGATTAGTAAAATTATACCTGTCAAATAACAGGCTTGGCGATGCTGTGGCACATTGCCAGGAAGCAGAGAAGAAAATATCCTTACGGTCAAATTTGGAATGGTGTTCCTGTGTTGTTCAAACATTTAAGGTTTGTTTACTTGTGTACTTACGGATATTAAAAAAATATTCTATAGGAAATATTGTAGAATGCATTCTTGCTTTTGCTTGAGCAAGCAAATATAGTCTTAGTTTTACATAGTTATGATTGTTATTGTGGTAATGATATCTTATGGTTACTCCCAGATGTTGAAATTGTTTCAGCTCATAAATGGCCTGGTAGACTAAATATGTTTTAAATTTAAAACTATCAATTATTCTAAAAAGTGTGGCCAGTGGCAGGAAATTTATGGAGCTGAAATATAAAATATCTGGAAAACATGTATTGCCAGCCTACCCTTGAACATTATGCAAAAGTTGAATTTATAGCCAGAAATGTTATTACTGCAGCCTGAAACAAAAGCATAAAAAACAGCTCTAAAAGTGAATATCAATGGATTTATGAAGCATCTGTGGAATAGGTCTAGTAGCTATTTTTTCCTACTTGCAGTGCTTGGGATCCAGGATATTATATTTATCCTGTCTAAGATGGAATTTATTTCCATGATCTACATTGTGATTGACTTTAAGGTATTAAGCCAGATATTAGGGATCATCTGGAATGCACAAAGTATATTAGCATTCCTTGTTTCAGATTAATTTGTTGGGAATAATACTCTTCCCAGACCTTAGTTTTGTTTCTTAGGAATTTAAATGAAGCAACAAGGCCCAGCTTATGTTCCAAAAGTCAGCTTTTGCTGTCCCTTTAAAAAATAATTTGTACAACCTGCATATCTAATTACTTGATGTAAATATTATTTAATTGATTCAGATGAACAAAGATCTCTCCTTGCATCATGAAATGAAATGTAATGAAAATCTGATGTTTTAATAATATTACAATGTTATTTCTTTGAATTGTTTGCTATAGGAATATCTGGAATCTGTAGAGGACCCTGAATCAGATAAAATTAGTTGGAGAAAGATTCAAAAGGACCTTTTATTGGCATACTGTAATCTGGTAGTAATGAAACTTTCTGCCAGAGATGTAGAAGAAAGTAGAGCATCACTTGAAAGGTACTTCACTTTGCATATTCAGATTCTGTCCTTTTTGATCCAGAAGCATTGTGTTTCTATGCTGCCTCTTCAGTTATGACCCTTTGCCCAGTTTAATATTTTATCAATCACTTTGTCATGTTTCTTTCTTACTCTGTGTGTGTGTGTGTGTGTGTGTGTGTGTGTGTGAGAGAGAGAGAGAGAGAGAGAGAGAGAGATGCTTCTCTCTATGTATTTGCAATGTTGAACCAACCTATTTTTTGTAATGTGACCAAATGTTTTACTTCTTACTTTTTTTTTTTTTTTTTTGTAGCTTTGATCATACACTTCATTTGGTAAAATCACACGCAAATGGAAGTGATGAACTTTCTGTCACTTTCCTGGAAATGAGAGGACATTTCTATATGCATGCTGGAACTCTGCTGCTGAAAATGGCCCAGCAGAGTGAGATGCAATGGAGAGCTGTTTCTGAACTGGCAGCTTTATGTTACCTTCATGCTTTTCAGGTAAACTGTTTTAAACATTCCTCTGTTCAGATTTGTGTGGGGTATACTATGGAACTATTGGGGACAAAGCTTGGATCAGTCCTTATTTTTGTATACATTTTATTTTCCAAGTTGGTATATTGATAGGTATTGCCTTTGTATAAAATGATGCACATAAAGGCATCTTTCAACAACTTTAGCGTTTTGGCATTCCCATTTCTTTGCCCATTATTTCTCTTGCACAGAAATACAAAGGCAGTAGTTTATATTTATTTATTTATAGTTTATACTTTCTGGAGATACAGTTAGACATGTGAAGAGATTCCCACCTCTATCCCCTCTATCTTTGTATACTTTCTCCAGGTTGAGGCACACATTCTGTTCTGGTGCCCGAGCAGATTGAGTAGGATGGGAAATAGATGTTCAGAAATAGTTTGCCAGCAAGATATAGGAAAAGGATTCTCCTTTTTCTATACCTTGCCGGCAACCCCTCACCTGATGTGACGGTTCCCAGCACAAAACGTACTGACCACATGAAGCCCTTATAAGCAGAAGAACCCTGACACTGACATCTGCTAAATCCCACTGAAGATGTTACCTAGCCTGGTGGTAAAATGTTCGGAAACCAGCCCCCAAGCTTGGAAAATGAATCTCCATCCTCATCCTACACTCGAGCTACAAATATTCACCACTGTCACACAGGAATCTCCTGGTTGTGGAAGGATAATGCAGCCTAAATGGGGATGTTATGGGGAGAGAGATAGACAAGTGTAGCTCATCTGTATTTCTCCACTTCTTGGATCTATGTGAATTTCTTTCTGAGTCTCGTTTATTTGGGGCGGGGGAGGTCTGTCTTGGTTTATATTTCCTATATTTTCCGTATGTCCTAAACTTTCCTTAGGATTTATTGTATTTATTTTTTAAATATTATGCCAGTATTATATATATTATATTATATATAATATTATATATAATAAATATTATGTATTTATTTTTTAAATATTATGCCAGTGGCTTCAAGTGCAAAAGTAATCCTTGGTGTGCTAAGTGTTAGTTATTATTATGAGATTGAGATAATTCTGTATATAGTAATCTCTTGGTTGTAGCATGTAATGAGTGCTGTTTTCAGTCTGTGATATAATAAGGTTTTATGACTGTCCGGGATATCTGAAGTTTGTGGAGAAAAATACATTTTTCATATATTTTCCTGCAAAAAAAAAATCCTTATATTTATTTATAATTTTTCTAACAGGTTCCAAGACCAAAGTCAAAACTAATAAAAGGAGATCATGCTGAACAAGAAAAGTTGGAAATGTTAGCCTGTGACCGACAGAGCCAGTCTGGTAATATAAAAACAGCAGTTTTATTGAATTAATCAGTGCTTCATCAGGCAAAATATGCAATTGTTGAAAGTTGAAGACATTTTAAAATATGAAATTATTTTATTGGTTTAGAAAGTGATAAAAAATCTATCTTAAGAATAGTCTATCCCCTCAGTGAGAATAGATCACATTTCTAGTTGAGATATTTTTAGACTTATATTCCTTCTTAATGTTAAGCATATTTTAAATTTAAAACTATGGTCTCTGAATTCAAGTTAGAGAGTTCTAATTAGTTTTTGGTGTAATAAAATCTATTACTGTAATTAATCACTGTTTCTTTGTTTTTCAGGCTTTATGCTCTTAAACCTAAGCTATGGAAAACAGGATTTTTTAACAGAGGTTGTTGAGTCATTTGCAAATGAGAGTGGACACTCTGCTTTATTTTATGCTCTGTTTGGGGATGTTTCTTCTAAAGAGAACTCATTTCTTGGCACAGACGATATAAAAAATGTTGGTATTCAGGCTCCAGAATGCATAGAACTAGCTAGATATGATACTGGTAAGATATTTGATTTGGATGCTTAATTTTTAATGTATACTACAAACATAAGGTACAGTTAATTAAACTGCAATTCAAAGTATTTTAAAATTAAAAAACACTGGTTTCATCCCTGTATTATGTTATGTCATATGTTTTCTGAAGTCAATTTTTCCTTCATAGGTGCCATTAGAGCACATGATGGTAGTCTCCAGCACATCACGTGGCTTGGTCTGCAGTGGAATTCTGCACAAGCTGTGCCAGCCATTCGTAAATGGCTAAAGCAGCTTTTCCATTTGCCCCAGGAGACATCAAGACTTGAAACCAATGCTCCTGAATCTATCTGTATGCTGGATCTTGAAGTAAGAAAATGTTTTCTCCATTGAGTTTATTGAAATATCATGAGCATATACTGTAGTTTTAAAATACAATTTAACATGTGTATTTTATGAACAGGTGTTTCTACTTGGGGTAATATTTACCAGTAACTTGCAATTACAAGAGAAGTTTCATATTAAGTACACCGTTCATCAGCCTCGATTCCTGCCACTGCCAATATGCAAGCAACTTTGTACTGAAAGACAAAAAGCCTGGTGGGATTCAGTTTATACACTCATTCATAAGCAAGTGGTGTAAGTAGCCTGGCTTGAGATGTTTTTGTGGATATGCCATAAAGGTCAACATTTGATTTTGCTTCTTCACCATTTTCAGATTGGTCAATTCAAGTGGGTTCTTAATTTTATCAGAAGTTTTATATTAGATTTGTATTGCACAGTGGTTAAAATGCAGTATTGCAGGCTAACTCTACCCACTGACAGCTCAAAGTTGACTCAACCATCCATCCTTCCAAGGTCAGTTAAAATGAAGACCGAAACTGTTGGGGTCAATATGCTGAAATTTGTAATCCGCTTAGAGTGCTGTAAAGCACTATGAAGTGGTATATAAGTCTAAGTGCTATCGGCCTGGCATCATAAATAACTTGGTTGAGAAGCCTGCCTTTTATATATTTATACTATTAGATTTATTTTTTAATTTCTCATATTTAAAATGGATTGGCTTGTTAATCAAAAGAAAAAAATAATTTGAATATTACTCAGTTGAAATGTTTTCTGTAATCTATATTTTTCAGACCTGGAACAGCAGCAAAAGTAAGACTTTTAGTTCAACATGAATTGAACATCCTCAGGGCCTTAGGAAAACATGGTCTTCAACCATCTCTTATAGTGCACTGGGCAAAAAGTCTCCTTAAAACAGTAAGTAGGCCACTGCCATTTTCAGCAAATGTAAAGTTATTGTTTAAATTTGTACAATTTATGCATTTAAATGCACAGATGCTTAGATCTGATACAGTAAATCCAGATTAGAAGTTAATAGATACTGTGTTTTAGTATAATTTATCTAATAATTGATTCCAGCAAATGTCTAGTGAGATCTACACAATTACCGAAAAGAACAAAAATTCACATATATTTCTGCAACGTAGACAGAATTATGACGCTTATGAGAAATATGAGCTTGGTAACAAGAATTACGACTAATAAAGAATAATCTATGCTGTGTTACTCCATAGGGCTGCAGTCTTAATTCTTTCTATGATCAGAGAGAATACATTGGGCGAAGTGTTTATTATTGGAAGAAAGTTTTGCCAATGCTTGAGACAATAAAGAAAAAGAGGAGCATTTCTGAACCTATTGACCCATTGTTCAAACATTTTCATAGTGAAGATATTCAGGTAATGAAGATTAAGAATTTTTCTAGGCTGGGCATCTTACATCAGATCCCTTTTTAATGTTTTAATGTTCTGTCCAGTTCCTACTTCTAATTTTACCTGTTTACCTTCCATTCTATAAACGAAAGTCATCCTCTACACTTTAGAACTGGAAGCAAAATATCCTTCTTGCCCATATCCACAAAATTAACTATCATACTGCATAAAATTTCAGTTATCCCATTATAAAGTACTTATGATCGTTGTTTCTCAGATGGATTATCTGAATAAGTTTAATGGTCTAAGGAATGATGTACCAAAACTATGTAGAATTCACAACCAGAAGGAATTTTTTGAAGTTCATTAAAATTTCTCCCTGTGTATTATGTGAATTATATATTTATGATAATATAAAGTATTTTTAAGTGTCTAACGGTTTACCCAAAACTTATTTCAGTGCTTTCTATACAGGATTCTTATGGTGCTGATAAAAAAAGGGCAAAAACATAATCAGATATCTATGTATTGTTATACCAAATGTTAGTGAGCATGATTTCAAAATCTTTGTGACAGTGAATTGCCCTTCCCTGTATTTAAAGAGTGAATTAGAAATGAAAAACTGTCCAGTCTGCTTAATTAGAAACAAGTTTGATAATTCTGTGTGTATTACAGTAGTCCTTGAATTACGAATGTAATGGAGCCTGCCTATTACAGTTGTAAGTCATAACAGTCATGAAACCAGTTGGTCACAATGTTTTTTGCAGTGATAAGGGAACACAGCAGTTGTTTTGCAGTGATAAGGGAACACAGCAGTCATTTGAACCCATTCTTCACTCTGGTATGGTTTTTCTGAAACCAGAAGTAAGTGCTGGTTTTCAACAAAGTCTGTAAAATATGGTCGGGTGATGTCAGGATGGTGCAAATGACTGTTTGCTTGAGTACTTGAATTACAGCCATGTGACCAGAAGATGGGGGTCCATTCTTGGAACTACGGATCTGGATTATAAGTCCCTTTTTTCAGATAGGTCATAACTGGTAAACTGGTCATTAGTCAGGACTGCCTGTACACATTTAGTTACTCTTGTCACTAGAGTGACTGTTTTTAGGTATCATCAAGTTATCATAGTTTGACATTTATAAAGCATTTGTATAATGAGAAATTGTTTAGGTAAAGCTAACAAATTGGTTTTCTTTAGCTTTCTCAGGTTGAAGAATATCAAGAAGAAGCTCGTATAGCATTTGCTATTTTGGATGCTGTTGATGGTAAAACAGATGATGCTACGCATGCATTTGAAGCTATTAATAATATTGTTGCATATTGGAATCTTGCTTTGGTAAGTGTGAATTTTTAAATGAGATCTCTATCCTCTCCTTATGAATGGCATACAAAATGACAATCTCTTTCTGTTTGATAGATTTTCCAGAGGAAAGCTGAAGAGATAGAAAATGATGGTTTGTCACCAGAAGAACAAGAAGAAGGCAGGAAATATTTGAAAAAAAGTAGGGATTATCTCCTAAAGATAATTGATGAGAGCTGCATGGATTCATCTGTCATTGAAAAGGTTCATGATTTAGTTCAGTTTTTTAAAAGAATTCTTAGGGATATCTCTATGTGGTAACTTTTTCAGTTTGATGTGTGATGATCCGGGAAGCAGCACACACGTAATAAATTCCCAAACGTAAATAAATTTCCTTTAATGTCTCCAACTTGGCCTCACTGTTCAATTGTTCGCAGTTGGAAATTAAACTCTTTCCAAAATAGTCTCCCCCAAAAAGAAATACAGTCCAAACTCAAAGAACAGATAACAGACAAATAAAAAACCAAAACAAACCGCACTGAAGGAATTTCCATGACAGATCAAGATAATTAATTACAAACTTCAAGAAGATAACAAGGCACAATCCATTGGAAGAACGCCAACCAAGATAAACCTCAGACAGAAATAAAACACACTTTGCTTCTAACAACGCTGTGTTTTAAACACCCCTCCTTTATACTGTTCCACCCAGCTGCAGCCAATGAGGGGGATCATAGCCGCTTCGTCTCCCGTAAGCCATGTTGTTCCCTTCTCCGTTCCTTCCTACATGCCCTAGGATGAAGTGGGGATGGGCCTGGGTCTTCCTCTGACTGCCACAGCTGGCCTCTGCCCTTCCCCAGCCTCCTCCACAACCTCCGGAACCACACTTCCATGCCCTATCAGCTGTTCCTCCTCTCCCTCGGAGTCAGTCTCCAACGGGTATGACATGATGACTTAGTAAGCATTGCTGTAGCTTCCCTAAAAGAGGCAAATAAATGGAAACTCAAGAAACTGATTTCCAACATATATTCCTTTGAACTAAATTTCCTGCTCAGATGAAAGCCTCCCTCCCATAAAGACACCCAGTTACTTTTCTCAGAGCTTCTTACCCCACCAAGTTTGTTTCTTCAATACCACACAAAAACTACTCCATTCCAAAACCACACAATCAACCTATCTATTTTAGGCTCATCCCAGCCTTTGTTTTTTTAAACAACTTTAGTACAGCTGCTTACATAAGCACATACATCCTTTCAGTTCTGTACTTTTAAATTCCAGTGCTCTTCCAAGATTGTTCAGCGGTCCTATCCTTAACCCACTCCATGAGGTGACTTGACTTCTAATTTACTCGATGTTTAACCCATAATGATACTTTTGGATTGAAGGGCTGTGAGAATTATGATTTATAAATTATCCTAGAAGTTTCAAATCATACTAAAAAAAAACCAATGGTATAAATTAAAATATTTGCACTTCTATAAAAACTCTCTGGTTTAAGTATCTTTGATCAGCTAAATTAATGCAGTGATGTAGAAAATTGTAAAATCAGACATGCTTTAATCATAGCAGAACATAGTTTCTTCAGTTACACAGTATATACATCCAATGAATCTAAAATTAGAGATATACTATAATTTTCCCCTAGTTACCTGTATCCATCAGGACAGTTAAGGAGATGCTGGAAGGCATAATGCAGGATCTTGGAGATAATGGAGAAGAAAGGAGTCTTGTGAATAATTTGAGCCACCCTGTGGAATCTGAAGTGAAACATTCTACACCATCACCCACAGCATTTTCACTATCTCCAAGTAAAAGTTACAAGGTATCTCAAATACATGCTTGAAAGCTAATGTACTGTATTTTCATTAGTTTGATTAGTTTAATTGGTTTAACAATTGTTTTTTAGTTCTCTCCCAAAACTCCCCCTCGCTGGGTCGAGGATCAGAAGTCTCTGCTGCAGATGATCTGTCAGCAAGTGGAGTCCATTAAGGTAAACCAAGCAACAGTACACTGGGCATAAGTTGTAAGCTTTGTTCTAGAACAGCCATGTCCTTTAATGTTATCAGGCAGAAATGAGATGGGTATCAAAAATCCCAAAAGATGATATGCAGACAATTATAATACATTTATGATGTTCTTTTGGGAGGACAATGATTCTTGAATTAAGAAAGCTATTTTAAAATTGGTAGATGAATTGTTTAGAACTCTTACTAATCCGATTCAAATGTAATCAAATTTTGATTACAAATTTGACTAATATAAATACTTTGTTGGGCAGATGGCTAATTATGATATTAAACTTTTTTTTAACAATTGATTTGCAGTTAGGTTTATTAGTATTAGTGCTACTGAACCTGATTCCCTAAATCAGGGGTGTCCAACCTTGGCAACTTTAAGACTTGTGGACTTCAACTCCCAGAATTCCTCAGCCAGCAAAGCTGCCCTAAATGAACACCATGTAGGTGAAACAGCACTATCCATGTTTAGGAGATAGGAATATTTGCAAACTTGGTGGCTCCCCATGGTACATATTGTGGGTAATGATTTTTCTGATATGGGAACTATGGAACAGTGACTGAGTTAGTTGAAAAAGAAAGCAGGGTGAAGTAGCTGCAGGATTATCCACAGCCATGCCAGTCTCACTGTTTCAAAATGTTGCTTGCTGGTGGATGGAGAGTCTAGCTAGAAAAGAAGTCAAGGACTTCAGAGTGGATGTGGAAGAAGGTAGGGAGATATGTTTTCATGCTTCTTCTTTTGATAGGCTCCAATTCTGAAAAAAATAAGCAAAAGAATGGGGAGAATGAGGTGAATACAAAATATCATTGATAGATTAGATCACTTTCTGACCTGCATTATGGAAGGAAGGGTGTATTTCACACAAAATTATACTTGATAATTTCCCTGTACACCTTGTTCCTATTTAGTTGTGGCTTTAAAATGCTCAAATTTGGGGCTAGGAACTCTTAAATGTTGTATAGTGTAAAGGTAAAGCTATACAGAGGTAGGATTAGAAGAGTGGCCTGTTGCCCCTGAAATTCCCTTGTTGAAGCCTGAATTGATCTGACCAGCCTAGACATTTTAAATATAAAGAAACCTTTTTTAAGAGCAACATTTTGTGGTAGGTTCCACTTTTTACTTTTTCATGATCCATAGCTTATGTGATGATTCAGCACCACAGCATTAATGAAAATTTTACCTTCCTAAAGAAGGATGTATCACCATATATACACTGATTTCCTTTTTCTATGATTTTTTGAAAGTACATTGGTGTTAAGATCACTGATGTCAGCCCTCTGCTTTTTCATAGCATGAAATGCAAGAAATGAAACTTAACAACTCTAACACAAATCTGTCTAATCGGTGGCCAGCTGAAAACTATTCAACAGAGACAATGCCGGATGGGTACCAGGGAGCACAAAATTTTCACGGAGCACCATTAACTGGTACGTATATGATGAAGATAAAGAATTTTACTCAGACTAGTAACAATAGTGTATTAACCCAAAGCAGAACACATTTATTAGTAGGAGAGGTGAGTATATACGTGTTATTATAAATACGTGTTATTATCTTGGGGAGATAAAAATTGGCCTCATTTTGAGTGGGTGAAACAAAGCGATGAGGCCTCTGTCAACATTCAAGAAGCACTTGGTAGCTATGTGAAATAAACTATTTAGAATTTTTAGATGGTGAATATAATTTATTACGGCACTTAGAATACCTTCAGACATGAAAGTTGAAGGAGTTACACACATATAATCAAGGATCAGCCAAGGATGCAAAGATTGTTCTCATTTCAAACGCATGTAAAAAGAGTCAGCAGTGAATGTCAAGAGTGGCTTTTTAAAGTCTAGGAGGATTTTTTTTCTTGGTATTAGGTTTAGGTTTAAGCTTCCATTTGGTTATTTATGGGTACCATTTGGTTGGTTTTTTTATTAGCAGTAATCAAAGTTATAACTATTCCTATTATAGTGGGAATTGCCTATTAGGGTACTATTAAGGGTATTTTTATTATGATTGCCAGTAGGATCAAGGTAGGGTTTGAATTGGGCTTCCTTGAGGTCTCAGGTTCATTTTGGTGTGACGGTTAACTTTCAAGTAAGTTTGTATGATTGCTGGTCATCTCAGATTTACATCATTAAGAGATTCTTTGCCAAAGTAATATATGTAAAGGATAAGTAATATATGTAAGGATAACCATAGTATTAGGAGCTTTATTCAGGTCTGTAATTCCTTTTGTTATGAAGGTTACTTTTACATTTGGATGGTAATTTTAAAATCATGTTACAGCAGGGATAGTTTTCTTTAAGAAGCTTTAGAGTAAACATGCTTTGCAATTAGGATTAAATTTGTATTGATCTTAAAATTCCTTGAAATCTGTAGCTAAGTTTTACAAGATGTTTAATTTTACTAATGTTTACAATTAGCAATTTTGCATTCTCATTACTATAGATTTTGCTTGCTATAGAAATGTTTATTTTATTTTTATTGAAAGAAGTTAGTAGCCAGGATTATGGCCTAACTGTAGACCTTTCTTTGAGGTACATAGTTACAATATTGATAAAAACTCACTGATAAGTGAATAGCTCAATTAAATGTAACTAATTAAGCTATTCACTTATCAGTGAGTTTTTATCAATATTGCTAATCTGATAGTTACCTTCCCATGAGGAATGCTTCCAAGGTAACTTTGAGGTGAAAAACAACCTGTTTTCAATAAATGTCAGTAAGGTTAATGTTGGCTGCTGTGAACTGTGAATAATTAAATTTGGAGCAAAGGTTAGTTTTAGTTTTAGAATATATTTTTATGGTTATCAGCAGTCTTAAATTCATCTTGCAGCAGGGAATTCTGTCTGAGAGCACAGCTAGTTTACAAATTTTATCTTGACATTAAAGTTAGTGTAAACTTAGACTTCCTTGAGATCTGTAGTTCAGTTGATTTGAGGGTTAACCCTTCATTGAGTTTTCTGGTTAATGGTAGACTTAAACTCATGTTTCAGCAGGCAGCACTTTCTGAGAGACACACAATATATTTCTTTTGCTGTTAGGATTAGATGTCTTTGAGGTCTAAAGTTAAATTTAATGGAACAGTTAGTTTTTTTGGTCAATTTTAATGATTAGTCCAATCTTACATTTTCATTAGAGGGGATTGTTTGCTAGCTATAAAATGTTATGATATTTCTTTTGTTATAAGTTTGAAAGTAAGAATTGAGGTTAGGTTTCCTTAAGAATTAGGATTAAATTTAATGGTACTGTTAGGTTTTTGGTCAATTGTTATCGTACTTGGTAGTCATATTCCTATTGTCTCCATTGTACCTTTTAGGTAAACAATTGTTTCTTGGCTAGGATACTGTGAGGTTCAGAATAACACTTAATGGGTAGCTTTATGATGAGTATTTATTAGTATAAAAAGTCTTAAATTTTTATATTATGATATTGGTGCTGGAAGATTTTAACTTTTAATACTTTTATTATTTATTTATTTATTTTATATTGCCGCCTATTCGCCCATGGCAACTCAATGCGGCTTACAGAATATAAAACCACATTTAAAACAATAAAAACTAACAAAAAGAATCAAGTAAATTAATATAGTACAATATGACAAAATCAACCCCCAATTCCCACCCCCTGCCTCGTTGACAGCAGATCACACAAGCCATTTAATGGGCTCCATCCTGCTCCAACCAGGTCTTCAGCAGCTTTTGGAAGAGTGGGAGCCATTCTAATCTCTGGGAGAATGATGTTCCAGAGAGAGGGAGCCATCACAGAAAAGGCCCTTCTGGGTCCCACCAGGTGTATCTCCCTTGGGGATGAGAGCCGCAACATTCCCTGCCTCCCCGCTCTAATGGGCCGGGTAGATGTGACTGGCAAGAAATGGTCCCTCAGATAACCTGGTCCCAAGCTATGAAGGGCTTTAAAGGTAACAACCAGTACCTTGAATTGCATCTGGAAGTAAATCGGCAACCAGTGCAGCTCCCGCAGGAGAGGTGATACATGTGCATACCGGGGTCTGCACAAAACCATGTGGGCCACTGCATTTTGCACCACTTGGAGCTTCTGGATCCTCTTCAAGGGCAGCCCCATGTAGAGCATGTTGCAATAGTCAAGATGGGAAGTGACTAGGGCATGAGTGACTGTGAGTAGGGACCGTTGGTCCAGGAAAGGACGTAACTGGTGCATAACCCGCAATTGCGCAAACGCCCTCCTGGCCCCGACTGCCATCTGCTCTTCTAGCAGGAGTCGTGAATTCAGGAAAACCCCTAGATTACGCACAGGGTCCGTTTGGGGTAGTACCACCCCATCCAAGACAAAAGGTGGCAATTCTCCCTGAGCCAACGAACCCCAAACCTAGAGCCACTCAGTCTTGCAAGGGTTTAGTTTGAATCCGTTGTTCCCCATCCAGCCCCTAACATTCTCCAGGCACTGTGAGAGGGAGGACACAGCAACCACGGACCGAGACATACAGCTGAGTATCATCAGCATATTGGTGATACCTCAGTCCATGGTGACGGATGATCTCACTCAGCAGCTTCATATATGTTGAACAGGAGCAGAGAGAGTACCGAGCCTTGTGGAACCCTGTAAAGCAGTGGGTGAGGGCTATATCTCTCCCCTCCTATCAACACTGACTGAGAGTGGCCGTAGAGGAAGGAAGTGAACCAGGACAGCACACGGCCTCTCACTTCCATCCCTTGAAGCCACCCCAGGAGAATCCCATGGTCGATGGTATTAAATTATTAACTTTGAATAAATTTTAAATACCGTATTTAAAGTTGAGGTATTAAAAGTTAGGTCTACAGTAGACTTCTAGAGGTTGATGGTTTAGTTTATGTGAAGTTTAGACTAGAGTAAAAAACCAAGGAAGAATAAAGAATCTAAATGACCCTGAATATGTCCTGATATCTTCCTGACATATCTTATTTTCCCTCGTTGGGTGGGCCTTTGGGAATGTTAATAGTTTAAATTGCTGGTATTGAGCTTCTGGATCAGGAATAGAGGAATAGACTATTAATCAAAAAGGTTGATTCGAAATTATTCTCAGCTTGGTAATATATTCAAGGTCAATTGGTCTCTTTATGAAAACTTTTCCACCTCACATTTTAGGGCTTTTATTCATTTAACTCCTCTCCTACTCTCTGGAATTAATTTCTCCCTTGAGTGACCTGTAGAGTTCAACATTTTTTAAAAAGCTTAGTTTAAAAAAAATCTTAAAATGCTTCTTTTTGCAAGGTCTTTGAGAAACTGAAGAATTTTTTTTTACTATTTGTTATAGGCTAATACTGAGTGTATACTTTATATTGTTTTAAAAAATAAAGTGCATAAATTATATCATATTACTGGTTTATAGTATATATAATTTTGATTTACCTTTATTGTGCTTTACCATAATGGCACACTGAATAAAATTGCTGCTATTATAAAGAGTTCTAGGAAGATTTCTTTGAAGATTGATAATGAAAGACATCACAACAATGAGGAATTTTAATTGGATAATTGTTTAGAAGGGGTTTTTATTCAAATAATTTATTTAGGGATAAGGGGAATTTAAGAAAGTTTCAATTGACTGATAATTTAATCTTAAAGTCTGGCTTAAAAATGATAGAAGTGCTAAGTATTAGATTATGCCACCGTATTATGGCATGAAATGGTAACATAGTGAAATTGCAGGGAAATGTATAAATTTTCTAACTTTGATATTTTCTGTGTATTCAGTTGCCACTACAGGACCATCAGTCTACTACAACCCATCACCAGTATATAATTCTCAGTATCTTCTACGAACAGCAGCAACCAATGTTACTCCCACAAAGGTGAGGTTCAGTGTTTCTGGAAAAGGGGTGGGTGTAAGCTTCCAATTGTATTCTTCATTAAATCTTTTTAAAGTTGAGGCAGTTATATAGTTTGCAAAACACAGTAGACATTAGCAGGAAATAATGAAAACAAAGCAATTGTTGATTTTTTTACAATTAGTATTCAGTGTTTGATTAAAAAAAAAAAAGCATTAAACCTAACACTGAGCTTTGTTCTGTTTTAGGCTCCTGTCTATGCCATGAATAGACTTACGCCCCAGCAACACATATATACCTATCAACAGCCCATGCATACTCCTCCACTGCAGAACACATCTGCTTGTATGTTTTCACAAGATATGTATGGTACACCACTGCGTTTTGATTCTTCTGCAACTGGAATTTTGTCTCCACGAGGCAATGAAGACTACTACAATTACAGTGTGCCACCAACAAGCACGAATCCACCCCTCCCTGAACCAGGCTACTTTACAAAACCTTCCACAGCACCTCCTGTTTCCAGATCGGCTGAAACAAAGGTGATAGAATTTGGGAAGCCAAACTTTGGACAGCCTCCTATATCAGCAGATGGAGCAAAACCTTCATTAATAATTTCTGCTCAGCCAACCACTTTTAAATTTAATTCTAATTTCAAATCTAATGATGGCGATTTCACCTTTTCATCGCCTCAAGTTGTAGGACAGCCCCATAATGCAAACTACAGCAACAGTGACAGCCTATTGGGTCTTTTGACATCAGATAAACCTATCAAAGAGGATCGCTACTCGGGACAGAAACCACTTGCTGAATATGTCACAGGACAGCGCAACATATTCAGTTTTGGTGGTAAAAATTCTTCTGGTGTTTCATTAACAGATAAAATGGGCCATACTCAATCCAAGCCTTCTGGATTTGGCAAGGATGATATGTTTGGTTGTCAAGAACTGGGCAAGCCTGTGTTTGGGACACCAAACTTAGATGGAGCAAACAGAAGTCATGAAACAGATGGTGGCAGTGTCCACGGTGGGGAGGAAGAAGATGATGGTCCTCATTTTGACCCTGTTGTCCCTCTGCCTGATAAGATTGAAGTAAAAACAGGTGAAGAAGATGAAGAAGAGATCTTCTGTAACAGAGCAAAACTTTTCCGTTTTGACAGTGAATGCCGAGAATGGAAAGAAAGAGGTGTTGGTAATGTCAAAATTCTAAGGCATAAAATAACAGGCAAAATTCGACTACTTATGAGACGAGAACAAGTGTTGAAAATTTGTGCAAATCATTATATAAATCCTGATATGACTTTGAAACCAAATGCTGAGTCAGACAAATCTTTTGTATGGCATGCTTTGGACTATGCAGATGAATTGCCAAAACCTGAGCAACTTGCCATTAGATTTAAAACTCCGGAAGAAGCAATCCTTTTCAAGCACAAATTTCAGGAAGCACAAAATAGTTTGAAAGGTGCTGGATTGGACCTTGGCCGTCAAGTGGTTCCGAACATTAGGCCATCAAGAGAAACTGTTACACAGGACAGGAAAGAGCCTGGTAAAGCTGAAACGGGATTCCTGAATTCTGGGTTTCATTTCAAGAATGGGGGGACCCCCTTCAGTGGTAGCTCTCAGGTTCCTAGTCCTGACGTTAACAGCACAGCAAAAAATACCAATATCAGGAGCACTTTCTCAATTACATCAGGTGGAACTACACCAGCATCCTTTTCATTTGGGAAAGATGTTTCTGGAACACACACAACATATGGCTTTGGAGAGCAGTTCATGTTGAAGAAAGATCAGTGGGAATGTAGCACATGTTTAGTTAGGAATAAAATAACCTCACAAAAGTGTATAGCATGCCAGTCTCCAAACCCATTTAATTGGGAAGCTCAGGCTGTACTTCCAGAAGAATCATCTGCATCTTTAAAGCCTGGAAGTGAGGGAGCACAGAATACATTTGGACCCCTTTCTACTACCGTGGAGAACCAGTGGAAATGCAAGAACTGTTCTCGTAAGAATGAAGCAAGTGCTTCTCATTGTATCAGCTGCAAGAATCCCAGTGGGATCAGCAATCCAACATTTGGTTCTCAAACCCCATTCAAATTTGGCCAAACGGATACTTCAAAAGTTCCACAGAGTGGCTTTGGGGCTGCTTTTATGAAGAAGGAAGGACAGTGGGACTGTGGTATATGTTTAGTACGAAATGAAGGATCTTTGCCAGCTTGTGCAGCTTGTCAGGCTCCAAATCCCTCTTGTGATGCTTCCCCTCTGTCTGCTAATGGCTCACCAGCTGCTTTTGGTTTCAAGAGCAAGTTATCTGAATCTGCTGGAAAACCACAAGAGACAGGTTTTAAATGTGAAGTATCAGACAAGACTTTTAAATTTGGCATTCCCACAGAGCAAGAAAAGTCTCCCTTTCCATTCCAGGTTCCTGCTACTACTGAGCCAAAGGCTATAATAAAGGGAGGGTTTAATTTTTCAATGCCTATCCCCCCAGGAGAATTTAAATTTGGTATTCAGGACTCTAGTGAAGAGGTTGCAAATTCTGAACAAAATGCAGAAGTTAATATTTTTAAAAGTATTGACGATAAAGAGAAGAAAAGTGAGAAAGAGACGGAAACACAGTTGCCCAGTGCATGTAACAAACCAAGCAGTGATTTGGTTTTTGGTCACCAGAGCAATACTTTCACTTTTGCTGATCTTGCCAAGTCAGGTGAAGGATTTAAGTTTGGTCAAAAAGATCCTAATTTTAAGGGCTTCACAGGTGCAGGTGAAAAACTCTTTTCTTCTCAGATTTCTAAAATGTCTTCCAAGCTAAATACTTCTGCTAATCTTGAAAAAGATGATGAAGAATATAAAACAGAAGATAGTGACGATATTCATTTTGATCCTGTTGTTCAGATGCCTGAAAAAGTGGAACTTGTGACAGGAGAAGAGGATGAGAAGGTACTGTATTCACAAAGAGTGAAACTGTTCAGGTTTGATGCAGAAATTAAGCAGTGGAAAGAGCGTGGTGTGGGCAACCTGAAAATCCTTAAGAATGAAGTTAATGGTAAACTTCGGGTGCTGATGAGGCGTGAACAAGTGTTGAAGGTTTGTGCAAATCACTGGATCACAACTACTATGAATCTGAAACCTCTCTCTGGCTCAGACAAAGCATGGATGTGGCTGGCTAATGACTTCTCTGATGGGGATGCAAAGCTGGAGCAATTGGCAGCTAAATTCAAGTCTTCAGAACAGGCTGAAGAATTCAGACTGAAATTTGAAGAATGTCAAAGACTGTTGTTGGATATACCACTTCAAACTCCACACAAGCTTGTAGATACTGGAAAGACAGCTGAGCTGATACAAAAAGCAGAAGAAATGAAAAGTGGGTTGAAAGATCTCAAAACCTTCCTTACAGATGATAAAACTAAACTCATAGATGAAGAGAAAACTTTAGTGTCTTCCTCTAACAGTTCTGATCTAGTTATAAAGCCACATGCTGAAAGTACTGGACCTACGTTAGAATGGGACAACTATGATTTGCGTGGGGAAGCTCTGGATGACAGCACTGACAGTTCAGTGTATCCAATGCCTCGGGCAAGTAGTCCTGTGAGGAAAAATCTATTTAGATTTGGAGAGTCTACCACAGGATTTAACTTCAGTTTCAAATCTGCACTAAGTCCTTCAAAATCTCCTTCCAAACAGAATCAGAGTAGGGTTTCTGTTGGTACAGATGAAGAGTCTGATGTCACCCAAGAAGATGAAAGAGATGGTCCATATTTTGAACCAGTTGTGCCTTTACCTGACCTTGTAGAAGTAACAAGTGGTGAAGAGAATGAGCAAGTAGTCTTTAGTCACCGAGCTAAACTATATAGATACGATAAAGATGCTAACCAGTGGAAAGAGAGGGGCATTGGGGATATAAAGATCTTACAGAACTATGATACTAAGCAGGTTCGTGTTGTTATGAGAAGGGATCAGGTATTAAAGCTTTGTGCAAACCATAGAATAACCCCCAATATGAACATCCAGCAAATGAAAGGTGCAGAGAGAGCCTGGGTGTGGAGTGCATGTGACTTTGCCGAAGGGGAAAGAAAGATGGAGCTCTTGGCTGTGCGATTTAAACTTCAGGATGTTGCTGATTCATTTAAGAAAATTTTTGAGGAAGCAAAACATGCTCAAGAAAAAGACATATTAATCATACCACTCTCTTCCCGTACTAACACCCCAAAAGAATCTCCCTGTGGAAAGATTGCTGTTGCAGTATTGGAAGAAACCACGAGGGAGAGAACTGATTTAAAGGAGGCTGAAGAAACAGTTGTTGAAGCTGCAGAGACTCCAGTAGTTGAGGGCACAGCTGAGACGCCAACGAAAGCTGTTGTTTCCCCTCCTAAATTTGTATTTGGCTCTGAATCTGTTAAAACTATATTTAATGACAAAAAATCAAAACCTTTTACATTTGGAAACACATCAGCAACAGGCTCACTCTTTGGTTTCAGTTTTAATGCTCCTCCCAAGAGCCAAAGTGATGATTCAGCGTGTCAGACCATGAATGCAAAAAAATCAGATAGCTCACAGGATGCTATGGCTTGCAGACATGCGGAACACCAAGAAAATAGTAGTGCTGCTAATTGGAAGCCCTCAGAAGGCCAAGGAGAAACCCCAGTGGCTACCTCAAAAGCAGAAGCGGTTTCTAACTTTTCTTTCAAATTACTAGAAAAAGGTAAGCATTTATTGAATTGTAGTTTACTTACAAGCTGCAACTGAAGTCTGAGTACTATATATCTTTGTTTTTGTATCACCTGCCTTTAAAAATTTATGACGCTTATCATTGCAATAAACTTGCAATGCTAAACTTAAAACATTTCTGTTAGAGATAGATTTCTATAATTGTCTTTAGATTCTTTTTGATATCACAATTTCATCTTTGGGCATGGTTTTAGATGCTATTATGTGATTTTTTTTATTTCCTAAAAAATCAAAACTGACAAATCACCTTAAGTAATTAATGAAATTTCCTAAAAATTTAAATGTATTGAGTATACATTTCTCACAGATGTTTTTCTGTAATTAAATTTTAGGGATATAAATGCAGTTGAATTGCAGCTATTAGCACATGACTCCCAAATAATATTCAGACTTTATTATCTTCATTTGATTCCCCCAAAAGCCACCTTGAAGGATTAGGACAGATCTCAAGAAAGGCCTAGGATTGGTCGGGACAAGAATCAGAAAATTGAATAGAGATGATCTCATTTTACATAATATAACTTGCTTTAAACCATAATATAATTTGTTACGTTTGGGGTTTGCATTTTGTATAAATCCACCCAATATACTTTATACTACAAGTCTTATTGGGTGAAAAAGTGCAGGGCAACAATTTTTGAACCAAGGTACCTCAGTTTAGAGACTATGTCCAAAATCTGGGACCCATAATGCTGTATGATTGAAATTTGGAAAATTTCTGATAGCTTCAGTGTTGCTATGTTGTTGTCCAGAGGTTAGACCAGTCCCTCCACCAGCTGCTGTAGCTCAGATACACCCGCTCCATCCTAACTGTCTGGAGGCAAGTAGACTAGTCCCAACATCAGTTGCTGGAGGATGGTCAATTGTGTTCAGGGCAGCAGGAAGTCAGAAGTTGCTTCCACTGCTTTTTTGCTCTTCAGTATGGTCAATATGTTTAGTAAGAAAATATATCTGAAATGATGACCCAAAAATGTCAAGGGCAGAGGTGGGCTTCAGCTGATTTGCACCAGTTGTTAAAATTCTGTGAACCAGCAAATCCCCCCACTAACTAGCTCTACCCCACCCATTCTTTATCACCCCGACCACCGTCCTCTTATAGCCGCTCCTTTTCTCGCCTCGTCTGCTTTGGCCGCTAGCTTGCCTTGCTCACAGTCTTCACTGATAGGTAGGCTAGATTTCACGCCCATGACCCAGCTGCTCCCTGGTTCCTTCCCCACTTGCCTGCCTTCACCCCTGGCTTACCACGCAGCACCTGGCCCTCAGTTGCTTTCCAGATCCTTCTCTGCTTGCCTGCCTTCGCCCCAGCTGCTTTCTGACTCCTTCCCCGCAGGCCTGTCTTCACCCTTGGCCTATTATGTGGCGCATGCACCCCTTGCTGCTTTCTGGATCCTTCCCCGCATGCCTGCCTTCACCCCAGCTACTCTCCAGCTCCTTCTCTGCTTGCCTGCCTTCGCTCCAGCTGCTCCCTGGTTCCTTCCCCACTTTCCTGCCTTCATCACTGGCCTGGTAAGTTGCTGTCATCTACAGAGGCAAAGGGTCCAGGTGGGAGCCGCCTTCTCTTCCCTCCTTTGGGCAATTTTAGAAAGAAAGGGCTGGGAACTTAAAGCCAGGCGTGTCCCGCAGGCCCCACCTCTTTTCACACACCCCCATCAATAGCTGTGGGCTGGGCAGCGTTTTGGCTTTCCTGGCTGGTTGTGTCCCCTTCCCTGAACCTCACTTGCCCTTCCCTTCCTGCCACACCTGGTGGCAGAGAGGAAGCCAGATTGAATTGCTGCTGTTCGACCCCCTCCCCTAGCCCGCATCTCTCCCCTGCCTGGAATTGCCTGCTGCTGCTGCTGTCAGCAGATAGGGGAGGCTAGGGGCTGCAAGGTTGCATTGCCGGATCTCTCCTCTCCAGCCCGCCCACCCACCCAGTCAGTTTATGGGAGTTTCTGGCCTCCCAGCTGCTGCCCGCCCCCTGGAATGGCAGCGGCAGGGAACATGGGATCACCCAGCAGCAGGGAAGGAGAGAAAGAAGTCATCCGGCCTTTCTCCCTCTCGCAACTGTGTGTCCTCCAGCCGGCATGACAGCAACTGTGTGTTACCAGTGCTTCTGCTAGTGCGCCGAGACATCAGCTTCATTAAGATGAGGGGGAGGGCGGCTGTGTAGACCCCAGCCTGCACTTTTGATTGCCCACTGCCGCTGCCGGCTGACATCCCCTTCGTTGCTCAGAGTTCCCTAGCAATGCTTATGACATCTCCTGGCTCCAATGGTCATGTGCAAGCTAGGTAAGTAAATCTGGAAACGTGTGCAATGTAATTAGAACAGAAGTTATAGTTAAATGTATGGCAGAAAGTGGAGTCTGAGTGTGTGGGGTTGAATGTGTATAGTTTTAGAATAGCTCTCTGTGTGTGTGTGAATATGTACATACACATACAGTATAGTACCTAATGTATATATTTGTGTGCACACTCTATAATGTGTATATATACATATGGCATATATACATTAAATAGTATATTTTGGATGTTCAGTAGCAATAAATAGAGGGAAATTTTGTTGAGGCCTTTGAGGCGATTGGCTGGGAGGCAGGGCCAGGTGTGATGAGTGACGTCAACTTGGCCATGACCACCCGGCCACACCTACCCAGTCAGTTATTAGGGCAGAGAACCCATTATTAAATTATTTGAATCCCACCACAGGTCATGGGTTGTCAAGTAAACTATAATTGATTTAATCAAAGCATTGTGTGTGAATATAGTCATTATGACTTACTGATAAGCAGCATCAGCATAGAGTATATGAGCTCTTCTAGCTGTTCTTTTCAGTGACAGTAGAAAGTAGAACCAGCATTTTCACCTAATCAAATGGTTCAGTTGTTTGTAATGATGACATAAAGTTAAAAAAACTTAATGCAAACTTTAAAAAAGATATAGAGAAGAAATGATTAAAGAATTGTAGGACTCTGCAAGTTTTGCTTTAAGTTTGTAACTGCTGCTTAATTGCTGCAGTTAGAAATATAAAAAACATAATTTAATGCAATTCTTGTTGAGTATTGTAAACATGCAATATTACTGTCATTTTTAATCATTCATCAGTGCCCATTTCTCTTTTTGTAATAGTAACTCAGCATTCATACTAATACAATTTATTTTTTAGGATTTAATTTTAGTCTTTTTAAATCTAACCCAATGGTCTTTTGGACGAGTTCATCCCCCTCTCAATCCAGTAGTGAAGGTATTTGTTTACCTATGAATGAAGTGGTGCATCACTTCTTGGAAATCACTGACAGCTTTCAAATAACTTATTTTAACAGTATGGAAACAGAAAGATTAACATGCACGTTGAAGAAAAATAGGCTACATTGATTTGTGATATAAAGGCTGATTCTTTAAACACTTACAGTTTGGATTGTTCTTTTATCTTCTGTGGCTTTCTATCTTCTATTGGCTTTCAATTGTTGCTTGATTTATGACAATAAAATTTAGTGAGGGTGCTTGCTGGTCTTGATGGCAGGTAGAAGGAACTTGAGATTATAAGTATTATCCTTTTAAAGAAAACTTTGTTGATGGGAGTGTATTTTATTAACATATAAGGGGTCTCCTTTCTCCAAAATTCTTTCCAGAGGATGTGGCTTATTTGTGAACGAGCATGACTACCAAAGTACCAATTGTCCCTTTGTTCTTAATTCTTTGTTCTTAATTTTCTTCTTTAGCATTTCAAAGCTGGAGCCTTTTCATCAATTTTTAAAAACTCAGTGTTAGGAAAAACAAAACATTTTCATTACAGATATGATATCTATATCATATCTATGATCTATGTATTTTTTTCCTCTCTTTTACCACCACCTCTCCACCCATAGGTGGGTACGTGCAAGAAGAAAAGAAGTAAAAGGAGACCTTTTTTTAGCTTTGGAAACAGGCCAAGAGAGTTGATTAATTAATCCAGTCAATCCTGCTTGTATATCACAGATAACTGATAGACAATTTAAATGAAAGTAGTTTTACTCTTTTACCCTTCTGTGGAATCTATTTTGTGCTCTGGTCTTGTCAGGCTCCAAAAACCAAGAAAGACATGCTAAGGTCTTCTAAACTGTTTCCCTTTACTGTTCCTCCCCTATAGGCAGAAATATTGCCAAACTACTAAAGCAGGCTACTTGCAACACAAAACATATATTCTGAAAATTAATAGCAAAAATTAATAATACTCTTCTTACCACACAAACTACAGTACCTAAACTTTTCTATCTTTTGATCTTCTGGAATGCACACCGTTCCTCCTGGGAAAACATTCCACTACAGGTCTACCTTGTAGAGCTGACAGTTCTTAGTCCCTGAATTGAATAAGCTACTTTTTTAGGTTGTAATTCCATTAATACTGTTCAGTGAGAACTATGTCAATCTCTCGCTTTTTAAAATTGATGGAATATTTAATCTTTGAACAAATCTTATCCCTAATTAGTCCTGGCCCTGAGAATTGATACATAAAATATTGATACCTAAAATTAATTTGAAAATTCAGAATAAGCTCTACCATAAAACCTTCTGTCACAGGAAATTTGTTTTATAGTTTATTGTGACTTGTATATTGCAAATCCAAAGCAGGATTCTGAGCGCCTCACACATTGCAGTAGAAAGAAAAAATTACCATACTGTTAATGAAAAGCAGCAGTAGTGCTTTAGAATCTATGAGTTCCCATCATAATCTTTTAACAAATTTGATTTCATTAAAATAAATTGAATTCCAAAGAGCCAAATGAAGTGGGCATATCCACAAAAGTTCAGGCCTTGTTTTCCAAAGGAGATTAAAGATGCAGAGTCTAAGAACAGAACAGAACAGAGTCATTATACTGGGTCCTAGGAAAAGAGAAAAGAAGAACAGAGCATGGGATGTATTGGAAACAAAAGCCCCTTATCCCTTATTCTCAGTATGTTCCCCCCAAAGAAAAAAAATGTACCAGTTCTAAATCAAGCTGTAAAAGTGTGCCGGGGGGGGGGGGGGGATGGGACCCTAAAGATAAAATAGTCTTAAGTTCTGTACATGTGTTAACATTTTTTAGATTTTAAAACCAGTGCCAAAACTATTATAAAAATTAGTGGAGTAGTAACTTTAATATTTTACAGGTTTCATCTCTGAATGATTTATTTAATTTCATTGAACTCTCTAGAGAAATTTTTTGAAACGAAGTGCAGAGCCATATGAAGTTACTTTTAGGCTTTAGATTTCAGCCTGTATCACTCAAAATGCTGCTGCTGAATTGTTTTGTTGTCTTTAAAGGAATGGATGAGAATTAACGTGTTTGAATACAGTTGTCTAATGAGAAGCATGGCATGATTTTGTCTTATGTACTTGGCTGAAAAAAAGTTCTTACATTAACTAAGCTTTCCTAATTTCTGAATATGAAGTATATTGTCTTCAGATTAATTATATACTTTGATTTGTACATGTGCTGGTATTGTAATTTCTGATTTCTGACTTGCTGAACAAATTAATTTGTAATTTTTTTTATAGCTGAGATTAAGAAGGAACCAAATACAATCCCATCAGATGATGTATTGATTGTGTATGAGTTAACACCAACCGCTGATCAAAGAGCTCTTGCAGAATCCCTTAAATTACCCCCAACATTCTTCTGCTATAAGAATAAACCTGGGTATCTGAGTGAAGATGAAGATGGTAAGGAAGATTTCTTGGAAAATTAGTCTTTTACAAGATCCAAGAATAAGAAAGGATAAACCCTTGTCCAATATAACATTGATTTATTCTCATGCTTTTCTGCATCAGTGTGCTCTTCAAAAGAAAGTTATCTGAAGATTTGGGGTGAAAATGGTAATATTTGCCCCATTCTTCATCTGCCTCTCTTAAAGGAGGTAAAAGACAAATTCTAAATTCACCGTCAAACAGCAGAATCTGATCACCCAATTTTCCAGACTGGCCTGAATGCCACGCTTTGGGAAGTCTGATGAGCCTAAGAAGGTGTGAATCTGGTCCCAGAGGTCTGTGGATCCTTGAAATTTATTGTGGCTTTGCACTTTCTGGGTACTAGTGCAGATGGGTGCTGTAGCACAATTATAGCTTTCTTTTCAAGAGGGAAGAGCATGAGCTTGTTTCAAGTCTGATCATATGCAGATTGAGAAAGCTAATGCACCTCCCTTGCAGCTTAAGCTGGAAATCTTTCTGCGTTATAAAACTTTTTGAATGCTGGCTGTACATTTCCCTCCCCCCCCCCCCAGCAAGTTCAAGGACAAGGATTTATCAGTGGGGAGTAAAGAACCTTGGCAAATAACATTGTTTTGAACTGTTAAGAGAGCCAGCCTTTCCATTTTAAGAAAACAGAAACCATGTCACAACTCTTCCACCCATCAAAATTTTAAAACAAAGCTACATCCACAAGATAATTTGTCTTTAACTCAATTGATCTTGGCCCTCCCTGTTTCTTGTCCTCTTTAAACTTTGTTTTATAAAGCTTGCCACTTGGTTAGCACTGAATATCATCTATCATATCATACATATTGAAGCTAGTTTTGTTAGTGATTAAGGGCACCCAGACTAGAAGACAGGAGACTGAGTTCTAGTCCTGCCTTAGTTATGAAAGCCAGTTGGATGACTTTGGGCCAATAACTCACTCTCAGCCCAGCTCACCTCACAGGCTTGTAATTGTGAAGGAAAATAGGAGAACAAAGAACTATGTTCACAGCTTTGAATTATTTATAAAAGTAATAAAGGCAGAAAATAAAATGGACTTTCATCTGTCAGAAATCTGGGTCCCCTGCTTGGGTGGAGGGTTGGACAAGATGACCTACCAGATCCCTTCCAACTCTCTTAATCTGTTATAGGCAGTCAAATTTTGTTTTTCTATTTCTATTTCTGAAGAAAATACAATGATAAGGGAGACTGTTTGACCATCTGTGGGTTCTCCTTTCCAATGTTCTTGAGCTTTCTTTGTTGCTGTGATTCCATTTTTATGTGCAACAAATGTTACCATGTGTTGCTGATTTTGTTTAAAGTGATGTTTTGCATGTAAACTTAAGTTGCAAGTTGTTGTATCACACTCTTTATTTGTTTTCATATTTTAGATGAAGACTATGAAACAGCTGTCAGAAGGCTTAATGGAAAATTGTATTTAGAAGAACCTAAAGAGAACTCAGAAATAATGAATACAAGTAAACAATACTAATCTAATTTAATTATTAATTTTATAGTTTCTTAGAACAAATTAGGGAAGAAATGTTGAACTCTTCTGATAATTTTCTGCTAAAGCACAGATTTTCAGAATGAAATGGCAATTGGAAACTAAGAAAAAGGGAAATTTAAATTTATTGTAACTTTAATCTTATAGAATCTATAAACTTATAGAATCTTATTCCACATCCATTCAGATGCGGAAAGAGAAATGATTTGAATTCCAGAACTTCTGAGAATTGGCCAGATTTTCCATTGTACTCTTATGCTGTATGGGGGAAAGACTCCTCAGATTTGGACAATCCTGCAACAAGTGCTCTTCACCAACTGCAGTTGTTGTTAAAATAGCTTTATTGTTCAGAATGTAGTAGTACAGAAGGATTCTGTTACTAATATTTTAGACTTTGTGATCCTTAGGAGTTGTGAAGTCTGGATTCCAAAATGATCTTTCAGGCAGTTTTGTTTGGCTACTGAAGGTCATTACAACTGAATATGTTGATGCCTTAGGCTGAACCTGTATTGTTTCTTAAGTGTCTCTTAATTGTTACCATAAATGAAACACAGATTTTTCTGTTCTTAAAAGAAGCTTCATCTTGATTTCCATGTGATTCTGAAAGTTCCAGATGCGCCGGTCTGCTCACATGGTTTCCAAAGTATTTGTCTCTATTTTAGCTTGACTCTTATGTACTTAGCATATTTACAAGTTTTATTTTATTATTCCATTTTGCTGATACTTTCTATATTATCTGTTCAGGTGCTGTAGAACATTCTGATCCAGAGACTAGTAATGAAGTTATTGTTGTTTGGGAAAAGAAACCAACTCCTAAGGAAAAAGCTAAAGCAGAAACTCTAAAGTTTCCTCCAACTTTTCTCTGTGGTATTAACAGTGACACTGATGAAGACAATGACAACTTAGAAGATTTTGAGACAGAACTTAGAAAGACTCAAGAAACACAAGTAAGTAACAGAAGAATTGGGTGTACTCTCCATGCAAAGTGAGTTCCTCACAATTTTGATGTTTTTCCTTCACTTTTGTATTTCCCCTTTTTCCCATATTCAAGTTCAGTCTGCTTTTATACTTTATTCTGGTGCTATAACATTTCTACCAATATAAAAATACGTGTACATAGGACTGCATTCAGGATATTTTTTCCCTGTGCTTGTTGAATGTAAGCTAGAGTGTTCCATATTCTTCTGCTCATTCAATAACTGGTCATTTACTAATATTACATCGAAAACATAGAGAATTCTTATGAGGTGACTTGCAAAAGCTCAAAAAAGTTCATTTGCATAAGATAATTCTCAGCATTTTTCAGTGCTTATTCTGATTGTGGAACTACTTAGTTTATGGATAACAGTTTGGATTTTTTAATCTTTTAAATTCTTTTGTACTAATGAAGATATGTAATATGAAGCCAAGATAATTGGTTTTGTACACACTTTCATTACCTGAAACATGCCTGTGTTTCAAGTGTTATCTGATGAAGTTACTTAAAGAACCTTCAGGTACATGTTACATTAAAAACAAATATGGTTTCAATTTTCCGGAATCTCAGGCAGAAGAAATAATTACTTCAACTGATGATGTGTGCTCCAGTGAGGAAGGCGGACCAGATGTATCCTGCAGTATTACTGAAGTATCAGATTCTACAACCAACCTTATATATACTACATGGGATACATTAAGAACAGATGGCAACTCTACTCCTGAAACTGGACAAAGCTTTAAGAATTTATTAGGAACAGATGACAAACCTGTTGATTTATCAAATAAGAAGGAATGTGATTCCAGTTCTGAAGCCTCTGTAAATCAAGGTATATTGTCTATTTGAGTATGAAATGTCAAATGTGCTATGCTGGAGAAAAATAAAAAAATAACTATTAACTGGAAACATAATTCCAAGTTCATTAAAAGTCCACATCCATGGTGGTCAAAGGGTTTTAATTTGATTATTCAGATAGTAGTATGGATTTTATGCATACCTAATGCTTTAGCAGTATCCTAAGGAGTCTCAACTTATCACAATTGGGACAGAAGTTTTGGTTGTAAGTCGTCATAGTTGTAAGTTGAGGCACCATGTTACTGGACCCAATTTTCTATTGTTTTTAGAGCAGTTATTAAGTATCATATAGACACTGGCAAAAACCCACAGGAAGTCAGAAAAAAGTGGTCATGTGACTGTAACAACCAGTCATAAATGCAATTCAGTTGCCAAGCACCCAAAATGTAGTCATGTAACCATGGGGACAGGAAGTTTTATGATGGCTGGAACTGTTTTCTAGGCTGTTAAGCAACCTTCCCAAGGCCATTGTAACTTGAAACAATTATTAATGAACCAGCCATAAGTTGAGGATATCTGTATCTGCACTTTGGCATAGGGTTAGGGTAGCAATGTAGGATGAAAAAGAACACTTCTAGTACATAGTGGATGATAAAATTGTACATTTTCCTTTTTTGTAGAAAATAATCCGTTTTCCTTTGCTCTTCATAATGCATCAAGCTTGTCATTTGCTGATCTGGCTTCAAACAATTCTGGGGATTTTGCTTTTGGTTCCAAAGGTAAACTATATATCTTGTTTATCATCTGTCAGGGTTCCAAGTAATAACTCCATAGAAAGCAGAACTCAGAGGCAGACAAGTTCCTCAAAGAACAATTTTATTGGAGATATATTGGTACAAGCTGGTGAAAACTGACTCTGAAAGTTCCCATGATTTTCACCTGATTTCCCTAAACAATCAGTCACATTGTCCAATCAAGTCACTGGCTGGTTGCCTGGATATTCTGCTTCTCTCTCCAGCCACCTATTGGAATGTCCTTGGTTCCCACAGGAAACTATTTTGTTTTGGCTACAAACCCCCATGTAAGTATGCTCCATATTCCTCCTTCGTACTGTGGCAATCCTGAAGCCTCCAAAATGGCCCTAACCACGTTCACTTCAGAGTTGGCATCGTCAGTGTGAGAAAACTAGCTGGAGTTTTTATTTTAAAAATTCATAGAAAAAGTGAACTGATGTTGGCATATAAAAGCTTTAATTATTTTCTCATCTAAACAGACAAAAACTTTAAGTGGGCAAATACAGGAGCAGCTGTATTTGGAATACAAGCAGCCACTAAAGGGGATTGTGATGATGATGCAAGCGATGAAGATGTGGTACACAGTGACGATATTCATTTTGAACCAATAGTCTCACTGCCAGAGGTAAGTTTCCTGGCATAAGGTGCATTCAGTATTGTTAAGCCTGTGTTCCCCAACCAGGGTTAAGGAGACAAGCTAAACAGAATGTGCAGCGTTAGTCAGATAGGCACACAGATAAATGAGTGAGATAAGTTTGTATGTTTATTAACATACAGTAAAAATAACAGATACGCTTGTGCTATCAAAAATATAGTTTATTCCATTTATAGCATAGTCAAAATAACAGTCCATTAGTCATGTATCATTTAGTCAGTCCATTCAAGGATATTCAGTTAGCAAAGTCCATGTAGAATATCCTATGTCAGTTCACTTACAAATCATTCCTTTGTCTCTCTCCCGTTCGAGTAACGCAGTCTTGAGTCCATGCAGTAATTAGGGATCATCAAAGCCAGAGAGAGAGCAAGCTGTCATCTTGCTTCTTTTAAAGTGCTTTCACAACCACTCCCTTAATTACATTCCTATATTTAAAGTTGCAGACACTTTAACTTATAAACCATGATAACATATTTATTATTTTACCTAAACCAGTTAGGGTAAACAATGTTATCCCTAACATGTATTGCTCCATTTATTTGTCAACTATTTCTTTTCATTTGTCAGTTTGGATCTTGCATGAAATAAATGAAAAGATTAAGAATGGAGCCAATTAGCCTGTTGTGTTACGGGACTAAAATCTCCAGATTTTAGTCTCTATAATTCTTCAAATCTCCAGAATTCTGAAAGACTAACATGATATATATTGCTCTAAAAAAAAAACACTAGACTTCTCTCTCTCACTCTCGCTCTATTATATATATAATACAAACACACACCCATGCCTGCAGGGATAATTGTGATTGCTTATTATAAATTATAAATATTATTCAGACTGGAACATGCCATCTCCTCCCAAGTGGACTCTTACCATGTTTTGAAGGAGTTAAGGAGTTTTCTTTAGTGTTTTCCTGTTTCAATAAACTGACAGTGATACTGAATTATTCAATCTTAAACTGATTTCCCCAGTGCATTGTTGGAATTTTATCTGCTTATTCTCCGCATCTCATATGTTAGTTTAATCTGCTACTTTAATCTTTGGGTTAGTTTATGTGCTGTGTCAGCTTTCTTTAAGTTTATGTCATATGTAATGATGATAAACTATACAATTCCTCATATAAGTATTTCTACTTTGTTTTAATTGGTCAGACTTATAGATAGCATTTAATTGCAAGCTTTCTAAAAAGTCTTGTCATTCAGAGCGCCACTAAAGCTCTGAATGACAAGTGATAAAAGGCCTTATTACTCTATCTATCCTTCCAATTAAACATTGCTGCAGTGGTATCCATATTCAACATGATTACTTATTCCTGCCAGGTTGAAGTAAAATCTGGAGAAGAAGATGAAGAAATTATCTTCAAAGAAAGGGCAAAACTATACAGATGGGACAGAGAAGTCAATCAATGGAAAGAACGTGGTGTTGGAGAAATAAAGATTCTCTTCCATACGCAAAAGAAATGTTACCGAATTTTAATGAGAAGGGATCAAGTTCTCAAAGTCTGTGCAAACCATATAATCACAAAAGCAATAGACTTAAAACCCTTGAATTCTTCAAACAATGCGATGGTTTGGACTGCAACAGATTATGCTGGTGAGTATTTTTCTTTGTTTGTTTGAGATGTCTCATGATTTCACTCCTTTCTACTGCTTTCACAGCAAGATCTCTTTGCTATTATAATACTTGAATTTCAATTTCAGATGGTGAAGCTAAGGTAGAACAGCTTGCAGTTAGATTTAAAACCCAAGAACTGGCTGATACCTTCAAGAAGAAATTTGAAGAGTGTCAACTGATTTTGTCGGAAGAACAGAAGGGACATGAATCTTTTGCAGAAAAATTTTCAAAGGAATCGAACCCTGTAGTATATCTTGACATTTCTGCTGATGATGAACCTCTAGGGCATGTAAGAATAGAATTGCTTTCCAATGTTGTTCCTCGAACCGCTGAAAACTTCAGGGCATTGTGCACAGGAGAAAAAGGGTTTGGATACCGAAACTCTAGATTTCACAGAATAATTCCAAATTTTGTCTGTCAGGTACGTTAAAATACTTTCAAAGACTGTTCAAAAGGAATTTAATTTTCAGTTTTATTGTCCACTTATTGCTGCATAATTTTCTGAGTTCCTTAGGAAATTGTGACTGGGGAAAAATTGGAGTTACTGTTTCAAATTTATATGTGCATTTTTAAAAAATTGGAATCAATTTAGATCCAGTACAGAAAAGGTTATCAATACAGCAAATATAATCACAAATTTAAAAAGCAGAAGGGAAATTCTAAACCGTGGCATAACAGAATTTATTTGAATTAGTAATGAGTAACCTTCTACCATTGAGTACTTATTTATTTTATTTGTTGCCCTTCTCACATGAAGTGATTCTTAGGTCTGCCAATAAAAATGAAAGTAAATATATCTGGAAATTATAATTGCAATTAAGCTTTTTGCCATTGTGCTTGAACAGTATTGAATCTTAGGTTTAAAAAATAATCTAAATTTTTAGCTTAAATCTTTAAGCCTATACGTGTAAAAGCAAAACATACCTTATTGTTTGAATGCTGCCAATTATATGAATAAACTGAATATCTTTTTTTAAAAAAATCAGTCCAGATCCTATATTCCATTGTCATTCTGTTAAGGATGCATTATCATTGGTTAACATGCATTGGTTGTATTTGAGAAGTTTTGCATATTTTACTAAATTCTCAATTTCTTTCATTCCAGGGAGGTGACATCACTAAGCATGATGGGACAGGGAGGCAGTCCATTTATGGAAATTCATTTGAAGATGAAAATTTTGAAATAAAACACACTGGTCCTGGCCTATTGTCAATGGCAAATTGTGGCAGAAATACCAACAATTCTCAATTCTTTATTACTCTTAAAAAAGCAGAACAGTTGGACTTTAAACATGTTGTCTTTGGGTTTGTAAAGGATGGTATGGATATAGTGAAAAAAATAGAATCTTTTGGCTCTCCTGAAGGAATAGTGTCAAAAAGAATTGTGATTACAGATTGTGGGCAAATACAAAATGATTCTGCTGACATATTGGAAGCTTAAACATAAACCTTCAGCAGATTTAGACAAGATTATATTCAGGGTTTTTTGTTTGTTTAAAAAATGAACAACTTCTGATGTATAAATGTAAAGTTACAGCTCATAGCTGAGTACTTTTTTAAATGTGTTTCAATTGCCTGCATGTTGTGAAATAAACGTTCAAACACTAGTCTACTTCAGGTGTACTTGTTTCTTCCTGATTTTATATTAAATAATTTAAAATGAAATTTCTGGTGTCTGGGGTTCTGTGTTTCTGTATCCGTCTTGGCTTCTTGAATGATTCAAATAATATTACATGGTAATTGCTTCTTCTATACTACATTATATTAGAGAATGATTTTCTATAGCAAACAAAATGCTCCAACAGCTCTTGAGTTGCTAAAGTGGGGATATTTAGTTGCCTTATTTTGATATTTAATGTCTTAAAAAATAAAGACTACTGCTTGAAATTACAGGTGCTATGTACATGCTTTTGCACTGGAAATACAGCAGTTACATGTTGCCACTTTAGTGCTTAAAGCAAAATCATATTCAAACCCAAAGGAACCTTATCCTCTTTATCAGTTATAATTGCAGGTAACAACATCTGGTAGAACTTATAAATTTGAAGGCTAAGCAGATTTGGGCTTGATCAAGTGCCAGGCAATTCCAGGGTTGTTGGTTAAATACAGGGGGAAAGATAATGGAAGATAATGACAGCTTCCATGCTGCTGTGAAGTGTCTGTTGGTTCTAGAGAAAAGATTGGGCCAACATCCCAGGTTCAAAGTTGCTTGTTCTGTTCATCGTTAAATTTGATAAGGTATGTTGAAAAACGGTATCCTGACAAGGATGTGAGTCTGTATAAATTTCTTGGAGTGGGATGGCCATCGTAATTCAGAATTTAGTAGCATTGCAGTCTCGTGAAGCAATGGAAAGGCCATCCTAGACGGGCCCGCGCTTGGAGTCCCGTTTCCCACTTTCAGTAGTCGCTTAGTCGGTTGCCTTGGAAACAGTGAGGTGGGGCGGAGCAGTCGCCTCGCGCAAGCGCATTTTAGTTCCTCTGCCTGTCTTCCTCCGCCTCTCCTCGCAGGCGGTTGTTGTAAAAAAGCGGGAGGGCAGCGGGAAGATTTGCCTGGCTAGCTTTTCTTCCATGGCGGCTTCCCCAGAGCTGAGCAGTTCGGTTGAGCGTTGGAGAAGACGTTATCTGAGTGGAGAGGTGGGGGATACGCGGGGTTGGGGTGGCGTGGGACTTGGGAGCTACTTTGAATACGTGTAGCTCCATCCTCACGAGATCCGGGCGTTGAGTGGAGCTTGATAGAAGTGTGGCTGTTTGTCGGTTTTGCCGCGGCCCAAAAACGCAAGGGTGGCCTTGGTTTGCCTGTGACCATACTTGAGCCACTTGGAGTTGGGAAAATAGCAGGCACATGTTCGGAGGGACTCGTTTTTCTTACGAGTTCCTGCCCAGCGCAAAACAGATCAGCTTCGAAGCATTATCCAAATTTGGTTCGGAGAAAGGTGGTTTCTAGCGGGTTTGCGTTCCTTATTTCGAGGCTTGGACTGCCAGGATTTGACATCAAATCTTCCTCCACTCAGTGGCCCTGTTAACTGGTTCTAAACGGGTTTTAGGGTGGCAAGAGATTTAAACTAAATGCCAGAGCAAACAAACCACAAAAAAAAAACCTGTATAAAAAGCAAGCACTAGATTAGATGGTGCTCCTAATTCGGGTATGCACTTCTTTTTTCAGGCTTATCTTTTGGATGTAACACAAGCCAAAAGTAAAAGTAGAAGGGCCCTGATAGCTGCAGGTAAGACATTTAAAAAGACGTGTTCTTTTAATTTGCTAACAAGAAGAGGTACAGTATTAGCTTTTATTAAAATTTAGTTATATCTGCCCATCAAAAGCAATGAAAAATAAGGATTGGTAGTTTGTTAACACAACACACTAACAGTTTACTGAGCACATTCCACTGAATTTACTTAGTTGCCTAACTTTATCTGATATATGAACTGTAAACTGATTATGTTGCTATTATCAATGCCTTCCTATCAGTGATTCTGCTCTCTCATTTGAAATGTATGAAAAATTTCTTCAAATTCTGAAGTTATGAATGAAGACTATGTAAGTTTAAACACACAGTTATTTTGATTTACATATTGATAGAGTAACAGATGTCACTGAGAAGTGCCTCTAGATCTGGGTCTTGACCATGATGTCCCCTGCAGATACATAATGAAATATTTCTATGAAAAAATGGAATCTGGTCAAGGGAATATTATTAAGGATGTTTGTACAGTATTTTTGAATGACCTTGTAAAGAGGACATCAGGTTTGAGCCAAAAAAACCCTGACAGGGCAATTGATACCTGCCCTCGGCCCAATGATGATACTAGTGTTGAAATGTGTGCTTGAAAATGGGTAATCCTATGTAACAGGATAACATTTCTTTAGGCTGGATAATGCTCATAATGTTTAGAGTCCAAGACTGGTTTATTGATCATTTCATAATTGTGCAACTTTAAACACTAAAATAAAAACTAGCTGCCCCCCTCCATACCTTAAAATTACAATATCACATAATAGAGAGTAATCTTCTGACATGTTAAAAGAATATTGTTATGTGAAAACTTAATTCCATATGGCAGTATTTGTACTGATCTAAAATGATTTATTGTAAGAGTTTTTGTATAAAGCAATCAATTGCTTTATAGAAAATATGCAAGCATCATCAAGAGTTGGGGATGACCTATTTAGCCACAATAAGAGAAAGACCATATTGGTTGGAAATGTGTAGAAGAGGCCTTCATCCTGCAGTGGATAGGCAATTACTAAAATGATGAAAAGAAAAAATATCTTTCCACACTCCATTTTACTATTTACTCAGAAAAGGCCTCACCTTTCCCCCCAAAATTGAGATGATATATTATGGGGGGAGATATTTTACTTTGCTATAGTGCAAAGAGAGATAAGCAACCGGCTTTTAACCAATAGTGACCTCCCATGGATGGAGTGGCACACTGGTAAGATGGAACATCCCAATGTTATGCCTTTTAGATCTGCTTTGGAAGAATTAAGGAAAGACGGACAATTTCCTTTAAATCAAAGAAATTGGCAATATGCATAGTTGGGATATGTATCTACATTTAATAGCTCAGATTTTATCTTAATTTGTTCGTTGTATTACAGTTCAAAAATTCCATAATTCAGTGATGATCTTTTGTAATTTATTAATTATGGTCTCTAGTTGTAATTCAGAAAAGTAAAGTAAACTTTCCTCACAGGAGATAACTCACTGGATGATACAGTTGCATCTATACTTATAAATTCCTCACAATCAAAGCTTCTGTACTGCCGAAGAAAGCATAATAAAAGATTTCTGGACTCCTCAAAAACTTTGAAAAAATTGGCTTGGTAAGAAATCTCTTTACTCTTCGAAACATACATCCTTTTATAATGCGGTTATAAACCAGGTATCGGTTATTTAATAGTTCAATCACATCCTATGAAGTACTAAATTTTCTGGTGATTCTAGCATTTCTTATACTATTATAATTGTGATTATCATGATAATTGTGTTTGTTAGGCCAGATGATGAGTCGGATTCTTTGTGTGATTTAGACCAGCTTCATATACAGCCAGAACCAATTGGAGATTTTCTTGGAAATGGTGAAATCCAAAGTGAAGGCATATATTCAGAAACAGGTATTCAGTTACTTATTTCTAGCACAATTTGAGAAAAATAACATCTTCACATCTGAATTTATGCAGAATGTATCATTGGTTTGACCCTGCTATATTTTTCTAGCCTTTTAACTGCATCATTGATGTCACTATGCAAGATGTACTGCATTCTAAGCTGCTCCCTTGTGCCCTGTCTTATGGCGCGTCTCTTGTGCCATGTCTCACATTTGCATTTCACTCATGGAGTCTCCATTTTTCACCATATTGAGGTTTCCAGGATTTAGTTATGACAAATTGTTGATATTCCATTGTGGAGGAAATGTCTGCTATTAGTTCTAGGTGGGATGTATCTTGTGCTCTGAATTGACAAGTTTCTAAACTAAATCTATGTTTTGCAGAATAGCAAAACACTTATTCATTATACTGATTATATAGCTCATTTTATCTACCTGTCTAAACAAAACAATCCTTCAAGTTGTTTAGTTGATCATATTCAGGACTTTTAGCTTCAGTCATTCTTGTCAGAATGGGGGGTGGGGGGTGGATGGACTGTTTTTTTCCATTCTGAGAAAGTTACAAGAGCAACTGGAAATCATTCTTGATGTTTTCAAGGTTTGATTCTTATGTATTTCTTTAACAGCAATCCTGAATACTTTTAAAGCTGTGGCAAGAATGTGTGCAATTCCAAGTAAAATGATATATAGCAGCTTAAAAAGGTGGTGTAACAGCCATGGGCATACTGAATCATGCACAATTACATTGCACATATTTGCATCCAGTTAAAAAAAAATCTCACTAAATTTTTACAGTTTCACCCATGTCAGAACAAATCTTGAGAGATTTCAGATGACAACCTGAGATTTCAGAGATGCTTTGTGAGATTACTGTTGTTGTTATTTGGCACCCAATGTAAATGGAGAGAAGATTTGTCATCTCTAAGGAATTCTACATTAGTCAGGTGCATGTATATCAAACATTCTGATTAAGAAATCAGAGAGATCCACATAGATACCACAATTGCTTGGAATGAGGGGGAAAACAATATAAGTTTCAACACCTGCAGGATTTTTTTTTCCCTTGATAAAATCTGGCATGTTCATTAATTTAATTTTGCTGTATTTACATTGTTTTGCTGTTGTTACCTGTTTTAATTTGTATTCTGTTAATAATTTTCTATGTTAAGATACCTTGCAGGAAGCTTTGGTTCCTGTATATTTATGGCTAAGCGTTAAGACTTAATTGTGCTGTTTAATTCTTTTGAACCATTTCCAAATGTTAGATTTCCCTGTTCACAGAATAGGTTGATAATGATTCATAATGTGAATTAATTGACAGGCAAAACTCTGCCTTCTATGTCATCATCTGGAAAAGGGGCTATTCACATAACCAGCATACAATCTCTCCATAATGAAAAAATAATTGTAATGGCTTTCATAAAATAGAGGAATATAATGCTGATAATGCTGCTTCAATTTTCATCTATTAGATATTACTTTGCCATCCACTTTAGGAGTGGCTGCTTACTGTGATTATAATAATGATGGTGATGTAGTAAGAAGCAGCATGAGCATTTCTGAAACCCAAGAATTGAATGGGGAAAGCATGGTAACACCTCAGTTCAATCAAATTTATCATGAATTATCAATCATCCACCAGAAGCTACAGGTAAAATATTAATAATGGTTCGGGTAGTGGTACATTTTTATTTTCTTTCCAATATCAGCAGAAGCTGCTACATTTTGTTTGTTGGTTCTTTTGTCTTTTATGGTACAGCAAGAAAAATTAAGTCAGCGAGAGTATGCTTTGAAACTTCAAAAGAGAGAATGTTTCGTAGCTGAGCGGGAAGTTCAGCTTTGTAGGCATGAAGCTGCTTTGACCAAGATAAAGGATGTTGAAGAGGAAGTTCATGCAAAATTTCAAATTATGAAGGAGGTATCCCTATTTACAAAATTCTTATTAAATTTGAGAAAATTATTCTAACAAACACACAGGCTGTATTTATATCATCAGAGAAAAGTTGTGAAGTTATGGATTTATCTTTTCATATGGACATAAGAGTAAGTGTCCTTAGATACCAGCATTGCCCGGGCAGTTGTGAAAGCAGTACAGCTCGTGATCTGGGCGGCACTGTAATATATCAGTTCCCCACTCCTAAAGAAATCCTTTTGCTGGATAATTTACATAAAACGTTACATGCAGAGCATCAGTAGTGGAAGTGGACTGAAAATATATCTGATAATCAAGGTATAGAGGTACTAAATAAGATACTATGGGGAGAACAAATCAAAGACTTTTATGTTAGCAAGATTAGGATTGATGGTAAAGCATATACAGCCATGGTAGTTGTGTGTACACTCATCTGTATCCACAGAATGTAATATATCTAAGATGCATGCATACGAGTTCAATCTTAGGGATTCTTTTAGTATAACTATGAAGTTTGTTTTGTTTCTTTTTTCTTTATTTATTCTAGTTTTTCTGCCCTGGACTAGGGAGAACTGTATTTCAGAATATTGACAGAAAGGTTACTCAAAGAAAATTAAGTTTTGTCTTCCTTTAGAATGCTTATCTTCTTCTTTTTATTTTGATGTTATTGGGGTTGGTTTTTTTTTTTAGAAAGCAAGCTCTGGGTGTTACACTTATTTAATTCCTTACAGCAGGGGTCTCCAACCTTGGCTCCTGGAAGCCTGGCGGACTTCAACTCCCAGAATTCCACAGCCAGCTTTGCTGGCTGTGGAACTCTGGGAGTTGAAGTCCGCCAGGCTTCCAGGAGCCAAGGTTGGAGACCCCTGCCTTACAGTATTCATGTCTGTCTTACATGCAGAGATGGTCTTTGATTCACAATGTTTTCTGAAGACAGTGGTTAATTCTCTTTTAAAAGTTCTTATTTTGGTTTTCAGCAATATGGAGCTGAAATAAAGCAGTTGTCCGATGCCTTGAAAGAAAAAACAAAGGAGAACAAAAGGCTGAAGACATCATTTGAAACACTAAAGGAGCTGAATGACACCTTAAAAAAACAGGCAATTGACACTTTTAACAGAATCATTAATCTGGCATTAATAAATGCTATAAATAGAAGGTTATTGTTTTTAATATGAAGTATTAATATGTGACAACGATGCCAGTGACAAATCTGTACAGATTATGCTGTTTTCAAGAATATAGTTGTCAGGAAGAATCATGTATTTAACCCTAACACATAATGGTATCTCTTTAAAAAATTAGTGTTTGAATTACTGTACCTTAACAGGTACAGTATTATTTACATGCATTGTTTAAGCTCTTCTGTCTGAAAATTAAAGTTTTCTAATTATCATAATCTGTTACAGTCTAATATGCTTTAGCAATGGGCAAAAGTGCTCATGTTTTCAGTGCAGGTTGGAGACATTTGCAGTAATTGTAAGGGACAAAACATCATAAGGAGCTTTAACTAATTGTGGCTACTTATATAAGTAGCTTTCAAAACATTGTAAAAAAGGTATCATCAACATGGACAGTCAAGCCTAGCCAAGGCCCCAAAATGTCTTACCAGAGTTTCCAGCAGGTATTCTGACTTCCTCATGCCATACCTTAAACTGTCTCTAACCCCAGAAGGCCCTTTCCTGTGACACAGTGTCATGCACTCCCCTCCCCTCAGGCATACTTAAGATCAAAATAGGAAGTCTCCCTCCTTGGAGCAGCTGTACCCTTGTGACTTTGACATACAGAGAGAACAGAATGTGTGCTTCTCCAGTGCTTGTACTTTAGAGGTGGTCATGCTAGTGTCATCCTGCCACTACTACATAAATACTTTGGGCACACAGGACAATTTTACCCTGTTCCATTGTTTTCAGATGCTAACTTTGTTATAACAGACAGCCATTGCCAGGTTCTGTTCTGTGCACTCAAGATTTGTTAGATGATTAACTCCAGGTCGTATCTAGGGCTTAGTGTTATTAATTACATTAAGGGTGTAGCTGGTCTGCCATATTGGGGTACTCTCACTTTCCTGTCATGTGCTAACATTTAATGCTTCCCTGGGTTCTCTTAATGTTTTCACCTCTCCTTCCTTTCACTTTTTATGCCTTTTATACCTTTTGTGTCTGATATATTTTAGTTTAGATACTGCATATTTTTGCTCTTTAAAACATCTTTTAGATTTTTCACTTTATATAGTTGTATACCTTTTATGTCTCCTGTGTATGTATCTTCACTTTAGTTTTATCTTTTAAAAAAAATGTTTATGTGTGCCCCACCTCCTTATGTTACTCTATAAAGATTTGTTTGATTTATTGTGGCAATACAACGTTGAAAACATGAAAATATGTATGAAATATTCTTTAACCAGAATAAGAATAAAATCCTTGACAGTTTCAATAAAACATACTATTAGATAAATGTGCTTTGAATATATTTCGGATTTAAATCAAAATTTCTTGGATTTTGATCTCCATACTGATGGGAAACCTCGCTACATTGGTAATTTTAAACTCTGGACGAAGTCAGCCTTTTTTAAAGAGAAATATAGAATTTGTGACGAGTTTTTCATAATGTCAGAAAGAAAAACTATACATAATCAGCGCTTTGGTTCTTTGGAAACAGAAGATTTCATATAATAGAAATATTTAATTTTAAGCTTTGGTTCAACATTTGCTCCCTATTTTTAGTTAATTGATGTGACTGAGCAAAACAAGAAGCTTGAAGTCCAGGCTCGAAAAGTCCAGGCTCGTTTAGAGAATTTGCAGGTAATATTGAATCTTGGCTTTTGTTATCTTTGTCCTCTGCCCATTCCACCATCAGAAATCTTACATATTGTCTCTCTGACCTATTTCAGAGAAAGCATGAATTTTTATCAGTACAAAGATCTAAAGAAGCCACATTCCAAGACCGTAAATCTGTGAAGTCAGAAAGAGCAATAGCACCAGCAAAGGCCTATAAAGTAAGTAAGGCAAATTCGATAAATCACTCAATGCCCCTACTCAGAATTTTAAAGTTAGAAAACCTTATTTTGTGTGAGAATGGAAAGGGCAGCTGTGCATATAAAATATACATTTGTCCTTTTTATACTATATGTGAGATACCTCGTAAACACTGAATATTTGTATGCAGAAAATACTGAGTTACATTCATTTGTATTATTGAAGGTAATTAGTGTGTTCTCAGAATTCCTAGTGATTATTTTTTTTAAAAAATGTGAAATATGCTTTCTTTTTTTAAATAAGCTAATATATCTTACATCATTAATATCTATCAACTATGCATATATATTCAAGGAAGAAAGAAGTAAAAAAAATCACAAGCTAAAAAAAATGAAATTAAAACCTTTGCATACATTTATTGATTTGGAGAATGCTTAAATCCCTCTGCCTCTAGCAACTAAGTCCCAACCAACATTAAACTAATGCATGAAAAGAAATGGAAAGCTTCACAAATGGTTCAGCAGGAAGAGAGAGAAAGAGGTGTGATGATTAAAAATACAAGTAATGCTTGCGGTTACATTAGCGGTGTGTTGGTTTGGAAGTTAATATATGTTTACTTCTGTGTTGATGCCTGATGCCTCAAATGATTTTCAGGGAATACTAGACAAATAATATAAGGCAATGAAGAATATAAATATGAAAAATAACATAAAGGACTCAGATAAATGTCAAAGACTCAGATAAATGTGCTTGACAAGAAAACAGGGAATGATTGCTCGCTAGTGATGAAAAATTAGAGTAAATAGGTGAACATAGGTCCCTTGGGAGACTGTGTATTAAAGATAATAAAATGGGTGGTGGAATTTGTGATGTACAGATACTAGTAGGACAATTGTATGTAGTTTGTGGTGTGTTGCAAGAAGTAAGCATTTCTCTCCCCTTTGGTATATGAAAGATTGAGTATATCAGAATAAATATAAATGTAAATTGAGAAATATAAATAGCAAGTAAAAATAAAGTATTAAAATTAAAAAGAAGCAATGGCTCAATCTGATGTGTGAATTCTACTTTATGTAAAGCTATATTGACAAAACCTTGCAGGTCTAAAAATGCTATCCTCCCTCTAGTTTTTCCCACGTATCTCAAGCTCTTATACACTGACCTGCTTGCCTGGGGCTGCCGCCTCTTCCCTTTTTAAGACCTTATAGTCCTGGAGTTACAGCGGCAATTGGGATTGTTGGAATTATTTTCACTTAGTGATGTGGTCATGTGGCATCACACTTAATGACTTAACAGCAGAAATTCTGTTCCCAATTGCCATCATAAGTACAAGTAGCAGCTGTCCACAGGAACAGAAGTGTCAGTTGTAGCTATATAATACATTCAGTATTACAGGATGTATTATCCATACACATGAAGCTGGGAGAACATGTCCCTTCCTTCTCACTTTCTTACCAGTACTAGACATGATTTCCATGCACTTTGAGAACAGGTAACCCAAACTGGATATGTGTTGCACAGCCCAACATACAAATTGGCACTTCCTGTCAATATAATGTTACAGTAAAGCTATTTTCAAATGTCTGTAATTTGTTTGCAGGTACCACTTAATTCACATGTCTATAACTTGTTAACGGTATTAATGGACTGGATCTCAGAGCAGCACCTATGCAAATTGATTGTTGAGGAAGAGAAAGAAAACATTCACAAGCTTACAGGCACATTTGTTTTCAGCGAAAACTATATACAGGATAAATGTGTCAAGGTACGATTGTTTCCAACTTAATGTAATAAAATGGTACCACTATATTGGTATAATTTGTACAGTATGTCCAGTACTGGTACATTAAAATGCTCTACTGATTAAATAGGAAGATTTGATATAGATCCCAAGCTACTCTTCATTTTACTTTCACTAGAAAGCCTGTTATCTTTAAAACAAGGGATCCATGTTTATGAATGTAACTTCAGATGAATGTTTGGTATACAGGCATGTTTCATGATATGTAACTTAACATATCTGGTTCCTTGTGATTTGGATTTCATCCATCCAGCTCGGATGCATTAATTCTGATGTGGCTATCATTTAAGAATTTTTTAAACCAGAGATTTAAAAATGGTTAACCATGGTTATTTAAGATAGTAGATTACAAACCAAAAGTGCTCATGTACGTCCATTAGGTGCAGTGCTAAACATGTCTGAAAGTAACCCAACTGGTTGCAGTGGGACTTGTTTCTAATTCAGCATGCATAGCCTTGCACCATCCATTCCACACAAGCCCAAATAAGCTGCTTCCTGTGCTCCTATGTAATAGAAAAGTTGTGATAATGCCAGACAAATGAGTTTAGTAAAGTTTTTTTAAAATAGATTGATTTCTCAATCAAGCTGCGTACTGAAAATATTTAAAACCTGTTAATGACATTATAATGCCAAATATACTGTCTCTCAGAAAATTATGTGTTAGCTGCAGTACAGATTTTATTAATAGGCTTCTATTAATAAACAGAATAAACGGACACTACAATCCAGCTTGTTTTCCTAGTACAGGAATCTCAAAGAGGATGTAAAACTTCCCTCCATGAGGAATGCCTTTATTCCATAATGATAGTGCTATATCAACAGCCATCATAAACAAATCCAGATTGAAATGGCATTAATTCTGCAAAATACTGATTGGCCAAAAGACTATATGCTATTTATGCCCCTACAATGTTGTTCTGAATAGCAGTTTATAGCCCAGATAAGTGACCGCTGATCTTGGGTGATCTCAGAAAATCCAGGTTAATTCTTGGATGGATGGCCATAGCCAAATCCCAGGGCTCAAGGCAATGGCAAACCACTGTGTTAGACTTTCTAATAAAAGTAGACTATTACAGTTTTACATTGATATAATTTAAACTGGAATGTTCACTGAAAAAGGAAAAATGCAGGAAAAACTAGTGAGAAAAATTAACATATTCCATTTCTCTAATTCATAGTTTGAGATATGTTTCTGCATAATAAGATTTAACTTTTGATATTTTAATTGTTATTACCAGCATAAGTACCAGCTGCCAAATACAATCTATTTATAAGACCATAATTTGGAAAATAATTGCAACTTTTTGTTTGTGTTTTGCAGCTTTTGCCTCTAGTTGTGGAACAACTTCAGTGGTTGCCCTTTGTGAATCCTAACCTGCACTTCCCTGTGGTTAAATGCATTTACTGGGCTGTAAGGCAGTTAGATGGAAGTACCCAGGTAAAGTATGTTTTCATGCAGCAAATGTGCTTTTTACTAAGGATGTTTCACTGAATAAAACAAAACTTTCACTTTTTATGGCACTCTTAATTTAAATTTTAATCTGCTTCTAGACAAGATGGGTGACACATAAATCTAATAAATAATGAAATGGTTAAGTGTCATTTAATCATAGGTAAATCATTTTAATATTAATGTAGATATATTCCACACTTTTTTTGTAAGACTCATTTCTTTTGTGAATCCCACTTCAGAGACTACTAGAATTCTAGATCTGAACACATTATTTTGAAAAATTGCAGGATTCTCTTTATACAATTGATATAATTTTTTATTGGCCTCAAGCCAGTGTGATCTCTTTTTGTTTTTCTGCTTTATGCAAATTCATATAAATCTTATAATTAATCATTATGAAACAATGTATCTTCATTACAAATTTGTAATAGGCAGAAATTAGACCATTTCCAAAAGCAAACCTACATTAGGAACTGTTAAGCCTTCAGAATATGTGTCAAATATATTAAATGTCAAATATATTTAAATGGTTTATTACATTACATATTTATCTTCTGAGATCACTGGTTTGGAAGTACATTGCATATTTGAAATGGTCAAATTGCAGTGTTGATAATATTTGTGTATAACGTTTATATTATAGTAAAATGTATATAGAATAAATATATTATGACAATACATAACACAGAATGCTATAGTCACATCCTACTTTTTATTACTTGCATAAATAGCATGCAGCAATGACCTCAACCATGAGACGGCTGGGTGAAGACTTATTTAAAGGTATTGTCCCTAAGGAAAGTCAACACAATTCTTCTGAACAATTTACTGATTCCAAGGCCAAGGCTGCATCTTTCTTTAAAAGTTGTAATTTATCTTTACGAGTTGTATCAACTTTAATTATAATCAAAGTGGTCACACAAGGTAAGCTTTATAAATATTTGGGAAAATATTAAACACTACAAACCTGTTAGTGTTTTTAGAAAACCTTTTAAAAGTTGTTGCTTCCTACAAGTTAATATTTTAAATATTTAAGGTACAGAGACAAGTCTTTTTCCTACAGTGCTGATAGAGGCTATCCTTTATTAGGTTTGCTCCTCTCACTTGCTGCTTCAGGCTGGATCACAAAATTCTTAAGATTCCACTCACCACTGGTTAGGATCCTATTTTTGAATGCAGAATTCTTTGAAAGTTACATTCTTCAATGCCTTCAGCAAGGACCATCATGGAAACCAAGGGCAGAAACTGCCTCTCTCCAGAAACATACTTGAATATCATATGATGCTTGTGATCTCATTAGGCAAAGAGATCCCAGTAGCTTTGATTCCAGTTGTTGCATACATTATCCATCTTCCTTTTCCTTCTCACAGTATCTCACGGAGTGACAGCAGATACCCATCAACTCAATTTACATCTTGGCAGTCATCCTTCTTTAGGTTCTACCTGCAAAGACTCCTATAAGCTGTTATCCTGAACAACCCAGGAAATACTGGCTATAATATATGCATTTCCTGTTAATTGAATCTCTGATGATCTTAAATGGTAGTTTGGTTGACCATACAATACCTTACACACGACTGCATTTGAAATACTAAAGGAGTTTTTCAAGAATAGGACCAAAAATTAGCAGCCACAATATCAACAATATCAGTAACAATGTCTGCTTAAATAGGTTACATCTAAACAATATCCAATGAAAGATGTGAAATAAATTTTGATTCAGAAAAAATAGAATGAGAAATATTGGATAAAAAGGGAAGGGACTTAAAGTAGAAATACAAGTGATAAAAGAATGATTCAGATAAGGACTCTTTACTGCATACAGATTATCCTTGATTTATGACCACAATTGGGCCCAGAATTTCTACTGTAAATCGGTGGGATTGTAATTCCAGTCAGACTCGACTTTATGACAATTTTTAGGATAGTTATTAAATCATGCAGGTTCTTAAACAGATCCACCTCCCCCAATAGGCATTTTTGCTGAAAAGTTGGCAAAAAAGGTTTAAAAATTGGCAAAGAAGTAGGCAGAATGCTGTGTTCATACTATCATAAACACAAGCTATTTGCCAAGCACCTGATTGTGATCATGTTCTTTCCCAAGAACAGTCTTTAAATGGAGGAAATTCAGTCCAAAAACAAAATACATACAAACTAAATAAAAATCCACACAAACCACACTGCAGCAATTAACTTGACAGGGCAGGATAAGGAATTGCAGACTTGAAAGGACAACAAAACACACACAGTTGGGAAGACACCAGGAACCGAGATAAGCCTCGACAATAATAGATAACTCACAATTTGCTTTCAACAACTTTGCTATGCATAGCTTCCCTTTTTAAACACTCCCCAGCTGCAGCTAATGAAGGGAATCGGGGCCCTTTCCTTCCCGTAAACCACGCAACTCACATTGCTCCCTATTCTGTTCCTCCCTGCGTGCCCTAGGATGAAGAGGGGGTGGCCCTGAGTCTTCCTCTGAATTCCCTCAGCCTTGCTCTACCTCTCCCCTGCTCTGCCCAGCCAAACTTTGCCCTTCCCCAGTTTTTCTACAGCCAACGGAACCACACTCCCACTCCCTGTCAGCTGTTCGGCCTCCCCCTCACAATCAGATTCCGACAGGGGAATGATAGGGCATGAGGTTCAACCAAACTAGCAATTCTCTTAAGTTCACTCCAAGGGCAAATCTTCCTGCTGCCTTCCTAAATATGTCCACAAACAAAAATAATGGCATCAAATAATGGCAAAAATAATGGCTCCAGTGGAAGGGAGACTGGACTGATTTTTTTTAAAAAAGAATGCCTGGATCCTTACCATAGAGATCCACCAGCTGATAAACCAAGAGTTCTAATCCCAGCTTAAGCACAAAGTCAGCTGGGTGACCTTGAGCCAGTCACTGTCTTTCAGCCCTATGAAGGAAACAGTGGTAAACCACTTCTGAAAAACTCATCCAGAAAACTGCAGGAGTTTGTCCAGGCAATCACTAGGCATCACTGCTAGTTCAAAGACCTCCCCATTCCTCACACATGGGAACACTAGTTTGGTTTCCTTTTCAAAGTTACATCCACCAGAGAAAGATAAGCTTGATGAGAATAATCTTCAATCATTAAGGTTGTGTTAATTTGGAATGAGAGCTTTGAAGCGATGCAGAATAAATGTTCTACAGTAGTAATCAAAATGTGACTAATAACTATTAAACTTTGGAAGTACTTGAATAACACAATTCAAATCATTAGAAGAAGGAAAAAAGAGAAACTGTAGACAATGAGTAATACATTAAGTCAATAATATAAAATTATGTATTTCATATGGTAAATTCTAAAATCCAAGTTTTCAGTTTTCACAAATTGAAAATTATAGAAGTAAATTATAGTCTAAAATGGTTTTGAAATGGAGTTGAATTCCAAAATCAAATTTACTGTTCAAATATAAGTTATTCTAGAGATTGAAATTTTATTGCTATTTTAATAAGCTGATGCTAGGAGATCTCCCCTCTGCCCCAAGTTTGTTTCTAACTTGCCCTTTCATTTACAGTCGTCTCTTGCTATATAGAAAGGCAATTTCTGTTTTATTCAATTCTGGTAAAAAAAAACTGGGCTAGGCTATTTAAACCTAGAGAAACTTGTGACTGTAATTGCTCTGTCTGTTATAAATCACACCCAAAGTTTCTGTCTGAGTTGCAGTGGATTAAGCAATAGCAATGGTCTAACTTAAGTTGCCCCCAATCAGTCCTAATAATATGCATGAATTCAGGAGATAAAATGGATCTTGCCTAAAGTCTAAATTATATTTTATCACAATTCGAGCTGCTACAAAGATGGTTTTAGCTCTGAATTCTATGGTAAGCAGACCATATCTACCCAACGTTATTTCATTTTTATGCAGGTGTAAATGAAGCTGAACTGCCCTAATTGAAGTTCAACTTCATTCATGTGTTTTTCTTGCAATTACATTCCGGATTGCTTTCACTTGGTTTATACTTGCTGTCCATGGCATTGTGATGACCCAGGGTGTGGCACAAAGGCAACACAGTTAGTCCCTTTATTATCTCCAACTTTGCCCCCAGTGTCCAGGTTACCTTCTGGCTGGAGAAAAACTCTCCCAGGAACAGCCTTTGACTGCAGAAAATTCAGTCCAAAACAAAAAAACAACAACAAGGTAAAACTGTACAGAAACTGTAACTATAACTTGTAAGTCCAAATAAGCCAAACTGATTAATTTGGCAGGACTAGAGCAAGAATTTCAGACTTAAAAGCATTGCAAAACTCACATATTTGGGATGACGCCAGGAACACTGATAAGCCACAGTACAAGATAAAATTACGTTTGCTCCCAACAGCCTGCCACAACCAGCTTGCCTTTTTTGTAATCTGTATTCCCAGTTGCAGCTAATGAAGGGAATCAGGGCCCTTTCCTCCCCTGTAAGCCATACAACCCCAGTTACTCTGTTCTCCATTCCTCCCTGCGTGCCCTACGATGGGGGGGGGGGGGCTGGGTCTCCTTTGAATTCCCTCTTCCTTGTTCTACCTCACTCCTGCTGTGCCCAGCCGGACTTTGCCCTTCCCCAGTTTCCTCCACAGCCAACAGAGCCACACTCCCATTCCCTGTCAGCTGTTCAATTTCCTCCTCAGAAGGGCATGACAGGTATTTTTCAGGGCTTGATAGCCTTGACTCCAATTAGCAAGGCTGAACCTAGTTTTTCAGTGACATTGGAGTTTGGTTTTGAGCTGGGCTTTTAACTTGATGGAGTTCTTCAGCTGTGCGTCTCCAAATGAATATGACATGTGCCCATATGGAACATTTTTTGCCCACTGAATGTCAGCCTTCAACCATGGCAGCCATGTTAAGGGCTATGCATCTGAAATGTACATGAAGCCAAGCGCAACATAAACTTAGAGAAAAGGGAGATAGCATTATTGGATTTTCACTTTTCTATTTCAGATCAACACTTTTTGCCTTCACAGACAACCAGTGTGCCATTTTCATAGTGGAGTTGAGCATGGCAAAACATTTTCAACAGAACACATCAAAAGTGCTCTGATTCAGCTCTGTACATTAGGACACAAAACACTTCATCAGCGCATTGAAATATTTCTGTGCTATTAAACACAGTGTCAGACAGTTCATATCCCATTTTCAAATATCAGTGGAAACCCTGATATTTAAAAAAGACCAAGGATCTTCCTGTGCTTTTCTTTCTTTGTCTGGTCAGGTCTGTATAAAATTTGTCTGGAGGGAGCAACCTTTGTCAAAAGCAAGTTATTAGTAACTCTGTCTTGGAGATTCTTGCTTTAGAGATAATCCAACCTTTCATAGAAGTCCCACAGGCCCTTACATCCTGTCAGGAACTTCTGGACTTTTCACTATCCAGATGCAAACTGCTTAAAACTACATGTACAGATGTATACAATCCAAATCACTTCAGCTTTTCTTAGGAGATCCATGATGCTTATCCATGAAGTTACCTTGCCCAGAGTAATCTTGTAGGGGAGATAGGTGGCTTAAAAAAAATTAATAAAAAGTTCCCAGAAGGGCTTTTTGTCATTAATGTTAAAAGATTTTCCCTTAAAAAATTTCATTGAGAAGGGTGTATCCAAATACTTGGCAGATAATGTATAGCTTTAGCTTAATTTCCTTTATTTTAAAGGAATTTAAAGATAGCCTTAGAGAAAGTCTGAAGTAATGGTTAAGGAGGGGCCAGTAGAAAAGAGTACATGTCCAAATACTGAAGCATATATGAGAAAGAAACAATCCCACCATTTCATTTAGTATAAGGGGGGACAGAGAGAAACTTGAACCGGCTTTATAGTTTCTGTTATTAAGAGCTCTTTCCTATCTGCCACTGTGCAATTGGCAAACCATACAGAGGTGCAGTAAGTTAAGATACTCTTTATGGTACAGCGGTAGAAGGTCACCAGCAGTTTTCATTCAGTTGTTGTTTTCTGAGAAGTCTCAATATCATCTGTGCTGGGCTCTTTTGACCAGTGCTGCAATGTGAGCACCACAGGTCAGGTTCTCTTTTATGGTAACACCCAGAAACTAGCCACTTGCTCCACTTGGTCTCCATTGATAAGCAAGAGCTGGATGTCTGATCTGTTCTTTCTATAGTCCACTTTCTATAGCTCCTTGGTCTTACTAGTATTGAGGACCAAATTATTGTCTCTACACCATGAAAGCTTCACCTCATCTCAGTAGGCAGACTCATCCCCCCACCCCCAGAGATGAGTCCCACCACTGTTGTATCAACTGTAAATTTAGCAATAGTCTTACTAGCGTGAGTGGGAATGCAGTCATGCACATAAAGAGTATAGAGTAAGGGACTCAACATCACCCTGTGGTGTACCAGTGTTAAGAATAAGGACTGAAGAGGTATGATTACCTAATCTGACTCTGTGAGTGGCCAGACAGGAAATCCATAATCCAAAGGCAAATTGAATAAGAAAGTCCAAGGTCCAGAAGTTTAGACACCAGTCTATGTGGAAGAATTGTGTTAAATGCAGTCATTGGTTTCCATCATGAAACCTATACTTCAGGCTTAAATAATCTCTCAGTTCTTGGGGGAAGAAGGCGGAGCCTCCTTGCCAATGGATGGTAGATCGCAACTCTCTGCAACTATCGTTCGTGCTCTTTCGTCGGAGAGCCCCAATTATTCTGATTAGGGGCTGAAACTGCCTTGGAGGGGCAGCGGAGTAAGAGGAAGCAGCAAGCCTGTCTGTGGGGAGCCGCATCTCCCCCCCCCCCCGGGCTTGGCTTTTTTTCCTCCTGAAGACGACTGCAGCGATGGTCTAAAATGGCCATCCTGAAGAGGATGACTCAGCTTGACTAAGATTTGCACAGGAGGGTAGAAAGAGGTGGATAACATCTGAACTGGGACAACTGGGCAGTATAACCAAATAAAAGTACCCCAGGATTAAGGTAATATGGAATTTTTAAGAAAAGAAAAGTGAGCTGCGAAATTACAAAGGGACAGAGGGGAAAAAAAAGGAAAAAATTTTTGACAGCTAAATGGGGCTTCGAACCGGGAAAGGAAGAAGCTGGAATTAAAGATTTAATGAAATTGGACTAAAATAATTTGGGAATAATCAAGTATAAAATTAAAGCTGGACTTAATATTAACAAAGAATAATAATAATAAAGTTTATAAATTGGAGACTGGATTGTCTTGGAATATTGAGGTTCGAAAAACCTTAAATAAAAATATAGGGGGGAAAAAGTGAAGACTTCGTATAATGGAGAGTGTCACCTTTTGATAAAAATTTAGTTCAAATAAAAAGGAAAGCATTTTGTTTTTGAATGAACTGGTATAAAACTACAGAAATATTGAAACAAAGTAAGAATTTTAGAAAGTGAAAGCAGAACCAGAATAAAGGAAAAAGCAAGGAAGGAAAGATTGTGGGATTGACTGATGTTTTTGGTATGAACCCTGAACTGGAATAGCTGAGAACTTTAAAAAATTGAAAGAAGAAAGAAGGAAAGTAAAAGTAGTGGGTTTTTTTGTGGACTTTGAGGATTATAAAATATAACAATGATGATATCTCTTTGGGACTTAAAAATGGAACTTAAAAATATGAGAGAATTACTACAGGAAAGAGGCGAATCACTTTGCTCTGTGCTAGAAAAAATGGAAATGGCGATTGAAGAACAAGAAGAAAGATTCTCAGAAGAGCAGGAATTGACTCAAGGAGAAGACATTTTGAATGGACAATTTACACAAAGAACATTACAAAGAAGTGGGGAAAGAAGGAAGGTTAAAAAGTTGAATTTTAAGAAAGCAATTAAAAGGGAATAATTGTGAAGTTAGAAAAGGCAGGAAGATTCAGCAGAAAAGGGAAAGGGAAGATATTAAGAAGGAGATAAATTGGAATGAGAAAAGTCATGGGGAAAAAAGAGGGAGGAGGAACAGTAAAATGTTGAAAGGAAATTGTTTCTTTACAATTAAAAGAAGGAATACTTGTGAAGTCAGGAGATGTAGAAAGAATGAGAAAAGACATGGGGAAGAGAGTGGGAGGAAACTTGGGTTCGCTCCCTGGACAATGCACGGGAGAAGCAGTAAGAAACAGGCATGTGACAGAAAGAACCACAGAACTAGTAAAATGTTGAAAAGAAATTGCCTTTTCAGAGATAATGGTTGATGAATTAAAAGGGGGATTCTGCAGGGTGACAAGGGGTAATAAAAATATTTCTGCAATTAAAAATATTTAGAAAATAGGGTAATATAGATATTGATAACGCTTATTAAAGGGGGGGAATATGCTGTGGAATCCAATTGAGAAGATGTAATGACTAATGGTTTATTGGGAATTAAGATGAGGGAATAAAGGTATATTCTAATTATTAAGGTGTCACACTCAAAATAGTAAAAGAGGGGAAACTTATACTTGTTCTTTTTTCTTTTTGTGTGGGTGTGTCAAGATCTGTATCAATTTAGAACTTATTAAATGTGTGTAATTGAAAGGGAATGTGACAGACTAAAGAACCAGCTAAATTAATAAGTTTAATATAGATTATTAAAAGCAAGGAGAGGCATTGGTAACTTCATTATTACCACTATTAGGCAAATATATATTGTTTATTTGTATTTTTAAAATAAATATTAAGGATTATATTTGAAATAATTGAAATGAAATTAAATGTTTAGATTGGGATTAATGAAAGAATTTAGAATTAAACCTTATTAGTATTTATTAGGTAAATACATATTGTTTATGTTTAAAAACAAATACTAAAGGATTAATTTGAAATAATTGAAATGAAACAAAATTGATTGAAATTCAGGAAAGAGGCTAGAATTAATGTGTTTGTTTCTCTCCCTACTGAAAATTTGGAGTGGAAAAGATAATAATAGAATTAACTATGCATATATCATTGTATAATATTTGTATGTAAAGATGATGACCCGGAAATATGTTGTCCACCAAAAAGAGATTTTTGTTTTTAATGTGAAAACTGAATAAAGTTTGTTAAAAAAAATAATAATAATCTCTCAGTTCTCTCTTCAACAATTGCATCAAAGATTAATGTCTTAGAATCTCAAATCTTCAGATCATATTTTGTTTCTTTTCTTCAATAAACGTAAATTGGGAGATGATATAGCAATCATTCAGAGATGAATTAAGGGTTATATCATTCCGGCTTATTTGCTTTTTAGATTTCTATCCCACCTCTATCTCAGGTGTATTGCTCTCTCCTTCCAGTCTAAATTGGTCTGAGAGATTACCCAGTGAGCTGCTATGACTGAAAGCCTCTGCTGGCTGTTGATCCATTGGGTGTCACAGGCTTCATTAATTTTTCCAACAATGGTTCTTTGGGAGCCATGTGTTGGTAGCTAACTGGCCAGCTGGTTTATCTTTTATTCAGCTAGATACTTTTGTTTCATTTGAAGCCTCTTTATCAGAAGATCCTTCAATAGGTTGTCCATTCCTTCTAAAGTGTCTTCCTTCGGCCACTCTTCGTGCTCTTAATGCAGGATGCATTATTATAACTCACTTAAGGAAAATTAGATTATTACTTACTGAAGACAGCTTTCTCTATGGTGGATGAAGAGTGTGGTCAAGGGAGCATTGCTTATAGAATGATTAGGGGATGAGGAACGGGAATATTTTCACCGTCTCCTCTTAGATTGTATTTCTGATGGAGTTCTCTACTTTTCAAGTGCAGAACTAGAAGTGAGTCAGTCCTCCCACAGATGTATATAAGATCTCCATGATCCTCCCTGTTAAAGCCAAAATGAGTCGTGAAGGATGCCTTCAATCCATCATAGGAAAAAGAAAGCCTTACGATTCCTTAGATGAAATTGTGAAATGTTTGTTCATTACAAATTAAATTAAATAGACTGATACATAATTAGTAAATAACATGATACAGTAGGGGGCACTCTAAGTAAGGTTTTGCAGTTTCTGAGTTGTATAATCTTGCAAAAAAATACTATTGCATTATTAATCTACATAAATATTACAGTATTTGAAATATATCCAAAATAAGTGTAGCTTGCATGCCAGAGTTTTTTTAGTGAAAAATTTACTGTGAGTAGAGTTACTACCTATCTACTATTTTAGGGTATTGATTTAAACATATAAGTAATTACATTGAACACAGTGGTTATTTATTTACTTATTTATTATAAAGATATATATAGGATTTTGCTGCTTTTTCTATTTTTTCTTTTAATATTCAGATGTTAGCAAATTTCTATATGGATTATTTTTTATTTCACTGAAGGTTAAATACTGCACAGTACAACAATAAGTTTCAATGGCCAGTGAAAAATTCATAGCCATGAATTTCATAAGTAGACGAGTGTTGACATTTTTCAACCACCTATAAACATCTATTGATTTTTTTTCCACATTATTATATCCATTTCAGAGGACCAGCCACCTTGAAACAAAAACCAGAAAATCTTTGAGCATATTTAAACTATTATATGCATATAGAGTGCAGACTAGTTGTTAAAGGTGAAAGGAGAAAAATAGACTATGGAATCATAATGCTACAAGAAATCTAATTTTTTTTCTGTATCTCTTCAACTTTAATCTCCACTATCTACAATTTGTTCTGATACATTTTTTTCTGAGGCAGAAGGACAACCTGAAGGCAACTCTCCCAAAACCACTCCTGTATGACGATTACTAAACCTCGCTCTCTTTAATGCAGTGTTTTCAACCTTTGCAACTTGAAGGTGTCTGGATTTCAATTCCCAGAATTTGCCAGCAATCCCAGGAGTGAAGTCCAAATATCTTTCATGTTGTCATGGTTAAAAAATATTGCTTTAAATGGTGTATGAACCAGGAGCATTCAGCAAAGGGTCCATTATGTCCTTCTCCTTTTAGGCTTCCTACCTGATTCTGTCAGAGATGATATTCTTCCGATTAAAATAGGAATTCCGATTTTTTTGAAAATCGCCCCCCCTTCTTCTCCTCCTTCCCCTCCCCTCGGAGGCCCCCTGAGTCAGGAGTTGCTACCACCGGCGCGGCTCCAGTCCCGCGTTGCCTCGGGAAGGGAAAGGCAAAAAGGAAGAGCTGCGGCGGCACTTTGCAACAGCAGCAGCGGCACCAGAGGCTCAGGTGCAGCAGGTCCCGGTTTTGCCTTTCCCTTCCCAAGGCAACGCGGGACTGGAGTCGTGCGGAACCGCACCGGCAGTAGCAACTCCTGACAGCCCCAGCCGGACACCTGAGTGGAGCCTGAGTGGTGCGAGCGGAGGCCGCTAAGCGGCAGGAAAAGGGAGCTGGGCAGCCACGGACCATCCGTCTCTCCGTGCAACATGCCACCGCCCGGCCCTGGCAAGAGAAAGCAGCAGGTGCTCGCCGGGCGGCGGCCTCGGCCCCACCCCCAGGGAAGCAGCTGCCCAGCTCTGGAGCTGATCCACACGTGACCGGCTGGAAAGGAAGGGTGTGTTGCGTTGGTGTTGTGTGTGCGATTTCTTGGCTCGCGGCGCGGGGTCTCTTTTGGCCAGCCCCGGGTTTTTTTTTTCAGAAGGGAATATCATGCCTGTTCTATACTTTAGATATTTTATTTAAATATTGGCTTGCTGTCCCAAATTTTCTAGCATCAGCTCTGGCTTTGTTTAGACATATGCTCGCACATTTTTAAAAATTAAAAGCTTGGGGATGGTAGAGAGTGGCTTGTTTGGGTCGATGTCATCTTTGTCACATCATAAAGGCTTCTTTCATCCAACTGTGTTATGAGAGGACTCAGAGTAGGCAGAGTTTCAAATATGCCTACCCTGGGGTTATAAATCATTTCACATACAATCTGTTGGCTTAAAATGTGAGACCTTTTGGGCCAAAGTTGTTCTCTGTGTTGTAGAAGTATCCTTGTTGCTTTCCTGAAGTTGGAGTTCTTAACTAAATGAATTTTTCATTTGGTCAGTTCTAAAATTTGGAATATTTGGCCTTTCAAAACTTCCCCGAACATTATGAAGAGAGCAAAAAAAAAAAAATGTGCTGTATCATAACTAAATAACATCACCTTCAGTGGGCAAAAATTGTATATAAGAAGGTTCTAATTTTAAAATAGCCTAAGTATGCTGTAAATATTAAATTTATACAGCTATTGAGGTTGTTATTAATAAAACATAACATGATTTTGTGAGTGTAATTTGCTTCGAGTCAATTTTCTTAATATGGTACTGCTTGACACACATAATGAGTAAATATATTCATTTAATAATTCATTTGATAAGCAGTATGATTTTAAAATTTCGATATTGCACATTGTGCAGGATTTTATGCACATTATTGATGGCCTGTATGAATGTCTTAGAAACAGTGGTGTACATCTGTAATATTTAAATTTAAATACATCTTTTAGCTGATTATTTGGCACAAGCCTTTGATTCACTTTGCATTGATCTGAAGACAGAAGAAGGAAAAGTCTTGTTTTTGGATTACCAATCTGTGCCCATAATATTGACTCATCTAAGAATATCAAGAAAAGGCCTCCTTTCCAATGCCATTGACAGTTTACTTCAGATGACAACAGAATCTAGTAAGTAATCAATGTTCTTTTCACACACTTGTTTACATTGTTTAGCTCATTTTATATGCCCTCCATGTTTGATTTTGTGGTAATTGCACAGTAAGTTATTGCAAGAGAAGGATTATTATTATTTTTATTAGGCAGAATGGGAAATTCCGCAAAAGAAAATGTTTTCCCCTGCTGTAGTTCAATATGACAGGCAGTTAGTTTTAAAAAATGAATGCTTTTTAAAACATTATAGTTTATAGAAGGGATTTCAAGCCTTATGTATGCCCATTGGATATGTATATATGAAATTGTGATGTATGAAAACATAATGTCCAACTAAATTTTGTAGGGCTGACCTTTTCAATAAGCTCTGAGATCTCAGCATAGACCTGTTTATGTAAATACACATTCTAGTAATAAGATGCCTTTAAATTCTTTCAGATTTCTAATGGTGATTGAATACTTAGTATGTGTAAGCTCTCTAGAAATAAACACGTACACAGTGGGTTTATATACAATATTGTTTTGTGGATTGTTTCTTATATCAGAATTATAACTAATGGCTTCTTAAATTGATACCTGGATGATTGAATTGTTTAACCTTTCACATGTAAACACTTTTGTCCTGCAATTGTTGATACCATTCTTCAGAATGCCACAATTCCTGTCTCTGTGGTCATACTTTAACATCAAATTAACTAAGATCTCCAGATGTGCCTCCAGCAAAAGAGAATAATCATTCTACATTTAAAACTTACAGTGGAATTAAAAGAAAGAACTCTACATTCCTATACAAACAAGGCAGCTTGATTTTCTACTGAGATAAATCATTGCTAAGGATTCATCCCACAATTTCTGCCTAGAGTAATTATGCTGTTTTATCTTAACCAGGAAATAATTGTCTTTTTTTATCTTTAGCCTTCTAATGTTAAGTGAGCTGTTTTGACACTTAATACATTGTCGGGACTATGTTTCTTTTATGTCAGTTGCACAAAAAAAATGCATTTGGTAACTTTGAATTTAGCATTTTGCTAAACATTTATCACAGAGGATTTGCTTTATGTATTACCAGATTGGTAGTATATGTAAAATTAAACACAAGATAATTAAATGAAGTTGCAGAGGAAAATAGAAAGAATGGTGGGTACAGAGAAGAGTTGGCTTGCCATCTTTCATTCCATACAATTTGTCCCTGATGCACTGCACCTTCCTCACAAATAAGTTCTTCACCTATTACTTGACTTTTACCCTTGCAATTTAAATATCCTGTTCAGAAGAGAAGTACTGGAACTACCTCAAAGTTTGTCCATGTGTTTGCTTTGTGGAGGGACAATTGAGAATAAAACTTATGTTAAAGTTTCTCAGAATAAGGGTTTCTGTGAGACTTTTATCTCTGAAGGTTTGCTTCAAATCGACTTTCTATTCAAAATCCAAGTAGGAAAGGTTGAGGTAAATGAAATTAGATGGAAACAATATCATTCTCTTCTTTGGAAGGTGAACAGCATAATCTTTTTGACCGAACAGCAGTTCACCTGCTAAGGTCTATAACTAATTCAAGGTGCCACTGATGAATGGTTAAGCAGATAACAAGAATTCAGCTGCTGCTTTTTATTCAAGTTGGCTCTTGTTGAAAGGTTAAAAGAGTTGTAATCTGTGTAGTTATCTAGAATTAAAACTAAACACCATGTAGCTACAGATATCATTCTCTTAATTATTAAACCTCTGTTGTGCATCTTTTTTGTTTCTCACCTACTCAAAAAGGAACCTACACACTCTTACCATGCTCTTTTAAAGGCTAATAATTGGATTCTTGATTTTGTGAGTATGATTTCTCCTAAGCTGTGTTCACTGCTGCAAGGGTTAATCCATCCCATCCTTTATTCTTTTAAAGGGCAAGTGCAAACGTATCTTAAACAGAGGCATTTGAAGTTAGAGATGAAAAAAGAATAGTTTATAGCTTATATAAGATAAGTGGCATGCTTTTTAAAAAGGTTTCCTGTCCCAGACTTTCCTTTCTCATCCTCTCTGTAATGTTTTCTGGGAGAGGTTTGGATTGTCTTTTCCTTCTAATTTGAAGATACAGGTCAGCCAATGACTAAAACAATGCTGTTCCATGTAGTCCAAAACAGAACTGAGTTGTCTGAACTCACACACATTGGGATTTCACCCCTCTGAGTGCACTAAAATACTGCTGGCTTTGATTGAACTCTGCAACTTTATTCAGAAATAGCACGAACAATGAATAAACCAAAGCTAAACTTGGAAAAAATTCAGTAAAAGTAATGGACTATAGGCATGCATGATTTAGATAAGATTTTTAATGGATTTGATTTGATTATGTTGATTCTTAGGGACCATGAAGTGGCATTCAATGATACAAAAAGCAGACCCTGCATCTGCGGGAATCTGCTAGGAAGAAGAAGACTCCCATAAAGATAGATAATTCAGGATAATCTGTTCCCAAACTCACCTTTTAGGACTTCCAATAATGCACCCATCATTTTTTTAATTGAATCCACCAATCTTGCTGATTGCCCATGTGTCATTCCCCAGATTGGCTGATATATGTAGGTTTGAACCTTTGCTGATTATTCTTCTGTTGCTTGCAATATTTCTGAGATATTCAATTAATTTCTATAGCCTTCTGACTTGGTAATGATGGGATGCTGACCTAATTTAATCTTGTAATACTGGAAGGTGCTCTAAGGTACCTTGGATATTAGCATCTCTATTACTACAGAATGAGCAGCAGAGGTTTCTGGATTGAATAGGCAAAGAGTCTTATTATGAATAAGACAATACCCTTTTAATCGGGGGCTAAGAATAATCAATAAAATATTCTTAACCCTATATAGGAAAGCAGAAGCAAAGGAACCAAGCAGAATAGGAATCTTGCTTTCACATCCAATGTTTAGTGTATATGTAGACTAAATATCAGATTGTAGATGTTTCCTTTGAAAATCTACACTCACATTGAAACCACTGACTGCATTGATAAGAAACCTTTAAAGCACTTTATAAATTCATTAGACATTGTGACTTTTGCATGTTAATATTTAAAATATTGATTGGAGCAAGCCTAAAAGAAGCACAATGAATGTTTATAGTGTTTTACTGGGTATATTATGAGCCACCTACAGTTGTACATGTGGATGACATATAAATAAATAAATAGGATTATGATGTTGCTCCTACATTTAATTCCAAAAACCTTTCTTTTTCTCTGATGTGTTCATAGGATTTTGTTTTTCCTTTTATACAGGATGGATTGCACTCAATTTTTCTCAGCATTTTGCTTACATTGGCAGGACGTAAATATATTGTAGCATAATAAATTTGATAGCTGCAAGCTGCTTAAGAGTGAAAATGGAAATAAATAGAGAAAAACATTTCCTGCTAAAAATGAAACATCAGCTAGTTCCTTAAGAAATGAAATTTTTTCCTTCCTTCATTAAAAATAATGTTGCAAAGATACCACCATATTGATGATTGTGTCAAAGAATATGCAAACATTGATGTTTCTGAGATTTTTGCCTTATTTGTACTATTGGGACATCTCTGAGCTAAAATGAGTTTCCACTTAATACTTATCAGAAATTCAACAAAACAAAGCCCTGGAAACAGTTAGACCAGCTCTGTGTTTGTGGGAAGAGAGGAGGCAGGTGCTGCGTTAAAGAAAGCAGTTGTAACCCAGAACTGTGCTAAACAAGGTAGCAGTCCAGTGGTGCGTTTCAAAATAGTTTACCACCAGAATGTTGGGCATGGCTTTGTGGGCGCGCTTTACGCATACACGCACAGGCTTTCTGACGCACCTCCTGCAATCCTGCACTCTCCCTGTCGCTTCAGCAGCTGATGTGCAGCAATCTGCTGTGCCGTGCAAAGCAGCTGCCCTTCAAAAGCAGGGAATAAAGGTCAGTATGGGAGCCTGGGCCCAACAGCAGCTCCTCACAGAGAACCGGTTCTGTCTCCACTGATCTTCAGCACTACCGGTATGCCTGAACCAGGCCAGAACCCGCAGAATACCACCACTGCAGTAGTCTCTCCCAAGCTGAGGCATTCAAGCTTTTGTATGTTCCACATGCACTGGTTAATATAAAAGATATTTTAAACCTTTAAGTTTAAGATTTTCATGAATTATCATAGATCTGGTTTGTAAAATGTCCCGTGAACTGCTGATTAGGACAATGGGTCTGTGTTCTAAAGTCAAAAGTGAGGCACATGGATAGGAACTTTTTCATGCCTCCTCATCTTCAGCTGAAATATCAAAATCTACATGGCAAAGTGGAACTGGGCAGGTCAAGATAATGGTAAAATATTCTAAGAAACCATCCCTCTAAAGGACAGGGATGAAAGATAGAGTTACTGTACCATTGTTCTTTCAAAGACTTCGTAGCAAGAGTATGTTTCCAGTATTCATTAAGGACCATGAAGCTTGAAAAGAATTGTAGAATTACTTGTGCTGTAACATCGTTTTTCTCCGCCTTCCCACAACTGGTTGTATGTATGAGTGATGGGCATGAGAGATTTGCTTTTTCAAAATTTAAATTCCTCTGGAATGGATTCTAATGATTTCCAACCAAAAACTTGAATCAACACCAGTTAATACCACACATCATCAGTTTTGTAATATCTGCTGAAATTTGAACATAGAAAGTTTGATGGTTTGCTGAATCCCAGGTTGAAGGTGTTTGAATATAACATGCCTTACAGTTATACACACCAATTATGATTGCTGAACTCCTTATATTTATTGAGGACTTTATTTTACAGGGTATTTGAATAGTTTCCTGGAAGCTTGCAGTAATGAACTCTTTTTCCGGACTTGTTCAGTGCTGCTTCGCAGTTCTAATCTTGATATTCAGCTCCTGGAAAAACTTAGCATTCTGCTTCAAAAACTTTCAAAAATCAAGTAAGCTTTCCAATCTCGAAATATTTTTCTCAGGATGGATATTATGTGTTTTGTTGGAATCAGGGCAACCCAGGATTTCCATAGCTTGGGAGATTTGTGGGAAAAGAAATAGAAAAAAACGTGGATGCAATAGCTGAACTAGACAAGAAGTCAATCCAATAAAATAGAGCAGACCCAATCACAAACAACTTAGGAAAGACATAGATTGGTAGTACCGAGGGGGGATTGGTGGATAAAGATCAGTAAAGTAATCTTAAGTATACCTTAGTCGTAAAATATAGACATAATGCCTTCTGAAGACTTTTCTAACTCCTGTGCCTATTCTTTTTCCACTTCCTTTTTTTGCAATAATGAATATCAATGCCACATCTTGCAGATATCCTTGTGTTGTTAACTGCAAGTCATTTTAGTTAAAAGAAATATCCTGTGTCCAGCCTATAAAGTTTATTTTAGAGAATGTAAAAAACAAAAATCCAAAGTTGCTGGGAGTGTATATAACTTTAATACATTATTATTAAAAATAACCACATAAAGTATGTATGAATAACAGCATATACTGTCTATTTCAATTTGGAAAGTTAAAGTTTCAGAATCAAACGTGAATTGAACTTCTGAAGTGACTTTTTTAATTGCACATTTTTCAAAATATATTGCAGAAGTAATAAGAAGATGTTTGAGCTGTTTACTCTCCATTTGATGATTCAAGAACTGAGGACAACACATCCAGATCACACATTTTTGTGCATTAACCTGAACTCAATTCTCTTTAATTTGGGTTTAATAAAAAACAATCCAATTGAAAGTAGTGAAAATGCAAGTGATTAGCTGCATTTTATGAAATGTTGTTTCCAGGGGCTCGTTTATATTACATGAATTAACAAAGTATGTCATGGGAATTGCCACAATAGGTGTTTCAGTTGTACCAATCTTCAGAATACATCAGTTAGAATTGCTTTAATTGGAATTGTCTCTTTTATCTGGATTGCTTACCTGTACTTTATTTGTTTTAGACTGGTCTTCAGCCCAAAAGGCAGCACCCAACAATACAGTATTCTTGCAATGAGATCAATGCCTAGCTGAATAGTACCATATTGGATATAATATAGTATCTTTTTTGCATAAGTGACCTTGCATTGATTAGGACAGGGCAAGCAATCTGTTTGTGGGCAGAAATCACACTTTGATTTTTCTTCCCTTCCACAATGTTTGAAGCATGACAATAACGGGGCCATATTTCAGCCCAATTTCTTGGTTCATTTGGGAAACAGCTAAGAGATAAAATATGTGTGTTGCAGAGTTTCCCAGAAGTTTAATGCATCCAATTTTATTTAGAAACCATGAAAAAAATCATGGCACAAAGTTTTGAAAGTTAACTGGGGCTAAAGGAATGGAGTTGAATGTCTGATGACCTGCAGTTGATCACTAGTACAGTACAGAAAGAATAGTAATATTCTTTTATGTGGGCAGCTGGACTTTCTTTAGAGGTGCTCATTTTGTTTCTCATAATGCTTGACCCCAAGCGTTTCAGTGATAATTGACAGAATCAGATTTCAGCAATACAATGAGAAGATATTGGGTAACCACTGAGGTCAATGCTATGTCCTTTCATTAAATACATATTTAGCTGTTTTTTGGAGGCTATTAGTAGCTGAAAAGGTTGGTGTTGGCCTATGAAAAAAAAGCATTGATTCTTACCTGAGTTTTCAAGAGCTCTTTTGTCGGTGTTAGAAATGCCCCAATCCTGAATGTGAAGTGCCTGAAGCTATGTTGCTAGGTGACATCCTTAAAAGAAGGCTTTTCTTCGGACCATTTCAAGTTACACAATAATAGAAATGTGCAACTTTTGAAAATTATTGTAAATACATCCTTCAAAGTTCAAGTATTTAAGGTATATCTTTAAAGAATCTGAAAATATGCAGCTTGCTTTAAGGAGGCAGATTAAAAGACAGCTGCTTTAAAGAGATTCTGTGCCTTTGCTATAATGCATTCCAAAGAACCTCTTCTGATTCATTATTGAACAGAACACTTAATATTTTTTTCTGATTTCTTTATGTTAGAAAAAACCCAGGTATTGAACTCAATCTTGACAAACACTAATTTTTTTTCCTGATATTTTCTATACAGTAGGCTGGGTCTTATAAGGGTTACAAAAAGATTTATTTTATCCTTTATGTATGTTCATTTGTTTATTGTCATGTTACAGTGACCACTAAAAAATGTCCTTATGTATCATTTTAATGTAATAAAACAACAATTTAAAATCATTTATATTGGGGGAAAATATATTATTGGAACTACTTGACTTTTTTTGATTGTAGCCTTTTCATTGATAATTTTATCGATTGGATTGAATGAATTCAGATTGTTCTTTCCAAGAATAGGAAGGGCTTCTTCCATTCATGGAAATTCCTGAGGATCCTGAAGCTACTGGATAAAAGAGGGACCTTGGTGAACCCTCATTCTGTCCCTATCCTTTTATCACATCTCATTTGGTTCCACAGAAACAACCTAATGCACATAGCAGTTTTTTCAGGAGGCTGCAAGGAAATGATGAAGTCAGCAAAATGACAGAAGATGTTGAGCAAAGTCTGCTTCAATACATTTCTTTGGGATGTTTTGCACACCCCTAATAGCTGTTCATTGGGGTTGGTTTCAGCTTGTAATGAAAGAAAAGAAAACAGCACTTTAGTTTCTAAAAGCAACTATAAGGAGAGGGGATGGTTGTCAGGAATGGATGAAAAAAATCTCTTATCTTGATTAGTCTAAAGCACTTAATAAATTCCATTAAAAATAGGTGGTAGGTATGTAAAAACTTGATTACATGTTTCTACTCATCCTTGTGCAGGGAGTCAGCTGGTTTCTTCACACAGTGCCAACCCTCACCAGGAAATTCATCTGAGAAACTCACCCATACTTTCATTCTCAGTTGGAAGCAGGCTTCAGCAAAAGGAATGGATCCATCACCAATGCAAGACCAGATTTTAGAATCTTAAGCCGGCTCCAATAAAATTTTCGAACCTGTGATATGACTGTATCTGAAAACAGTAACTTGCATAAGATCACGGCATGGAAAACGAAGGACTGTCTTAGTGATTTTCATTACACATGTTTCATACATGTGGCTAGAGCTATGTTCTTCAATAGCCCTTTTGGGGCTTATGGCCTTTATTTAGTATGCTACCCATCACTCTGCCAAGTGACTCTGGGTGGCTTACACTAGCATAAATAGCAATAAAGCAATTATAGGATTTAAACAAAACATCAGATATTAAAAGCTGAAACAATATTAAAACAGATAAACCAAGACATAGATGGGGTGGAGGTGAGATCTTGTATTAAACTAGATTATAATTATAATTGTAAGTTTATCGTGTCACTCAGCCTCTGAAGCAAACATGCCCAGGCATGATTTCTGTATTGCAACCATGCAGCTTGGTAGACTGAGGAACAGAACATGGAATATATTTCTGATCAAATGCTCAGCTACCTTTCACATCTCTTACGTATACCCTTCTTTGGTTTGTTTCTGTCCTGTATTTGTTTCTGTTGCTTTGCTGCCACTGTGTAATTATATCAGCCTCCCTGTGGTTTTGTGTTGTTTTTTTTTAACATACAAGATCCAGGCATTGGAGACGGGGAGGCAAAGAGGAGGAACTTTGTGGGGCAAACCAAAGGCTGCATAAACTGAATACATCTCACTGGCCCAAACCTATCAATGTTGGGTTTAGTGTTCTCTGAGTCTATGATGGCCCTTTTGTTCCATTCCAGTTGACTGCCTCTTTCCAGGGACAGCACTCTAACAGAATGAGTCAAGGGTCATTAAAATGCTGTGAAATGAATTGACACCTCCAGGATGGAAGACAGTACTTAGCCATTTTCCCTGAATGCTGCTTTTCAGTCTGACAGATGGGAAGTCTACTCCCTGGTCCTCTGCTTCCCTCTCCCTACAAACATGGAATAATTATGTACTAGTAAATTGCTTTGTCCCCTCAATGACCAACCAGATGTCTTAAAGATGTTAAAACTCCTGGATTTTACAGCAGGGGTGTTAGGCTTAAGGAGGCACAGGTAGATATGGCATGGATTCTCATGTACTCTGAATCACCTTTACCTCTAAAAACAATATGGCGGGGAGTGAGGGGGAGGAATGAACTTGAACTAAGTGGGGCTTTTTTACACAGCAGGCATAGTAATGAAGTTCTGTCGTGTTTTCTCTTCATTAATTCCATGTTTATAAAAAAAAAATCCCAAATAATAATAATTGTCTTTGGGAGCTTGCTTTATTAAATCTATGTTTTCTACTTTTGCTTGTTACTTTGGTTCTGTGACTACTGTACATAAATATAGTACAGAAACAGAAAGACTTCAATTTTAAAAAGAAAGGTGTCGTGTATTCCCATTCCCTTATCTAGAAGGTATTCAAATATTTTAATTCATTTTTTTTTCATGGTAAATTGCCATCTGGTTCAAAAGGACTATAATGGGAGATCATGAATCAGGACTGGTGGAGTGTTTGGAACAAATTTCTGTATAGCCACCTGCTGTTGCCTGCTGAATAGAAATTTGTTGAATTTCTATATCAAGAAAAAGACATATTGGGCTGCTGCAGTTATGTTATGCCTTTAACCACTGTTCTCCATCAGTAATCACAATGTTGAGATGGGTGGCCATATAAATCCCTCCCTCATCTATTTATGTCTGTCTGTCCGTCTATCTATCTTTGCTGGCTGAGGAATTCTGGGAGTTTAAGTCCACAAGTCTTAAAGTTGCCAAGGTTGGAGACCCCTGATCTATATCATCTATTTAGAACAGAGGTCTTCAAACTTGACAGCTTTAAGACTTGTGGACTTCAACTCCCAGAATCCTTCCTCCAGTCATGTTAGCTCCTGAATTCTGGGAGTTGAAGTCCACAAGTTTTAAACTTGCCAAGTTTGAAAACCCTTGATTTAGAACATTAGAATTTAAAAATCTATCAATTGTGGTTTAGTATTTGTTTTCATTTCACTTGAAACAAAGCCAACTCTAGATTAAAGTGGACATTTATGTTCACCAGCCAATATTTTCTCCAAATATTGGGCTTTGTTTTGCCGTTATCAATATTTACAAGTATATATTCCTGCGAAAGACACATTCGTTTCTACAAACTTCATGTAATAGGAAGAGCTGCAACACATCATAAAAAGGTGTTAAAATTGTGTGTGTGTGTGTTTCGTTTACTTTTATTTTGGAATGGTCACACTGGTTGCCCAGATACCACAGTGTTCACTTTGTTGGCTTTTGTGACGGGCAGGCGTCTGTCCTATCTTGTCAAACAGGACTCTTCTTTTTCTCTTTTTAAAATATAGTCTGCTGCTCTTTAAGCTTCCTTCAAAAGGCATGACTGATCTTTCTTTTTTCTTTTGAACTGGAAGAAACTTCAAAGAATCTTGCTGATCAACTGTCCTCTGTCTGCCAGAAGCCTTATTTTAGTAGATAATATTTCTGAAGCTAAGGGGCATAATAAAGGAAACTATGGGAGCTCTCATAAAATACATGTCATGATGATGACGGGGGCTTACCTATACATGGAACACGACCTCTATGATATATATTCATTTGGAAACACCCACTGAGACCTGAGGGCAAACTGAGATTCTACCCCAAGTTCATTTTTATCTTGAGTGGTAGGTGGACTAGGCACATTTTCCAACAAAGTATATGGTATCTGCAGCCCATATATGTAAATATGCTTCTATAGGCTAGGGCTTTGATTGGTAGCGTGTCACGTTTCCATTTATTTCTTCTTAATTAAAAAAAAATCTTAAAATAGCCAGCTGATAAGTGGATTGAATCCAGATGCAAGTATCCTTAAAAGAAAACCCAGTGAAATCAAAGACATCATAATTAACTTCCCATATTTATTTAAATATTTATTTATTAAGCAAGTGCATATGACTCCCCGACTCATGCATGGTGCCTCTGGACAACTTACAATATTAACGTTTCACAATACAGCTTTTTGTGACAGTGGTTTTTTTTTTTTTCACATCTTTGGTACTAAACCATAAAAACACATACTTGATGAACTCCCAAGACTGGTTCCTACATTGCATAAGAAATACAATGAGAACCAGGGTTCTCAACACAAGGTTGGCAGTTGTGTAAACATGCAGGAAACCAGAAGTGGTATTCAGCAGGTTCTGACCAGTTCTGGAGAACCAGTAGCGGAAATTTAGAGTAGTTTGGAGAACCGGCAAATATCATCTCTGACTGGCCCCGCCTCCATCTATTCTCTGCCTCCCGAGTCCCAGCTGATTGGCTGGGTCTTCTTTTGTTGCCCTGCACAGGAGAACAGAGCTGGAAAGCAGGTTAGTGGGGTGTGGAGGGAATGGGGATTTTGCAGTAATTTTCACCCAGGAGTGAGGTGGGAATGGAGATTTGGCAGTATCCTTTCCCTGCCATGCCTATCAAGCCACGCCCACAGAACTGGTAGTAAAAAAAATTTAATCCCACCATTGGAAAGAGCCCATAAACTCACCTCTCTCCACCCAGTGGCAGCAATCACACAATCACACCAGCTACTTGATCTGTTCGATAACCACATTTATTTATCCTGGTCTAGACCCACTGACTAAATATGATATGATCTGGATTTACCCTAGGTGCTTGACAGGATGACTGTTCCATTTTAGAGATGATAAATGGGAGATACGCTAACCTTTTATTCGAATTAAGTTTTTAAATTTTATTTTAAATTAATTTTACAAAATGTTACTGTGCACAGCCGAGAAAACCAACCAATAGATCATAGAACAAACCAACTCAAAGTTCTCACACGAGACACAAAAGATCAGATTCAATTTTTCCTACTTGAGTCACACTGTGCAAAGACTCAGGTCCCTGGTGAAGGTTCTAGTATTGGGAAAGGGGGAAAAAAAGGGAGAAAGAGAATGACTAGCAACAAGATAGATAGGAGTCCCTCGCTTACTCAGCAGAGGTCGCCAACCTTTCCAGCTTTTCAGACTGATAGGGAGGGCACAGAACTTCATTTACACAAGCAGTAGGTGTCAATGCCCACTGCTTGCACAAATGGAGCTTTGCATACGAGTGCAAGTGCCTGTCATGCACACAAATGGACCTGCCTGCACAAGCGCATGAGCCCAAGTCAAATTAGGGACCCCTGACTTATAGTAGCTGTGAGTGCACCAATGGAAGATCTGAAAGACCAGGTTAAGCATAGATGTTATGGGGAAAAAACAATCTATATCAGGGGTGTCAAACTCAAGGCCTGCGGGCCGGATCCGGACCATGCAGTGCTTAGATCTGTCCCACTGGGTGCCCTGGAAACAGCGAAGGACCAGCCTATTGTGCCTCTGCCAGCAATAAACAGAGCTCCATTTTTGCGGGCAGAGGGTTGCAGGAGACTATCGCAGTTGAAAATGGAGCTTGCAAGGGGTGTGTGTGGCCCTCCTGAGCTCTGTTTTTGCTGGCAGAGCAGAGGTGGTATTCAGCAGGTTCTGACCAGTTCTGGAGAACCAGTAGCAGAAATTTTGAGTAGTTTGGAGAACCAGCAAATACAAGCTCTGACTGGCCCCGCCCCCATCTCTTCTCTGCCTCCCGAGTCCCAGCTGATTGGCTGGGTCTTCTTTGGTTCCCTGTACAGGAGAAGGGAGCTGGAAAGCAGGTTAGTGGGGTGGGGAGGGAGTGTGGATTTTGCAGTAACCTTCTTCTGCCAAGCCCGCCAAGCCACGCCCAACAAGCCACACCCACCAAGCCACGCTCAGAGAACCAGTAGTAAAAAAATTTGAATCCCACCACTGTAGCAAAGGGTTGCAGGAGGCCATTGTAATTGAAAATGGAGTTAGGGAGCCTGTTTTTGCTGGCAGAATGCTCTGGCCTCCACAGGGCCCCCCAACACAAGTGACATTGCGCATTCTGGCCCCCCGAGGTCAAACACAACCCTGAAATGGCCCTCAATGAAATCGAGTTTGACACCCGTGATCTATATGGTCTGCAAGGGTCAAAAATGACTTGACACATAACTGATCCATCATTGCTTTAAAGCTGAAATTCTAAAACAAGTGTAGCTTCTAATGACTGGATGTTGACATTCCACACTGCTATGTATTTTCAGCCAAGTTTTTCAACTTATACTGACAAGAAGAACTTTATCATACAAATTATTACTCTGCAATTTATGCTATCTGCCACCTTAAAAGTAACTTATTTCTGCTATTGATGCCATTTTACATGATTTATTATATTGCAATATTTTCATCTTGTCTAATTGATTCTGCAGCTCAACATGATCCACAAGATTAAAATGCATAATATAATGTAAAATGAAAGCATATCAAAGATTTGTATTAAAATATATTCATTTTTTTTCTTTTTACCAAAATTTCACTGTCACTAATACAGCAGACTTTTTTTTTAAAAAAAACTTGGGTCAAATTGATCATCAGGAGATCAAACTAATTTTATTCACGACCACAATTCATTCTGAAATTTGCCCTTCAATCGTGATTTACCGTAATTGTGTCATTTCACAATGATGTGTTGATTTATATGTTTAGAATATCACTTTTGTTGGTGTTTAAGGCACAAAGCTGGGAAACATGAGACCATGTTTCTGCGTAAGGCACCTTGGGTCAGTCATACTCTCAGCCCTACGAAGCTGGTAACAGTAAACTAATTTAGTTAGGAGAAATCTTGTCAAGAAAACTTCAAGGACTTGTTGAAGCGGTAGCCACCAGTGATGGGCTGATTTGAAGGCCCAACGGAATATAAAATAAAAACTATGGATTTAACATTCTTCCAGACCAATGGTTCTCAAAGTGTGGTCTGGCAACCTTTCAGGGAGTCTGTAAGTCAAGTATATAATCATTTTAACATTACTTAGTTTTAATTTCTTATACAACCAATCATTTTTAAGAATGAGAAGGAGTCCTGAGATCAAAATGTTTGAGTGCTACTGTTCTAGATCACCAGATTCCAGCAACAATCTTAACGATTTACCACATTTTATTTAAGGCAATGTAACCAATTCATAAAATAATTAATGTAAACTCTCCAGCATTGCTTATGAGCTAGCAATTCCACTTTTAGTTAGGATTGTGTTCCTTTTCTTCCATGTTCCATAGGTTGCTTTAAAGAATAAATTAATAGAAGGAGTGTTAGAAGATGCCTCTAACTGAAGGATAGGAACATGCCCCTGGCGATTTTCTCCTCTCACCTTAAGAGTTTTCATTCATATTACATGTCATGATCTTGAATGATATAATTTAACAGTTCAAATTAAATAAGGACTGTGAGAAGAGCTCATAATTCATAGTTGCTATAGGGTAGCTTTGATAAATTGAGTAGCTTTCCTCACCCTTAGGAGATTATTTTCTTTTATTTCTTTCTCTGCCCCCGCTCCCCCCCCCCGGAAGTGATGCAGTTGCTTTCATCTTCTCTTACAGAGTTTGCCTCAGCAGGCAATTTTAACATTTTTTGTGTGAATAAAGTGGAAAATTATCTTCCTTTCTTGTGGCAATGAAATGAGAGGGAACCAATTGTATTCTCAATTAGATGAAGAAACATCTCATATGCTTTCTAGATTAGATTAAGGAAACTCGGAATTTCTCTGTTTTAAAAATCCAACAGGAGAGTTCCTTCTTTTACTAGAAATTCATTAATTTCTAATGAATTAATGGTATTTAATTTCATTGTATGAGGTACAATGACAATAAAATAAACTAAAAATATATCATGTTCTTCATAAAATGTCTTAATTCAAAATCTTTCACTCATTTCTCTAACCAAAATTTGAAGCCAAACCAAAACTGCTGGAAAGTTCACCTCACTACTAAGATGATAACAAATGTTCCGAAGGACCCGTTATTAATTAGGGTTCATTGCACATCTTAACAGAGGGGGAGGTGTACTATATTAGCATACTCCAAACCCTCACAACTGATTGGTCCGGACGGACAACGACCCGATTGGTTGAAACCTCGGCCGTGATTGGAGCGCTAGGAATCTACCACGATTGGCTGCGCCGATCGTGGAGATTCAAAGCACTGCCATTGGCCGCCAAGCCGCTAGGCAGCCTTATATGAAGGGCTGCCGCGGCTTGTATTCTCCAGACTGTTCTTATCCTAAATAAAGAGCTGAACTCACTAAGATGGTCTCGCGTCTCCTTCGAACTGATCCACCCCAGATCTAATACTGGCGACGAGGGTGGGATCGTGAGACAAGGAGATCACCCAGCACATGGCGAAGTGGCACGCGGCAGCAGGCAGCATGGCCGGCATCAACTCGCCACCCGCACCCTTCAACCCTGCTACAGAGGACTGGGAATCCTATACTAATAGGTTCCAGATGTTCCTCGAGAGTAGCAATCATAAAGATGCCAATGGCCACAAGAAACGAGCCGTGTTTCTCACACACTGCGGGCCTGCAGTGTTCAAGATGGCCAAAGCCTTGGCCAAACCAGAGGACATTAAGACCATGGAATGGGGAGACCTTGAGCCCCTACTGCAAAGCTACTACGCCCCCGTCGTGCCCATCCTTATCCGGCAGCATGATTTCTACAGGCGGGATCAACGCGAGGGCGAGGGGCTTGGTGACTTCATGGCGGCACTACGAGACTTGGGGCAGCCTGTGCGAGTTCGCCGATCTGGACAAGGCACTGCGTGACCGTGTCATCCTAGGACTCCAAGACCCCGTCCTCCAGATCTGCATCATGGCAAAGGGCGACATCTCCCTCACCGATGCCCTCACCAAGGCAGCTGTGGCTGAAGCGGCCAAGAAATCAGCAGCTCGGATGCGACAATCAAGCATCACGCCATGACTGGCGGCCGGAGAGATGAATTCGACCCCCGAGAAGTGACCCGAAACCAACCATCGAGACACAACCACACATCACGGCGATATCGACCCCTTCTCGGAGACCAAGGAGGAGAAGGAGAAGATCCACCGCCTGCAAGCAGCACAGGAGCGGCGGGAACCACGAGCTCGTAAGTTGAGGTTCCAGTGCGCCGGCTGTGGCGGTGATCACCCCCGGGCAGACTGCCGCTTCCTCAATGCCATTTGCCGGCATTGCAAGAAACAGGGGCACATCGCCAAGGTGTGCCGGAATAAAAGACACTACAGCCCGCGACGACAAGAAGGCAGCCCCAGGCGACGAGATGGCAGCCCCCGACGGCGAGAGAGCACCCCCACCAGAAACCATGATCGCCAGATGGAGAACCGCTGGAGCCGAGAGGGTCGGAACAGGCAACTCCATGAGACAAGACAAAGGGAGGAAACACACCAAACCGTCGTCATCGGCCATTCCTCCACAAGCGACGCCAGGAAGGTATATGTGACGGTGGGGATAGAAGACCAGCCATGCGACATGGAGGTGGACTCCGGATCCTTCCTCTCGATGGTCTCATGGGGCACACTCAAGTGCCACGAACTAGAAGACCAAAGACTATCAAGGGAACCGCATCCCTGCAGTTGGCAGAGGCCATTTTAAAGTCACCTTCAAGGGCCACACTGAAGTGCTACCCCTGACGATCATTGACTGAGATCGACCGAGCCTATTGGGACTACAGTGGTTTGCACCCCTGGGCATCGAAGTAACCGGCATCCACCACATCAGAGAGGCGGACTGGGAAGCCGCGCTCATGAGGGACTTCCAGGAAGTCTTCGATGACAGCCTAGGCAAGTACTGGGGGTCCCCTATCTCATTCAATATAGACCCGAGCATCGCGCCAATCCGCCTTAAGCCCAGGCGAGTGCCATTTGCACTCAAGCCCAAAATCGATGAGCAGCTAGATAAGCTCATCATGCAAGGGGTGCTGGAACCAATCGATCATGCCCAGTGGGAGACCCCAATTGTCACCCCCATCAAGCCAGATGGGTCCATGAAAATCTGTGGTGACTACAAGGCCAACCTAAACCACACGCTCCAAAAAAGCGCATACCCCGTCCCAGTAGTACAGCACCTTCTGCACTCACTGGGGGGAGGCCGGATTTTCACAAAACTTGATCTGGCACAAGCCTACCAGCAACTGCCGGTCAATGCCACAACCGCAGAAGCCCAAACCATCGTAATACACTAGGGGGCTTTCCACTACAACCAGCTCCAATTTGGAATCAGCATGGCACCCAGGGTCTTCCAAAGCCTCATGGAAAGACTCCTCTAGGGCATAGAAGGGGTGGTGCCCTACTTTGACGATGTGCTGGTGGCTGCAAAAAACAAAAAACAACTGGAAGCCTGGTTCAGGAAGTACTAAAGAAATTCAGAGACTCGGGACTCAAAGTTTAAAAAGGGAAATGCCAACTATGGGCAGAGAGGGTTGAATTTCTAGGGTACCTCCTAGATAAGCAAGGGATCCACCCCACAGAAAAGAAACTGAGAGCCATAAGGGAAGCGCCACGGCCCAAAAACAAAACGGAGCTACAAGCTTTCTTGGGACTGTTAAACTTTTACAATGTCTTCCTACCTCAAAAGGCAACCGTGGCAGAACCATTGCATAGGCTGTTAGATAAAACAGCAACCTGGACTTGGGGAGCACAGGAGGAGAGCACCTTCACCAACATAAAAAACCTGCTAACATCTGACGCGGTACTAATCCAGTACAGCGAGACCCTGCTGCTAACAGTGACATGTGACGCATCGCCCTTCAGAATCGGCACCATCCTCAACCACCAGCTACTGGATGGGAAGGAAGCACCCATCTCCTTCTCATCAAGGACACTTTCAAAACCGCAGAGAAACTGTAGCCAGCTCGACAAAGAGGCCCTAGCAGTCATTGCCGGTGTCAAGATGTTTCACAAATACCTTTACGGTAGGACTTTTACAATCATCACAGACCACAAGCTGCTGCTAGGTATCCTGGCAGGGAATAAGGCCACACTGAACATTCTATCACCAAGAATGACGAGGTGGTCCAAATTCCTAGCAGCATACAATTACCAGCTGGTATACAGACCCGGAAAAGACATCACCCACGCAGACGCCCTGAGCCGCTCACCCCTGCCCGACCTGGAAGACGACCCGGCACCCATGACAGAGGTACTTCAAATAGAAACAATATCCAACCCGCTCGTGACTGCGCCAGACATTGCCAGAGAAACAAATAAAGACAAGCGGCTGGCACGAGTCTTGAGCTGGGTTGGAAAAGGGTGGCCGGAAGGGGACAGGGATGAACTATTCAGACCCTTCCAAAACAGACAAACTGAACTTTTTACCGAGAAGGGCTGTATACTTTGGGGGGACAGAGTGGTAATTCCAAAAATATTACAGGAAAGGGTATTGGGGAGGCTGCATGAAGGACACCCAGGGATGGTCAAGATGAAAAGCCTGGCCAGAAGCTACGCATGGTGACCGGGAATGGATAAACAGTTCGAAACCTGGGTGGCCAAATGCAAACAATGCCAAGAATCCAGACCTAATCCTCCCGCTGCCCCAACCCAAGAGTGGGAAACGCCAAGAGGCCCGTGGTCTAGGATTCACATAGACTTCGTGGGGCCAACCAAGGGACACATGTACCTTATCACAGTAGATGCTTACTCCAACTGGCTGGAGGTAAGCACCATGAAGTCTACCACAACAGAGGCGGTAATAAAGAAACTGAGCAAACTCTTTGCCACACACGGCCTGCCAGACATAATAGTGTCGGACAACGGGCCCCAGTTCACTGCACTAGCATTCGAACAATTTCTGGCAGGCCAAGGAATACGCCATGCGTTAACCGCACCAGCAAATGCGACGGCGAACGGACGGGCAGAACGCATGGTCCAATACACGAAGAAAGCCATACAGAAAATGGAAGCAGCCAACATACAGGACAAAATCAACAAAATGCTCCTCATTCAACATATCACACCTAGTGCAACCACAAATAGAAGCCCAGCAGAGCTAATGATGGGCAGGAAACTACGGTCAACGCTAGATAGAATGCATCCCACATACAACCCTGACAAACCCCCGGGCTCCTCCAGCAAACACAGAAAATTTAATAGTATACGCAAAAAACCTGGGAACCACTCTGGGTACCAGCAATGATCACCCAAATAACCGGCCCTTTATCATACCGATTAGAGACAAGCGACGGGAAAATCAAGAATAGCTGTCACGAACAACCATACACCCAAGCAAGAAACTAGAAGGGCGGGAGGGGGAAACGGCAAGCATTAAAGAAAGAACCAAAGGGAACCCCCTAACGCAAGCAGAACATCCCCCACCCAGAACAAATAAACCACAAATAAACCGGTACTACTCACCTGTAAACGCTGGACCAACAGAACATGAAACCCCGGAATCTTCACCTGGAAGGAGCAGCCAAGCCAGTTCAACCAGCCCGGAAAGATCTGGCGGGAACAACAGGAGCGGCAGCTCAACCAGCCTGGGTAGACCGGGAGGGAGCTACCAAGAAAGGCCCAGCTCAACCTTCCAGGCGGTTCCCTCCCAAGGAACCAGAGCGACAGAGAAGCCACCCGAACCGTTCGACGACCACGCTAGAACTGAACTGCGCAGGTCAACTAGGCAGGTACAAAGTCCCGTCTGCCTACGTGACTACGTCATGACACACCGACAGACGAAACCAAGAGGGGGAGGGGTGTACTATATTAGCATACTCCAAACCCTCACAACTGATTGGTCTGGACGGACAGCGACCCGATTGGTCGAAACCTCGGCTGTGATTGGAGCGCTGCCATTGGCCGCCAAGCCGCTAGCCAGACCAGACTGTTCTTATCCTAAATAAAGAGCTGAACTCACTAAGATGGTCTCGCGTCTCCTTTGAACCGATCCACCCCAGATCTAACAGGAGGGATACAACACCACCTATCTCCTATTTATAACACAGTCCTTTCAGCAATTCCAATAAGATTCCACACTCATTTGCACTATTGAGGTGCCCCTGAGGCCACAGATAAATCTCCAAATGGCCTCAACAACTCTCAAAGGGATTGCTAATGACCAAATGCCTGCAAGGAATATAAATCTTCCATTCTCCAACATTCAGTTAGAACTGAAGAAACTTTTGGGATAAGAAGTGAAACATCTTCAAAATGAAGAAAGTCCAGTTGCCTTTTGTAAAAGCACCTTTGGGACAATGATCTGGATGACTGAGAATCTCCATAGAGATTGTTCACAATACAGTATTTTGAAGAAGTGGGAGCGCTTTGCTAGACTGCAGGAGAAGGGTCTACAACGGAAAATATGGATGATAATTTTACTAATATTTGTGTTCTAAATAATGCAGGTTAAGTCTTTTGAGTAGAGTTAGGTTTTCAGTGAGTCAGAAATACAATTATCATTTGAAAGCAGTCACCAGTGACCTGTATATATCAACAGCTGGGGAAACAAGATTAATGGCCTTCTGGAAATTAAATCTTACTTCCTGGGGACTAATGCTCATTACTAATAGTAGTAGTAGTAGTAGTAGAAGAAGAAGAAGAAGAAGAAGAAGAAGAAGAAGAAGAAGAAGAAGAAGAAGAAGAAGAAGAAGAAGAAGAAGAAGAAGAAGAGGTGGTGGTGGAGGAGGAGGAGGTGGTGGTGGTGGAGGAGGAGGAGGAGGAGAGATATTAAACATCTTGTGATAATTATTTGATTACCAAAGGTTTACTTGGAATTTTGTCTTGTTCTATGCTTAATAATAATTAAAAACTTTTAATGTTCGAAGGATACTTTCTAAAGAGCGTTAACTAGAATTCTGACTCCAGTTCCTTGGGGGGAGGAGCATGCAGAAAGTCAGTTTCTTATGAGGAGCATTACAAGTGATTCCTCGGACCATCAAATCTTACAGAACCAGAGAAGAGATATAATATGCCCTTGGTATTTCACTCCTTACCCCAGTTTCAACTTCTAGTCTTCAAAGGCAGCCTTTCCCATATCACAGTTACTATAATCTTGTGATATTTCAAAGACATCAGTGTTAATAAGAAATTTCTGGAGTTCATTTTTCCAGAAATACATTAACTTTTCAAGATTTATTGAGAACAAGTCCGATCCATATTAGAGGTTAGTTGATACATTTTGAGAGGAAACATTCACAAGTATATTTTAAATTGCTCTGCTAAAATGTGCCCATAATTTTACTAGCCTTTTAGTGTTTCCAAGGACAAATAAAACATCTTTCAGTGATGAGTCATCTAAATTTAATCTAGCAATACCAGATGTGTCTGAATTTAGAATTTTGAAGTAAAGAAATATACTGTATATTTTGGAGGGAGAAGGAAGGTGGGCTGACATAACCATCAATTGGATGGAAAGAAAAGCCATTTTATTCTTGAGTCAAGAATCAGAACATAATATAGAATCAATTCAAAGGGAAAGTTTATATGTTTCAGGCCAATAGCAGCTAATTAAACATCCTTTCCTATTTTTACAAAAATTTAGTGATTAGAGACAAATATTTAATGGGAGGAATCACTTCTCCAAAATCAACTACAGAGGAAGTGGCACAGCTTCACTGCTGATTTCTTTAATAAAAAAATCATCATTGGTTTATAATGTAATCACACCAAAATGAACTCACTGGCAAACAGCTGATTTAATTACACAACTCTTTGGGGGCAAAAGTTACAAGAAAGACAGTTAATTACATCTATCAATTGGAAAGTGGTTCTTTCTTTTTTTATTGTTATAATTTATTGCTTTTACAAATTCTCCTCAGCACAATCACAAGACACCAGAATACAATGGTGGACCTGACAGCCATAAAATTCCAAAATAGCAATGATTGATATCTGTATATTAAAATGTCTCACATTACTGTGAAGGATAAAGTCAGTATTAACATTATTACCAATATGGCTCAACTTATAAATTATAAACCAAGATAAAGGGGTTCCAATAATTTCTGTCTCATTTAAAACAATTAATGAGTTTAACAAATCATAAAATAATGAAATATTATAATCTTATCTTAGGAAAATCCAAAATTTGGATGTGGTATTATCTCTCTCATAAAAATAATTTCTACATTGCATTGCAAATTCTCAATCACATTTGTTTTTCAGATATGAAGTTAATATTGATATTGATGTATACTCCCATAACTTCAATTTATTTACATTTATTTATTCAATTTCTATGGCTGTTGGGAAAGACAAAAGCACAGATGTTAAAATAATCAGGAAACAGGACCCTTACACACTTGGGGGCACAGACACATAACCAGGCCTTCAAATCTTTATGGAAAGGTCAACCAGGTCAGGATCATCCTAATTTCTGGAGAAAGAATAGGGGAAAGGGCAGGGGCTATGACAGAGAAAGCTCACCTCTTAGTCCCCACCAGCTGACATGCCTTAGCTGAAGTGACCTGGATAGTGGTGGAATTCAATTTTTTTACTACTGGTTCTGTGGGCGTGGCTTATTTGGGGTGTGTGGCTTGTGGTCATGTGATTGGGTGGGCGTGCTTGGTAGTCATGTGACTGGGTGGGCATGGCTTGGTGGTCATGTGACTGGGTGAGCGTGGCCAACTCAGTCACTCACATCAAGGGGTGCCTCACCTGGCCCTCCCCTCCCAGCCATTCCTTGTCACCCAGCCTCAACTTATCTATAGTTCTGTAAAAATGTTGTTTATTTTTTTTTTACTTTATTATCTGCATACTATATGTTATTTCATGGACCGCTGAAAGGAGGAAATGGCTCACATGCTTTACTCAAGAGTGTGATAAGCAACAGGCTTTTAAGGGGCTGCTACAAAGAAAGGGGGACAATGTATTTTCCAAAGAAGCAGAATGCAAACAAGAAGCAATGGATAGAAACTGAACAGAGAGAAACAACCTAAAACTAAGGAGAAACTTCCAGACAGTGAGAACAATTAACCAGTGGAACTGCCTGTCTCCAGAAGTTCTGGGTGCTCAATCACTGGAAGTTTTAAAGAAAAGACTGGACAGCCTTTTCTCTGAAATGGTATACGGTTCACCTCAAGGTCCCTTCTAAGTGATATTCTGTTATTCTGGCACCTTTCCCAGGATCCCTACTCAGAGTTTGGCATCCTCAGTTTTCTTGCCTGAGCTGGGGGTTGGACTAGAAGACCTCCAAGATCCCTTTCAACTCTTGTTAAACACATGTGTATTTTATGCTCTGGACTATTGACATTGAATGCATGTAAACCCTGAAAAATATCTGGTAGCCCTGGGCAAAAGAAAGGCAGAAAAATCACTCTAGGTGCAGGGACAGTGTAAAATATTAACACATGATAAATAATGGAACAATTAAAAATAATAGCACAGAGTTTTATCTCTGTCTTCCTATTTTTTTTTCTTTCTTTCTCTACCTTCTTTCTTTCTTTCTTTCTCTCTCATACACACACACACACAGCACTTAACAGACAAGCATTTTGGAAGCACCTCCTTTAAATTTCTCCAAAGCTTGAGTGGATTCTCCCACCCCCTCTGTCAGACCGCACTCTTTCTCACTCCAGATACTTTAACTCTAAGGAAAAGCGATATTTGCAGTGTCCATGGGGAATCCTTGGAGAGGTTTTTAAAAGACCTGCTTCCAAAATGCATTTCTTTTACAGTGCAAAAATGCTCCAAGGCTTGATTCACCCCCACCCCCTCTGTCAGACCACACTCTTTCTCACTCCCAACACTTTAACTCACATGGGGAAAGCGATACCTGCAGCGTCCATGCCTTTCTTCCTTTTCCCCGGGGAGAAAGAGGACGTGGGGAACGGAAAACTAGGAGAACGATTGCAAGTGAGTGACCAGGTGACTGCGTTGGGGGCGTGGCCAGCCAGGGATTGCCACCGGTTCGGCGACCCATGCCAAATAACTGCTACTGGTTCACCCAAATAGGTGCGAACCGGTCGAATAGCACCTCTGAACCTGGAGTTTTTGCCCTCTCAGCCAGACTGGATTGGACAGAAAATGTTGTGAATTAATAAAAAGTGAATGAATAAAAGTGCTTAATAAAGATTATTAAAACCTTTAGAAAAGTGCAGGGTTCTGACCCTGCACTTCTGATTGGCCGATAATAGCGACATCTGATTGGTCCATTCAGGAGAATCTGATTGGCTATTAGCAGGCCTCTCTCATTGGTTAAGGGAACTAACGCTTCCCGTTTCTTATTGGTTATTTGATCAGCAGCTTGCCTATAAAAAGGGCTGTTGCTGCCGTAGTTTTGCTCTGTTCCACAATGTTAAATAAAGAGTTGTAGTTCACTGTTCATCGCCTCGTCTCCAATCCTTGCGCCCATGTGCAGAACTTAACACTGGCAACGAGGATGGGATTTGGAGACATCAGAGCTGACTGAGTACTACAGAGCGCCAAACAGAGCACGTGGCTGAAGACGCACCAATGGCTGAACCATGTCTAGCAGCGTCATACCACCCGCTCCATTTGACCCGGCACAAGAAGACTGGGACTCATATATGGACCGATTCCAGATGTTTCTGGAGACCAACAACTTAAAGGATGCCACTACCGGAAAGAAGCAAGTGGTATTCCTAACTCACTGCGGGCTGACTGTTTTTAAAATGGCCAAGGCACTAGCCAAACCGGCTAAGGTGAAGTCCATGGACTGGGACGTCCTCGAGCCCCTTCTACGGGCCCACTATGCACCGACCGTACCAATGCTTGTTCGAAGATATGAATTTTATCAGAGAGACCAGCAGAAGGGAGAAAGCATTGCAGATTTCATTGCGGATCTCCAGAATCTGGGAGGCCTCTGCGGGTTCGCCGACCTCGAAGAGGCCTTGAGAGACCGAATAGTTCTCGGATTAGATGCACTAGGTATCCAAAGTAAGCTGATGGCGAAAGGCGACATTAGCCTTGCAGATGCCATCACTGACGCTACTGCAGCAGAAGCAACCAGGAAGTCAGCTGCACGAATGCGCCACAGCCATGCCCCACTCCGCCAACTCGCCAGCGAAATCTCGCCTCAACTGGAGGGACAGGCAACGACAGCCCACCACAAGGACCTCAAATCATCATCAGAAAGCGATGAAGAAGAGGTCAACAGGCTCCGGTCTGAAGAGACCAACGCCATCAACGTAACCAGAGAGTACAGTACCAATGCGCCGGTTGTGGGGCAAACCACCCACGATCAGACTGCAAATTCCTCGATGCACTCTGCCATGTATGCGGGAATAGAGGTCACATCGGAAGAGCTTGTAGAAGCAAGCAAGGATCCAACCCACCTTGGAGGGGGACCAACCACCGCCAGCCCACAGGAAGTCGTCCTGTGAATCGAGAAAACTTAACCCACCAATGGAACAACCACTCCTACAGAAACAAACCACTAGCCCAGTCAACGAAGCGGGAAGAGGCACACCAAACCATTACAATCGGTCACGCCTCATCATTAGACGCCAAGAAGATCTGGGTGAAGGTCACCATCGAAAACCAGCCCTGCCTGATGGAAGTCGATTCCGGATCGTCCCTCTCAATGGTTTCCTGTAAGATCCTTAAACAATTAATCCCCACTGTCCGGTGGCAAGACCTCAGATTCCAAAGAATCATACTTAAGGACTATCAGGGAAATCAAATTCCAGTCGTCGGATCCAGCAAAGTCCGTGTCTCATTTAAAAATCGTATTGCATCCTTACCACTGACCGTAGTCGACTGGGATCGGCCTAGTTTGTTAGGCCTCCAATGGTTCGCCCCACTTGGAATTCAAGTAGCCGGCATTCACCGAACCAACAGCGACGACTGGGAAGAGGCCATCCTCCGAGAGTTCCAGGACGTCTTTACAGAGAAATTAGGTGAGTACAAGGGGACCCCGATATCATTTAACCATGACCCCAAAGTAGCTCCCATCTGCCTTAAGCCTCGTCGAGTTCCATTTGCCCTTAAACCAAAGATGGATGAGCAGCTTGATAAATTGATAGCCCAGGGTGTGTTAGAACCAACCGACCATGCTCCCTGGGAAACCCCAATCGTAACACCCATCAAGCCGGATGGATCATTAAGAATTTGTGGGGACTACCAAGCCACCCTGAATCATGCCCTTCAACAGAACGCTTACCCGGTACTGGTGGTACAACACCTTCTCCATTCCCTGGGGGGCGGAAAAGTCTTCGCTAAATTGGATTTAGCACAGGCATACCAACAACTGCCTGTAGACAAAAAAACGGCAGAGGCACAAACGATCATTATGTACCGAGGTGCATTTAAGTGCAACCGACTCCAATTCAGAGTTAGCAGGGGCCCAGGAATTTTTCAGAGCTTGATGGAGAGACTACTACAGGGTATAAAAAGGGTTGTACCTTATTTTGATGACATTTTAATTGCTGCTCCAACTAGAAAAATAGTAAGGGAGCGCCTGAGGTTAGTTCTCCAGAAATTTAAAGACTCTGGCCTTAAAGTAAAAAAAAAATAAGTGTCAATTGTGTACAGATAAGGTAGAATTTTGGGGGTACTTAATCGATAAACAAGGCATTCACCCCACCGATAGCAAGCTTAGGGCGATCAAAAACGCTCCAAGGCCCCAAAATAAGACCGATCTCCAAGCCTTCCTGGGCCTTATCAATTTCTACGTGTTCCTGCCCCATAAAGCGACCGTAGCCGAGCCCCTACATCATCTGTTGGACAAAAAGGCAACCTGGGTCTGGGGACACCGAGAGGAACACGTGTTCTGACAAGTAAAAAACTTATTGACTTCAGACGCTGTTTTGATGCAGTATAATGAGATTTTGCCATTAACGATTACATGTGATGCATCACCATTCAAAGTAGGTGCCATTTTGAGCCATGTGTTACCAAACGGTAATGAAGCCCCTATTGCCTACTTTTCAAAAACGCTATCAAAAACTGAACACAACTATAGTCAAATCGATAAAGAGGCTCTTGCTGTCATTTCTGCTGTTAAACCATTTCATGAATATATTTATGGGCGAGTTTTTACTATAGTCACCGACCACAAACCTTTGCTGGGGATTATAGCAGGGGACAAGCCAACCCCTTACATATTATCTCCCAGAATGACTCGCTGGTCAGAATTCTTGGCTGCATATAATTATAAACTGCAACACCGCCTGGGGAAGGCCATCCCCCATGCTGACGCACTAAGCCATGCACCACTTCTGGAAACCATTGACGACCCAGCTCCAACCTTCACAACGCTCCAGATTGAGACACTTCAATCACCACCACTGACAGCTTGAGATATCACGATTGAAACCAAACGCGATCCCGTTTTGGCGTGAGTTCTTAGCTGGGTCGAGCGAGGATGGCCATTGGATCAAATCCCTGACAACTTCAGTCCTTTCAAGAATCGACAGACGGAACTGTTTTCACAGAAAGGCTGCATCATTTGGGGGGATAGAGTCGTCGTCCCAGAGCAGCTGCAATGAGCGGTGTTGAAATCCTTGCATGAAGGCCACCCCAGCATAGTGCGATGAAGGCGCTCGCACGAAGCTATGCGTGGTGGCCGGGCATCGACAAGCAAATCGAGGCTTGGGTAAAGACTTGTTGCAAATGACAGGAAGTTAGCAATGCCCCACTGAAAGCAACCCCAACAGAGTGGGAAATACCCAGGGGACCATGGTCCCGTATTCATATTGACTTTGCTGGACCTACCAAAGGACACACATTCCTAGTAATGGTGGATGCCTATTCAAGCTGGCTTGAAATCCATGAAATGAAAAGTACCACAACGGAATCCATCATAAGAAAATTGGACAGATTATTCGCAACCCATGGACTGCCAGATGTTCTGGTATCTGACAACGGGCCCCAGTTTACCGCGCTTTCTTTTGAACAGTATTTGGCGGACCGTGGTATTCACCATGCGCTAACTTCACCGGTGCATCCTGCGACCGATGGAAGAGCCGAGCGCATGGTACAATTTATCAAAAAAACCCTACATAAAATGGACTATGGCAATATCGAAGATAAGATTAACCGGATACTCCTTCTTCAACACATCACTCCACACAGCGTCACCAACAAAACTCCGGCCGAATTGTTAATGGGACGAAAACTCCACTCCCACCTTGACCGACTACACCCATCGTATGAACCAGAAAAGCCACACGGATCCAGTGGGAAATGCCATGAATTCCAGATAGGCAACTTAGTCTTCACTAAAAACTTTTCTGGCGATCCGTTGTGGGTCGAGGCAACTGTAATCCAAGTCACAGGACCCAGGTCATACCGAGTAAAAAGTCACGATGGAAGAATATGGAAGTGCCATATTGATCAGCTGCATTCAAGGCTGCAACCTCATTTCTGCGACTCCGGTAACTTCCAAACGGAGGGGGGAGGAGATGCCGAGGAGATCGAGTTCGAAACGGCAGAAAGCACGAGCGGAAGAAGTGAGCATTAGGAAGAATCAGAGAGGGTGGTGGACTTGCCTCAAAGAGACACCTCATCAGAAGCAAGCCCATAAAGGCAAGAGGACAACGAAGACAATAGCGGTACCGAATTTTTAAATGAAGGACCGGAGGCAACCTACTCGCCAGAAAACGTCCCGCCCAAACAAGATTATAAACAAGCACCCGGGGGACAGCGAAAATCTAACAGACAATCTAAACAACCTGCCTACCTCAAAGATTACATCACTGCACCCCTTAAACGGAACCCGGGGGGAAGGGGTGTTGTGAATTAATAAAAAGTGAATGAATAAAAGTGCTTAATAAAGATTATTAAAACCTTTAGAAAAGTGCAAGGTTCTGACCCTGCACTTCTGATTGGCCGATAATAGCGACATCTGATTGGTCCGTTCAGGAGAATCTGATTGGCTATTAGCAGGCCTCTCTCATTGGTTAAGGGAACTAACACTTCCCGTTTCTTATTGGTTATTTGATCAGCAGCTTGCCTATAAAAAGGGCTGTTGCTACCGTAGTTTTGCTCTGTTCCACAATGTTAAATAAAGAGTTGAAGTTCACTGTTCATCATCTCGTCTCCAATCCTTGCGCCCATGCGCAGAACTTAACAGAAAAGACAGTCCCGCAGGTAACCAGATTTCAAGCCAGGAAGACAAGGGTGGGATTCAGCCTGTTCGGGCTGGTTTGGGTAAATCAGATGTTAATTTTACATCCAGTTCAGTGAACCGGTAGTTCCAGCTGGCCCCGCCCCGCCCCTCCGAGGAGTCTCCACATGCCTGGTTCTGGCTCCCAGGTAAGTGCAGGGAGGCTTCCTAGGCCCAAAATGGGGCGTATTTTTCTTAATGAAAGGGATATATAAGAAGATGGTTGGATTTTTCATTTCAGTGGGTATGAGCGAAAAAGTTCCTACTTTTGTATGACTTTTTTTTTTTTAAAAAAAACATATACTTTAGACATACAGGGAAAAAGAAGGAAAAACCCAACTGATTGTTGTGGGTGGGGATTTAAGAGCACTTCCCCACTATATTTCTAAATTCTCTAAAGAATTTGGAAACCACCCTGCATGTCAGGAAATGCTGAGTATATCGAGACAAATCTATCAGCCTCCACCTTCTGCTTCCCAGCAGGAGAGAACAGGACATCCCATTCAATTAGTCAACTTAAACTGCAACATCCTATTGTACATCTCCTCCCCTGCCTTCCAAACAGAATGGAAATAAAATAAACTGCCAGCCCCAAAGATGAGTAACAGGATGATAAAGCTCGGCACACGGGGTGGAGGGAATGATCCCTGTTTGATAACAGATAATCAGAGTTGGAAGGGACCTTGTAAGTCATCTAGTCCAGTCCCCACCCCCACCCAAGCAGAAAACCCTACACCATTTCTGACAGATGGCAGTCCAATCTCTTCTTGAAGGTCTCACATGACAGTGCTCCCACAACTTCTGAGGGCAAACTGTTCCATAGGTTGATTGTTCTCACTGTCAGAAAGTTTCTCCTTATTTCCAGGTTAAATCTCTCCTTGTTCAGTTTACATTCATGTTGGAAGCCAGAGGTTAGGCTGAAGCAAGAGTGCCCACCAGTGTGGAGGAGACCTATCCACAAAGTATCTTTCGCTAATTTTAGTGTTGCAAACAACAAAAATACCTCTTCTGCAATTCTTGACACAAACTGAGCCAGAACAACAATTAAACAAAAATAAGCTCAACTTAACTCATCGCATTCAAGTGATGACATGAGATTGCAAAGACAAGGAGGTACTTTATGCCTGTGATATAAAGATATGTGGGGAAGTACCCCTTGTAGTGCAAAGTGTTTATTGTTTTCAAAGCAAAATTTTAAATCTGTCAACATCCCAAGAAATCCAGTGTTCTTTCTCTATTGAATGAAATTAGTAGAAAATGACTAGAGATTGTGACAAATCATCATCTTAGATTCAGAATAGGGATCCTAAATTCTTTGCTGCCATCTGCACTTTCAGTTGTTCTTCACCAAAAAGAATACAATATTTAGTTCATTAAGAGTAGCACATTTTGTACATGTAACACAAACAGTAACTGGATTTCAGATGTATGTTTTAAAAGAGTTGGGTAATAAATGCTTGCAATATTGAAGTGATTTCACTGAGTGTTTTGAGACAAAATTGTCAACGTCTTCCATTACATTTTTACAATTCTTAGTTGTAAAGTAGAAGCATACAATGACTCATGTGACAACAAAGAGACTAGAAACCTTTGAAATGTGGATTTTATAGAAAACTACATAAAATATCATAGTGTGCATATAAACAAAATGAGATTTCCCTCCAAAGACAGATAAATACTCTGTTTGGACCCAAAGGATAATGAAATATTAAGCACATGGGGTAAGCAATCAGAAATATCAAGAAAAGATTCAAGAAAACAGCATTGGCAGATGGCATAAATCCTAGTTGAAAGAACTACATGTATTGTTTGACAAAAATACATTTCCTTGTTTAGTAACATCAAAGGAGAAAATATTGTTGATGGTCACCAATCTCTGGGAGATAAGAACACAAAAAGAAGAAAAAGAGTTCATTTGTGATGGTTTATGGTTCATGCACACAAATTGTGTGAACATTGATATGGCATCTGCCTTGCTACTCTTCCATGAATCCCATTTGTACTCTGAAATTTTCTGAAAGTGAGTCATGAACTTTAACCAAGATGAGATTGACCTGCAGATCCACAGATTGTCCTTGGCCATTTTATGCTCTATTCTTATAGTGATTTTGATAAGATGAACACTCTTGGAAAAACTCAGTATTATCGCAAATGGTCTCAATTTCAAGAATACCTGACTGAATTGGAGACATCCAGAGCTTCAAAAATTGTGCTGTAATCTTTTGCAAAACGATAGGTTTTAATGCCCTTTTTAAAATGGAATGGGCATGTCATCTTTCTCGAATATTGTCCTATATAAGCTCTGTGATGAGTGGAATCAAATTTTGTAAACATAAATAGCCTTTATTGTTTAATGCAGCACAGAAAGAATTGCCCATAGTTAATCCTTTAATTTAAATAATTGAATTGGGATGAATATTAATGTTCATGCTGAGACTTTATATTCTGAATTATTTGTTTGTAAAATAAGTAGCATTATAGCGCTTAAGACTTATATATCATTTCATAGTGCTTTACAGCCCTCTCTCTTAGCGGTTTACAGAATCAACATATCTGGAACAAGTACCATATTTGGGTATTGTTAGCTTCTTTTTTATGTTATTTTTATATTATATAATATAAATTATATAATTTATATTGTATATTATATACTATATATATATATATATATATATATATATATATATATATATATATATATATTATATTATTTATATAAATTATATATAATTTTTGTATTAGATAAGGCAAATATAAGCAGCATTTTTTTTTTAAAGAAAATCACACACACACACAACTGAGACATCTCAGATTGGAATATGTGAAAAATTAACAATGGACAAGGAGAATCTCAACAGCAATAAGCGATTGAAGTGAAGCCACAAATCTTGGTGAAAAATGTAGCGCACATTTGATTATATTCCCTGCTTTAAAAAAACATCTTAGATCCATTTTTTATGGAGCATGACTGGGAAGTATGATATTCAATTCTCTTAAAAATGTTCTGACTTAATAGTCCAGTAAGAATGGCATATGCTCCACTTACCATCTTTAATTTAGAACTTTCTGAAGGAATACAGCTGTCATGAAGGTACAATAAAGATGGGGGACTCTTGAAAGAAACTAAGCAGTGGGTCAAGTAAAATTATTGCGGGGAAAATGAAGATTCCTAGAGTAGGGGTCTCCAATCTTTATGGCACCAGGGACTAGTTTCTTGGAAGATAATTTTTCCACGGATGGGGGGGGGACACAGTTTCAATTTGCTCACTCATCCACCACTCACCTCTAGCTGTGTGGCCTGGTTCCTAATAGGCCACAGACCAGTATCAGTCCATCACCTTGTGGGGTGGGGGATTGGATACCCATTCTGGAGAAGGTATAGTTCACAAATGGTACATGGCCTCATTAGAAGATCTTAAATTACATGGAGTACATGGAGTTTTAAATTGGGGGAAAAAATCTTTTTTGTATAAGAAAATCCACTCTGGTTTGAAGCAGAGACAGCTGGTCTGGTCTATGTTTATCTATAATAATTGAGACTGGTCAATTATTTAACTCAGAATAAAAGTGGTTCATAATTTAACCACATAGTTCAATTCCTTTGCTGAAGGTTTCACACATCGTGCCTTGCAAACAACATGAGATGATATTCTGTTGGTAGACAATGAAATAAACTTGAAAGAGAGCTATCTCTGATCCTGACAGCTAATTATTTTAAACAAATGTTTGGGAACTTCAGTTAGAACTGATGTTTTATTATTAGTTAATGATAAATTACTTAATATTACATAAAATATAAATATTATATTAAATTAAATTAAGATAATAAATGTTTTTAAAATGTAACCACACTTGTGTTAAGTTTTAGCAAAGAACTCTTCAAAACTTACCTGTTGTATAAAAAAATTGTGTCATCTAAATTATTAGAACACATGTTGCTTTATGTTTTTATCATATTTATTTGTCATAATGTGCAATAATAAGTTATATATACAAAATTACACAAAATTGTTACAATATTTATCAAGAATGCAAGACTAACCTTGCCTTTTGCTGCTTTTTAAATTACAGTGAAAAGCTTCTTTCTATTTTAAACAAAATATTAAATATTCCTTTGTTCACATTGTGCTGTTGATTTCAAAGCCTTGATATTCCCCAGACATAAAATATGTATTTTTAAACAATTACCAAAACAAATCTAATGGCAATTCTTTAGTTCTCCAAGATAACTTTGTCAGTAGGAAGTGGGGATCTGAATTATTATTTATAGCTTGCAGCTGCATTTTCGTGGAGATGCAGAATAAGCAATCGAAATTATTGCATGTTATAATCCCAAAATTATGACCCAAAGGCATTTTTTAAAATGTTTGTGGATTCTACCAAAACTAATACTACAAAGCTGGAATGAAAAACTAAATCCAGTTCCCAACAATGAACCTATGGGATTACTTTATTATGTCACCATCTTAAAAAAAGATAGCCTCCCTTGGTTCTAGTTTAATGCATGTGTACTTGATACATTTACCTTCTTTTCTTAGCAACAGTACACAACCAGCTTGTCAAAGTCTTATTGTGGCAGTTTTATCCACCTATTATTATTTGTGATCTAGAAGGCTCAAGATCAACCTTGGCTAGATCCTGCCACCTGCTAAGACAATTGCCTCCTACCTCTGGATAATTGTCATGGAGCAGATGTTGAGCAGACCACAGTGGGTAGTCTTCTTCTGCCATACAACATCTCATGATGTAATGGTTAATGTGTGGTATTTGCAAACATTAATTCCATGGGAATTGCTTGGGTTTCCACTGAGCGTCCACCTGAACAGTCACACTGTGCACTAGATTATAGGCCGTGGAAGCTCAAAATAAAAGCCAAAGTTACTTCCTCCCTTTTTCAAGGTACTAATCTGACACTTCTATTTATTTGTATCTACCAAAATAGATTTAAAGGTTGCTTCCAGCTGCATTGGAAAAAGGAACTGTAACAAATATTGTGTTTGCAAATTAAGCACAGGAAATAATTCTATCATTATTCAGAGGAGAAAGGACACATCCGAGACAGTAAAATATATTTTAATACAAGAACTCATAGGCTAACAAACTGGATGCTGCATGGAGATATACCAATATTAAATATTCATCTCAGTGACCCCCATTAGACTAGAATTTGATTTTTCTTATTTGGAATGAAGGCACTAGGGGGTTGGCCTAGTTATTATTTTCCTGAACATGAATTATAGTTTTATAGCATTTTCATTCACTCATGCTTCTTGTAATTAAAAATGTTTTGAAGGCATGTTGTTTCTTTTAATAATAATAACTTACTGAAATCTGTCAACATAGCAGTTTCTGATAGGTATATTAACAAACTTGCTAATTAAATTTCTACCAACTCTTGGGCTCTGAACTCATGATTCCTGGCATAAAAAGAGGGACTATTCCTTTCAAATCTATAAATAAAGACTACAGGCCATTGTATCCAAGAGCACAATGTTTACACTAGGAATATACTATGATAAAACTCAATAGTCACTGTTCCCTCTTTTTTGCGTAAAGTGGGTTATCAGGATGAATCCCAGGAACCGATCCAAATGCAAATTTCTCAAGTGCTGAAGATAGGTAAGAAAGGATGAAGGCCCTATTGGGCCCTATAACTCTGCAATGTACATCATCATAACAAACATTAGATGTTCATATGATATTCCTGTAATCAATTCTTCCATGGATTTCATATTAAAACATATTATACAGTTATTTTAAATAATATTGGAAAAATCAGTACCTTTACATTAAATAAAATAATTTAGAGCAATACAGTTTTATTAGTCGGTACTTAGTCCAACATCCTATAGACAGAAAAGAAACTTGCCACTTCTGAGGAACCTGCATCCATCATAGATGATTGTGATATATTTAATTCACATGTGGCACAGATCCCTCTGGCAGATGGTCCACCAGCTGGGAAAAGGTGAATTAAATGAAACACATCAGTGGTGGGATTCAAAAAATGTTACTACTGGTTCTGTGGGTGTGGCTTGGTGGGTGTGGCAGGGGAAGGATTCTGTAAAATCTCCAGTCAGAGATGGGATTTGCCAGTTCTCTGAACTACTCAAAATTTCCACTACCAGTTTCCCAGAACTGGTCAGAACCTGCTGAATACTACCTCTGAAATACATCCTCAAACATTCCATGAGAAATTGAGAATAGTGTTCTCATTTGCTCAGACATTATAAGCCAGATTATTTAAAAAATAATCATAAGAGCTACACAGTCACATGACCACCAAGTAACACCCACCAACCAAGCCACGCCCACAGAACCAGTTGTTAAAAAAATTGAATCCCACCCCTGCATCACAGGAAAACTAAACATACCATGTACATTTCTGTTGGTGACTGCAACAATTCTAATCAAGAAATCTGTAATATTTTTAAATGCTTTCCATAAAAGTGTTTTAACAGTCATTAATTTCCTTTGCATCTAAAGTTGATCAATCTGATAGATTTATTAGAGGCTTCTTCCTCTCGTTAATGATGTCTTTTCAAGAACTAACAAATGTTCCCATTTATTTGTTCTAGTACATAAAAGATGGCCCTGATCAGATGTTTATGAAATGCAATATTACATTAATAAATAAATTCTGCTTATATTATAAGTAGTTTTAAGTTTCCACTAGTATCTATGAAAATATTGCTGAAATTTCTGTGTGGATCACATACACAAACTCTTATTTGCTACAATTTGAATAAATTGGAATAAAGCTATAGATCTTGTAATAATGATAATACAGCCAACCATACCTACAGGCATGTATTTTTTCTTCCCCCAAATCCATAATATATGGGAGAAAAATTATAATTCAAAAATACTTCTTGTAGCAGCACAGATTTTCACATAGATCACTGTTTTTGATGTGACATATTCATTATCCAGGACTGAAACAAAATTAACCCATATTTCTTCAAAACAAGTAATGATACTAGTAGATTGATCTGTACTCATGCTTGTAAATGGAACTGTAAATGAACTGTAATATCTTTTGGGGACGTAAACAAGTCTTGTTGAAAAAGTCTTCAGTTTGACCACTGTGTATTTGATTCCAAAAATCAAGAACAAACCCTTGGTGTGTTTTTTATTGTTTCAATAGCAAAAATGATACTGAAACAAAAGCTACAGAAGCTTCAAAAGTTTATCTCCTTCTGAATCCCTTTGTTATTTAAATCACTCCATCATCCTCTGGAAATGAAGTTCACAAAAATGCAAGTCAGGAGGTCACAGCTGGATCAGGCTTTGGCATCTCTTGGGCCCACTCTAAGATGTCTACACACAGAGACTCTACGGCATCCAATCGCTCAATCTGAACCAGTTTTGTCAGCAGTTCTGGGATACTATACCCAGCTGTGCTGATGCGATCAAAGACTTGCATGCCATCTGTCATGCCACCAATTTCATCCCTCTTCAATCCAAAGCTCTCAGCAAGATGGCGCCAGGTCTTCACAATGGCTTTCTCGGTGTTGTAAGTGGAGCTGAGCATCCTGCTGGTCTTTTCCAGACAATCAAAGGGCAGCTCTGTGGGACTGAGACCTGGAAGGAAGTTCACAGTCACCTTACTAGATTTGCCTTGTTACTATTTCACATGTCATTTCATTCTATTTTGCTGCTTTGATTTCATCTTATAGAAGAAGCTGCAGCAAAGATTATTGAGTCTCTTACTTTTATGTTTTGGAACATTTTTTATTTTTACCTTGTCCTGGAATATATACTAATCCATTCTTTCTCTATCCCTTGTGATTTAAACACTTGCCAAACTTCTGCCAACCTTCATATGAAGCAACAACAAAATTTAATTAAAAGAAAGAGATGTGTGTCTCCAGCCTCAAAAAAGGCAGGAGAAATGGTCCATTTGTACCAGAACTGGGAATTCGAGTCTCATTGAACTAGATGTCTGAACTGTTATAGCCCACATAGTTCTTCATGAAGGATGGTGGAAGTATTTAATCATCTGAAAGGTCTCATGTTCAACAGCCTTTATGAGAAATTCAAAAGAACTTTCCTGCAATATTTTATTTTTTACTTGAGTGTGGGTGGTTTTTTTTAAAGTCTCTTCATTTTGGGAGCAATGCACTCAGGATTTGTTAACTTCCCACATCTTGTTACAATTAAAAACAAATCCAGCTCTGAAAGTTTCTTTTTCTTCAAAGTAGCATACAAAACAGATGTGAACAGCTTATATCCACAAATGTGTAAGTTACTGTATATAAGGTGTATATGCTTTGCCTATTTTACAGTTTTTAAATAATGTACAGTATATCACAGACAGTTATTTTCTGAGTCTGGCTGTGTGCAAATATAATTAATCAGCTTTTAAAAAACCTACAATAGAAGTATATTTTAACACTTTCCACCTTGTGCCATCTGTCTTCTAGAATAACTATTGAATTGATTCTTAAAATATCATAGATAAAGGCAGGATGCCTATGGAACTACAAATCCTATTACTGGAGTTTTTCACAGAGATTGCTTACAAACGAAGTTTTCAAGACTTTTCCCTGTTGAATTTCCAAATGTACTAAACCTGATTCTGACATTAGAATATTTAGCGTTACTTCTTCCAAAATAAGCTTTAAGGAAAAAAAATCCTTAGAATGGGATTAATCTGTACCTAGTATTTGTGACTCCTTGGCAATATTGAAGCTTCATAAAGACGTGTACTTAAGAAAGCAGTTCATACATGTTTTCAGTTTCTAAATTTTATTTCTTTTCACTCACCTTCTGCCACACTGCATACATTAGTGTATAGGTCGAGTATCTTTTTTCTCCGGCTTTGTATCTAAGGAAAATAAAAGACAAAAACATTTATCTTTCAAGACTAAACTGATGTAAGTAATTCAAGGTTGTGAAGAATCAGAGACAAAGATGGCATTCCTTATGTATTTGGTATGATATATAGAATGGTTTTAGTTTGAACATAAATTGCCTGTGAATCTTGGCTGTAATGTTAAAAAATACATATATGTTTACATACCTAGCTGGAAAGAAAGAATTGTATAAAAAAAAATTTATTTATTAATTTATTTTAATTTGATTTGTCAATCGCTTACAAGATACAGGTATAAGAATAAACATAGTTTTGAATACATGAGATAGATACTTAAAATAAATAACAATAGGACAGGGACGGTAGGCATGATTGGTGCGCTTATGCACGCTCCCTACAGGCCTCTTAGGAAGGGGGTGAGGTCAATAGTAGACAGTCTAAGGTTGAAGTTTTGGGGGTTTGTTTTAAATTATGTTTTAAATGAAATCTACTCTTTTTATTTATGTTCAAGGCACACTGCTCTAGCTTGGATTCCTGTAATTTGGCCCTCAGGATTTTATTTCTCAGGAGATATATATGGATTGGACGAACTATTCAACTCTTAGTTCTGAATCCATGGAAAGTGGGGAAGAAATACCAAGATTATTATTGGTGTTGACAAGACTGAGGCAGCTTTAGGCAAGATTCTTCCATGTGGCTTCCTTGACATTACTGCTTCTCTTCTCAGTATGCAATCCTGTTTATTATTCTTGTTTAAAAAGAAATAAAGAGAGATCCCTTTTGGTCCTTCTTGTGCAGTGTGTCACAATGGACATGGAAGGTATGTTTTTGAAGACGTCTGCACTGCAATGATGAAGTCCACAGAGTTGTAGGCTGGAGGTCTCAGATCTTTTCTCTCCCGAGCCCTGAGGGATTCATACCTTTCCCCTTCTTGTCCTTTGGGTGAGTGACTTGGGGATACCTTACCTGGCATTGTAATCTGCGTTTATGCTTGCAATTTGGGAAGCTACAGACACTCACCCCACCCTCCACTCCTTCCTCTCTGTCTTATGGTGTGGGCAGTTGTACATTACACTCCAACAGACTGGGAGTGTCAGTGGGGGCCTTTGTTCCAGGTTAGCACCTCCTTTCTCTGAGAAGTTATAAAAGTAATAATGATGCTTCAACATATTGCAATCTTCTCAGAGGCCCTGGACCTACATGCCTTCATGCAGACTTGTATGCATCACAGATTTCCCTGAGGGGTCAACAGCCTTCCTCCTACAAACATACAGTAATGATTCTTGCAAGGTTTTTATACTTCTAAGAGGAAAGTGGGTTGGCTAAAAAAGGCAATAATAAAACTGCAGTTTTTTTCTCAAACATATCATTGCCATTAACAACTTTGCCTATAAAGCAGATATATATAGTTGTATACATTTAATGAAAAAGCACCTTATCAAACTGTAAAGGCACTGTATACTATCAAATCCACAAATATTGATGGCATATTTTTCTGATGAGTGCCAGACTTATCACTTCCCTTCAGCAGCTGGTCACTCCCTCATGTAGACATTTCATATTGGTCTGCTCAGTTCTGCATGCTTTTTTATACATAATTTGGCAGTTGATCCAACAGTGCCCTGATAAGATAATAATCTTCTCCCCTAGAAGCTCATATTCTATTCTATTCTATTCTATTCTATTCTATTCTATTCTATTCTATTCTATTCTATTCTATTCTATTCCATTCCATTCCATTCCACTCCACTCCACTCCACTCCATTCTACTCTATTCTGTCCCATCCCATCCCATCCCACCAGTGGGCACCCATTCAATATCTGCTCATGTTGGATGAAGCATGTTCCCTTTCCTACCGTGTGCCACATTACTGCTAAACTTCGTTTTTCTTTATTTTTTTAAACATCATTAAGTTGCAATATAGCAACATGATTCCTTTGCTTCTATAAACCTGAACTCTCCATTTTTCTTGCTGTGAAGTTTTTATGGACCCACAGTGGAAAGTAGGAGTAAAATAACGTGTTCCCTTATGTTCCGTTAATTGTGGCGTTAGAACTACAAAACTGTGAAAATAAAATAAAAAAGCAAATGTCTGTCTTAGTACCATAAAAGATCATCTGGGAAGAGGCTGGGACAGGTGAAGGTGTGCAAACATTTGGGAAAGCAGGTAAAAGCACAGGGATTTGTGAAGATTGTGTCTTTTTGGCTTGCAAGTAGCCTTTATCACAGTGTTTCTCAAACTTGCAATTTTAAGATGGGTGAACTTAAAGGCTATGGGATTCTGGGAGTTGAAATCCATCATTCTTAAAATAGCCAAGGTTATAAGAAACACTGCTTTAGCAGTTTGATAGAAATAATATAATTCCACCCCATTTTTAGCATTTTTCTCATCAGCTCATCACAAAGACTCCTTCGTACATTCTTCTTTTGGATACTGTCCATTAAAAGTGCAACTAATCACTGTAACACATCATCAGAAAGGTCACTGATTCAGCAAGATTTCCAATTAACTTACTCCAGTTGATTTGTTGTTTGTTGAAGATTTATCTCGAGCCAAATGTACCAGAGACAACAAACACAATTCTGGAGTCCCTTGCTTGTCAATAGCAGCTTCTTCATCGCTGTCCATGCTGCGACTTAAAAGCCTCTCATTCTCTGAAGAAGCATCATTTTCACTGAAAAGCAACAAATGAACACATAAATATGCTAAGCAGGATTGCTTTTCTAAAACAGCAACATGCACAATCCCAGAAATGCCCTTTTGGATTTAAATTGCACACTTGTGTGGGAAGAAAAAAATAAGCTATTGATCTATCAGATTCAATAAGGCATTTGGATGATAGCAGACCCCAGAATAAAAGAGACATGAACCAAAGTTTTAGGCAGGATGATTTCAAAATGTACCAGAACTATTTGTAATCCTGCTGTGCTATTTTGTGGAATGTGATTTTGCAAAGTATGTACTTTTGAAAACCGTGAGAAATAGAGAACAGAAAGTAGCCGATGGATAGAGGCTTGAGATATACATGGTTATATGTGGAGACTGTAAGAAAAAACAGAGAAATAAGTTGTGAAATGTGTACAGAAAAGTATAAAAAGAATGTCTTGGGATTTCTTCAGTGCCACTGGTCATGGCTAATCCTTGCCGGACTCAGCCATGTCGGTGGACCTCATTGCAATGAGCTATTGGATATAAATTGTGTTATGATTCCAAATTGCTCATGAAATAAACTTCTGATCTCAATAGGTTTTATTACTTATGGTTTTTCTGTGTTTGTCATTTACTGAATTATTTTTATGACACTTGTTAATTGTTTATTTCATATAGATGATTAATACTACTACTAGATTGAGTGTAAATAAATACTGCAAAAAAGAGGGCAAAACATTAATACCCTTCACTTGTATCTGCCAATTAATGTCTAGCAGTATATTTATTCAAAAGTAATCCTGGTTTTCTTCATCAATGTAGGACTATAGTGTTCTGTGCATTTCCACTTCCAAGAGGACTTAAACAATCACTTGCCTAAGTCCAGCCCTGGTGAATATTATACTGAATATTCATGAATGAATTATCTGTACATATAGATCCACTCCTCATATTCAATTTAATGGGGACTGATCCACATATACATGTGAGCATCATTATTTATTTATAGTTTCAATTTTGAATAGTTTAAGTAATGGAAACTGTTCCCTCTTAAACAATGCTTGTGCCTTTGTTATTGTCCCTACTAATTTATTTGATCTTATTTTCTCATTATGCCATCCATGTCATTGCCAATGAAAACTGCTTAGCAATTCACCCACCCACTGGATTCAATGTGGCTTAGTTTAGGAACAGACATTTTTTTCCCCAACAGATTTGCAATTGTTGTCATATTACGCCCGCACTACCAGCCTGCTGTTTAGATAACACATACCTCTTGACAACCTTAGCTGGAGTTGCTGTCAGTTTTCCAAATTCATCTTTCTCAGAGAAAATTTTTCCATTTTCTGCAATGGAAAAAGAATGTGAAAAGAACAAAGTGTCAAAAACGCAAAACAGACACACACAACCATCCAGCATTTGAGTTGTGAATACAATTGCCTTGGAATTTCTCCAAGCAGGTAAGAATGCATAAATAATCAAATGCAGAGCTGAATTTTCATTAGTTTTCAATGCCTTTCCAATTACTCTTCCACTAACAATTGGAGCTTATGCAGTTAAAGCAGTGTAAGCCCTGTGGGCACTGATGTCTAAACAGCAGAAATTACAAAGCAGTCCCAACCTTGGACTTCTGTTTTTTCTTCCTGTACGTTGGCCTGGGATTCTACTGTCTTCACTGACTGGCTGGTACAGCATGCTGTAAGACCAAAATAAAACATCTTGTTAAGATTAACTCACAAGAGTCACCTACACCAAACATTTTGAACACAAGATGGCAAACACAGCAACAAGATCAAAACTCCATCCTTTTCATACTTCATTGTATCCCATGAACAAAAGGGGTTGGCACGCCAATTGTGTCACTGCAACTGCTAGCTGATCTTTTTTGATTCTGCTGCAACCTCCCCCCAATTTCAAAACTGTAATCTTTGCTATTAATTGACAGTTACCTTGAGCTGAAGTTTTCGTTTTCATAATGTAAAACATGATAATCAGCACAATAGCAATAGCCATTATGAAAATAGTGGACATGGCAATGATAAGAGCAGTAGCCAGATGTCCTTGTCCAGAAAGATCTCCTAGAATGACAAACAGTGAGAGAGAGAAAATATAATTTAAAAACATTTCCAGAGTTAACCATCAACTACTTCATTTAATTATTGATTAAATGCATTTAGGATCAACCCAATATTTCTAAAGCAGATAAAATCCTTCCAAAGTTGTTATTATCTCACAGGTTGCACCAGCACCATCTTGAATCAGGGTATCATTCTGTAGACTTGAAGGAAACAATTATTTCCTTTTGATGGTGCTTTATTTGTTGCAGTTACTTAATAAGCAACAATATTTTTTTTAAAAAGAAATCCCATTGAACAGTTCATTGGAGATTATTTTTAATCTACTAAATTTGTAATTATTAACCTAATTTTAATAGCGCTTTAAAATTATTATTCATTTAATTTAGGACCGTAAGTGCACACAGCAGTAGCATAGTGACACTACCCTAGTAGGAGAATATGAGATATTGGGGGATTACTTTTTTTAGATTTGTACTGTAAGTGTTGAAAATAGGAGCATAAAAAGTACAATCGAAGGTTGAAAATGCCTTAGAGGTTGTAGATTGCCCATGTCTACAACCCATGTCTACAACAATAGGAATTATTGAGTCTGACATCTGCACCTCTATAACTGTCTGGTTTGGTTCTGTAACCCAACAAGACAGACACAGACTTCAGAGAGTAATTAGGACTGCAGAAAAAACAATTGCTACCAACCTGCCTTCCACTGAGGACCTGTATACTGCATGAGTCAAAAAGAGGGCTGTGAAAATATTTACAGACCTCCTCACATCCTGGACATAAACTGTTTCAACTCGTATCCTCAAAATGATGCTATACAGCACTGCACACCAGAACAACTAAACACAAGAACAGTTTTTTCCCAAATGCCATCACTCTGCTAAACAAATAATTCCCTCAACACTGTCCAACTATTTACTAAGTTTCCATTACTATTACTATTAATCCTCCCATCCTTCCTTTCACCCATCTGCTCCCACTTATGACTGTATGACTGTAACCTTGTTGCTTATATCCTAATGATTTTTATTGATTGTTTCCTAGTATGATTTAATTGCTTATTGTATCCTATGACTATTATTAAGTGTTGTACCTTATGATTCTTGACTCTTGATGAATCTTTTCTATCTTTTCTTTTATGTACACTGAGAACATTTGCGCCAAGACAAATTCCTTGTGTGTCTAATTACACTTGGCTAGTAAAGAATTCTATTCTATTCTATTCTGTCTATAATTTACAGTTCCTTGAGAATAAATGAAAGTCAAGTCAGAGTATTTGTCTTTAATAAAGTACTTGTATTGTACATTTATATGTACTCTTAAACAATTAACTGGGGATACTATAATCAAACTAAACACAATTAAAAGGTAAACTTCCCTAATGAAAATGAAAAGAAATGTAATTTTCTACTGCTTCCTAAAAATGATTTAAGAAGGCTCCCATTCTGCCAGTACAGATTCCAAAGATGTCCAGGGAGATGAGGAACATCCTTCTCAGCTTTGAAGAAAGCAACTCTTTTAATAGAAGAGCCTTAATAAAATCACATCACATCTTTATCGAATGCAATCAGCACTAAATGTAAAGACAATTTATTATGAAAATAAATTCTACTAAATTTAGCCAACTAAGTGTCTACAACAAAGATGAAGAACTAAATTTGTGTGCAGAACTGTATTTTTCAGCAGAAACACCCTAGCAGGCCCAAAGCTAGCGATTAGAGTTGGGAGGACAATTTCTTAGTCTCCTGGATCAAACTTTTCCCTTCTAAACAGCCAATCTATTACATTCCATGTCTAGCATGTAGACCTCATGTCATTTTAATACTATACAGTAACCATAGTAGGATTGTGTTGCCATACTGCATAGTATTTTAATTTAAGTCAACTGAATTGTTCTCTGCTTGCAGCAGAATAAAAGAGTGGCCTTTATAAGCCTCTATGTTTCAGATTGCAATCTATCTTCACCCTCTCGATCATTTTTTCACCTTCCATTCACCACAGAGCATTGTTCACAGAGCTCATTCAGAAAATAACAATAAGAGAAAATATAGTTTTGGATGTTCTTTCCTCACTAGTTGTTGTGAATCAATAAATACTTAATAAAGATTATTAAGAGCTTGAAGCAAAGTGCAGGGTTCTGGCCCTGCACTTCTGATTGGCCGATAATAGCGACATCGGATAGGTCCGTTCAAGAGAATCTGATTGGCTATTAACGAGCCTCTCCCATTGGTTAATGGAGTTAGCGCTCCCTGTGTTTTCATTGGTTAAATAAGTTAAGAGTTGCCTATATAAAGGGGCCCATCGTGGCCGTTGTTTTTGAGCTGTTTCACATGTAAATAAAGAGTTTGAAGTTCACTGTTTCACTGGCTCGTCTCCATCCTTGCACCCATGCACAGAACTTAACACTGGCGACGAAGGTGGGATGTGGAGACATCAGAGCTTACTGAACAACGAAGAACCATAACCGAGCACGTGGCTGAATGCACCAATGGTGGAACCATGTCCGGCAGCGTCATACCACCCGCTCCATTCGACCCGGCACAAGAAGACTGGGACTCATATATGGATCGCTTCCACATGTTTCTGGAAACCAACAATTTGAAGGATGCCACTACCGGAAAGAAACGAGCGGTATTCTTAACTCATTGCGGGCCAACCGTATTCAAGATGGCCAAGGCACTAGCAAAACCAGCAGAAGTAAAGTCTAGGGACTGGGACATCCTCGAAACACTGCTGAGGGCTCACTACGCACCGACCGTGCCAATGCTCGTGAGAAGGCATGAATTTTATCAGAGAAGTCAGTGGAAGGGCAAAAGTGTTGCTGATTTCATCACGGATCTCTGGAATCTAGGAGGCCTATGTGAGTTTACCGACTTAGAAGAAGCCCTAAGAGACCGAATCGTTCTGGGATTAGATACACCAGGCACTCAGAGTAAACTAATGGCGAAGGGCGACATTAGCCTTAAAGATGCCATAGCTGAAGCTACTGCAGCAGAAGCAACCAGGAAGTCGGCTGCCCAAATGCGCCGCACCCACGCACCAGTTCGCCAACAAGCCTGCGAAATTTCACCTTAGTCAGAGGGACAGCTAGATACAGCCCACCACGAGGACCTCAAATCGTCGTCAGAAAGCGATGAGGAAGAGATCCATCAACTTCGGTCCGAATGAGACCAACGCCAGAAATCGCAGTACCAATGAGCCGGGTGTGGAGCAAGCCACCCCCGGTCAGAATGCAAATTCCATGACGCACTCTGCCATGTGTGTGGGAAAAGAGGCCATATAGGACGGGTCTGTAGAAGCAAGCCAGGACCCAGCCAGCCCTCAAGGGGGGCTAACTATCGCCAACCGACGGGAAGTCGTCCTGTGAAGCGAGAACCCATGAACCACCAATGGAACAACCACTCCTACAGAAACAAAACCCTAAACCACCCAACGAAGTGAGAAGAGGCTCACCAAATGATCACGATTGGTCACGCCTCATCTCTTGACACCAAAAAGATCCGAGTGAAAGTGGCCATCGAAAACCAGCCCTGCCTGATGGAAGTCGATTCAGGATCGTCCCTCTCGATGGTTTCCTGGAAGACCCTCATGCAGCTGATCCCCACTATCCGGAGGCAAGACCTCAGATTCCAAAGGCTCATACTCAAGGACTATCAAGGAAATCGAATCCCGGTTGTTGGATCCAGCCGAGTACGGGTATCGTTTAAGAACCATACAGCATTTCTACCCCTGACTGTAATCGACAAGGATCGGCCCAGTTTGTTAGGCCTCCAATGGTTCGCTCCACTTGAAATTGAAGTAGCCGGCATTCACCGAACCTGCAGCAGCAATTGGGAAGAAGACCTCGTCCACGAATTCCAGGACATCTTCGCAGAAAAATTAGGCGAGTACAAGGGGACCCCGATATCATTTAACCTCAATCCCGAAATAGCTCCCATCCGCCTTAAGCCTCATCGAGTTCCATTTGCCCTTAAACCAAAGATTGACGAGCAGCTTGATAAATTAATAGCTCAGGGTGTGTTAGAACCAACCGATCACTCTCCCTGGGAAACCCCAATCGTAACATCCATCAAGCTGGATGGATCGATAAGAATTTGTGGGGACTACCAAGCCACCCTGAACCACACCCTTCAACAAAACACTTACCCGGTACCGGTGGTGCAACACCTCCTCCATTCCCTGGGGAGCGGAAAAGTCTTCGCTAAACTAGACTTAGCCCAGGCATATCAACAACTGCCTGTTGACAAAAAAACGGCAGAGGCCCAAACAATCGTTACGCACAGAGGTGCGTTTAAATGTAACTGACTCCAGTTCGGAGTGAGCGTAGCCCCGGGGATCTTTCAAAGCTTGATGGAAAGGCTATTACAAGGGATAAAAGGTGTTGTCCCATATTTTGATGATGTGTTAATCGCAGCCCCAACTCAGAAAATACTTAAGGAACGCCTGAGGTTGGTTCTCCAGAGATTTAAAGACTCTGGTCTCAAAGTCAAAAAAAACAAGTGTTATTTATGTACGGATCGTGTAGAATTTTTGGGATATTTAATTGATAGTCAAGGCATTCACCCCACCGATAACAAACTTAGGGCAATCAAGAACGCCCCAAAACCCCGAAACAAGGCTGACCTCCAGGCTTTTCTGGGCCTTATCAATTTTTATAAAGTTTTCCTGCCTCACAAAGCAACCATAGCTGAACCCCTATATCGTTTATTGGACAAAAAAGCAACCTGGGTATGGGGACACAGAGAAGAACAGGCGTTTCGACATGTAAAAAATGTATTGACTTCTGATGCTGTTCTGATGCAGTATAACGAGACTTTGCCTTTAACGATCACGTGTGATGCATCCCCATTCGGAGTGGGCGCCATTTTAAGCCACGTTTTGCCAAACGGTAATGAAGCCCCTGTTGCCTATTTCTCAAAGACGTTATCAAAAACAGAACACAACTACAGTCAAATTGATAAGGAGGCCCTTGCTATAGTATCTGCGGTTAAGAGATTTCATGAATATATGTATGGCTGAGCCTTTACCATAGTGACTGACCACAAACCTTTGCTGGAAATAATAGCGGGAGATAGGCCAACACCGTATATATTATCTCCCAGAATGACCCGCTGGTCAGAATTCTTGACGGCATACAATTACAAGTTGCAACATCGCCCGGGGAAGGCCATTCCCCATGCCGACGCATTGAGCCATGCACCTCTTCCAGAGACCATTGATGACCCCGCTCCGACGGTTACAACACTGCAGATCGAGACACTTTGAACGCCGCCATTAACAGCCCGAGATATCGCAATAGAAACGAAACGTGACCCCATTTTAGCACGAGTCCTCAGTTGGGTTGAGTGGGGATGGCCGTTGGACCAAATACCTGATGACTATGCCCCATTCAAGAATCGGCAAATGGAACTATTTTCCCAAAAGGGCTGCATTATCTGGGGTGATAGAGTTGTCGTCCCAGAGCGGTTGCGACCAGTGATACTAAGGACCTTGCATGATGGCCACCCCGGCATCGTGCGTATGAAAGCCCTCGCATGAAGCTACGCATGGTGGCCGGGCATTGACAAGCAGATAGAGACATGGGTAAAAGCCTGTCACAAATGCCAGGAAGTAAGCAACTCCCCACCGAAAGCAACCCCAACTGAATGGGAAACACCGAGGGACCATGGTCCCGTATTCATCTGGACTTTGCGGGTCCTACCAAGGGACACACATTCTTATTAATGGTGGATGCCTACTCGAACTGGCTTGAAATCCATGAAATGAGGAATACAACGACTGAATCAGTGATCAGGAAACTAGACAGACTCTTTGCGACACACGGATTACCAGACGTGCTAGTATCCTACAACGGGCCTCAATTTACCGCGCTGTCCTTCGAACAGTACCTGGCGAACCATGGTATTCGACATGCGCTAACTTTGCTGGCGCATCCTGCTTATCTTCCTCCTGCACATTCTTTTCTGGTCGAATTCTTTTTTGAGGTGGCCATTTCAAGTTCTTTTTTGAGGTGGCCATTTCTGACCACTACTGCAACCGCCTTCAGGAAAGGGAGTAATGGCCAGCTGGGGAGGAGAAATGCGACTCTCCTCGACTCTGCTGGCAGTCTCCCCCTCTTCACCACCTCTACGGGGTGGCTTAGCCCCAAAACCAGCCGCTTCGGGGCACTCCAGCAGTGAGCACAGATCGAAATTGCACACAATCGCAGATTTCAGTCTGTCACCAAAGAAGCTCAAACCAGAAGCCCTTGGCTTTTCTGATAATTGTTTAAGTATCTGGGGGTATTTATTTTTTGAATGTTTTTATTGTTATCAATTGTTTTAATGGTTTTATAGTTTTAGAATTATAAACTCCTGATGTCACTAGATAGGCAGTTCTAGAAATGGAATAAATCAATGAAAATAGATAAATAAATAATAGAACCCGATGGGTAATAGGCCATAAACATTCACTTGGTCCTTCCTAGTTGTGTCATTACATTTGCCAAATTTCCTTCAGCCTGATGTTACAAAGCCTACTATGGCCCCAAAGCCTGCTATTAAGTACAAATAATTAAATCAGGAGCTGCTTTTCTTACCTTTGTGCACATGTTGAAAAGGAGAATGAGTACTAGTGCCTGAAGTACTCAGGAAACTGGCTGATGCACCAGAAATAACGCCTGTGCCTGTAATAAGAAACAAATTTGCTGGTTACTTGCAGAATCTCAACTTTGAACTGCTTTTTTTTCCATGAACAGAGACCAATTATTTGAGATTCCGATCCATATAAAAGGTGACTTTATATGATTCAATTTATCCGGCTGAGATGTGAAATAGAGAGTTGGCACATTTTTGTGTCTGAATGGAGATATTTACCCATTTTTATCTGAGGCAGAGAAGCAATTTATGATCCTAGACATTTTTTCCAGAAATTAGTTATTGATTGATTTAAAGAAGCTAGCATGCTAGCTAAAGGACTAAAAAAATATAATACACATTTTCTTAGACTATGATCTGTTACATCAGCAATATGCTATTTTATGCTGAAAGAGGAGTATTTCAGTATTATCCTCTATGCCAGAGGTGTCAAACTCATGTCATCACGGCGGTGACATATCAGAACTTTTTCCCCCTTCGCTAAATGGTGTGGATGTGGCTAGTGTGTAATGCATCCGGCCCGTGAGTTTGACAGCCCTGTTCTATGCATTGGATATAGTAGAGTCTAGTTTACAAGAAGTTTTTCTATAATAAAATTTGGGTTTGCTTTTTTTTAAGTTTTGTAATACTATATGGCTACTGGAGAACTAAAACAAGACCAGAAACAAAGATGTTTAAAAATTAAGGACAAAACCAAAAGTAAGTATAAAAACAAAGAACTTAAATTTTGTAATACGAATACCTCTATAACCCTAAGAAGAAATACTAATATTATTAAACCTCCAATTTATTTGTCTTTTTAGAGTGATATTACTATAAGTGACAAAATAGGCAGAGGCATCTCTGGGAAAAGATGCAAGGGGGAGATCCAAGAAAAAGAGATTTTATATAAGCATAGTGTTATTGCACAAATGATGCAGTTTGCTCGGTTTGAACAACAATTATGTCCTGCACTCTCCTGTCCTGGTATCTTAACCACTACAGCAAATTGGTTTTATTTGTACATTGTTACAAATTATAATATCAACTCACTAGTCTCCAAGAACTGATAACTGCAATATTTTGCGAGCATTTAAAATTGTTTTCTTTCTTTATGAAATTTGATATTGAAAAGGAATAAAAATCCAGGGTGGGAAGGAAAGCATTATGAAACAAAAAGCATTCATATAGGCCCCTCCCTTTCATTCCTACCACCACCATTTTTTCCTTCTTCTCTGGATGTATTCTGAACTTACTTACATTTTAATTATTAGTAATTGAAAAAAAAAGTCAAGGAGATTGTGTAGCCTGAAACTCAACTGGTATTAATCAAATCTTGTTTGGAGGTTTGATTCACAGGACAGTAAGGTATAAGGTAAGATGATAAGAGGAGAGGAGTGGAGAAGAGAGGAGAGAACAGAACAGAACTTTTATTATCATTTTTTTCCTATGAGCACATTGACCCACATTATAAATGAAATTATGTTGCCTCCTCTCAAGAGAAAGTTTGGGATTGTACACTGTGTGACTCTGGCTGGGCCCATTCCAGACAGGCTGGCTGCAACTGCAAAAAGCCAGGAAAGGGGCATCTGTCCACTCAGTGGTATATTAGCCATTAAGCAGACTAAGCACATGCTTAGTGTACCAGGCCCAAAAGGAGCACCACAAAAACTTTTATGTAGCCTAAGCTTGGCTTCATTTCTACATATGTACAAGGGGGGGGGGGCACCAAGATTTGTCAGTGCTTAGGGCACCAGCGAGCTTTAATCTACCACTGTGTCCACTGCCCTGTGCAAAGTTTTCCCCTCAGGAGCTCGCCAGCGGTGGGATTCAATTTTTTTTTTACTATCAGTTCTGTGGGCATGGCTTGGTGGGCCTGGCAGGGGAAGGATACTGTAAAGTCTCCAGTCAGGGGTGGTATTTGCCAGTTTACTCAAAATTTCTGCTACCGGTTCTCCAGAACTGGTCAGAACCTGCTGGAGCTCCCACTCAATCCATGCTACAGCCGCACAAATAAACCTTTGTGGGTACAGTTAAGCCAAGGCAGTGAGCCCATGTACGGTTCCTCATGATTCACAACTTGTAAACCCAGAGTTTATGGCACCTAAATATATATTATTATTTTGTGATAACTTAACTGCCCAACTCTATGTGTATGGGACTGAAATTAGTGTGAGAGGAAATGTATGTCACAATGTACTGCGGTTTTTCATATATCATAGATATTGATAAGCATATATCAGTGCTGCAGTGAAAAGTAATATGGAAATAGTTTAATTGCATCACAGTGAAGCAAAAAAAAGGGGGAGGCAAGTGTGTTGTATGTAGTATGCAAATTATTTATTACATTTAATTAAGATCCCACCCCTTATGAAAGAAAAAGTTAGCCTAGGGGCCTTAAGGGTAGAATTAATATTTTTTTTTATTTATTAAATTTATATCCATATTTGGATCAAATCATACTGTAGTGAAAAAATTATTACTATTCTGCAGTTCTGGAGTATGAATCTTAGCTCAGAAACACCAGACGAATTGAACAGGAAATTTGGTTCTCTAATACAATGAAATAAATATCTCTTAGCTTAAGAGGCAACGTAATGCATATAGTTTGAATAAAATGTAGCATTAAATAAAATTTTATACACTATATTATGTAAAATATTTTAGAAAATGACATCCATTTTCATTTGCCCAACAGAGTACCCATGATTTTGAATAAGTCTTTCCTGGAACAGTGGGAAGCATTTTCTAAGCAATACTAGCTGTGAAATATAGTGTACCTTTAATTTTTAAGGATGCTCATTTGAAATCCAAATAGTATTCATGCAATGTTAATAACCCAGTTTTATTTAGCTGACCTGTTTCAGCTGTGCCTGCATTCACTATCTGTAACATGACTTTGTGCTGACATTTATTGCTGTGAATTAAATTGATGATCCAGTGAATCTGGAGCTAGTTCCCTGACATTTTTTATTTAGTCTTTTCCTGGCAGGGTAAATATATTTCTCCCCCTATCCCCCATTTTTTAATTTTTTTCTTTTGTTATACATTCTTTTAGGACATTATAAAAATATTTATTTATACTTTTATTTCATATGTATTATTTTTATGCATAACTTAAGGTGTTGAACACATTTAACTCTTCTTCCTCCTAGGTTATTAAATCTTTATCTTCCTTCTCTGGTGAGGACAGACACATTGCTTGCAATCATTTGCAGACACCATAAAACAAGGATGGAGAACTATGGCCTTTTTATGACTTGTGGACTTCAAGTCTGGCTCAAGAATTCTGGCAGTTAAGGTCCACAAGACATAAAGAGACCATAGTTCTACACCTCTGCCATAAAACCAGATCCCATTATAGCCAAGCACACACAATGTCTGTAAGTTTTCAATCACTTCCTGAGGTGTTTTACATAATTTACATAATTGTAGCATAAATTACAGAAATATGTATATAAATCAGGGGTGGTAACGTTAAGGTTTGTGGATTTCAACTCCCAGAATGCCCCAGCTACCGATACTGGCTGGGGAACTCTGGGAGTTGAAGTGCACAAGTCTTAAAGTTACCAAGATTGCACAGTCTGATATAAATGATGTAAAAATGGTTTGGACTAATTTGAATTCAGGCTTTCTCTCTTGCATCCAAAGTTGAATTAATAAAGACCCATAAAATAATAAGTTTTATTACACTTCATGGCAAGTTAGTTGTCTTCAATCTGTTTATTTGCTTATGTCCTGCTGTACTTTTTCCTCTATGGTCCTGGCAAGCCAGATCACATTTCTTAGCAATTTGCCCAAATTTACAGTCAAAACAACCAATGTACATATAAAATGTTGGAAAAGCAGATGCATAGAGCAATAGTCTAGTGAATAAAGATATTGGGACTGTAATTGATTATCATTGAACTTGAATGATGCAACTGCAGGAAGGAAGACAAGTCTAAATTCTCCTGAATGAATATCAGTATTGAAATGGGTTTGGGGCATTCCGAATTAACAGCATTTTATAGACTACTAAAGAATATAATTAAAGTCAATATTATTATATGCAAGAACTTCCAAATAAACCATTGGACTATCTTATTTTAATGAAATAATGGTTAAGGTATGTTTAAAAAGTGGTATAATTTGTTTTTTCTTCAATTGAGATTTATAGATCCAATCACCCCTAAAAGGAAGGCTATTCAATTCATTTTGCAGGAATTGTAAAATGGTGGAGGGAACTTTAATATCTGATTTTGGATTAAACATCCATGTTTATTAATACAGAGGATTTTTTGTGGGGGGGAGAAATATGGTTTAAATTTGTGAATGTGATTATACATGTTGTTTTCTGCACTATAACTTTGATTTTTGTAATAGAAACTATAAAACTGCATTCTTATAAAAGAGAATTATGAAAACTCAAAACATTACCCAGTCAACAGATTCTATGTACAACATCACAGTATATAAAATGGTCTAAAATTTGAGTTAAATTTAAAGTAAAGTAAAATTAAAATGGAACCCAACTTACATTCTTTAGTGTTTGGAGGTGCCAGTGAACACGAGTAACAAACCATCCCATAAATATTCCGAGGCCTGTTTTCTAACATATAATAGCTGTAAAAAAAGGGCAAGATAAGGCAAAACTAATAAAACTCAGTTGATTGATATTAACTATAGTTGAAATAATTAATTACTGTATAAACATCCTACTTTAATGCTTCAGTGTTATCTATTTTCCTTGCTTGACTAGAAAAGGCTCCTTCTCCACTGCTTTATAAGATTAGTGAAATCAAGCTTGAAAGGTCTGTGGCATGACCGATATCAGTCTAATCCAACATACATTTGTGCCCAAAATTCGCAGTAAAGTTCAACATGTTTTTAAAATTAAATTTTCTGCACTAGAAATTTCTGGCAGAGGTAATCTTCCAGACAAATCCTAGCCTTAACTGACACAAAAATAATATCCTTAGGTACAGAAAAAATCACAGGTGTAATCTGGTTAGGATAAATACAATAGTTAAAATAAACACCCAATGAGTTTATAGGAGCTTTGGAAATACCCTATGTTCAGTTGGGCATACACAAATGTATTTGCCAATCCTCAGTTTGGATTTTATAAAAAAAAATGATAAGGAACTTAAGATTTATCCCATTTATCTATTCCCATTTTTCTAATGATAATTATCTCAAGGCAAGACTTCAACGCATTCATGTGGATTAGGAAACAAGTTTTATGTCCCTTTATGGTGCTTCTTCTCTACCTTCAACTGTTCCTCTGTTACCTTTAGGAAGCAAACCCTGAAATAACATTATGATGAATGCTAAGCAAAAAGTCATTTATCTGTAATTAGGAAAATAGAAACATTGCTACTCTACTAATTGCTTTGGGTTGGACCCAAAATTAGAGAAGGTCAATTAAGAATTGGGAAAGCACTTAGGGTTGCAAAACTCTGGATAGGCATGACATGGCAGAAAAAGTATACAGAAAACTAATTCCTATGTCATCTAGTGGTCATCTGGATTTATGACAGGTCTATTTCTACTGTGTAGAAAAGAGCTTTTTTATTTAAGAACAGAAGTGGTTCATGGAAAGACCACCCTCAGACCTGCAAAAAATATGGCTGGCTTTGGAAGCACAGAACACTCTCATTTCACTTCTTACTTCAGTTTGGTAGGTAAATTAGGCTTAAAATAATCAGGATTTAAGCCATGAGTAGTTGAGCTTGTCAATCAGAAAGGTCGGCAGGTTGGCGGTTTGAATTCCTAGCACCATGTAATGGAGTGAGCTCCTATTACTTGTCCCAGCTTCTGCCAACTTAGCAGTTCAAAAGCATGTAAAAATGCAAGTAGAAAAATAGGGAGCACTTTGGTGGGAAGATTACAGTGTTCTGTGCGTCTTCAGTGTTTAGTCATGCCAGCCACATGACCACAGAGACGTCTTTGGACAGCACTGGCTCTTCAGCTTTGTAACAGAGATGAGCACCACCCCCTAGAACCAGAAACGACTACTGTTGTGTCCGCGAAATGATGCCAGGAGTCGGTGACTTCAAATCATGCTCTTTTATTTAAAGTTGGAACCGAACTGGGGCAAAGGAAAAAGCTCGCGACTTTTGTTCCTTTAGCCGCGGCGGCCGCGGCCAATGGCACCACTTTGAATCTCCCGCAATTTGAATGGACCAATCGTGGGAGATTCTTAGCGAGCCAATCGGCGCGGCTCGCCTGACCAATCAGAGTGCCCCGCGCTTTGGCCAATCAAAGCGCGGGGATCTCAAGAATGCTAATTAGCGACAGAACACCCCTCCCCTCTTGGTTCAGTCCTTACGTCGCGTAGTCACATAGGTAGGCGGGGCTCCGTCTGAGCCTACTGGACCTGCGCAGCTCAGTCGTAGGTTGGATCCCGGCCGGTTCGGTCGGGATCTCTGCTGCTCCTGCTGCCGTCATGGGAACCGGCTGGTCGGTCGGGCCAGGCCGCTCTCCGTAGCTCCCTCCTGGGCCTCCCGGGTTGGTTGAGCTGCGGGTTTTGCTGCTCCCGCTCGGTCTTTCCGGGTCGGTCGAGCTGGCCTGGCTGTCTCTTCCTGGCGAGGGGTCGTGATGGCTGCTTTCCGGTAAGTATGGCTGGTTTATTCTTCTTTGGTTTTGGTCCCCTGGGTATTCCCTCCCCCCTTGGTTTGTTTTGTGGGGGTTGGTTTCGCCTGTTTGTGCATCGGTGGTCTCTTGGTTGGTAGTCCTTAACCTTAGTTGGTCGATGTGGCGTTTCCACGCTCGTCCGTCTGCTGTTTGTAGCCGGTACGAGTGTGGGCCTGTTATTTGTGTGATGACAGCCGGTATCCATAGTGGGTCTCCCGTCAGGTTTCTTGCATATACAGGGTCGCCGGGTGCGAAGGTTCGGTGTTTGCTGGTTGAGTCTGGGGGCTTCTCCAGGTTATACGTGGGGTGTAACCTGTCGAGTGGGGACCTTAATTTCCTCCCCATTAATAGTTCGGCTGGGCTCTTATTCGTTGTGGTATTTGGGGTTATGTGTTGGGTGAAGAGTAGTTTGTTTATTTTCTCCTGGATCTCCCCGTGGTCTATTTTCCAGATGGTCTTCTTAGTGAATTGGACCATCCGTTCCGCCCTACCGTTCGCCGCCGGGTGCACTGGTGCTGTCAGCCCGTGGCGGATGCCCCTTTCCGCTAGGAATTTTTTGAATTCTAGCGAGGTGAATTGGGGCCCGTTGTCGGAAACGACAATGTCTGGGAGGCCGTGCGTTGCAAAGAGTTTGCAGAGTTCCTTGATCACGGCCTCCGTGGTTGTCGTCTTCATGTTGCTTACTTCCAGCCAGTTGGAGTAAGCGTCAACTGTTATGAGGAAGGTGTGTCTTTTTGTGGGCCCGGCGAAGTCTATGTGAATCCTAGACCAAGGTCCCCTTGGGGTTTCCCACTCTAGGACGGGTGCTGTTGGTGGGCTTGGCCTAGTTTCCTGGCATCGTTGGCACCTTGCTACCCAGGTCTCAATTTGTTTGTCCATCCCTGGCCACCAAGCGTAACTTCTGGCCAGGGCTTTAGTCCTAACGATGCCAGAGTGCCCCTCGTGTAGCAGTTCCAGAACCTTCCCTTGTAGCTTTTCTGGAATGACCACCCTATCCCCCCATAGTATGCACCCTTTTAATAACGATAGTTCTGTTTGGCGGTTTCGGAATGTTTTGACGGACTCGTCATTGTCCCTTTCCGGCCACCCTTTCTCTACCCAATGCAACACCCGCGCCAGACGTTTGTCTTTATTAGTCTCTCGGGCAATGTCTGACGCGGTTATGGGCAGGTTGGGTAGAGTCTCTACGGTGAGGGTGGTCGTCGTGGGTGCTGGGTCGGTGTCAGGTTCTGGTAGCGGCGAGCGGCTTAAGGCGTCTGCATGGGAGATCGTCTTACCCGGTCTGTGTATGAGTCTGTAGTTGTAGGCTGCCAGGAACTCGGACCACCTTGTCATTCGGGGAGACAGAATGTTCGGGGTGGCCCGGTTTCCTGCAAGGATTCCCAGCAGCGGCTTGTGGTCAGTTATGATGGTGAAAGTCCGGCCGTAGAGATACTCGTGGAATCGTTTTACGGCGGCAACGATAGCCAGAGCCTCTTTGTCCAGCTGGCTATAGTTCCGCTCCGGTTTGGTGAGGGTCCTTGAAAAGAACGCGATGGGCGCTTCTTTTCCGTCGGGGAGGGTATGGCTGAGGACAGCGCCGACGCCGAAGGGTGATGCGTCGCATGTGACGGCCAGAGGTAGGGTCTCGTTATATTGTATAAGGACGGCATCCGAAGTGAGGAGGTCCTTTGTTCTTTGGAAGGCGGCTTGCTCGCGTTTCCCCCAAGTCCAGATCGCCGCCTTGTCCAGAAGCCTATGCAAGGGCTCTGCCGCCATCGCCTTTTGGGGCAGGAAAACATTGTAAAAGTTAAGTAGCCCCAGGAATGCCTGTAGTTCCGTCTTCGACTTGGGTGTGGGGGCTTCTTTGATCGCCTTGATTTTTTGGTTTGTGGGGTGAATGCTGTGACGGTCTAGGAGGTATCCTAGGAATTCTACCCGTTCCGTGCATAGCTGACATTTCTCCCTCTTGACTTTGAGCCCGGTCTCTTTAAATTTGGTTAGGACCTCCCTTAGGCGACCCTCTAGTTCGGCTTGGTTGGTTGCCGACACTAGGACGTCATCGAAGTAGGGTACCACCCCCTTGATGCCTTGCAGTAGTCTTTCCATTAGGCTTTGGAATATTCCCGGTGCCACGCTGACTCTGAATTGGAGTCGGTTGCATTTAAATGCCCCCCGGTGGGTGACTATGGTTTGCGCTTCTGTCGGACACGTGGTTCGGTTCAGGGTCTGGATCCCACCTTCATCGCCAGTGTTGTGTCCGCGAAATGATGCCAGGAGTCGGTGACTTCAAATCATGCTCTTTTATTTAAAGTTGGAACCGAACTGGGGCAAAGGAAAAAGCTCGCGGCTTTTATTCCTTTAGCCGCGGCGGCCGTGGCCAATGGCACCGCTTTGAATCTCCCGCAATTCGAATGGACCAATCGCGGGAGATTCTTAGCGAGCCAATCGGCGCGGCTCGCCTGACCAATCAGAGTGCCCCGCGCTTTGGCCAATCAAAGCGCGGGGATCTCAAGAATGCTAATTAGGGACAGAACAACTACCACATATGTGCAAAGGGAACCCTTTACCTTTTCACATTGCTTGCTATGTGAAAGGAAAAGTTTCAGATCCAAAAATCAGTAGTGGTTTCTAATCTTAAGGAACAAGCAGGTGTTCATTTGAGTTGATATTTCATTTGCTTTAATAGTCTTATTTCTTTCTTTAACATAAATCTTTGGTGCCATGTTTATTACTTATGTACAGATAACTATCATGCCTTTAAGTGAATGCAGAAAAATTAAGCATGCACAGAATGAAGACTGTTAAGATTGTAATGAAATCCTTACCCAGGGAGACAAGGCCCACATTCTGCATCATTTTCCTTATCTCCAGGTGTCATCACCGTCGCCCGAAAGAACCCTTCACAATCTTTGTGTCTCCGGCAAATATGATATCCACCTTTAGAAAATTTTTCTGATGGGCATGGGATGCAGCCGTAGTCTTCATCTCTAGTGCCATACCCACATGTCTGTGAGAACAAGAGCGTTTCAAATAATCCATTTTTTTTCAATGACTTTATTACACGGAATTGATGACCCTTCCTCCTTTTCCCCACTGGCCTCCTTGGCAGGTTGCCTGAAGAAGATTACTTTGGTAGTCTCTATTTTGTCTTCCTGATAGGATTAAATAAGAACTCCAATTTAGAACAGAGGAGAAGTACCCAGATCTTTGTGCTGTTCTCCAAATTCCGTTTTGAAGGAAATATGAAGCATGCCTTCCATCCTGTGAAGAAAGACATGGCATGCCTTTCCTTGCCTGTGACTAGTCTAATAAAAAGAGGACCCGAGACCAGCCCTTCTTTGGGGTGGCACCTAGTCTTTGTAGGACCTCTCTATCCTCCCCCTCCTCCTGCCCAATGTTTGTGGCTGGTTTCTTGTTTCTGGTAGAAAGTAACATTTGTTCTTTTTCACTAAGCTTTTATGACACACGGTTAATCTCATTTTAATGATAATATTGACCATTCTCTGCTTTTAAAAATATTCTTTAGCTCTCTGGGTTTTTGTCAGTACTGGCACAGGAGTTCACTAATCACTCAGCTGTTCTCAGTTACCTAAACTCCGGCAAGGGGGCATTTTTAACCTCATAGTCTTCAGTGTGAACATGAAAAGATTCTAGCAAAGGCCTTTCACTGTGCATCTGTCCTGCTTATTTGCATTCAAGAACTGAAAGGTGGTGAGGTACAACAAGGAATGAAAAAGGAATGAAATAACAAGGCAATTCCTGTTACTGCTATTTCTCTGAAGGAGGGGTTTTAAGACTCCCTTACATACCACTGGGTTTATGTAGGACGCACTTTCATTCTCTCTTAGTCAAAATATGGTGCCTATTAAAAATAATTGCTGCCAGGGATAATTATATTTTTAAGGCAGAGTAATTATGGAAAATTGCACTGGAGAGAAACTGTTCCTTCTTTGCTGGACTCACCAACTTTGTCTGAAATCCTATTTGGAACACAATGGCTTATTTCTTACTTCATAGCAGTCCTGTGAAGGCTATTTTCCTGACAGTGAGGAAATTTAGAATAATGATACCCTGCACCACAGGGAAAATGACATTGTTCACTGCCATTGTTGAGCAAGACTAAAAAAAAAAGTGTACTTTGGTTGGCCTATGGATATGATTCAGTACAGATTTCTATTTTTATTTGGACAAATAAGAACATCAGAAATTGCCTTATAGAAGAAGGCCAAACTTATTTAGTCTGATATTGTTTACTGCTCTGGCTAGGAGGCAGGATTCATCATCCCCACTCTGTGGGTGTGGGTGTGCCCACGCATTCAAGGAAGAAGATAAGGTCTTTTTGTCTTTCTCCTTATGGAACATTCTCTTTTCAATTTTTTTCATGGAAAACACATTAACTACACTTACATGAAGATAAAAGGAGCAATGCTTTTAAAAATATGTTTTAGAGTATTTTGAACACATTTCTAAATCACATTGTTATCTTGTGTGATGCATTTTTCAAATTGGCACCTTTATAGGAAATAATGGAATGGAATAGAATAGAACAGAATAGAATAGAATATCTAATGATCTCAAAACATCACAATAATAAGGTTCTTCTCCTGGCTCACCATATAAGGTTCTTCTCCTGGCTCACACTGTGGACACTCTTGGCACATTCCAGTTGTCTGATTGTAATACTCATTTTCACCACAATTAGAATATTCAGCATTAGCAGAATACACAAGTGATGCCTGTATCAAAAAGTAAAGCTTAGTTACTTCTATTGCCAGGTTGTCATAGTTACTTGAAGGCAGACAAGATGGATGTGTGAATCACCGGGATTAAAACATACAAACCCACCCTACCCCCAATAATATGGGCTACTGGACATTAAAAAAACTATCACCTATCAAAATTTGTCATAGATCTTCTAATCTTTATGAGCTGAACCTGATGGCCTTGAATTTCTTCCATGATTTCACATTTTATTGGAATTGAAAAGACTATAAATACATTTATGTCTACTTTTTATTTGATAGGCAGGCAGAAATATGAAGAATGTGATATTTGGAGCAATAGCTAAATTTTAAAAATTGTCCATATCTTATTTTGTTAAAATATAAGACATTACAATTGAAGGCATGTGTGAAGGCATATATTGAGAAAAATGGAAGTGAAAAGAGAGCAAATTAGATTATCAATGGTTGTAAGGTAAACTTCAAAATTAGAATAAATTAAATATAAAAATGGAGCTAATTTTTCCAAAATAAGCATAGAATTTAGTTTTCTTTAAAAAATTATATCCCTTTTAAATAGAATGTAAAGCCTTGGGTATTAATCAGACACATAAGTTTATATTTATTGCAAGCTAATTGTGGATTTGAAACAAAAAACAGCTGGTTTGTTTGAACAAATTATGTCTAAAATATCTAATGATCAAATATTGTATTTTAATTGTCTGTAAATGTGACATAAAGGGCAATATTGTTTGAAAAAGATGCCTAAGGTTATTTCCGTATGAATGGCTTATAATATCTTATGTGTCATTAATTTATCATTGTGCCAAAATAATAATAATAATGCATACAAAATTTATATCATTTCAACAATGGCTGGGTAATGCTATGAAAATATCAGATAGGTGCAAAAATAACCAACAACTTTTCTGCAGAATGGGAATCTCCTTTCACAAATGCCATTTTGTTAAGTTATCTGTTTGGCATAATAAAAAAGGTGAAAAGGATATGACTTTTAAATGCAATGTTTGAATTGCAGATTTAATTTTATGTGGTTTACGAAGGATTCGTAACAGTTTTATAACACTGTTTACAACATCCAGTTCCAAATTACCAATGCATTACTTAGGCAGTTTGTTTATAAGTCCTCCATGATTGCTTATTGTACCCTACGACTATCATTAAGTGTTGTACCTTATGATTCTCGACTCCTGACAAATGTATCTTTTCTTTTATGTATACTGAGAGTATTTACACCAAGACAAATTTCTTGTGTGTCCAATCACACTTGGCCAATAAAGTATTCTATTCTATTCATACATACAGATCAGAGGTTAGGATCATCACCATGGCTTTTTTTTTACACTCATCCTTTTAGTTTGACTTAAGTTTGCTTTATTCTTATTGACTTATTAGTATTTTCAGCTTCATTACATCCATGAGAGTATGGGTGTGTATATTCTGTGTATAGGCAAAGCCTCACTGTATTTTGAGAGTGCCCCCATTTCATGCTCCCTGCATTTCAAATCTGCCAAGCTAGTCCCAAAAGCAAAATGAAGCAACAATGCTTTTATTAACATAAAAGTACTGAATATTGTATGCTTTCTTTGTAACGCTTTCTAAAATTGGCTATCTGCAGCTATTGTTCTCAAGATCAAAGGATTCCATTTTCACTTATTTTCAAAACTTTTCTGAAGCAAATATTACATTGAACATAGGATAGCTTGGACTATATAGCAGTTTCAGCATTTCAAAATTAAACGGATTATTTTCTTTTGAGAACTTATTTTTCATTTTCTTTATTTTATAAACTTCACTTATCCCTAAAGTAAGAGTGAAGAAGCTAAAGCCCTGAATGATAATTCCCAAATCCTTTTCCTTCTGTTAGTTGAAGTTTATAAGCTGGAGGTTTTAAGCTTATTCCAGGTTCAGCGGATCATAGTATTACAGAATTGCTCTTAAAATTGCCTTGAGTTTATTCAAATCTGCTTTCTTGAAGACAAAGGTTTGCATATGACTACATTATCTGGCAGTGTATAAGATTGATCTGCTATATTTATCTGCTATATGTTCTCTATGGGTTGAGGTCAAGACAAGAATACTTCAGCAACTTGTTTCTTTTATCAATTGGTGAAGTGATGGAACCTTCTGATCATGCTGGAAATTTCCTGTAGGTTTCCTCCTAAACTTGGCAGAGTTCATCCCCAATTAATCTGCCATCACAGGCCCTTTGAAAGATATTCTTTCTGATTACATTAGTCAGTAATGTAAATCAATAATACTATTGCTTTTGCTTGTTTTTCTAGTTTAATTTAATCCAGGTGTTTTCTACAGTAAACCAAGGTCATCTGTCTGAATTTCTGAGCAAATATGCATATTTTTAACATAGAATTCTGCCTTCATTTCTATTGCTTTTTAAGCACTATTGTAATTGTATGAATCATGTCTACCAATTTACAGTTGTTTTCCTTTAATGAGTTCAGGCTCCCTCTTGTTTATTTTCCATGCTGGGAACCTTGATTTATCTAGACAGTGAAGGCCATGAACTTTATGAATCCATGTTCTTCTTCATTTTTAATTGAGCAGCTTAATAAGTTCCTTTATTGGACCTGATTCTGTCAAAAACATTTTTTTTAGTCTTTGTGAGAGGCAGACCATCTTGTCACAGCAGTCTATCATCCAGTAATAAAATAATGGTCCAGAAACCAAATCTCTTCCATCCCTTTCCACTCCTACATTACAGACTGGAAGAATGAAAATTACAGGAGCTGCTAGGAAATTCTGCTCTCTTCTTTCTCCATTTCTATCCAACACAAACCCTGGATCTTGGAAAAATAATAAACACTACATGTACTTTGTCAATCAGATCAACCTAATCCCTTGAGATTCAACAATATTAATGACATTTATGGGCTTGATTTTTTAAAGACATAAAAAGGTGTTTTTAAAATGAAATATTCTGAAGTAGCTACATGGAAATTTTTGGTTCTGATTAATAAAGCACTAATGAATGGTTCTTTACTGTCAATTTGCTACAGTTAATGGATGGACCTGCAGCTTATGCATTCAAAATACCTACTATGAGAAAAGGGAACATATAAGTCCATCTGCTATTTCCCAGATATGCCATATTATCTTGATAATTTATCTGAAAAGAAAAGAAAGATTAACTGTTATTGCAGGAAAAAAGGTCACATTTAGAATGCTTTCTTATGCATATTACTTGGAAATCATTGTCATCGCACAATAAGAAGCTGCTATAAAAAGTTCTTATTTTTATAGGAAAAGAATGGCTAAGCAATTAATTAGTTAAAGCCAAGTTGTTCTGAACAAGAAGCTTAAGAGACAAAGGATGTTATTATTTCCAGAGGAGGACACTTTTAATTAAAAGCACAATAGATTGGGAAGTGTCTCTCCTATCCCAAGAGGCAGGGTCCCAATTTAACTGTGTCAGTCCTCCCAGGTAAACTAGACAGGAAACACAACTAGATGTGCTAATCCTACTTTATTGTAAGGCTACAAGTTTGAAGGTACAAATTTCCAGCCACTACTTTTAACTACTTAATCCATAAAAGAGATTTCTTCCTAAGATTATTTGTCTCACCATTAAGCTGCTGAAGGCTCTTCCCTGTCTTATCTGATTGTTTTCTATGTAGCATCTCTTTCCCTTTAACCCCAAGGTCATTCATACATTCCAATACAGAATGAGATGGCAGACCAGGTGTGTATTATTAGTATCTGAATGGAGGAGTTCAATCTACCCAAATTTTGGTTGTAGCCCGAGCCACCATCCCATTTGGGAGGGGAGGGGAGACAGCTGTTATCATCCATGAAACTCTGCTGGCATCAAAGGCATGGCATTGCTGATGCTTCCTGGTTTGAAGGATCAGATCGGTTTTGTTGTGAATGAATAAATGTTAATAAAGTTATCTAGAGCTTGGAGTCAAGTGCAGGGTTCTGGCCCTGCACTTCTGATTGGCTGTTAAATGGCGAGATCAGATTGGTCCATTCAGGAGAATCTGATTGGCCATTAGCAAGCCGTTCTCATTGGTCAACGGAGCTAGTGCTCCCAGGTTTTCATTAGTTGAATAGTTAATAAGTTGCCTATATAAGGAAGGCTATAGCAGCCATTGAGCTGAGCTGTCACACATGTAAATAAAGAGTTGAAGTTCACTGTTTCACCGGCTCGTCTCCATTCTTCGCACCCATGCTCCACACTTAACACTTGTGGATTTTATGGATTTTGTTTTGTGGACCTTTTTGTCTTCCTGTTCCATTGTGTTATCCTTGCCAGGGATGTATTACCTTAATGTTGGGTTGGTAGTAAATTTCCACACTCTGCTTGCACTTGGAAGTTTCAACTTGCCTTTCTTGGTGAAAGATCTGAAATAGCCCAGGAATTCATGGCAACATGAATCTGATCCAGTTTACTGAGAGCACACAGGAGATCTGATGTTTGGTTTGGGACAGATGGAGGAGACTGAACTTCTCTCCTTGTTATGGACAGACCATGCCTGACTGTAGTGCCATGCTTTTCTGCAGAGGGGAGGATCTGTTAAAGAGGTCTGTCCCAAGCATTTAATGGACCCCTTGGATTTTCAGGAGGTCTTGGGGAGTTTCCTGGAGATGTGATGGGCAGCTCAATCAAAGTATGAATTGTTAAATAAATAACATGACAGACAGACAGACTCTAGTATGAAAGTACTGCCAAAAGGACAAAAAGAACTCCCAGATTTAAAATAAAAAATATACCCTCTTTTTACCATAAGCATGACAGACAACTGATTGAATTCATTAATTGTTTCCCCCCCCTCCCCTCTCTCCAGTGAAATTGTTGGGGGAAAGGTAGTAAAAATCCTGCTCTTCAGCAGATGAGGAAAAAAAGAACAAGCTTTTGCTATAAAAGTTATATGCTGCAGGGTTTTAACAGATTTAATATCTCTGATATTTGAGGTGTGGCTGTAACAGTGTGGTCTTTGCAGAAAGCATTAGCTGTTTTTCTATAAATCTATTTTGAAAACATATCTTTTAAGTTATTTTCTGACTCTTAGAGTACAGTAGTTTCGGTTTACATTACAGTGTCCAGTTAAATAATGGCACTCTCTCCTACACATATAGATGTTACTTTTAAAATCAACACAGCAGATGTCATAAGTATACTACTGAGCTACTAAGTAATAAACTCCCTACATATGTTCCTTCTAGCAAGTAGACTAGCTCAGACAAGTTACTGTATAGATGGGGAGAGGAAGGCAAAGAATCTGGTCTATCTATACATAATTTCTTTAGAACACAAACCAACCTGTCAGCCTTTTAAAAAGTCTTGTTGAATTGTCCGGAAATAAATGAAATACATTTTATATTTTCACTTGAAACCCATGCAGATAAACTTCCCAACTTTAATTAGATAATGCGTCTAAAAATTGCTTTATCAAAGGGCAGACAGAAAAACTTAGATTGCCTAAATATAGACATGAAGAAATGCCATTTCACAATCATATATTTTCTTATTCCCCTATAATATCTTATACCTTTGGGAGTAGAATCATATGTTTATAACTATGGAAGGCAAAAAAAAAAAAGTCCCCTGCATGTCTTATATAGCTTGCTCTGTGTTGAAGTTTGCTAACATTCCAGCAACTATGCATTATTCCACCAAACACATTCCAGTAAATCATTCCCAACAAGGATACATTTATGTGTTTTTTAGCTGTAGCCCACTGGTTCACTGGCAGCCGGTGCAGACGGCAGCGGTATCAGATAGTGAGGAATAAAGGGGACCAGTCAGAGAGTCTGGAGAGGACTTGGACGAGGGTCCTGTGTCCGATGCAGGGATGGGCCAGGGTGCAGCCTTTGGAGTCTGGCAGCAGCAAAGCAGAGGACCCAGGGGAGCCTGTTCCCAGTGCGCGTGTGTGCAGAGCTGCTAGAAGGTGCAAGCAGCTGAAGCAGAAGGGGCGGCTCGGGACTAAGACTGGGAGGTGATTGCCCCTCTCATAAGGGATAAAAGTCAGACCTCAATGACGAAAGCTTTGCAGGAAGCAAAGCAGTTCAATAGATTCTGAGTCGATTTTTTCTGGTACTTTCTGGTTTTGGCTGCATTCCACAGCACTGACAGATGTGTGCTTATATTGGGGAACTGTTCAAGATTAGTTCTGGCTGTGAATGAAAATAATTCCCAGCATTGCATTAAAATAAGTTTTTCTTTTAAAACAAGTTTGTGTTTAATTATGTTTGGCAAAGCCTAGGTCAGAACACTCAGGTGTGGAGGCTGGTACATCAACATTGTCAGAAAGATTGATTCTGCCCTATCTATATAAAGTACACTATATATAGTATCTTTATATAGTGTACATATATTATATACACTATATAAAGAAGAGGAGGTCAGCTTATTTTCCAAAGCACCAGAGGGGACAAGAAACAATGAATGGGAATTAATCAAGGAGAGAAGCAACTAGGAATTAAGATGAAACTTCCGAACAGTGAGAACAATTAACCAGTGGAATAGCTTGCCTCCAGAAATTGTATGTGCTTCGTCACGGGAGGTTTTTAAAAAAAAGACTGGACAGGTTTTTAAAAAAAGACCTGCCTGAAAAGGGTCTCCTGCTTAAGCAGGGGGTTGGACTAGAAGACCTCCAAGGTCCCTTCCAGCTCTATTGAGATTCTAGATTTTATCTCTGTGGATCATTGGGCTCTTTCATAAAAGATATAATTATCTGACTGAAAGCAAGCAAATTAACTTTTATTAACTTAAATACCACTGATTTATGTCAGAAATAAGTGAGACTTGATGAAGACTGTACCACAGTGTTCATTATAACCATGGATAAATTGTTCTGAAGCAAACTTGCCTCTAGCAGAAAGATATTGCTAGAGTTAACAATTCGGCGCTCATCCTTCCATCACCCTCCTATACTGTCAATAAGAAAGAAGCAGCGTTCATCATGTTTGCCACTAATATGATCTAAACAGTCAAGGTAACGATATATACATTTTTTGAATACCTTCATCACATCTTTCTAGCCATGTTCACAGAATCTGATTAAATCTGATTAAAGAAAGACTCAACCTTAAGGTAGTTTTGTGTTACCCTTGATTTTTTTTTTCTGGCTTGGTGTATTATGTAAGCTTAGTGTCTTTTGAAAGCGTATGCCTTATCAGTGACTTTTCAGTCAGCTTTTGGGTTAGTTCAAAGTACTATTACTATAAATCCCCCTTTGGCCTAGGGATCAGCTATCTCTCCCATTGTTTCTGCCCACCTAGTAAAACCTAACCAGTGTTTCTGTCTTATCCATTAAGCAATTTCATCTCATGGCTCTTCTCTCTTGTGGTTCCTTTGGAGTAGAATTTCCTTCACATCTGAGGTTAGGATTGGAATGACCTTGCAAGCCTTTAAACAGTTGTTGGAAATCCTCCCCCTCTGAATTCTGGAATAATCTGGGATGTGACTAACTGTGTCAGCTTTGATTAGGTTATGTCTACCCATCCCCGTTATATTTATTTTAATGTTATTTTGTTTTGTTTTTAGATATCAGCACAATGCAGTACACGACTCGGAGTCAGTGATAGATGGGTTGCTTCCTAAATTGAAATTATAAATACAAATACATAACAGAATTGGAAAGGACATTGGAAGTCTTCTGGTCTACGCCCCTGCTCAAACAGGAGACCCTATACCCATGTTGGTGAACCTATGGCACGTGTGCTGGAAATAGCATGCTGAGACACTTCTGCTGGCACGGAAGAGCTCACCTGGAAGAGCCCCACTGCGCATACGCACGCAGTGCCACCGCCCGACACCTGATTGTCGGGTATCTGGCCTGTATTTGCAGGGGTGTGGGGTTGTACGGGAAGGCACACACGCATGTACAGAGATGTGCAACATGCATAGGAGTTTTGCACGCATGCGCAGAGGTGCACGGCGCAGGAGGTGATTGCGTACACATGCACAGACACATGGTGCATGGCAGGGGTGATCGTGCGCGCTTGCGCAGGGGGTGTGAGGGGACCAGCACGCATTGCCTTCTGGGTGCTGGAATGTAAGGGTGAGCACAGGAGAGCGCATGCAGTTATCGGCACAGGAGCCGAAAAAGGTTAGCCACCACTGCCCTATACCATTTAACACAAATCTCTTTTTTAAAAATTTCCAGTAATGGAACTTCCACAACTTCTGGAGGCAAGCCATGGCACTGATCAATTGTTGTCATTGTTAGGAAATTTCTGCTTAGTCCTAGGTTGGTTCTCTTTTGGATCAGTTTCCATCCATTGCTTCTTGTTCTGTCTTCAGGTGCTTTGGAGACTAGGTTGACCCCTTCTTCCATATACTGTTCTCAGTGTTAACCGTTTAATGAGCTCCTGACTGTTTAATGGTTTAATGGTGGGGTACGGTACACGTGTGGCTGGGTGGAGCTGGAGGCAGGGGTGGGATTCTATCAGTTCGCACCTATTCGCCAGAACCAGTTGTTAACATTATAAGCAGTTCGGAGAACTGATTGTTAGAAGAAATTACTGGCCTAATCCTGTAAAGAAGGCAGGAAGGAAACATTCTGGTGTTGCTTACAGAAACTGCCTCTCCATTAACTCTAATTACATTCTTGGCAGGACTAGACTTCCTGTCTGTGAAACTTCTCTGGAGGTTTATTTTTTGCTGGCACTTTGCTTGTGTGGAGTGACCATTAAAAGTGACAATGGCACTGAAAAAAGTGACTTATGACCATTTTTCACACTTACGACTGTTGCCGAATCCCCACAGTCATGGGAGGCCAGGCAAGGTGATGCATGCCTCGATGTGAGTGGTATTGAGTTGGCCACACCCAACCAATAACATGACCACCAAGCCATGCCCACCAACTAAGACACACCCACAGAACCGGTTGTTAAAAATTTGAATCTCACCCCTGGCTGGTGGACATACTTAAAAGGTGGAAGGGAGCACTGGGAGGGTAGCCCTGACTTTATTTCCTTTGGTGAATGTCAGTTCGTACTGTGAGCATGCTGCAGCAAAGATGAAGCCATCTTCTGATCCAAGACAGTGTTTGTTGGTGATTGTTTCATTTGCGGCTTAACAGAACCTGACAGCAGGCCCACACATTCCAGGAAATAATCAAGGAGAGAAGGAATCAAGGAATTAAGAAGAAACTTCCTAACCGTGAGAACAATTAACCAGTGGAACAACTTGCCTTCAGAAGCTGTGGGTGCTGCATCACTGGAGGCTTTTAAGAAAAGACTGGACAGCCACTGAAATGGTACAGGGTCCCCTGCTTAGCAGGGGGTTGGGCAGTGGTGGGATTCAAATTTTTTTACTACCGGTTCTGTGAGCATGGCTTGGTGCGTGTGGCTTGGTGGGTGTGGCTTGGTGGGTGTGGCTTGGCATGGCAGGGTAGGATACTATAAAATCCCCATTCTCTCCCCACCCGACTAACCTGCTTTCTGGCTTCATTCTCCTGTGCAGGGCAACCAAAGAAGACCCAGCCAATCAGCTGGGAGGCAGAGAATAGACGGGGCAGGGGCAGTCAGAGGTGATATTTGCCGGTTCTCCGAACTACTCAAAATTTCTCTACTGGTTCTTCGGAACTGATCAGAACCTGCAGAATACCACCTTGTGTCAGAGGTGGTATTCAGCAGGTTCTGACCAGTTCCGGAGAACCAGTAGCGGAAATTTTGAGTGGTTCGGAGAACCAGTAAATACCACCTCTGACTGGAGATTTTACAGTATCCTTCCCCTGCCACGCCCACCAAGCCACGCCCACAGAACCAGTAGTAAAAAAAATTGAGTCCCACCACTGCCTCATGTGTGTGTGTATACACACAAATATAACACATTAATATGGAACAGTAAAGTGGCTGTTATTAAAAAAGATACAAGAAAAGTTCTGTAGGTGTAGCTTGGTGGGCGTGGCAGGAGAAGGATACTGTAAAATCTCCAGTCAGAGGTGGTATTTGCTGGTTCTCTGAATTACTCAAAATTTCCGCTACCGGTTCTCCAAACCTGGTCAGAACCTGCTGAATATCATCTCTGCCCCAAGGTCACTTTCAGGTCTACTCTAAATTTTAACAAATTGGAACACTGCTATCATGTCACCCCTAGTCCCTCTTTTCATGAGACTAGACATACCAATTTCTGCAAATAAATTGATGGACAGAATTTGCTTCAGTACAGGATCAGGCTAATTCTATTATCGCATTTCGTTCTGCAGACTTATCATTATGGTCGCTTGGGAAGAAGGAAGAGAGAACTGCCCCCACATGAGCCATAATTTCAGATTCTCACATTTCAGCGAAGAAGATCTTAGAAACTGTAAAAGAAAGCAAAATGTGCAATTGCCATTCTAATGATAGGTCTTGTGTGAAAAGGGTCCTATATTTCAGCATTTTCAGGTAATGAAAATCATGCGAGATTCTGTTAACCTAACCTTTTACAATAAAGGTAGAGCAAATAATTCTGGGTGTGCTTCTTGTCTGGAATACCTTGTAAGACTGACATCGATCTTGTAAGCATCCCTCCCTTCCTTCACTTGTACTCTCCTGAAAACGAGGAAAGGTTCATTCAGAGGTATTTTTGCTACTCTTCCTCCTTTGGGTCAGTGGTGGGATTCAAATTTTGTACTCACTGGGTGTGGCTTGGTGGGCATGGCATGGAAAGGATACTGCAAAATCTCCATTCCCACCCCACTCCTGGGGGAAGGTTACTGCAAAATCCCATTCCCTCCCCACCCCACTAACCTACTTTCCAGCTCCATTCTCCTGTGCAGAACAACAAAAGAAGACCCAGCCGATCAGCTGGGAGGCCTGGAGGCAGAGAATAGATGGGGGCAAGTCCAGTCAGCACTGGTATTTGTCGGTTTTCCAAACTACTCAAAATTTCTGCTGCCGGTTCTCCAAAACTGGTCAGAGCCTGCTGAATACCACCTCTGCTTTGATCTCCTAAGGTCATTCCCACATACCATTACATCGAGTTATGCTGTCGATTTTTGAAATCTAAGCTTGCTGTACATTACAAACATGTTGACACGACACTAATTTGAAAACCCTGCAAAAGCCCTTGTGTGGGATGCACACTGGCTGCTGCTGAAACCCATCACTTTCTGATTCAGGAATGCCTTTTGTATGTAGATTGTATGGGGAAAACAAGGGGAGAAATGTCTGTATCGGAACATTCGAGTCTAGTTTTGCAAATAGCCTTCAAAAATCCACTAGAAGGTTCTCTGCCATGTATGTTGCCCAGCATAAACCTTGCAGAATTTGAAGATACTTCCATTGCAACAAATGTGCTATAGATGCAAAGGTGTCATGAGTCCCATTACGTGAATAATTTTTAATGCATTATTATTATTATTAGATTGTTCTATCCCTCTTCCTCCTGAATGAAAAACGGATGGCAGAACAAAATGTGGCTATGCTGATGTGCATCTGAGAGAGGCAGGATTTGGATCATATGCTTGTGGCTGTCATCTGGACTTTTTTTATGCACACATGGACCACTTTCATTCTTTCTGCATAAGAAGACTCAGCAGGTATCCTTGCAAATATGCCATGTTCTTCAAACGGCTGTGCTGGGCCCATCACACGGATTATAGGGAAAGATGACCCTTAAAATACTTTAGGCTGGTATTTCAATGTCATTCTGGACGCTTCACGCTTTTAATAAATTCATATTACAATGCCAACTGCTATTGATTCATACTAGCCATTTCTCTGCGAAGCTTTTCCAGTGTTCTTTGAATCCCCCAGTTGTTATGCCATGCCATGTGCTGAATCCTGCGCCACCTGGCAGTCCAAATGGGGAGCGGGCAAGGATAGTAAGTGAGATTTGCTTTTTTGTTATGTTGCAAACTTATCAGAAAAGCTGGGTGTGCGCTATTAAGGGAAAAAGCAGCAGCCTTTGGAAGGACTGCTAGCATGTGATCCTGCTCCCGTGCCAACTTGCAGGCCTGAGCAGGATTCTCCAGGAATCTGAAGCCACACAAGCTGCAGGCAGAATTCATATATGCTGGGAGCTTTGGAGTCTGTTCCTGCGCTGAGCTTGATCACGTGCCCAGCTAATTGCAAAAATCACTTCATGCAAGCTGGCTGTCAAGGAGATTGTAAATCAGGGCTGGCAAAGGCTGGAGATTCAGACCAGGAGGGGCGAAGGAAGGGGATCAAGCTGATTTAGTATAGGAGAAATGTAGGGACTAAGCACACCTGGACTCTCGTACAGCATTAAATACTCTATGACACATTAGCCACACATCATCCGGGCTCTACAATGGCAACTTTATGGATATTATTCTTCAATATGAACTCATAAGCTACTTAATTCATTCTTCCCAGATGATTAGAATCTCCTTGGGGAGATGGGGGACAATGACACAGGGACACATTAAGCATAGGGACAGTGTTACACCTGCCACCTGCTTTTCAACCTCTCTAGATGAAAATTGTTCCACTAGCTTGTTTCAACGGGGAGTTGTAAATCAACAAAGACATTATAATACTCCTTGTAGTCCAACTTTCCCCTTCCCCACTGATCTTGAAGGACATTTTCAGTTTCATGTAAGACAGACTTCTAAACATACACAAAACAATCCCCCAGGCTAACGTTCATAGTCAAAGAAGATGTTAATTTGAAAGCAAAAACATCCCTGCTAAGTAGAGTTGATGTATTGGCACAAGGTTGTAGAGATTCTAAATTAGTTGCAAAGCTGCAGGGAGTAATCAGGTATTCAGGGTGGTGGTTTTTCTTCTTCTTCTTAATATTAATTTTGAGGGGGTTAATCTCTCCCCAGCCCTGGAGGAACTCTGGAAAGATTTGATGTTCATCTGGAGAGTTGTCAAGATTTTTACAACAGTTTAATGACTGCCAACATGGGTGGTTGTTGCTTGGAGGTATTCCAGTGTGGCAATTTGGGAATTGGAGTCCAGAAACTAAGAGTGTATATTGATCAAACTTATGTGGAACTGGACAAAAAGGGGGAAACATAAAATATTGCTGAAATATCAGGTATATATTTTAAAAATTCAGCACAACCCCCCTGCTAGACATTAAAATGGATTACATGCTGTGGTTAATCGTAGTTAATCTACTGCAGATGAATTAATTTAGGGCAATGCAAATGGCAAGAACAGGGCTTTTTAATGAGAATGCTGTGCTTAATCTACAAGAATGGGAGCAAGAAGACTCAAAAGTGCTGGAGGGGTGTCCCCTTATCCTGCTTTCGACCATCCTTTCATTGAAAAGGAACATCAGACAACCTTGAACTACATCAGATAAGATTGGATTTAGGCATAGTACATAAAATCATATGTTACAATGTCTTACCAGTTAATGAATATTTCAGCTTTAACCACAACAGCACACAACAGATATAAACAATGTAAACCACTCCCAATTTGATTGCAGGAAGTACGATTTCAGCAACAGAGTGGTCAATGTCTGGAACTCATTACCTGATTCTGTTGTCATCTGCTCAAACCCCCACTCTGTTACCCTCAAACTAACCTCTATTGACCTCACCCCATTCCTAAGAGGTCCGTAAGGGGCATGCATAAGCGCACAATCGTGCCTACCATCCCTGTCCTATTGTCCCCAATTATTAGTTCCCATTTCTTATATTTAAATGCATGTTTATTCTTATTTCTATTGTATTGTAAGCTTTTGACAAAATAAATAAAGAAAAATAAATAAATCAGGGCCAGAGACTTGTCTGTAATAAAAGTAAGAGAGATGAAGCAGAATCCACATTTTCCTTCTTGAATTTTGGTCTCTAAAAGGATTTTTTTTCTTTACAGGTGTCCTTGACTTACGACCACAATTCAGCCCATAGTTTCTGTTGCTAAGTGAAACATTTGTTAAGTGGAGTTCTGCCCCATTTTATGACCTTTCTTGTCACCTTTGTTAAGTGAATCATTGCAGTTGTTAAGTTCGTAACCTGGTTGTTAAGTCAATCTGGCTTCCCCGTTGTCAGAACATCGCAAATGGTGTCAGAGCATCGCAAATGGTGATCATATGACCCTACGACACCACAACCATCATAAATATGAACCAGTTTCCAAGCTTCCAAGTTTTGATCATGTGGCCATGGAATGTTGCAAGATGGTCATAAGTGTGAAAAATGGTCATAAATCACTCTTTTTAGTGCCATTGTAACTTTGAACAGTCACTAAATGAACTGTTATAAGTTGAGGTCTTCCTGTTCTTGGGATGATCTGAAGTCTTGGACAGGGCAAGAAACATGGCAACTTTACAACTTGTGGACTTCAACTCCCAAAATTACTCAGCCAGCTATGCTATGATGGCTGGGAAATTCTAGGACCTGAAGTCCACAAGTCTTAAAGTTGCCATTTTTGGAGACCCTTCATCTTGGAGATCCACTGGGTGAAAATTTTAAGATCATAATCGTTTTGCAAATATTTTTGTTAGCATGAATAGAGTCCAAATTTCAGGGAAATAACCAGGAGCCAGATCATCTGAAATAGTATCTAAGGAGACTGGCTTTTAATTATACAATCATATATTTATATTGTATCTTTTGGATCTATTGTGTGCTATCCAGAGTCTTTCTTGGAGTTGGGTGGCCTTAACAAATTCAATAGTAAGGAAAAATAAATAATTACCTTGCACCAATGAACCAATGGTTTCATATCCAATGATGATGTACAGCTAAGTACATCAAAACAAAGAAACAGATCCAATGTACAATTACATTGTGCTCTGGTTTCCTTTCTCAAGTTCCTATGGTTTTCCTTGTAACTGTAAAATACACACTGTCCACTGAACCCAGTGTGGCTTCCTTCCAAGTAGATATTATACAGAGCTGAAGGACAGATATCACTATCAAGACAATAAGCTGGTGAAAGAGGCTTGTCAAGCAGATAATTTGAGGAAATATCTCAGACAGGCCAATCCCAGTCCACTTGAAGAAAAAAGAAGAAAGGAAGGAATGACTTTCATTCAGACTTGAGAATTTCTGTTGCTGTAACAGTAAAAGTAGCAATGACTTACAAGACATTGGATTCTTAGTCTACTTTGAAAGATATATAAAGGTAGAGATTCCCCTCGCACATATGTGCTAGTAGTTTCCCGCTCTAAGGGGTGGTGTTCATCTGCGTTACAAAGCCAAACAGCCAGGGCTGTCTGAAGACATCTCTGTGGTCATTGTGGCTGGCATAACTAAATGCTGAAGGCACACAAAACACTGTTTACCTTCCCACCAAAGTGGTCCCTATTTTTCTATTTGCATTTTTTTCACATGCTTTCGAACTGCGAGGTTGGCAGAAGCTGGGGCAAGTAACGGGAGATCACTCTGTTATGGAGCACTAGGGATTTGAACCACCAAACTGCCATCCTTTCTGATTGACAAACTCAGAGTCTTAGCCACTGAGCCACCATGTCCCTTCAAAGGATATAGAGTCTTACTTAAAAATAGGAATGGGGACCAGCAACTCCACTGTAAAGTGCAGCCTCATGTAACCATGTCAACTTAGGACAGTCTCTGCAGTAGTCCCAGTGGCCCTTGTTAAGATGAATCCCGCATGGTCACAGTATCCAGCAGTCACAGGATCATTACTTGCAACCTCCTGCCGGATTTCCCACTCCTTTTGCTTCCTGGAAGCTGCCATTGATGGTTGAAAGTGGCAATCATATCACTAGGATGCTGCAGCATCCATCCTTACCAATCATCTGAATCATGATCTCTCTAGAGTAACATCCTGTGATCCTGAGGTGATATTCAGCAGGTTGTGACCAGTTCTGGAGAACCGATAGAGGAAATTTTGAGTGGTTTGGAGAACCGGCAAATCCCACCTCTGACTTGAGATTTTACAGTCTCCTTCCCTTGCCAGGCCCACAGAACCGGTAGTAAAAAAATTTGAATCCTACCATTGCTGTGATTGCCACTACAAGGCAGAGTCATAATTCTTCTTGTTCAGCACCATGCTAACTTTGAACAAGTACTTGCTGAACAAGGACTATCTGTAAAGGATTTCTTTGTGGTTTAATTTTGGCAGTTGATTCAAAGCAATAAGAGTAACTGAGGGAGAGTGATCAGACAGAAAGGGCCCATCTGTTCTGTTTACCTGCATCAAGTTTGGTGGGTGTTTCAACAATCTTATATTTGTCCTATTCTGAGACACACTCTTGAAAATGTTTTAAACTACAACTGCATTACTTATGACCCATTATGTATCATTTTCTTCTCCAATTCAGTTTTACAGTTCTGAATAGGGTTTCTGAATCTCACTGGAGCAAGCTGGGCTGCTGTTTCAAGCTGAGAAAGCCAGGTTTATGCACCAGGACCACCAACTGAAGGCTGTAAATGCTACTACTTCAAGGGACAAAGTTGTGCAAACTCAAAGTTGTCACCAGTTAAGGAAGTGATGTCCTAGGCATTTATAGGATCCACACTTTTTTTCATCATGACAAAAGCAGCCACATGAAATTGCACCTCGAAGTCCATACTTTTTCTATGTAAAGGTAAAAAATAAATAAATCAGGAGGAGTCCAATAGCACCTTTTCTAACAAATTTTATTGAAAAGCAGAGGCTGATGGCATCTGATGAAGTGAGCTGCAGCTGACAAAACCTGATACCTTTTAATAAAAATTAGATGGAAAAGGTGCTTTTAAAAAAATCAACTGCTAAATCAGACTGCATCTGTTTTTTTTGTCACCATAGACCAACACAGCTCTCCTCCTACAACCATTTATATGTGTGAGACTTTTGTCGTGACTATTTTTCTCATTCTTCTCTCACAACTCCTGCAGACACAGCTGAACGCTGCTTTGCACAAATAGTGCTACATGTGAAAAACACGTTCTAGCACCCAGAATATTTGCTATGGACCATGTTAACCTGGCTCCCAGATTTTAAAATGTACTTTAAAAAGAAGGACTAGGGTGTTTTGTTTTGTTTTTGCCGATTCCAAATCTTCTGCACTCATTTCCTACTTAGACTATTATTCCAACATAAATACTATGCCTGGTCTTAATTAACACTTGCTTCTTAAATATTAAAGAGCTTATATATAGTTTTAATTTTGTGCTGTCTGATAGAAAAAATTCCAAAGACAGGGAAAAAAACCCAAATATGGGTGGCATGGGGAAATTGTGTTGGAGCACATGACTGAGCGTCTAAATATTAGATTCTTAAATTAATTGATAAGTGGAGGAAAAGAGAGGAGATAAATTCATTGGATTTTATTACCATGAAGATCAATAGGACAATCATTTAGAAAATTAATCCAGGCAAATTGAAAGATTGGATGATAAATAAGAATGAAATTATTGTGGTGATGGACAGTTTATAATGGTCTCCTCTATGTTAAACAGAGCATGAGAATTTGAAGGATTTTATTCTTCTGGAAGCTATAAATCCAGTTCATAAATTAATTTTGAAGCTGTCTTTTCCAACCCAGAGGATTAAGGAAACTTCTCTTTTCTGCATGCATAGACACCACTGAACTGACTAAGTCACAGATGTTATTTGATCAGAAGTTATATATAACCATGTGGTGTCCTTCCTTAAAGGAACTGTAGTAAAGATTCCAGTCCAACATGAATGAAGAAAGGGCATAAATCTGGATTTTTTTTTTCCTGTCAAGTGATTTCTTGTGCAACTGCTTCTGAGGTTGATGGCAGGCAGCTGGAAGGAATGGTGTTATCGATTATTTCCCACACTAACCCCTGGAAAATATAAAAATACATGTGGGGTTAGTGCAGCAAAATTAAGAGCAGAAAGTTTTATTGTGCAATTAATATAGGTTACCAGCTCTTTCATTTGGTATTTACAGAAGAACAGGAGCTGGGAAACTGTTCTGTCCCTAATTAGCATTCTTGAGATCCCCGCGCTTTGATTGGCCAAAGCGCGGGGCACTCTGATTGGTCAGGCGAGCCGCGCCGATTGGCTTGCTGAGAATCTCCCGCGATTGGTCCATTTGAATCGCAGGAGATTCAAAGTGGTGCCATTGGCCGCGGCCGCCGCGGCTAAAGGAATAAAAGCCACGAGCTTTTTCCTTTGCCCCAGTTCAGTTCCAACTTTAAATAAAAGAGCATGATTTGAAGTCACCGACTCCTGGCATCATTTCGCGGACACAACACTGGCGACGAAGCTGGGATCCAGACCCTGAACCGAACCACGTGTCCGACGGAAGCCAGACGAACCACCAAGATGGCGAAAATCGCACCCCCCGCACCCTTCAACCCCGCCACCGAGGACTGGGAATCGTACTCCGACCGATTCCGCATGTTCCTCGAGTGCAGCGACCTGAAGGACGCCACCGGCCCCATGAAGCGCGCCGTCTTCCTGACCCACTGCGGGACCGAGGTATTCAAGATGGCCAAGGCGCTTGCCAAACCCGCCGATGCGACCGCGATGGACTGGGACGTCCTCGAGCCAATACTTCGGTGGCACTACACTCCAGAGGTACCCATCCTGATCCGACACAACGAATTCTACCGTCGGGACCAACGGTCGGGTGAGAGCTTCAGTGACTTCGTCGCCGACCTACGGCGCCTAGGAGGGCTCTGCGAATTCGACAACCTGAACGACGCCCTGCGAGACAGAATCGTGCTCGGTTTGTGGGACCCTGTCCTCCAGAGCCGGCTGATGGCCAAGGGCAACATCAGCCTAGTAGACACCCTCACCGCAGCCGCCGAAGCAACCTGAACATCCGCCGACTGCATGCGCAGACTGAACACTGGGGACCGCAGTGGAAACAACAACCCTGCGAGGTCGACCGAGGCCCAACCCGAGATGACCACCCACCAGGGCGATTTCCACTCGGCATCGGGCACTTCCGATGACGAGGAGGACATCCATCGCCTCCATACAGGCCGCGACCCATGGAACCGGCGGGGTCATAAGTCGAGGACCAACTGTGCCGGGTGCGGCGGCGACCACCCCAGGTCGGAATGCCGGTTTTTCGAATCGATCTGCCGGCATTGCGACAAGAAGCGACACATCGCCCATGTCTGCCGCCTAAAAAAGAACCGCAGCCTGGCACGATGGGACCAGAGCGACCGGAGGAGAGAGAGCACACCACCCCGGACCAGAGATCACCCCTTGGACAACAGATGGGACCGGAACGGACGATCCCTGCGAGGCGGCAAAAACCGGCAAAGAGAGGAGACCCATCAGACGGTCACCATCGGCCACGCCATAACCAATGACGCCCGGAAGGTTCACGTGGAGGTAGGCATCGAGGGCCAGCCATGCAAAATGGAGGTGGACTCCGGGTCCTACCTCTCCATGATAGCATGGCATGAAATAAAGCGCTTGGTGCCTACCCTCCAAAGGAGGAACCTAGACAGCCAGAGACTCATTGTAAAGGACTACCAGGGAAACCACATCCCGGTAGTCGGAACCAAACACTTCAACATCACATATAAAGGGCACACCGAAAGGCTTCCCCTGACAATCATCGACCGCGACCGCCCAAGCCTACTGGGACTGCAATGGTTCGCCCCGCTCAGCATCGCAGTCACGGGAGTCGACCACGTCACCGACGACAGCTGGGAGCAGCAACTGGCCCGGGAATTCCAAGAGGTCTTCGACGGAAACCTAGGCAAGTACCGAGGGCCCCTTATATCATTCAACCTAGACCCAAACGTCCCCCCAAAACGCCTGAAACCAAGGCGGGTGCCATTCGCACTTAAACCCAAGATAGACGAGCAAATTGACAAGCTCGTCAAGCAAGGGGTCCTGCAGCCAATAGACCACGCCCGGTGGGAGACCCCCATAGTCACCCCGATCAAGCCCAATGGGTCGGTGAGGATCTGTGGGGACTATAAGGCCACCCTAAATGGCACACTACAACAAAGCGCCTACCCCGTCCCAGTAGTGCAACACCTACTGCACTCACTGGGAGGGGGCAAGGTTTTTGCCAAGCTCGACCTCGCCCAGGCATACCAACAGTTGCCAGTCAACGAGCAAACAGCAGAAGCGCAAACCATAGTCACCCACCGGGGGGCATTTAAATGCAACCGACTCCAATTCGGAGTCAGCGTGGCACCGGGAATATTCCAAAGCCTAATGGAAAGACTACTGCAAGGCATCAAGGGGGTGGTACCTTACTTCGACGACGTCCTAGTATCGGCAACCAACCAAGCCGAACTAGAGGGTCGCCTAAGGGAGGTCCTAACCAAATTTAAAGAGACCGGGCTCAAAGTCAAGAGGAAGAAATGCCAACTATACACGGAACGGATAGAATTCCTAGGATACCTCCTAGACCGTCACGGCATTCACCCCACAAACCAAAAAATCAAGGCCATCAAAGAAGCCCCCACACCCAAGTCAAAGACGGAACTACAGGCATTCCTGGGGCTACTTAACTTTTACAATATTTTCCTGCCCCAAAAGGCGACGGTGGCGGAGCCCTTGCATAGGCTCCTGGACAAGGTGGCGACCTGGACTTGGGGGAAACGCGAGCAAGCCGCCTTCCAAAGAACAAAGGACCTCCTCACTTCGGACGCCGTCCTTATACAGTATAACGAGACACTACCTCTGGCCGTCATATGCGATGCATCACCTTTCAGCGTCGGCGCTGTCCTCAGCCATACCCTCCCCGACGGAAAAGAAGCACCCATTGCGTTCTTTTCAAGGACCCTCACCAAACTGGAGCGGAACTATAGCCAGCTGGACAAAGAGGCTCTGGCTATCGTTGCTGCCGTAAAAAGATTCCACGAGCATCTCTACGGCCGGACATTCACCATCATAACCGACCACAAGCCGCTGCTGGGAATCCTTGCAGGAAACCGGGCCCCCCCCACATTCTGTCTCCCCGAATGACAAGGTGGTCTGAGTTCCTGGCAGCCTACAACTACGGACTCATACACAGACCGGGTAAGATGATCTCCCATGCAGACGCCTTAAGCTGCTCGCCGCTACCGGAACCTCATACCGACCCAGCACCCACGACGACCACCCTCAGCATAGAGACTCTACCCAACCTGCCCATAACCGCATCAGACATTGCCCGAGAGACTAATAAAGACAAACGTCTGGCGTGGGTGTTGCATTGGGTAGAGAAAGGGTGGCCAGAAAGGGACAACGACGAGTCCGTCAAAACATTCCAAAACCGACAAACGGAACTCTCGTTATTAAAAGGGTGCATACTATGGGGGGATAGGGTGGTCATTCCAGAAAAGCTACAAGGGAAGGTTCTGGAACTGCTACACGAGGGGCACCCTGGCATCGTTAGGACTAAAGCCCTGGCCAGAAGTTACGCTTGGTGGCCAGGGATGGACAAACAAATTGAGACCTGGGTAGCAAGGTGCCAACGATGCCAGGAAACTAGGCCAAGCCCACCCACAGCACCCGTCCTAGAGTGGGAAACTCCAAGGGGACCATGGTCTAGGATTCACATAGACTTCGCCGGGCCCACAAAAGGACACACCTTCCTCATAACAGTTGATGCTTACTCCAACTGGCTGGAGGTAAGCAACATGAAGACAACAACCACGGAGGCCGTGATCAAGGAACTCTGCAAACTCTTTGCAACGCACGGCCTCCCAGACGTCGTCGTTTCCGACAATGGGCCCCAATTCACCTTGCTGGAATTCGAAAAATTCCTAGCGGAAAGGGGCATCCGCCACGCACTGACAGCACCGGCGCACCCGGCTGCGAACAGTAGGGCGGAACGGATGGTGCAATTCACTAAGAAGACCATCCGGAAAATAGACCACGGGGAGATCCAGGAGAAAATAAACAAACTACTCTTCACCCAACACATAACCCCAAATACCACAACGAATAAGAGCCCAGCCGAACTATTAATGGGGAGGAAATTAAGGTCCCCACTTGACAGGTTACACCCCACCTATAACCCGGAGAAGCCCCCAGACTCAAACAGCAAACACCGAACCTTCGCACCCGGCGACTCCGTATACGCAAGAAACCTGACGGGAGACCCACTATGGATACCGGCCGTCATCACACAAATAACAGGCCCACACTCGTACCGGCTACAAACAGCAGACGGACGAGCATGGAAACGCCACATCAACCAATTAAGGTCGAGGACGGCAAACCAAGAGACCACCGATGCACAAACAGGCGAAACCAACCCTCACAACACAAACCAAGGGGGGAGGGAATACCCAGGGGACCAAAACCAAAGAAGAATAAACCAGCCATACTTACCGGAAAGCAGCCAGCACGACCCCTCGCCAGGAAGAGACAGCCAGGCCAGCTCGACTGACCCGGAAAGACCGAGCAGGAGCGGCGAAACCCGCAGCTCAACCAACCCGGGAGGCCCAGGAGGGAGCTACGGAGAGCGGCCCGGCCCGACCGACCAACCGGTTCCCACGACGGCATCAGGAGCAGCAGAGATCCCGACCGAACTGGCCGGGATCCAACCTACGACTGAGCTGCGCAGGTCCAGTAGGCTCAGACGGAGCCCCGCCTACCTACGTGACTACGCGACGTAAGGACTGAACCAAGAGGGGAGGGGTGTTGTCCCTAATTAGCATTCTTGAGATCCCCGCGCTTTGATTGGCCAAAGCACGGGGCACTCTGATTGGTCAGGCGAGGCGCGCCGATTGGCTCGCTGAGAATCTCCCGTGACTGGTCCATTCGAATCACGGGAGATTCAAAGTGGTGCCATTGGCCGCGGCCGCCGCGGCTAAAGGAATAAAAGCCGCGAGCTTTTTCCTTTGCCCCAGTTCGGTTCCAACTTTAAATAAAAGAGCATGATTTGAAGTCACCGACTCCTGGCATCATTTCGCGGACACAACAGAAACACATTGAGATTCAGAATTAATCCTTTTATTAATGTATTAATTTCAAAAGTAAGGATTACTGCTATTGAAATTGAAGGTAAAAATGGGTTGTCAATTTTTTTTACAGCCATCAGACTGTCTAAGTCTGCGAAGAGACAGAAAGACATTGATTCAAAGTACTTTCAGAATAATATTTCAAGAATTTTGGAAAGATGCTGCCAAGATGTCTTGTAATACAAGAATTAAAATCCTGTGCATTAAATTTCATTGGAAGAATATTTCTGGTGTTTACAGTCTTAATATCGCTCCCTAAAAACAGTATTCTGTTCTTACTTTTCTATTTCATACTAATGGAAAAAGGAGCTGTACTAGATAAATTTTAGCCCTCTGGACTCATTATTTCCTATTTTCCTAGAGCTGTTAACAAAATGTGGATCAAATCACATGGTGCGGTATTTTCTGTTTGCTTCCAAGAAAGGTCTTTTCTGCTTAATCGACTGTACCCAGTAGCTAAGCCCTGCAGATGTTCTGCAATGTCCCAGCCTAATGACTGCTACAGCAATGACACTATAAAAATTCTGCCTTGGGTCACCGAAGAATGTGTGTGTCTTTGAAATGTAATTGTTCCATCTTTAGATAGTGATGCCAGCACAGCAGGGACATGGCCGGATCTACTGCTACTCAGGTGCACACCATTCTCAGACAAAAGCAAAAGCAACATGTCATATTCCACTCCCTGTCGGTATTTTACAACCTCCTTCTTTTCAACATAGCAACTTACTTTGGCCCAGTGAAACAACATGAAATCAGTGTTAGTCTTAATGTCTATTGTCTAGAAGTAGACCAGCCCCTCCACATCAGGTGCTATTAAACTATTAAAAATGGATGGATCTTCCTATCTTGATATCCACAACTTTTCTTTCTAATGTATATTCTTGTATCCTGTTTCACCAGCAATTTCCCCCCAAATATAGGCATGATTATATGCAGTGTATTTATTTTGTATACAGTTCACAGAAATACCTGCATATTTTAAATCAGGAAATTGTAGCTCATGAAGTTCAAACATAAAGAGACAATTTCATGCCAGTTTTAGTATTAATTTGGGGATTCCAAGTTTTAATGGTTTGTACTCTTCTAGTGTGTAAGGCCTGAGGCTTGAGACCTGAAAACAAAGAAGTATTATTTTTAAATCCTGAAAAAGGATTTATATACTCTCGGTCCAATATTATTTGAAAGCCACACAGGAAAAAGGGAAAATAAAATTGCCTAAAAGCAATTGCTAAGCTGACATACAACAACTAAGATAAGCACAATTATTTAGAATTCTAGTGCATCAAAGAAGCTTTGGCATGTTTTTCTTTTAGAACACCACTTTTTCTTCTTGACTTATGATTCTGGTTTGTTAGAAAAGAAGTAAGCTAGTAAATGCATTTTGCACATAATTTGCAACAAACCATAAACTGAGTAACCTGTTTTGGTTACCGCTCCTGCTGGCAAAAATTAAATTGGATCAATCAGGATGCATATGTTCATGGCCATTCATTAAAAGCTAAAAAGCTAAAATATAATGATATATCATTACATGTATCTTATGTGCCAGTGAGTCCAAAAAGGCCATTTTTACAGACATTCCATTTCATTCTATAAGCAATTGTTACACAGAGTATCGGCCATGGCAGTGAAGACATTGCTTTCATTTGGCAATATTCTCATTTCTTAGATAATTGAAGTTAGGATTAATTGGACAAATTCTTATCGTGATCAGCCAGATGATTAGACTGGATTAGGCATGTTTATCCATCTATTGACTCCTTCCCAAGGATGTGAGACAGGTAGATATTGTTGTTTGATGGTGTTAAGGGTATCATTGCAGCATGTAAGCTGTTCCAAGTAAAACTACCTTTTGCAATTGACTGATAGTGATTTTGTGAATGCCAGTGACATGCAAGTGGTACTCCAGTTATTTTGGGATTGCATCCAAGGCACCTATTACTACTTTGCTTTATCTTACCTATTATTATCATTACTATTATTTTAAAAACCTTTAAGTTCCAAAGAGATTATATCAAGCCAGTAGAAACACCTTGCTGTCACTGAAACTCTATCTTGTAATGCCTCTAATGGTCTATCTTTGTCCCTTTGTTTTTAGATTTCTTTCATCTGCTGCAGATGCCTTTCCCTTTGCTCATGTTCACTTGTTGCTATTGATTTTATTTTACTGATTGCATTGATTTTTAAACTGTTCCAAGTTACCCTGAGCATTACAAATGCAACTAAAGGCCACGATATGGATATTTTTAAAGTAATAAGCATTATTTTAAAGCAAACAGGTTTCATGACAGCATTAATATAAAGAACTCTGGAAGAATTGGTAGAACAAAATAATGTTTGTCCTCGGGTGTTTAACTGTTCTTCACTGTGTAAGGAGAGAGATTTCTTGGCAACTTTAAAAATAATCTACTTTTCAGAGCAGGAAGAAATAATGATAGGGCTGGTTTTCACATGCAGATTCAATATCCTGGTGGTTTCAAAATCAAGTGGTAGCTTGAACAAGTGGATAAGAAGCAATCACATATCCAGCACATGGAATTTCTGTATCATCGCAAATGCGGTATTTTATATGGATTCAATCCAAACATTTAGCATTTAGCAATGAGGCATAAATATGGAACAATTGTTAGCTGAGAAAACATACATTATTGTAAAACAGAAGTCTGGTAGCACTTACCCATCTACTAAATTTTATTAAAAGGAATTTGCTTTCATGAGCTTCAATTCCTTCATCAGAGGCATGGACTCATTCCATCATGGAGTGCGGCTCTGCATATAATGTAGCTTTTCCAATTCAATGCCAATTAGAGATTACAAATTTCATAACTGCCATTTCTTATCCACAATGGGTAAGAATGACAGGAACTGAGTTCAACACATGTAGACAGAACCAAGTGATGAAAGTTGTAAACATATTTGGAAAACTGCTCATCTGAGAACTTAACATTAACCTGGGGTAACCTCAGTTTTTAACAAAAACGGTCAAGATGGTGGCCACAATGGTGGAAACTGACATGGATACATAACAGACAAAATTTTAATTGAGTTGTCATAGTCACCATCTTGCCTTTTTAAAAATCATTCTGTGTAGACATCCCTGAAATTGAGACACTGAATATGTTTCTGTTTAACTATTTTGCTCCCACATAATGTAATAACCGCCATTCATTCTTATAAAGATAAAATTACAACTATTGCAACATTATAGAGATATTCCCTCCCTGTTGGGAATCTCGTGGGCTAACAATAAGTAGCTGACCAATGATTTGTGTACATTTCAGCTAAAGGAGAATAGGAAAGAAGCAAGTTACGATCTCGTTTGCTCTGCTCTGCATTCTTAGATGTTCAATGAAATAACATTTTTGGATCCCATCACAGATACATTTGACATCTACAAGTAGTTCTGCAAGCACCCTGTTGTGGGAGAAAATGCCACTGGTGGTGTCAAACTACATCACTCCTGATTAGCTTAGGACAGGACTGTCAAACTCCCAGCCCGCGGGCCGGATATATCACGCGCTGGCCATGCCCATGCCCAGTTTAGTGAAGGGAGGGGGAAAGTCCAGATATATCACATGACAACACCATAATGACATGTGTTTGACACCCCTGCCTTAGGAGAAGGCTCAAAGTATACTTACTTATCTAGACTTTCTGATAATAATTTTTTACTGTTTTCATTTATTCAAATGGGTTGTTTCTATAATGTTTTATGGTTCCTTTTAATTGTATTTTTCTGGTTTCAATGATTCTTCCTCTAATAGCTCAGCTGTCCTGAGGCATTAAGGGAGTGAGCAGCATGAAAATAAACATTGTTTCATTAAGTTTTAAGAATAAAATGTGTATGACAAACACTTTTAAACAATGGGATCTTTAATCAAGAAAATGAGTAGATGAAATAAAACAATAACTCGCAGATGGGAAAATAAGTTTTTAAACTACAAGAGTGAACACGAAACACATGTTGCTATGCATTTGGCTGAGAAAAATCAAGCTATTGCTACTTCAGTTCTCCACATTTTCTCCCTGGTAATTACTTTCCTTCATGTCCCTTTCTCTTCTCAGAATCTCTTTTCAGAGTCAGAGTCCAATTCCATGCTAACAATGAAAGATGCTTATTTACCTCCAAGTAATATATAGCCCCAGCAGAGCTACTTTCCTCATTTCAGCACATCTGTTCATCAACTGATTTTAATGGAGCTTGCTTTTTATATCTAATCCACTGATGAAATGGGGAAGGACATTTTTTTGGATAAACTATTAATGTGTATTATATGTTTGAAGGAAGATTTCAGACCCCAAATGCTTTCTTTGCAGTATTTTTAAGGCAATCACCCTTATGTTGAATAATTAAGATAAACTGGAATCTCTGATCCAAAACTTCTGCAGCACCTACTTTGAGTTTCAATCTCTCACTCATCCCACTCTTTGTGGACTGTTCCATTCCTCATAACAACTCAGAGGACCCCAAACAACTAAAATCCAGGTTACTTAAACCTCCTCCTCCATTTATGTAGCCTTCCTTTCCTGGCTCAAACTTGAGTCTTTGAAAGTGGGGGATGCTTCTTTTACATGACTAAAAACGTAGGAATGTTTACCAGAGCAACATCTGATTCCTCTATATAAGGGGCAGTTTGACAGTGGCTATGGGAATATCTTTCAGCATTGCTCCAAAGCAGGGTTCTTAACATGATTGTTAAATCACTGTGGCTGTTAAGTGAACCATGCAGTCCTTAAGCAAATCCAGCTTCTCCCACTGATTTTGCTTATCAGAAGCCAGCTGGGAAGGTTGAAAATTGTGATCATATGATCCTGGAACATTGCAACTATCATAAATACATGCTGGTCACCAAGCACCTGAATTTTGATCACTTGACTGACTGCAATGATTGTAAGTGTGAGAACTGGTTGTAAGTCTTTTCAGTGCCATTGTAATTTTTAACAGTCCTAAACAAATGGTTGTAAGTCAAGGATTGCCTGTTGTACCCACTTTAGGCAATGCAATGCTTGAAGCCTAAGGGTAGACAATGAATGACAAGTTTATTCTACTACAGAATTTCTACCAATTTATTGAGTATTATGGCCTTAGGGGCCCATACAGTATCTGAGATAAAAGCAAACTTTTTTTTAAGTCTGCAAGATTTGTAATTAGCATACAATAATGTTATAGCTTCTAGGAAAAATCTTAAAACTATTGTTTGTTTTTCCCTGGTGGGGAATATAGTCTATGTTTGGACAAAAAGGAAAATGTGTTATTATTTATGCTTCTGTAGAGGATCATATTGCAATTCTACATAGGTTATTCCCCCATTAAATCATACTAGGCTCAGTTGTAGAATAAGTACATTGATGAGAACTGCTGAATAAATCTTTTAAAAGTTGTTGATGCTACAATCCTGTACAGTGAGATTACAATCTTGTATGATTTTTCTTTTGGTTTATTATATTAACATTGTTTATAAGGCTTTTTTAAAACTTTGAGAGGTTTTTAATGCATGACACTCATCGAAAAATTTTCTATACTGTCTTCTTGCTGCATGCTACAGTAAAAACATCTTTTTCTCCATTATTTTTTGGTTGATTGTGGTCAGTAATCAGTAATCAGGACATACAGAAATTGAAATATTGAAACAATCCTTGGCATGATATTTAAATGATTAGTGTTGTTAGTTGGAATGAAAAAATATTGATCCTTCTTATTTTAATTACCACATTTCCTTTGGATGGGGGTCTGTTCAGGGCTGTTAACTGAGGTAATTACCCTCATTGCACCAGCTTTAAAATGTTCTTGAATGTTGTTCTTTTGGGGTTATTACATTACTATTGTATATGGATTTTTTTTTAAAAAAGGATTGAGATAATACATTTTCCAATATTATACATTTTCTTTTGTTATGTGTTGAGAATCCCATTTTTTACAAAAGATGACATATTTTTTAAAATATCGTAAGTAAAAAATTTAAAATATCAGTAAGTAATATTTCCAATAAGTAATTAAACTGCTAAATTTCCATCAACTTCCATTGGATTGAAGTAACATAACGAACTGCATGACTTTTTTCCCAGCACTTTCCATGTTTTAGGAGAGTGAGCAATAATGATCTTGTCTCTTTTTTATTTCTTCATTGAATGAAAATTGATGATTATTTGATTTTCTCCACAACTGATTGTCTCATTTCAGTTAAGAAGCATAATATTTCTTTTTTCTGAAATGCTGTATTCTTAAAAAAATTGTTACTAGATGGAGAATAAAAAGAATATTCCCACTTAAGAAATATTATGGATATCCTCAGAAACTTGAAGTAAGAAGGAAAAATGGCCATCAGAAGATATTGCTTGAATGTGCCAAGAAAGCTGATAGAGTCATAGACTCCAGTTCCAGGTACTTTTCAGACCTTCAGTTAAAGTTCTTTGCATTGAATGGCAACATAATTCTATTTTTATATATATCTAAAGCACTATTAAAAATGCTTGCATCAGGAAACTTGAACTTTACTGTTACACTTTGATATTACACCTAATATGTAGATGTGCTAAATTCAAACTGGAAAGTTGGACTACTTTTATATTGACATATCAGTAGGTATTGGTATATTTTACTAAATATAGTAAATGCCCCAATATAAAAAGGGGTTACTGTAACCTCTTTATTATTTCTTATAGTAATTACTGATAGTTTTGGTCCAGTCTCTTTCTGTCATAAATATACATTTGAAGCTTATTTTTGATAAGCATCAAAGGAGTGACATGAACTGTGGTGAATATGAGGTCTGAAAAATGCAGGTTGTAAAAAATAAACACAATTTAATGCACAATTTAATCAGAAGAAAAGAACAAAAGGTTTTGCGCTGTAGTATCAGCATTTGTGGACTAGAGTCTGTTTCGTCAAATCCAAACTGTTTTTCCTGGATTTTCAGAATACATTCACATTGGAAGAATAATTACAATCAGTGAAATCAAATACAGAAAGCAGAGAATAACTCCTTTCTTAACAGTGGCCCATTAACTCTGATAATACAAATTTTCTTCCACTGCTGTGTTGAATAATGCAAAGGTGTGATAAAAGAGCAAAAATGGTTCTATTGACATGAGACAGAGTCAAAATCAAAATGAATTATTTCCTTTTTTTTACTAAGAGATAAAATTGAATGCTTTCAAAACTCGAACGTAGTTGTTAAGTTTGAGCATGGGCGAGAAAGAATGGAGACAAGTTTCTGAACGGTGAACTTCAACTCTTTATTTACATCGTGACTTGCTCAATTAATATCAGAAAAAACCCGCCTTATATAGGCAAACCTTGTAACGTTTAACCAATAACAAACTAGGAACGCTAGCTTTTATAACCAATAAGAACTCTCTGTTAAGGGCCAATCGGATTCCCCGGAACGGGCCAATCCGGTCCGGCCACTTAACAGCCAATCAGAAGTGCAGGGCCAGAACCCTGCACTTACTCCAAGCTCACACTTTATTAATTATATTGCATACACAACACCCCTTCCCCCTGGTTCCTTAGTTCAGGGCAGTTACATAGTCCCTTAAATAGGACAGTTGTCTTTTTAGTCTCTTTGATTTTCGTTGTATCGGCTGGTTGCAATCTCGCTGAGGTAGATCGTTGTCTGGCAGTGGGGCTGTCTCTGGTTCAGAGTTCACTTCTACGTCGTTGCCCACATTTTCCTCGATTCCCTGAGGTGCAGATGTTTCTCCCTCTGGCTCCACTTCCTGAGTTTCAATTAAATCATTGTTTCCTTTGAACGGGTTTCCTCGGGCTTCATCTTCTTCCGTACCTCCCCCCCCCCCTCAGTTTGGTCATAGAGGAGTTGCGAATTGGCCGCTGCAAGCCATGACCGTAATTGGTCGATATGCCGTTTCCAAAGTTTATCGTCAAGGCATTGCACAAGGTAGGATCTAGGGCCAGTTACACGTACTACTGTCGCTTCCACCCACAACGGGTCGCCCGATAGGTTTTTTGCATAAACCAGGTCTCCTACCTGGAAGGTGCGACAGCGGCCGCTGGATCCTAGTGGTTTCTCTGGTTCATACGCAGGGTGCAACCGGTCAAGGTGGGAGCGGAGCTTTCGTCCCATTAGCAGTGCAGAGGGAGTTTTGTTGGTGACGCTATGTGGGGTGATTTGTTGCAAAAAGAGGATTTGGTTGACTTTGTCGTCAATGTTGTCGTAGTCTACCTTTTGCAAGGTTTTCTTCACAAATTGAACCATGCGTTCTGCTCGGCCATTGCTTGCAGGGTGCACAGGCGAGGTGAGCGCATGGCGGATGCCCCAGTCAGTGAGATACTGCTCGAATGCTAGTGCAGTAAATTGTGGGCCGTTATCAGATACCAGGATGTCTGGTAATCCGTGGGTTGCAAAGAGTCTGTTTAGAATCTTGATGACCGCCTCGGAGGTCGTAGTTGTCATGCGATGAATTTCGAGCCAATTGGAGTAGGCATCGACGGTAAGCAGGAAGGTGTGGCCCTTGGTTGGCCCCGCGAAGTCCAGGTGAATTCGGGACCAGGGTCCACATGGTGTCTCCCATTCAGTAGGCATGGCTTTTGGTGGGGCGTTGCTGACTTCTTGGCATTTGGGACAAGCTTTAACCCACTGTCCGATTTGCTTGTCAATGCCCGGCCACCATGCGTAGCTTCGTGCAAGGTCTTTCATTCGCACGATGCCGGGGTGGCCATCGTGCAAAGTTCTCAGCAGCGCTTTTCGGAGCCGTTCTGGAATAACGACTCTATCGCCCCAGATGATACAGCCTTTCTGGGAGAAGAGTTCGGTCTGTCGAGTTTTGAATGGTGTGAAGTCATCTGATAACTGGTCCAATGGCCATCTGCATTTTACCCAGCCTAGGACTTGTGCTAGGGTGTGGTCGCGTTTGGTTTCTCTCGCGATATCTCGGGCGGTCAGTGGCGGCGAGTTGAGCGCTTCGATTTGCAACGTGATTACCGTTGGTGCCAGATCGTCGAGAGTCTCTGGAAGCGGTGCTTGGCTCAATGAATCGGTGTGGGGAATGGCTTTCCCCGGGCGGTATTGCAGCCGATAGTTATAAGCAGCTAAGAATTCTGACCATCGGGTCATCCTAGGGGATAATATGTAGGGAGTTGGCTATTATCCCCAACAAAGGCTTGTGGTCAGTCACAACAGTAAAAACCCTACCATACACGTATTCGTGAAATCTTTTCACAGCTGAGACAATTGCGAGGGCTTCTTTATCAATTTGTCCATATTTCCGCTCTGTTTTTGAAAGAGTCTTTGAAAAATATGCAAAAGGGGCTTCGTTCCCATTAGGCAGTACATGGCTCAAAATGGCGCCCACCCCAAAAGGTGATGCATCACAGGTTATAACTAACGGCAAAGTCTCGTTATACTGCATGAGTACAGAGTCAGAAGTGAGCAGTTTTTTAACATTTCGGAACGCCTGTTCTTCACGGTAACCCCATAACCAATTTGCTCTTTTATCTAACAGTCGGTGTAATGGTTCAGCGACAGTTGCTTTGTGCGGTAAAAATACATTATAAAAATTGATGAGGCCTAGGAACGCCTGGAGATCGGCCTTGTTTCGTGGCCTGGGAGCATTTTTGATCGCTTTTAATTTACTTTCGGTAGGGTGAATGCCCTGGCTATCAATCAGGTACCCTAAAAACTCAACACTGTCAGTACACAATTTACATTTGTTTTTTTTAACCTTAAGACCGGCTTCTTGGAATTTTTTTAGGACTGATTTTAACCGGTCCTGTAAGATTTTTTTTTGTAGGGGCTGCAATTAATACATCGTCAAAATAGGGGACCACGCACTTAATCCCTTGCAATAACCTTTCCATAAGGCTCTGAAAAATCCCCGGGGCTACACTTACTCCGAATTGCAGCCGGGTACATTTAAAGGCACCTCGGTGCGTCACAATAGTTTGGGCCTGTGCTGTTTTTTCATCTACTGGTAACTGCTGATATGCCTGAGCTAAATCCAATTTAGCGAAAACTTTCCCGCCCCCCAGGGAATGGAGGAGGTGCTGCACCACCGGAACTGGATATGCGTTCTGCTGCAGGGCGTGGTTCAAAGTGGCCCGGTAGTCCCCACAAATTCGGATTGACCTGTCTGGCTTAATGGGTGTTACAATAGGGGTTTCCCACGGGGAGTGATCGATGGGCTCCAACACCCCCTGAGCTATCAGTTTGTCGAGTTGTTCGTCGATTTTCGATTTTAAGGCAAACGGAACTCGACGGGGCTTTAGGCGAATGGGAGCTATTTTTGGATCAAAGCTGAATGAGATCGGGGTCCCCTTGTACTCGCCTAAGCTGTCCGTGAAGATGTCCCTGAATTCAGAAATAAGGTCTTCCTCCCAGTCACAGCCACCGACTCGGTTTACGCCGGCCACTTCAATGCCGAGTGGCACGAACCATTGGAGGCCCAGTAGGCTAGGCCTATCTCTATCAATGACCGTTAAAGGTAAGTATGCTGTGTGCTTCTTGAAGGAGACTCAGACTCGGCAGGACCTGACGACGGGGATTCAATTCCCTTGGTAGTCCTTGAGGATGAGGCGTTGGAAACGAAGATCTTGGCGTTGAATTGTGGGGATGAGTTGCTTGAGTGTCTTCCAAGACACCATCGAGAGGGACAATCCCGAGTCGATCTCCATGTGGCAAGGCTGGTTCTCGATGGCTACCGTGACTCGGATTTTCTTAGTGTCCAAGGCTGAGGCGTGACTGATAGTAATAGTATGGTGAGCCTCTTCTCTTTGCAAAGCTCGATTTCTGTAGGAGTGGTTTACTGGCTCTCGCCTTACAGGACAGTTTCCTGTCGATTGGCGATAGTTAGCCCCTTTTGAGGCCTGGCTGGGTCTTGGCAAGCTGCGGCAGACCCGTCCGATGTGGCCTCGTTTCCCGCACTCATGGCAGAGTGCGTCGCGGAATTTGCATTCGGATCTGGCATGGTTGGCTCCATAGCCAGCGCAAGGGCGTAAGGGCTTCGGGTGAAGGGCGTAAGGGCGTAAGGACTTTGGGTGAGGGTCCCGGTCGGACCGCAGTCGATGGACCCCTTCTTCGTCGCTGTCTGACGACGAAGAGAGGTCCTCGTGGTGCGTTGTCACGAGCTGCCCTTCTGAACTAGGTAAGATTTCGCTGGCTGGTGGTGGTACCGGAGTGCGGTTTCAGCGTAGTTGTGCAGCCGACTTCTTGGTTGCTTCCACTGCAGTAGCTTCGGCGATGGCGTCAGCAAGGCTCATGTCACCTTTCGCCATCAGCTTGCTTTGGACGCCTGGCGCATCTAATCCCAGAACTATGCAATCTCTTAGTGCTTCTTCAAGATCAGTGAATCCGCAGAGGCCTCCCAAATTTCGGAGGTCTGCTATGAAGTCGCCACGCTTTCTTCTTTTCGCTGGCTTCTTTGATAAAACTCATGGCATCTCACGAGCGTAGGCACAGTTGGAGCGTAGTGGTCTCGCAGGATAGGTTCGAGGTCATCCCAATCCATGGCCTTCACTTCTCGGGGTTTGGCAAGTGCTTTAGCCATCTTAAATACGGTTGGACTGCAATGCATTAGGAGCACCACCCGTTTCTTTCCTGGTGTGGCGTCCTTTAAATTGTTCGTCTCTAGGAACATTTGGAAGCGATCCATGTAGGACTCCCAGTCCTCTTGGGTTGGATCGAATGGAGCGGTTGGTATGATGCCACCGGACATGGTTCCGTTGTTGGCGTTGTCTGTCATGTGCTCAGTGTTCTTCGAAGGTTCGTTGGTTCAGATGTCTCCAAATCCCATCCTCGTTGACAGTGTTAAGTTTGAGCATGGGCGAGAAAGAATGGAGACAAGTTTCTGAATGGTGAACTTCAGCTCTTTATTTACATCGTGACTTGCTCATTTAATATCAGAAAAAACCCGCCTTATATAGGCAAACCTTGTAACGTTTAACCAATAACAAACTAGGAACGCTAGCTTTTATAACCAATAAGAACTCTCTGTTAAGGGACAATCGGATTCCCGGGAACGGGCCAATCCGGTCCGGCCATTTAACAGCCAATCAGAAGTGTAGGGCCAGAATCCTGCACTTACTCCAAGCTCACACTTTATTAATTATATTGCATACACAACAGTAGTATTGTCAAAGTTGAAATACTATGCTTATTTACCAAGATGTAGGTCCCAGTGGATTCAATAGGGGTTATTTTGGAGTTGATTTATATGGGAAATCATCAATTTTATGCTTCCCAAGAATTCTGATAGAATTGTAGCATGTTTATTTTTTTTAATATGTACCTCACTTGATCTTCAGTAGGCGTTTTATATGGAAAACCTAAATGCACAAATTACACAAATAAAATATATTCTTCCATGTGATATAAACAGTTGCTCTGGCCACAATCTTAGATCTTACACAAACATATACATGCCAAATTTCCATAACTGAAGCATCCCAAATACTCTTATGGAAAGGAAAGCAAAATCTTACAAATATTTATTTGTTTGTTTGTTTGTTTATCTTGTGAGCCTCCTCAATCACTGCTGAATCCAAGCTGCAAACATTGCTTCCTAGCAAAGGTTAAAACAATACACAGTAAATATTAATAATGAATATCTTGATGCACCACAAAAACAATCTCACACATAAGCAAGCACTACCACAGGAGGGCCATTTTCATCCAAATTATGAAAGCTCCCTGAATATTGCAAATCTGAAAGTATGATTTTTGTGCTTTCTCTTTTATAGCCTGAGAAACTGTTGCTCTTCCCACTGTCCAGCTGAAGGTTACACTGTCTCTTATCTAACCATTCCTTAGGCAGCATCTCTTTAGAATAGAATATATGAGTAGAATAGAATATTCTTTATTGGCCAAGTCTGATTGGACAACCAAGGAATTTGTCTCCAGTGTATAACTTCTCAGTGTATACAAACAAGCAAGTAATATGATCATAAGATATCAATAGGAGAAGTAATGGGAAAAATAAGGATAATAATACCACAGCCATACAACATGGGTAAATACCCTTAGGCATAAGATGGTGCTGTGGGAATTAGGTGTTTAGAAGAATGATGGCATGGGTGGGAGGAAATTGTCTTTGTGTCTATTTGTTTTGGCATGCTGTGCCCTATAGTGGCAATCTGAGAGAAGGAGTTGAAACAGTTTATGTCCAGGATGTGACAGATGAGACTTATTTTCTATAGATATTTTCTTCCTCTTATCTTCCTAGGTCTTTTCCAAATATCTGACTGAAATGTTTGAATCCAGTTACTGGCTGTTCATCTGCGGTAAATATTTTTTAGTGTTAGGCAATCTTATGATATTGCCTGTATTACTCTCATGGATTCTGAATATAAATTATGGCTGGGTGATATTTTGGCAAATATCTATTCTGTTTTCTTGTATAATTTAAAATGGCCAATTGAACAATTTGGTAAATTTTCAAAATAAGGATTCATTGGGAAAAATTTAATTTACTTCCTTTGGGATCTGGTCAATTGATAAATGTAAGATATTGGGATCTGTACACAACATATTGAATATTTAGGATTATATAAAACAAAAGTATATAAAAATGTGGAAATTAATATCTTTCAAATAAGATTGTACTGATATTAATAGATGGCTTATAATTCTATTGTGAGATTGTTATTAAAATGAATATTATCCTCAAATGATTTATATTTTAAAATGCATTCTTATGTTATTTCCAAATAGACATTTTATTCAGATCAATACACTACTGAGGAAATGTAAATGGGAAGATAGACCACCACGAATTTCATCAGCTAAAATGAGATTATCTTTTAATGAAGGAGATTTTAATTTACCAGACTTTCAAATATATCATTGGGCATTTATTTATAATCTATGTGTATATGGGATAAGAATTTAACTGTACATCATTCTTTATGGGCTTTATTGGAAAGTTATTATTTATTTTGGTTAAGATCTTGGCAATTACTTTGATTATCATGTAGCAAAAAGATTTTCATTTCCTGACTTGCAAGCAAGCTACTTATTTTTATGCTCATGAAAAGATACCTTATTGGAAGAATTTTACATATTAAATCACAGATGCTTTTAAACCACACTTGTGGATTCACACAAGCAGGCTAGTTCAGGCCAGTACGAATCCCAGCCAGAATGGTACTATCTTGATCAATGGCTTCATTTCATTCATTATTCAAAGCTGCATTCTCATATATTGGCTTTGGCTTAATATGTGGTGTGAACAAAGTTATGGCAGTTTCTATGGTTACATAAGAATAAACAACTTTTTTTTCTAGTTATGAGCTGCAGTTATGTTTTGCTGTTTGTCTTTCAAGAATTACAGGGAATGTGGCAATGAGCCTCTTTTTGGAAGCTGGAAGATTGCACAGAAAATGTACATTAAACTTCACAGGTTCTTAGCACACTTTTTAAGCGTTTAATTTATAAGTAAAAGATGAAAAATACCATTAACAAAGATATCCACCAAATTTGTGCTGCCATTTTTCAATCACTTTTTTCCTATGCAAACCAGGAAATCCTGGAGAAAAAAGAGATTGCAAAATTGAGTGTACAAATTATCCACCCCTGTTTAATATATTATGTAAACGGTACCCAACTAACTGTGGCTTGATCAACAAACGTTGGCTTGGTTTCTATTCATGAATCTATACAAAATACCATGTATATCCTGTATATAATAGGAAATGTATATCATAGGAAATATAAATATAGGCAGTCCTCATTATCAACCGCTTCATTTAATGACTGATCTCAGTTACACAGTTAATGAGCCTTTTTTTTTTTTTTCTAGTAGTTAAGATACAAGATGAGAAAACAGGAAGCATGGAGTTCAAGTCTCGCCTTAGCCAACCTAAAGCTGTTTGGGTGACCTTGGACTGATCAGTCTCTTTCAGCCCAACTCACCTCACAGGATTTTTGTTATGGGGAAAATAGGAGGAGGAAAGTGTGTTGAGTATGTCCTCCACCTTATGTTGTTTATAAAAATAATAAAGGCCAGAATACAAACATACAAATAATATTTATATTATTTATAAATAATAGTGTGACCAATCCCTATATATATGACCTTAAGATCTTAAGTGCAGTCATAGCTTCACTTAGTGAGTGTTTTGTTTAACAACTGAGTTGTCAGTCTCAACTGTGGTGACTAAAGACCAACAAGACCAAGGAGCTTATAGTGGACTATAGAAGGAACACATCAGACATCCAGCCCTTGCTTATCAATGGAGAACAAGTGGAGTAAGTGGCCAGTGTCAAGTTTCTGGGTGTTCCCATAAAAAAGGACCTCACCTGGGGTGCTCACATTGCAACCCTGGTCAAAAAGGCCCAGCAGAAATTATACCACCTGAGACTTCTCAGAAAACAACAACTGAATGAAAAACTGCTGGTGACCTTCTACCGCTGCACCATAGAGAGTATTTTAACTTACTGCACCTCTGTATGTTTTGCCAATGGCACAGTGACAGATAAGAAAGCATTCCAAAGGGTTAACATCACTGCACAGAAGACCATTGGATGCCCTCTCCCCTCTTTGGAAGAGCTTTATATCTCCCGCTACCTTAAGAAAGTTCAAAACATTCTCAAAGATCCACCTCATCCTGGGCACCCTTTCTTTGAACTATTATCACCTGCAGACGGTACAGAATAATAAAAACAAGGACAAATAGGCTGAAAAACAGCTTCTATCCCAGAGCAATAATTCTATTGAATTCTACTGTATAGTGCAGTATTGGTGCATTGTCGGGGGGTTTCGGTTCAATGTCTGGAGAGTGAAGGATGTGTGTTTGTGTTTATTTTCATGGTCATGGTCATGATGTACACTGAAGTGAGTGTTTGATTTCATTGTACGAGGTGCAATGACAATAAAGTAAACTAAATGCTAAATGAGGACTACCTGTAAATCTCACTTTCATGTTTATGAAACAATATCTGTAGGAAGCAACAGTTGGGGGTGAAAAACACTTGTGCCAGTTCCAAGTATAGAGGACCATATACCGTATCTATAAACTATAAGAAGCTACACAAATGAATTTGCCGTAAGTGTAATTTTCTCTGTCATCTGGGTCTCAGATTTTGGCTAGAATTCTAGCATTTCAGAAAAACAGAGCTTATCAGAATGTTAAAATAATAAAATTTGCTTTGTCTCATTATGTCTTTGCTGAACAAAGTTTGCCAATAAGTTCCCAACTTTTCAGCTATGAACGCCTTATTTTTAAAAAAGAAACACTGAGATAAATACTGCATAGCATTTGAAAAGTGAATTAGTAAGGAACATGCTGGTTGCCTGCTGATTTGATATTTTATTGGAAGTAATCATTCTAAAACAAGTTCAAAGTAATGGAAACACATAAAACTGTGTGGAATGGCAAAGGCCGATGTATCCTTTTTCTTTTAAAAAAAAAATAAACATGACTTCATAAACATTATAGGTTTACATTCTATAGATTCCAATACATTTTTTTCCATATGTAACTTCTTTTGGAAAAATGCTGACAGCAATATTCATCTGTTTTAATTGAAGTTTAATTAAATTTTAATTTAGGTAACATAATACTACCTCTTTCTTTACTTCCAGTTACATAGTGAAATATATTATATGGATGAGTTTGATGCTGATTTTAACTGCTTATATAACTTGATTCAACACAACATTAATGCCAAGGTTGGCTTCAGACTGAAAGGAACACCTGATGAAAAGTTGTAAAATGTAGTGTTTCAACTTCTCACAATACCAGGATTGTGCTTATATCATTGTGTAACTCAGCTTTTTAAGATCCGCGTATTGTTTTGGACGCTACTTGTTTTTGCCAATTTCTAAATTGGGATATGTTTAATTTTTCCATGTATTCAATATTCAATCAATATTCACATACAACTCAAATGTATCAGTGTGTGATGAAGCTTTCCCAAGGAAACATGAAGTTCTACCTTAAAATGGTAGCCATGAGTAAATTGAGAAGAAATAAAGAAACATTATAAATAAAATCTGGCTTTAGTAATATATATTACTATATATATATTTATATATATATATATATATATATATATATATATATATATATATATATATATATATATATATATATATATATATATTTGTTTTCTGAGGTTCAGAACACAGCCAAATCCCCAACCAATGAGAACACACCCCCTCCCAATCAGAACACAGCCAAGCCCCCACCCAATCAAGTCACACCCCCACTAGCAGTTAAAAGGAAGAAGCAGCTGCAAGCTCACATCACTCTGAGAAGCACAGAGCTGAAGACCAAGCCTGAAGATGATGAATGAGACTTCATTGAAATGTTGCCTAGATACTTCCAATCTTACGTGGGAGAAAACCCGAATAACCAAAGATACACACACACACACATATATACGTGTGTGTGTGTGTGTCTATATATCTATATCTATATCTATATCTATATCTATATCTATATCTATATCTATATCTATATCTATATCTATATCTATATCTATATCTATATCTATCTATCTATCTATCTATCTATCTATCTATCTATCTATCTATCTATCTATATATCAGAATGTACAGTATTTTGAACATATAGAAGCTCTAATCTTCTGTAACCAAGACAACAGTTTTAGGCATTTCTATCCTTTAAACAAAGAGAACAATAAAGCAAAGAATATAAGGCATTTGTTTCAAGTGAAACATAAGTGGGAACTTTTTTCCATGGTGAAAAAGTAACTCGCTTTTCCTACCACTTTCAACATTACATCTTTGTAACAGTTTTGATATTCCTTAATTATAGGTCAAGAAAGCTTACTGAGGCAACCTGCCTTTTAAAATACAAACAAGATTAATTGCATGGTTCCTACATAAAATGAACCACCAGCAGGTTAACAACAAAGGTGTTTTTCTTGAGAAGTCCCTGGATTAAAAAGAGTGTGTTTGAGAGAGACAAAGTTGAACTGTTACAGGAAGCAGAACAGCTGCCAAATTACTATGCCTGTGAGCATCACCCTCATTATTAGACTAAATGAATACCCCCCAACCTTGCCCTTTCATCCTCTTCCAGGCACAAGGAAAAGCAGAAGAGAGAGAGAGAGAAAAAAAAATGTACAAAGAAATCTCTCTGAAGTTTGGAATGCACCCTGCTTGTTTGAAGACTTGATTTATACCTGACACCTTTCTCTAAGCTTGTTGTTGAGACTCGCCTTGGTTTCAAATCAACCGCAGACTGACTGCTTGAAGTACTTCATCTGATGACGACCACAGAAGCTAGGAAAAATGCACAAGACCCGGATAACTTTTCAGGTTAGGAAAAGGTGTGTGTGGCAAAATAAATGGAAGGGGAGGAATTGGGTCCCTAACTCAGCTCATAAGTACCATGAATTTGGATAAAAGAAAGGTAAACAGAACATGCAAAGAAAAGATATACCACAGGAAGGCAATGGTAGCAGGAATGAAATGCAAGGAGCCCACAAACTAACTTTCTTTCTTTTGTTCTTTCTTTCTATCCATCTATCATCATTATGATGATCTGTCTTCATTATTTTATGAATAACTCAAGGCAACAAACACATCCAACCCAAATTCCTCTTCGTCTTTTCCTCACAACAATAACTCTGTGAGATAGGTTGAGCTGAGAAAGAGTAACAGGCTGGCTTTCATGGCTAAGGGAGTTGAACTCGGTTACATGCTTTCTAGGCTGGTGCCTTAATAACTAAACCAAACTGACTCTCATTGAACACAGAGCTGTCAATTTTGGCAAATATAAAGAGTTAAAAAGAATGGCTGCAATTGGGCACGCTCTAGAAACTGTGAGGAATAATAAATTGCATTGTGTGGTTCATTCTTATTTTATGACAAAACAAATGTATGCTATTGTGGCTTTATCCAAATGCTGCCTTTTGGATTATAACTCCCATCAGTCACTACAACCTTACATCCCAGTTGGTGATATTGAAATCTGGAGATGCAACAATCTGCAGACAATATTTTGCAGTAATTCTATAGCTATTGAGAAGAGAACTTTGCATTTCAAACCACACATTTGATCTATTTCATAGAGGTCCATACTGTTCCACCTTGGACTATCCCAATCATCCCCACATGCAGCTAATGTCTGACCCATGGCATGTCAAGTGCAGATTTTGCCAAGAGTTTTAGATCACTGTGACCCATGAGGTTGACTCTGTTCAGAAGTGGAGCCAATTTCTTCCTGGTTCATCTGTGTTGTTTCTGAAATCACAGTAACAAATTAACAGTCATATCATTTAGTTCTGTACTTTTTCAGACGCTTCAGACTATAAGACTCACATTAGCTTTAGAGGAGGAAAACAAGGGGAAAAATCTGCCTTTGCCTCCCAGCATCCATCTATTATTCATCAGGCTAGCATCCTTGCAGCAAACAGCCTGGTTAGCTTCAGCACATTATCACAGCCCCAGCATGTGGCTTGTCAGGGTTCCACTCTGTTACACCCACCACTGGTGAACTGGAGTCTTCGCTGCCGAGCAGCTGATTGGCAGTTTGATCGGCCTCCTGGAATACTGCTGTTCTAGGCAGTGGGGATCACTATTGCCACTGCCTATCGCTGCCCATTCGCCACTGCCCATTCAACGCCTACCCATTTTCTACAGCCTGTTCACCACCACCTGTGTGCCACCGATCACCACCCATTGGTGGTGAACAGGCAGCAGCAAACAGGTGCTGTTGAAAGGACGAGCGGTGAACAGGTGGCAATAGGGGCAGCAGCAGTGGCAATCCCCACTGCCTAGAACAGCTGATCAGCAGTACGTTGGGAGGCAGATCCAACCACCAATCAGCTGTTTGGCAGCAAAGGCTCCAGAATTCTCCAGCACTGCACCAAGCCCCCTCCCCCACCACAATATTCGCTCTATAAGATGCACAGACATTTCCACCGATTTTTGGGAGGGGAAGTGCATCTTATAGTGTGTGAAAAATAGTGTGAAAAATACAGTAGTTATTGGAACAAATGTTCAAAATCCAGTGATGTGAAATGCTCTAGATATGTAGACTTGGGGATTCTTCCCTTTAAGAGTGCTGTAGTAGTCTTGGTCTTTGGAAGATAATTTTCCTTTTATTATCAAAGAAATAGAAGTCCTTGACATAATGAAAGTTATTTCAAGGACAAGTGACTTTCAAGATATCCATGGAACTGATTCCCAATAGCCAACATTTCAAAAACCAGGCAAAGTTTCAGCAAACCAAACTAAACATAAAATAGCCTTCTCCTCAGGGAAGAGTTTCCCTCAAAGTACGAACTGAATATGGTAACAATTGATATTTCTCACTGGATAGGGATAAGCATTTATTAACATTTGATCATTTCACATGGTGGAATGCCCTGAAGACAGCAGCTACAGAATAATATCCTTATAAACATGGGCTGCTAGGATTACTTTTTGTGGCATAGAAAAAGATAAGCTGCCTTATTACTAGTCCAGGAGAACAGCTTTGTATTACCATTCTTATTAGCTAGGCTGGGAAATTAATCCATCCATCCATCAATCCAGAAAGGTTCTATAATGCTGCCAAGAAAGCAGCATGCCATCAGGGACATGAGTGCATCTATAGCAATCTTTACCTTTCTCAATGGAAAGACATTTTCAAAAGAATTAGAATACACTTTATTGTAGATCCTCTCCTGTACTTTTGTCGCTATTCTTTTTTAGCATGATGGTGATTTAGAGTTAAGGACTATTTCACTTTAGAAGAAATAAACCAAAAATGCTTTGCATAACATGATAGCAGAAAGTAGAATTGAAAATTGAAAATCTGGGTCTCATCAAGTGAAAAGTGTATTTAAAATATAGTCCTCTGCACATAGTCTTAGAATAAGTCCCATTTAACCTAAGAGGATATTATTTTTTAAGTGGACATGCATAAAACTGCATGTGAAACTTGGAATGTTCTTAGTTCTTAGTATCTTCATAAAGACTAAACAGTGAGGTTATAGAATCTGTAATTGAATCAAAGGTGGTATTCAGCAGATTCTGATCAGTTCTGGAGAACCTGTAGGGGAAATTTTGACTAGTTTGGAGAACCGGCAAATACCACCTCTGACTGGAGATTTTACAGTATCCTTCCCCTGCCATGCCCACCAAGCCACGCCCACAGAACCGGTAGTAAAAAAATTTGAATCCCACCACTGAGTTGAATAGAATTTTGCAAATATCACTTTTTTATGCCTGTGATCCCTAGTTTTCAGTTTTAGACACTATTCTAGAAATAAGACTCACTGACCTCAGATGGAAGTCGACATGGATATGTTTGTGCACTGAATGGGGAGATCTTAATGTTGTGGTTTGCTGGCAGCCTGTGCAGATGGCAGCGGAATCGGACAGTGGGGAAGAATGGGGACCAGTCCGGGAGTCTGGGGAAGACTCAGAAAGAATCCTGCGTCCAATGGGGCCAGGACCATCTGGGAGTTGCATGCTGACTCCAGAGCTCCAGAGTCTGGCAGCAGCGAGGCAAAGGAATAAGGGGAGTCTGTTCCCAGTGCGCGTGTGCGCAGAGCTACTAGAAGGCAAAAGCAACTGAGACAAAAGGGGCAACTCAGAAGTAAGGCTTGGAGGTGATTGCCCCTCCGCTAAGGTATAAAGGAGGTGCAAAGGTAGAGAAATCTTTGCAGGAAGCAAAGTTGTTCACTCTGTTTGGATTAAACCTTGAAGCTCTGTATGGACTTTGTACTTCGGTTGTTGTTGTTTTCAGTTAATTTGGCACTGTAGTTGTTGGCAGCAGTTCAAAGGAGATAAAGGTGTCTGCTTATCTCAAGGGACTGTTTGGGACTCATTACAGGCTAGGAATGAACATAATTCCCAGCATTGAAATAAAACTGGAGTTATTTTGAGCAAGCATGTGCTTAATTACAGTCTCAGGAAACCTTGGTCAGAACATTTAATTCCAAAACATTCATTTATAAAACTAGCTAAAGAAAAACTTTAACTCTAATTAATCTGGTAGCCCGGGTAGTGATCAGAGACCACCACAATAAATCAGGTAAATCAAATATTGAAGGAGACTACATTTCTTTTTCAACTGAACTTTAAACAGAGGATGGCTTGCTAAAAGTCTGATGATGAATGAGGCCCAATATGCTGAGATCTGGGTTGGGCTATAAGAAATTACACAGCTAGCTGGAAACAAGGAACTAGATGCAGTCTGGATTATGAATATTTACACAAAGTTCTGAGCTTTTGGACTGGGTTATATTGGGTTATATAAGAATATTAATTTAGCATATCTCTCCCTGCTCAGTTAAGCTACTAAAAGGACAAGGCTAAACACTTTCCTCCTAAGTAAGCCACATTCCCCCAGGAACCAAGTAGACTGAGTAGGCTTCTTTTAAAAGTGTGGGAAGATAAAATAAAAGATAGAAAATTAAAAACCAGAATCAACAAAGCCAGAGATATCACCTCACCACCTTTTTTCTAGTCATGCATGTCTATTACACTTTGGAACCAGTACTGTGATCCTACCTTAGTCACTACTGGTTCAGTGGGTGATTTCATGCGCACCAGAGCTGATATTCAGCAAGTTCTGACCAGTTCTGGAGAATTGGTAGCAGAAATTTTGAGTGGTTCAGAGAACCAGCAAATACCTCCTCTGACTGGAGATTTTACACTATCCTTCCCCTGCCACGCCCACCAAGCCACGCCCACAGAACCAGTAGTAAAAAAAATTGAATCCCACCACTGGCATGCATCCCCCCTAATGTACACATACCTAAACAAAACAGCCAGCTGAGAGGATGAAGAAACGAAAAGCTAAGAGTGGCCCACCCACTCTCCCATGTGCTTTTTGGTCTTCTATCTTCTCAGCTGATTGTCAGAGAGTTTTTTTTCCTCCTCTCAGCTGATTGGAGGCTTTTGGAATTGGTAGTGATTTTTACTACTGGTTCAGTTGAACTGGTTCAAATTGGTGGCATACCCCCACTGTTTGGAACCCAATATGGTGAATAATGCATTCAAAAGAGAATACAATAACTTTTCAAGAATATTGTGATATCAGAAAAACATTTTAAAACAGGTTGCATGGATATTGCCCAAACTAGACATAGTTTGGATTCAACATGGTGATCCAGAAGCAGACAGATTTGACTTGAACTATACCAGAAGCTGTTACTAATACTGTTAGGTCCTGGGCAAGGGCGCAAGGAACGGAGACGAGACATCGAACGGTGACTTCAATTGTTTATTATCAAGAAAGAACAGAGCAAATACTTGGGCAGCAGCAGCTCTTTTATAGAGCTGGCTGCTGTCAAAACAACCAATGGTTTGAGTCTACCGCTTTCAAAAGCGTCCAATCAGGGGGGGCCGTTAACAGCCAATCAGACTGGCCAAAAACGACCAATCACGACTCACTATTTACAGGCCAATGAGGAGTGCAGGATTACAAGCCTGCTGTAAAGTAAAGCTGTTAGGGTTGTATCGCTGCGTTGGCTTAGTCCATAACAAATACAGAAGTACATAATGGCTATGGCTACTTGCATCTATTTTTTCACAAAGTGCAATCCAGTTGGCAGGCAGAGAGGTTGGCACCTCTGGAGGTGATGAAGTTGTTCAATTCTAGAGAATAAATACAAAGATTTGGAAGTGGATCCTTTTTCAGTTTTTGATATGGGAAGTGTCAGAATTGTCAAAATGATATAATCTATCAAAACAGTAAGACTGAACTTTTTTCTATTCTATACCTACAATCTTTTCTCCCATTGTATACCTATAAAGGAGAGTTATGCTAGATTTTGCAAAATGACCAGACCCACTTCGCAGAAAAAATATGATATGAATTGCCAGTATTCATCTCAAAAGCACTGATTAAGAATAAAGCGGCCTATACAATTGATATGTGATGTATTCAGTGAAACAAGTAAGCTAAAATAAATCCAACTGTACCCAATTTTGGCTATGAAAACAATCTTTCTGTCAAATACATTCCACATATGGGAGAAATTCTAATTATAGGATACAATTTTTTTATTGTCATCTAGCATCCAAATGAAACTTGAGAAATGTTAGCTTTCAAAACTAACACAGCATTATTTCAGCAAGCATTAGCTAACCACCCGAAACAAAGATAACTCCATGCTCTTTGCATTCCAAATGATGCTGATGTGAAAAGAGCTACAGAATTCTTAGTGATCTAAACATAATTGTTAGAATGCAACAGATAATATGATACTACACTTCCTCTTTTGCTATTACTTTTATGTATGAACTTGAAAATAATATTTTTGCTTCTGAGCCAGAACAGATCAGCATTGGTTTTAATTACCCAGCAACAGGTTATGATACCTTTCTCAGCTTATATTCCTCCAAGGCCTAGATGAAGAATGCAGGAAAATAGCAATTTTCAGCTGCAACTCTGCTGTTCTGTGGTGTTGTAATATTTGCAGTTATATGAAAAGCTACAGGGTGTGTGTGTGTGTGTGTATACATACATACATACATACATGCATGCATGCATACATACATACATACATACATACACAAACTCAGAGCCAAACCAAAACCCAGAACGTCACATCACAGCCAGCCGCTCAGGATATCACATCACAAAACTCAGGAGGTTACACCACAAAACCTCAGGATGTTACAACACAACCAACGATCCAGGAGATTACAGCACAAGACCCAGGATGTCACAACAATAGAACTCAGAAGGTCATCACACAACCCATTACCAAGGTTATTACAACACAGGAGGCTGATAGACACACAACCAATACCTCAGCCACACATGTTCTTACGAAAAAGCCAACCAATCTGCAAACATCACCTCCATCAACCAATCAAGAAATGACAACACAGCCAACCTCCCCACCAATATTTATAGAGAGACGGCAGCTCTGATCACACTTTGCTCACACAAGCACGAAGCCGAAAGCACCAGCCTGAAGATGGTGAGTGGGACCTCATTGGAACGTTGAGTCCCAGCCACAAGTCCCAACTCGAGTCCCAGCGATGAAAACCAACACCAGACCCGAAACAACACGGGACACCACTGCCAATCCCCCTCATCAGACCCAGGCCCAAACCCATAATAAACGAAGGACAACCACCATCCAGAAACCAGACCACGGCTGCTTCACCAGCTGTCACACACCCCGTCCCCAAAACCAAACAAGCTGACAGAAGCCAAGAACACAGACACAGACCCCAAACTCAAAGCCAGACTAAAACCCAGAATGCTATATCATGGCCACCCACTCAGGATATCACATCAGAAAACTCAGGAAATTACACCACAAGAACTCAAGAAGTTGCAACACAGCAAATGATCCAGGATATCACAGCACAAGACCAAGGATACCACAGCAATAAATCTCACAAGGTCATCACACAACCCATTACCCAAGCCTTTACAACACAGGAGGCTAATGGAAGAGATCAAAACACAAATGACCCAGGAGTTTACAACGCAGGACCCAGGATACCACAACAAAAGAACTCACAAGCCCATCACGCAACCCATTACCCAAGTCATTAAAAATGGAAAAAAGATCACTACAAAACAAACGACCCAGGAGATTACACCACAATATTCAGGATATCTCCACAACAAAACTCACAAGGTCATCACACAGCCCATTATACCAATATCAACTCCATCAACCAATCAAGAGGCAGCAGTGCAGCCAACCAGCCCAGTATTTGTAGAGAGACGGCAGCTCCGATCACACACTGCTTGCACTGGCACGAAGCCGAAAGCACCAGCATGAGGATGGTGAGTGGGACCTCGCCGAAACATTATCAAGATACGTACATGTACATGTATATATATATGGTATTCAACTTTGTTCGAATATTTTCCCACATCATTATAATTGTGCTTTTAAAGTTGTAGCAACGTTTTGGCAGAATCTCATCTGCTTCTGTATTGTAATATATATAAATAATAATATATAATATATAATATATAATATAATATATAATATATAATATATAATATATAATATATAATAAATATATAATAAATATATAATATATAATATATAATATATAATATATAATATATAATATATAATATATAATATATAATATATAATATATAATATATAATATATAATATATAATATATAATATAAATATGTATATATATTTTCTTAAGTTTTCGCAGGTACTTACATGTGTGGCATTCAGCTTTGTTCGGGTATTTTCCCACGTCATAGTAGTGGTGCTTTTAAAGTTGTAGCAACGTTTCAGCAGAATCTCATCTGCCATCATCAGGCTTCTGTATAGTGTTCGTCTGTGAGTTAGACTTTTACAGTGGTTTCAGATTTAAATTTGGGGCAGCCTATTGCTGTGCCAGAATGGTTTTTTCTTCATCCTGATTGGTTGAGAGTCTTGGTCTGTGTTTATTGGTCTTGGAGTTTGCTGTGTTCTGCTTCTAATATCTTCTGTCTGTTTTTTTTTTTTGACTCTTTTTGTATCTTGATTGGCTGGCAACATTGTGTTACTTTATTGGAGGCCTTTAGTGCAGCTTGGCTTTGGGTAAATGGACGGCTATCATCAGTTAGAAAGCTGGGTTTCATCTGGGTGCCTGGTTGGGGTGTGTTTGAGATGGAGGTATCAGGGGGGATCTGTGCCCAGGTGTTTGCCTGGCTTGTGGTGTGGAGATTTTTTTGTTTGTGAGTGCAGGCTTCCAAATGATTGACAGTCTGGTGGAATCATCTCTTCTGTTCATGCTTTCTGGTCTTTTTTCAATCTCTATGGCTTCTCTGATGATTCTGTGGCTGGGATTTTCTATAGTGGCTAGGGTTTTGGTGCCATTGAAGTTGATGCTATGACCTGTGGCTTCCATGTGTTGGACTGGTGAGGAAGTGTGTTCCAGCTTTTTGACTGCATTTTTGTGTTCATCCAGGCGGGTGCTTATTCTTCTATTGGTCTGTCCAATGTATGTGGCTGGGCATGATGCACAGGGGACTTCGTATATGCCTTGGTTTTCCAGGTCAATTTTGTCTTTGGGGTTTCTGAGGATGGCTGCTATTTTTCTGTCTGTTTTGAAGGCAGTCTTGATGTGGTGTCTGTATAGTATCTTACTAATTTTGTCTGTAGTGCCTCTTATGTAGGGCAGGACAGCTGTTCCATGGGTCTGTTCATCTTCTGGGTCTCTATTATGTCTCAGTGTGTTTTTGTGGATCAAGTTGGAGATTTTGCTTTTGTGGAAGCCATTGGCTGTCAATATTTTAGTCAGGTTGCATAGTTCAGTCTTAATGTGTGTCTTGTCTGCCAGGCGTTTGGTTCGAGTAATTAGTGTTTTAGCCACGGAGTTCATCTGTGCTGGGTGGTGGTGGGATTGGGCATTGAGGTAGCAGTTGGTGTGTGTTTTCTTCTGGTATATGGTGTGTCCTAGTGTGCCATCTGTTTTTTTGTAGATTAGTACATCTAGGAATGGTAGTTGTTTGTTTGTTTCTGTTTCCATGGTGAACTTGATTTTGGGGTGTGTGCTGTTTAGGTGTGTAAGGAAATTGTTTAGGTTTTCTTGTCCATGGGGCCAAATCACGAATGTGTCATCGATATATCTTAACCATAGTTTGGGTTTGAGGATGGCATTGGCATCTGTCATTGTCACCTGTCATTGCAAACCTGTTCATGGAAGAATTCGAATCCAGAGCCAACCCCCCAACCAATCAGAACACAGCCAAACTCCCAACCAATGAGAACACATCCCTACTCAATCAGAACACAGCCAAGCCCCCACCCAATCAAGTCACACCCCCACTAGCAGTTAAAAGGAAGAAGCAGCTGCAAGCTCACATCACTCTGAGAAGCACAGAGCTGAAGACCAAGCCTGATGATGATGAATGAGACTTCATCGAAAAGTTGCCTAGATACTTCTAATCTTACGCAGGAGAAAACCCGAATAACCAAAGATCCACATACAAATACCCACGAGAACCTCAGAAAACACACACACACACACACACACACACACACATATATATATATATATGGCATTCAGCTTTGTTCGGGTATTTTCGCACGTCATTGTAGTTGTGCTTTTAAAGTTGTAGCAACGTTTCGGCAGAATCTCATCTGCCATCATCAGGTTTCTACAATGACGTGGGAAAATACCCGAACAAAGCTGAATGCCATACATGTAAAAACCCGCGAAAAAAGTGTTCGGTTTTGGCGATAGTTCTGGTATTTTTAAAGTCAATCTCATGTCCTGTGGCTTTGAGGTGTTGGAGCAGGGAAGAGGTCGGTTCTTCCTTTGTCAGTGAGTTCTTGTGTTCTTCAATGCGTGCACTTATTCTTCTGTTAGTTTGTCCAATGTAGTGGTGGTGCAGGCAGTGCCAGGGATTTCGTATACTCCTTGATTTTCTAACTCGATTTTGTTCTTAGGGTTTCTTAGAATGGTGGATATCTTTCTGTTTGTGCAGAATGCTGTCTTAATGTTGTGTTTTTGGAGGATCTTGCTGATTTTGTCTGTAGTGCCTTTTATATATGGGAGGAGGGCTTTGCCATTCTCTTGTTCTCTGTCTTGGATTTTGGTTGGGGTTTCTTTATGGATTAGGTGGGTGATCTTCTTTCTTTGGAATCCATTGGCTGCCAGCACGCCGGTGAGAGTGTGTAGTTCGGTCTCTAGGTGTTGTTTGTCGGCTAAGCATTTTGTTCTGGAGATGAGTGTCTCGGCTACGGAATTGATCTGTACTGGGTGGTGGTGTGAGAGTGCATGTAGATAGCGGTTTGTATGTGTTTTCTTCTGGTAGATGGTGTGTCCTAGGGAGCCATTGGATTTTTTGTATACTAAGACATCTAGGAAGGGAAGTTGGTTGTTAGCTTCTGTTTCCATGTTGAATTGTATTTGGGGGTGTAGGCTGTTGAGGTGTGTGAGGAAGTCATTCAGTTTTTCTTTCCCGTGTGGCCAGATTATGAAAGTGTCATCTACGTATCTGAGCCAGAGTTTGGGTTTGTGATCATATTTTTCTAGAGCTTGTGTTTCAAAGTGTTCCATGTAGAGGTTAGCGATGACAGGTGAGAGGGGTGATCTCATGGGTGCTCCTTCTATTTGTTTGTATTTTTGTCCGTTGTAGGTGAAGTATGTATTGGATAGGCAGTGGTTGGTCAGATCTAGGATGTGCTTGGGGGGGTTGTATTTGTTTTGGATGGCTGTCAAGGCGTCTTTTATTGGCACTTGGGTGAAGAGGGATATGACATCGAAGCTCACTAGTAGGTCACTGGGTTGTAAGTTTTGTTTCTTTATGATCTCAATGAACTGGAATGAGTTTCTTACGTGTGAGTTGATGGATTCTGCATAGGGCTGTAGTTGTTTAGCGAGAAATTTGGCTAGGTTTTGTAGAGTGAGCCTATGGAGCTGACTATTGGTCTAAGTGGGGTTCCTTCTTTGTGTATCTTGGGGAGACCATAAAGTTTAGGGCATCTGGATGATTTCTCTCTGGGTATGATTCTTTGCTGGATTTCTTCACTGATGGGGGAGGCTTTTATTTTGGATCTGGTGGTTTTTTCTAGGTAGGTGGTGGGGTCTGTGTTTAGGGGTTTGTATGTGGGGTCTTGGAGTAGGTTGGTTAACTTGGATTGGTAGTCAGATGTGTTCATAACCACTGTCGTGTTGCCCTTGTCTGCTGGTAGGATTATTATGCTGGTGTCTTCTTTCAGGTTAAGTAGTGCAGTTTGTTCTTCTTTGGATAAGTTGCTTTTGGGTGGTTTGCTAGTGCAGAGGATGTTGGTGATTTCGAGTCTGATTCTATTAGCATCATTAGGTTGTTTTTGGACAGGCTGGTTTCAACTCCGCATATGATGGTTTCTGTGGGGATGTGTTTGGGAGCGACAGCAAAGTTGAATCCTTTAGAAAGGACCTTGGTTTCAGCTTCATTGAGGATCTTGTCTGAGATGTAGTGCACTGTTTGTTTCATGTGTGGCTGTGAGGGGGGAGGAGTTGGTTTCTGGTGTTGTAGTTTTCTGAGTTTGTTGGTGTGTGTGTCTGTCTTGAGGGTGGTCTATGTTTCGGCTCTCCAGACAGCAAGCTGTTTGGATTTGTCCCAAAGTAAGGGTGAATCTTGTTGCTGAGTCTGAGGTGAAATGTGAGGAGATCTTTGTTGATTTGGTCTAGGAGAAATCTTTTTGTGTGAAGTTCATTTCTAATTAGGGCCAATTCTGTTCTTTTTAGGATGCGTTTGGGGGCTGCTGTGTTGGTGTGGAATTTCAATTGGAAGCTTGTGGGAATTAAATTTTGATCTCAGCAGTTGCATAGGAATGGGAGGTCACACAAAATGGAAGCTCTTTGGACTTCAAGTTTTTCATAAGTCCTGGTCACATGGTGGGTTTCCTCCCCGTAGAGGTGCAATATTTGTTTTCTGAGGGTCTCACGGGTATTTGTATGTGGATATTTGGTTATTCAGGTTTTCTCCCGTGTAAGATTGGAAGTATCTAGGCAACGTTTCGATGAAATCTCATTCATCATCTTCAGGCTTGGTCTTCAGCTCGGTGCTTCTCAGAATGATGTGGGCTTGCAGCTGCTTCTTCCTTTTAACTGCTAGTGGGGGTGTGACTTGATTGGGTGGGGGCTTGGCTGTGTTCTGATTGGGTGGGGGTGTGTTCTCATTGGTTGGGGGTTTGGCTGTGTTCTGATTGGTTGGGGGGTTGGCTGTGTTCTGATTGGCTGGAGGCGTGTTCTGTTTAGGTGGGGGCTTGGTTGTGCTCAGGTTAGTCTTAGTTGCTGGGGGATTTGAGCTGGTGAGCTGTGATCTTGCTGTTTGGCTTCGAGTTCGTGGTCGTGCTGCATCTTCATGGTGGGGGTCAGTTCACTTCATGTATGGCTCAGAGGGGTTTGAAGTGGGTAGTGATGCAGCGGCAGTGCAGATTCTGGTCCATGGTCATGTCTCATCTTCTGTGTGGGTGTGAGTCTGCTTTCTACGTGGAAGTGTGGTGGTGGCATCTTGTGTGGCTCTCAGGGATGTGGGTCTGGTGTCATTCTTCATGTTAGGTACTTGTCTGTTCATGAGGGCAGGTTTCCAAATGGCTGGTAGGCAGGAGGTATCATCTCGTTTATTCATGCTGTGTGGGCGTTTTTCTATCTCTATGGCTTCTCTGATTATTCTGCTGCTAAAGTGTTCGGTTTTGGCGATAGTTCTGGTATTTTTAAAGTCAATCTCATGTCCTGTGGCTTTGAGGTGTTGGAGCAGGGAAGAGGTCGGTTCTTCCTTTTTCATTGAGTTCTTGTGTTCTTCAATGCGTGCACTTATTCTTCTGTTAGTTTGTCCAATGTATGTGGTGGTGCAGGCAGTGCCAGGGATTTCGTATACTCCTTGATTTTCTAACTCGATTTTGTCCTTAGGGTTTCTTAGGATGGTGGATATCTTTCTGTTTGTGCAGAATGCTGTCTTAATGTTGTGTTTTTGGAGGATCTTGCTGATTTTGTCTGTAGTGCCTTTTATATATGGGAGGAGGGCTTTGCCATTCTCTTGTTCTCTGTCTTGGATTTTGGTTGGGGTTTCTTTTTGGATTAGGTGGGTGATCTTCTTTCTTTGGAATCCATTGGCTGTCAGCACGCCGGTGAGAGTGTGTAGTTCGGTCTCTAGGTGTTGTTCGTCGGCTAAGCATTTTGTTCTGGAGATGAGTGTCTCGGCTATGGAATTGATCTGTGCTGGGTGGTGGTGTGAGAGTGCGTGTAGATAACGGTTTGTATGTGTTTTCTTCTGGTAGATGATGTGTCCTAGGGAGCCATTGGATTTTTTGTATACCAAGACATCTAGGAAGGGAAGTTGGTTGTTAGCTTATATATATATATTATGTGTATTCTTAATGCCTCTGCTTTGACAAACACAGAAAATAATGGCTTTCTTTTTAATCATTGATTTTATGCAGATGGAGAGAAGAAAAAGTACCTTCCTTTTTTTTTTAGCAAATTCCCCTAAAGAGGAAGGGTGGCATATTTGCCAAAATAAAGGAATTTACTCTCAGTCACCAGGTGATTGAGAACCAAAATGGAAGGTCTGATCTGGTGCCTCTGGCCCATGTAGCATAATGCTTAGTTACAGAGTCCTGACTGTTGTGCCTTCTGAACATACTTCACCTAACCCTCAAGCAATATACTTATGATGTCCTGAGAGACTTTGAGGAGAACTGATAAGATCATCTTACATGAGGCAATTTACCAGTGGATAATTCAGGATGACCCTCTTTTTCTTCAGCGCAAGGGAGAAGATACTATGTTCATGCCATTAATCAAGCCACATCCTGCACCCATCCCACTCTACAATGTTTTATTCTTGTTTTAGAAGACATATCACAGAGTAGATTAGCAGATTATGTGGTCCGATAGAAGACAGTTGGAGTTGATTTCACCATTTGTCATCTTTGAAGAGCGCTCTTGACCTGTGGGAAAAAAATTTCTCTCCAGCAACATCCACTATTTCCTTGAGGCTATCCTGTTCAAAACAATCAATTTATTTTTGCTAGGGATTTGTTGATGGGTGTTCTAGAGAGGTGGGCAATGTAATTCTCTTCTCCTATTGGCAATTAATACTGTGGATTGTACTATCCATTTGAAATCTTGGGGGAGCTGTGATCTGGAAGATCTGTTTTGCTGACATTCTACTCTTACTTCTTTGGCTATTCTTTGTATGTGGCGCAGGGAGGTATCTGCTAGACCCCTTGAGAATATTCTCCAGAGTTCCACCCAGAGTTCTAAATTGTATGATAGCTATATGAAGCCATATGGGAAGGTTTCAGGGGTAGGCTTCAAAAATTTTAGCAAAGAGTTCTCTGCCCGGTTGCTGGGTAGGCATGGCCCTAGTAGGCCTGGTCTAGTTGGCCTCCTGCACTGCAACAGGGAGGCATGTTTTTGCCCTCCCTGGGCTCCAGAGGCTCTCTAGAATCCCAAAATGGGCCCATTTCTGGTCTTCCCAAACTTCTGGGAGGCCCGTTTTTCACCCTCTTCCAGCCTCCATGTGTGCCCTGCACTTACCAAAATGGACCACCTGGGGAGGAGAGGGGTGGGTGGGGCCAGACAGGAGTGGGATTTGGCGATTCTCTGAACTGCACAGAATCTTAGCTGGGGACTCTCCCGAGCCCCTGAGAACCTCCAGCAGCCCGGGAAGATTTGTATTCAATTGATGCTAGGATGCAATGATACTCAGATGCTAATGATATGCTAATGATACAAGTCATGGGTTGAATGTTTTGTGAACCTAGCTTCTAGGCCAGAGGTGGTACTCAGCAGGTTCTGACCAGTTCTAGAAAATTGGTGGTGGAAATTTTGAGTAGTCAAATACCACCTTTGACTGGCCCCGCCCCCAACTATTCTCTGCCTCCAGAATCCCAGCTGATTGGCTGGGTGTTCTTTTGTTGTCCTGAACAGGAGAACGGAGCTGGAAAGCAGGTTAGTGGGGTGGGGAGGGAATGGGATTTTGCAGTAACCTTCCCCCAGGAGTGGGGAGGGAATGGGGATTTTGCAGTATCTTTCCTCTGCCATGCCCACCAAGCCACACCCACCAAGTGATACCACAGCCCATCAAGCTGCAACCAAAGAACCAGTAGTAAAAAAATTTGAATCCCACCACTGTTCTAGGCCATAAGAGGTTAGATTTGGAAGAATAAGATGAAACTGAGTTTGAATTTAAAAAAAAAAATTTCTTACGATTGCTGCAATATGCTTTTTCAGATGGAATCTCCCTTCCCTTTAACTGGGACAGGGGATCATTAGTTCTTCAGGGAGGACCACGGCAGGATATAGATAATATATGAACTACTGGATCTTGATTATTATAGGCCATGATGTGCTGGAGTTAGCTTATACCAACTCATGATAGTTGGTTGTTTTTCTGCAATTTTTCAAGTTAATTGAGAGAAGAGCTGTGATAATATGCCAGGCACATCCATCAGTTGTTCCATGGCTAGTGGTATGGTGCGACATTACAAATGGAACTGGCAGAGCCACTTCTTCAATATGTACCAACACACCACTATTTATAAAGTAATTTAAAACAGAAAGCCCGGCAGAGATTGTCTGTCTTCCATCTTATATTTCAAGTGACATTTAATTAAATCCATAAATATTCAAAAACTTTTTATGATCTACTGTAAACATTTTGCCAATGAAGTAATTGTTATCATACTAGTTAAAATTCTGGAGACATAGGAAAATTATATGCTGTTAATCTATATGGTATTGCTTACACTTTGTGCCAAGAAATGTAAGGGAAGAATGCATTCTTTTTTTAATCCAGGTACATTGTAGGTAGTTTTCAAAATAAATATGTTTTTCATTTTCTTTTTCATTTCCAAATGATAGAATAAGTGCATTTATTATGGGAAGATGATTTGCATTAATAAAACTTTTGGAGGAAGTGTCTGTAGAGCTTGGCAGTTATGAAGCTAGCCAGACCTTTAAGGTCTGTAAAATCTGATAGGCATGCTGATGCAAGTGTCCTAAATTATAGTTATCTTCACTTCTGCAACAATCAAAATAATGAGTACTTATTATGGGTATTCCTGGTCATTCTCGTCCTACATGACGAAAGAAAGTGCAAAGAATGCAATCAATCATGCCAAGTTTTCTGTGCTATTATTGGTCCTATAGTAACAAAACAAAACAAAAAAACAAAACCAATTTCACTCAAAACTAAAGCAATAAGCAAACAACCCTTGTCTGACAGTTTACAGAAACAAAACAAAACAAATCAGAAGGGCTTATATGAGGGGAAACTATTTGAGAAAGATTTAGTTATAAAAATATGAACTTTGCATTGAAATCTCTCAAAGGCTTTCAGGTTCCTTAGCTACCATTCCTTTATTGCATTAAAAAAATACCTTACAGAACTGTGAAAATGGAATGATCATGTCAGCAATGAATTATCTTGGCAATACCTAGATGCATGGGTGCATGTTGTTATGGCAGCTTGAATAGGGAAGATAAATTTTAAGCTACATGCAAATATAAGCTCCAGGAAGAGAATGCTGAAACTCCAAGACAGTATTGCTGTCCTAAGGCCAAGACCAAAAAAAAAGTGAAGCAATGGGAATCTCACCAATAGGAAAACAGATCAGCCATAATGTTTGCAATTTTTTAAAAATGCCAGCATTATAGCAGTTTGAAATAAATTACAGCTGGGTCCAAAATAAATTGACTAACGTCTCCCAAACTACATTGACAGATCAATTAGGGTTCAAAACTGATCCCAAAGTGGATCTGATAATACTGATGTGAAAGTGTTCTCCAAGTATTATTCACCTTAACTGGAGATGCTAAAGACTGAACCTTCTCTATGTAAAGTTAATTTTGGCTTGAGATCTGATGTGGTCCTTGACTGACAATTCTTGCTATATCTTACTGAGATGTCTTGCTTGCTGCTGTATTTAGTTTTAACATATCTCTTTTTGAACTACATAATCTATGACAATCAAGGCAATCTTCCTTGGAAGAAGAATACTTCTTTCACACGCTATTATAATGTTAAGTGCTAACTTTACAAAACTGTACCTTAGCAACTGTCACTTTATATTTTGCATTTTTGACTTGAATTCAGAAATCCCAGGGTAAAATAAACATAGATCTTTCACAGATTCTGAAAAATACTTCACATAAGATTTGGAATGTTTTCATTCATAATATATAAAGAAGGAAAAGACTTAGCTAATTGTATATATGTGTGTGTGTGAGAGAGAGAGAGAATTAGAATTTAGAATTATTTCAAACTCAGTAAAAAAATTATTGGTACCAAAATTGGCAAGGAAAACAGCGAAAATGTCTTCTACAGGTAGACTTTTTTTTTTCCAAATGCCAAAACTTGTGCATGCATTTCTGAGAGAATTTGGTATATTTTATTTTTTAATTTATTAAACTGATATGCTACCTATCTCATTAAATATATACAAATACTTTCCCGAATAGTATATATTTTCCATATATCATCATATGAAGAGAGACTTTTTCATAATTCTCATTCTTTAATGTCCCTCGGTTAGTGTCATCTGAGGGAACAGTTCTGGGGTATGAATTGCTATCTTTCATGTTGAATCTTACTTTTTCAGGGTTCAAGTCTTCCGATAGAGTGATATAACACTTCAATAATTTAAGCCTTAGGCCATTGAGAAATACATTTCTTATTAAAAGCCATGGGGATATAGGCTCCAGTATGCTTGAGAGAGACAACTGTAATCTGCGGAAATCAGTAAGCATTTGGCAGTGACTTCAATGAATCTGGCCACTTTGCAAGAAAAAATTATACCCTGCAGAGAAACATATACTTCTGTAAGCGTAAACAAAGAAAAAATTGACTGGCTTTGCAGGATTTGCCAGTAGATACTTGCATTTTAAAAATCATTACCAATAGGTGGTATAGAGATATTACATATTGGATCCTAAATGTCTTGTCTTGTTTTTTATGGCAGGGATTGATTTCAAATAATTTTGGATAGCTATTGACAAAAGCAACACAATGTTTATTTTGTGATTTATTTGAAAAACAATATACAAGTAAAAACAATACCTTAGCTAAAAGGCTGCAAAGACTTTATATCAGCTTTTGAGCTTTTTCTTTTACCAATAATGTGTAGCTGAATGTAACACAAAAGTAATGTAAGCATATTATTAGGATAAATCTGATCTTGGTATCAACAAGATGATGCCCTTCAGATGAAATCCTGGTTCGATACAACTACTAATACCAAGATATTAAACTCTTAAATATCTACCCAATTTCTGTGACAAGCGAGAGAACACTCAACTCCTTTCAACTCCCTGAATGCAATTCCTCACATTATATATACTGAGAAATATATTTGTCTGCTGCAATTCAGTTCCAGACATTTCAGAAACACTGTGACAAAAAATTGTTGCTACTTCTTTTTTTGAACTTGAATGAAAAACTTTCAAAAATACATTGTTATTACTTTTAAATTGAAATAAATGAAACATACAAGGAATCCTCCCTCATATTACATCTTCAGTCTCCCTTTTATTGCTTTATTTAACTGAATGCCATCTTTATCAGTAAGAGCAATCTCTAATGAAACAAAAAAGCCAAACATGAATTTAGCTTGTTGATTTTTCTGAAAGACTCAGATACAAAATGTATTTATTTATTTATCAAACTTATTAACTGTCCATTTCCCTGACCAAAAGACTCTGTTATATTTACAAAAATCAAAAGTTCATTGAAATCAATGCCCATCAAAAGGACTTTGTGTTGTATTAATCTGCCCCAGAAATTAAGATAACTATTCATAGGACTTCTGAAATCTTAGTTCATGCAGAAAATCAAGGCTGCCTTGTATTAAAGAATCCATTCATGTTTCAAAGTTTTTAGTCTTGTTTTCTGCCATCTTGAGAATTTGTATATCTGTTTTTCAAAGACGCAGGCAGGATATGGAATCTACATCATTAATAATGATACATTTCCCATTCCCACTATCACCTTGTATGTAGCCATCTCTAAAGAATGGTGGATGTGATCTTCTTGCTTTATAATACTTTCCTTTTGAACAAGAAGAGAAGAAAACTACATTTAACCTTACTATGTCTTTTCATCAACTGAAACCTGGAGGACTAAGGTTTGTTACAAATAACAAGTTTCATTAATTTTAGTAAATTTACTAAAAACATAACCAATTCAAAAATTTAGTTTTCTCTCAGCTTTAGTACCAGTCACACTGACCCCTTATGAGTTGAGGCAATGATTAGGTTCAATATTACCCTGAAGTTACGTTTGTTCTGTTTGTTTTAATTGCATGAAGGAAAGAATTATTACAGGTGTCATTCTCATATCAGGAGAATTACTTAGTATGCTATTTCGACTTGTAAGAACATAATGCTTCATGTAAATTTAGCAAGTACGTGCTTTTCACCTAATAAACCTTTAGTCTTCTAAATTAGAAGAATGACACCCATAATAACATCAACCGCAAAACTGCCAATTGCAGGCAACTAAAAATAATTAACAGTGTTTTGTTTAGATGTGGAATCCCCTGGAAGCAATTCAGCAGAATGTGATTTTTAGTACCAGATGTCACATTCTCAAAATTGATGGCCTGGTCCTAAAATCTGCTGTACCAAAATAATAATTTATTAGGATTATTTTGTATAAGACAGGTGGCTATAAATAAGTTTTCCAAATAAACAAATACATTTAATTTTAGTTCTTAAATCAAATTAGTTTTTGTTCTCTGCCTACCTGTTCTTGGAGTCTAAGTCTAACTCATTCAAGATCCACATTCAACTTTGTGATTCAAAAATATATGTCACCCCTGAAATATGGAATGTTTCCAAGTAGAGTGTCATGCCTTTGTCGGAATCTGATTCAGAGGGGGAGGCTGAGCAGCTGACAGGGAGCGGAAGCGTGACTCCATTGGCTGTGGAAAAAATGGGGGAAGGGCAGAGTCTGGCTGGGCAGAGCAGGGGAGAGGTAGAACAAGGGAGAGGGAATTTGGAGGAAGACCTGGGCCCACTTCCTCTTCATCCTAGGGCACGCAGGGAGGAATGGAGAAGGGAGCAACGTGAATTGCATGGCTTACGGAGGAGGAAAGGGCCCTGATTCCCTTCATTAGCTGCAGCTGGGAACACAGTATTTTTTTTAAAAAGCTGCGCACAGCAATTTGTTGGAAGCAAATCGTGAATTATCTGTTACTGTTATCTGGGTTCCTGGTATCTTCCCAACTGTGTGTGTTTTGCTGGGCTTTCAAGTCTGCAATTCCTTATCCTGCCCTGTCAAGTTAATTGCTGCAGCATGGATTGTGTGGATTTTTATTTAAAGTTTGTATGTACTTTGTTTTTGGACTGAATTGTCCACTTAAAGACTGTTCTTGGGAGAGTTTTTTCTCCTGTCGAAGGTAACCTGGACATTGGGGGCAAAGTTGGAAGTATTAAAGGGACTCTTTTTACTTATGTGACTGTGTTACCTTTGTGCCCCACGTCATCACATAGAGCAAACTCCTCCAACTGCTTATCATAAAAGACATGACTTCTCTACCAACATTCCTATGATCCAATTTTGTCCCTCAACTTAGGACAAAATATTTTTCAATCCCTTTTAAGTTTTTACTTTTAAGAAGCCCCATTTATATTTATTATTCCTTGAGAAGATGCACACAAAAAAAAAAAAAACTTTTTGACCACACCCACGTGTCTACTTGACCATATGAGAAAAAAATATGATGCTTGCACAATACAGAGGGGTTCATTTTGGAGATTCAGCAGAAGCCAACTTGCGAGAATGAGTAGCCAACATAATTGGAGAGAATTCCTACTGTGAACATGACAAGACTAGGTTTCCCACTCCCTGAAACTGCTTCAGTGTTTCTTTTTCTTGAAACATTTGAACATCTTACAAGAGTAATTAGCCAAATCTGAATCTCAGAATGAACGAGGAAAGAGTCAGAAACACCAAAGACTTTAATTTAAGTCACAGTTCTTCGCTTGGGAATCCAGGAAACATCTGCATCTAATGTGTTCAATGGTGGATGGGCAGTTCTTCCATCCTGTCCTGAACCAGTGCTCTGATGGTCATCTTTGGATATTAGCGTTACTCTGCCCAATGGTGCATTTAGCATTTAGAAGGCAAGATGGATCCCATACACACTCCTTTGTGAACTCCAGGCCCAAGTTTCCTAATTTCAATATCACTATAACCCCCTACTCTTTCTTTTTTTCCTTTCTCCAAAGGGCCTCTAGGCAAGAAAAGCTGGAAGAAGAAAGGGTAGAACCAGGGGCGGGATGCTACCGGTTCTGCCTGGCTCTATAGAACTGGTAGCTCTGAAGAGCAGCAGCCCCCAAACCCAGGGGTGGGCAAACTATGGCCCGCGGGCCACATCCAACCCATTGGTCTTTTTAATCCGGCCCGCCAAAGATTGCTACAGAATTAAGGTTTGATGTGAATGATTGAATGATTGCATTCATCATTTGATTTTGACTTGTAATGACAGGCACTTTGACACCAGGTGGCGGCCCATCTGTCAAATTTTAAATGCCAATGAGGCCCCCGAGCCAAAAAGTTTGCCCACCCCTGCTCAAACCGGTTATGTGTTTGCTGCTGTTTGACCCACCACCTGCCCGGGCATTTACCTGCCCTTTATTTCCTGCTTTTTCAACCCCAGCTGCTTTGCATGGCACAGCTGAAGTTGAAAAAGCAGGGAAATAGAGGCTTTTCAAATGCTGCGCACCTGCGCACAGCACTTTTCAGCTCTCTGGGTGCAAAACGTAGTCACCGAAAGTCCGGTAGTTGAATCCCACCTCTGGTTAGGCCACTCTGCCAAATGTGTATGGAAGATCTCCTGATTAGTATCACTGACTTTGTTCTGGCTGTTAAAACATGCACAGAAATGGGTTACAAAAGGGTAAATTTCATTTAGTCCTGATATTTTGACTGTTTCCTTGTACTACAATGCTTAAAAGACATTTAAGCCATTTCTTTTTGTTGTTGCTGCTGTCATTTCTAAAGTTCATAGCTTCAGGCAGAAAAAAACATCCTATTTTTCACAATTTCAAAGCCTTCATTTAAAGTTAACATTTCACTGCTTTTAATATCTCTACCACCCCCTCACCAATGCAGAGGCCTACAATGATCTTGGTCTGCTACAGATGTCTTCCTGTTCTTTCTGCCAAATCTGAAATTGCCATAAAACTTGAAAAGAACTTGAAGTTGTCACTGCATGAAAAATGGTATTTTCAGGGAGGGGTGTTAAATATCAGCCATATCCTTTTAACTGCTTAACTTTAATATTGTTTCATAAATGAACTTCTTTACCCCAAACCTTACCTCAAAGCTTCCGCTGGGTAAAAGGTAAAATAAAATACAGTGGTGTATTTCAGCCTGATCTATGTTCTTTATCAACAATAAAACTGCAAAAGCAACAACAAAAGAATAATTGCCTGGTTCCATTTCAGTTATGGTCCCTACCCCATTATCTTTTAAAAAAACAAAATGAACCTTATGTTGTAAAGATATGGAATCTAATCTCTACTAGAAAGACAAAAAATAAAGGGTGCAGTTCTAAAGAAAGTGAAATCTCTGAACATTTATGTTTCTAAATTGTTCTTTGACCCTCTGGGACGATTATTTGAGGATATGATTATAAACATGAATAATAGGCCTATTCACACATCTAAATACTTGCTCACTAGAGAATAACTTCCACTGAATATCTTGAAGTTTCCACCTGAATTTAATATAAATGGGAATGTGCTCTCCATAGATGTATATGCAATAACAAACACTATGAAAAACACAAATGATGAAGTTAAAATTGCTATTATTAGTGATAGTACAGTCTATGCTACAAATGAAAAGATCAAAGGCAATTTCTTGAACCACAGAATAAAATGTAGTAAGGAAGGGTTAGGAAGAAGACTATGAGGTCATTAAGTCTAACCTGATGTTCAGTGCAAGAATCCAATTAAGGCATCCTTGACAGATGGCTGTCTAGCTTCTTCTTGAACACAGCTGATAAAGGGGAGCAAGCAGCCTGTCACCTCCTACATAATCAGTTCCAACACTAAACTCTTCTTACTGTTAATAAGGTTTTCTAACATTCATTCAGAATCTGCTGCCCTGTAAATGAAATCCATCATTTTGGGTCCTGCACTCTAGAATCTCATCTCTTTCTGCAATAAAATAAAAAGGGCAGCTTTCCCATGTGATCAGTAATGATCTTGCCTAATTTGAAATTAACTGGAAATTGCTAGTTTGTTCCAACTGACAACATTCTATACTTTATTTTTATCAGTAAACCTTCTGATTCCACTTCTTATATGCTCTGTGTTTAGCAGTCAAAATCCACCACCTTCACACACACTCAAATGTGCTTTCCTTGCTGTTATCCATCATTTTCATTTATTTTATATATTTCATTTATTTTATAAATGAACATCAGAACAACTCTGGATAACTTGTAAATTAAAAGAAAGAAACATCATAATACGAAGAAATATAATAGTCACCCAGAAGGAACAATAAAATCTTTTTCTCCAATACAGTCTCCAATTTAAAGGGCCCCAAAGTCGAAACCTGAAAGCAGAGCCAGATTTTAAAAGCCTGTTTAAAGATAGACAGAATCCTGGGTGCAAAGAAGTGACTTTCCATTCTTTTTTTCATTTTTATATCTTCCTCTCTTCCTTCCTCTCTTGATACCATAAAAATCAAACAAACAATAAATAAAAATTTGTGTTGGTGCACCCTGATTGTCGTGCTGATTGTCTTCTAGGATTGTATATGGTTATATTCTACCCATTCCATGCTCTTTTTAGACCCAATGTTATGTAGGAGAGTAGACCTCTATTTTATTTAAATAGACTGCCAAGATTAAATAACTGGACATTATTGGCAGCGCTGGGAGCTGAATGCAGTTCGTCTCAGATCCAGCTGGCAGTCTGATAGATCACTCACTTTGTGGGATATTTTATATAACAATTCCTGTTTAATCCCCAGTCTCTTCTCAACAATTGTAGAATGCCTCAGAGATGACTTTGGAAAAACTATGCAGAATTGTTTTCTCTTTTTCACGTAGGCTTAACAGGTGATTTTGTTTCCATAACTGTTTCTGTATAGTTTCTCCAAAACAATCTCTTTGGCTCTCTACAAAAATAAACTGATTGCCTAATGGCAAAGTGTCTCCATGAGAGTAGCTTCATATATATGTTAAAAACATGGTTAGTGATGACCAGGCACCTGACTTATGCCATTTAATTTCTATGTCAATAACATTGTTCAGGTTTTTGCAAAATGTGATTCTACTGTCCAACTCCCACCCTTTTATATGTGATGGTGCCATCACAACATCAAGTATGCCTTCAGTGAAGATTTCAAGGGCTAACAATATACTGTAGTCGCGCACCAAAAAGTGAAATTTACTGTATTAAAAATAAAAGCAGTGGTATTCATTCATTAGTTATCACAATCATCATTCTATAACTAGAAAAACATTGACAACCAAATCAAATAGATCACAATGTTTCAATATCTCGGTATCAATGTCCAGTCTTCTGCTTCCCAGAAACATGAAGCCTGTGAATTTGCAACATAGCCTATCAATGCAATAATCAGATCTGCAAATTTTACGAGCAACAACTTTGTGCCTGCAGCAGACACTTTATTTAAAGCTGAAGTGTTATGTCTTCTAATTTTGCACTTAACTCGTTCAGAAGTTAACCCAGTTTAAATGAATGAGAGCCATGCTCAATCTTATCCACTCACAGAAGATTCATTGCTCGGCTGTAACTCCAATTGTCACCTGCATGAAATTTTGCTCGAAGAAATACTGAAAAAAACAACAGTTTCAGACTGAGTCTCTGGTCCAACTTATCTTGGTACTTTCCTCCTGAAAAAACTGCGTAGTATTGTGTATTAGGGTTATCAACCCACTCTCTACTTATGTTGTGCCCACATAAAGCTAGAAGTTAGTGATAGAAGTTAAGCAGAGAGGCTGATAGCTACAAAACAACGGATCAGAAAACTTTTATTATTGCTTCATGAACTTTAGCACCCATTTTACATCATCATTTTTCTAATTAATTTATAATGTAAACTCATTTATTATTAAATCATATAAATTTATAATATTATCTCCGCTTCCCCTAGAACAGGGGTGTCCAACCTTGGTAACGTTAAGCCTGGAGGACTTCAACTCCCAGAATTCCTCAGCCAGCTGGCTGGGGAATTCTGGGAGTTGAAGTCCTTCAGGCTTAACGTTACCAAGGTTGGACACCCCTGGCCTGGAAGGTCATTCATATCAGTAAGATATGATGCTCTATTTTAAAGTGTTGAAAGCAAGAGTCAGTGATATCCCCTCCCAGGAACATATACTTGTATCCTTAGAGAAGCTGAATCACTTCCACATGTTTTTTTAAACTGCTCTCTGCGCATTGTCTGATATGTAGAACTAATGGCTTTTCTTTCTAGCAGATGCAGCATATGAAATGATCCCAGCCAAAAACTGTGTGTGCTTCCTACTAAGGAATCTGTCTATTGAAACCTCTGCAAAAATATCAGCCTAAAAACAAATTTTGTATCACGCGGGTTGGCTTGTGATATCGGTGTTTTGTTTTATATAGTCTTTATTTTCTGTATATTGTCCTTATGTTTATTGTAATTTCTTTGTTTGATTGTTCTAATCAATGTTGAGATTCAAGCAGCATTCAAGTGTAATTTATTACAGATAGTCCTTGACTGTTAACTGGTCATTTAGTGACCATTTGAAGTTACAATTCCTCCCAAAAGGTACTTATGACTTGATTCCGAAGGTACCCCAGCCACCCTCACCTCTATGGTCATGCGACTGCATGTTGGATGCTTGGCAACTAACCTGCATGATTTATTTATTTACCACCTTTATTATTTTTACAAATAACACACATATACTCCTTCCTCCTCCTATTTTCCTTAACGTCTATTTTCCTCAATCCTGGGATGCAGATTGGTTGAAAGAGAATGACCAACACAAAATCATTCCATTGACTTTTATGGCTAAGGCAGGACCTGAACTCCCAATCTCTCACTTTGTAGCCTGCTGCCTTAATGACTAAACCAAACTGGCTCTCCAATAATCTCCAAGTACAGACTTGGTTCCAAAGTTCTGACAGCTACCACCCCTTCTGTGGTCATGTGACAGCATGTTAGGTGCTTAGCAACTAGGTCTGTAAGGGGTGTGCATAAGTGCACAATCATGCCTACTGTCCCTGTCCTATTGTCCCCATTTATTCGTACCTATTTCCTGTATTCCTACTCATGTTTATACTTATACCTATTATCTTATAAGCGATTGACAAATCAAATAAATAAAAATAAAATTTACAGCTGTTTGCAGCATCCAGGGTCTACATTTTATGATAGTTTTGCTGAAAACTATTTTTTTGGCAAAAATACCATAGCAAACAATGGGTTTGCTTTATGATCATGACATTATCTTTATAACTGCAGTGTTTGCTTTACGATTGCAGCATTTGCTTTATGACCACCACAAAAAAAGGATGTAAAATTGGGTCAGTCACGTGATGACCCAATTTATAACTGTCACAAGTTACGACAATAATGGGCAAGCTCCATTACGGGATGAAAATTGAAGACTACCTGTAGTATTATGTGCTAGTAATCTATAGTTTCATTCACAGTCTAAGACTGGTAGAAACTTAATTTGTGTCCTAGCTAAGGATATAAGAATTATTGCAGTAACATCTAAGATTACAGCCAGTTCTAAGTAGGGTGAGGGAGTTTTCATTTGTAAAATTAGGTATTCAAGTGCAATAAATCTATAAAGCTAATAAGTAAATACATTCATCCCAAACTGTATTAAGATTTGCTTCTAGGTGTGTGGGTCATAAAAACTACACCTGCACAAGATGCTATTTTCTAGCTGTCATGATTTGAAGTTGACAGCCAAAAGGTGCTGTACATTCTCTACTTTGAACACTTGTCCTAATGGTTGAGAGCAGTTTCCTTTTTGCAAGAACAATCAACTCTTTGAGATACTGTAGTATTGTTCTCTTTGGAAATGAAAATAATACTTAAGCAAGACCCAACGGTTGCCTTTTACTAACCTCAATTTCAATACCCTCAGTTGAGTTGTGGACATGTTCCTTGAATCATTACTCATCTTGCATTCTCATGGGGCCACGGTGGCTCCTGTGGCAAGTGCAACACTGAGATTGGCAGCTCGGCGGTTCAATTGCCGTGAGCAAGGGGGACACACAGGGACAAGTAAGGAGCCTCCCCCAAATGCCTACCGACATTCAGGCGTCCCACGGGTAAAGATAACACTGCCCAAAAAGATTCCTTTCAGAGGCAGGCAGCCACCTTGGTGATCCTGGTAAACACGTGCCATACACTAAATAAATAAATAAATAGCACTCTCATTTTAGGTTGTAAATGGGATGAACGAGTCTACCGGTACATTGGCTTTTTTGTATAGAATTGCATATTTGAAAAAAAAGGATGGTGGTGGGGTTTCAGGAGGCTTTGTAATATGTCCACGTTATTACGAGTTCCATTGTAATAGATTTGAGCAGTTTCAGTATGATTTTCTCCATCTCAAGTTATCAAAACTCCAATCTTCCTACAAAAGGCTTATAATTTCATAAAGTACTTTGACCTCTTTTCTAGCAGCCGTTGAAATGTATTGAAATTCTCTCTTTTTTTTTTTCTAGTTATGTGTTGGTGGCTAGATGTGTCATGTTATGCCAGCTTCTCTACATTTCAAAGTGAATGTTCAAACTATGAACAAATAAGGAAATTGTTAGGATTTTTTTCCCCCTGCAAATCTGGGATGCCATTTCCCTTATTTGGAGCTGTTAGATGCCTTATCAGAAAACTGCATCTTTGATATTGATTATATGAAGCTTTTACGAATATGAATACAAATAATTTTTAAAGACTACATAGAATTGATTTTACTGTTAAAACACATCTGGGGTTCTGAAAGTCTTTAGCTTTTGTCAAAAAAAGAACACATAACTGAAGAAATAATAATCTTTCTTTGATTTAAGGGGCACATATGAGCTGTATTTTAAAAACACATCTTTCTATAGTTCCTTTTGGTAGGTTTGTCTTTGTTTTGCCTTGGCATCTAGGTATTCATTTTACCACCAAGGACAATAAAAATAAGTGGATCACATTAAATTTTGCAAAATATTTTTTCTCTGTTTGGGTAAAACAATTATGCAAAACATTATTTCACGCCATGAGACATTAACAGCTCTGACGTCTCCACATCCCATCCTCATCGCCAGTGTTATGTTCTGTGCATGGGCACTATGGAGGAGATGAGCCGGTGAACAGTGAACTTCAAACTCTTTATTTACATGTGAAAACAGCTCAGCTCTATGGCCTCAACGGCCCCCTTTATATAGGCAAGCTCTTGAGTATTAAACCAATGAAAACACAGGGAGCGCTAGCTCCGTTAACCAATGGGAGAGGCTCATTAATAGCCAATCAGATTCTCCTGAACGGACCAATCCGATGTCACTATTATCAGCCAATCAGAAATGCAGGGCCAGAACCCTGCACTTTACTTCAAGCTCTTAATAATCTTTATTCAAGTACTTTTATTAATTCACAACAGTACTGATCCATAAATCTTTTGGGCTTTGCAAAATTATTGCCGTAGGTTAAAGCAGAAAATAAGGTCTCTACTTTCGTTCCTCATTCTTGTTTCTCTTTTCTTGTGAAGACAAACACTTCAATCAGAGGACAGTGTTTGTCTCTTTTTTTTACTGTATAGTGCAGAATAATCTTTCTCAACCTTGGCAGCTTTCAGACGCGTGGGCTCCTAGAATTCATGTTAGCCAAAGAGTTCTGGGAATTGAAGCCCACGCACCATAAAGTTGTCAAGGTTGAGAAACACTGGTGTAAAATGTGGTTTAAGAGCAGTTTGACACTTGACAGAGAACTAACATGGCTAAGAAAAGTCCTGCTTTACATTCTGACTTTATACACAAGGATAGCAGCATGAAATAAAAGAGGAAGACAGAGCTATCTTTCTTGTCCTTCATTATCACACACTGTGGCAAATAATATTTAAAATGCCTGGATAACATTTTGTTACTAAATTGGGGGGAAATGGAACTGCAATCAGGAGCTTGGCTCCTTTGGAAATAATAGTGGTGATCAAAATTTAGACAAATATAAGTGATTGTCAGAACTGAGATTAGAAGAAAATGTTGATTGAAGAAAATGTTTCAGTTTCTATTAAATGTAAAAAAAAAAAAATACTATGCCATTAAGACTTTAAAACAGACACTTCAACCTGGATAGATTGATCTTACTTTGCACAAAGGTGATATCGCACAAAGGTAACAGTGCTATCAGAGGTGGTATTCAGCAGGTTCTGACCAGTTCTGGAGAACCGGTAGCGGAAATTTTGAGTAGTTTGGAGAACCGGCAAATACCACCTCTGACTGGCCTCGCCCCCATCTATTCTCTACCTCCTGAGTCCCAGCTGATTGGCTGGGTCTTCTTTTGTTGCCTTGCAAAGGAGAACAGAGCTGGAAAGCAGGTTAGTAGGGTGGGGAGGCAATGGGGATTTTGCAGTATCCTTCCCCTACCACACCCACCAAGCTATGCCTCGCCCACCAAGCCATGCCCACAGAACCAGTAGTAAAAATTTTTGAATCCCATCACTGAGTATTATCATATATGTGGGCAAGAAACATTTATGGCCAAAGTAAGAGCATATAAAATAGTGTATGTACAGGTTATCCTCAACTTATGACCATAATTGGAACCAAAATTTCCATTACTATAAGAAAAACAGTTATTAAATGAGTCACACCCAATTTTATGTTCTTTTTTGCCCTATCATTAAGCAAATCTGGCTTCCCCTTTGACTTGTCAAACACTGGCTTGGAAAATCACAAATAATAATTGCATGATCCCAGGACATTACAAACATTGTAAATACCTGTTGGCTGACAAACATCCAAATTTTGCTCACATGACTGTGTGGATGTTGTGATGGCCATATAGGTGTGAGAACTACATAAGTCACTTCTTTCAACTTATTGAAATCCAACTTTTTACAACTTCAAGCTCAATTTTTAAAAACACGAAGGCTACGTTATCAGAAAACTTCCTACATTTTTGGCTGCAGGAGACCTGATTGCATATTACTGAAACTATAAATCCTTCATTCTGTCCTGCCGGAACAGCTATGAAGATATGAATTTTCATTAATATTCTAGCCTGAGAGAAAAATTACAAACAATAAATAATTGTTAGGTGAAATGTGTGACAAATACCTTGAATGAGTCCTAAGAGAATGGAATACATGAATGTTATGAGTGGAATTTTATGTAAAGACTGTGTGGATACACAACAGATATTGCAGACCTGATTCTATTTACAGTGAAAGTCGGTTTTTTATTATTCTACAACATTTAAATCTCTACCAGTTGCCCAATTGTTACCTTATTATTCAGGATTTTTCATATTATTATAATGATTAAACCTCAGTTTAATGATACATATGTTGGACAAATTATCAGAGGCACAGCTAACCCTTTTTTTTTGTTTATTAAAATACTTCCAGTATTAGTTCCAAAAAACAATATGCTTTAGAAACAACATTAAAGTCATATGATTATTATATATAATTGATATTAAGTTGTGGATAATGGAGTTACCAAATAACTCAGTTATCTTTGGATTATTACTGCATGTAAAACAATTTGATAATTTCAAGGCAATTTGGAAAGGATATGTAAATTTGCATAATTTTATTCTGCATAGAAGGTGCAGAGAGAAAGACACTGAAAATACGTTTATCAAGGCATCATAAACCAAAATACAGCTCTGGAGAGTTGTCTGGATAATGGATTTGTATAAAAGATACATACATAGTATTTAAGGCAGAATGGGATGATATTTCATCCCTTTCAAAAGATTTAATAGAATCAGCCATGAAATTGGTTAATGTGACCCCTTGATAGCAGATATTTAGTTGAACTCCATAATCTTGTGCAATCATTTGAACAAACAACTCATTTTTATTTCAAGGTAAGGAGAACAAGCAATCTTATTTATTTCAAGAACTGGGATGACTTGTATTAGGATTGAGCATTTGTGTGGTTTACAAATAAAAAGTAAAGATGACACAAGTGATATTTGTTATGAACTAATAAAACGCTTAAATAAAGTTTTATCAAACCTTTAGAAAAAGCAGTGTTCTAATCCTGCACTTCTAATTGGCTGATAATAGCGATATCGGATTGGTCCATTCAGGAGGATCTGATTGGCTGTTAATGAGCCACTCTCATTGGTTCAAGGGGTTAACACTCCACGTTTCTCATTAGTTACTAGATCAGCAGCCTGCCCTATAAAAGGGCTGCTGCTGCCCTAGGTTTTTGCTCTGTTCAGAATGTTTAATAAAGAGTTGAAGTTCACTGTTCACTGCCTCGTCTCCGTTCCTTGCACCCATACGCAGAACTTAACACTGGCAATGAGGGTGGGATACAGAGACATCAGAGCTGACTGAACACTACAGAGCACCAAACATAGCACGAGGCTGAAGGCACATCGACAGCGGAAACCATGTCTAGCAGCGCCATACCACCCGCTCCATTTGACCCAGCACAAGAAGACTGGGACTCGTACATGGACCGGTTCCAGATGTTTCTGGAGATCAACAACTTGAAGGATGCCACTACGGGAAAAAAGCGAGCGGTATTCCTGACCCACTGCGGACCTGCTGTTTTTAAGATGGCCAAGGCACTGGCGAAAACGGCTGAGGTGAAATCCATGGACTGGGATGTCCTCGAGCCCCTCCTACGGGCCCACTATGCACCTACCGTACCAACGCTTGTCTGAAGACATGAATTTTACCAGAGAGACCAGTGGAAAGGAGAGAGCATTGCAGATTTCATCATGGATCTCCAGAACCTGGGAGGCCTCTGTGGGTTCGCTGACCTCGAAGAAGCTCTGAGAGACTGAATGATTCTGGGATTAGATGCACCACATGTGCAAAGTAAGCTCATGGCGAAAGGCGACATCAGCCTTGCAGATGCCATCGCTGACGCTACTGCAGCAGAAGCAACCAGAAAGTCGGCTGCCTGAATGCGCCGCACCAACACACTGCTCCGCCAACTCACCAGTGAAACCTCACCTCGCCTAGAGAGACATGCAACGGCAACCCACCATGACGAACTCGAATTGTCATCAGAAAGTGATGAGGAGGAGGTAAACCGGCTCCGGTCTGAACATGACCAACACCCCCAGCGGAATCAAAGACTACGCACCAATGCGCAGATTGTGGGGCAAACCACCCATGATCAGACTGCAAATTCCTTGACGTGCTCTGCAACTTTTGTGGGAAAAGAGGCCACATCAGAAAGGTCTGTAGAAGCAAGCAAGGATCCAGCCTACTTCAGAGGGAAACCAATTACCACCAAACCACAGGGAATCGTCCTGTGAGGTGGGAACATTTGAACCACCAATGGAACAACCACTCCTACAGAAATAAACCACTGGCCAATTCAACGAAACGAGAAGAGGCACACCAAACCATTACAATTGGTCACGCCTCATCACTAGATGCAAAGAAGATCCGAGTGAAGGTCGCCATCGAAAACCAGTCCTGCATGATGGAAGTCAATTCAGGATCGTCCCTCTCGATGGTTTCCTGGAAGACCCTTAAACAATTAATCCCTGCCATCCGGCGGCAAGACCTCAGAACCCAAAGAATCATAGTCAAGGATTATCAAGGGAACCGAATTCTGGTCGTTGGATCCAGCCTAGTCCAGGTCTCATTCAAAAATCATACTGCATCTTTACCATTGACCGTCATCGACCGTGATTGGCCTAGCTTGTTAGGCCTTCAATAGTTCGCCCCACTCGGGATTGAGGTAGCCGGCATTTACCAAACCAGAAGCGACGACTGGGAAGAGGCCATTGTCCAGGAATTCCAGGACATCTTTGCAGACAAACTAGGCGAGTACAAGGGGACCCCAATATCATTTAACCTTAACCCTGAAGTAGCCCCCATCTGCCTTAAGCCTCGTCGGATACCTTTTGCCCTTAAACCAAAGATTGACGAGCAGCTTGATAAATTAATAGCCCAGGGTGTTTTAGAACCAACAGACCACGCTCATTGGGAAACCCCAATCGTAACACCCATCAAACCGGATGGATCGTTAAGGATTTGTGGGGACCATCGAGCCACCCTGAATCATGCCCTTCAACAGAACGCTTACCCAGTGCCGGTGGTACAACACCTTCTCCATTCCCTGGGGGGCGGAAAAGTCTTCGCTAAATTGGATTTAGCACAGGTGTACCAACAACTGCCCGTAGATAAAAAAACATCAGAGGCACGCCTTCCAGTTTCGCGTGGCTTCGGGGCAGCAGGAATTCGCGACAGCTCGCGATTCCTGCTGTGCTAGCCGTCGAGGTACCCCCGATCCAGATGGGTCAGGGGGATATGGCTGCCCTGTAGGGACAGCTGAAGAGAGAGGGGAGTCGGATAGGGGGGTGGGGGTGTCGCAGACCCCCCCCTTCTCCAGAAAAACCCCTTTTTCCCAAGGCGGTGGAGCGGCGGTCAGCAATGGACGCCACGAAGAAGCCAGCAACCGGGTAAGATTGCGCTGGAGGAAATGAGAAGAGTGAAAGTGTTGTCTGAGCCGGGTCAAGTAACATCTTTTAAATTGCTTGGAACTGAGCTGTTTGAATTGCTGGAGGATACATTGTATCCCTAAGAAGAGTGAAAGCGGCGGAGAAGCTGTTAAAGGGAACTTTTTTTTTTCTTCACTCTCCCACCCCATGGAAACAGCAGAAATGTTTGGATATATTGGACATTGAAAGTGAATTGTTTTGAGAGTTGAAGCTAAGGGACAAAAGGATTCTTGGACATTGAAAAATTCAAGAAATTGGAAAACCCTTGTTGGAGGTATGGATTTCTGATTATTTAAAATTGATATTGCAAGTGGGAAGGGAGAGGAAAAAAAAATTGGAGCAGAAGCTGAAAAAGGAGGAGATTGCCTAGAATCCCAAAGAAAGATATATGGTAATTGGACCTCTTTGATTAAACATTAACTCCAGAAAGAGAAAGAGAAGAAGGAAGAAAAGTATTAACTTTTGGAACTTTTTTTGAATTGTTTTTGATTAAAAATACTTGTGGTTGTTTTGGGAAAAGTTTCTCTTTTCATAATGGCATTGCTTGTGGATGAACTAAAGACTGAATATCAAAAATATAAAAAGGAAGATACTTTGGGCGCTTTGTTTCAATTCTTAGAAATGGCGTTATGTACTTATGAAAAGTTGATTACGCAGCAGAAGGACTGGGACAAGGAAGAAGAGGAAGAAGAAGCCATCTTTGATGAACAATGGGTCCTTTCCGGAGAGGAGGAGAAAAAGGATAAGAAAAAGGGGATTTTAAGAATTATAAAAACAACCAAAGAAGAGAAAAAGGAGCGAAAAGGTGGAGGCAAGGTTAGAAAGCAAAGGAAAAGGAGTAAGAAAAGGGAGGAGGAAAAACAAAGGGGTAAAAAGGGCAAGGAGAAGAATAAGCAAGAGAGAAAGGGGGGGAGGAGAAGCCTCAATGGGGGAAAGCAAGATCTAAAGAAAAAAAGTTTATTTAGAGACAATGGGTGAATTTAATTTAGGATAAAAGAGGGATTCTGGAGGGTACATAAGATTGTGTTTTTATATGTGTATTTAGAATATAAAATTCATTATGTAATTTTAGAATCTTTTAAACAGAATCCCAAGAAAAATTGTTATACGAAGTACTTTTAAGTTAGGGTAATGAGTTATAGACGTTACTCCAATTGGTGTATAGGAGAAGTATAGTAAAAGAAAAAAAAATGAATGGATAGTTGGAAATAGAACAGACAAAGAATGTTATTGAAAATGGTAATAAGATATGAAAGGATATATAAAGGTTTTGTTATGTTTTTTTTTTTTTGGATTTTGTATATTGATAAAAGGCAATAAAATTTTAATTAACAAGAAATAATTTGGATGAAAAGGAGAAGTAGGGATAAGATATGAAGTTAAATAGATAAAGTATTGATACTATAATTTGGAATTGTTATGTTCTATTGGTTTTTTATTATTATTTTTTCCTAGAAAAGAATTTATAAGCTGTTATGCCTTGATTCTTTGTGCATTGTTTTTATAAAATTGATAAAAATGGTTTATATATATATATAAAAAAAGAAAATGATAATAAGATATGGAAGGATATACAAAGTGAATATGATGTTTGAATTTGTGTCTGTGTGAAGAGTTTTAACCCGGGATCAGACAACCTTCAGAAAAGATCTTTTAGTTTTGTTTATGTTTTGTGTTTTGTATGTTTGTGTATTGTGTTTTCTGTAAAATTAATAAAATTTGTTTAAAAAAAAAAAAAACAGCAGAGGCACAAACGATCGTTACGCACCGAGGCGCCTTTAAGTGCAACCAACTCCAATTCGGAGTTAGCGTAGCCCCAGGGATTTTTCAAAGTTTGATGGAGAGACTCTTGCAGGGGATCAAAGGGGTCGTACCATACTTTGATGACGTTTTAATTGCTGCCCCGAATAGAGAAATACTAGAAGAGCATCTTAAATTGGTTCTCCAGAAATTTAAAGACTCCGGCCTTAAGGTTAAAAAAAAAAATGTCAACTTTGTACAGATAAAGTAGAGTTCCTGGGGTACCTAATCGATAAACAAGGCATTCATCCCACCAATAGCAAACTAAAAGCAATCAAGAACACCCCAAGACCCAGAAATAAGACTGATCTCCAAGCTTTTCTGGGGCTCATTAATTTTTACAACATCTTCCTGCCCCACAAAGCGACTGTAGCTGATCCCCTACATAGACTTCTCGACAAAAAAGCAACCTGAGTCTGGGGGCACCGAGAGGAGAACGCATTCCGACAAGTGAAAAACTTATTAACCTCAGATGCTGTTTTAATGCAGTATAACGAGACTTTGCCTTTAACAATTACATGTGACGCGTCACCATTTGGAGTAGGAGCCATTTTGAGCCGTGTGTTACCAAACAGTAGTGAGGCCCCTATTGCCTATTTTTCAAGGACCCTATCAAATGCTGAACGTAACGATAGTCAAATCAATAAAGAGGCTCTTGCTGTTGTAGCTGCTGTGAAACGGTTTCATGAATATGTATATGGACGAGTTTTTACCATTGTTACCGACCACAAACCTTTGCTGGGGATTATAGCGAAAGACAAGCCAACCCCCTATATATTATCACCTAGAATGACTCGCTGGTCGGAGTTTTTGGCTGCATACAACTATAGACTGCAACACCGCCTGGGGAGAGCCATTCCCCACGCTGATGCACTGAGCCGTGAACCACTTCCGGAAACCGTCGACGACCCAGCTCCAACCTTTACGACACTCCAGATTGAAACACTACATTCACCACCGCTAACAGCTAGAGACATTGCGATCAAAACAAAACGCGATCCTGTCTTAGCGCGAGTTCTTAGCTAGGTCGAATGGGGATGGCCAGTAGAACAAGCCCCTGATGACTTCACCCCCTTCAAGAACCAGCAAACAGAACTTTTTTCGCAAAAAGGCTGCATCCTATGGGGGGATAGAGTCATCGTCCCAGAGCGGTTACAACAAGCAGTATTAAAAACACTGCATGAGGGTCACCCCAGCATCATGCATATAAAAGCGCTCACATGAAGCTATGCGTGGTGGCTGGGCATCGACAAACAGATCGAAGCCTGGGTAAAGACTTGTTTAAAATGTCAAGAAGTTAGCAGTGCCCCACCTAAAGCATCTCCAACAGAATGGGAAACACCCCGGGGACCGTGGTCCCACATCCACATTGACTTTGCGGGACCTACTAAGGGACATACGTTCCTCCTAACAGTGGATGCCTATTCCAACTGGCTCGAGATCCACGAAATGAAGAATACTACAACCGAGTCTGTCATCCGGAAATTGAACAGGCTATTCGCGACGCATGGACTGCCAGACGTTCTGGTCTCTGACAACAGACTCCAGTTTACCACTCTACCCTTTGAACAATACTTAGCGGACCAGGGTATTCGCCATGTGCTAACTTCGGCAGTGCACCCTGCAGCTAACGGAAGAGCCAAGCGCATGGTACAATTTGTTAAAAAAAACCTCTACAAAATGGACTATGGAGATATTGAAGATAAAATAAACAGAATACTCTTTCTCCAACACATCACTCCGCACAGCGTCACCAACAAGACTCCAGCTGAACTATTGATGGGACGCAAACTCCGTTCCCACCTTGACCCGCTTCACCCATCTTACGAGCCAGAGAAACCCTGTGGATCTAGCGGAAAATGCCGCGAGTTCAAGATAGACAACTTAGTTTTCACCAGAAACCTTTCTGGTGAACCGTTGTGGGTCGAGGCAACTGTAATTCAAGCCACCGGACCCAGGTCGTATCGTGTGAACGGAAAAATATGGAAACGCCATATAGATCAGCTTCGCTCGAGGCTACAACCTAGTTTCCGTGACTCCGGTAACTCCCAAACTGAGGGGGAAGGGGATGTCGAAGAAACCGAATTCGAGATGGTGGAAAGCAGGAGTGAAAGAAGTCAGCAATCAGGTGTGACAAATGAAGAATCAGGGAGGGGAGTGTCTTCACCACAGAGGAACACCTCAACAGAAGCAAGCCCGCAAAGATCGGAGGACAACAACAAGAACATTAGCGGCACCGAGTCATCCAATGAGGATATGGAACCACCAGTACCTGATTTGCCCAAAAACGTCCCACTGAAACTGGATTACAGACAGGAACCGGTGGGACAGTGTAAATCTAATAGACAGTCAAAACAACCTTCATACCGCAGGGATTACGTCACCGCACCCCTTAAACGGAACCCGGGGGGAAGCGGTGTTATGAACTAATAAAACGCTTAAATAAAGTTTTATCAGGGTTCTAATCCTTCACTTCTAATTGGCCGATAATAGCAATATCGGATTGGTCTGTTCAGGAGAATCTGATTGACTGTTAACGAGCCACTCTCATTGGTTCAAGGGGTTAACACTCCACGTTTTTCATTAGTTACTAGATCAGCAGCCTGCCCTATAAAAGGGCTGCTGCTGCCCTAGGTTTTTGCTCTGTTCAGAATGTTTCATAAAGAGTTGAAGTTCACTGTTCACTGCCTCGTCTCCGTTCCTTGCACCCATGCGCAGAACTTAACAATATTTTAATGACATTATTGATAAATGATTCTGAAACAGAGTCCCTTATATTGAAACACCAGTAGTAGTTTTTTCCAACTCAGTTTACTTCAGATGTGCTAAGCTTCAATGACATGGCTGTTGTGGAATATGGGAGATTACACAAATCCAACCTATCTGGATGATCCATATTGACAAAGGTGGCTTTGCATGATTTAAAGATGATACAGAAACATCACAGCAGTTATGCCATAGGAACAGTAAAACCCAGATATTTCCAGAGCGGCATTTACAACAGCTATCCCCGAATATTTATTATGCAATTGTTACCTTGCCTTTTGTGAGACTTTACAAAATAAGGAATTAGGATTAAAAGATTTATAACATTGATTAAAACCTAGGGAGCCACCTAAAGTATCTGTATAACATGTGTATATGTGTGTTTTGTATGGGCATGGTACAGATATATACTTTCTTTTGGGAGCAAGCAACTGAATTTCATTTTTAATGTGTGCCAGTGTGCTGACAGTAAAAAATTAAGATTATCTTAATTTTATCTTAATCTTAATTTTAAAAGTTAGTCAGAATAAAAACATTTTCAGAATTTATCTGAACAGTTAACATTCAATGTTTAAAAGGCTCCCCAAAACAAGTGGTTGGGTGTGGGCAGAGGGATGTGTGCATTCATTAAAATAATCTATATCCCTGGTGATCATTAATCTGTTTAAACTGTAGACATCATAGCACTTTTATAGATGCAGATCTATGTCAGGGTCTCCAAACTTGGCAACTTTAAGACTTGTGGACTTCAATTCCCAAAATTCCTCAGCCAGCATGGGAGTTGAAGTCCACAAGTCTTCAAATTGCCAAGTTTGGTGACCTCTAATCTAGGGTCTCTAATCCGATGCCCTCTAGTTACACTTAGTCTCTTGGATGGCAATTATATGAACTGCAATTTAACATATGTCAAGGGCATAAGAACAGATGAAAAGGGAAAAATAATAAATAAATACATTAAAAAAATACATAAAATAAAATAGATACAAACTTTTACATTGCAATCTGATATAAAGACAGTAAACTTTGTTTTATTTGCCCAGATCTTTAGTGAAAAGATTGCAATATTTTAATGTGTTCCCACTTCCTATATAATTATATTTTAATTAGAATTCCTTGTTAAGAAAAGAAACAGGAAATATATTACATGAGAGATAAATGAGATTATACTATTTCATCAGACAGATAGTGGGTGCAGTGCACCTCTGAAGTGTTTGACATTTGCACTTAATACAAACATCCAGTTCTTGGGAACCAAGAAACACTTTTAGAATTTATTCTCAGTGCTGCTGCCTGTTGTTGAATCGTCTTCTGCATCTTGTGATTGGTTGTAAATATCCTTGTGGGAAATGTGATTTTTTTTAAAAAAATATTTTTATTAAATGTCTTTTGTTACTTCGTAAAACATCATAATATAAGCAACATTCTTGGCATCTATACAGATTTTAAGTTTAAATATCATAATACATTATATTACATTTGTCTACTACTAAATAATAGTTTTAACTATAATTACTATTCTTATATCTTTATATAATTTACAAAATTTTGTTTTCTTAAGGTTGTTTCAATTAAAATTTTTGTCTCACTTCTTAGTTCTGTTTGTTAGCCATTTATACCAATTATTCCAAATTGAAAAGAATTCAGAGTCGTCTTTTTCTTTCAATTTCATAGTTAACATATTCATCTCAGCACTTTCTGTTATTTTGTGTATTATTAGTTCTTCATTAAGGGTATTTGGTATTTTCCATAACTGCGCAAAGGCTATTCTGGCAGCTATTGTAATATGTAAGTATTTTACTTGTTTTGGTAATCTTTCTTTGATGATTCCCAAAGGAAAGGTTTTGGGAAATGTGATTCTATCTGCTTGTATATGAGGCACAAGGCATAGAACAAGAACACAGTCAACTCTGAAGAGGAACAGGACATTACAGGATCATTCCATTCAGCTCTTGAATTTTTTTAATGGCATTAAAGCACAGTGATTTTGGCAGTATTTCCTTTGTTGTGGCTGTTGTTCTGTCTAATCTCCTTGGGGGCTGGACGTGAGTGAGACAATTGACTTGCCTCTGCTTTTTGCTGCATGCAACTTTGACCTTCCAAGTAGTTTATGTTGGGATTAGCAATTTGCTTCCCCGCTTTGACAGCACTTCCTTAATCGTTCATCAAAGGCCTTGAGATTGTCTAGAGGTTTCAACTATTCCTGTTCCCTGAACTGATTTAACATCCTACCAAGTCAATGCTATTACAGTTTTTTCCTCTTAAATCTGTGTCTGCAGTCAGCAGAGATGCTCTAGACAAGATTTCCTATGGACTTCAATTCCCAGAATCCCCATGCTGGCTGGAGAATTCTGAGAGTCCACAAGTGTCAACTTGCCAAATTTGGGGAATCTTGGTCTAGACTGAAACTGAAAGCTGTGTAGTTGTTAGTACAGTAAGAGAAAGAAAAATATCATGTAGAGAAGTTTTTAAAAGCTTGTATAGAATTTTATTTCATCACAATGTATTTCACAGTAAATAAAAGTAATAATCTAAGTGTGCAATGGCTCAAAGACGTATACTCTATAAAGCTATTAATAACAAAGTTTTTGCCCAGAATTCATATCTGCATTTATATTTCAATGTATTTCACTTACAATTATCAGGAAAATAGGGCCCAATAATGGTACTAGGTCATTCTATAACCTACATAAACCCCATTGAATTAGCTTCATTGAATTAACACATAATCAAGGATTACAACCTTACAAAATTTCCTCATGAAAGTGCTACTTTTTAACATTTCTGAAATAGTTTGGTCCAAAACAATGTCTCATTTGCATGTAAGATGGTAGAGACATATTCCATTTCCATGGTATTTTCACGGTTAAATATTTCATGCAGTGGGTAACTGTTCCTTACTTTTTAAAATATGTTTTGGCATTTCATATTTCTTAATATTGCATATTTTCTTTTTCCAGATTAGAAAGCTTTTTTATTGTGGAAGACTTTGTCTTCCTTGAAGTATTTGTAGCATGCAACTTTAATTGGGGGGGGGGGGTATGAAAAGCTAAGCTTTTTTTTGCCAAGCCTTAAACATTTTTATATTTATCTTCTGAACTTTTTTTAAGTTTTTCTTTTGCCCCTGTGAAAACACTAAAAATCGAGTTTCAGCAGTAGTTGGACACATGAAGGTGGTACCACTCTTGCTCTTTAACACACTCTTCCATGTTCACATTATTATAACATCACACTGAGTATTATTAAAATCCGAAATGATGAAATTCTATACCTTTGAGTAAACCCAATTGAGCAAAATTTCTGAATAACCTGTACAGCTTCTGAAGTTCACATATGCTTGTTGTTGTTTTTTTTCTGTGCCCTCCTGCCACTCAAGAAATTATGGCTTTTCCCATTTGAACTATTAGACTGGCTGAAGTCTGGATTTCATTTACATCAGTTTAATTTGGGTCAGACTTTGGCACAAAGAATACAGTACGAAGCCAAAGAGGCTAGTGCTAGGGGTAATTGATTTCATTTGCTTAGAGGTTTTGCTTGTGTACTCAGGAATTTTTTAAAAATGCCTTGGGGAAATATTTGCAAAGATTAACATTTAATAACTATTTTCACTTTGGCTGTTTTTTAAATGAATGATTGCAAAATTTCTCAGCCAAGAAAGATTACATTAAATACTCCTAATCTTAGTCATTTAGCAAAGTTCATATAAACCCCGCCCCCCCGAATTAATTAACTTTGTAGTTTTCATAGTTTTATCTAGTTCAACAATTAAACTCTCCAACTCCATGCCTTTAATTTAACTGACGATAATAGTATTTATGCTTTTCCCAGGTGCATAAAAATATGGAAACCCTTTTATCCAGCTTTTGATGAATATTATTTAACTAACTTCATCCATTAACATGTCTTTTAAAAACATTTAAAGTATCTTAGAATAAAATTGCCAGAATTTGTTATTTCTTAGAGTTTAGTTTTTCTTTGTCACAAGAGCTTCAGATGTGGTATGTATGTGTGTGTATACAATACACAGCACATGTATGTGCTGTTACACTAAACAAAACCTAACGTGTAGGTTAATCTGATAGACATTAAATCACCCAGCCGTTCATGGATAAGGACAAATTAGAAACTTGTCCCCAATCCAAGTCTAACTATTAAAAGCCACCCACACTGGCTCAGATGTAGATAATGTCTATGCACAAGCCAACATTTACACAATTGGAGTCACCACATTCAGAATTTCATTTGAACTGAACTGAATTAAGAATTTCATTTGAACTGAATTAAGAAAAAGCTTGGTGGTTCCTATTGAGAAATCAAAATTAAACTCTCATGGAAGAAAGAGAAGATTAACAAGAAGATCTAATGCTATCATTTGATAGAGTGAGGCAGTCATCTTACCTCTTTTCAATGTCATAAAAAGTAGTACATTTTTAATTTTAAAATATATTTTTCATGGAGTTTTAGAATGGAAAATATGTAATTCTGGGATACTTTAATTGTCAGAATAATTTGACATGTTTTAGCTACCATATACCTTAGCATCTAAGGAAACCTGGTGAAATGGGTCAATGTTCCATCTGAGAGAGCAAAATGATTGCAGTCAATCATGACAGAAGGAAAAAAAAATCTAAAAACTCTAATAAAAATAGTAGATTTGAAAGGAATAATGAAATACTGCAATTATTTTAGCAGAAGCAAATGCTAGAATACCAATAATTAAAACAAAAAGAGAAATAATATATTGCAGAAATTAAAATATTAAATTAACCTGGGACTATACAAAAGAAAATATTTAGATATTGTAGGCTAGGTGATAGAATTAAGGATAATTTCTTTCAACAGCAAAATGGTTTTCTCTCCATTTGGACTAGAAGAAAATCATAACAGGCTCTCACAACCAACCTCACAGCAATGACAAAGGAGGACCTGAGCTTCTTAACATTGTTGTCAGAGGAGTTCAGTGACATCAGGAAGAATTTCTTAATGACCGGAGTCTGACTGACTTGTGATCAAGACAGAACTTTTCTTTATGTTACATTAATTAATATCTCTAATAATGTTAACATTGAAAGTTTTCAATTATTAAGACTGAAATCTACCAACAACTTTGGTTGTTGTGTCTTCGGGGTGAGGAAAGAGCATAAACTGATAGATTAATTGACCCACTTTTTTTATGAAAGTATATCCTGTGAAAATCCCACAGCTGCCCAAAATATTGAAAGCCAATTGTATAGTTTTGTCAGAAAGATTGTGAAGAAAAACTATTCTTATATCAAGTAATTCAAACAAATTATTAGACGAATGCATTCAAAGTCCAGAAACGTGTTTCATATCTAGGATACATTCCATGGTTCCATCCAATGGATAACCAATTTTAAGTAACAATCAACATTAGAAATTAGAAAGGATGGAAGCTATTGTCCAAAATAACCAACACAAAGCCTACCTCTTTGGAATTTGTTTCTCATGATCAAGATGTCCTTAAATCTTGGAAGAGATTGAAACAAACTTCAGGTCCCTAGTTCTGCCCCTTCTGTTTTGCAGTTATATAGTCCCCATTGGTATCCAAAAGTCAATCAATTACTGGCACACACATTTCTTATCTTCTTTTACACTGAAAAAAAGTTTGGCTTCAACCAAGGCTGCTGAATCAAAAAGCTTTGGTTCTGACCCTTTCCACTGAAATGGTGGGAAATTAATGAATTTTTTCTAATCTGAATGACTGTATGATATTTCCAGTTCAACTCATAAAAGTCCCCATATATCTTTTCACTGTTCACTAGCTAAGTTAATTTACACACTCAGGGATCCACAGAATGTGATCCTTGTCTCTTATCACCAATGCTTGGTTCTCTGTTGCTCCTGACAAGCAATACTGAGAAAACTTTTCTCTAGAAACAAAACTGTGCAGGCTTCTAAACTTGTATTTACAGGCATGTAATTCCCCACATTCAATCAACTTCATCTCAGCACATTATTTCCTCGCAGTGATGTTCTTTGTTCCAGACGGCATAAAAACTAAAAATATTAAATTGGTGTTCTTTACAATCCAAATAAATAAACCGCAGTTCCTTCACAGAAGCCCTGAAATTATGGTCCACTAAAGTCCACTGAAGCTACTTATACACCATTGTAAAAATCTATACGGCAAAGAGAAAGCAGATTTGATATAAATTTCATGTTTTATTACATGTGAAGAAAAAACTCATTCTGAACAAGTCCTCAACTGAGAAAAGTAACACAGTTGTCTAAGTGAAAAAAAGAGATACATGATGCTTTTCCGAGCAATGTCCTCACACGTTAATCTTTTCCTCACCCGAAATATTAATATTATGAAAACTTTACTAGATTGCTAAAATCCAGTTGCTGCCCTGAACATATTAGATGGTCTCCAAATATTAAATTTCTTTCATTAAAAAAAAACTTACCTTATGCAGAACTAAATGCCAGCACTTAAACCCCTCTGAGCCGTCAGTAGGTTAAAATATGTGGAGAATATCCAGTTTCAAGCTACTGAAATAATCTTTCCAGCTGACATGGGTCATTTCATTGTCAGATGCTGCAGACCATCTAAGTAGATAATATCTATTAAGTATTCTAACTTAGCCAAGGTCCACTTGTAGGATCCACTTTGCTAATCTTGCTTCGACTTCTCAGCTTTAGAAGTCTTCTCTGTAACTTTTTCTTGAGTTGCTTCCCAACCGGTTTGAAAGATATGGAGAGTAGAAAAATCATCAGGGGCTTTTCTTACACAAAAACTAATTGCGCCATCTAGAGGTCATAAGACCAGAAAAACTATTACAATGGGATAGTGCCAGCTTCCTCCCCAGTTCACACAACCTGGAACCAGTGAACTTTTGTTTCTTTAATATGATTTCCTTTGTTTCCTTTTTTCGCTCTGACAGCATGTAATGCTAGTGTTTAGTAAGGGATTTTAATCATTGCAGATCAGGGAACTAAGAAATGTGAGATAAGATAACTTATTAAATAATGGGTGTGTTCAAATTTTTTCTTTAAACTGCTCAGTTCCCTTCTGATAATAGATGTGCTGTTTCATATTTTATTTACTAGTGAACTTTGCTACTAAGAAGATCAGAAATTAGTTATCTCAGCCAGTTTTTAATAATATTGATAGTGATAGATATATAACAAAGGGAAGTTGGGAGATCTAAGAGGAGAAACTGGGTAAATAATTTTCTTCTTGTAGTTATCACTTTTCCTCTATATTTATTCCTATTTATTGTAAAATAAAATAATGATTTACTGATCCTGCAAACAGAAAAGTTCTTCCTCAGATCATACTCAGGAGCAAGCATTTTATCTTCAATGCTAGTTTTCCTATATACAGTATAGTAGTCCTCAACTTATGACCACAATTGGAACTGGAACTATTTTAGTTAAATAATGTTTTTACCAAGTTGTACCCAAATCTATAACTCTTTTCGATGCAGTTGTTAAGCAAATCCAGCATGTCCCATTGACTTTGTTATCAGAAGGTGACTGAGAAGATCAAAAATAGTGATCACGTGATCCTGAGATGCTGCAGCTGTCGTAAGAACATGCCAGTTGCCAAGCAACCGATTCATGATCACATGACCATGGCAACACTGTGACAGTCATAAGTGCAAGGACTGGTTGTAAGTCACTTTTTTTTAGCAAAGTTGTAATTTTGAATAGTCAATAAGTGTATGGTAGTGACTTGAGGACTATCTGTACATGTACAAACAATTGTGCAGTTGTGCATCTGTACAGACAGTTGTGCAGTTGCAAGCATGGATGAAAAAGAAAACCTCCACAGATTTTCACAGGACTAATTATCAAAACCTGCCAGAATTGTCTCTCCCACAGCATGAGCAGCACGGAATCTGCTAGTGATTTCCTCCACACAGAACCTCCTGCAGAACACTGCATATAAAACAGGGTGTTGACATAATAAAGAGAGATAACACCAGGGAAATTTATGTTTTAAAAGGCTTTATAAAGAAGCCAGTGTGGGAAATCTGCAATTTTTGAAAAAGGGTCTTGGGGAATTTATATTAATAAGTGCTTACAGGAGGGTAAGCTGCATTCAATAAATCTCTGCATTGGGAAAGACTGTGGATGGAAAACGGATATGGAAATAAGTTTTAATCTATTTAAAACATCACCATCCTGAGTCCCCAGTGGCCTCCCTTTCATCAGTGTTACTGTTAAAAAAAGAAAGCATATATTTTAAAGCAAGTTTAATACAGTGGTTGTGGGGAAGTGAAAGAATCCAGTAATTTTATGGCCTTCTGAGTATGCAGCATAGGAACTGATGTCTTTATTCAAAGTGGCACTGATGCTGGGACTGTTTACAGTGTTGGCAGCACAACCTGACCTTCCACCTGCTCAGCTGCAGGCATTTGGAGCACAGAGCTCCTTGATGTTGCCAAATTGAGCTTCAGCCAAAGGCTGCTCTGCACAGAGCCAGCTGGGCAAAGATGAAAAGGCAGCAAAGACCCACAGAGCTACATTGGGATTAGCAATCTGAAGTAAATGGAAGAGGGGCCAGCGAAGAAACAGGCAGGGGAGTTGACCTGGAGGAAAATTAGAGCAGTTCTTTTCTTCGGTAGTGAGATAAATAGAAATATATGATAATCTATGAACCGGTATTAGTTCTTTATATTTTTACAAGTAATAATGCTAATTTCATTTTAGATTTCTCTAATCTCCTTGGCAAAGTGGGTGCTCAATTTGATTGCTTTTGTTTCAGAGACACTATATGGACCCCAAATTAACTTCCACTGAGTTTAATAGAATTTATGTTCAGCTAAGTGGAATAATATTGCATTGGACTACATCCAGGTCAGAAAATGTATATCATGTCTGTGTTACGTTTTGCTGGAGCAGTGGCAGTGATGTTCCAAATGCTTTTCGTGCCAAGTGTGCACAATATAATTTTCTTATACAAATGGCTCTATTTGTGATACCTCTGCCCTGGTTGATTGGCACCTTTCTTTTAACTACTTTTATTGCCTTGGGTGGTGATTGCCAGGAAAAGTCTGGAGTTTGCCTTTAACTATTCTGCCTTCCCAGGAAATGCATCATCAATAAACAGGAGATGAAGGGAACATGCCACAAATGTTACCAATATGTGTGAACACTTGATGAACAAGAATTAAGAGGAAGTTAAGGCTTCCTCTTTTTTTTATGGTTCTTTTTCTTTCAGCCAGACTCAACCAGGCATCATTATGAAAAGGAGAATTGTTGACTTACAAAAAGACTATTGCTGCTAAATCTGAAGTTTGTGACATTAAGATAACCCATGATTTAAGATCCTGATGCTAACCAAATCCTACCCTAAGCCTGAAATTCCATCTTAAAGATAGGATGATGTGACTGCTGTATGAAGACACCTTTTTACTATGGATCAATGGAAAATAATTTTAGAGTCATAAGCATATAAAAAGGGATTGATCATCATAAGTGATAGCCACAGTCTTGCTTTCTATTACCCATGCTACGGATTCCTTTGCCTAAGGAAGGCAGCCAAAATGTCTTGCCACAAAATGCAACAATTTGAAAAGACAATTGGGAAAGGCATGAATTAGCATCAAAGAGAATTCTTCTGCCACAGTTCCATATGTGAGATGTATCTATAAAAGTAAGTCACAAATCAAAGATTACAGTAGGAAACATAAAGGAAAAATAATCATTTTGAAGCACTTGCGATATAACATTTTCAGCTTTGCATCAAATATTTCTGATTGTGTCATATACTGGGAGAAAGAAAACTTTCTAGAAGATCTACAAGGTTACAGTATAGGGAAGATCTGAAAAAGCCTGACATTTCAGTCTCTCCCTCTCCCTCCCTCTCTCTCTCTTCCCTTCCTTCTCTCTTTGTCTGTCTGTCTCTCCTTCTCTCTTTCTCCTTCCCTTCCCCTCCCCATTAACCCATTAGAAGTCAGAATTAAGGCATATAATCCAGAAATACAAAAGGGGTGCCAAATCAAGATTTATGAGAGATGTGTGAATGTGTTGAAGGGAATATCCTCAGATATTCATAAAAAACAAAATGAACCAGATTTTTATGCCACAAAAAGAGCAGAGGAAATGGTAAACAATAAAGTAGCACTAACGTGAAAGAATGCTTCAATTTTAGCTGCAGAGAGATACCCACAGATCATAAATTGCAACAGATTTATGGCCTAGGAAAAAAAATAAAGTGAAAAGGAAGCAATCTGCGCTCCATGAGTTATAGCAAGGCTTTATAGTATCCCTCTAATATAAATTGGTTCATTTTTACACAAAAAGCTACATATTACAATCCTTGAAGGGAGGGGCGCATCAATTTTCACTTAAAACCTTACAGCAGCCATTTAAGGTTGAAATTATTTTAAAAGGATTAAAATGTTAATACCATAAAGATGGGAAATTCCATAAGTAGAGTTTATAAAGGCTGAATAAATTCTCCAAAGTGCAGATTTTGAATGGCAAGAGATGATCCATATATAGATTGAGGAGGTGCAAAGTAAATAATTCAATTTTTTTAAAATTAACTGGACAAATTTATTCTCTATTGTAAAATGAAGAGATCTTAACTGTAGAGAATATATATATATATATATATATATATATATATATATATATATAGTCAATATACTGTAGATCAGGGGTGTCAGACTTGTGGGCTGTGGGCCGGATGCGTCATGCGCTGGCCACGCCCACCCCTGTATTATCTGATAATTTGATATGATGACATTCTGCAAATAGTAAATATTCTGTAGAATATTGAGCTCTATAAAATAGCAATGTCAGGACAATTCTGCACATAGAACATGTCAAGAAGGCATATAAATTTGCACACTTAGCATCTAAAAGGAAGGCTGGCTGCAGTGTAGATCCTATATCTACATCCAGTCATCTACTTCTGACCAGTGGTTATGTGAGTAACTAGTTCATTCTTCGCCATAAAATGTAGAGGTCACTTTGTGGCTATTCTGACCTTTTCAGATTCAGATGATATATTTGATCTCTGAGTACAGTCTAATCAGGTTTCTGCTGTTACATAATTGGCTTGTGTTTTTTTTTTCCCTTTGGATATAACCCATGTCTGGAGACATAAAACTCAATAATCTTTTATATAATTCCACAGTAGAACTCTTGAAAATTAGGTTACAGCAGCTGCAAAACAAGTGGAATAATGAGGCTTTGTCTATTACAGAAATGATGACATAGTGTGGATACTCTCTAATATATTTTATTGATTTCCTTTGTACTATCCAAGTAATAGATTCTAGATCATAGTTACATACTTATAATTGATTCCTTGAGAAGACTGAATGAGAAGGAAAAATTTTATTCCCTAGTGCCTTTTCTATTAACACAACCTAAATTTCCTTTTAGTTTCTCCCTTCAGTTAGTTAAAACATTACAAATTTCTTCACAGATTGCTGTTCTGATGATACAGGAATTTATCCCTGAGCCAGGATGTACTAAGACTAATAAATAAGACAAGGTTATTCATTAGTTTTCTGCTTTGTACCGTTGAAAGTTAGCTTAAGAAATCAAATTGAAAGAAGTTAATAATCATAATATTTGTAATTCAAGGTTTTAATAATCATTTGTTACACACACATACAATAATCATTTGTTACACACACATTTGTTACACACACATCAGAATGCATTTAAATCAACTAGATTCTTTTCTTTTATTAAGCGACCATTCCAGACAGAAGAACAGAAAACATAACAAATGTCACAAAGCTAGTACAGTAATGGTATGGAAAAATTAGCAGCAATTGTAACACAGTTGAATGCAGGAAGTTGAGCCTCAGGTTAATATTGTTTTGAGACAATCGTATCTATTCACCTTTTGCTGGCTTGCTACTTAACCACTCAAGCTGTACTTTTTAAATAATTTGTTGGTTACAAACTGTGAAACCTTGTTTCAAGAAAACTGACTAGCAAAGTATTTATTGGAAGTTTATAGTCCTGGAAGAAAACAGAAACTTCAATGAACATATCCATTGGCCCCACATTGTGTGATGAGTGAGCATCTGCTAAATTCCAAGCTGTATGGAATTTCTAAATTAACTCAGTATGAATAAAGAAGTTGGTTAAGTCCCTTCTTCACAGTGAAAAAATCCACAGCAGGAGTCTTATTTTGTAGTTGACTTCATGAGTATGGTTCACACGATTCCCTATTATAAAAACAAATCCAAGCATTTTACTTAAACATGACCAATCCTGCTGTGATTATTGGTTCTTTTTAGCTCTATGCTCTGCACGTTACTTCCAACAATTCATTCCTCTTTCCTTGGTATACAGAGCAGATAATGGTTTTGCTGCATATTGGTTTTTATATTGCTTCTTAAACCAACAAAGGCCTTACAAGTTCATTTAAAAAGTGCTTATTGAAATAGTAATAAGATGATATGCACAAAATAATTTAGGCGTTCATCTCATTGAGGGTGAGAAACAAAAAAGAAAACACTGAAGAATACCTATATACCAATCTTTCAGATTGAAAGGCAGTTTATCATTGATACTTATCACCGCAATCATTTAAATAGGTGGTGGAAATATCCTTTGTGGAAAAATGTTCGAGAAGATACTTGCCATTATTGGAAAGACTTAGTTTTAACCACATTTGTTTTAAAGAAAGCAAAATATCACCGGATGGATATGTGTATAGAGGGAAGGAGGGAGGGAGGAAGATGAAAGAAGGAAGGAAGGAAGGAAGGAAGGAAGGAAGGAAGGAAGGAAGGAAGGAAGGAAGGAAGGAAAGAAAGAAAGAAAGAAAGAAAGAAAGAAAGAAAGAAAGAAAGAAAGAAAGAAAGAAAGAAAGAAAGAAAAGAAAGAAAGAAGGCAGGCTTTTAATCTATTTATAGGATGGACCATTGCTAACATTTCAAATTATATTCACTTATGCTAATAAGTCAGATTTTTGCAGCCTACAATATCTCTTATGAATAGGACAATTGTTTTAGAAATACAAAAGAACTCTGTCACAAATTTAAAAACTTTATTGCAGTCATTAATCGGCAGAAATTCATTGGTAGACTTAAGCAATTTACATGTTTGCAAAGAAGCAAACACTAATATATTACAGTTTTGATTAATTAATTAATTATGAATTTAATTAAAATATTAATGCAAATGTTTTTCTCAAGTACAAATAGTGGTAAACTTTGAACAAATCCTAGGGAAATTAATACTCAGGAATTAAAGTAAGAAGAAAAGAAAAGAAAAAGATTTTGTAAAGAATTAATATTGGTAAATACATAATAGAAAACTTGCCTAAAAGGCTCATGTTAAAATGAACAAAGAGTCACAATAGCAAATCACAGGATTTCTCTGAAAGTCAATAGGAAATTTGTTAGATCTGAGAATAGCAATTGATATGAAAGGGATCCACTAAAAGAATGGAAAGTTCATTGCAAACTAACAGACATATATCATGAGAAGAATTTTAAAAAGCAACGGAATGAGCCAAGAAATATAAATTTAATCAAATGGATTCTGTTGCCTTTTCTGCTCTACTATATAAATTATAACTTATCATGTTCTGTCACAATAATAGAAATACTTAGGTAAAGGTAAAGATAAAGGTTCCCATCACACATCTGTGCTAGTCATTTCCAGCTCTAGGGGGCGGTGCTCTCCTCTGTTACAAAGCCAAAGAGCCAACACTGTCAGAAGACGTCTCCATGGTCATGTGGCTGGCATGACTAAACACCGAAGGTGCATGGAATGCTGTTACCTTCCCACCAAAGTGATCCCTATTTTTCTACTTGCATTTTTAAATGCTTTCAAACTGCTAGGTTGGCAGAAGGTGGGACAAAAGTAACAGAAGCTCATTCAGTTACACAGTGCTAGAAATTCAAACCACCAAACTACTGACCTTTCTGATCGACAAGCTCAGCATCTTAGCCACCAAGCCACCGTATCCCTTTAGAAATACTTACATCAACCCAATTTGATATTACTTATGTGAGAATAAAACAGGTAGAAATCTACATAGAAATTGAAGTCCTGGGCGGATGCTTTATAATTACTTTAAGACAAAGTGTTCATGTTTTTGTGTGTATTGTATATGTCAGCCTGCTGGTTTCCTATTCAACAAAACTTGTGAGGTTGTCCTACTTACTATATTATAGTAGAAAGTATTTATTTCAGCTCACATGCACGTTAGGAAATGGAGTTCTGTTTGTTGTTGTTTTTTATGTAAAATCTAAGGGGCATATACTCATGTGTCAGTGGGTAACATATGAAGCTACATCCGTCTCTTTGTTTTCCTTTTGGGATTAAATTTTGTATTTTCACCTGCTGAGAATGAGTTGCTTCGCCATAAAACAATCTGCGTGTGTTCTATACATACATTAATGAGCATGTTATTAGTTGCTCAGTATTCAACTAATGTCCCATATGAACGTATTGCCTCTGGCTTTAAACTAACTATTAAAGAAGTTCCAATGGGATTACTAATAAATGTTTCATGCTCACATAGTACAAGGAGCCAAACAGAACAATGAAACACAAATCACTTCACTTAATTCCCTAGTGTACATGATGGTATTGCGCGTGTGACTCTGTAGCTTCTTCCCAATAAGACGTAATGTCGAATTCTTCATTCTTGGCAAAAATAAAAATTAGTGAGGCATCTGTCATAGTGCATCTCTGGACAGCTGGATACTGAAAAGATCTCATATTTTCAGGGTCACACAGTCTGGTATAATAGAATGCTAAATAGTCAAATTCTAAGCTATGTCAGAAATAGTTCATGTCTTAAATGGTTTGGAATACTTGAATTCCTGTTGTAATATAGTGCATTGCAACATAACCATGGGTTCACCATTCAGTCATGTGATTTATGCTTATTTGCAATTAGAGATCTGATTGGCTGGAATCCAAGATAGATTTTTCTTTCCCCCTCAACCTGAAGAACATCACTGGCAGTCAGCTGAGCAAGTAAGGCATTTTCATTCCATTGCTCCAAGAGCACTGCTTTAGTAGCCTTTCTGCATGACTTGTGCTGGAAACAAGATGAGATTAATGTGACTCTACTAATTCTCTTGAACTTCTTGGTGTCTTTCAATATGTAGGTGTTTGAGACTTTCCTTGAAATGAACCTGGTCTTTAATTTTGGGATATACCCAGAATTACAATTCATCATCTGTATCTCTGTCATTTTATATTCCATAGCAATGTCTTGCCTCTATTTAACATCTACAAGAAAGTGCCTAGAGAACTTTGGACTTTGATCAGATCTTTGAAGTGAGATCCCATCAGTATCCTGGTGACATCCAGTTTTACTCTTCCTTTTCTTCAAAATCCAAGGAAACAAGTTGAAATTAAAATCAGACAAGGTGATGGTGATCGTTCAGATTCAGAGAATGGCCCTGAGGAGAGGTTAAAAGCAAACCCTATAAAATCAGAATGAAGGAATTGTGTATGTATAAAGTAACCTTGAAAAGAAAATACTCAGGAGTGGATAAGACTATGTTTATCAATTACAAGGAATTTTGTATGACACAAAATGAGGTCATAACTTATTTGCTATTATTCCAGAAATAATTAAATTTCAGAATGGGCTGCATGGATAAAACATTTTAAAAATGTACAAACTAAAAAGAAGTGGTGGATGGACTAGACAGCTATAGGGCAGGGATACTTTCTTTTGGAGTCCTGTTCTGAGTAGCCTCTGTGACTTCCCTTTATCTCTATGATTTTGTAATCTTTGCTTATGATTTATTAATCTTCTTTCCCCACTCTTGTAGCATCCAGTAAGATGTCCTACAAGTCCCAGATGTAGTAGTCGGAATATGCTATCCCTGCAGAATTATGCTTATTTGAAAAGCAGTTCCAAGTTTGATGGAAAGGAAAATATGATCTTCTATAAAAAAATATTTTCTCAGGCTTGGCATTATAATTTGATAATGACATCTATTTCTTATCAGGAAAGTAGAAAAAGGCCATGGAGATGAAAGAATAAGTTCTGACAAACAAGAGTAATTCTGTTTTGGAATTACCGGTACTACATACTTGTAATGTGAAAAAAGCAAATGTAATGCTTGCAAAAGAATTGGATTATAAAATTGTCCCAGAGATAAAAGTCAGAGCTATAGTAGAGACACAACAGATAGTGTCTCAAAGAATGGTTTTCCAAGAGATATTATTGCTACATTTCCAACTGCCAGTGAAAATAAACTATTGTGACCCATGTGACCCATCCAAAATCCTTTATAGAGTTTAAAGGAGACAAAAAGTGTGTTTCCTCAAAACCTTTTGCTAGGAAGTTTTGTTTCCTAGCAAGAAAAGATGTAATGATTTTGTAGAAGAGCCTTGACTTCAAAATATTTTATTATATTATATTCAAAATATTATATTTCCACATCATTAGCAGGAAATATTAACACTGCTATTTTATCAACTGTTTAACTGGTCTTTTTCTGAAATCTTTACCTATTTCTTTTTTTAATTCTGAGAAAAAATATCTCACCTTTTTGTTTTTTTGGTTAACGTTCATCAGCTAAGCAAATACAATGGCCAAATTTGCTAGAATCAAAATGATAGGACTTTAATATAAAAATAAATCTAACTTATAATTTTATTTCTAATATTGTTTAATAGATATTCAGAAGAAGAAAACATTTTATATTATACAGTAGTAAGTTTAAAAAAAAAACTCCAGAGCACAAAATGTCCAAATTAAAAATGCATCAAGAAATGCAGTAGATAAAAAGAAATTTAAATTCGTCTCCAAATGCAACTTGAATTCTTTATTGGAGTCAATAACAATGTTCTATAAATTTAAGCAGTTTGATTTGCTGTACACTGACTAAAAGAGACAAACTCCAGCATTCAGTGTTTGTTTATATGATTCTAACAATGAAAACAAATGTAAAACAATACATGTAAGAGTAATTGGATAATTCCATCAATATAACCTAATACTGCACAATATTAGATTATATTGTAAGTCTTGTAAATAGAATGACAGTCCATCCTTGTTTTGATATCCAATATTTGTTAACATCTGTGCCATGTCACCAAAGACAGCTATTATACCAAAGATCATCTTCATCCATTTAAAATAATGTATGTCTTGCTGATTTAAATGAATTTCTATTATGTTTTCCAAATCTGAGATCATTTAAATAAGATTACAACAAATGTTGTCCAACTGGAGAGTGAAACAAAATTCTTTCAGCCAATTCTGGCTGGCTCCCAATCAAAGATTAAAAGGCATGTAAAATCATTTTAAAGGATTAAGACACAACCAGTTAAAACATTAAAACATTAAATACAACAAAAACCTGGCACCTTTCATTCAGTATTAATGCACAGGATACATTTATTAAAATTTAAAAATATGTATAGATGGAATTGTGTATACATGGAATTCTGTCGACACATCATGCATAAGTGTTGTATATTTGGAATAATTATATTTTTAATCAAACCAATTCACATTTCTGACCAGGGAAATAGTAAGATCTTAGAGCCTCTAGCAAAGGTGAATTACCATTTCCTATTTTTCATAGTTGCCTTTTGATAGTCATCATTTCTGCTAATCAAACAAGCTGTATGTTCGTCCATCTCCTCCTTCACACAATGTGTTGAAACCTGTATGAGCTCTTTCCAATCTTGGCTCAGACATTTCTGCTAATCAACATTTGATCTTACCTTCATTTTATCTATCCATTGCCTTATTTATAGAACATGCTGTTTGTATACCCTTTATGTTTACCCTTTATGGGTTAGTTTTCTACATGGATTGCATTGCTATCTTTCATTGCACTCCTAATCAATTTGTCCATTTTAAAGTGGAAAGTCCTGCTTTGTAAAATAGATGCCTTCCAGCTTATGTGTCTTCCAGATCAGGTCCCATTTTCCAGAGCAATGACACTTTCAGCTATGTTGCTATTGATGTTTATTTACATGATTTGTATTTGTACTTCATTTGAGTGCAACATTTAATTGTCCAGCATCATTGTTTGAATGTCATAGCAATGAGCCCTGTCTTTATTGGCAGGGCAGTGCTATCTTCTCTTCCCATATATACTGTATATATGGATAGCTCAAATTTACCAAGCTGGCTTTCCCAGCTTGAACTCACTGCTTGCTAGCCTAGTACCCTAACCACTAGACTAAACTGGCTTTCTTCTCATGCAGTCCAAGAAAACAGAGACATACCAAGAAATATGGTAGCGGAAAACTCCAAAAGGGGCATTTTCTGTGAGAACTCTTGTTGCCAAGATTGAGAAACACAAATACACAATATCCCATTTTATGGCTTCCAGAAGCTAGTCAAAACATGGCTACTCTGGAGGATCTTTGCATCCTGATTTTAGTGGGAATTATTAGTTTTAGGTGTGTTGATGTGATTTAAACATCAAAAATAACACAGTTACAGATAATGGAATGTTTCCATTTTGTCCTTGGATTTCAACATTTTACAATTCTAAGCTTTTGAATACATTTTAGTTAATTTTTAAATTCTACAAACCTGAATATGAGACAGCATATTATTTATGACTCTAGATATATGTGTAAATTTATAAAATTAAATGTTAAATTATACAAACAGAAACAGTCTTCATGGTTGCTTTGCCCTTCATCACATCTGAGGTGTGTAACAGATTGATTATAGAACAGCAGTTGAAAATATGTGAGTGCAATTAAGCAGATCTGGACTGGTAAATCTTATAAGACTTGTATATAACTCATATATAATCGCACAAAACTGTTGTGTGCATTTAGAATCCTTCTTGCTGTAGGGCATTTGTTTGGTTAATCTGCTGGTCAGTAAGGATTTAAAATGCTTTATATAATATAACAAAAATGTTATTTGGTGAATAACTTGAAGTCAAGTGCAGGGTTCTGGCCCTGCACTTCTTTTTTTTTTTTTTGAAACAAATTTTATTAATTTTAAAGACAAACAACACATCATTAACCATTAAGTACATAAAACCTCTTAACATTATAAATTTTTACAAGTCGGATAAAACATTATTTTTATACAACATAATTCTAATTTATCCCATTTCCATATGGACACATAAATATCTTTCAGCAAATTTCTCATTATTTCTCTTTACTCTTATTCAATTTCATTTCTTTTCTATATTTATCCATTTTATAGTCATCATATTCATTTCTTTCTGACTTGTTTACAATTATTCTCATCTAACATTCCTCCAAGGTTTTATTGATTCTTTTTTTTTTTTAAACAAATTTTATTAATTTTACAGAAGACACAATACACAAACATACAAAACACAAAACATAAACAAAACTAAAAGATCTTTTCTGAAGGTTGTCTGATCCCGGGTTAAAACTCTTCACACAGACACAAATTCAAACATCATATTCATCCCATATATCCTTCCATATCTTATTATCATTTTCTTTTTTTATATATATATATAAAAACCATTTTTATCAATTTTATAAAAACAATGCAAGGCATAACAGCTTATAAATTCTTTTCTAGGAAAAAATAATAATAAAAAACCAATAGAGCATAACAATTCCAAATTATAGTATCAATACTTTATCTATTTAACTTCGTATCTTATCCCTACTTCTCCTTTTCATCCAAATTATTTCTTATTAATTAAAATTTTATTGCCTTTTATCAATATACAAAATCCAAAAAAAAAAACCATAACAAAACCTTTATATATCCTTCCATATCTTATTACCATTTTCAATAACATTCTTTGTCTGTTCTATTTCCAACTATCCATTCATCTTTTTTCTTTTACTATACTTCTCCTATACACCAATTGGAGTAACGTCTATAACTCATTACCCTAACTTAAAAGTACTTCGTATAACAATTTTTCTTGGGATTCTGTTTAAAAGATTCTAAAATTACATAATGAATTTTATACTCTAAATACACATATAAAAACACAAACTTATGTACCCTCCAGAATCCCTCTTTTATCCTAAATTAAATTCACCCATTGTCTCTAAATAAACTTTTTTTCTTTAGATCTTGCTTCCCCCCATTGAGGCTTCTCCTCCCCCCTTTCTCTCTTGCTTATTCTTCTCCTTGCCCTTTTTACCCCTTTGTTTTTCCTCCTCCCTTTTCTTACTCCTTTTCCTTTGCTTTCTAACCTTGCCTCCACCTTTTCGCTCCTTTTTCTCTTTTTTGGTTGTTTTTATAATTCTTAAAATCCCCTTTTTCTTATCCTTTTTCTCCTCCTCTCCGGAAGGGACCCATTGTTCATCAAAGATGGCTTCTTCTTCCTCTTCTTCCTTGTCCCAGTCCTTCTGCTGCGTAATCAACTTTTCATAAGTACATAACGCCATTTCTAAGAATTGAAACAAAGCGCCCAAAGTATCTTCCTTTTTATATTTTTGATATTCAGTCTTTAGTTCATCCACAAACAATGCCATTATGAAAAGAGAAACTTTTCCCAAAACAACCACAAGTATTTTTAATCAAAAACAATTCAAAAAAAGTTCCAAAAGTTAATACTTTTCTTCCTTCTTCTCTTTCTCTTTCTGGGGTTAATGTTTAAACAAAGAGGTCCAATTACCATTCTTTGGGATTCTAGGCAATCTCCTCCTTTTTCAGCTTCTGCTCCAATTTTTTTTTCCTCTCCCTTCCCACTTGCAATGTCAATTTTAAATAATCAGAAATCCATACCTCCAACAAGGGTTTTCCAATCTCTTAAATTTTTCAATGTCCAAGAATCCTTTTGTCCCTTAGCTTCAACTCTCAAAACAATTCACTTTCAATGTCCAATAAATCCAAACATTTCTGCTGTTTCCATGGGGTGGGAGAGTGAAGAAAAAGCAAAAGTTCCCTTTAACAGCTTCTCCGCCGCTTTCGCTCTTCTTAGGGATACAATGTATCCTCCAGCAATTCAAACAGCTCAGTTCCAGGCAATTTAAAGGATGTTACTTGACCCGGCTCAGACAAAACTTTCACTCTTCACATTTCCTCCAGCGCAATCTTACCCGGTTGCTGGCTTCTTCGTGGCGGCCATTGCTGACCGCCGCTCCACCGCCTTGGGAAAAAGGGGTTTTTCCGGAGAAGGGGGGGGTCTGCGACACCCCCACCTCCCTGTCCGACTCCCCTCTCTCTTCAGCTGTCCCTACAGGGCAGCCATATCCCCCTGACCCATCTGGATCGGGGGTACCTCGACGGCTAGCACAGCAGGAATCGCGAGCTGTCGCGAATTCCTGCTGCCCCGAAGCCACGCGAAACCGGAAACTGGCCCTGCACTTCTGATTGGCTGTTAATGGCAGGATCGGATTGGTCCGTTCAGGAGCATCTGATTGGCCATTAACAGGCCATTCTCATTACTTAACGGAGCTAGCGCTCCAGGTTTGCTATTGGTTGAATAGTTAATAAGTTGCCTATATAAGGAAGGCTATAGCAGCCCTCCAGTTTGAGCTGTCACAATATGTAAATAAAGAATTTGAAGTTCACTGTTTCTACCGGCTCGTCTCCATCATTCGCACCCATGCTCCAGACTTGACACTGGTGATGAAGGTGGGATTGGATGACATCAGAGCCAACTAAGACAACTGAGCACGTGGCTGAAGCGCACAATGGGGGAACCATGTCCGGCAGCGTAGTACCACCCGCTGCATTCGATCCAGCTCAAGAGGACTGGGAGTCCTACATGGATTGTTTTCAAATGTTTTTGGAAACGAATAATCTGAAGAATGCCACACCCGGGAAGAAACGGGTGGTATTCCTAACGCACTACGGCCCAATGGTATTCAAAATGGCTAAGGCATTAGCGAAACTGGCGGAAGCGAAGGCCATGGACTGGGACTTCCTCGAACCGCTGCTGAGGGCCCACTATGCACCAACCATTCCAACGCTCGTAAGACGACACGAGTTCTATCAAAGAAACCAGCAGAAAGGAGAAAGCGTCGCCGATTTCGTTGCAGACCTCCGGAACTTGGGAGGCCTTTGCGATTTCACTGACCTAGAAGAGGCCTTGAGAGACTGAGTAGTCCTCGGGTTAGACGCTCTAAACGTACAGAGCAAAATAATGGCAAAGGGCGACATCACCCTTAAAGACGCCATAGCTGAAGCTACAGCAGCGGAGGCGACCAAGAAGTCGGCTGCCCAACTACGCCGAAATCGCGCTCCAGCACACCCACTGGCCGGCGAAGTTTCACCTAATGCAGAAGGGCAGCTACAGACAGCCCACCATGAGGACCTCTCTTCGTCGTCAGACAGCGATGAAGAAGAAGTCCATCGCTTGCGGTCCGATCGGGACCGTTACCCGAAGTCCCAGCAACTGTGTGCTGGCTGCGGGGCCAACCATTACCGCTCTGACTGCAAATTCCGCGACGCGCTTTGCCACAAGTGCAGAAACGTGGCCACATCGGACGGGTCTGCAGAAGCCTCCTCGGACCCAGCCAGACCTCGAAAGGAACCAGCCTCCGCCAATCGACAGGGAATCACCCTGTAAGGCGAGAACCAGTAAACCACTCCTACAGAAACTGACCTGTGAATTGTCCAGTGAGACAGGAAGAGGCCCACCAAACACTCACTATTGGCCATGCCTCTTCACTAGATGCTAAGAAAATTCGGGTCAACGTGAACATTGAAAATCGGCCTTGCCAAATGGAAGTTGACTCGGGATCGTCTCTTTCAATGGTCTCATGAAAGACCCTCAAGCAACTCATCCCCACTATCTGGCGCCAAGACCTTCAATTCCAACGGATCGTGTTAAAGGACTACCAGGGGAACCGAATTCCAGTCGCAGGATCCAGTCGAGTCCGGGTTGCATTCAAGAACCGCACGGCGTACTTACCCATGACGGTGATCGATAAGGACCGGCCTAGTCTGTTAGGCCTGCAATGGTTCACACCACTCGGCACTGAAGTGGCTGGCATTAACCGAATCGGCGGCAGTGACGGGGAGGAAGACCTCACCCACGAATTCAAGGATGTCTTCGAGGAAAAGCTAGGCGAGTACAAGGGGACCCCGATATCCTTTAGCCTTAATCCAAAGATAGCTCCCATCCGCCTTAAGCCTCGTCGAGTTCCATTCGCTCTAAAGGCAAAAATCGACGAGCAGCTTGATAAATTGATTGCCCAGGGAGTGTTAAAGCCAACTGACCACTCCCCATGGGAAACGCCGATTGTGACACCAATTAAGCCGGACGGCTCCATTAGAATTTGTGGGGACTACCGAGCCACCCTAAACCACGCCCTGCAACAGAACCCATATCCGGTACTGGTGGTACAACACCTCCTCCATTCCCTGGGGGGCGGAAAAGTCTTTGCTAAACTAGACTTAGCTCAGGCTTATCAGCAACTGCCGGTTGACGAAAAACGGCACAGGCACAGACTATCGTAACACACCGAGGTGCCTTTAAGTGTACGCAGCTTCAATTCGGAGTCAGTGTGGCCCCGGGGATCTTTCAGAGCCTGATGGAGAGACTATTGCAGGGGATCAAAGGCGTTGTCCCCTATTTTGACGATGTGCTCATTGCCGCCCCCACTCCAAAAATCTTACGGGAACGTTTAAGACTGGTATTACGAAAATTCCAGGAAGCAGGCTTGAAAGTGAAAAAAAATAAGTGCAAACTGTGTACCGATAGTGTTGAATTTTTAGGGTACTTAATTGACAGTCAGGGTATTCACCCTACCAATAGCAAATTAAGAGCAATAAAAAACGCTCCCAGACCCCAGAACAAGACCGACCTCCAGGCGTCCTTAGGCCTCATCAATTTTTATAATTTATTCTTGCCGCACAAGGTGACTGTTGCTGAACCTTTACATCGTCTATTAGATAAAAAATCAATTTGGGTATGGGGTCATAAAGAAGAGCAGGTGTTCCGTAATGTGAAAAAACTACTGACTTCGGACGCCGTACTAATGCATACAATGAGACTTTGCCAATAAACATTACATGTGATGCATCGCCTTTTGGAGTGGGTGCCATTTTGAGCCCCTGTTGCTTACTTCTCAAAGACGCTCTCAAAAACCGAGCGAAATTACAGCCAGATCGATAATGAAGCCCTGGCGATTGTATTAAAAGATTTCATGAGTACGTGTACGGCCGGGTTTTCACCATTGTAACTGACCACAAACCATTGCTGGGGATCATCGCTGGGGACAAGCCAACTCCCTACATACTTTCTCCCAGAATGACCTGCTGGTCAGAATTCTTGGCTGCCTACAATTATCAGCTACAATATCGTCCCAGTAAAGCCATTCCCCATGCCGACGCGCTGAGCCATACACCGCTCCCTGAAACTATCAATGATCCTGCACCAATGATGACAGCATTGCAGATCGAGACACTCCATACGCCACCATTAACTGCCCGTGACATCGCGAGAGAAACAAAACGTGACCCCATCTTGGCACGAGCCCTCACATGGGTGGAACGCGGATGGCTATTGGACCAAGTACCAGATGACTTTGCACCATTCAAAAGTCATCAAACAGAGTTGTACTTGCAGAAGGGCTGTGTCATATGGGGCGATAGAGTCGTTATCCCAGAACGACTCCAACAGACACTGCTAAGAACCTTGCACGACGGCCACCCTGGCATCGTGCGCATGAAGGGCCTCGCATGAAGCTACGCATGGTGGCCAGGCATCGACAGACAAATCGAAGTGTGGGTTAAAACTTGCAGGAGATGCCAAGAAGTAAGCAACGCTCCACCAAAGGCAACCCCAACTGAATGGGAGATGCCGCGGGGACCCTGGTCCCGCATCCATCTGGACTTTGCCGGGCCAACCAAAGGCCACACGTTTTTACTAACTGTCGACGCCTACTCGAATTGGCTCGAGATTCACTGAATGAGCAACACGACCACTGACGCGGTCATCAAAAGACTGGAAAGACTGTTTGCAACCCACTGATTACCAGACATTCTGGTATCCGACAACGGGCCCCAGTTTACCGCACTGTCTTTTGAGCAGTACCTGGCTGACCGTGGTATACGACATGCGCTCACTTCACCTGCACATCCTGCTGCCAACGGTAGGGCTGAGCGCATGGTACAATTCATCAAAAAGACTCTCCAAAAGATTGACTACGACAACATCGATGAGAAAATCAACCGGATCCTTTTCCTTCAGCACATCACACCTCACAGCGTCACCAACAAAACTTCCGCCGAGCTGCTAATGGGCCGAAAGCTCCGCTCCCACCTCGATCGGTTACACCCAGCCTACGAACCGGAAAAACCACTCGGATCCAGCGGCCGATGCCGTACCTTTCAGGTAGGCAATTTAGTATTCTCTAAAAACTTATCGGGCGATCCGCTGTGGGTAGAAGCAACCGTAATCCGTGTAACTGGCCTAAGATCATACCTCGTTCAGTGCCCTGACGACAGACTTTGGAAGCACCACATAGATCAACTACGATCGCGGCTACCGTCGCGCACTTCCAAACTCCCTTATGACCAAACTGAGGGGGGGGGAGATACAGAGGAAAGCGAATTGCAATTAGAGGGAAACCTTTTTGAAGAAACCGATATTGGGACTGAAATGCAGGAGCAGGAACCAGGGACTGGAGTGAGTTCACCTCAGGGGAGTGGCCAGTGATATTGGTGACGATGGGAACGCGAACTCGGAACCAGAGGCACCCCTACTGATAAACAACAATCTACCTCAGCAGAAGTGCAGCCAACCGCCAGGCACTTTGCGAAAATCAAAAAGACTAACAAAACAGCCGTCCTACCTTAAGGACTATGTAACCGCGCCCCGTGGGCAGAAGCCAGGGGAAAGGGATGTTGTGAATGAACAATACCAATAAAGTTATTTTGAGCTTGAAGTCAAGTGCAGGGTTCTGGCCCTGCACTTCTGATTGGCTGTTAATGGCAGGATCGGATTGGTCCATTCAGGAGCATCTGATTGGCCATTAACAGGCCATTCCCATTGGTTAACGGAGCTAACGCTCCAGGTTTGCTATTGGTTGAATAGTTAATAAGTTGCCTATATAAGGAAGGCTATAGCAGCCCTCCAGTTTGAGCTGTCACACTATGTAAATAAAGAGCTTGAAGTTCACTGTTTCTACCGGCTCGTCTCCATCATTCGCACCCATGCTCCAGACTTGACACATTCACTTCCTATATTAGAATTGGGACTATTTTCTACACTGCTAATAATTATTTTCAAAAGAAGTCAAATCAATTACAGAAACTACTTTGTAGGAAAATGTAAGCGGTAATTTAGGAAAAATGTTCTTAAGTTCAATCTTCTTGATCTTTTCATTGCTTATACAATAAGCTATGCATCTGCAATTACTATTCAGGAAACAATTATCAGGGTGTTTTTTTAATGAAATGTTAGAGTAAGAGTGCTAAACTGTATACATTATGGTATTAAAACATTCTTATGCTCAGTTTCAATGGTTTTGTGTTACACTTTGGCACTGTAATTATTTTTATTTTTTGTAATATGTTCAAAAAAAGACAAAGTTTATTTTCCTAATATATTTAAATAGAAATATGTATACTTAGGATGCTCACAATTATAGGCTTTCCTAAGTCTCTCATAGTGCATCTTCTATATGCAGTGTATATAAAATATTTGGGGTCCAGTGATGTTTGGCTTACACTTTGATATGGCTAACAAATGAAAACAGGGCGGTTTCAAATTCTGCAAAAAATTAAAAAGAATATACATCAGGCATCAGAAAATGTAAAACAAAATTATATATTTTTGCAACTCTGGATCGGGGTATGGAAATGAGTTGGAAGAACACAAGAAAGACATAGAGTACTTTATTCAGAAAGCTGCAAAAGGCAATGAAGATTAATTAGCAGTTAATTACAAGCATTTAGGGAAAAACTAAAGCAAAATTGGTAGACCCCTATTAACCTTTCAGATGAAAGAATAGGTTCTGACAAACAAGAATTATTCTGTTTTGGAGGCATCGGGTGAAGCTTTAGAAATGATGATGACACAACTAAACTAAAGTAAAACTTATCAGGGAGATCAGTGTGGTAAGCATCACATGGTAAAATCCTACTGCAGTGGTTCTCAACCTGTGGTCTGCAGACCCCTGGTTGGGCTGTGATGTGATCATAGGGAATCCGCGAAGGCTTGAAGAAATGTTATGATTTCAATTTTGAGTTAAATCTTGGGGATCTATGGCCATGGTCTGTGGCCACAAAAGGTATTTAAAGGGGAGGTCCGTGGTGAAGAAAAGGTTGACAATCACTGTCCTACTGAGTTTATAGCATAAGAGTACATAATGTGAAAAAAAGAAAATGCAATTCAGAATATAATAATGCTTGCAAAAGAATTGATTCCTGGAATAGTCCTAGAAATACAAGTCAGAGCTATAACAGGGACAGTTTCTGAAGAATGGCTTTCCAAGGGATATTATTGTTAGATTCCAACTGCCCCACTAAAGATAAACTATTGAACCTGACACAGCAAAAAATCTTTATACAGTTTAAATGAGGCAAAATGTGCTTCCTCAAAACCTTTTGCTAGGAAGTGTTTTTTTTGTTTTTTTTTAAAAGGAAAATCTGTTTTATAGAAGCCTGGGATAGAAATGCTTTATTTCTAGCAGCAGTGTCTAGTGCAGTTGCCATCCACAAGTCTTAAAGTTTCCAAGGTTGGATAGCCTTCTTCTGTTGCTTAGGTTTTCCTTCAAATACCTTAAAACAACTGGTTCTCGCGACACATTTATTCCTAACTGATTGTATAACTTGTTATCATCCCCCATCAACTTATTTCAACAAAGTGAACTTACCCAGAATCCTGGGGAAAAAGGGGTTGAATGTGGGGAATGCAGGTGTCGTAGAAGAATAAATTGAATGGAATGATTGAATGGAATGACAAGGCTCTGGAACATACAATCTCGATGGATTGTATATTCTTTATATACAAGAATCTTGAAAATGGATCAAGATTTTTCCCTGATAATTCTAGAGTATTGAAAGACCCACTCATGGGATATGAAGAAGTCTCCTCTGCCTTGAGCTGTGCCATTGTAGAGCTTTATACTGTACTCACTTCCAATAAATTATATTTCCATTCTTGTTTGAAGATGGAGTAGAGCAAGGCAGTAGTAGGACACAGCCATTCTGCTTGTAGAAAACATCTTTGACTGGTCTCATCCCTCTTTCCAACTGCCTAATTCTTGGGTTAGGACTGTATTGCAAACTACTAGTATTTAATTCCTACTAAAAGAGTTAAGAAATTAAACAATGATTAAGTTTCCATACAGACTTCAGTGGAACCTAGTTGCAAGAATGCTTCCAAGTTTTACAGAACTAATTCTAGGGCAATCAGTTTTTTTAGAGTGAGTGAAACTATACAGTTCCTTTTACAACAAATAGTTTACCTATAAATGTACTTATTGAGAAAAATGACAAAGAAATATATATGGAAGCTGTTTTAGTCTTAGATGGAGTGTTTAAAACCATTACCTTTAGAAGTTGATAGTTAACTCTGTCCAGATGCATGATTAATTATCTTTTATCTGAGCCAAGATAAATAAGATAAATTATCTTGGCATCTCCAAGATAGAAGAATGACATACCAAGCTTACATAGTCACATAACTGCTTATATACTTGTATCAAATGTTCTAATAAAAGTGCATAATTGCAGTATATGAGTGATTATTATATGTTGATGTCAGTTTGATGTTATCATAGTTTGCTGCTACTGCTCTAAGCACAAGCATACCAGCAATGATATTTACCAACTTCAGGAGTTAAGTAGGGTTTTCTCTGGGCCAGTGCACAGATTACCAACTGATTAGTATTCGTCTTTTTCTTTTATAGGTGTGTATGGTGTGAAAATTATAAACATATTCATCTGATGACTTCAAAATGATATGCACATTATTATATTATTGCAGAAGTGATACAGTTATGTAATTTGGATCAGTCACATGAGACAATTATGTATCTGTATGACATCACAATGCACCTATTGTCATTTGACTCCATTTTCACATTTGCAGAAACATAAAGCCCATGATTTTTTTCCTTTTACTAGAGCAGTTCTTTTTTAAATGAATTACACAAACTGTACTTGACGCTGTTTTATTCTGGACTGGAAAGTAGGAATCACAAGTTATCACTTTTGCAGTAATTCCTAATCTTTTATAAGTTTGCGTCTTTATTCAACAATTAATCTTAAATATACTGTTGCTACCATAGCATTTGCCATGTTTCTTTATCTATTTCACATATCTAATTATGGCAAAAGTCTTAGGAAGATTAGTTTGATGTTGAGTAATATTATTACATATATTAACTTAAGATCCACTGGAGGTCTGTGCTATATGTGTAACTTCTTGCTAAATGATCATAACAGTGATCATTTTTTTCTGTAATGGTATCATTTCACCAATTTGATATGCACATTATATAGTCCTCATTGATTTAAAAGCAGACACCAGGCTTGAGTGAGTACATTTATGTTTAAGTAATCTCTTCACATGACTCTTAGAAAAAAAACACTAAAAAATGCCTTGAAAACCATAAATGTGAAATGACTAATAAAATGATTAATTTTAAATATTATCGTGGATATTTTGAATTGTTTCTATTTATATGTTTTATGAGTAGCCAAAAGTAATTTTTATTGTCGTGAGATAGTAACATGTTTAATGAATGAATAAATAATAAATGTCACAGGTTAAAATAAAGTAGAGCAATGATGACAATTGGAGATCAAGGAATTTGAGCTTACGCTGCTCAAGATCAATTCATTTTCTGTTCTCGATGAGTTAGTATCATATCATACTTTGTGATACCTGTTTAGATTCTGCAAAAAAATGTTCATATCAATATAGGCAAAAAAGGTGTTATGAAAAACTGAGGGGATATTATACTGTAATTCCAGAGTCAAGTGATGTTTCAGGCTAGGTTGTTGTCCTAGCAAACTATTGGAAAACACAGTAGTGATTATGTCTGATCCAATAGGGTTTATTTTTACATAATATGTACTGGGCACTACAAGACTTATTTCTGAATAAACATCTATAGTGTTATAGAAATTGTTTTCTGACCTTGACATCTATTTACTTCAGAGATTTGCAACTCAACAGGACTGTCAAATGTGATGATGGCACACTGTGCTAGTTGTGCCAGACTATTTCCTTGCCTACCTCAATAGTTCTATCACATAGTTTTTATCATTGTTAAAAAAAACAATTTATTTGATCTTAACATGACCATAACTTTATTTATTTGATCTTAACATGACCATAACTTTTTAATAATTGTTTATTTCATTTAAATCTAGCTGTAATCAAAAATTATTCTCTTTAAAAGCACAGTATGAACATCAGGAACATCCAACAACTTAGAATTTAATTTGGATGTGAAATAGATATTGTGACATACTTATATTAGCATCTAATTATAAATCATAGGCTTAAGTAAGCAATTGGTTGTAAAACATATGTAAATATAAATGAGACAGAATTCTTGAGGCTATTTTAAGCAGAATTATTTCTGTTGTGTATGCACTATAGTTAATAAAGTATGAGCTTGAGGTAAAGTGCAGGGTTCTGGCCCTGCACTTCTGATTGGCTGTTAGGCGGCCAGATCGGATTGGTTAGTTCTGAGGAATCCGATTGGCCCTTATCAGAGGATTATCATTGGTTTAAAGAGCTAGCGTTCATTGCTATTGGACAATTCTCACAAGGGTTGCCTATATAAGGCAGAGTTCACTGTTGTTGGTTGAGAAGTCACTATGTAAATAAAGAGCTGAAAGTTCACCGTTCAGAGGCTGTCTCCATTTATTTCGACCCATGCTCAGTACTTAACACTGGCGACGAAGGTGGGATTTGGAGACGTCTGAACCAAAGAAGCCAGGAAGCAACACTGAGCACGTGACAGACGACGCCAACAACGGAACCATGTCCGGCGGCATCGTACCACCCGCTCCGTTGGATCCAAACCAAGAGGATTGGGGATCCTACATGGATCGCTTCCAAATGTTTCTCGAGACGAACAACTTGAAGGACGCCACGCCAGCAAAGAAAAGGGCGCTGTTCCTGACACATTGCGGCCCAGCCGTATTTAAGATGGCTAAAGCACTCGCCAAACCTCGAGAAGTGAAAGCCATGAGCTGGGACGACCTCGAACCCATCCTGAGAGACCATTACGCGCCAACCATGCCTACGCTCGTGAGACGCCACAAGTTTTATCAGAAGAACCAATGAAAAGGGGAAAGCATGGCCGATTTCGTGGCGGACATCCGAAATTTAGAGGGCCTCTGCGGGTTCGCCGATTTAGAAGAGGCACTAAGAGATGAAATAGTTCTGGGACTAGATGCACTAGGCCTGCAAAGCAAGCTGATGGTGAAAGGCGACATCAGCCTTGCTGACGCCATCGCCGAAGCCACGGCAGCAGAGGCAACCAAAAAGTCGGCTGCACAACTACGGCAGTTGTGACGGCTACGACCTCTGAGGCGGTGATCAAGATTCTAAACAGACTCTTTGCAACCCACGGATTGCCAGATGTCCTGGTGTCCGATAACGGGCCACAGTTTATGGCACTAATGTTTGAGCAGTACCTCGCTGACCACAGCATCCGTCATGTGCTCACCTCGCCTGCGCACCCTGTGACCAATGGCCGAGCTGAACGCATGGTCCAATTTGTTAAAAAGACTTTGCAAAAAAGTGGACTATGACAATATCGATGACAAGGTCAACCAAATTCTCTTTTTGCAACACATAACTCCACATAGCGTCACCGGCAGAACTCCCGCCGAACTACTGATGGGACGAAGACTCCGCTCCCACCTCGACCGGTTGCATCCTGCTTACGAACCGGAAAAACCAATAGGATCCAGTGGCCGCTGTCGCACCTTCCAGATAGGAGACCTCGTTTACACACGGAACTTATCGGGCGACCCGTTATGGATAGAGGCGACAGTAGTACGAGTGACCGGCTCCAAATCCTACGTGGTGAAATGCTGTGACAATAAATTGTGGAAACGGCATATCGACCAATTGCGGTCATGACTCACAACGGCCAGTCAACAACTCCCCCATGACCAAACTGAGGGGGGGGGGAGGTACGGAAGAAGATGAAATTCCAGGGAACCTGTTCGAAGGGAATGACGAACTAAGTGATACTCAGGAAATGGAGCAGGAAGGAGAAACGTTTGCACCACAGGGAATTGCAGCGGAGCAAGAGGCAGAACCACTGCCAAACAACAATCCACCTCAACAGGATTGCAACCAACCAATCCAACGAAAATCCGAAAGACTTAAAAGACAACCGTCCTATCTAAGGGACTATATAACTACACCGTAATTAAGAAGCCAGGGGGAAGGGGTGTTGTGTATGTACTATAGTTAATAAAGTATGAGCTTGAGGTAAAGTGCAGGGTTCTGGCCCTGCACTTCTGATTGGCTGTTAGGCGGCCAGATCGGATTGGTTAGTTCTGAAGAATCCGATTGGCCCTTAACAGGGAATTCTTATTGGTTGAAAGAGCTAGCATTCATAGCTCGTTATTGGACAAATCTTACAAGGGTTGCCTATATAAGGCAGAGTTCACTGTTGTTGGTTGAGAAGTCACTATGTAAATAAAGAGCTGAAAGTTCACCGTTCAGAGGCTGTCTCCATTTACTCCGACCCATGCTCAGTACTTAACAATTTCTGCTATGGGATGTTTGGCTTTTTTTCTTCTTTCTGAAATGTAACATTCTATGCTCTCCAGTTGCTTTTAAGTGCTACATAAATTTTAATTGGGCATTAATCATTCTGTATATTAGCATTTTCTTCCAATTCTTATTGCCTTTTGATATAGAAAAATTATATGGATCCTGTACATTATATTGAACAAGAAATAAAAGATGAAGTCCGAGTTTCTTTAAATTTTATCAATATAGTTTACCTGTTTTGTTAAATATGGCTTATATTTAGCTTAGCGAACATTCCTATGAGTGATTATTTATTTTATCCTTTAATTGCCAACATTACTTTTGGGAGCGCAGATTACTTCCTTAGGATCAGATATAAAAAGGAAATATGTGGAAGGTCAGTCTATAGACTTAGTTAATATATGGAGGAAAATTAGCTTACTTTAAAAAGCCCAGCTCACAGCTTTTAATTTTTTGCCATTAAATTAATCTATAATATTTCTTAAAGTAACAGTTAATGCCTGTAAAATAGCTTGAATATGTGGACAGATGTAAAAATGACATTCTGTATGCATGAATGTTTCTTTTCAAGACAATATTACTCATATTTCTTTAATAGTTTACACATTATTATTTAAGAGATCTCCAACCTTGGCAACTTTAAGACTGGCAGACTTCAAGTCCCAGAATTCCCAAACCAGCAAAGCCAGAAAAGCTGGCTGGGGAATTCAGGGAGTTGAAGTCCACCAGGCTTAAAGTTACCAAGTTAACATATATTAAGTTTGACATCAGATGCTTTTTAGATGAGACAAAGAAATTATCCTATTCTGAATAAAAACATTTTTGTAAGTATTTTTAAAACATAGCCTGTTGATCTGTTGTGTCTTTGGTTCATATCCACCTTGATTTATGGGAGGTGAATGTATAAAAGAATAATAGCCTATCACTGACAAGGTCAGCTGCATAGGAAAAAGTGAAGACCTCTATCTTTATCTTTACTATTATTCACTCTTTACAAATGCAATACTTCAGGTCTACAAGCAATTTGCAATTCATTTTTTATTTTTTTTATCACTGGGTTGAAACATACTGATTTACAATAGTATTGCCAATGAGTGGTGGGTGAAAAAAATAAGCTTAGGTATATACAGGTTAGGACAACTTTCATCATCATGACCAAAGGAAAATAGAACAAATTATCTCATAGATATCTAGAGATGAGCATCCCAGGTCTGTGGCCTTAATCAAGTGATCTCCAGAATTTAATCCAGTGCATGATGGGAGCACAAGATTAAGAAAAGGTTCTTGTTGTGTATGTACCATAGTTAATAAAGTATGAACTTGAGGTAAAGTGCAGGGTTCTGGCCCTGCACTTCTGATTGGCTGTTAGGCGGCCAGATCGGATTGGTTAGTTCTGAGGAATCCGATTGGCCCTTAACAGAGAATTCTTATTGGTTAAAAGAGCTAGGTTCATAGCTCGTATTGGACAATTCTCACAAGGGTTGCCTATATAAGGCAGAGTTCACTGTTGTTTTTTAGAGAAGTCACTATGCAAATAAAGAGCTGAAAGTTCACTATTCAGAGGCTGTCTCCATTTACTCCGACCCATGTTCAGTACTTAACACTGGCGACGAGGATGGGATGTGGAGACGTCTGAACCGAAGAAGCCAGGAAGCGATACCGAGCACGTGATAGATGACGCCAACAACGGAACCATGTCCAGTGGCATCGTACCACCTGCTCTGTTCGATCCGAACCAAGAGGATTGGGAATCCTACATGGATCGCTTCCAAATGTTTCTCGAGATGAATAACTTGAAGGACGCCACACCAGCAAAGAAAAGGGCGCTGTTCCTGACGCATTGCGGCCCAGCCGTATTTAAGATGGCTAAAGCACTCGCCAAACCTCGAGAAGTGAAAGCCATGAGCTGGGACGACCTCAAACCCATCCTGAGAGACCATTACGCGCCAACCATGCCTACACGCCATGAGTTTTATCAGAGAAACCAACGAAAAGGGGAGAGCGTGGCCGATTTCGTGGCGGACCTCCGAAATTTAGGGGGCCTCTGCGGGTTCGCCGATTTAGAAGAGGCACTGAGAGATCGAATAGTTCTGGGATTAGATGCACTAGGCGTGCAAAGCAAGCTGATGGCGAAAGGCGACATCAGCCTTGCTGACACCATTGCCGAAGCCACGGCTGCGGAGGCGACCAAAAAGTCAGCTGCACAACTACGGTGAAGCCGCACTCCGGTACCACCACCGGCCAGCGAAATCTCACCTAGCACAGAAGGGCAGCTATCAACAACGCACCATGAGGACCTCTCTTCGTCATCAGACAGCGACGAAGAAGGGGTCCAAGGACTGCGGTCCAACCGGGACCCTCGCCCAAAGCCCTTAAGCCCTTGCGCTGGCTGTGGAGCCAACCATGCCAGGTCCGAATGCAAATTCCGCAATGTACTCTGCCATGAGTGCAGGAAACGAGGCCACATCGGCCGGGTCTGCCGCAGTTTACCAGGACTCAGCCAGGCCTCAAAAGGGGCTAACTATCGCCAATCGACAGGAAACCGTCCTGTAAGGCGAGAGCCAGTAAATCACTCCTACAGAAATCGAGCTTTGCAAAGAGAAGAGGCTCACCATACTATTACTATCGGTCACGCCTCAGCTTTGGACACTAAGAAAATCTGGGTCACGGTAGCCATCGAGAATCAGCCTTGCCACATGGAGGTTGACTCAGGATCATCCCTCTCGATGGTGTCTTGGAAGACACTCAAGCAACTCATCCCCACAATTCAACGCCAAGACCTCCAATTTCAATGCCTCATCCTCAAGGACTACGAGGGAAATCGAATCCCCGTTGTCATGTCCTGCCGAGTCCGAGTCTCTTTCAAGAAGCATACAGCGTACTTACCTCTAACGGTCATCGATAGAGATAGGCCTAGCCTACTAGGCCTCCAATGGTTCGTGCCACTCGGCATTGAAGTGGCCGGCGTGAACCAAGTCGATTGGGAGGAAGACCTTATCTCCGAGTTCAGTGACGTCTTCGCGGACAGCTTAGGTGAGTATAAGGGGACCCCGATCTCATTCAGTCTAGATCCAAAAGTAGCCCCTATTCGCTTGAAGCCCCGTCGAGTTCCGTTTGCTCTTAAAGCAAAAATCGATGAACAACTCGACAAGTTAATTGCTCAAGAGGTGTTGAAGCCCATCGATCACTCTCCATGGGAAACCCCTATTGTAACACCCATTAAGCCAGACGGGTCAATCCGAATTTGTGGGGACTACTGGGCCACTTTGAACCATGCCCTACAGCAGAATGCGTATCCAGTTCCGGTGGTGCAGCACCTCCTCCATTCCTTGGGGGGCAGTAAAGTTTTCGCTAAATTAGATTTAGCCCAAGCTTATCAACAATTACCAGTGGATGAAAAAACGGCTCAAGCCCAAACAATTGTAACGCACAGGGGTGCCTTTAAATGTAATCGATTACAATTCGGAGTTAGTGTAGCCCCGGGGATCTTCCAGAGCCTTATGGAAAGATTATTACAAGGAATCAAGGGCGTGGTCCTTTATTTTGATGACGTATTAATTGCAGCCCCTACCCAAAAAATCTTACAGGACCGTTTGTAATGCGTCCTAAAAAAATTTCAAGAGGCCGGACTTAAGGTAAAAAAAAAAAATGTCAATTGTATACTGACAATGTTGAGTTTCTAGGGTACCGGATTGATAGTCAGGGCATTCATCCTACCGAGAGTAAATTAAAAGCGATCAAAAACGCTCCCAGGCCACGCAACAAGGCCGATCTCCAGGCGTTCTTAGGCCTCATTAATTTCTATAATGTATTTTTACCGTACAAGGCAACTGTCGCTGAACCGTTACACCGATTATTAGATAAGAAAGCATTGTGGGTATGGGGTTACCGGGAAGAGCAAGCGTTCCGGAATGTTAAAAAACTGCTCACATCTGACTCTGTACTTATGCAGTATAACGAGACTTTGCCGTTAGTTATAACCTGCGATGCATCGCCTTTCGGGGTGGGCGCCATTTTGAGCCATGTACTGCCTAATGGGAACGAAGCCCCTGTTGCATACTTTTCGAAGACTCTTTCACAAGCAGAGCGGAACTATGGACAAATTGATAAAGAAGCCCTCACAATCGTTTCAGCTGTAAAAAAATTTCATGAATATGTGTATGGAAGGACATTTACCATTATAACTGACCACAAACCATTGCTAGGGATAATAGCCGGGGACAAGCCAACCCCCTACATATTATCCCCTAGAATGACCCGATGGTCAGAATTCCTAGCAGCTTATAATTATCGCCTGCAATATCGCCCGGGCAAAGCCATTCCCCACGCCAACGCATTAAGCCGAGCACCACTTCCAGAGACTCTCGACGATCCGGCACCAACGGCAACCACGTTGCAGATCGAAACATTCAACTCGCCGCCTATGACCGCCCGAGACATCGCGAGAGAAACCAAACGAGACCACATCCTAGCTCGAGTCCTAGGCTGGGTAGAACATGGATGGCCATTGGACCAAGTACCAGATGACTTCGCACCATTCAAATCTCGACAGACTGAACTCTTTTCCCAAAAAGGCTGTATCATCTGGGGCGATAGAGTCGTTGTCCCAGAGCGACTCCGGAAGACGCTGCTACGAATTCTGCACGAGGGCCACCCCGGCATCGTGTGAATGAAGGTGCTCGCACGAAGCTAAGCATGGTGGCCGGGCATGGACCAGGCAAATCGAGCAGTGGGTTAAAGCGTGCTCCAATTGCCAACAAGTCAGCAACGCCCCACCAAAAGCCATGCCTATTGAATGGGAGACGCCACGTGGACCCTGGTCCAGAATCCACCTGGATTTCGCGGGGCCAACCAAGGCCTATACCTTCCTGCTGACAGTCGATGCATACTCCAATTGGTTAGAAATTCATCGTATGACGGCTACGACCTCCGAGGCGGTGATCAAGATTCTAAACAGACTCTTTGCAACCCACAGATTGCCAGATGTCCTGGTGTCCGATAACGGGCCACAGTTTACAGCACTAATGTTCGAGCAGTACCTCGCTGACCGCAGCATCCGTCATGCGCTCACCTCGCCTGTGCACCCTGCGACCAATGGCCGAGCGGAACGCATGGTCCAATTTGTTAAAAAGACTTTGCAAAAAAGTGGACTATGACAATATCGATGACAAGGTCAACCAAATTCTCTTTTTGCAACACATAACTCCACATAGCGTCACCGGCAGAACTCCCGCCGAACTACTGATGGGACGAAGACTCCGCTCCCACCTCGACAGGTTGCATCCTGCTTACGAACCGGAAAAGCCAATAGGATCCAGCGGCCACTGTCGCACCTTCCAGGTAGGAGACCTCGTTTACGCACGGAACTTATCAGGTGACCCGTTATGGATAGAGGCGACAGTAGTACGAGTGACCGGCCCTAAATGCTATGTAGTGAAATGCTGTGACAATAAACTGTGGAAACGGCATATCGACCAATTACGGTCACGACTCACAACGGCCAGTCAACAACTCCCCCATGACCAAACCGGGGGGGGGGAGGTACGGAAGAAGATGAAGTTCCAGGGAATCTGCTCGAAGGGAGCGACGAACTAAGTGATACTCAGGAAATGGAGCAGGAAGGAGGAACGTTTGCACTGCAAGAAATTGCAGCTGAGCAAGAAGCAGAACCACTGCCGAACAACAATCTACCTCAACAGGATTGCAACCAACCAATCCAACAAAAATCTGAAAGAGTTAAAAGACAACTGTCCTATCTAAGGGACTATACAACTACACTGTAATTAAGAAGCCAGGGGGAAGGGGTGTTGTGTATGTACCATAGTTAATAAAGTATGAGCTTGAGGTAAAGTGCAGGGTTCTGGCCCCGCACTTCTGATTGGCTGTTAGACGGCCAGATCGGATTGGTTAGTTCTGAGGAATCCGATTGGCCCTTAACAGAGAATTCTTATTGGTTAAAAGAGCTAGCGTTCATAGCTCGTATTGGACAATTCTCACAAGGGTTACCTATATAAGGCAGAGTTCACTGTTGTTTTTTAGAGAAGCCACTATGCAAATAAAGAGCTGAAAGTTCACTATTCAGAGGCTGTCTCCATTTACTCCGACCATGTTCAGTACTTAACAGTTCTCACATGACCCAAGGGCTGTCTTCAATCTTACCTCTCTTGGCCTCCTATTCCAATGCTTATTAGATTCAGCATAATTAAAAACCAACCAAACCTAAACAATCTGTTATTTCAAATAATTTGTAACCATGCTTTTGAAATAATATCCTTTTCAGCTTTGTTATTCAGAACATTGGAGGGTCCTTTCACAGTTGTAAAAGGAAAAAAATAATTGAAACTACATTCTGTAAGATTTTCTCTGGCCTAAAAAGCTGGTCTGTAACTTAGTTTAAAGGAAAATATATTGTTGAGAGCACACACTTGTTATAAGTTATGATCATGCAATCTTGTTCGCATGATTGCAAAAATGGGATGGAGAGTTGGCATCTGACTTGTGGATTAGTAGCTTCCTTTTGGCGCTCTTATTTTGGGAATGTTCTTTTGTGTAACAAAAGGTTTTAAGGCCTGCTAGGTCAGCCGGGAAAAAAAAACACCTGATTTTTGAAACTTATTATAGACTATTATTAAAAGTTAACTAATAAAGAATAATTACAGCAATATTTACTATTACATTTTACTATATAGTTTCAATAATCCATTTTTGTGACTGATATAAAAATAATTGGAAAATGTTTCAGTTCTGGAGTTTATACTGCAAAGTTCTAAATATCATTTGGTTTACTTCATTTGAGCTTTGTGTTCAGTTGGAACCTCTCATTGGGTGTGTTTTTGTTGATGTTTTTGTACTGAGCAAGCAGATCTCTATCTTGTTTAATTTTGCATTGCATTTTTATTGCTTATTATATTGTGAGCTTTCCAAAGTCAAATGGAATCAGGCAGCGCCTAAACTCAAAAAAATAAAATAAATAATTACAACCTTTTAATGCTCTCTGTAAAATGCAGATGGTGGATATTACTGTTATCATAAAAGCCTATGTTAAAATTGATTTAAAAGATAGGAGCGGAATAATTTTATAGTCCAGTTGCCACGCAATATTCAAAACACATATTTTGACAATGTCTTACGCTTAAAAAGTATGGATTATATAAATATAATTGGGTAGTTAAAGGTAACAAATTTAGATAATAATATTCTTTTGAACTATGTACAGATAGTCCTTGACCTATGACCACAATGGAGCTCAAAATGTATGTTGCTAAGTTAGACATTCGTTAAATGAGTTTTGCCCCATTTTGTGACTTTTCTTGACATAGTTGCTAAATGAATCGTTGCAGTTATTTAGTTAGTGACCCGAATCTGGCTTACCCATTGACTTTGTTGTCAAAAGGCCCCAAAACATGAAACATGACCCCATAACACTGTGATTGTCATAAATATGAACTAGTTGCCAAGCATCTGAATTTTGATCATGTGGCCATGGGGATGTTACAATGGTCATAAGGGTGAAAAATGGTAATAAATGACTTTTTTCAGTACCATTGTAACTTTGAATGGTCATTAAATGAATTGCTGTAAGTTAAGGACTATCTGTACTTGAAAATTGACACCTGGACAACATAAACGGATTCTGTGTGCCATTGCCATGACCAAAAGAGTTAGACTGCAACATTGGAAAGACAAATCTATGGCCCCATTTCCTCAATGGGAGACCAAAATGCATTTGCCACCTATGAGAGGATTTGCCTTTAGTCACAGACTCTTTACCAAATATAATGAAATGGGACTTCATTTATGTAAAATACAATAGCTTAAAATGATAGTTATATGAATGCTTTAGAAATACTGTACATATTAACATGAATAATAATTGCATTAGATAACTATATATAGCTTAGCTATTCACAGCCAAAATTATATATTATACCTTTTTCCCCCTTTTGTTAGATTTCTTCACTTTAAAAAAAACACTTCCTACATTTTTCTTTTTCTTTGACAATGCATGTATTTTTTATCTTGCGGAGGTTTTTTTCCTTTCTCTGACATTATTTAAAAAGCAGGCAAAAGAATAAATTAAAAAAATATGTGTCACCTAAATTTTCATTTACATAGCTACAGTTTGGTAGGAACGGAGATAGGATAATGCAAATATTAATTGTACCATTTTTACAACTGTACTAGACTTATGACAGCAATTGAACCCCAATGTTTCTATTGCTATGTGGGCAGTTGTTAATTCAGTTGAGCCTCATTTTATAACTTTTTTGTCATAATTGTTAAGCAAATCACTACAGTTGCTTGTCAGATGATTGGGAAGGTTACAAATGGTGATCACAAGACAATGCAGCTGCCATAAATCTATGACCCCTCACATCCTGGACTTACACTGTTTCAACTCCTACCCTCAAAATGGCGCTATAGGGCATTCTCCGAATGCCATCACTCTGCTAAACAAATAATTTTCTCAACACTGTCCAACTGTTTACAAAGTCTGCACTACTATTACTGTTAATCTTCTCATCACTCCTTATCACCCATCCCCTCCCACTTGTGACTGTATGACTGTAACTTTGTCGCTTGTATCCTTATGATTTATATTGACTGTTTCCTAGTATGATTTGATTGCTGATTTATACTTACCGTTTCCTAGTATGATTTGGTTGCTTATTATGGCTATTATTAAGTGTTGTACCTTATGATTCTTGACTCTTGACGAATGTATCTTTTCGTTTATGTCTACTGAGAGTATTTGCACCAAGACAAATTCCATGCGTGTCCAACCATACTTGGCCAATAAAGAAGTCTATGCTATACTATTCTACCTGCCAAATATCTGAATTTTTATCATGTGACCATGGGAATACTGCAATGGTTTTAAGTGTGAAAACAGGTCATAAGTCACTTTTTTTCAGTGTCATTGTAACTTTGAATGGTCAATAAATGAATGGTTGTACATCGAGGACTACCTGTATTAAAATTAATTTATACATATCAGTCCCTCCTATTAATCATGCCATCATTGAAAATTCTGAATTCAGTTGTTGTTCAGCAATGTCTCAGCACCAAAAAGGTGGGGTTAGTATTTCCAAATCATTAGGAGCAAATGGGTTCTACAATTTCATTTCATTCTAGAAACAGCTCCAAATGGCAAAACCCCTTACCGCTCCATGCAACCATTTCATTCAAGATTATCTCAATTTTTAAATAATTTCGTGGTTGACCCAACAATGGCTAATTAAGTCAATAAAATGTGTTCACTTTCCTTTCTCATCCCCCTTTTAAAGCATCTATAAGTTGCAAAGTAAGAACTTTTACAAAGTTCTTTAACAAAAGTGGGCTATAAATTCTTTATTACAAAACATCCAAGGGCATACATAGAAAAAAATAAAATGAAAAACTGTTCATTCTTGTTTTAATTATTGTAGCATCCGAGGATTGGATGGTTTAGCATCAAAAGAGATACTGTAATGTGGGAAGGATGTGGGAAAGCATCATGTGTGGATATATTTAGGGATGCAAAGGAAAGGCATGTCGACTAGCAAAGAGAGGACAAACCCTAAAAGGAAAATGCAGGAACTGCTTTCCTTGTACGTTTTTATTTCCTGCATAAGCAGGAAGGGCAAGTAACATGGCAAGGTCTGATAGGCCTTGCAAAAGCTCAGCGCTGTTGTCAACCCATTCAGTCTGGACTGGAATTACAGTCTGGAATTACAGAGACAGCTGAGAGCAGCCTAGGTAGCAATAAAGAGTTTCTGTTTGTCTGCAAATTGTGTATGATGCTGCCCCAGGGCATTACAGCAAGCTCACAGGGGCACAATGGGAAATTTTAAATTCTCATGAGAAGCTCAGCCTCTTCAGAGGCTGCATGAAGTACTAGCTCAAGGTGATTGACAATTTGGATGCTGTGAAAAAATTTCTGAGATACTAAGTGTGCCACAATTTGAAAAAGTTTCAGAACTTCTACCCTTAAATAGTACAGTGGCTTATAACTTCTCTGTATCAGTGTCATGACTTGCATTATCACAGGAGATAGGACAGCAATCCGATTTGTCTCTAGCAAGTGTAACACCAAAGTAAAACTGCAGAATTATTCCTTAGGAGTACAATTCAGTAATCTTGTCACTTGAACAAAGCTTTTCAAGTTTGTGTCTTTGGAGGAAATGAAGTACAAATATAAATTAAATAAATAAATCCAAAAATAGAAAAATGCTACATTTTTACTGCATTTCTTTCTCTTTTCCAGAGAGGAGTAAAAATGTTTTTAGTCCTGAGACTAAAAGCTCTACTAGAATAGCAACCAAGTCCTTGATGCTTATTTCATATTCCCTTGTTACATTGGTATTATTTAGAGTATATTCCATTAAGCTAGTTTGTTCTGTTTTTGCAAGGACACTGCTGAATATTGCCCAGAAACAAAAGATCTTCTGATTTTTTTTTTTAAAAAGGACCAGCCTAACACACATGGTCCTTCCATGTACTGAAATATATTATTTTTAAAACATTTGCGAAGTAGAGGTTTTTATTCCTTCAGCTTCATAACTATTTTTTAATCACAGAGGCAACAATGTCTTCATGCAATTACAACAGCATTGTAGGTCAAGGATTGGCCTTACCTATATTAGATATATGACAAGCAGACAATAGGACTCTGGGCACCATAATTACATAGAGAGATCGTGAATGGATAATTGATTAAAAGTGTAGCTCATTGGAAGACTAGAAATGTGTCTGAAACCACAAAACCATTTCAAGCAGAGGATGGAATGGCAGAAAGACGTGATTTTCACTAAAACAAGATATGGTTTTGAAATATATCCCTAATATTGTTTCTAAAGATTTTTCGCCACTATGTATTCTAAATGGTCTGTGATTAATACATATATGCCTACATTTCTCTCTTGTAACATCTTCATATTTTTTCAACAATGTTAACAGAATAAAAATGGCATTGGGTCAGACCAGTTTTCTTCAACCCTCCTCCTCCAATACAATCTGCAAAGTGCGACACAGGCCCATAAATATTTGAGCCAGGGTCATGTTAGCAGCCTCAAAGTAAATGAGAATATTTTAATGTACTGACATGTCATTTCCAATTTTTCTTGTCAAATGTGTTAAATTAAATTACATTTAAAAGTGAACTAAATAGCAACATTTAAAATCAATATAAATTATTTCATTACAAAATGTATTGTTCCATTGAGTTATCCTGAAAATATTTCAGTAGAATTAAAAAAAAAACACCTACAAAAATGTCAGATTTTTATTTATTTATTTATTTATTTATTCATTCATCATATTTCTTTCTTTCCCATCTCTCTCAAAAATGTTTTGCCATCATTTTTATTTGTCTGGCCAGACAAATCCTCATATTTCCTTCTATTTAACTCTAAATCTGAACAAGACTTCCAGCCCTTCAGATCAAAGTCCACTTCTATGGTTATTTAATCATTTCTTTAATTCGACAGGTCATTTGATTATTAATACGGTTCAATAGAAATTCTTCCTAACTGCAGGTCATCCACAAGGTCTGTTAACAGATTCTATCTGCTCCTCCATATGGACACCAACGCACCAACGTGTTATAATGTACTAGCTTGCTAAATAGGTATAAATCAGTATTAATTAATACAATTGCATCTTTTTTCCAGTATCAGGTTGCTAAGTATGGAGGGAGGGATGTGTGAAGATAGAACCTAATGTTTTCCTTCTCGCTGCAAAGTTTACCAAAATACCACTAGAGGGAAGCCAATTGCAAGGAATAATCTCTGACTCGTCCGGAATGGGCAAAGTTCTCCAAACTTCCCATCTCCTCCGATTGCTCCTGGGATACGTATTTCCGTTCCTCTGACGCTTGGCCGAAACGGAGCTCCAGTCTGCAAAAACATCCCTCCCCCCCCCCCCCCCCCGCCATGGATCCTATGACGAAGAGAACATTCTGCGGTGTCGTAGCACCATAAGACAGCACGAAGTTGGCGTCTTATTGCGAATAATACCTACATAACTTTCTTTCGCCTCTGGCGGGATCTGATTTCCAGAGTCCAAAAGGAGGGGGGGGAGGAAGAAAATGATTGACCTATTTTGAAGAGAAAGGAGGAAGAAAAATAATAAGAATAAGAATAATAACGGATCTTGCGCCTCCTAGGTGGAAGGTGTTTGAATCCCTCCGTGGACCAAACGAAGGACTCTTAGTTGCATCGTGCCATTCAGCCCCCCCTTCGATTAGCAGCGAGCAGCATCCCTGGAGAAGAAGAGGACCGACCCCGAAGGAGTCGAGGGCGGGGACTGAGAGCTTGTCCTGGTGCTTAGGGAGCCCGGGAAGGACAGAAAGAAGCCAAACCTGCCGGCAACAGAACTTGCCAGGGATTTAGGATCCGTCTGAGCTCACCAGGATCCGCGCAACCAACGAGGATCAGAGCAACTGATCGGTCACGACACTCCCAAGCCCACCTCACCCCTCTCCGTATCTTCGGCACCCTTGTCAGGAGGAATATTTGGGAGATGGAAGCTGCTCCAGTCCTGGCTGTACACAATCGAGAACGGCTCTGGGAGAGCGAGGAAGCCGCGGCTCAGTAGGACAGGCGGGGGAAGGTAGCTCGCCGAGCCCCCGAAGAAGGGAACCGCCGCTCCCTCTCCAGCGCCCGCCACCCGGCCTTTGGCTCTGGCGCTGCCTTTCGCTTCCGAGACGGAGGCGCCAAGGAAGCGCGGCGCTTTGAAGAGCCCCGCTGTGCCCCGCCGCGCTCGCTGGCAGCCAGGCGAGCCCGAAGCGAAGAGAGCAGGTGCCGCTGACCTTCTGGGGCGAGCGGGCGGGCAGCGTCCCCCTCGCTCTGCCCGGGCTTCCCGTTGGCCGGCGGAGGCTGCCGTGTGGCGAAGGGGCGGCTCACAGCTCTCCCTCTGGGGTACGGCGGACGGCTACGAGGGGAGCGCGCGGAGCGGCTGGCAGCCCCCGCCCACCCCAGGGAACCATTGCCCGCCTGCCGGTGAGGAAAGCGGGCAGGGGAAGAGAGAGTCGCGCTCCCAATCCCCGCCCTCCGCTCGGCGGCTGGCGCTGACAGGCCCTGGGCGGGCTGGGCTCGGCGGCCCCTGCTCCGGCTGCCATGTGCTGGGGCTGCCGCCTCTCCCGCGGCCTCCCTCGCTGGTCTAAATGCTCCTAGGGGCGTCCTGGCTGTGCTCCTCCAAGGCTGCCGCCGCAGAGAAGCGAGCAGCGGAGGAAAGGCGGAGGCGGCGGGCGGCTTCGGCGGCGGGCGGCGGCGGCGGCAGCGGCGAGGGGCCGCCGGCCGCCGCCGGAGGGGCCATGGACGAGTCGTCGTTGCTGGACTTGTTGGAGTGCTCTGTGTGCCTGGAGCGCCTGGACACGACGGCCAAGGTGCTCCCGTGCCAGCACACCTTCTGCCGCCGCTGCCTGGAGAGCATTGTCAGCTCCCGCCACGAGCTGCGCTGCCCCGAGTGCCGCATCCTGGTGGGCTGCGGCGTCGACGAGCTGCCCGCCAACATCCTGCTCGTCCGCCTGCTGGACGGCATTCGGCAGAGACCCCGCGCGGGCGCTGGAAGCGGCTGTTGCGGGGGCGGCAACTGCGGCCCCGGCAGCCTCAAGTCCCGGAGCAACGCTGGCCTTTCGGGCGGCGACAGCGGGGACAACCCTGCCGCCGCTGGAGCAGGAGGAGGAGGAGGAGGAAACAGCGCGGTCCCCCCTGTTAACCCTGGTTGTCAACCCGCCGCGGTGGCCACCACGTCCAGCGGCTCCCCGAGTGTGGCCGCTGCAGCGGCTTCAGCCGCCGCCAGTCTGCGGGAACTCGCCGCTGCCAGCCGGAGCGCCTTGCTTAAGGTAAGTTGAAAGCCAAGCCACCCTTTCTTTCTTTCTTTCTTTCTTTCTTTCTTTCTTTCTTTCTTTCTTTCTTTCTTTCTTTCTTTCTCTTCCTTCCTACCTTCCTTCCCTCCTTCTTTCTTCCCGTGACTGCCTCTTTTCCGACGTTGTTTGTGTCAACCTTTTCAACTCTGCACCTTTCGGCACTTCACATCCAGGAGAATGTGTTCTTGGGTTGGCTCCAGCAACTTCCCTGAAGCTCTGAGTTAAACTTTGATGATCAGATGTAGCAGGGTGTGTGGCAATCCTAAGGGTAGCAGATGTCCTGCAAAGACAGCTGTCCATTAAAAGCATGTTGTGAGAACAGTGTTTTTATTTACTTTTAGAAATTCCTCCTCAGGAGGCAAAAGTGGAGCCAGATGCAACTGGGAGGTTGGAAATCCTCTTTCTTTCCATGGCTTTCTCTCCCATTTGAGAGCTTCCACTCAGTTCTATTGAATGACCTATAATTTTCCTTGAAAACAGCTCTAGTAGGTTCAAATTATGATTATTCAGAATAGCAGGACTAATAAGAGGTACATCTGCCAAAAATCCTTTTCTCTGAATTGAAACATAGAGGATCCAGTTTAGCCACAATGGCAATATAGTGATGGTTCTTTTATTTGTCTCAAACAGTATTTAGCCATGGATACTTGCCTGTGTGACAGGTAAGCCTCTTTCTGCTTGTCTAAATGCATATTGACCCTCAACTATTGGTGATGTAGTAGAATGTATATTAATTGTATAGTTCTTATTGTTTCTGACTGCCCTTTCTCCTACTCATGCTTTATCTAAGGAGAATTCTGTTCTATGCAATTGTCCTTAGAAAATCTCCTTTCTTGTTACCCTGTTTGAAGCTATTCTTCATGTTTCTGTTATAGTACCATGGATGAACAGATCCTGAAGTAGTAGTACCTTTTTAAAGGATTTTCCATAAGGACACATATCATTTCTTGTTTCTAACACGAGCACTTCAAAGAGCAAGCTTTGTTTAAAAATCGTTAATAAGGGTTTGGTCTGGGCAACATATCTTTCTTTGAAGGAGTAGTGACTAAATGAATTCATTTCTTTTATATAAAAAATCATAATGCTTTAAATAATAGTCAGTGTGTTGAATAATATACAGTACTGGACTTTGTGGTCGAATAGCCACATGATACAGAAGCTGTGGTAAAACATATGCTACATAACTACAAGTTCCTGATACCTCTAATCCCAGTTGTAAGAAATAGCAAGTGTTTGCAAGATCATTTCTCTTCTTCAGACTCCAGAGAGCATCTACCAGTCAGAATAGATAATATTGTGCTGAATATAAAAAAAAACACTCTAGTGAAAAGTAGCTTTCGCACGACCTCGTGAAGCAACAGCATTATTTAATCATCACATTCTAAAGCTAGTTTTTCCATGTGGACTACCTTCCATGTGGACTACCTTCACATCTCATTATGTGAGGCTCTGGAACATGACCACAATCAAGAGATATTGCTAGACCTATAGCAGAAATTAGCATTGTGAGTGCAAAAATGAGTGGTTTCTTGTACATACTGGTGACAAGAGTTGGTAAAAGCCTCTTTTTGTTTGCAGTGACAGACTCAAAATTTAAAATAACTTAAAATAACTTATTCACTATCACAAATGTATGGTTGCATGTTTGCTCCCTTATTCTGGGCAATAAGTTCATGAATGAGTTCATGAATGTAAATGTTTCATTGAAATTATTTGTTTACTTACTTCTAAGTGATTCACAGAATTACTTTCTAAATCAACACAGCATTTTCAATCCTTAAAAGATTCCTCACAGCAAAAGAACTTTGAAGTACTGCTAAATATATAACTATATAAGGAGATAAAATTCTTAGAATTGTTACTAATAGTTATTTCACACATTCTTCTCAAAACTTGAGCACCTTGTATGTATTAAGCAATATAGAATATAAAGTAGGTGATTTCAAAGAACAGACATTTTACCAAATTATATTTATTTGGTGGCATATATCCCCAAATAACTTCTTACTCTATAATTTTCTGGAAATAAATACTAATTGGTCATTGAAAAGTAGGATTCATCCTAACCTTCACATACTTCCAAAGGAAGAATTATGAATGGTAGAAGTAGCATGCTTATGGTTACTAAGTGCAAGATTATTATCATGCTGAATGGCATTTTTATTAAAGAAAATTAAGAAGCAAATTTTTTATTTGATGACAGCCATCCTTTGTGCATTTGCAGGAAATTAAGTTCATAGTGGTTTTGTCAAATGTAACTGATAGCTTCTTCTTTGAATTCCTACCAACCCAAATTGTCTTTAAGAGGACGCAGAATACATTAACTTACTGCAGCATAGCCTTAGACTGTATTGGACTAAGTAATGAGGGATATTGGGATGTGGAATTCACTACCAAGGGAAGTAGGATGTCAGCCATTAGAAGATTTTTTTTTGTCTCAGATCCAATATGCATTTGTTATGGATGCTTAAATTAACAATAAATCTCAGAATGGTAAATTATACCAGATGATCTGATGTCATTGTGCCTATAGCTCTGTATATCTATTAAGAAATATGCAGTTCTCTCAAAGCAAACTTACTGAATTAAGTAATTAAAATTTTCCTAGGGGAAATTTATCAGTCATCCATGTTACGACCATAAAGTCGTAACTAGCTTAGCCACTGTAGGTTATTGTAGGTTACTCCACTTAAAAATGTCTGTCTAGTGTATTATAGCTGCCAGTGACCAAAAAGGTTTTGTTACTATTCTTGTTGTTTTTATTGACATTGTTAAGACAATCCTGTTTCTCACTTCGAAATATATTGATAAATATATCTGCCTGAACCTTCACTTTCCTTTACTTGGTTGTTTAGGTTGCCATTGCTGATATTTTGTATTAAGTAAAATCCCAAATCCTATTATGTTTTATAACTAAATACTTTGCATCTACAAATGAGATGAATTCCTCAGCCTATGGTAGAAAGTACTTACTTTTACCTGACTACTTATTCAATAGTCAACATTTTTTAAAGCCTTATGAAGTCCAATACATTTAGCATTCATTTGACATCATATGTTAAAGGGAACAGCAACAACTTCTGGGTTTTTATTTAGATTTTAATGCTTCATTTTGATAAGGGAATCATTGGAAAAACAGGATGTATTTAGAAATATATGCAGTATGTATTAAACTTGTGTTATTCAGGAATGTTGTTCTGTGTAGTTGTCATTTTTGTTTGTTTAGTAAGACTCTGACTTCTGTTTAGGTGAATAAGCACATATTGTGGGGGGGAGGGGGGGTTCCCAGTGGAGAAGGGGAAATAAATGGAATGGAAGAAAAATTATAGTAATACTATGATATGGGATGTAAAATATTTCCACACTCAGACATATTTGCTGTGATTAAAATATGGGGAAAAAATTAAAACTATTTTATTTTTCTCTCCACTGTGAGGCTAAGCTTGTACAAATATTGACCCATTCAACTGAATACAATTTGCAGATACATATTGAGATCAGCCATCAGCTTCATAAACTTTCATTTTTTGTTTCACAAAAGCAGGAAGGCTATTCAACAGCCCTAGTTTGTGATGACTAAAACTTGAGTTTTATAAAGGCAGCTATTAAAAGGATATGACAACAACTCTTCATTATTTGGGGGCTACCAGATCCAGGCAAGACATAAACTGCACAATTGCTAAAATGACAGAAAAGAGTTTTCTGTATTTTTTTGGCACTATTTAGTGATCACCAGGATTTATGTAGTCTAAAACTAGCAGCCCCAAACTATTCATTCCAACATACTTATATCTAGGTGGGAAAAGCTAAATGCATGTTCTTAAAGATTTTTAATATTTAAAGATACTAGTCTTTGTGAGAGATACTGAAATAGTGTCCAAAAAATAATAGCATATTTGCAATCCACAGGATATCCTTTTAATTTTTAAACTTTTATGTAAAATGCAAACTTAATTCCAAAATTTCAAACTTCCCACCTGGCTGTATTAGACAAATATAACTCACAAATAGCTCAGGTCTACAAATTAAATGAATGAAAGAGGTTCAATTAAATCTTGTGATGCTTATTCCCAGAGCTTGCAGGTAGAATACATTAAGTCCATATGGGGATTAAATCTTTTGTTTCAGAAAATAATAATATAGGGTTTTAACAATAATGTCTTGTTCCCATATGGGTTAGAAATCAATTTTATTTTTGTTTAAATGGATCTATGACAGATAAAACTTAATGATTAAATAAGATTCCTTTTAAAGATAGTTCACTATCTTTAAAGGTAACAGATAATGATTAAAAAGAATATCCCAGCATGTAAATGTTGATGTTTCTTTGTAGAGGATTCAGTGTCCAGGGTTCAATAGTTATGAAAAAGTTTACACTAAGATATTTACCCCTTAGATTATGATTTAGTTCTATCATTTTGACTCTTTTTTAATAATAAGTTCATTGAGCTACAATAATTTAATTTAATTACATTTATAATGATAAATGCTAATACAAACTGAAAAATAATTAAAAAATAAAAAATAGAAAGTGTAGAAACAAAAAGAATAATAGATAAATTTTAAAAAAAATGACTTCCCCCTTCAAATATAATAAATTTTAGTAACATTACTACAACATTTCCTCATGGGAAGGATTTTTATAACTAATTTCAAAATCTTATTTCAAATCCATCTGGTACCTTAATCCTTCTATAACTTTCCAAAATCAACACTCTAATCATCCTTTGGTTGTTTATATTTAAAAAAAGAATTTTTATAAGTCCCTAAATACATACTTAAAACTTCTTTCACGAAGGATTGAAGGAACCCCATTCAGTGAATGCCACAAAAATTGCTATCATGGGGGTTCTTAATATTTGAAAAGCAATTAAAGAGTAATTATAGAAATGATTAAGAAATGAGGTTCAGTCAAACTTTGTTTCCATATAGACTATGTGAGTTTAGTTGGAATCCCTCAACTCCCAACTGCTCAATTTGCAAGTCCACTGCAAATACTTTGGTTCCTACAGTCTACTATCAAGAAGCAGCCGCCTGGAGATCCCCTATGGGTGATCTCACAAACTCTCCTTTCTCCTGAGAGATTCTGCTTACTTGGATCCAACAGCTGGTTACCAATCTCCAATTGCCTTCTTTTGGTTTTCCAGGGCATGAAATAATGTCTCTTTTTCCAATCCTATAAATAAATAATACTGCCTTCCTCTAAAAAGCATTACTGGCCTAGAAACCAAAAGTAATTCCTCTAATACAGGGATGTCAAACTCATGTCATCATGGCGGCATCACATGACGAATCGTGACTTTTCTCTCCTTCGCTAAACTGGGTATGGGCATGGCCAGTGCATGATGCATCTTGCCTGCAGCTGTGAGTTAACAGCCCTGCTCTAATACCTCCAACTGCTATAGAACTTCAGAAGCACAGTACATTCTGGATCAAATTGACCAAACGTAAGATACTTGAATAAACTACCAAGAAGCATTCCAGAATCAATAAATTCATTTGTTATTATTTTACTATACTCTCATCTATATTTGAGAGAAAATATCACTTCCACATATTTTGCAAAGGTGGTTTGATGAAGAGATATATTGAATATAAGTTAGAACTATTCTACATTCCTGACTGTATTGTATCTAGCTCATTGTTTCTCAATCACAGAAACTTTAAGATGTGTGGACTCCGTACTCCCAGAATTCCCTAGCCAACATGGAGTTGGGAGTCCACACATCTTAAAGTTGCTGAGATTAAGAAATACTGAGCTAACTGTAGTCAGCTCTGCCATCATTGGCCCTAATGTGATATCATACTAGGTCTCAACAATGCATGTTAATCTAGGATCAAATGTGACATGAAAAATTATCTGTTTTTAATTCTGTAAAATTGGCTGACATTTGCTTGCCAAAGATATATTTCATTTCATCGATGTCCATTTATTTCAGTTTTATTGCATTGCTGGTTAGATAGAATTCATTAATAAACAATATATAAACATTATGGGATAAACATTGTATTTGCTGTTTATAGCTAAGAAAAGAATGCTAAGCATGAATATCAAGATGGAGATGAAATGGCATAACAAACCATTTCAAGTAGTTTTCTGGATTAGTACTATAACCAAATGAAATCATGCTATGAATGATTTAGTAATTTATGATTGTATTCAAGGAATACAATTTTGTACAAACCTATTGTGTTGTGGATTTCCCATAAGATTTACAAAAGATTATTTACATTTATTTTTCTATTATGACTACTTTTGCCAGATTCAGGTTCTTATCATTTAATTGGGAAGAATAAGGAAAAGGGGTCTGCCAAGTCAAGATAACATATGTCCTCTACACTACATTTTGAGAAGCCAAATATTTGTTTTATTCAGAGCCATTGTGAGATAGTTTTTCTCTTTTCTGGTTTAAAAAGAATGAATTTATTTAAAAGGTGAAAGCCTGTAAACAATATTTATCAACATTTCCCCAGAACTCAAAAGCTGTTTGTAACCAGCTCACCATGGACTCATCATCACATTTCCTAATTGTGGCATAAACATATCTTCATTACTATTTTTTATTTCATGACCTCATGATTTATCTTAACCTCAGACCACAGTTTGGGTAGCTTAGTCGTCTTGGTTGTTCCATTTTTAAAATAATATTTTCTGTTTTCTAACAATTTTTGCTTTACGAGTAATGCAGGTGCTAACACAGGCAAGGATAAGATCTGTCTTCTTCCTTTTATGCTGTTATGGGCACACCATCTCTCAGAAACACAAAATCTAATGCTTTCATTAAAATGACTAAAGCATCAACTTCTGGACAGTTGCTTTCTTTTACATTGCTCTGATCCTGTTAACAGCATTATATATCTAGGTAGTGAGTAATTTATACCCAAACTCTCCAGTTTTCCTCAACAGCTTGGCTATAACATTATTTTAACAATACGTCTCATAAAATGATGAAATAACTTAGGAGGCCCCAGATTATTTTGAATAAGGCCACCAGAAGGCTACCCATGACACAATGATTGCAAGGTGTTACCCTACTTGTACTACTCCAAGGTAGGTGCTTATGATGGCTATAACTCATGTTCTTTTGGATTCAATCCTTATTATCTTCCAGCAATGCTCTAGGCATCTTCACTTGTTCCATTTCTCTCAGCTTCTCTGTAAATCACAAGGAATTTCAAAATCCACCAAAGAAGAGAGGTTGTATGGGCCTGATCTGATCCAAATTCCCCTTTGTATTCTCATTCCAGGAAATAACCTGGGTATCGATTAGGCCATGCAGCAGACCCCTAGCTCGCCCTGGAATAGTTTCCAGTAGTCACCTGGGGCAGACTAATCAAATAGGTCTCTGCAGAAAAGATCTGTTAACTGGATCGAGCACTGGACCTGAAGGTGGCAATAGAGTAAGGTGCTAATCTTATCTCTTCTCACTATCATCTTTGTAATGGAGTCTATCTACCTTCCTGCTGATTGTCATCTTCTCTTTCTTTTTAGCTTTCTCAGCATTACAGACTTTTCAAGAGTGTCAGGCCTTTACAAACACCTTGGAATACATTCAGGAGATTTATTCGTGGATTCACCATTGCCATTGTTTCAGCAGAAAAATTGAGTTATAGATTTTAATCTTGCACAGCTATAAAATTGGTTGAAGACTCATTTTTGTCTTATTCTAAACCCTTCACAGATTAATTATATTGAGTATTTTTTTAGGAATGAAGGTTAAATTGGCACTGCTACTTTCAGAACAATTTGAATATTCTTTTGCAATTCATTAATCAGAACTATTGGAAGTCAGGAGAGAAAGCTGTAAAGCTATTGCATCACCGATTGAAAGAATAAAAGATAACACATTTATATCTGGAAACCATGATAATGATGGTTAGTTAAATAGAGATAATCTATTTGATTCCATTTTAAATTTTTGTTTTCAGTTACATTAATTGGAGACATCTGTAACTGTCAGTCCTTTGAGGTAAATCAGACTAGGAAACCAATGCCATTTAAGTCAGTACTTCTTTTATTGTATAACAGAATCTTGCAAGTAGATTGCGTGTATGCATCTACTGCCCTTTATGTATGCATTTCTGCTCTCCTGCACTTTATCTGTATGTGAATGAGGCATTTGCATTCTTGCCTCAGACTCACACCCCTTTTATCAAGGCAATTTTCTTTGCATCAAGTGACCAGTAAATTATTAATTTGAGGGAAGTATTCAAATAGTAGAGATTTTCTATAGCAGGGTATCAAACTTGTGGCATCACGTTGCCATCAACGTAGACCTGGGGTGAGTGTGATGCATCTGGTCTGCAAGCCATCAGTTTGACACTCCTGTTCTATAAGTGTATCTACTCATCTGTCTTTTTATTTATCTAGTTATCTGTATATATCTATAATGAATGCAAGAAACTACTATTTATAATTTATATGTACTCTATAAAATACTTGGTTTCATATATATTCCTTGAAATCTATAACAGAATATTCAAAAATATGCCTGTGTATAGATAACACTTTCAGTAGATATAACCTGATGATTAAAACTTCCACTGAGTCTTTAAGGCAGGATGAATGTAATTAAAATGAATATTATATTGAGACTAATGTATGTTTTAAGAGGGATTCTAACATTAATCCCTAATAGATAATTTACAAAGGTAGATAAACTTATGAAACAATTTATGGGGCATGTGAACTGTCCTGATTATTATCTGATTATTTTGGGCCTATTTGAAGAGTAAACCTGTATGTTTTAGAAAGCAAGAATAGTAAATAATGATTTTCCTTTCAGGCCTTGAAAGCTGCTAGACAATATTTGCTCATTAATAGGTAAGAGATTAGGATTTAATCCAGAAACCACAAGAGATTGACATTACAGTAATTTTAAAGCCTTAAAACCTCTGCTGCTCATGTGTGAAAATACCATGAACCATCTTAAACAACATGTTTGGAATATTGATATCCAACCAATGTGTCATGCCCCTGTCAGAGTCTGAATCCGAGGAGGAAGACAAACAGCTGACAGGGAGTAGGAGTGTGGCTCCATTGGCTGGGGAGGAAACTGGGAAAGGGCAAAGTCCGGCTGGGCAGAGCGGGGAGAGGTAGAACAAGGGAGAGGGAGTTCAGAGGAAGACCCAGGCCTACCCCCTGTTCATCCTAGGGCATGCAGGGAGGAATGGAGAAGAGAGCAACGTGGGTTGCGTAGCTTACGGGAAGGAAAGGGCCCTGATTCCCTTCATTAGCCACAGCTGGGAAGAGAGTTTAAAAGAGATGCATGTTGAGTGTGGCAGCTGCTGGGAGCAAACATAAGTTTGTCTTGTGTTGACTTTGGTTATCTGTGTTCCTGGTGTTCTCCCAACTGTGTTGAGTTATTGCTGTGCCCTCATGTCTGGAATTTTTGTTCCTGCCCTGCCAGATTAATTACCTCATTTCGATTGGACTTATAGTTACAGTTTTTATTGACCATGTTTTGGACTTGATTTGCTGCAGCCAAAGGTTTTTCCTGGGAGAGTTTTTCTCTAGCCAGAAGGTAACCAGGACACTGGGGGCAAGTGGGAGTAATAAAGGAACTCTTACTGATTATCTGACTGTGTTGCCTTTGTGCCATGTCCCGGGTCATCACATAATGAATATCCAGTCCATGGGTTTTTGTTTTTTGTTTTCCCCCAGCCATGTTGGATATACTACTCTCTGCAGACCTATGAGGGCATTATAAAAACATTCCTCTAAATCAGCTCATATACCTGTATGGTAATGGCTTTGTGGAGTCTCTGAGCCATCTGTTCCTTTATTGTTGTTTTTGTAGGGAATCTTAGATGAAATTCATCTATCCCATTCTAAAGAAATACCCTGGGAATACCAAATGCCCTGGTACAAGGCTTTTTTGTTGCATTTTCTGTCTGCCTGGGATTTTGATGTGCCCAGTTCTGTTCTATATGTTTTATTCATCCTTCTTACAACTCATAACTAATGCTGATCTTTATTTTCCACACTATTATTTATATTATTACATTTTTATTATATTTTGATTTACTTTTTATTCATATCCACAGATTTAGGTCTATGTGTATCTACATAAATCTGATATACATATTTGATGTATATTGTTTCTTCTAGTTCAAAAGTCAAATAAAAGAAGAGAAAGAAGGAAAGTAAAACAAGACATTTAAATATTGAAATGTCAAAATAGTAACAAAAAAACCAAAAAAGTATACTGGAACACTTGGGCCAAACAAGAAATCATCATTCGTCATTCTAGTCATTGTCTATCCACTTCCACATGTTTCCAACCAATACTATCCAGAGCTTTCTTTTGTTAATTAAGCCCACAATACATGTTGATGTTTAAGGTACAATATATGACATAATCAACAGAGTAAAATAATTGAAATGGAAACGAGCCAGTCACATAGCAAGAACTTATGTCAGGGGGACCAAGGCAGTCATGGAATGAATTCCGTTCAGGGGTGGGATTCAACCAGTGTTACTACCAGTTCGGTCAGAGTGTGTTCTGTGCGCACATGTATGCATCGCGTGCATGTAAAACAATTGCAAAAAAACATCAGCTGTGCCGCCTGTTTCCTGCTTTTTCAACCTCAAGGTTACTCAGCCTTCCATCCTTCCGAGGTTGGTAAAATGAGGACTCAGATTGTTGGGGGCAATATGCTTACTCTGTAAATTGCTTTACAGAGGTCTGTGAAGCACTGTGAAGCACTACATAAGTCTAAGTGCTATTGCTATTGCTATCTGGCTTCTACAGAGGGCAGGTAAGGATAGGAACTGATTCAGACACAGAGAGAACCAAAAGATCAATTAAAGTGTTGTTTATTCTTTGGATAACTGTTGTAGTTTGAATGTACAAGCGAGTGCACCATTAAAAAATGGTGCCTTTAACAGCAAAAGTGAAGTCCCAAAGAAAATCTTAGCAATTCTTGCAAACTGCACTTCTTCCCCACCTCCTTTCCCTACCTGCTTATCTAAACTTAAAGTGTTAGCTTTGGAATGCTAATTGCTTTCCTTCCCTTTACTGTACTGAAAGTAAAAGCTAAAGAGACTGTACTCAAGCTTTCTCTGGCTCCAGCACCAGAATCAATTAGGATTTTGTAGAGGAGCAGGGAGATGAAAAAAATAGGAGGTAGCTGTTTATAGGAACGTAGCCCCCCCAAAAAGGAAGGTCCAAGAAAGAAACTCAAAATTGCTCCATCCTTGACTCTCTTTAAGGGGAAGAAAAGGGGAAATGCTGTCAGGCTTTCAAGATTATTGTGTTATTAACCTATACTAACAAAGCAGAATTCTAGTATTTCTTTTGGCATTTGTTTTCCTAGCTTGGGCTACTGTAAAAGACTGAGAACTTTGCATTGCAAAGGTACTCAGCCTAAGCCTACCTTTTCCAGTACTACTTTCATCCTGTTTCTCCTCAGCTGCTAAAGGTGTTTCCCATTTCCTCTAGGCTGAGTTTCTTCCTGGCCCTCTGATCATCTTTTTCTTTCTCTGTCATCATTGCGTGATTCTTTCCCTGGAAGCATATCCTACAGAACTGAAAAAAACCTGCCTTCTTGGTTTTCTTCTTCTTTGTCATACATTCTTACTTTCTTAAGTATCAAGTTCAAGTGTTCCCAGAAGAGTTTTAAGGATTTTTTTTCTTCTTGCTTCCCTACCTTTATATTTGCACTTAGCCATTATAACTCTGAAAAAAAATCTTTCACGTGAAGCCTTTCACACTTCTTCAAAGAAAGACCCAGTCTTTAAATATGGCAATACTCCGCACAGATGACAAGTGGATCCCATGTTCCCTTGCACGAAACTATTATTTATGTATCACTTAAACTTAACTTTAGCACTGATTTGGATGTACAGTGGGTGACCTGTTGGGTAAGAAAAGGGAAGTGTGTAACTCAGTGGATTCTTTCAGATCTCTTAGAAGCTTTAGATACTCTGCTTAAGGCATGTTTTTGAAAAGCTAGTTAAACTGGGAGTAAGCAAAACAGACTTTCAGTGGTCTCATTCAAATTTGGGCCTCTCTTATTCAGTTCATAGTATTTTCATATTGGACTCCTGCAAGATTGTATCTGACCTTCCACTTTGTTTAGCATCTGCCTGAAATATATCTGAATATTTGAAGTCCAGTTGCATTTGTATGTTGATAACATACAGCCCTGTCTCTTCTTTTTTATCTGAAGTAGATGCTGTGACAGAAGTGCTAAATTTCTGGATTTTTTTTCAAACATCCATATCTTTGTTTTTATTGTTTTATTACTTTCTTACTTTTAAAGTTGTAGAATCTACAGTCTTATGGAGTCAGACAACGTATGTATGTATGTATGTATGTATGAATCAGATCAATCAGTAATCATTAATCAAAATAGATTAATAGCGTTGAAATGTTTTGTAAGGAGTTTCAAAATCAGGTCTGTAATTTGAAGTTGTTAATTATTCCAGTCTTTATTTTAGAAAAACAAGTGTTTTCTGTGACTTAGAATGGTTTTTACAATTCTCATTGATGCAGCAACTATTGTATTTACATAAGGAAAGAGGATGATTCCTGTTCTAATTTAATGATTCCTGCCTTAGTTAGAAATTTCAGTGCCCTTCAAAACAATCCAAAATTTGTCTGGCGGAACATGAATTGAAAGTAGATACTGGTAATCCTTGACTTACAGCCTTTTGTTTAATGACCGTTTGAAGTTACAATGGCATTTAAAAAATGACTTCTGCCCGTTTTTCACACAACCATTATGACCATTGCACATCCCCATGGTCACTGATCAAAATTTGGATGCTTGGCAATTGGCTCATATTTAGGACGGTTGCATTGTCCCAGAGTCATGTGATCATCTTTGCGACCTTATTACAAAATTAGGGCGTGTCAAATTTTCCAGGTTTCAATTTCCAAACATTAGGGGTGCTCAAATGTTGTGACATGCCTTGGGAATTGTAAATATATTTTGGTTGCTTTAATGTAATTTAGATGTCACTTGGTACGTAACTACATAAATATCATAACTTTTTGTTTGTTTCAGCAAAGTCAATGAAGAGGCGAGATTTTACTTTACAACGTGTTACTTAACTTAACAATTGCAATGATTCACTAACAACTCTTTCAAGAAAGGTTGTGAAATGGAGCAAAATTCACTTAACAACTGTCTCGCTTAGCAATGGAAAATTTTGGCCCAGTTGTGGTTGTGCACAAGGACCACGTCTATTATGATCGGTTGCCTCATCTGAGTTGTCTCATCTTTTCTATTCCCAGTTTGTTTCCAGGCTAAATTTGCAACTGATTGTGACTAATAAAACCATTTACAGTTAGAGTCACAATAGCTGAAGAGTCCAAAAGACTGTAGATTCTTCTATGAGTTGTCTGTTCTTCAAATCTTCTTCAGAAGTGCTTCTTTTTTGTATCTTTACATATGAAGAGTTGGTAACTGGTTGTGAATCAGTCCTATTTCAAAGCCTGTGCGCCACATCCCTAAATATGTGCTTACAGCATATTCATGTTGTGTTATACAGTTGTTGTTGTTTTAAATATAGTAAGTTTGATTTGCATTTTAAATTTGTTATACTTGTGCTATTTTTGTAATCTGTTTTTAAACATTTAATTGCATTTTTGCAGCTACAGTTTCTTTTAATGATTTTGTTTTGTCTTATATATCACTTGAAATGTCTAGGCTACAGAGAAATGCACATATTTAAAAGATGATAATGATAATCAAATAAATTTTATTATGTACATTTTTATTATATGGTTTATGTATAATTTAACAGTATTGGTAAAATTAAGTGATTCCTTTGATACATGGATGACATCACAGATTAAATACAATATGTAATATGAAATATGTATTCTGTAGGCTTATGTAGTTCAAATAAAATATTATATCCATTGATATTATGACTAATTAAGGGATAAGAATTGGAGCTGTATTATAACAGAAAAATAACAGAATAACAGTTGGAATGGACCAGGGGTGGGATTCTACAGGTTCGCACCTATTCGCTACAACCCGTTGTTAACATTCTAAGCAGTTCAGAGAACCAGTTGTTAGAAGAAATTACTGGCCTAATCCTGTAAGGAAGGCAGGAAGGAAACATTCTGGTGTTGCTTACAGAAACTGTCTCTCTGTTATTACTGTCTTGGCAGGACTAGACTTCCTATCTCAGGAACTTCTCTGAACTTTTTTTCCTCTCCTTTGCTGGTACTTTGCTTGTGTGGAGTGACCATGCAATGTTACAATAGTACTGAAAAAAGTGACATGACCATTTTTCACACTTACGACTATTGCAGCATTCCCATAGTCACGAGAGGCCAGGCAAGGAGATGCATACCTCGATGTGAGTGATGTTGAATTGGCCACACCCAGCCAGTCACATGACCACCAAGCCACGGCCACCAACTAAGCCATGCCTACAGAACTGGTTGTTAAAAAATTTGAATCCCACCCCTGGAATGGACCTTCTAGGCCAACCCTTCTGCTCAGGCTGGAAGCTTATACCATTTCAGACAAATGATTGCCCAATTTCTTCTTAAAAATCTCCAGTGTTTAAATGTAAAGCATCCTATTCAAATCTTGGGTATACCATCACAGTATGTTTCTTCTGTATTTCTCTTTTTAACTTTTCCTAGTTTTTCAGCAACCCTGAAAATTTTCTTTGAAGCTAGTTTGATCTATAATTGGTTTACATTTGTAGGTGGCTTTTTATTATTGCATTTGTTACAGTTTGATAATACACTGGAGTGGAGTAAATGAATAGGTAAGATAGTCTTTTATTGAACTTGGCAGGCTTCACACAGATAACGTAGCGATTTTGGCATTGGTGTTGTGGAAAGCATAACACAAATGACAAGAAGGTCAAAAAGCAGAGCTTAGTTTGGAATTAGAGCTTCCATCAAAGATAGGAGTTTCCATGCAATTCATTCTACTTTTTATATGCACAGTTTGTAACACTTCTCTTATTCTTGGGATTTAAAAAAAAAAAGCATAGTGACAGTGGATCATAAAACTCAACTTGATCCAACTCACTTGGGGCCCACAGAGATTCACACAGCCATGAGGCTGGTTAGTGCCTTGAAGTCTTTCTCCTGTCTTTTAATTCTGAATTTTAAATATTTTATTATATATATATTATATATATAGTTTGTCTTGTTTATACACTGTCAAGTGTTGCTCTTTGATGGGGATGGGCAGTTTATAAACATGATAAATAAATAAAATAATGAAGAAAGTTTCAAAGAATAAGGCTATGTAGCAATTTAATTTTTGTTAGTTCATGATAGAGTTAGAGGACTACTTAAAATCTGCTTTTGAGGGTAGATTAGCAGACACAGTCTCCAATTCTGCAAAATATATTTGGGAAAGAACTTTCCCTGCACTTTTTTATTAACCAGCTAAATAGGTTCTGTTATCAGTTTTCACAATCATTGTCTAAGAATATACTTTTAGGTACATCAGAGTTTGTTTCATTTTTTTCCTCAGGGAGCTATGTTCTTCTTTATGGAACAAAGTATGAAATTACAGGCTATATCATGCAGTGATGGTAACTATGAATACCAAAAAGTTTCTTCTTTTAATTGTTCTGTGGGGAGACATTCCTATGAAAGCTTCTGAAGAACTTGCTCAAAAGATGTTTTAGTCAGAAGACCTTCCATATTTTTGTATGTCTTCCCTTTTAGAGGAAGTATGCCTATACATTTGGTGGAGAATCTCAACATATTCTTTGGTTTATGTGCCTACTATCATGCTAAAATCATTTTTTCTGAGATAACTAATTCTGAATAAATGAGCTTTCGATTTGCATTTTAATGTAATAGTTCCTTAAAAAATAAACATGCAGATATAGAATGGAGATGCCTGGATTGATAACAGTACATGTGAAGAACATCATGATATTGTAGTTGAAAACAAACTAAACTTAACCTACTTCACAAGTCAGTGTTTCATATATCTTTTGAAATTTGTGTAATCCTTGAAGGAGAATTTTTTTTCAATATGGAGAATGCAGGAATCCTCTGGGCAGAAAAACGGGATGAAAATTGATTAGATGGCAGCAACGTATCAGTAATAACGTTTCTTCCATATCTAGCTGTTCCATATCTAGTTGTTTGATTTTCAGATGCCAAAGCATTTTTGTTTGTTAGAATAGTAACTACTGTAATGTTCTTTTCCCATGGCCATCATAGGGCTGTATACAATAGAAGGAGATTTGCAAGACAAAAACCTGGTCATCTAGGTTTTTGCAAATTATTTGATCAAAATTGCAGGCCTATTTAAGAAAGTTCCAGCTGAAAGTTTATCTGCTAGAGAAAATGTCCAAAACTCAGAAATATCATAGATGCTGATTCATATATATCTATGGATTGGTTCTTTGCATGACATAAAAGAATTATACTGTAGAGTTACTTATGATTACAGTCTTTGGGCTGTATTTTTCAGGAACTAAAATAAAAGAATCTGCAACTTTGAAAAAGGATTCTATAAATCCTTATTTGACCTTTCCCTCAAAGAAGGGAAAGTGTCTCTTTGTAATGGCATTTTATTATATCTCTTCTCTTTATTACGCTTTATTGCAAGAAAAGTTGTTTCGCTGGCCAGACAAGCTGTGAAAAATGTACTCTTGTCTATTAATTAAAATGAAGACTAAAATTGTGTCTATTTCGGTGGTTGAAAATGGAGTAGAACATGTTGTACTCCTGCCACAAATATTTTTCTAAGATAAATTAGATGAGATGGCAAAATGGTTTCTGGGTTTGCTAGTTGTAGAAACACATTGGAAAGCATAACAAAATACCAGTTTGCTTTTCTATTTAATAATCCTTTAGCACATGCATCTTCCAAAGACTTTGTTCAAAATAATTTAGGGTTTGAAATTTCAATGTGCTCCTATTAGATAGTATTACAAAATGATATACTATATGTTTCTTTTAGTTACAAAGGTTCCGAAATCCCTTTTGTTCTTTCCCTAATTAGCATTCTTGAGATCCCCGTGCTTTGATTGGCCAAAGCGCGGGGCACTCTGATTGGTCAGGCAAGCCGTGCCGATTGGCTCGCTAAGAATCTCCCGCGATTGGTCCATTCGAATCGTGGGAGATTCAAAGCGGTGCCATTGGCCGCGGCCGCCGCGGCTAAAGGAATAAAAGCCGCGAGCTTTTTACTTTGCCCCAGTTCGGTTCCAACTTTAAATAAAAGAGCATGATTTGAAGTCACCGACTCCTGGCATCATTTCGCGGACACAACACTGGTGACGAAGGTGGGATCCAGACCCTGAACTGAACCACGTGTCCGACGGAAGCCAGACGAACCACACGATGGCGAAAATCGCACCCCCCACACCCTTCAACCCCACCACCGAGGACTGGGAATCGTACTCCGACCGATTCCGCATGTTCCTCGAGTGCAGCGACCTGAAGGACGGCACTGGCCCCATGAAGCGCGCCGTTTTCCTGACCCACTGCGGGACCGAGGTATTCAAGATGGCCAAGGCGCTTGCCAAACCCGCCGATGCGACCACGATGGACTGGGACGTCCTCGAGCCAATACTTCGGCGGCACTACGCTCCAGAGGTACCCATCCTGATCCGACGCAACGAATTCTACCGTCGGGACCAACGGTCGGGTGAGAGCTTCAGCGACTTCGTCGCCGAGCTACAACACCTAGGAGGGCTCTGTGAATTCGACAACCTGAACGACGCCCTGCGAGACAGAATCGTGCTCGGTTTGTGGGACCCCGTCCTCCAGAGCCGGCTGATGGCCAAGGGCAACATCAGCCTAGCAGACATCCTCACCGCAGCCGCAGCCGCCGAAGTAACCCGAACATCCGCCGACCGCATGCGCAGACCGAACACTGGGGACCGCAGCGGAAACAACAACCCTGCGAGGTTGACCGAGGCCCCACCCGAGATGACCACCCACCAGGGCGACTTCCACTCGGCATCGGGCACTTCCGATGACGAGGAGGACATCCATCGCCTCCAGACAGGCCGCGACCCACGGAACTGGCGGGGTTGTAAGTCGAGGACCAACTGTGCCGGTTGCGGCGGCGACCACCCCAGGTCGGAATGCCGGTTTTTCGAATCGATCTGCCGGCATTGCGACAAGAAGGGACACATTGCCCGTGTCTGCCGCCTAAAAAAGAACCGCAGCCCGGCACGATGGGACCAGAGCAACCGGAGGAGAGAGAGCACACCACCCCGGACCAGAGATCGCCCCTCGGACAACAGATGGGACCGGAACGGACGATCCCTGTGAGGCAGCGATAACCGGCGAAGAGAGGAGACCCATCAGACGGTCACCATCGGCCACGCCATAACCAATGACGCCCGGAAGGTCCACGTGGAGGTAGGCATCGAGGGCCAGCCATGCAAAATGGAGGTGGACTCCGGGTCCTACCTCTCCATGATAGCATGGCATGAAATAAAGCGCTTGGTGCCTACCCTCCAAAGGAGGAACCTAGACAGCCAGAGACTCATTGTAAAGGACTACCAGGGAAACCGCATCCCGGTAGTCGGAACCAAACACTTCAACATCACATATAAAGGGCACACCGAAAGGCTTCCCCTGACAATCGTCGACCGCGACCGCCCAAGCCTACTGGGACTGCAATGGTTCGCCCCGCTCGGCATTGCAGTCACGGGAGTCGACCACGTCACCGACGACAGCTGGGAGCAGCAACTGGCCCGGGAATTCCAAGAGGTCTTCGACAGAAACCTAGGCAAGTACCGAGGGCCCCTTATATCATTCAACCTAGACCCAAACGTCCCCCCAAAACGCCTGAAACCAAGGCGGGTGCCATTTGCACTTAAACCCAAGATAGACGAGCAAATTGACAAGCTCGTCAAGCAAGGGGTCCTATAGCCAATAGACCACGCCCGGTGGGAGACCCCCATAGTCACCCCGATCAAGCCCGATGGGTCGGTGAGAATCTGTGGGGACTATAAGGCCACCCTAAATGGCGCGCTACAACAAAGCGCCTACCCCGTCCCAGTAGTGCAACACCTACTGCACTCACTGGGAGGGGGCAAGGTTTTCGCCAAGCTCGACCTCGCCCAGGCATACCAACAGTTGCCAGTCGACGAGCAAACGGCAGAAGCGCAAACCATAGTTACCCACCGGGGGGCATTTAAATGCAACCGATTCCAATTCGGAGTCAGCGTGGCACCGGGAATATTCCAAAGCCTAATGGAAAGACTACTGCAAGGCATCAAGGGGGTGGTACCTTACTTCGACGACGTCCTAGTGTCGGCAACCAACCAAGCCGAACTAGAGGGTCGCCTAAGGGAGGTCCTAACCAAATTTAAAGAGACCGGGCTCAAAGTCAAGAGGGAGAAATGCCAACTATACACGGAACGGGTAGAATTCCTAGGATACCTCCTAGACCGTCACGGCATTCACCCCACAAACCAAAAAATCAAGGCCATCAAAGAAGCCCCCACACCCAAGTCAAAGACGGAACTACAGGCATTCCTGGGGCTACTTAACTTTTACAATATTTTCCTGCCCCAAAAGGCGACGGTGGCGGAGCCCTTGCATAGGCTCCTGGACAAGGTGGCGACCTGGACTTGGGGGAAACGCGAGCAAGCCACCTTCCAAAGAACAAAGGACCTCCTCACTTCGGACGCCGTCCTTATACAGTATAACGAGACCCTACCTCTGGCCGTCACATGCGACGCATCACCCTTCGGCGTCGACGCTGTCCTCAGCCATACCCTCCCCGACGGAAAAGAAGCACCCATCGCGTTCTTTTCAAGGACCCTCACCAAACCGGAGCGGAACTATAGCCAGCTGGACAAAGAGGCTCTGGCTATCGTTGCCGCCTAAAAAGATTCCACGAGTATATCTACGGCCGGACATTCACAATCATAACAGACCACAAGCCGCTGCTGGGAATCCTTGCAGGAAACCGGGCCACCCCGAACATTCTGTCTCCCCGAATGACAAGGTGGTCCGAGTTCCTGGCAGCCTACAACTACGGACTCATACACAGACCGGGTAAGACGATCTCCCATGCAGACACCTTAAGCTGCTCGCCGCTACCGGAACCTGACACCGATCCAGCACCCACGACGACCACCCTCAGCATAGAGACTCTACCCAACCTGCCCATAACCGCGTCAGACATTGCCCGAGAGATTAATAAAGACAAACGTCTGGCGCAGGTGTTGCATTGGGTAGAGAAAGGGTGGCCGGAAAGGGACAACGACGAGTCCGTCAAAACATTCTGAAACCGCCAAACAGAACTCTCGTTATTAAAAGGGTGCATACTATGGGGGGATAGGGTGGTCATTCCAGAAAAGCTACAAGGGAAGGTTCTGGAACTGCTACACGAGGGGCACCCTGGCATCGTTAGGACTAAAGCCCTGGCCAGAAGTTACGCTTGGTGGCCAGGGATGGACAAACAAATTGAGACCTGGGTAGCAAGGTGCCAACGATGCCAGGAAACTAGGCCAAGCCCACCCACAGCACCCGTCCTAGAGTGGGAAACCCCAAGGGGACCTTGGTCTAGGATTCACATAGACTTCGCCGGGCTCACAAAAGGACACACCTTTCTTATAACAGTAGACGCTTACTCCAACTGGCTGGAGGTAAGCAACATGAAGACAACAACCACGGAGGCCGTGATCAAGGAACTCTGCAAACTCTTTGCAACACACGGCCTCCCAGACGTCGTCGTTTCCGACAACGGGCCCCAATTCACCTCGCTGGAATTTGAAAAATTCCTAGCGGAAAGGGGCATCCGCCACGCGCTGACAGCACCGGCGCACCCGGCTGCGAACGGTAGGGCGGAACGGATGGTGCAATTCACTCAGAAGACCACCCGGAAAATAGACCACGGGGAGATCCAGGAGAAAATAAACAAACTACTCTTCACCCAACACATAACCCCAAATACCACAACGAATAAGAGCCCAGCCGAACTATTAATGGGGAGGAAATTAAGGTCCCCACTCGACAGGTTACACCCCACGTATAACCCGGAGAAGCCCCCAGACTCAAACAGCAAACACCGAACCTTCGCACCCGGCGACCCCGTATACGCAAGAAACCTGACGGGAGACCCACTATGGATACCGGCTGTCATCACACAAATAACAGACCCACACTCGTACCGGCTACAAACAGCAGACGGACGAGCGTGGAAACGCCACATCGACCAATTAAGGTCGAGGACTGCCAACCAAGAGACCACCGATGCACAAACAGGCGAAACCAACCCCCACAACACAAACCAAGGGGGGACCAAAACCAAAGAAGAATAAACCAGCCATACTTACCGGAAAGCAGCCATCACGACCCCTCGCCAGGAAGAGACAGCCAGGCCAGCTCAACCGACCCGGAAAGACCGAGCAGGAGCGGCGAAACCCGCAGCTCAACCAACCCGGGAGGCCCAGGAGGGAGCTATGGAGAGCGGCCCGGCCCGAGTGACCAGCCGGTTCCCACGACAGCCATCAGGAGCAGCAGAGATCCCGACCGAACCGGCCGGGATCCAACCTACGACTGAGCTGCGCAGGTCCAGTAGGCTCAGACGGAGCCCCGCCTACCTACGTGACTACGCGACGTAAGGACTGAACCTAGAGGGGAGGGGTGTTCTGTCCCTAATTAGCATTCTTGAGATCCCCGCGCTTTGATTGGCCAAAGCGCGGGGCACTCTGATTGGTCAGGCGAGCCGCGCCGATTGGCTCGCTAAGAATCTCCCGCGATTGGTCCATTCGAATCGCGGGAGATTGAAAGCGGTGCTATTGGCCGCGGCCGCCGCGGCTAAAGGAATAAAAGCCGCGAGCTTTTTCCTTTGCCCCAGTTTGGTTCCAATTTTAAATAAAAGAGCATGATTTGAAGTCACCGACTCCTGGCATCATTTCGCGGACACAACACCTTTCATAAATTAAATAATATTTCCCTGATGTTTATAAATATAATCACCAGCTACAAAAGAGCACATACCCCATTTCTCCAACAATACGGCCTCCCCCAATAGGAAGTCCCAGCATGTTTTATAGGCATGAAATGAAATTAAGCCCCTCCCCCCAAATTAAGGCCTATATTAAAATATGCGAAATGGGGGGGGAAATGGCAGGGGGTTTGCTGTTAGGAAGTACTTTTGTTGCACACCCAGATATGATGCTGCCTGTGTTGACCCTGATACAAAGTGCCCCACCAACGCCGAGTTCAACATCCAAGCCGTCGCCGCCCGCCCTAAGATGCAAGGGGGGGAATTAAGTCACCCCCAAAAAGACGGTTTAGCCATTTTTTCAGGGCTCAAAAAAAAATAAGACCCGGCCTTATTATATGAGAAACACGGTACTGCTGCGGAACTAGACGACCAACAATTATGGTAGCTAGTCAAAGGCAGAACAGCTTTCCATTTCTGCATTTCTGATCTACTTAAATACTGCTTTCATGTATTATTGAACTACTGTAATAGATTTTGCTTACCTGAACAATGCTGCTACATCTATTTTGTCTCAATAGGTAATTCTAGTTAATTTCTTCTCAACACTGAAGTGAAACTGTGTTACTAGTAACTATGCTGGAGAAAAAGAAAGAATCACTGCATAACTGGAATTTTTAAGCATGGAAGATTTTACAGTAAAGTACAGTCCAATGAATGTCTAAGTGGTTTCTCATACTGTATTTCCAGTGTTTTAATGAAACAGATTCTGGTCCTTTCCAAGGTTGTTTAGTCTGGGTGTTTGGAATAGTTAATCTGTTCCAGAAGGCTAACCACCAAGAACTTTCCTTGTCTGGACAGCTTCCGTCCTTCCCTTTCTTGTAGTTGCATTGCAACGCTTTCAAATTCTGCTTCCTCCCAAGCAGGTAACACAAGTCTTTGGTCTTCTTCAGCATAATATGAAAGAAAGCAGTTTTTGGCACTGTAAAACTTGAGCACATTTTTTTCCTGTCAGTATTATTACCTAGAAGAGAATCCAAAAAACCTACTGTTTCACAGTTATAATTTATTTCAACTTCATAAAGCGATTATATGACTTCTAGTATTTGAAAATCTCATTTTTGTTCCCATAACCATTAATCTTTGAGACAAAAAGTATATAATTCACACCTTTATAAAGATGGAAAGTTACTTTTTATCACTGATATAAAATGCAAATTTTATTTTGCAGAGATAAAAGCAGAAATTACATTAACACTTTCACAATCTGCAAATCATTTCTATTAGTGCCTGAAAGCCAACATAACACAAGTCTATTCAAAACTATATCTCAGTTAGTTTAATGAAAATTATGGTCCAGACAAATGGTCTTAACGTTGTACTCTTGGTTTGTCAGAGTCATTCTGTCACATCAGTTTTCAACTGTAATTCTTTGAAATTGCAGTTATTTGAAATCCATAATTCAAAGTGCCAAATTTTAGTGTTTTCATTCCACATCCTCTAGATCAACATTTATTGATGCAAAGTAATGTAGTGCACGTTAACCCAATTTTGGGTGGATTATGTGCATGAGATTCCATGATGAAATGCACTCATATAGATCCTTTACGGAAGATGTTGTCAAACTTTGCAATAGTTTGATCCCTTACATGATAAATGACATATATTATGTACTGGAATTAAGGAAAGCAAGGAATTACTTATGTTAATTATTACATTTTAATCTTTATATCAAAACAATGTTGGAACCTTACAAGGTTATAAATGAAAATTATACCATTAGAAATGAGAAACTTCCTGCCCCAAGAATTAAAATATTTTTTTAATTGGAAGGATGAGCTTACTTTTGTATAATTCATGACATTTGGGTTTCATTTAAAAATTAGGCATTCTCATTTAACAAAATAAGCAAGAGGAGGAGTAATGCTTCCTTACTTAAATGCTTCTCTTCTCTTAAAATGCTGCATCTTGCAAAACATTGCAATGCTATGAATTGCTTAGGGTTCCCCTCAGCTCAACTCTACTGAATATGAATCAAGTCATCTTAGTTCCTCCCCTTCCTTTGATCATAGTTTCCTCTGAATAGCATTAGATGTGCTGTATAACTAAAGACATTCACATCCAGATTCCACCTAAGATCCAGAGAGCTAAATGGTTCTCATAGTTGTGGCTTGACCATGGATGTGTGGATTCAAGAGCCATTTTGATCACACTTTTAGAGTTAATGCACTGCATGGGTGAGGAATTGTCCTACCATGGAAAAAAAGATACAGAACCTTGCGGAAAAGCAAAATGTTAGAGATCTAAAGGGACAATTGTTGGAAGATAGCTCAGTTTTAACAAGAGGGAAGAATTCTACTGTAATTCTTTAAGGTGTTTCTTTAAGCAAAAGGCAAGAATAAATGTTGGGTTTCATTTTCCCACCCCCCACCCCCAAACTCTTGACAAATGCTTGACTATCAAGTGCTTGACTATCAGAAGTAAATTGATAGTTTAATACCAAGTTTAGTACAGGTAGTCCTCAAGCACACTTAACAATGGTTCCAAATTATGTCTGGCAGCCCAAAACTATATACAACTGTTTCAAAGTTATGAAAACTGCAGTGGCCCCACAATTCATCTTTATGATACCATGGGGATGCTGAGCACCCTCCCCACCTCTTGTGCACTTGGGCTTACTCCCCATGCCTCCTAGAAACAGCCGCCATTTTCAGGGCCCTGATAGTTTCTTGTGAAATGGTGGGTGTTTTCACAACTTTCTGCATCAGTCAATTCACCGCAAAGGGATGAAGCCAAGCTTGCTCTTTACTTTTTATATTACTTAATTAGTTCAATATGCAATAAAATTTAAATTTTATCCTCTTTGTGTCAGGCATCAGGCCTGTCTCTTCAATTTTATATGCTGACAGTGCAGCAATCTTCTAACGAAGATGAGCCTGAGCCTTTGTTCTCTTACCCATTACTGCAGAAGGGAGCAACTTGTCATCAATTACAATAAAAGTAGAGTAGATGTGTTCTCCAAATGAACTGTCATCCACCACTACTCTTGGAAATTAATGGCTTTGACATTGATCAAATCAAGAGTATTTAAACACTTAGATGCTTCCTTGCAAGCCTCAGCGACCCGGAACAAACATCAAAGTCTCTGCCCAGGCCCATAAGCTTTCAAACACCATTGTGAGTTTTGCTAATCATATTAGTAATGTGTGTCCCAGCTGTTGCCAAAATTTTCAGAGCCAAGGTCATTTGTTATTCGTGCATAGATTTTCCACTCTTGTGACTTAAGCTTCATTTAAACAGTGCAACCGAGATTTCTATGTATTGAATACCCCATTGTGTATCTAACTCACATTTGACTTTAGAATCCAGACTAATCTCTGATGGCCAACATCTCTTTTTGGTAGCTGAACTATTGGGTTAAATGATACTGTCTTAGTGGCATATTGGAAGATAAGGATTGTGCAAACCCAAAATATGATAGTTCATCTTGAATTATCAGCTTATTTGATTTCATTAGACCCCAAGTGAGTTTATATGAATTGAGGGAATTACTTGCCATGCTACTGACATATAGGCATGGTTTAATCAAACTACCACCTTGTATGCAGTATTGTAGCCTGTATGGTACATTCTCCCATGAGCTGTTCAGAGCATCCAGAAGTGGGAGGTGCTTCAGTCTCTTCTGGAAAGGCTGGGCTTAAAACTCTGGGATGCTCCTCCTCCTCCACGGGACACCTCAGCATCCCCCAGTTTTAGCTCAGCCTTCGTGGTAAGAGGTTGTGCACTCCCTGACTGGAACGGTTTCTGATTCAGCTAGTCAAGATTCAGGTTTGCTCTTGGGTTAATTCGGCTTGCAAATTTTCCCCCCTATTAATCTGGCGATTTCAAGGCTTGTGGCTCTATTAGGTTATCCCCCCGATCAGTTGAGAGCAGCTCTTTGTGACTGGCAGAGCCTGCCACTTCTCAGGCAGTCTGAGATGGCCGCTTCAGGCAATTAGCCTATCTAATTCCCCAATCATCTTATCTTTGCGATCTTGCCAGAATACTTGCAGCCGCGGCTCACTTTTCCTTACAGGATCATTTGTCTGACATTTTGGAGAGTCAGCAGCAGCGGCTCGTTAAACTGCTCAGACATTTAACATCAGAGATTCTGCCTTCCTGCCATTTTAAACAGCTGGCTTCAAGTTCGCGCCTAAATATTACAGGCATCATTCCCCGCTGGTTTCCCTTCTTGGGGACCGGAGGAAGTACTTTCCCACTCCACTTTCCTGGGATTATTTCTCTCTTAGCCTGCTGGCATTGGATAAGCAGGCTAGTCCTTAAACATGATTTTTTTTTTTCCCTCTCGCAATTGCTTTTGGATCGTTACATTGGAGCGAAGCCTCAAGTGCCATTTCAAACAGCGGAACGTTTTTGACAGGAAAGGATACATTCAGGACCTGTATAGCTGGTTTCCCTTGTTGGGGACCAGGGATCCTGAATATTTCTTGCTTGGAGCGCTTGGGGGGGGGGTTTCTCTTTCTGGGGACCCTTAGATACTGTTTTACAAATATACTGGGTTACATATAGATATAGGCATATGTATATATGTGTGTGTTTGTATATAGATATATATATATAGACTCCTGGAGAAGTGCTCTACTTTCAACCACAGGGGTAGGCATCACCCCTAAGTACAAATAATAATAATAATAATTTAAAAAAAATTAAAGTTAGAGACACGAGATTCAGTCCTCCACAATGGAAGGTGACAACTTCTTCTGCTCCAAGACAAATAAGTCCCGAGATAAGTCAGTGGGTCCCAAAAAGGCCTCTAAGGCGGCGGATAGGATGCCCATAGATGGCACCAAGCCTTGGAAAGGCAGTTGCAGAAATGGACCAGGGAGGCGGACAAGATGGCTATGACACAACAATCGGATCAGGGCCCAAGTCCATTGCTGGGTCCCTTAGACTTATCTACCCAGCCCAGACAGGCTATTTCTGGACAGCCTCCCATAACCATATCTCCTACAATGAGCACTGCCCAGTAAAGCCCAACCTTCACCCCTACGGCCGCAGGTTTAAGACAGGAGGAGGGATTACCTGAGACTATTCCCATCGAAATGAGGCAATGGATGGAGATGGCAATTCAAAAGGGCATTGCAGTTTGAATTCAGCAATCCATCTGGACCAGACACTTTTCGGCCTCTTCGGAAATGGGATCCCTGTCTGCTCGATCCTTTGTGCATATGGGACAACATCAAACTCAGGTATTCCCCATTATTCCTGACATACCAGTCCAGGGTCTTCGGGAGGAGGTGGAATTAGATGACCAGGATGTTCCCATGGAGGTGGAGTTGATCCATCAGATGGACTTGGGGTTGTCAGAGTCTGACCCACTAGAACGAGGAATGTCGGATGATGAAGGCCTCATTCCGGACCAACCTACCTTTTCTGGTCTTTTTCATCCGCACCTCTTTAAATCTTTACTATTCAAAGCAAAGAACACGCAAAACTAGGCACATCAAGTCCTCATCCATTGTCAACAGGGTCTTGGGACGAATCTGAGGACCTAATATTCTCACAACCCTGAACTTTTTCATTAGGAGTCCTAGGTCCACGGACCCCATTAAGAAAGCGTTGATGAAGGAGGCTATCAATCATCTTCTGCATCAGGCTGCAGGCTATCAATCATCTTCTGCATATTCGGGCCATTAGGGAGATCCCATCTGAACAACGGGGTCAAGGTTGTTATTCTATATTGTTTGTGGTCCCAAAGGGTTTGGGGGGCTGGAGGGCAATTCTGGACCTCAAACGTCTGAACAGATCATTGATTTATTGAAAATTCAAGATGACTACTATCCAGTCCATTCTGCTCAGCATCAGAGAGAACGATGTCCTGACCTTTATAGATCTCACAGAGGCTTATCTACATATACCAATTAGACCTGCTCACTACAAATATCTTAGATTTTGCTTTTGTGATCGGCACTATGAATATATCTCCCTACCATTCAGTCTGGCTTCGGCCCCTAGGACTTTTACCAAGGTCATGGCGGCTTTGGCTTCCTCCCTGAGGATCAAATCTATTCATTTACAATGCTATCTGGATTTTGTCATCTTCCAGACATCAAGCAAATTTGGATACCAAGATTTCCCTGGAGACCCTTCAAGGTCATGGTTTTCCCATAAATTGGGATAAAAGCCATTTGATCCCCTCAACTAGGTTAGTTCATTTAGGGGCAGTGATAGATACGTGGAGGGCAAGGTTTTTCTCTCTCAGGACAGGTTGAATAGTATCCAGTCCTTGGCCAGAGAGATCAGAGCCTTAAAGAGGGTTTCCCTGGCAGTTCTGTCTCAACTGTTAGGGAAACTGATTTCTTGCATTTCCATTGTGCCTTGAGCTCAATTCCATTTTAGAGATCCACAATGGTTCCTGCTATCTTTCCAGCGATCCGGAAGACCCACTTCCAACGTCCGGATAAAGGTACCGCACAATGTTCTCCGATCGCTCCACTGGTGGTCAGAAAACACGATAAACAAGGGGTGTCAATTCAAGGAACCGTGCAGGGCAACGATCATGACTGATGCTAGCCTGATGGGATGGGGAGCTCACTTCCAATCCCACACTGCTCAGAGAATTTGGACTATTTACGACCAATCACAAAACATCAACTGTTAGAGCTGCGAGCAGTTCATCTGTCGTTATGCAGTTTTCTACCCCTCTTCCAGTCATGCCACGTTCTGGTCTTGACAGATAATATCACAACCAAGGCCCACGTAAATAGACAGGCGGGTACCCATTCCAAACTTATGACACTGGAGACGGCCAGGTTGTTCAAGTGGGCTGAGACCAATCTGTTGTCGCTCAAGGCAGAGCACATAGCAGGGGCCTTAAACACACAAGCGGACTGGCTCAGCAGGGCCACGATAGATCAGGCAAAGTGGCGCCTACACCCGTTTCTCTTCCAGAAAGCAATGCGGAGGTTTGGGCAACCAGTGATTGATCTATTTGCCTCTCCCCTCAACACCCAATTGCCCCAGTATATTTCAAGGTACCCGACTCAGGGGGCAGAGGCCGTCAACGCTCTGCGATGTCAGTGGACTTCTATATGTGTTTCCTCCACTCCCTGTAATACCCAGGTTGATCCAGAAGTTATTGGAGAATGAGCGGAACTGATATTGGTCGCCCTTTACTGGCCCAGGTGAACGTGGCTCGCGGACTTACAGGACCTGTCGAGAGAACAACCTTGGAAAATTCCACCGTCAAGGGTTTCCCTCTCACAAGGGCCGGTACTTCACCTGGACCCACAATGGTTCATCCTAGTCGTATGGAGATTGAGTGGAATTGTTTAAGGATCCAGCAGATTTCACAGGATGCCATTGCCACCATACAAGCATCCAGACGGTCCTCTACAAATTGTATATATGAGGCCACGTGGTCCGCTTTCTGTCGCTGGTGCCGGGGGCCTAAGATTGACCCAACTGCCCCATCAATCGGACAATTATTGGATTTTTTACAGGAGGGGTTGACCAAGGGTCTATCTCCAAATACTTTGCGCAGACTGGTAGCCTCAGTGATATCCTGGGGTGGCCTTCATTCCATAGCGCACCATCCACATGTCTGCAGCTTTCTTTAGGGTGCTGCAAACTTACGACCTCCTGTAATTCACCACTATCCCACTTGGGAGCTCAACAAGGTGTTAACCGCACTTACAACTGACCCATTCGAGCCTTTAAGTACCGCTAGTCTCAAATTCCTGACATATAAGGTGGTCTTCTTAATTGCGATCACATCAGCAAGGAGGATTTCCGAGTTGGCAGCATTGTCGATGAGAAAGGACCTGTGCGTGTTTCATGCGGACAAAGTGATTCTCAGATTGGATCCATTGTTCATCCCTAAAGTAAATTCAGCCTTCCACAGAGCGCAGAAGTTGGTGCTTCCAAATTTTTTTCCGAAACCATCTCATAGACTGGAGCATCAATGGCATCAACTTGACGTTTGAAGGGCGTTCAGCATCTATCTAGACCGCACGGCAGCATTTCAAAAATCTGAGGCTCTATTCCTATCCTTCAACCCATCCACTTTAGGACACAGGGTGTCGTCGATGACCATTGGTAGATGGTTGAGAGCCACCATAGGTAAAAGTTACGAGTGCTAGTCCATCTCAGTTCCTAAGGGCATTACAGCCCACTCGACAAGGAGTGCGGCAACATCAGCAGCATGGGCCACTCGGGCTTCCATAGACGAAATCTGCAGAGTGGCGACTTGGGCTTCACCATTGCCCTTTGTCAGAAATTATAAAATTGATGTCTGTGCCTCAGCGGACACTTCATTTGGCAAAAGAGTCCTACAGAGGGTCCATAGAGTTTAGGAGTGGATTTCGATCCAGACAGAGTCCCTCCCTAAGGACAGGCCAAGTTTTGGTATGTCCCACTTCTGGATGCTCTGAACAGCTCATGGGAGAAAGGGCATTGGTACTTACCTGATACGCCCATTCTTTGTGAGCTGTGAAGAGCATCCAGCCCCACCCATTTCTTTCCATCTGGTGGGGTTCCCTTCCAGTCAGGGATCTAGATTAGGTGATGAGTTCCGGACTTTGGCACTCAGTCTTCGCAAAACTGGGGGACGCTGAGGAGGTGTCCCGTGGAGGAGGAGGAGCACCCCGGAGTTTTAAGCCCAGCCTTTCCAGAAGAGACTGAAGCACCTCCCATTTCTGGATGCTCTTCACAGCTCACAGAGAACGGGCGTATCAAGTAAATACCAATGCCCTTTTTACACTATATATTTAGCACATATCCTTTCCCTGATCCTGAGGAGTAATTTTATCTCATCTGCTATAACTTCATTTCATCTCCTTGGTAGAAGGAAGATTTCATTTGTCCCTGTCATCTCTCATTTATGGTTTCCTTTCTAAATATAATGGTGAATTAATAATAATGTTTTTCTTAATCCATGCTTGCTTGAAGGAGGAGGTTGCTTGCCTCCTCCTAACTGACATATTACCAATTATTTCTAGCAGGGTTGCTAATTTTTCCCCTCTGATATAGCCATGTTTAGTAAATGCAATAATTTTCTGTAGTGCTTAAGCTGATTTGCTCTTTTATGCTCATTTTATTACTCATTGGTTGTCCTGCCTATTTGTCTATCTATCTTAGATCTTTACTATAAAATCAAGTGAAATGAAGTTCCATCTGCAGGTCAGATCCGAGCTTTTTGTAGGTGTCTAATTTGAAGGATAAATATTCTTGGGTCCAAGGTTGTAGACTTGTTGCATTGGTTTTTTTTTTTTTTTAATTTGGTATACTTTAAACTGATAATTCAGCTGAGAAAGGAATATAAGAAAATTACTGTATGATGGCCATGTATCTATTGTCTTGTTACCACCATGTTTTCTATGGATTACTTTAGAAACACAGCTCTATAAAGTGAATCACATCAGAAATCACTGACTATCTGCTTGGCTACTCAGTAGGCTGCAGAATTTCCCTAATTGTCCATTTGAATGTAGATTGCAGCTACATAAAGATATTAACAGATGCCATTTCAACATTGAAGGGAATTGTTCTATAATTAGAAGGCTTGAATCTAAATCTATGCCCAGTATATTTAAAAGTGTACATAACGGCAATTTGGCAAATAGTTTTGTTCTTTCATTAATCATCAGGGTTGCTTTGGCTGATTTAACTGGTTAGGTGGGTGATTAGAAGTGCCTGGAAAAGACACCTGCTTAACTCACTGAATTACAAGGGAGAATTACATTGTAATGAAACATGCAGGATTTGGTTATTATAGCTAATTTTAATAAAAATAGGTTTATCTTTATAGAGTTGGTTTCTTGGTCTGGTCTATCTAGTGAACTGACAGTATGCTTTGGAGTGGAATATACAACATCCAATCAGTTACAGGGAGAAGAGGTTTACTCTTCTGATCTTTTGGACTCATACTGAAGCCCATCTCAGAGGACCTCTCTCTATTATCTGAGGATAGGCTCCAGCGCAGAAGAGTAAATCTCTGGTCTAGATCAGCGGTCACCAACCGGTGGGCCGCGGCACATGGGGGCCATGAGAAAATTTTGATGGGCCACAGAGAAATCTCACCCCCAGAGCATCCCCCCCCAAAACAATTAATCCAGGCTGCATAGAAACACAAGGCTGCACAGCCCACATGGCCTGCAGGAACCCTCCCCGCCCACTCACTCCTTACCCGGCAAACTTGCCTGCTAAATTGCTATTTTTCCTTTTTCTGACCATCATCTGTTCTGCTGTGCCGGGAGATTTAGATTAGCTAGGAAGTAGGAAATAGTGGGATTTCTTGCTTTCTCGCTAGTCTTTAAATCTTCAGCTCTGCTTTTAAGCACAACTGAACCTCCTTTAGGACTGAAGGTTTTATTATTCAATGCAGACTCACGGCAAGCAAATTTGAGAGACTGAGTTAGCTGATGGCAGATAGATAGATCACTGAATGATTCTGTAAGCAGCTCAATCTGCCTGCCTGCTTTGCCTGATTTTGGGTAAAAGTTGCTCTTTTTTTTAATAAAAAATTCAATATTTACATACATGGTGTGTTGTGAGTTAATTTTGTGAGTTTGCTTGATAGCAAATTTTATGAGTTTGCTTGCAAGCAAATTTTATGTGGCAGACTGAGCTAGCCAATGGCAGATAGATAGATTTCTGAATGAATCTGTGATTCTGTGAGCAATTCAATCTGCCTGCATGCTTTGCCTGATTTTGGGTAAAAGTTGCTCTTTTTTATAAAAAAAAAATCAATATTTATATAAATATTTATAATATTTACATACAAGCCATGTCCAGCCAGTCACATGACCACCAAGCCACACCCACAAAACCGGTTAGTGGTCCCTGAGATTTAAAATTATGAGTTTGGTGGTCCCTGAGGTCCAAAAGGTTGGTGACCAGGGGTGGGTTTCTACTAGTTCTGTCCACCGCTGTAGAACCGGTAGCTCTGAAGAGCAGCAGACAGAACCGGTTCTATGTCTGCTGATGTTTTTGCCCACCCACCCACCTGGGCTCTTACCTGACCTTTATTTCCTGATTTTTTTCAACTTCAGCTGCCATGCAAGGCACAGCTGCAGTTAAAAAAGCAGAAAAAAGGGCTTTTTCAAAGGCTGTTTCTCTGCATGCAGCCTGCTGATGATGATTTACAGGTGCGCTCCGGCAGGGTTCAGGGAAGCACATCGTAAATCACCGAACCTCATAAATCACCGAACTGGTAGTTAACCCTGTCAGATCCCACCCCTGTTGGTGACCCCTGGTCTGGATAACCAACCCAGATTGAATCTTGCAACATTATCCTGGGACATATATATTTGCCTTCATTTGTGGAATATACATTGCCAGTTTTAAAAATTTCAATAAACAGATGTGGTGCAATTTATTGTTATGTCACAGATAAGACATAACATAAGACATAAGACATTCTGAGAGAGAATGGCTTTCATAGCTAAGATGGAACTAAAATTCAGTTTCCTGTTTTTTAGCTTGGTGCCTTAAGCACTAGACCAAACTGGTTTTCCTAAATGGTGAATTTATTCATGATATAAAATAAAGTAGAAAAATTGAAAACACCTTTGTGGTTCTTTCTATTGTTCCGGGATTCAAATTGCCCTTAACATGAAAGAGATTAGGATGTCCTTCTGTCTCATTGACATTAACATTGCATTGTTTTTTTTCTTTTCAAAAGTTCATTGGCCATATAATGTTTCCTTCTGAAAGTCCATCTGCAAGTTGATGATACTGTGGGTTGAAATACAATATCAAGAGAGATTACTTTTTCAATCCTGATATTTCCAAAGTTTTTTTTGACAGCAATCATTAGTTGAACCATGAGTTTACAATGATTCTTCAGGAACAAAAATTTCCTGTACTATCCAGGATCCAGTAGGCAGTGGTAACTGTGATTTCATTTTTCCCATTATAAGATTTGGGACAATTACTAGTTTGATTGGTGATATGTTGACAAAAACACATTTATACTTAATGACTATCCAGTATGGCTACTTATTATAGTGCTAAATACGAAGGTGCTAAATACGAAGGTGCTAAATATGAAGGTGCTAAATACGAAAGGACCATTCTCTTTTTCACCCTATGGATTTTCAGCATGGAAGATTCCCATGCAACTACCATCTTATAGAAACAGTTTAACTATTGAGGTATAGTTCTGTAATTTTCTAGGGTAGAGTGTGTGAAAGAATAACTTTGAATACTAGATTTATTTTGGGCAGCTGTTTGTTTCTCACTTTTAAATTAAATTGATTAGAAATGGAAAATGAAATTCCTTTCAAATGGAATAATGAGCTTTAGCTGATGTTTCTTAGATGCATTGAACCAACCCATAATATGGAACTAACGCTGTATGGAGAGAAATTGTGGATCATGGGTATTAAGGACCATTATATCTGAAACCAAGGGAGATTTCTAATAAAAGCTATTTTCTTTAAATATGGGATGTCTTCAAATTGATGTCCTTATTTAAAAAAGCAAACATAAGATACGACCATCCCAGTTTTAGTAATTAACAGAATTGTAAAGCTACTTCCTAAATATTCATAGTTAATAAAATGATAAATTCAGTGGCAGTCCCAAATTTAGACCTCCTCCTTAACAGCCATCTGTGACAAATAACTTTTACGACTGCCTGCAGCTTTTCTTTTTATGACACATGCCATCTGGCTTATTACTGATATGTATCTTGAGTCTTTGAAATGTTTTGGTTCATTGTTCTTCAAGTATTCTCCCTTTCCTGTTTTGCCATGTAAGTAAGACTCTGATGAATCCTTCTGAAAAATTATATTTCCATTTTATCTGCAGGATTGTATATTTAACAGCTGGTAATCCTGATAATTGCTAAGAGGAATCAAGGGGCTTGATTTTAACCTTCAAAATTGATATTTGTCATAAGAGTTCACTATGTTATGCCACAGAATTTTATCAGTATTTAAAAGGCAGAATACATGGTTAGAAAACACGGTTATTCATTATATACAAATGGTATATACAAATAAGAATGGTATCAAAGAAAAAAATGGACTTCTGGTAGAATTCCAATTGATTCATGCAGTGTTGTGACAAACCTGTGTAGTCAACACTCCATATCCTGATTTATCATGCAAAGACTCATCTTCTCATATGAAATCCACAAAATGTTTTAAAGACCACATGTTTATTGTGGCAAAAACTTTCCTAATTGTAGTCTATTCATTTGATACAAATGAGAAATTTATTTAAGATAAGGATGGCCAGAATGCTCTGTTCTTTATATTGTATCTTTACTTTTTTCCCCCTTTGGATTGCATTTGAGGTAATGAGTAGCAGCATGAAAGTGTATAAAAATGTGAATGCTGCATTTTCTTGCTAATAGTAGCTTCTACTTCAAGACAGAGTTCAAGACAGAGTTTATTTACATAAAATAAATCAGCATGACATAAGAACAAGTATATAAATTAAAAACAGTAAAGTCAAATAATGTACCAACATTAAAAATACATCTTTAAAAATCCAGTAGATTAAAATAAATTTCCTGCTTTAGAAAACATAAAACGAGTTAGCTTGTAGGTGTCCCTGTAGAGTCATAAAAAAATAAAACATACAATATCCTATTCCTTCAGTTAATGAGCATAGTCTCAGAAGACTTTGGTGTCAAATGAAGATAAGCTTTCTGCAAGACAGGTTGAACCTTTAGTGACTACATGGACACTTCAGCGTAGCTTTCTTGACAGTAATGTAGAAATGATTTGCCATCTCTTTGATTTGTTTGATTCCATTTTTTTTAATTGCAATATACAGTCCTGATACTTCTCTGATGGCTCCCAGGTCTGACAGTTTTTTCTATTCTTTGAGTTCAAGAAAACAAACAAAATAAGAAAAATATCTTCCTTGATCAACTTCTGCCTTTGTGTAAATTGTAAAAAATATAGCTACAAGATAAACTGTGTGTAACTTGAAAACTTGTATGTTGCTATACAGTACTGAATTAAATGTGATCCAGTTGAAATGGTACTAAAAGGTATTTGTATTACCGTATATACTCGAGTATAAGTCGACCCGAATATAAGCCGAGGCACCTAATTTAACCACAAAAAAACTGGGAAAACTTATTGACTCGAGTATAAGCCGAGGGTGGGAAATGCAGCAGCTACTGGTAAATTTCAAAAATAAAAATAGATACCAATAAAAACTTTCACTAGGACAGTTGAGAATAAGTTTGATGTTCACAATTTCCTCTTTGAAAGAGACCAGTAAATAGGGAATAAGAAGATGAAGAAAAAGAAAAAGAAGTGTGTTTTTTCACACTTTTCACACTGCAGTGAACAAAAATGGCATCATAGGAACAGGCTTATTCTCAGCCCAAAGGTTTGTTTCTGATTTCTTCCCTGATTTAAGGGAAATTTGGGAAACGATCTCACTATCATGAAAGGTTTAATTGATTCACTAACCCAAAAGATGATGATGATGACAGTGGTAGGCAGGAGTCACTCTCTCCCTTGCAAGAAAAAACCAAGAGCCGTTCTTATGATCTCTCTCTCTCTCTCTCTCTCTCCCACCTCCCAATAAAGTCAAGCCCTTTCCAGCACGTGTGCGCAATCCGCCCCCGCCCCCGCCCCTTTGCACCTTGCAAATGCAAAACCCCAGGGTTTTTGCATTTGCAAGGTGCAAAGCGGCGGGGGCGGATCGCGCGCGCGTGCTGGAAAGGGCTTGACTGTATTACGGGGAGAAAGAGAGAGAGGGAGAGATCATAAGAATGGCTCTTGCTTTTTTCTTGCAAGGGAGGGAGTGACTCCTGCCTCCCACTGTCATCAACATCTTTTTCTTTTGGGTTAGTGAATCAATTAATTTGGGAAATGATCTCACTATCAGAAAACAACGCAAGCTGCCACCACCACCTCCTCGTCCCCCTCCTCCCGAGTGGACTGAAAGCAGCTGGAGCTGAGGAAATGAAGCTGAGTGGAGCGACCTCGGCTCGGTTGCTTTCTCAGCCTAGAGCTCAGAAAACAACGCGAGCTGCCACCACCTCATCCTCCCCCTCCTCCCCCTCCTCCCGAGTGGACTGAAAGCAGCTGGAGCTGAGGAAATGAAGCTGAGTGGAGCGACCTCAGCTCGCGTTGCTTTCTCAGCCTAGAGCTCAGAAAACAATGCGAGCTGCCACCACCTCCTCCTCCCCCTCCTCCCCCTCCTCCCAAGTGGACTGAAAGCAGCTGGAGCTGAGGAAATGAAGCTGAGTGGAGCGACCTCGGCTCGCGTTGCTTTCTCAGCCTAGAGCTCAGAAAACAACGCAAGCTGCCACCACCTCATCCTCCCCCTCCTCCCGAGTGGACTGAAAGCAGCTGGAGCTGAGGAAACGAAGCTGAGTGGAGCCGAAGCAACCTCAGCTCGCATTGTTTTCTCAGCCTAGAGAAAGGGGAAGGGGGCTCATCTGGACCAAGGGTGAGTCTCCCCCTCAGTTTCCCCTGAAGGATCTTCTGTCGCTTTTGCCTTCTCCCTACATCTTCCCTCTGTTAAAATCCCCCCCACACACACACACATACACTTATTTTCGGTTGGATAGATTTCGTGTCTGAGCATTCTCACATGGCGGTGGGTCTTCCCCCCCAAAAAAAACAGTTAAAAAAAGAAAAAACAATATATCCTCAAGCAAGAACTTTTCTGCTTCCGATTATCCCCATGCTTAAAAGTTGCAAAGGAAACACGGAAGCAGGGAAGCGGCTGCCCAGCTTCGGAGCTCCACACCATTTTTTTTTCCAGAGGGGAATCTGACTCGAGTATAAGCCAAGGGGTTTTTTTTCAGCACAAAAAATGTGCTGAAAAACTTGGCTTTACTCGAGTATATACGGTATATACCCTGTAAAAGAGACTAGCATTAAGAGTTTTTGTTTGGCATTTGCCTATATATTCTTAACAAGAAAATCCCTTAATGTATCTTCTGGTGTTAATTCTTTCTGTGTTTTATCTATCCTTCCTAGGTGACAAATAATATAATACACTTCGTCTTTTTTCCATTGTCTTTCTAAATGATTGTGAATTGGGCCTAAAGAAGGAAGCAAGAGACACTGAAGTTGCCTCGCACAGTTCTTTCTCCCAAGTCAGCATTCCCCTTCAGCAGTGTATAATGTCTGTTTTATGATTGTGTAAGGGCCAAAATAAACATTACACACAAAGATTAACTAAAGTTCAGTTGTCCTTTTTGAGTTTCACTTTGTGTTGGCTTTATTTTATTTTTTTTTTGCTTTATTTTGCTATAATGGAGAAAATTATATTGTTGAATGCGATTTGAGAAGTGATTTGCAATAGAGTAATTGGGGGGAAGGGTTAGCCAGGTGCCCTCTCATACCTGTTCAAAATAACTTATTAGTAGATATAAGTAGATAACTATAATAATTGTCACAACAACAAAAGAAAGCAATATTTAAAACATTTGATTTATTATAGTCAAATTTATTATCATCAACATATAGCTATTAATATAAATGCCAACATAGTGACATCAACATACAGCTATTAATATAAATGTCAACTTTTCTGTTCCAAGATGGAATTCCTTAAGTGACACTGCTAAAGCAGATATTGTTTGAAGTTATTTCCTTAGTTCTTTCCACCTGGTTGTTGTTTCGCTTATCTTTTTGCAGTAAATTAGAGGATTTAACTCACATATTTTCAGACAGCTCTGTTGAAGCTTTGTTTTGGATTCATTCCTGACTCTGACAGGCCTGGAAATGGCATCCAAGCTTAGAGAAATTTGCATATAAAATTGTTTCAACTTATACTCCTCTTTTTATTTTTAATTACCAGTAGGTTTACAAAGTAATTACTAGCTTTGGTGCTTAATAGTAACTTACTATTTTAATTTTTTTCCAGTTCTGTCACAAGTAGAATTTGACTGTCAGAGCAAGCGCCTGTGTTTTCAATAGCAAACAACAACAGATGGAATTTTTCACAGCTGCAGAAAAATCAGTCACCTACAACAAAGTGCTCTCCTACAACACTGTTGTTATATACAGCTAAGAAACCAACTAAACCAGTTCCTAACCAAGCTTATTTAGGCTACATATTATTCAATTACATTCTGAAAAAGTTCTTTATGTGATTCTCAGCTTACAAATGCTGATATCTTTATGTGAAGATTCTTTGGAATTAGTTTGATTCAGACAAAATAAAGAAAAACATTAAAAATTGCAGATCTACTAAAATATTTTGCAATTGAAATGTTCCCTCCCTACCACATATCATCCAACCTCAAAATACAGGTTGAAGAGTCTGTTTCAATCAGATCCTTCTAGTGAATGGCCATTCTAAGAGTTAATATTCAAGAATAAAACATTTGGGCTTGAAAATGTTTTCCATACTTTTGTTGAACATTGAGCATAGTTACTCAGTGACGTAAGAGCAATGTGACCAGAGATTATTTTGAGATGATTATGAATGAATGAGTGAATGAGATAATGATGTAAGGATGCCAATACTTCTTGAGCTTTTCCCAGAAGTGCTTGTAACACACTCATTTTGGCAATAAATATAGCCATGAGCTTCTGAGTTGATATGAGAAAGTGAGGCAAAAAATAAACTTTTGAGTTTGGCACAATGACATCTACTGAAATTACTAGATGCTGAATGAAGCTTCCTGCTTTTCTGAGCACAGTGTTGTATCACATTTCCAAGATTTCTACTGGCAGCATGCATTGAATTATGCTGTTGGGAAAAGGGATACATCAGCTACTGCTCTGCTTGAGTTCTTTACTGTTTGGCTTTTTGGAGCATAAATCTGCTGATGTCCAAATAAACCTTTGTAGAAGTTATCTGATTTCTTGCTTGTTCTTAGTAAATGTATAAATAGATAATTGTTTTGAGATAATAAATTAACTTAGAAGGTTTCCACTGGCTATCATAGGCATATGTATATAGAAATATAATCCAATGAAGTCTGTCTTTTTTCAGGTGTTTCAGGATTGAAATTAATATATGACCATATGTTTTCAGAAGAACATAAAGATAATTACCAGTATTTTTAATGGGGTTTCCATAATATAAATAGGCATGAGACAAGCAGAAATTTAAATCTGAACTTTTTCTTGCTTTTCTGCAACATCTCTGCAGAATTTTTGCTTATGATTCTCCTATTAGTGGCACAGAAGTCCAGGTACATAAATACTCTGAAATTAATATAATTTGTGGCTTAAGTTTTGCTTCTCCTATGCTAATAATAATATCCTTTACATCCCCAAATGACTGACTATGGTCCTTTTTTTCTTACGTACAATACAAGTATTCTTGAACTTAACGATGAATTGCTTAGAAACTGCAGAGTTACAACAAACCCAAAAAGGGGAACTTATAACCTGGATTCAAAATTCCAATAGTTAGATCCCTTTTGTAGTCATGTGACTGAACACGGCTCCATTTATACCTGTTTGTCAGCAGCACGGCTCCATTTATAGCTGTTTATAGCATCCTGCAGTTATATGACCATATTTTACAATGGTTTTGCTGAAAATCTGTGCTTCTGGAATGAATACTGCAAAAGATATCATAAGATCAGGTTGATCATGCGACCGACATGTTTTACGGCCATCATGACATACAACCATAATGGGCAGGCTCTATTGCAGTCATATGTCAAGGACTATCTGTAGAACACAAAGAATGCAATTGTTTCAATTTATTTTTACCCTGGAAAACAGCGTTAGGAAACCTGTAGGTTTTGAATTGGTGCCTTTGAAGAGATAGAAATACAGAGTTTGGTCAGGAAAGCATATGGTAGTCATTAAATAATTGAATGGTTTAGTGACTTTGAAAGTAATGAAATATGGTAATCTTCTCTATTTTGAATAAAACATTACATTTAGTGCCACAGGTCTTAAAACATATAGAATGTTTTAAAACCATGATCACAAGCCAAAAGTAGCTCCTTTGTACCACAAATGTTATAATCAATAATAAAGAACATCAATTCAGATATTCAGTGAAAAAAAATAAATTCAGTTTTAGATCTGAAATTCATCTGCTTCACCTTAGAAAAGATTTGAGTAATTGAAAACGAGAAAAAATACTGAAGTTAAATTAACAGAATCACGTTGCCATTTTGGGACTTCTCTATACACAGTAAGCAGTGCTGCCAACTCTCACGCAATCAGAGTGAGACTCACTCAATTCAACCAATTTTGACTGTCTCACTCTGATAAATGAAATCTCACGCTAAAGGCCCGAGAGATCTTCCTTGCAATGGGAATTCCGGCCTCGAATAAAGGCGCGCTTGTGGAATAAGACCCCCTCCACCCCAAATTTTATTTCTAATTCATCTTAGATTTGCAATTTAAAGCAGGCTAATCCGCTTGCAAATTTGCCGAAGAACGGCGGGTTTAACAGAAAGAAACTCCCCTCCCCGTCTCTTTCCCCCGCGGCCACACCTCTCTAGCAAACTAATCTGAATTTTAACCCTTCAAAAACCGTAGCTCCTTGCCTCTAATTTTGCTTTAGATGTGATTTTTCAGGGGATCGGTGGCTCCGAGCAGCCGCTCGCCTCGCCGATAAAAATATATTTGTTTTTCGATTGTACTAAGGGCATTGGTGAAGTGTTCCCTGGTTTATTTTTCCTTTTGCCCTTTTTATGCAATCTGCATCAGCTATTCAAAAGTTAGAATGGAATAGAATTGGAATGAAACTGGAATGGAATGGAATAAATTGGAATGGAACTGGAATAGAACAGAACAGAAAACTATTGTCACTTTAAATGTACACTAATCAGCATACATTAAAACAAAATTTCGTTGCATTCAGTTCTCAAAATATAACCATTACACATATACCCGCATATACCCGCATATACCCACATACACATACATATATGACAAAGAAACATCACAGTCCATTTCAAATAATTACCCAATTATTTTTTCAAACCTTTTATGAAACTAAAAGGCCTATGCTATGTCTCATTGGTTTTCATAGTCAAGTTCCCTCACTGAAGAAAAATGTGTTTTTGTAATATGTGTCCTCATTTTTTTTCTTATGCCTATGGGTTAAAATGTATGTATGTATGTATATGTCCAAATCATGACTAAAGTATGCATCAGATTGCACCATTTAAAATGTAAAATTGTCAAAGCTCCCTACCGTGGAAGGGGGGACACCCCCCTTCCACACCATCCCCCCCTCAGTTGCTTCGCTCCCTCGGGCTTGGTCGCTCCGCTCCCTCGCAGTGTCTCACTCCGAACTATCACTCAAGGTTGGCAGCCCTGAGTAAGTACAAACAGGAGATTAAAAACTGTAGTGGAGATAATAGGTTTCATCTCTATTCAGTAGAATATCCTGGAAATATTTTATTAATTACATACATAGAAAGAAAGAAAACATTCATTCTGATGCTCCAAACCATAGGAACAATTACAAGAACAGTGATATCTGAATCAATTTATTATTGTTTTTTTCTAAAACATACATTGTGAGAGAACTTAGAGAAATTAGCCAGTTTTAATCACAGAATCCTTTGTTGTTTTAGTTTGTATGGTAAATAAATAATCTGCACAATGTAGTTTTTAAAGAGGTATTTGAATTTAGATTCAAAAATAAAATATTTCTAATTGAATTTGTTTACTTTTTATTTATGTGGATTATAAATTGATTGTTATTTTATCTGTACTTTGGAATATTATAAAAAATATACTGGTGTTGTAGAATCTTCCCAGGTTCCAGAATACTATTTGTAAGAAGGTTTGTTAAATAATCAACAGCTTTTACAGCACCGTTTCAAATAGTCTTTTATAATATAACAGTGTCCCATTAAATTTAGTTGTCATCACTGAACATTATCAAGCAAAAGTGTTAATTAGTCTGTGAAGCATCTGTAGAGATTCTCCAATGCTGATGATATGTTATAAAAAATAGCCATATAAAATTCATAAATGAGGATGAATGGAAAATGATAGGTAGTTAGAGCAATTATACATAGCCATGTAAAATTACATGTGGAGTGTAAGGTGGTGGTTGTGATATTGCAGTTGAACCCCTTTATATATGAATTTGCTACATATATTAAAGAGATGTTATATGGCCTCAGTTGTAACATTGAGTTTGCTATCCTGCATATTTTTAAACCCCTGCAGATATTGGTGACATTTTTTTCTAGTTGTTATTTATTTCCTATTTATATTTATAGTAGCTTAAGTATTTTAGAGAATGGGTCATGTTTGCTTTAAAAATAACTGATTACAAACTTTTCATGGAGAAGTTAGATGATGCTTCCAGGTACTTCCATCTTCCTACCTCAGATAGAAAGAATGGGAACAGAAGGTAGCAATATTGTAGAAGGATAGATCTATGCACCAGCTGTAAGGGCTGAAATACGTTATTTGACCTAGCTGAATAATTCAATTATAATATAATTTAACAATATAGGCCAAGGATACAGTTAATAGTGAAATTTCTTAGGTTGGATTCACACATCATTCTCTGCTATGATCTGTGAACTAAATTACTGAATAATTATTTATATTGTATTATTGGTATTACACCAAATATATTATAATATTGGTATAATACCAAATTATTGAATAAATTGCAATTAATTGAATTTGCAAATAAGCTATTAATCACAAAGGATGGGTTCATACTGTATGATAAATCAAAATGAAACAAGCCACATTTTGGCCTTGTGAAATTATGAACTTAGTGTGTTTATATTTCTAGAAATTAGCCAAAATGGTTTTGTGTTGAAGATTAGAGTCAGAATCCTAGTATTGGCAAATATTTGATGAGTGTTTGACAGTTAACTTCACTATTTCAACACTTTGTCCTTCATCAATAAAATTTTTTTACTTTAACTTTGCCCATATGTTGGACTATTTATAGCTAAATTTTCTTCCTTGTGCTATACATCTATTTTCATCCATTGCTCACCATAAAAGATATTTGTAATAAATGCATAATGAAATGAACTAATCTATGCTTGATTTACCTTTATGTGAAAACTTTAAATAGTCTGCTATCATGGATATTTAAATAATACTGGAACGGTATTTAGAATAAACCAGACTGTTTCTCTAGAAATGCAAATAAATAAATAAATAAATAAATAAATAAAGCAGCTGCATTTCTTCTACTCTTGTATCCCATCTTCTTTTCTTTATATCAGACAAAATTAGAATTCCATCTACTACAGACAGTAGAATAAACAAAGAGTGTAATACAAGAGAAAATCTGGCTGTGTGTCTTCCTTGTAGGTTTGCGATTTTAGAGGGGGTCTGCAGCATCTCCAGAATGAACTCTTAGCAACCTTAGTCTTGCTGAAAAACTATGGCCAGGTGATGTGGGATGCAATATTGAAAACAAGTAGGATGGATAAACCTACCAAAAAGATACACTAATGGATAAATCTCCAAGGCACACAATAATTACTGCAACAGATTGTATTTGGAACATCAGAAATGGTATCCTAAGCTATCATATGTGCTCTGTATATTTATTTGGAATTATTTGGTAATCAGTTTCATAAGTAAATAAATTAGTTGAAATTTGGCTTTTTTTCTAGCTGTGTGCAAGTAGCAAAAGTTTTGATCAAGAAATATCATGTTTTACAAAGTGATTTGACAGAATGACTGAGCTTCTATAAATGTTTCAGTAAACAGTGAATTTAAGAGTCATCCTGGGTACCTTGATAATAACTGATACAACCCAAATCTTGGTAGAGAAGTTGTTTCTTGAGAATATATTAGAAATTTTAAAAGTATTTTGAATACAGCAGCAATTATACATGTCAAATTAATGTTTTCTAAAATAATAGATTTTTAAAAAATAATGATTACTATATACAGTAGCATGGAAAATACTCAATTGGGAAAAACAAATGAAAGCCTGCCTCCCACATAGGAATTCTGCTAAAACATCACATAAGAAACATTTATTTATTTTGGAAAATGTTTAGTCAGTCAAATTGCTTAGAAATCCTCTTTAGGTATAATGCTAAATAATACCATTATAATTATTTCCATTTATATTCTAATTTTCTTTGACAACTTATGCAATAATAACTGTGTAAGTTGGACTTCTGGTCTATGCCTTTACCACCATAGTACAGGTGTCCTTGAGGTATGATTTAAAGGCTGTTCAAAGATATGACACGCACATACTCAGAAGCTACATGTAATCCTGTTTCAGACTAATCGCATTTCGTCCTTATGATATGAACTAGTAATAACAGTCTGTTTTTGAATAGAAACAGAAAGTTCCTACAGATTCTCCTAAGATCCAATTGTACTAAATTATTTAAGCATTAATACAATTATTGTGTCTTACCTATTCCATTAAATCTTCTGTTGTAAACATAACCAAATGTAAATGTTCTAACAGCCTAGGGATTCTATTGATAATACGATATATAAAATTATATATATTGTGTTAATATTGAAAAACTTATTTCCAATTAGTGTTCTTCATTTCTCTGTATTCTTCATTACTCCTTCTTTGCTTTCATTGGAGCCCCAATGGATTCTTTCTGTTACTAAGGAGAATTTTGTCTGACAGAGTATATATATCAGTGCCTACTCTTAATCTGTACCCTAACCTTCTCGTCAGTTCTTTTATATGATTGCCTTAATAGTCACTTTATTGGGATGTTTCTCTGCTCTGTCAGCTAAGGCAAAATGAGGATATTTATTTCTGTCAATTTATTTCTGTCAATACTTCATTTCTGTCAATTTTATTGGCCTCTCTATTTTTCTCTAAACCAAGAAGAAAAGACCAAAATATTTTGGAGCTGAAATATATAGATATGGGACTGAGAGCCTTTTTGCCGTGTCCTAAGACATGAAAAATTCTCTGATGTGACAGCAAATTATAGCTGACTGGTGCCTGTCCACTCTTTTTCCTTGTCTGAATGTCGATTTTTCATACATTCTCCAAAATACACAAAACAGCTAAGAAGCCTACTAAATATGGGTGCTTGTTTAGAAAGCACTGATGACTGTGGTGCTTTGTGATTCTTGCTTTGGTCTTAGTATGCTCCAGGGCTCATCTAGCTGTTACATAGCTTACTTGACCAGTCTTTACAGTTTCAGAAGACCGATGTCCACCTATATCAGGGGAATCTTTATATTTCATAAGTTCATACATAAAAGATGGTTTTGTGGTCTGATTGTATTTTCCTTCTGCATATTATTTCTGATTCCATTCAAGGGACATTTATCCCTTGACCTTTCTTCCTATCCATCGTTATTCCTTTGTTCTGTAATTTTATACCTCACTTTATTTCTATACTATTGTACTAGGATCCGTTTTTCATTCAGTGAATAGATAAAAAAATCGTTAGTCTATATCACATGTCAAACTCACCACGTCACATTGCTGTCACATGACGTATCACAATGTTTTTCCTTTTGTGGAGCTGGAGTGGGCATGGCCTGCATGTGACACATCCAGCACGCAACCCGCCAGTCTGACACTCCTGGTCTATATTGTCATCTTCTCCAACACAACTTCTTTGCACAGATAGTTTACATTGATTGTCTCCACATCAGTAACTTCTAGTTATCTGCCACCTGTCTTGTATGTCTTTAAAACGCATAATGGATTGGGCATATGGGACAGAATGAATGACAAGCAATAGGATTAAAAGCAGTTGTGCCTTCTATACTGGGCAGAGATGGGCTCTTGGAGTTGCTCTTTCTTAATTTTTCACTTTTATGTGTGGTGTACAGGGACTACAGTGAAAAAAAATAAGTTGTTTATTTCTAAGACTAGTTCTTAAAAATGCATTCACATATATCATCTGCTTTCCTTTTTTCTAGGTATTGCTTTGGTAGATGTTCCTGGTTTCTGGACAGCACCAGTTTAAAAAGAATTGTGAGGAAAATATGAATATCTGTTAGGACATGCGATTGAGATGTATTTTCTTTAAAAAAATTTTTTTCTGCTATAGAAAATTTAAAATTGGGCATCAGCAAAACTACTAAATTTAGTACAATCAGATCTTAGGTGAACTTATAAGAACTTTCTTTTCCTATTCAGCTGACTGATCAGGCACAAACATCTAATGCTTCCTGATCTGGTTTGAAGTCATGAAAGCTTTATTATAGCTTCCTATGAGCAATTTGTACTGATGCAGTACAGTAATATCATAAGCCTCTTTTTGAATAGGAAAGCAAAGGGCATGAAATGTAGTCATAGAGTTATTTGTCTGTGCATCGGGGCATTCTCTCATACACTTGAATGCTGTCCATTCATATCCACATAAGGTGCAAAGTACAACATTGCAGTCAAACCAAATTCTTTCCAAGAGTGAAAAGTCTGGGGAGAGTGAATTGCTATTGACAACTAAAATAACTCTATTTAGAAACATGGCAGTGTCACCATAGTCATACAATCATTATTCAGGTGCTTTGCAATTGGCACACATTTACAATAGTTGCAGCATCTCACAGTTACATGGTAATTGCCTGCAACTTTCACAGCCAGTTTCTGACAAGCATAGTCAATGGGGAAACTGGCAGGAAGTCACAAGTCACTGTCGTTTGCTAATGACCCATGTTGATTCCCTTAACAACTGGAGTAGAATTGACATAAGTCATGTGATTGAGTGACAGAGTTGCCAGTCTCAATTGGTAAATTAGGAGTACATGTATATGGTAAATGAGATATTCTTTGTTTGAAAGTCACCAACTTCACTATAGGGAACCAAATATATTGTGACTATTTATAAGCAACAAACTGAAGGCCTAGATATGGCTGTAATTGTATTTGAGTCGATGTGCCCCAATGTGTTCTTTCAGAGTTCAGGCATTTCAACTAATATTAAAGTACCTAAAATTGTGAATCAAAATAATTCAATAATAATTTCATGTACATTTGATAAAACTGCACATATGAATATACTGTAGTATGAAATTGGCATTACTTTGTTTTCTTTTTCCAAATGATTGCTATTATTAAAACCTGTATGGTTTTGATTTGCATAGAACTAATTATATTATACAAAAATGTTTTGCTGATTTTTATGCATCATAATTTCTCTACAATGATCACAAGCCACACCAAATTTACCAGTATGTATGATGCAGCTTCAACCAAGAAGTAGTGCTTAACTCTGCATTAGTTATGCACAAAATATTTTTCATTGCAGAAAGTTTGTTTAAATATTTTTATATAAGCTTGAGAATTGTAAATTTAAAAAAGGTTATGATTCTGTGAAATATCTAGATGAAAATCACGCTTGTTTTCCCAGTAATAAGAAGAAAAATTGGTTAAATAATTTCATTTCCTTATTTTACTCTCATTTTCTTTCTGTAGTCTTGGAAACGTATTCTGTACTCGAGCCAAATTTTTGTGAGTTTTGGAAAGCTGCTTTTACTTGTTCCTGTTGGACATTTATAAATTAGTCTTGTTAAGATTATATTTCCTTAAAATAAACATGAAATACAAAGGAACCTCTGAAAGTCATGGATTGAATAAATGGGTTCAAGGAGTTAATTGAGGGAGGCACTAGCACATCATATTTAATTGTAAGAGGACAGCCATGTCATTATATGGTAGCCAAAATCTGATATATCTTTTAAGACTAATTATATTTCCATTGTAAAATTTTAAATTATAGAGCATAAGCTTTCATGAGCTTCAGCTTGCTTTATTTAATGGCATAGAACAGTGGTGGCAAACCTTTTTTGGCTCCCGTGCCGATAATTGCGCACACGCTCAGGCTTGCACCCAGAAGGCAATGCGTGCTGTCCTCCCATACCGCCTGTGCATGCGATCCCCTCACAGTGCGCTGTGCATCTACGCATGTGTGCACTATTTTTCTTGCTGCATGCTGCACATTTGTGCATGCGTGTGATTCCCTTTGTTGTGCCATGAGCACCTCTGCGCATGTGCACGCAACCACTCCTGCCTGCCACACATCTGTGCATGTGCATGCGATCACTTCTGTGCACCATCCATTTGCACATGCATGCATGATCCCCAGCACGTGCTGTGCATCTGTGCATTCATGCATGTCTCCCGTGAACCCCCAGCGCATGCGGGCCAGATACCCAACAATCAGCTGTTGAGTGGCAGCGCGCACGCATGTGCAGTGGGGGGTCTTCCAGGTGAGCTCTCGCGTGCCAGGGGAAATGGCTCTGCATGCATAGGTTGGCCATCAAGGGCATAGAATAAGGAAATGGGAAAAAGGGAAACAAAGTCATGATGGTTATGAAGATCAATGGAGACAGATTCCTACCCATCTCTATGTATTTAAATTCAACATTGCTTTAAGCCACCCTGTGCATTTGAGAAAGTACCATATTTTTTGGATCATAAGACACACTTCCCCCCCCCAAAAAAGTGGGTGGAAATGTCTGTGCATCTTATAGAGTGAATATTGTTGCGGGAGGGAGGGGGGTTGGTACGGCGCCAATCAGCTATTCTAGGCAGCGGGAATTGCCACCACTGCCTATTACTGCTGCCCGTTCACCAAATATTAGCAGTGAATGAGTGGCAGCAAACGGACCGCAGCAAATGGTCCGTGGTGAGCAGGCAGCGACAGCAGCGAATGGTCCACAGCAAATAGGTTGCGGCAGACAGGCTGTGGTGAATGGGCTATGGCAAATGTAGGGACCGCAGCAGCAGTAGCGAACAGGCCATGGCGATCTCCAGTTGATTGGCGGTATTCCAGGAGGCAAATCTAATAACCAATCATCAACTCGACAGCAAAGACTCCAGCATTTCCTGGCAGCGGCAGCAGCTAAGCTCAGCTGACCAACCAGTGGTGGGCACAACAGAGAAGAGCCCTGGCCATCCACGTGCTGGGGCTGCAATAACGTGCTGAATCTGATCTGGCTGTTTGTGGTTTGCTGCAAGGACACTAGCCAGATGAATACCGGATAGATGCTGGGAGACAGAGGCAGATTTTTTTTCTTTTTTTCTTTTTCTCCTTTAAAGCTAATGTGTGTCTTATAGTCTGAAAAATATGGTAAGCTGTCTTTAGCCAAAGTTTATTCCTTCTAATACAGTGTGCTATTAAAAGATGCTACAAAATGGGCGTTGGTTCTTACCTGATACGCCTCTTCTCGTGGAACTGCGTAGAGCATCCAGAGAGTGGGAGGTGCTCCAGTCTTCACTTCTCACAGGCTGAGCTGAAATTGAGGAACGCCCTCTTCCTCCACGTGACTCCTCCATGCGTTCCCCCCAGTTTTATCGAAGACGAGAGGACAAAAACAACCCTCTACTCTTAAGTATTAAACAACATGAATTACAACATTAGAAATCATTGGCCGAAACAGGTTTTCCCCCTTTACAGACGGACCAACAGGGTAGGGCTGGATGCTCTACGCAGTTCCACGAGAAGAGGCGTATCAGGTAAGAACCAACACCCATTCTCCGTAGAACTGCTGCGAGCATCCAGAGAGTGGGACATACCAAAGCCAGTGTGTCCTACGGGTGGGAGTCCGTCTGGATTGGAACTTCCCCAGGATTCCTAACCACTTGCTGCAAAACTCGCCTGCCAAAAGATGCTTCAGCTGAGGCGTAAACATCAATCTTATAATGTCTTATAAAGGGAGATGGGGAAGTCCAGGTAGTCGCCCGGCAAATATCAAGAATAGACGCCTGAGTAGCCCAGGCTGCCGAGGTAGCTGCACTTCTGGTGGAGTGAGCGGTAACCCCACTGGGAACTGGAATAGCTTGAACTAAATAGGCCTTGGATATGGTAGCCCCAATCCATCTGCCTACCGTGGACGGAGAAACTTTACAGCCTAGTGTCTTTGGCTGAAATGACAAAAATAGATACTCTGCCTTCCTGATGGACTGCGTACGAGAAATGTAAATACGCAAAGCCCTTTGAACATCAAGGGTATGCCACTGCCTCTCTTGCTCGCGCAGAGGCTTCGGACAAAAATTAGGCAGGATCAACTCCTGTGCCCTGTGGAACGGTGAATTAATGTTCGGCATAAATGCTGGGTCTGGTCTCAGAACCACCCGATCTGAATGAAAAATGCACAGATCTTTTCTCATGGATAGAGCTGCAATTTCAGATATCCTTCAAGCCGAAGTAATAGCCAACAGAAAAACTGTTTTAAATGTATGAAATTGAAGTGACGCCTCTTTGAGAGGCTCAAAAGGAGATCTAGTCAAGGCCAGGAGAACTTTATTAAGGTTCCATGTCGGGTACCTGTGCACTACTGACGGGCGCAAATTTGAAGCCCCTTTAAGAAAAGCCTTGATTTGAGGATGGTGGGAAAGGGGACCGAAAGGACCGCCAGCAACCACCGTTGAGAGTACCGCTACCTGCCTCCTTAAGGTGTTAGGTGATAAACCTCCATCTAGGCCATCTTGTAAAAAGGCCAGGATCTGTGCAACTGAAGGAGAGCGTGGATCGATGAATGATTTGTGGCACCAGTTACCGAAACTTTTCCAGGTAGCCTCATAAATGCGAGTAGTAGAAGGCCTTCTAACCGCCAAAATGGTATTAATGACCTGGGCTGATAAGCCTTCCTCAATCATCCTTTCCTGCTCAACCTCCAAACAGCCAACTGTAGCCACTGTGGCTCTGGATGGAGCAGCGGGCCTTGCGACAGCGAAATCTGATCCAACGGAATCCTCCATGGCGGAGATACTGACAGATTGCGGAGGTCCGCAAACCACGGCCTCCTGGGCTAATAAGGTGCCACCATGAGGATCTCTGCTTTCTCGGCTATCAATTTTCGAATCACCCTGAGGATCAATGGAAACGGAGGAAAAAGCGCACAGTAGCCCGGGAGGCCACGGGCAACGCAAGGCATCGTGATTCTCTGCTCTGCTGGAGGGATAATGGGAGAAGAACCTCGGTGTTTGCGCGTTGAGCGGAGACACAAAAAGGTCTACTAGGGACTGACCGAACTTGGCTGCTGCTTCTCCGAACAGATGTGGATGCAGGCACCACTCTGCCTGATCCAGTGTTGCCCTGCTGAGCCAGTCCGCCTGGACGTTGGAGGCCCCGGAGATGTGCTCTGCTCTGATGGATAAGAGGTGCGCCTCTGCCCATCGACACAGTCGCTCGGCCTCTCTCATGAGAAGGAGGGAATGGGTGCCCCCTTGCCGATTGATGTGGGCCTAGGTTGTAGTATTGTCCGTTAGGACCAGGACATGGCGCCCCCTTACCCGATGAAGGAATGTTTGCAGAGCCAGGTGCACTGCACGAAGCTCCAACCAGTTGATGCTCCGACTATGCTCCGCATGAGTCCAAACTCCCTGTGCTGAGAGAGATTGCAGATGGGCCCCCCATCCGGAAAGACCTGCGTCTGTCATGAGAACAACCCTTCGAGGTTCCTGGAATAACTGACCTCTGTTAACAGATGGTCGCATCCACCACAGGAGGGAGGCGAGAACTCTCGGCGGGACCCCCACCATAAACCTTGACGTGCTCCTTCCTGAACGCTGATACGGCAGGAGGAACCATTGCAAAGATCTGGAATGCAAGCGAGCCCATGGAATAATGGAAATACAGGAAACTAGCTTCCCTAGCAGTTTGGATAAATTGAGCAACGATGCTTTCCCAGTCCGCCGGATATCCTTGATAGTGGTGCGGATACTAATAAGTCTCTCCTGAGAGAGAAAGACCCTTCCTTCAACAGAGTCAATCACAGCCCCTAGATGGGATATACTAGTGGAGGGGGTAAGCTGACTCTTCTCCCAGTTCACTAAGAATCTGTGGGACTGCAGTACCGAGAAGGTAGCGCTAGTATCGCTCTCGACTTGATGTCGGGAAGGGGATACAACCAGGATATCGTCAAGGTAACAGTGGATCCAGATGGGAATTTGTCTAAGGTGAGCTGCAATAGCCGCCAACACCCTAGTGAAAGATCTCGGAGCTGAGGCTAGACCAAAGGGGAGGGCTACATACTGGAAATGCTGATTATTATAACAAAATCTGAGAATACGAGGAATGTATGGGAATATGGAGATAAGCCTCGGAAAGGTCAATTGACGTAAGCCAGTCTCCTTCTCTGATGCCCTGTAAAATCGACTGCAGAGTCTGCATTTTGAATTTATGGCGTACAATAAAAACGATTTAACCTCTTAAGATGTAAAATGGGTCTCCATCCCCCGGAATGTTTAGGCACCAAGAATAAAAGTGAATAGAAACCCCTCCCCTATTGGGATGGGGGTACAAGTTGAATAGCCCTAATATCAGAGAGATGTTTGATGGCAGAAGCCATAAGAGCCCGTTGAGTAGGATTCCTAGAAATGGGTGAAACCCCGAAATGTTCGGGGGGAGGAGAGAGAAACAGCAGGGTCAAGCCAAAGCGCACCGAATTTGCAACCCAGGTATCAGAGGTGAATTCCTCCCACTTGCCGGCAAAATGCCTGAGGCGGCCGCCTGTGGTAAGAAAAAACTGCAATGCTACCTGGGCCGGCGGGCCGCTCTACTCCTGGAACCCCTGAAGGGCCTTCTGTAGCTGCCCCCTCTCTTGTCTCTGTCTCCTGAGTCACCCCGGTCCTGGTAGGACGGCCGGAATGAGGGGGAGCCCTGAAATCTAGGAGAGAATGATGACTGGAAGGAGGGACGAAAGGAGCCCCTCCAAAAAGACCTGGAACTCTTGGCTTCCTGCCTACGAAAAAGTGAAGGCAGAAACTCTTTCTTATTTCGGGTTTCCAGGAGCAATGGCTCCAGAGCGGGCCCGAATAATTTCCCTTTTACTATGGGGGCTGAAGCCAACTTAGACTTATTTTTAATATCAGCCTGCCAGTGTCGAAGCCAAGGCAATCGTCTGGCAGAAACATGGGAAGAAATAGCTTGGGATGAGAACTTAACCGAATAAAAGGTAGCGCCGGCTGCAAATTCCGCCGCTGCCGTGATCTTTGCAATATCTTGATGGGCTCTGGTATCAGCTGGGGAAATGTGTTGCTTCAGCTGTCTGAGCCACCTGATGGAGGATCGGGTGAAAAAGGAAGCGGCCGTGGCCGACTGGATAGCCCAGGCATCAGCGGTGTGAGCCCGCCAGAGTGCCATCTTTGCTCGCTTATCCTCTGGCTTCAGTGCCTCTAGTGCATCGGTAGGATTGGAAGAGGAAGCAAGCCTTACAATCGGATCATCTACTTCTTGGGTGTCTAACATAGTTGAGAAATCCGAATCCAGGGTAAACAACCTCTTGTCCTGACTAGAAGAATGTCTGCTGCCACTGTCGGCTGTCTGAACATAAGGTCATCAGGACCTTCTGGACTCGATGGAGGGGGTTCAGAAGGAGGCTGAGAGGCTAGACCTGAAATGTTCTTTGCCTTAAATAGCAAGGACTTAAATAAATGGGGTTTAAAAAGACCCACAACAGCAGGTTGTTCAGGAGAAAGACCCTCATCTTCTGACATTTCTCCCTCCATTAGGTCCCCCTCCAGAAAGGGTTCCAAATACTGTAAGGAACCTCTATCAGAACCTTCATACTCTCCGAACGGTTCAAGGCCCACTCCCTCTTCTTCTTGGGTATCCTCCCCCTCTGGGAATGGAACATCCATGTGAGGAGGTACCTGACCATGCTGTGACGCTGGTGCAGAAGGAGATCTCCCGGATAAAAACTCAGCCTCGGGAGTCCTCCCTCGGGAATCCGGTCTAGCGAGCAGCTGCATTCCTCCAGCTATGCCTTGATGGATGGCAGACTGCATCCATTACCTGATGTTCTCAGGTACAATGATTGGAGCTGGATCCTCCAAGCGTAGGCCTGCAGCGGTTGGCGTAAAGGCCGCCTCTGGTACACGAGAGGGCTGGAGGCCTCGGGTGGAAGTACCGCCCCTAGAGGAAGAGGATTGGCTCGGCGGGGGGGGATAGAAGGAAAAGGCAGGTGTTATAGAGTGTGACTCTTTAGCCTGCTTGCTAAATTCCCTTTCGAGGGCCTTATGACGTCGTAAGGCATCTCTTTGAGAAGCACTGGAAGAATCCTTGTCCCTTTTGCAAAGGTAGTGCGTCTTAGACTTGGCCTTCAGAGAAGAGCCAGTAGGATTAGCCTCTGCCATGGTATTGGAAGACAAATGGCGGTTGGCACGCCTAGGAGTTCGGCCTACAAACGTAAACCGGTTTTCCTAAAATTGGGTCACGTCCCCCTTTTTGAAGAAATTTTATTCTAGAGCTAGTATTATCTATTCAAAAAAATCTCCTTTCTCTTTTTTTTTTTTTTGAACCCCTATGCAATAAAAAACAGAAAAAAATCCAGTAAGCTAAATTAAAAAACCTGAATATATACATTGGCATTTAACTACAAAAAAAGGGGTCAGGTTCAAGTAAGGAAAACCAAATAGACCCAAGAAGGTACAGCAAAAACAATAATTTAATTCCAAATAGACCAAATGAACGCTGAGGCCAAGCAATTTGCAAAAAGCAAGACAAGAAAAAAGGGGCCTCTGTAGGCAGCCCCCCAACAACATGGAGAGTATGTGCCTGCGCTTCTGAACTAGCTGTGGGCCAAAGAAAAAGCCAACAATATTAAATCTAAGAGAGACAACAGGGCACGGGGCCACAGTGCTCTCTCAGTAAAATCAAAGGCTCCACGCGGCCTGACGGTCCCGCTAAAGGGACTACAAAGGCCTCACAGCTTACACTTAAATCCCAAACGATAAGGCCTTACTTGATCAGTAAAACAAAATGGCGCCGGCCACGAGGCGCGCCCAAAATGGCCACCCGGCTCAGAGCGCACAGCTCAGAAGCGTACCAGCCCACCGCAACTTCAAGCAGGAGAAGAAAGGAGCTGGGAGAGGAAGCGCTGCCTCCTCTGAGGCGTTCTAGGGGGGAAGACGCAATTGCGCTTTTTAAAAGTACAGCGCAGATCCAAGCGGCTGAGCCCAGCGTGCTTGGAACGGCAGAGGATAGAAGAGGGGGGGGTGAAAGACTCCAAACCCCTCACTTCCCTCCTGGGAGCGCAATCACTCCAAAAACTAAATTTGGGACCGCACTACTCTTGCAGGGAGAGGAAAGGAAAAATCAAACCTGAATCATTATTAACGACACCTGAAACGGCCAAGTAACGAAGAAAGCTGCCTGTCTTCTCGAAGGCTGAGCTAAAACTGGGGGGAACGCATGGAGGAGTCACGTGGAGGAGGAGGGCGTTCCTCAATTTCAGCTCAGCCTGTGAGAAGTGAAGACTGGAGCACCTCCCACTCTCTGGATGCTCGCAGCAGTTCTACGGAGAATTTGTTACAACATAATATTCCAGGGCTTCTCTTACTTATTTTAACTTAAAAGATACTGAAAAACAATTTCAGCCAAACTATGGAAGGAAAGTTCAGCACTTCACTGTCCAGCTTCAAGCCTTGTTAACTGCTTGGCATTTCTTTAGTGAATTGTTTCTCTTGCTGCTTGTAGTTCTGTTTGCTTTATGGATAATCCAGCCAGCACTTAGACTGTTTAAGCATTTCTACTACTGAATTTCAATTTTCAGTTTTAGTCAACTCAAAACATCTACAGGTAGGTTTGCTTAACAATGGTAACTGGGACCCTGAGTGTTAAGTTCTGCGCATGGGTGCAAGGATTAGAGATAAGACAATGAACAGTGAACTTCAACTCTTTATTTAACATAGTGGAACAGAGCAAAAACTACGGCAGCAATAGCCCTTTATATAGGCAAGCTGCTGATCAAATAACCAATAAGAAATGGGAAGCGTTAGTTCCCTTAACCAATGAAAGAGGCCCGCTAATAGCCAATCAGATTCCCCTGAACGGACCAATCAGATGTCGCTATTATCGGCCAGTCAGAAGTGCAGGGTCAGAACCCTGCACTTTTCTAAAGGTTTTATTAAGCACTTCTATTAATTCACTTTTTATTAATTCACAACAGTTAGTTCTGTTGCTAAGATATATGGTCACAACACGCAGTGTGTCATGACTGCATTGCTTGCTGATGGCAATACCACCATTCCCCATTGCTGTTGTTAAGTGAAGGTTGTGGTTCGCTAAGTGCGGACCTCAGGTGCCAATGACTTACGTTGCTGCCAGCTTTCAACAAGCAAAATCAATGGGAAAGCCAGCAGGAAGTTGCAAGTCCCAGGAGGTTCGCAAATAGGTTGATAGTTGAGTGAGTGCAATGGAATGCAGCCACGGATGAATGCTGCAGCACCTATGGGGCAGCTTGAAAGTGAATGGGCATAGGCACTGTGATGCTGTGTGAGTGCTGGCAGCTATGAGAAGGCGTGTTGATTTTTTTTTCCATAATTGAATTTTTTTACAATCTATAAGACTGATTTCTTTAGAGAAATTTACATTGTTTTTTTTAATTCTGCATTTGGGCTGCTAGTTATATAATTCTATATTGATAGTCTTCAGTTGAACTTTTTGAACCATCTAAACAAATTCAGAAGTAAATTCCCTTGAAATAAATAGAATTCATTTCTATATATATATATATAAAAGCATAATCAGGAAACTTTTAAAATATATTTTTGGCAATGAATAACATACTTGATTTAGATTTCAGGCATATCCAATATCAGTATTAATTCATTCCATTCCAGTCCTACTTTCTAGGTCCCTCCATCTGTCTTTCTTATCTATCTCTCTTTTACTCTCATGGAATAGTAACATTCCATGGGAGATAGATACACTATTTATTTTACTGAGCTTTTTCCATTCGAGTGATTTCTTTTTTTTAAGTTTTGTTTAAATTTAGAGGAATATTTATTTATATAAATTTTCACCTGAAGTATGAATAAATAGTAAAGTCACAGATTTGGTTTCTTGTGAGCAATATATCTGACTAGCATGGCTTTCTGTATCCAGTTCTATAGGCTCATCATATGCTGAACTTTACATCTTAATGAAATTTGATTGACATAATTTCTTCTATGAAAATCCACAATCAGAGTATAAAGATATAGTCAAGAGTATACTCCATATTCTATAAATATGAAATTACTCCTATTTGTGTAGATTTGCAGCATTTTCCTGAAATTGGCTGGCAGTGATATTCTAAGCTACAGACTTTTTGAAAACCGAATAACAACATTCAGATCCAGACTTCCTATGCAAGTCTGTCTTGAATTCAGATCATATTTATATTACTAAAAAAGAAGTAGAGAAGGGGAGTGGGTTACATCCTTGAGTCAAGCTTGTACACATAAAATCGATTTTGTGGATAATGGTTAATTAAGTATATGCAATTTTTAAAAGTTGCTTCTGTGAAAATAGAAATGTGTTTTTGTATGTAAATAGCTTCCCTGAACCACAGTCTCACTGTTGTGTGAAACATTTCAAAAATAGATACTACTTACTCTGCCCAGTGATCTTAAATAAAGGTGGGGTATAAATAAGTTAAAAGACCAATTCAATTTTTTTGAGGGATTTGAACTGTAAATTAAAAAATCATTACCTGGAGTTAATAAGAAATTTCAAGGCAAGTTCAAATTAACAATAAATTATTTGCAGAATCTTAAAATAGGTCCCTCCATCATAGAGAAAATCCATTCTATAGGATCTAATGATTTTATTTTTTTGTACATGGAATTAAATAAATTAACGAAATAAATGTTTATACACTTGTATTCACATTGATTCTGTATCATGTAATGTAAGGAATAAGTCTAAATGGTAACATTCATTTTTTCAGAAGGATCAAATATTTAATTTCCCCTCATTTTTAAACTAAACAATGTTAATTACATTTAAAAAATTGTTTAATTCATGCTTGAAAAATTGTCTACAGATTTTAAAATGTTTTGGTAATGAACGTGTTGTCAGGAGGCAAAACACAAATAATTTGGGTCAGGTCTACATAGTTGCTAATACTTTTAGACAGACCATATCTGGTTTACTGCATATCTTTGAGATACTATATTTCTGCAGACCCTGATCTACCTACTTTCTATCCCAGCCCCTAAAATTTGTAACAACAGTATGTTAAACCATCATTCTGAACCATTGTAGTCCCTTTGTGCAGATTGATAGAGCTTTTAGAAAATTGTGTGAATTTGTCAACCTGAATCATTGTTCGACTTAACAGTGTAATCAGTGGTGGGATTCAATTTTTTTTACTACCAGTTCTGTGAGCATGGCAGGGGAAGGATACTGTAAAATCTCCAGTCAGAGGTGGTATTTGTCGTTTCTCTGAACTACTCAAAATTTCCACTATCAGTTCTCCAGAACTGGTTAGAACTTGCTGAATACCACCTCTGAATGTAATAAAGTCCCATACCTCACTTCTTTTTTAATGATAGAAATCCAAACTCTAATTACAAAACAAACAGTTGTATACAATCAGAATGTTTAAAAGTGTTTTTTTCAAATGTTAATTTCTACATTTCTTTTTATGCAAAGTAAGGTCATATATATTTTTAGCATCCAAACAATTTTTTTTGTTTTATGATGTCAAGCCACACTTGGTAAGATTTTATTTAGACACAAATAATAGAAGCTAAAATCTTGAATCTAAATTTTAATGTAATATTTTTAATTTTAAACCTTTAGAAATATTTTTAGATATTTTTGAGTGCCGTCTAATTACACTTTTACAACATGGAAAAGCATCTTCTAATACTGTTGCATTAAAGAAAAAAAGTAACTTCTTAGTTCTCAACCATGACTCTTGGATTTTTCTGTATTTAAAAAAAAAATTAAAGCAGCATTCCTTATAATAGCCTAATAGTCTGTTACCTACACGACTGTGTGGCTTGTTGGAACACTCCAATTTCAAAATGCTCCAAATTAATCTTTAATCTTTAATCACTCTGCAAATGAGGCACTGAACATATAGAAGTCTCCTAATACCAATAAGCATGAGTTATAAAAAAAAATGGAAACACTTAAATTCAAGGTAGGTTTTTGAGCCTGGGAACTGATAGGTATTTCAAGTATTCAGAGGTTGCTATAATTGTGGTGCCTCATTAAGAAACTAACATTTAGCTGAGCCCCAAAGGATTAGAATCCTTTGTAAACTGTCTTCATAAGTTAGTTATAAAACTGTTCCATGTACAAAGTCTTTTATTTATGAGAGTACTAACAATCCTGGAGATGTTATTCTTAAAGACAAATTCCTGGGCACATCAAGGCTAGATTTGAATTTTGTGCCTCAGGGCCATCTCTGTCAATTATTTCTTATGCTCCAAGGGTGAACTCCAAGAACTTCCCTCAACTGATGAATATTAAGTTGTCATTTAATACGTCTATTAAGAGTTATATAAATACTTACCTTGTAAAGTAAGTTTGCAAACATCAATTTTTACCATGTAAAGTAGGCTGGTAGAAATACTGATAATATCAAATATATTTAACATATGTAAGTTGCCAATGAAGAAATGAGTTTCATTACTTGCAATTAATTCTCAAGGTTCCTGAATGTCAGTTGACAACAGCAATAGTAAATGTGGTTCATGGATAGCAATTAATATTTGTTATTGTGGCTTTTCAAAAGATCAGCTAAAACGACCAGTCTGTTTAGGATCAAAGCCAGGGGTGGGTTTGTACTGGTTCTGTCCACCTCTGTAGAACCGGTAGCTTTGAAGAGCAGCAGACATAGAACTGGTTCTATGTTTGCTGATGTTTTTGCCCACCCGGGCTCTTACCTGCTCTTTATTTCCTGATTTTTCAACTTCAGCTGCCGAACGAGATACAGCTGCAATTAAAAAAGTAGGAAAAGAGGGCTGTTTCAAAGGCTGCTTCTCTGCACGCATTGTGCTGATGACGATTTACAAGTGCGCAGCTCACAGCGGTGCAGGGAAGCACATCATAAATCACTGAACCTCGTAAATCCTGAACCGGTAGTTAACCCTGTCGTATCCCAAAGCAATTTATTTTTGTAATGATGTTCTTCGTAAAAGGGCACATTTATTTATTTATTTATTTATTTGTTTGTTTGTTTATTTATTTATTTATTCATTCATTCACTAATACATCAAATTTATATGGCTGCTATCTCATGAAAAAGTGACGTGGAAGGCATTCAGTAAAAACTATAAAATAGGATATTAAATAATTAACACATCCAGAAAATTTAAAAGTTGTGATTAAAAGCTAGAGGACAGCAGATATTAACAGAAGTGGAGCCACCTTAGAAATTCACTGGTCTCTTGAGGGCCCCAAGCTAATATGGTATAAGCAAGTTTTAAGGGACTTCCAGAAAATTAACAGGGATGGAACCAACCCCATTTCGGGGAGGGGGGGGAATGTTCCCTTAGGCAGGCATTCCAGATGTTAGGTATCTATTATGTTTATTAAATTGTTATGATTGACATGTTTCTTCTGACTAGATTAATATAATTAATACATATGACATTAAATACATACCTATACCAACTTCCAAATTCTTCAGAATAAATTAATAGACATTAACTTATTAAAATTAGTGATTAAAAATTAATACAAGTAAGAATTCAGTTTTCATTTTATCCAGCAGTGGAAATTATGGCTGTTTGATCTATATAATTGACTATTTCCTGGATCCAGAGGTATCTTGTGCATCTGTACAAATATACAACCACTGTTCATTTAGCAACTGCTCAATTAGTGACCATCTCCAGATATCAAGGTAATAATACATGGTAATTAAAATCATTTTCTGAACAAGGTATACACTTAAGGAGCAAACTTTATGTGCTTGACAACAAAAGATTTCAGTGTAAAGGTAATTAAGTTCTGGTCAGGCAGCCCCTGAGAATTGGCCAGAATGTTCTAATTAACTAATTAAGGCCACAAAGCTGAGCTTGTTAACTTGTGGTTGTCACTTTTTAGGGAAACACTGTGCTACAGAGAAAAGCAGCTCTGGAAGAGATAGTTTGAAATCTCTTAGTTAGAAATCTCTCCACGCTGTGAGGGAGAAAAAAGAGGCGTAAAAGGCACAGTACAATGTAGAACTTTATATAAATGAAATCAACCAGTGATCTCAGCAGCGTGTCTGTCTCTGTCTCTCTCTCCTTCCCTTTTTCTCTCTCGCTTTCTCTCTCTCTCTCTCTCTCTCTCTGTCATGTGTGTGTGTGTATGTGTGTGTGTGTAATAAATATATTTATGTGTGTGTCTCATGTTTGCTAGGCAACCATTTTGCATAACAACCAAGTCTTTGGAATGGAACATGGTGTACTTGCACAAGGTCTGAAGAGAGGCTCTCAGAATGGGCTTTAAAAGAGGCTAGAATGAGGATGAAGAGAGACAGTTCTATGCATGAAATCTAGCCAATAATAATAAAATAAATAGATTTATAAATAATATCTGTAAATTATTGTTACAATTAGATTTTTATCCCACTTTTTAATATATAAGTCAAGGCAGGTATTCTGTATACTATTCCCCCACCCTGCCCCACAACAATAACTTTGTGAGTAAGTTGGATTTCCTGCCAAGAATTCAGTCTCCTCATTTCTAAACCAACACCTTAACCACAAGGCAAAATTGGTTCTCCCATCTTTAAGTGAAAAATCTATATTTCCCCTGCGCACAGAAAATAAGTATCTATTGCATATTTTCATAATTACAGATCTTATCCAGAGTATTGAAATATTGGAGAATTCTAATTAGTTCAATAATATATAGAGGCTTTTGCAAATCGTTTTGTAGACTGTTTAGGATTTCATGGTGAATAACAAGAAACCAAATATGGAAGAACAGACTATAGCTTTGTACTCTCCATTTATCCTGCCAGGTAGTTTGAACAAAGACGGCAAACCTTCTGGAAGTTGTGTAATGAACAGGTTTCTAAATTCAGTTTTTCACAAAGACCTTCTGTTGTGAGAGTAATTGCCAAGATACACCCCTTGACTACTTGGAACAGATGGGAAATAGTGGTTTGCTGGCCTAGCTAACCACTGGGATTTTGTGCCAACACATAATTGTGCTGATTTGCGTACAGATTCCAAAACCTATGTTTGATATGCAGACTGTGATGGTATGAAGGGTTAGAGTTTTGGCAGTGTCTGGAATGCTAATGCATATACAAGACAATGCTTTCATTGAAAAAAGAATCAGTATATGTGGTTGAGAATTTAAAGTAATATTAATTCATCACTCTCTTCCTTATCTACCAAACACTGCTGTATACTTTGCCATCTGTCTTTGTATTTTAATCACAGTTGCTATTATGAATATGGGGCTTTTTTCCTGTGTCGTTTAGCTAAGTAAATAAAATAACATGAAATTAACTGTTTGTATTCTGGTTAAATTATGTTGAACATTTCCAACATTATTTGTAGGTAGCATGGTCTAAGGACATATAAAAATAATCTGCCTTAATTTATACCCCTTTTTGGTACTTCTTTTGTTAAATTAAATTTACTCCATATTTTATTCATTAGTATTTAAATCATTTTGTTTTTTAATCTCTGTTTTCCTTATTTGTTCATTTGAACATGAAACCCATTTGCTCTTCATGTGCCAGCAATATAATCCATCTAGTTAATTTCACTTTTTCAGACAGGTCTCTGTTTCCACCCTTAGTTTACATAGGCCAACTCTGAGACATAAAGAAAAATGTTCTCAATTTTGTAAAGTAGTGAAAAAATGCTGCAATTTATGGAATGTTATTTTCAGAAAGCTTTTCCTGTTGCTCTTTTGGGTCTTTCTGAAAATGAGGAAAGGGCTTTTTGCATTCTTAATATATTTTTAATTTATCTATAAAAATGGAGGGATGTCAGGTTAAAAGCCCCTAATTCAAATACATCTTCCCATGGAGGCAAAGTACTGGCCCAGCTTAATGGTGTCAAATTATACAATTAGCCCCTTTACAAAAACATTTTCCTATCAGCTTAGCCATTAAACATTTTAGAAGGCGTAAGAATGATAAGCTGGGGAAAGGTAAAGGTAGTCCTCGATTTACAACAGTTCATTGAGTGACCATCCAAAGTTACAACAACACTGAAAAAAGTGACTTATGACCATTTTTCACACTTACAAGCTTTGTAACATCCCCGTGATCATATGATCAAGATTCAGATGCTTGGCAACTGGTTCATCCTTATGACCATTGCTGTTTCCCAATGTCATGTGATCACCTTTTGCAACCTTTTGACCAGCAAAATCAATGGGGAAGCCAGATTCACTTAGCACTATGTTACCAACTGATCAACTGCAGCGATTCATTTAACAAATATGACAAGAAAGATCATAAAATGGGGAAAATTCACTTAACAAATGTCTCACTTAACAATGGAAATTTTGTGCTCAATTGTAGTCATAAGTCAAGGACTACCTGTACTGGGAGGTAATCAGAGCTCTGAGAAAAGCAACCAAAGTAGCTTCCTAGAATGACATGTTTTATGAGCCACGATTCAGAATCTGATGCTGGTTTTGAATCTGACTGTGTTGCTTCAGTTGACCCTGTGCTTCGGGATTCAGCCTCTGCCTCCAGTCACAGCCACAGGCATCTGCTGTTGAGCTGGAGCATTCAAATGAGGCACAACCCCCAAGTCCCAGGTCCAAACACATATACAGGTGAGCAGAGTTAACACTTCTCAATCAGGTTGCTTGCTAGGCAAAGGGTAAAACATAATTGCAGCCAGCTGTCTGCAGATGTATGTAGCTGTTTTGCTTGCAGTCTTTGCTGGAAACAACCATTTGTAATTCTAGTTTGTGACTCTTGCTTCATGACCCTACCTGATTTAGCCTTTTACAACTTTAGGAATGTATTTGGGCAAGGCTATTGGACTGCAATTGACATTTTTCAGACAAGTCCTATCTGCTAAGCTTTTGAATTACGTTTCTGTCTGCTGTTATCTCCTTCAGCTTTTGAATACTATCTGTCTGCGTGTGCCTGAAAACCTAAAACACAAGTCCATGTTCACAGAATAACTCCCTCTTTATACTTGTAATTGTCTTTGTAGTCCTGTCCTTAACATCTTAATTGCCTCACTGTCTTTGCTACGTAATTAAATACGTGCTGTTGTCTATACCTAATCAAATACTTTGCTGCTGTATCTAATCATATGCATATTCTAGTTTGCCTAAACCTCTAAAAGATGGTGGAATCTCTACTTTTTAGACCTGTCTTTGCCTCCTGTGTGGGTAATGAATCAATTTGTGCTTCAATGTAATGTGTTCTGTTCTTGCATTCAAAGGCATGTCTTTGAAAAGCTCCCTCAAAAGCTCCACTGAACTAGATCTGTTGTTTTAGTAAGTGTTTGACCTGAGGTAATTAACTTATTCTTCTGTAGTACTTTGAAAACCTGGCTGTTCTCTTACTCACTTAGCCAGAATCTTAATAGTAGCGCCCAATGTATATTTTTTTCCAGACCGTTTATTAGGAGCCTTGGTTACATTGTATTGTTTAGAATTATTTTGAGGCTGATGTGATAGATCCTTTTTTTAAAAAAAAATAGTTATAAAATTGGTATGTTGTTGCTTTGTTTTTGTGTTTGATACTTCGTTTTTATGTATTGTTAGGCAACGAGAGTCACTCTGCTGAAATGGGAGGCTATAAACATTACTTAAATATTCAGCCCTAAATGGTAGAAGGTATCCAGCATTTCAGTGACTTCATTTATCGGTTTCTAAGGCTCACCGCCATACCTGCTATCTTTTAGTGAAATCTTTATATTTAATTGTAGTCCTGTTTTTCCATTATGCTCCTTAACTTTCAAAACCACAGTTTACAGATCATTCACATTTTCTGTTATCAGAGTAGTGTTATGAGCATAGCAGAAGTTATTGATGTTTCTTCTTCCCATCTAGGTTCCATCAGAATATATTAGGTGAATAGATTACACGAAGAAAGGCAATAATACACCCTTGCCTCACTACGTCAACATGGATACAGTCTATTTCACCATATTCCATCCAGACTGTGGCTTCCTGTTCTATATATAGATTATTTTTTTTAAAGAATCCAAACATTTCAGTTCCACACATTCAAATGAAGCTTTAGAGGTGGCGCTACAGTGGGTATTCCAATCCTGTCTGTACTGTTTTGCATTGCAAGAGGAAATTTAAGTGACAAAATGATATCATCACCTGATTAGTTCATTCAGAAAATTAACCTAACATCTTGTTTTCTATGTTTCAATTATCATGCAAAAAGTTATTCTGTCCTTGAAAAGTACCTATGGTCTGAAATAGCATGGATCAGACATGAAAACAAGGGCTAGATTTGATCAACACAGTTATTTCCTTTCCAGCTTATGTGGATTTAGTAGACATGAAATCATTATTTTTGTGGGCTACAGTACAAATAGCAAACCCATGCTTGATGGAGAAACAAGAAGCATTTCATGTAAGGTGTGAATTACATATTTTTTGGTCTTTCTTCATCAAAACTTAATATTTATTTTATTTAAAACACTTGTATGACTGTTAATCAAATTCAACCAAAATTACCACAGCTTTCATAAAGGCAGCTTTCATAAAATTCAACAGAATTTAACAGAAGGAACATAAAGCCACAATACATAAAGTGATAAACAAAAATAAAATGACAATCCAAACAGAAATTACACTCTTATTCAGTCAGGCTTCCACCATATCACAATTCAAAAGCCTTCAAAAGAACCAGACTTGACAGCCTATGTAAAGTTCAGCAGTATTAAGTTAAGAAGAAGGTGTTCATAAGATACTGTAAACTGAAATTATCCTTAAAGTGTATTCTTGGCAGAGAGAAACATTAATTAGAAAAGTATATTAAACTAATTAAAATTAGAACATGCAGTATTGCTGATCTGGTCTTATTTATTTATTACATTTATAGGTTACCGTAATGTATCTCACTATCCATTCTGGGTAGCTTACAATACAGTAAAAACAACAAAAGCATTAAAACATTAGAATTAACAGGAATTAAATAAAACTAGAAAGCAAGTACACGAGCAGTATGGAGGTGCCTTACTTCACCTCCAGCATAAAACGCCCCCATCAAGGTCCCAAGCTAATCAGCAGAGCCAGTTTTTGTAGTCCTTTGGAGAAGGCCATGATAGTGGGGGTGGATCTTGCCTCCAGCAGCAAGATGTTCCAGAGGGCAGGGGCCACAGCAGAAAACGTTCTTTCTTGGACCCTACCATCCAAAATTCCTTGACTAATGGGATCTGCAGCATGCCCGTTCTGCCAGAATGAATAAGGGTGGGCATTAACTTGAGACAGTTCCTCAGGTAACCTGGTCTCATATCATAAAAGTCTTTAAAATCACCACCTTGAATTGGCCATAGAAGCAAATGGGCAACCAATACAGCTCACGTAACAACAATGTTACATGCACCTACCCCAGGTGCCACTACAACTGTCCTTGCAGTTATGTTCTGAAACACAGATCACATAGCTTCTGAATAGTCTATATGATTAACTTCATGTAATGCATGTTGCAGTAATCCAAGCAAGAGATGACCAGGTCATGAGTGAATGAGCACAATCTAGGAAAGGCCATAATTGGTACACAACATGAAGTTGCATTAAGGCTTTCCTAGCTCAATTGCCATCTTCTCTCCAAGAGTCATGACTTTAGGAGAACCACCAAGTTGTGCAAGGGATCTGCCTTGGTAGTGCTATCCCGTCAAGAACTAAGAGCAGTTAAACTCATAGCCTCTAAGCCTTACCAGAGTTCAGTTAAACCTTGCTGTCCCCAATCCAGAGTTGAGGCAACAACACACTTGGGTTACATGGGGTAGAAATATAAAATTGAGTATCATCACCATACTGATAATAACTCATCCTGTGATATTGGATGATCTCACCATCAGCTTCATATAGATGTTAAAAAATACCAGAGAAGATACCAAGCCCCGCAAGCATGCCACAAAAGAGTGGCAGAAGATTAGACCTCTCCCTATCAACACCAATTGGGACCAGCCTTGGAGAAAAAAGCTGAACAAACACAAGACTGACCCGCCTAGCCTCAAATCCTGCAACCCAAAAGAATACAAAGGTTGATGGTATCAAACCTGCTGAGAGGTCAAGGATAGATGCCCTACGCCCATCCTGCTCGAACCAGAGAACATCTACAAGTGAGACCAATGCTATTTAGTGGATAGTACATATCTATAATTGTTACTATTTCAGCTTTATTTTTCATGTAGGTTTGACATTCAAACACATATAAGAGACTGATCAGTTAATTTAAAATTATTCTATGGAAGAGGAAAATGACGAAGAGGTTACTAGGATTAAAATAAGTTTGTGTTCTATAGCTTTAAATAAAATGTTCTTCTAAGTGCAAATTTTTGCAAGAATCAGCTTTGCAGAGTCTTAAGAAAATGAATTACAAATTAGATTGACAAGGAAAACATGCTGCACACCACAGATTGCATTTTAGACAGATTCTTGAATAAAGTTAACCTTCTTAATAGTCTCTATGAAAATTGACAAATTATAGCCTGCTACTGTGAATTATTTTTAGTTCTGAGCTAGAGCTTTGAACTGTTACACTTTAAATATTTAGTTAGACTGACAAGATATACAGTATTTTTTGAGAATATGTCTCTGCACATAGAGGCTGACTTCTAAATAAGTAAAATATAATATAAATTGACATTTTAGCCATATAATTTACATAATTTCCAATTTACATTCCACCCAAAAGTGTATGGTTATATCACCACAGTAACTCACTAATTCAAAAGTAACATCAACAAATCCTAAAAGAAAGATGATTAGGGAGCTGCTGGCTAAAACATATAAAGAATGGTTGCTGGATATATCTAGTTTGATGAAAAGGATTAGGGGTGACGTGATAGCAGTGTTCCAATATCTCAGGGACTGCCCCAAAGAAGAGGGAGTTTAACTTTCTGTATTCAAGGGAGCAGGAGAATTTCTGTCCACCTGCTGTAAAAATAATATTTTAATTAGATTATATTTATAAGTGAAATGCTAAATAACACCTTAGAAGCAGAAATTTTCATTAGATATGGTTATCTAATGTATCTGTATCATGCTTTAGGACTGTGATGACAAAAGTAGAGCCAGCTCTCCGGGCATGCCAGCCGTCACTCATTGCTCTTCGAGCTAGACTTCATGTATGAAGGAGTGCCGGAAACTGGAAAAGCAGCTGCCCAGCACGCACTGTGTGTGCCAGGAAGCTTAGCTTTTGGTTTCTGGCACACGTATGTATGCTGGCCAGCTGGTCTTTACGCACGCATGCGTGCTAGAAACCAGAAGACCAGCTGGAAGCTCAACTTCCTGATGCATACATGCATGCTGGGGAGCTGTTCTTCTTTGGCACTCCCACCCATGCATGCCAGGTAGCTGCTCTTCCAGTTTCCGGCACTCCTACGCATGAGCGCCAAGAAGCTGATCCTCCAGTTTCCAGCACTCTCGCTCATACGCGCCAAGAAGCTGCTACTATGGTTTCCAGCGCTCCCACCCATGTGCGCCAGGGAACTGTCTCTTCCGGTTTCCAGTGCTCCCCTCCTGTGGGCACTCAACACTGCTTTAGGATATAGAAACAGTTCAAATTGATGCTTATGCTATAGCTGATATTGTCTGTATTTTTGGTTATTTGCCAAAACAATTTTTCATCAAACACAAGAAATCACTAGATCTATTCAATATTAGGCGAAACCCCAACTTTTTGTGTTCCAAAATATAATCCTGGCATCTGCTATGACGTATTGCATTTCTATGGCAGCCTTCCCTACTCTGGGCCACCCGATGTGTTGGAATACAATTCCCATAATCCCCAGTCAGCAAACACAATATTCTTGCTGGCTAGAAATGGTGCATTTTAGTCCAATGCATCTGGTAAGCATCAGCCTGGGAAAAACGAACAAACCGTCATGTTCAGAAACCTACATATTTATAGGGATGTTGCTGTAGAACTGGACAAATGAATCAAATTCATTGTATTAGAAACAGCTGTATTGTTTTGTTCAGCAATCTCATTGTCAAAGGCAATTGTAGTGCGAATGGCACAATTCCATACTTGAGAGAAAAACTTTCCCTTTACATCTCTAAAAAAGCAAATTCAAAGTCAGGTCTTCTGCATCCCAGTTGTAGCATTTTCTTTCATTCTAGCTACAATTATATACACTGCTCAAAAAAATAAGGGGAACACTTAAACAACACAATGTAATTCCCAGTCAATCACACTTCTGTGAAATCAAACTGTCCACTTAGGTAGGTAGCAACACTGACTGATAATGAATTTCACATGCTGTTGTGCAAATGGAATAGACAACAGATGGAAAGCAGAGGCAATTAGCAAGACATCCCCAATAAAGGAGTGGTTCTGCAGGTGATGACCACAGACCACTTCTCAGTTCCTATGCTTTCTGGCTGATGGTTTGGTCACTTTTGAATGCTGGTGGTGCTTTCACTCTAGGGGTAACATGAGACGGAGTCTACAACCCACACAAGTGGCTCAGATAGTGCAGCTCATCCAGGATGGCACATCAATGCGAGCTGTGGCAAGAAGGTTTGCTGTGTCTGTCAGCGTAGTGTCCAGAGCATGGAGGCGCTACCAGGAGACAGACCAGTACATCAGGAGATGTGGAGGAGGCCGTAGGAGGGCAACAACTCAGCATCAGGACTGCTACCTCCGCCTTTGTGCAAGGAGGGACAGGAGGAGCACTGCTAGAGCCTTGCAAAATGACCTCCAGCAGGCTGCAAATGTGCATGTGGCTGCTCAAACGGTCAGAAACAGACTCCATGAGGGTGGTATGAGGGGCCCGACGTCCACAGGTGGGGGTTGTGCTTACAGCCCAATACTGTGCAGGACGTTTGGCATTTGCCAGAGAACACCAAGATTGGCAAATTTGCCACTGGCGCCTTGTGCTCTTCACAGATGAAAGCAGGTTCACACTGAGCACGTGACAGGGAGACGCCGTGGAGACACCGTGGAGAGCGTTCTGCTGCCTGCAACATCCTCCAGAATGACTGGTTTGGCAGTGGGTCAGTAATGGTGTGGGGTGGCATTTCTTTAGGGGGCCGCACAGCCCCCCATGTGCTTGCCAGAGGTAGCCTGACTGCCATTAGGTACCGAGATGAGATCCTCAGACCCCTTGTGAGACCATATGTTGGCGTAGTTGGCCCTGGGTTCCTCCTAATGCAAGACAATGCCAGACCTCATGTGGCTGGAGTGTGTCAGCAGTTCCTGCATGACGAAGGCATTGATGCTATGGACTGGCCCGCCCGTTCCCCAGACCTGAATCCAATTGAGCACATCTGGAACATCATGTCTCGCTCCATCCACCAATGCCACGTTGCACCACAGACTGTCCAGGAGTTGGGGGATGCTTTAGTCCAGATGTGGGAGGAGATCCCTCAGGAAATCATCCGCCACCTCATCAGGAGCATGCCCAGGCATTGTAGGGAGGTCATACAGGCACGTGGAGGCCACACACACTACTGAGCCTCATTTTGACTTGTGTTAAGGACATTACATCGAAGTTGGATCAGCCTGTAGTGTTTTTTTCCACTTTAATTTTGAGTGTAACTCCAGACCTCCATAGGTTGCTAAATTTGATTTCCATTGATAATTTTTGTGTGATTTTGTGGTCAGCACATTCAACTATGTAATGAACAAAGTATTTGATAAGAATATTTCATTAATTCAGATCTAGGATGTCTTATTTTTCTGTTCCCTTTATTTTTTTGAGCAGTATATTTTCTTTTTTATCCTAATTAATTGTGACTTTTATATTTTATCTGCTGGTCTATGACTTGAATAAACATTGATTCATTGATTAATTTCACATTATTTTTCTTTCTGTGTGTATGATCTGTTTGGTCAAAGATTTGTGTCTATGAAGAAATCAAGAGGAAGACAAAACAAAATCATTTTTAAGTTGTGAGTGTGTTTTGGTGCTATAGAACCTGTATTATGGAACAAAACAGACTTAAATGTACATTTCAATTCCATTCTTCTGTACAAATATACAAAAATACTGAAATATGCTAATGTTGATACTCTAATGGCAAGTCAGGAGTCAATTGGTTCATTAGAATTTGAAGGCAATACAAATTGGGGAAAAAGCAAATATAATTTTAGTGAATAGATGTTAAAAGAGTTACTAGACAAAGATAGCCAATCCATATCCCTGCTGTTTGTCAGTAAATGTCAGTAAATAGATCTCTAGATCCAGCAGTTACCCAGCACACTCTATGAACTTTGGATCTACATTAAGATCAAACTGTCTGGGGGCTTTTGCCACCTTTTTATCCTTTTCTTAGGAGACATGGGGTTTAAACACTAATATCTGGAGATGGCTTGGTAGCACTTCTTACCAGGAACTTGATCATGACTTTGGACATTATCACCAATGTCTTCTAAAATTCTGTATATTTTTTTCAGTGGATTACTTTAATCAATATGATTGTCAATTAAACCAAAATGTAGTAAAACCAAATTACAGTGGAAAGTGATAGAATAAGGGAGAAAGAGTAGTTCCTTATCTCACGATGGACTTGGATGAGTGTTTGGTAGATATAGGAACTGTGTTGGTATGAGCATAATAAAACATTGTGACTAGTAGCCATATTCTAGCTAGGTATTTTGAAAATTTGTCTCCCAATACATCTTGAATATGCCAGCTTTGAAAATTATGGCATTTATAGGACCCCTACTTAGAATGCATCAGGTTGAAGAAGACAGACAGGATATATTCTGTTGCGAATTACAAATAAGATACTTACGTTAGATTTTAATGTCCCCTTACCAGCATGTACACTTGTTCATGTTAGCCTTTGCAGAAGAAGTTGGCGATAATAGTGATTTTTGTATTTTTAAAATCTAGTTTGACTTTCTCCCTTTGGAGGCTGTTTCCACCAAATGAAAATAAAGTTAAGCGAGAAAAATACTTGTTAGGGCAGGCATCAGAGAGTATGCTGATTTATACCCTACCTTATAGTATCCTAAGGATTGTAGGTAGCACAAAGTAGATTAATACAGGTAGTCCTCAACTTACAACCACAATTGAGCACAAAATGTATGTTTATGTTATGTTTGTTAAGTGAGTTTTGCTCCATTATGTGACTTTTCTTGCTACATTTGTTAAATGAATCATCGCACTTGTTAAATTAGTGACCCAGTTGTTAAGTGAATTTGGCTTCTCCATTGACTTTGCTTATCAAAAGGTCACAAAAAGTGACCATATAACCCCAAGACACTGCAACCATCATAATTATGATACATTTGTCAAGCATTTGAATGTTGATCACGTGACCCTGGGGATGCTACAACAGTCATAAGTGTGACTGTTGGTGCCATTGTAACTTCAAATTGTCACTAAGGGAACTGTTGTAAGTCAAGGGCTACCTTATCTGTTTATTTGAATGGATGAATAAAAGATGCTTTATTATAGTCTTAAATAGGTATGTATATTTATTTAAGGTTTCAAAAGCATATTTATTTTAAATCGATTGTAACCTCATACATGTTATTAGTATAATGTGTGAAAATAAAGCTTTATGACATAAATTCAAAATTCTTGCATAAGTTAGTTAAATCTTGAGAATTCATAGTTATTGTTTTTATTGTTGCAAAATTTGGCAGAATAATCTTGCTCTGTTTCCTTCTTCCCCCTGCCCCAAACATTGTATCCATACTACTAAACAAACATTGGCAGTAATTCTGTGTCTTTTCTTGTAACAAACTTATTTATAATGTGATCTGAATCAGAAAAAAATATATAATGCTAATGGATGAACTGAAGTATCAAGAGATAATTTTAAAAAAATATCTACTTTGGAGAAAGGGGTACACGTTTGTTTCTTCCAAATTGATTCCAGCACAGAAGCATAAATATGAATGCAACTATTCCTTGAATACATAAATATAGGGCATCTTTTGGGGAAAAAATATAAAGAAATCACTAATTAAAAAGTGTTGTTTTGCCAAGACCAAATCTATTGGTTTGGTAAGCATCTGACCTTAGATAATAAAGGTTTTTTAATATTCTTTTGATGGAATATATTTCAATTTTTAAAATGGACTGAGCATAATTATACCATTTTGTCACTTTGGAGATTTTATGTCAATAGAATAAGAAAAAAGTAAAATGTCAGAGTAGTATTCCTTTATATCATAATATAACATATTTCTTTGTGTGTGACCAAAGATCAATAAATCTGTGTTTTTTAATGGTTGTATACTGGATTTAACTCAGGACTATAATTGATTTAGATGTTACCATCAAAATAGGATTACTGGATTCTATTATCCATTAATTTTTGCTAATTTTGATGAAAAGAAGAACAGTAGGCTAATACGTTGGCTGGAATACAGATCTGAGAATAAATTCATGCAAGGTTGCCTATTAATGGGTTGGCCTTGGCAGGCATTTGTGTGAATTGGACATCAGCCTATATGTGGTGGCCTTAATTGCAACACTGCAATCAATTTTTGTTCCTTGAAATAAAATTCCTAAATCTATTAAAACTACTTCAGTTTCTTTCTGAGATTTCACAGGAACTGTTATTTAAAATTTAAATTATAATTTTATATTATACTTTAACTGCTTTTTGTTTTAGAGTCTTTAAACTTTTTTCTAATGAAGAATAATTATATAGGAAATACAAAACTGCATTCCATATTAAAACTGTAGTCAGTTTTCTAGAAATAAACTCAATTGAAAAGTCTTTAAGGGCTCATGTCTAATTTCTGTCTATAGCAGACAGTCACTGATTTTTTATTACTGTTTCTGTTATCTGATCAAGGGCATTGTTTATTAAGAGAAAATATCCAATGGCTGTTCAAATATGAATTGCTCAGTTGTGTCAGTAGTCAATCCATATAAGTTTTATTTTATTATCTAATTTTAAGGCTGCAAACAACTTACAGTTAAAAAGAAAAATACATATATCAAAAGCAGCAACTGATAAGAACAGGGGTGTCAAACTCTCATTGTCACGGTGGCGTCACGTGACGTGTTGGGACTTTTTTCCCCTTTGTTAAACCAAGCGGGGTGGAGCCAGCACATAATGCATCCAGCCTGCGGGCCACAAATTTGACACTCCTGGATTAGAAAGTTAACAAAATGTCACAAAATCAAAGACAAGAGAGATTCTACAACCCTCTCTCCAGGTTTCAGAGAACAACAATTTTGAAATAGTTTTCAGAAAGTTGTTAATGTGGAACCAGCTTGGACCTCTGGATGGATGTCATTCCAGAGGCAGGTGCCACTATTGGGAAGGCATGCTTCATGAGTCTGGCAAGGTAAGCAATTTTTTAAAATAAATGGGACCTGAAGCATGACCATTTTTCCTGACCCTATGGGCAGAATTGGCAGACTGGCAATCTGTTATTTTCTGAACCAGTAATGTACATTCTGAGTGATTTTCAAGGGTAGCCCCATGTAGAGAACATTACACTGAGGAAGCCAAGGTGGGAATGACTGTCTGATTGATCTCTAGCCTTTTGCCATGTATAATAGTGTGCTGAGTTACAATGGCTATTCTTTTAAATAGGTTAATACCCCATTTCCTTTTAATCTTTAAAAATCCATTTAGATTTTATTTTTTTTAAATTTATGCAGTCTTGGAAACTAGAAAATTTGTACTGCCACCTTGATCTGGACTGTAGAAACTCAGAAGGCACTAGTTCCAACAATGGGTGAGGTTTTTCTGTTTCTTTTTGAGTGGAAATTTGAGTGGTCCAATCGACAAAGTAATTATTTTAGAAATGTGTAGCCATCTGTATAATTAACACAGACAATCACTGATGTCTGGCTTAATTCTCAGTAAATGCAGAATGATCCTAATAAGTTTCTTATTCATTAATGAATCAGAAAGCTATTAATTGCTTATTATTTTAATATTTCCACTCCACTGGTGAAAATATGTTACATATTGCAACTTCAAGAAAATGTAAAATGTGAATATGAAAGGAAGAAACTGGTCATCTCATCCTGAAGAAGAAGACAGCTGTGCTCTTCAATAGTTTTATTTTTTCCACACAAGAACCAAACACAATAAATCATACAGTGTATTGCAAAATCCAGAATATATTTTGGAGATAAATTTAAAAAGTAGAGATTTTGGCAATGTTATGTAAGATTTCTCTTCAAACAGTGTCATGCTGATGTTAAAAATCTGGCTAAATCAGGATTTATTTTAACCATGATTTGTTGAGTAAGATATAACTGTAGAGATATGCACAAAAAAAGTGGAAGAAGTGACCTGAAAAGATTCCAAATCAATGATACATAAAAAGATCACTGAACTAGTCAAACGTTTTGTAAAGTGAACTTAATAGTCCATTAAACGTACAGAAACCTAGAAGGCTGACTGCAGAAAGAGACCCAGTGGCCCATTGAGTTTGCCCTTTGAGTTTGTTAACAAGCAAAGCTGCGGGATTTGGTGGAATACCAGGAAAATTGTGGATTTTCTCAGAAGATATTGAAATGTTGTATGCTGTAAGCAGGTATGGAAACCCCAGCAGTGCTCAGAATACTAGAAAAGGGCCCTTTATATTCCAGGATCAAAAATGGCAGGATAAAGAACACTCAAGCTCTCAAGGAGTTGTAGTTATTTCGCCTGTTATAAAATAATGCTAAAGATTTTGCAGTCCGTACTTCAGCAATACACAAAATGAGAACAGCATGTTGTTAATTGCCCTTAAAAACTCCTTACCTTTCTAAGAATTTATGTGATAACTATCACAGTGTGATACTTGGTGTTTTGTTTTTTTTACAGTTGTGTATATTTGTTCTTTAAAAGATCACACTAGCTTTTCAGAAGCAGAGACAGTGGAGGCATTTATGGTTCTTTTACAATGTACAAAACTGCCTTAGTTAACTAACAGTACAGCGAAAAGGAACTACTATTTACAAGAAGGGTGTCAACTTTCTCTAGGTCTCACTACCAGGGTTATTCTCATGAGCTCTGTTGCTTAGCTACCAAGTCCCCCATTTTCTTCCTCCCTCCCCTTCAGCTTTTCATTGAGGGGAAGGGAGGGAATTGGCTGAATTACTTAGGCATGTACTCCACTCTTTCATCACCAGCCACTCTCTCCATAGACATTGGCATTGATGAAGTTCCCTCTTCTGCTCAGCCCTTCTGGTACAAGCTTCTCTGAAGAGTGCAGGTGTCTGTCTGCATTTAGGCACTTCCCTCCTTTCCTGTCTGCCTTGGGTTATGGGTGTTTTCACTTCTCTTTTTTCAGGGAAGCTTCCAGCTGACGTCCCTTTTTTCTCTTTGGGCCAGAAAATGGTAACTGTGTGCTTGAATTTCCAACACACTTGCAACGATATTTAATTTCTAGCCAGATAACTTCTAGCTCGGTCGCTCTGCAGCCAAATTCTGGAACACAGGCAGAAATATGGCATGACATCTCTGTCTTTCTGCATGCTCCTTCTTTTGTTCTCCTTTACAGTTAGAACACCAGCATGTCCCCCAGTAACTGGGAAGCTGGCTAAACCCCCACTTTAGTCCCTAATCCCTATATACAGGTAGTCCTCAATTTATGACAATTGGGACCTGAATTTCTTTTGCTGAGGAAAGTGGTTAGGTGAGTGATGGCAGATTTTACACCCTTTTTGCCACAATTAAGCAAATCGCTGCAGTTGTTAAATGAATCATGCACTCATGGTTTCCTTCCTTGACTTTGCTAGCTATGAAGGACACATGACTCTGGCAGGCTGCAACCATCATAAATGGGTGCCAGTTGCCAAGCACCTGGATTTTGATCACATGACTGTGGGGATGCTGCAACAGTTGTAAGTGTGCAGACTGGTCATCAGTCATTTTCTTCAGTGGCATTGTAATTTCAAACGCTAAACAAGGACTACTAAACAAGGCTTGGGCAGTGAGAATGCTGCCTCCATGAATCCCATAGCAGCCCTGGCTACCAGCCAAATCAGTTCATATGTTCTGATGATGGCCCAGCTGCTTTCCAGAACCGTATCATAATGCATAAGCTCTTCCTTCCCGTTTTGTCTCTCCTTCTGTCACATACCAGCCCAGCTGCAGCCATGTCTGGCCACAAAACCCATCAGCCACAATAATCAGAAAGAAACTAAATATAATATGGAGCAACTAACTGATTGAAAATTGGGAAAAGAATATGGCTAAGCTATACAATCTAACCTTATACATGAAAAAAATGCATAGGATCTGAGAAGAAAACAGAATAGGTCCCTTCTGAATACTACAATTTATGCCAAAACATTATTAGATGAATTAGAAAACTGGCTAGAAATCAATGATATTATTTTAAAGTTTAGAAAGGGCAAAAGGATGCTTAACTCTTGCCAAGTTTTAATTTATCTTGCCTCTAAATACATAAGCATTATTACAAAACATTTTTGTAGCACGTGTTGATTTGGCTGCTGATTTTGATTCAGTAAACAAAATGAACAAAATTAATTGATAATGGTGTAGATAAGCACCTATTGTATTTTGGTCGTATAAGCTGTAGCCTTATACATATGTTTTTAAATCTTTATAAAAATGCAGTAATGCCTTATTTGTTAGCTTCATTGTTTTCTCTTCATTTTCAAAATTATAAAAATTATTTTTTATTCCATGCTGATGATATGGTTCTTCTCTCAATAATAAAAACATGAAAAATGTTTAAAATAATAACAATGATTAGAATTTACTTTTGCCAAAATTAAAATTATCAGTTTTGAGAAATAATTTACAGAAATAGATATATATATACAAAATCAGGAAATCTGCCTTGTATGAATTGTTCAATAAATATCTACCTTACTGCTACAAGTATTCCTTTAAAATTGGAGTTGTTAAAGTTGAATTATAATGTGAGAACCTCCAGATACAATGAAAATGATGCACAGAATGCTGGTAAAAGACTAAAAATTAGGTTGATTGAGCACAGATACAAGCCCAAAATTGGATCTATACTGTGACAGTAAACTGAATCCTGTCTCATATTGTGAATCCCAAGACTGTTGTTGACCAGTCTTCGCATAAACTGTAAAATATTTTTTTCAGACTGTACATATTACAGTCTGTTATGGATATGGGTATGGTATATATTTACAATAAAATATATAGTATAATTTAAGTGCTGCTACAATTTGGAAAAAATTACATTGCAGAAATGCTATCCTACTGCTGTATGGAGTAAAGACAGTGCTTCTCACTGTTAGTTCAATATCAACCTGATTCCTTATTTGAAATATTCTTTTTCTCACCAAATGATGGTGTTTTGTACTTTGTGACATATTATCGTTTCCCCATGTGTGAAAAAATATGATTTTTTACTATGCTTACCAGTGTATCTGAATGGCTTTAGGCCTTACAGATTTTCTGAGGTATTAGATGGATAAAAATAAATTTTGCTTCATCCTGCCTATAGTGGTATCCACCATCCTCAATGGATTTTAGCAATTGGATTGGCTTGATTTCAAGGGCTGTGTGTTCCTAAAATTTATATTTGAAGTCTGTTTCTGACTCATGGAAATAGATGGAACAGCATTCAGATAAGAACCCTACAGGATACCTACCGCCCAATAATATGCAGTTTATATTAAGGCACTGAAAACAATTTTATGAAACTATACTTAACTCTTAGGACAGCTTCATTGTTAATAATAATTACTAGATTTTCTAATCTCTGAACATTAATGGAAAATCTCTGTCTTCCAGAGGTGGGTCTTGGTGCAAACAGAATATAGAATATTCAGAGAGATTAATGAAAAAGCCAGACTCTTAAGTAGAGTAATTTTCTAAAACTTACACCTGTGTGATTATTTAATAAATAAAACTTCCATAAAACTTACATGCATCATTAAAACTTTTAATAGAATATGTGATATATTTTTATGTTTGGGTTAGAAAATGTGTGACTATCTCTCTGCTGCCAGAGATTAAAGCAGAAACAATTAAATGGAGTTGTATTTAATGGTTTAACAAAATAAATGGTATTACATCAAATAGATATGCTTTCATTTCATAATTGCAGTTTTATCTCTATCTAGACACTGCTTTATCAAGTATTCTTTATATGTTTATTAGTCTGTGCTTCCACTTTCTCATGCATTACTGAGACTGGCTGAGAACAGAAGTATGGGAAGCCCCCTTTCGGAAATTTTCTCAGTTGGGTTTCAGGTGTGGTTATCAGCTGAGACCTGAGACAAGGATATAGCAATCAGCTATAAATCACTTAAGGGTTTCAAAGACACTGCTCCACAGGTTGCTAATGTGAAACCCTGTTCATTAAGTAGGGCTCTAGATATCAGTTGGGTTTCAAGAAGAGATTGGATTGCCATTTGTCAGAAATGGTGTAGGGTCTCCTGCTTGAGCAGCGGGTTGGACTAGATGACCTACAAGGTCCCTTTCCAACTCTGATTATCTGTTATCTGTTTCTGGAAGGGGGCTCCCCATACTTCTGTTCCCAGCCAGGTCTCAGTTTCATAGGACTCCGTGTGAAGCAGATTATTTGGACCCTTTCAGTCAGGAATCAAGCCTGGGTATGGGACAGAAATGGCATTGGTCATGCTTTTGGATTATCTCTGATGGGGTCAGGATTGAGGCTGTGCATTCACCCTTGCTGTAGTTAACCTTGCAATTACCTTCTGCACTACTGATCATGGTATTCTGGATCAGCTCAAGGGATTGGGGATGAGCAGCACTGTATTGTGCTAGTTCTCCTCCTTTGTCCAGGGTCAATACCAATTGGTGGGATTGTAGAAGAGAGAGCCTCTCTTGACGCCTTCTTTGTGAGGTTCCTCGGGGCTTGATTCTCTGGGCAACAACAGGTTTCAACAGAATCTGACAAGGCTCTGGATTTTGGGCCCTCTGATTCAAGGACTACGCCATCTTTGGTACTGAATGGGGTTGTACTGCTCCAAGATCCAGTGTACAATCTAGGAATTTCCCTAGACTCACATCTCCTACACGAACAGCAGGTGGCAATTCTGTCTAGGAGGGCCCTTGCACAACTTCATTTTGTGTGCCAGTTGCTCTTGTTTCTGGGCTGGGAGACTTTCCTCACAGTTTCTCATGCCCTGGTCACCTTCTCAATAGACTATTGCAATATGCTCTACACTGGGCTTCCCTTGGAGAGTGTTTGGAAGCTTCAGGTAGTACAAAATGCAATGGCACGGGCAGTATTGTGTGCTTCTTGAACAGTGCATGTAACAAATCTGCTCTGTGAGCTACATTGCTTGTCAGTTTGATTCAGGTTAAATTCAATGTGTTGGTTTTGATCTTTAAAGCTCTTCATGCTACAGGGCTGGGTTATTTGAGGGACACCACCACTGCCTATCTCATTAAGCCTAGCAGAAGAGATACACTACAGTCCCGTCTGTGAAGGAGTTACATCTGGCAGGAACTCGGAGACCAGCCTTTTTTGTTGTGGTTCATTCCCTATGAAACATCACTCCCCCTAAGGTGAGACTGGCCCTTTCCAAACATCCTTCCAGAAATCCCTTAAAATATAGTTATCATCAGGAGATCTGAAGAAAGTGATGAAATAGTGAGATGGCTATATTGCCTATTATGATAGTTCTAACAGAGTTTGTTACTCTGTCATTGGTAACTTTGACTAGTGTTTTTAATTGTAGAATGATTTTCGTTGTAAATTTAATGTATATTTATGGTATGTGTCCAATAGCCGCATTCTGAGAGATGTGCAGCATGAGAAAGAGAGAGAAATTATTTAAGGTAAGGAGGTAAAATATTCCTTGTCTGAATGTATAACTTCAGTAAATTTGCATAATCAGGTTAGATCCCTTTTCTATCATAATTTATAAAGAGCTCTGAAAAAGGAGGAGTGAGGTTTCTAGTTGTAATTTTCAGGTTTCTCCTTTATGCATTGCATTGTTTATTTTAGTGTTTACTTTACAACTATTCTTTGGGGGGGGAATGTTAATCTTTTTAGGTAACTTGGCTACTCCCCAGAAAAATAAGTTGAACTAATAAATGAAATAAATAATGAAATAATAGAATGCATCAATCTTGTTGCCATGAATGTATTAAATGATAAAGAGATATGAATTTCTTCATATAAGAAAGAGTATATCTAAATCCACAAATTCAAATTTTATTGTACTGTCTTTAATTTGCTACCATTCTGTTCTATAATATATAGAATAAAATTTGTTTAAATACATATAGCACTATTTAACCAATAGAAAACGAGGTTTGATAAATAATCTTAAGTATTTGATAAGAAAAACTCTTCCCAGTGCATTTTCAAAACCCATTATCTGTGAAAAAAGTGAATAAAAATGACACTTGCATACTTTCCAAAGTAATCTAGATATTTTTAAATTTTGAGAAATGTGATACGAAAAAAGAGGGAAAAAACTATTTTTTCTTTTTTCATTGCAAATTTTAGTTGTGAAAATTGAAAAAGGTTGACATACTGAAAGTACATAAAATACAACACCTGATTTGTATTGTATGATTTGCAAAATAATCTTCAGAAATAAGAATGTGTCTCTACTGTATATTTGCTTTTCAAGGCACTTCAGTTCATTAATTACAATTTTATTGTGTTTGAGTTCTTTTGTGAAGGTAATTGTATCATCCAGAACACATAAATTATACATGTGCATGTATCACTTGAAATTGATTTGCATGATTATTGCAATGAACAGACAAAAGAATAGGCTACTGATAATGTCCGCAATGATGAAGACTATCTTGGACAGTATCTTGATTGATTTGCAGAGGAGGGGTTTTTAACCTTTTCCATTCAAAAGCTGGATACATTTGGGGATCAGCTTCATAACATGGTTCAGTTTGAATGATTAATCCTCTCTTTTTTATTGTTTTCTGTTTGTCCGTTGAAATGAGGTCTACTATTCTTATTAAATACAGCTAAAGTTCAGAAAATTAGATACTTGTACAGTGTAATAATGAGATACATAAATAATTATTTTATTGCTCATAAATAAAGAGAAGTTTTACAAGAATAAATATTTGGTGTTTGTAGAAATGTAGAATAGAACTGACAAAATTAAGACAGTGATTGTTACTTTGGTATGATTCGTGACTTTGTACAACTTCTTCAGATTGCTGTTTTGTGTTTCAAAGACTCCATCATTAATTGTGTTCTACTGGCAGCCAGCTTCAAGGCATAACTTTATGATTGTGAGTCCAGAAAAACACCAGTTTAGCTTAAGTTTTTTCTACCTGCCTCTTTCATGCAGTCTTTTTTTCTACAATTGAATGCTGCCATCTTGCAGGACTCAGGAAGTGTGCCTTCTCGGTCACAGCTCCACCCTCTGTAATAATGTCCTCCCAGAGATTCAGGTTTAGCTTATGCATGGATGGATGTATCTGTAAATGTACATGGTCATGCTTTTTTAAAGTAACCATGTATATATACTGTTAGTCCTTACTTTGTGTCTGCTTCACTTAGTAGCCATTCAAAGTTATGATGGTGCTGAAAAAAAAGTAACTTTATGACCAATGCCTACATGTAAGACTTTCACAGCACTTCTCAGTCACATGTTACATAGGCATTGTCCTGTACCTTGATCTGTTGTTTTTCTTTTTCCCACTTCCTTGCAGAGAGGAGAGATTGATGAGGAAAAAATACAAAAAGTAAGCAGGCAAACAATGGGGATTACACTGGCACTTTACACAGCACAATCAGGTGCTGTTGGCACATCACATTATTTTCAATTCTCCATTGTATGCTTGCTTACTCTCTTGTAATCCCTTCCTTTTCAATGAATCCAAATGCACATTCCCTTCTTGCAACCTCCTAGCCTAACAACGTTGCTGCTGGTCCCAAACAAGAGCCATCTATACTCATGGATAGGTTGACAGTCAATTTTTTTTTTACCAATAAACCAATTGTGTAAATTAAAACACAAAATTTTGATGGTCATTTTATCTGTGGATGGTACAGTTTTCATAATGTTTCTGGTTAAAATATTTGAGGGTTGGTTTATCCATAGATGGGTATATTAATGAGTATGCATATTAATGAGTATGCATAGTAAATTAATTGCTTCACACAAAGATGTAGGAAAAGGAGGTAAAATTTTCAGAATTTTTCTTCCAAATTTGGTTCCCCCCCCCCCCCAACTTTTATGTTGTCCTCCAGAAGCAAATTTAAGATTAGGGAAAAAAGCAATTTCTTGCTTTCTTTGATTTTCTTCTCCCATAATGTATGTTTTACTTTGAAAACTGTCAGCTGCTCTGCTGATCCAGTTTGATCTCAGCCTTGCGTAGACTGATCAAGTTCTGCAAATATAATGAAAACATAGCTAGTTTCATGTCTCTACTCAGAACTTAAGAATTATAAAGCAAGGAATTACTTCTTTCAGATAAAAATGCTTCTGCCTCATTAAGGAATTGCTATAACTTGTCAAAGAGATTTTCTCACAACTATTGTTTACCAACAAACATATTTCTTTACTTAGTGATTCCTGACTCATCATAGATCATATACTCTTTTAACTATTTTGTGGTTGGTGAGAAATTGTAAACTATGTTTTCAGAAGTGTACTTATGCTGATTTTTTGCCTTATTTTGAAGTTATACAAGTCCAAATTTGTAAAAGTAAATTAAATATTGCCACCATTTACTTATTTTCTTAACGGTTCACATTATAAAAAAAGTAGTTGGCTCTAATAAATGTATTTTATCTCTTAGGACTTTTTTCTTTTTTCCATTATTTTCTATTATTTCTTTTGTTTGCTACATTAAATGTAGCAAACAAAAGAATTTGTAGGAAACTCAGTAGAATATATAGAATATAACAATAAAGGATGTACTGACTATCTTAAGTTCTTAAAATAATAAAGAGAAGTCCTGTTTTATTATTATTCATTGGGTAGCCCTGGATCACTGGTAAAGAGAGGGTCAGGCCTGGTTGTCATATGACTTTATTAGGTGACTTAAAGTATAGTCAATATTTCATTGTTTCTTGTAGATTAGTAAAATAATATATATTCAATACTCAGTCTTCATGCTCTTTTTAGTATTGACTATGCCATCTCTGAAAGCAATAAAACAAATTCTGACTTTAAAAATTATGCAAAATTCAGTAAACAGCTGTGGCTCTCAGTATGTGTTGTTTCAGGCTTTTTGTAACAGGTGGCTTTAGAATGAGATCAGATTCCTCTTATCTCACAATTGCAGCTCGATTAAAGGAAGGCACAGAAGTAATTCATCACTCTATCATGAAAGAATGTGTGTAGAGGAGGAGCATCTGTGGGTCTTCACACAATCAATAGTCCTATCATTCTGTTCACAGAAAATATGCCTTCGCTGATGTTAGCTGGTGAACGTCACTAAACTGAAAAGCAAGTGGTAATGTTTTCTATTTTCACAGCTTGTGACTAAGTGCAAATTGAAGGCTACAGAAGACAGTTAAAATAAACCTGTTCCTGACATAGACATTTTTACATCTGAACAGAAAACTCAGGAAGATATTGATGCGTTTCCCCAAGTATTTTTAAGGAATCCTAGAACTCTGGCTTATTCAGGATGGAATGATTATTATATTATTATAGCCACCCAGAATTGTTTCAATAGTGAGATGGGTGACACATTAAACAAACAAACATTTGTTTTTGTTTTTCATCTGTTCAGTCATGTTCAATTTTTGGTGACAGTCTGAACAGCCAGATGGATTGGTAACTGGCTGACCAATTGCAGTCAATGAGTAGTCATCAATGGAACTGCATCTACATGGAGGAAAGTGTGCAGTGGGGTATCCCAAGGCTCTGTTTTAGGCCCAGTACTCTTCATCCATTATTTGGATGAGGGGATAGATGGGGAACTCATTAAATTTGCAGAAGACACCAAGCTGTCAGGAATAGTCAACACTCCAAAAGGCAGGCTTAAGATTCAGAAGGATCTTGACAGACTTGAACATTGGGCACTATCTAACAAAATGAAATTCAGTGGTGAAAAAAGTAAGGTTCTCCGTTTAGGCAAAAAAAAACCAAATGCACAGATACAGTATAAATGGTACCTCATTCAATAGTAGTAACTGTGAGAAAGATCTTGGAGTCCTAGTGGACAATCACTTAAATATGAGCCAGCAGTGTGCTATAGCTGCCAAAAAAGCCAACATAGTTCTAGGTTGCATTAACAGAGGAAGAGAATCAAGATGACGTGAAGTGTTAATACCACTTTATAACACCTTGGTAAGGCCACACTTGGAATACTACATCCAGTTTTGATCACCACGATGTAAAAAAGATGTTGAGACTCTAGAAAGAGTACAGAGAAGAGAAACAAAGACAGTTTTAGGGGACTGGATGCTAAAACGTACGAAGAATGGTTGCTGGAATTGGGTATGTCTAGTTTAATAAAAAGAAGGACTAGCAATGACATGATAGCAGTGTTAGATATCTCAGGGGTTGCCTTAAAGAAGAGGGAGTCAAGTTATTCTCCAAAGCACCTGAAGGTAGGACAAGAAACAATGGATGGAAACTAATCAAGGAGAGAAGCAACCTGAATTAAGGTTTAAGGTTTAAGAAGAAATTTCCTGACAGTGAGAACAATTAACCAGTGGAACAACTTGCCTCAGAAGCTGTAAATTCTCCAACACTGGAAATTTTGAAGAAGAGATTGGACAGTCATTTGCCTGAAATGGTATAGGGCAGTGATAGCTAACCTTTTCGTGCCCAAAGCACACACATGTGCATCTCCAAAATGCAATTGGTGTGTGCCCTACCCATGCACGTGTACCTCTGCACCCCCGCATGCACACATGACCCTCCTGCAGCCCCACACCTGTGCATGCGACCCCTGCACATGCACCCTGGCCCTGCATGTGCATGTGTTTGGGCGACCCCATGCATGTTCACTGGAGGCTTTCAAGAAGAGATTGGACTGCCATTTGTCAGAAATGGTGTAGGGCCTCCCGCTTGGGCAGGGGATTGGACTAGATGACCTACAAGGTCCCTTCCAACTCTGATTATCTGTTATCTGTTATGTGCATGCAACCCCGCACATGTGCTCCCTGCATGCGCACACAACCCCTGTGTGTAGTCCCCCTGCGCCCCTACCCCCTGCGCATGCATGGGAGGTGCATATGCGCTACAGAGCTGAGCTTGTGTGAAGGCTAACATGCCCAGAGAGAGGGCTCTGCATGCCACCTCTAGCACACGTGCTACAGGTTTGCCATCACAGGTATAGGGTTTCCTGCCTGAGAAGGGGGTTGGACTAGAAGACCTCCAAGGTGCTTTTCAACTCAGTTATTCTATTTTGTTCTGTTCTATTCTAAGTCCCCGCTTGATTTTTTTTGGCGAGATTTCAGAAGTGGTTTGCCATTGCCCCCTTTTAAGGGCTGAGAGAAAATGATTGGCCCAAAGTCACCTAGCTGGCTTTGTGCCTAAGGCAAATAATCACACAGAAGCAATACTTAAAGGATGGATCCTATTTTCAGGTCCTTAAAATGAAGAAATAGTTAATAGGAAAAAATATCTTCATCCTTCATACATAATTTGTGATGTTATACTCTTTAGATACATAATGTGTGTGGCTAAGTATAAATCTATAATGATACTTGGATGTTGGAATCATCATCTCATTATCCCTAAAAAGTCCTTCATGTTACTTTGAGATGTTCATCTCAGAACAAATAGTAATATTTTATGTTAATGTCAGCACTCAGTATAAACATAATTTTTCTTCTAGACTTAACAATTAGCTCCTGGTTGGAGAAGCTCTTTTTTTCCATTTTTGCAAGACCTCTTGGTGCAAAGTAGCAGTTTTTGGATTGATACTGATAGTTATGAAACTCATAATTCCATAATTTTCTTTGACAATATGTATGATTTAGATAAATATTTGTATGACTGTGCCTGAGAATTTGTATGACTGTACCTGAGAAGGTTATTGGATATGTTGTATTGTTCATATTAATCACTGAATGCTTTGAGATCTACAACAGAGTCTTAATTCAATCCATTTACTGTATGTGTCTTTACTGAATATCTATCTTCTAAGTATTCTGACATTTAGCACTTTATAAAAATTAACCTGTCATAATGTTCTGTTTCTTTCAGATAACTGTCTGGTTTGTAAATGATTTTTTTTTTTTTTTGCAAAAATAAATAATGACATTTTCAGAAATAAAAGATAGAAATCAAGTATATTTAGTATTTGAAGATCATCAAACGTTCAGAGCGTTTATATTGAAGAGCCCAGCAGTATAGATCCTTTAAAAAGCAGTGCTACAAATGCACAGGTGTCTGTGTACAAAGTATGTCTTTTTGAATTGTTAAGGCAGCTGCATCTTTTTCCAGGCTTATGTATCAGCTGCTTAGGAGCTACCCCCAGCTGTCTCCACATGTATAGGCATACACTGCCACTTTGCCTGACATTTTTCCCAGACTAATGCAAAGCTTTGTTATACTTAGAAGACCAGATGAAGAGTACTTGTTCTTTTATAATTATATACAAGTATTTTGACAGATTCATCGGGGATTAAAAGGAAGGAGCTAGAATTAAATTCTATATTTGATATTTTGATGTTATATTTGATATTTTGCAGTTGGTACAAACTGCATGTTTCTGAATTCAGATGTGATTGGAAACTGCAATTAGTTTAATGATAAAAGTGGAACGTTCTGGTACAATCCCTTTGCATGTGGAGAACTGGGATAGCAGAAGAAAAGGCAGTGTGTCATCAGGGCTTCTTCAGGCTTGCCCTTTTAATGCCAAACATACTTTATATAGACACATGCAAATTATCCTTTATTCATACTCAATTTGACTTAGCTTAATTTAATTTTTCACATTATCACAGCTTTAAGCAACCTGTGCATTGCAGAACTCTGACAAAACTATGCAACCCAAGAAAGGATCAAATACCGTAACTTTTTAACTTAGATGTTCCATTTCAAGGTACAGTTGGAAATTCTGTGTCCCAAATAAAATTAAGTCAAGCTACTAAGTCAAGTGAGAAAAATTACTGCATGACAATTCCAAAACTAAAATGTTCAGAAATACCATATATGTAAACCTACCCCATATTTCCACAAGCAATGAATTTGACTTAAAACAATCTACAGTTGTTAGTCATAATAAACTAGGGATAGGAGAGAAACAATGAAGCCCACACCTGTTTATAGAAATGATTTTTGGCTGTATAGATAAGCAGGGCCAGCTGGTTCATAATCATCTGATCATTTTGACTTATTGTTCATGAGCTTGAAAATGAATTTTGGAATTAGCAAAGGCTCATTTTATACTAAACTGTAGAAACGTGCATGAGAAATGTGGCATTACACAAATGCTCTATTAAGATAAGAAAAAAAAAGCATCTCAATTCACCACAGATCTTTGCATAAAGCAGCATCAGACATTAATGAGTACTTTTGAAAAATTATGTAATAATGTAAATGATGTGCATTATAGTAGCAACCAGCGAAGCTATTTCCTGTTTTAAATTTCTGTAACTAATTTGATGGAGAAAAAAATTGTCTCTTTGTTGATAATCTTTCCCACAAATGCCTATTTATGCATATGAATTGTCATCCTTCACCCCAAAAATACAGGGAGTGTAGAGTGACAGAGAATGAATGCCATTAACAAGTACAGTAGCTTTCCATTTACAGCTCAAGTCAGTGGATCTGTGTGGATATATGCAGAAATAGCCAAGAACAACTGTCTGAGCAGGAAATCTTATGATTCTTTTAGTAGTTGAAAGTCAGTTGTATCACATTTAGCTCTAACACATTCCAAAGAACATTTGAAGGGTTTATACAGCGCTATCAGTTGTAAGTTGGGTTGGGTGCAGCCATGGGCAAGTCAAACTCTAAACACAAAATGGAATGCTTGTGGTTGCTACCCTTTACACTGACATCAGTTTCTGAAATCTTCACCTGCTCAAGGTATATTTCTGTGTTTTGGCAAGAAGAAAATGGGAAGATGGTGTTGAGCAAAGGATGATTTCATTTAAATGTATTGTAAGAATTCACTTTGAAAATATATAAAATTAATCCCTCTTCTAAGTAATTTTGTTTTATTTTTTATACTTCTGTATGCTAGGAAATATTGTTTTAGAATGCTTTTAGGATCTTTTTCATATAAACTTACATGAATCTTAATATGTGCTAATCTGTCATCATCAGATGGATGTGTTTAGATCTCTTTCTAATTTCACCCTTAGTATTTAAATCCAAGAACTGAAATCCATTAAATCCTTGCCTTACATTTGACAGACAATTGTCAGACAGTATCGACTTATTTATAGCAAGAGCTATATATGCTGTTTAGACAAGCAGAACAGTATTTAAGAATAAGTTAGGGTTAACAACTAAACTTAAAATGCATATTTTAGGGTTATGCTTTTTATCTAAAAAATTGTAGAAACGATAGAGATTAATTATGAACAATTATTCCATTGGATATAGTACATCTTGTTTGAAAGTTGTTAACATTGAAAAGCAACTTGTATGATTCTGAAATTCAAGGAGATTTCTTAAAAAAGTTTCTGTTCAGTATATTTATTTCCAATAGTTCTTTGGATATTATGTACCAATGTTCAACATTCACCGTTAGGATTCGTATTCATTCAGTTGTGTTATCTCAGTTGAATACCATATCAATTTATTTCTGAGTATATTGTTTTCACATCAAAGATTCGTATTGTAGAATCTTATGTTCTTCTCCAGTAATACATTGCAATTTGTCTATAAGGACTTTATTTAAAAAAAAGCTAATTTAAGATTTATAATTGCTTTCTAGATTTGCTGTGGTAATTCATGCTGTGTATTTTTATAATACTGAATTATAGAAATGCATTTTGAAATATAAAGTAGAAATAGATGATATCCTGCATATTGAGAACTTGAATAAGGCTTGACAACAACCCTTGACTATGACAACAATCCTTGACAAGTCAAGAATCAATGAATTACATAATTCTTGGGAATTATACAGAACATTTTGGAGATAGACATTTATAGTTACTACATATTTGATACTATGGTATAAGAGATCTCATTGGAAGCGATAACAGACTAATTTACTTCTAGTTCTACTTATATGTGTGGCTAAGTTTATATTCATGAAGACTATCAAAAGGAGATCATGATATGAATTTTTAGAATGAACATTTATGTCCTTAACATATGTAAAAGTGAATTGTTCTTAATATTTATTTAGTCTATGATATCAAGCATTTGTTTCTCATTAATAAATTGTTTATTAAGAGTGTTAGACAACTTATAGCTTTAATTTCAATTAGTAAAACTAATAAACTTCACACAATAATGAGTATACCTGATTTATTTTCATAAAAAATAAATAAAATAGCCCTATACTTTACTGCTTAATAACTAAAAAGCATTTAATCTAAAACAAAACAGCAAAAGCAGTAAAGTCATCATATTTGGACTAGAACTGGGAAGATCCAGATTCAGGGATATAATCAGTCATTAAAGATCATTGGTGGAAGGCGGAGCTTCGTTTCGGCGATACAGCTGCGATCTCGGGGCTCTGAGATCGCAGCTGATATTTTCGCCCCTGGTCGGTCCCAACGGACCTAAACCGTCCTGTAGAGATGGTGATCATGAAGGGCATAGTCCCAGGATCCCAGGGATATCGCAAAATCTCTGGTTTGATCCGGGAGAAGCCCTGTTGCTGGCGGCGGAGAGGCAGCCCTCATAGCTGCTGAAGTCGGGACAGCTCCGGAAAGAAAGTGGCTGGAAGTGAAAGTGTGTCGGCTGGGTGAGAAACTTCTTTTGTGTTGTAAATTCGCTGAGATTTGAAAGGGCACTCTGAATAGAGAAGAAACCTGTGAGATTTTTTTTTTACAAAAACTGTGTGAGTGGCGTTTTTTAAAATGATGTCAAATTGAGGCTTGGATTTTTTTTTTCTTTTTCTTACTTTTTTTGGGGGGGACTTTAGTGTGACTTTGTAGGTAACCGGATTGAATTTTCTCTTACATATATTTTTATGCTCCTTTTGATTTTTTAATTTTCTTTTAGGATAGAGGCTCCCTTTGGCTATTTTTTTCTTTTTCTTTTGTATAAATTATCCTTTTTTTCTGGCTGGGGGGGGAAGAGTATTAAGAAACTTTGTAACACTGTCAACTAGAGGCTTGAAAATATTTTATTTGAATTGGAGAGAACTGTAAGAAGACTCTTTCTCAAGGACATTTTAATGTGATAAGATAGAGGGAGAGCACAGCAAAATATTATTACAGGTGTTTTCCTGGACTCTTATCAATATTTCAACACTCGAGGCTTGGCTTTGAAGCTGGTGGAGAAGAGAGTCATAAAAAGAGCCTTGGACAACTAAATAAAGTGCAGTGTACTTTCTTATATATTTTTTTCTTTACTTGTGATACCCCTACTTACCAGCCTCTTTGTAAATTCCAATTCTAGTAATATTCTTATTTTTGCTTTTTATTTCAAAGGGAAAGCCTCAGAGCTTTTTCTTTATTTTTCTTTCTTTCTCCTTATTTTTACTGGGATCCTTTTGCTTTTTCTATCCATCTTTTTGGACCACTCTGTTTTTTCTTTTTGATTATTGAGACGTTTCAATTGGATCAAGGTGTGAAGAACCTGAAGGAATTTCTTCTTTTCTTTTTTCTTTTTGTTCTTTTTTTTCCTCAATCAATATTATTATTTTTGGGGTATTTTCTTTCTTTCTATTTTTCATTTTTTATGGTGGACTACTTCATAATTGGATTGGGGTCTAGAAGAACCTGAAGATCTTTCTTCTTCCTTTTTTCTTTTTTGTTCTTTAGTTTTGGACCTTTTACTATTGGATTTTTCCATTTTGGATTATAATTGGCTATTCTACCAGTTGGATTAAAAGTTAAAAAGAATTTGAAGATTTGGAAGCATTAAAATGAGCAGGAAACCAATACCATCTGGCATTTCTACTTCTACCTCTGCCTCCCCACCAGCTGGAGGACAACGTTCAATTCAGACAATGTTGAAGCAAGATAAAGAACAAGAAAAAGTAACTTTACAGATGATTATGCAAGGAATCCAAGATCTCAAGATAAAATCAGACACCACTGAACAAAGAATAGAGAAGACTGATGAAAAAGTGGAAAATATTAAACAAATGATGGTGAAGTATGAGGAGAGATTCCAAAAAATTGAGGAAGAAGGTAAACAAAGAGAGGAGAAGATTGGAAATATTGACAGTAGATTAAAAGTGGTTGAACAAGAAAAAAGTGGGATGTTGAGGTGGGAGATGGAAAGGTCAGAATTTTATCTCAGATTTCAAAATATAGAAGAAGAAAAAGGAGAAAATTTGGCTGCAATAATGATAGAAATTTTGGCGGATGCTTTGGAAATTACAGAGGAAAAGATGATGGATGGAGTAGATGAGGTATATCGAGTTTATACAAGATATGCGATGAGAAATAAATTACCAAAGGAAGTCCATATTAGATTTACCAAAAAAATCCATTAAAACACAAATACTACAAGTGGTAAGAGAGAAGACATTGAAATACAAAGGCAAAGAGATTGTGGTTTTAAAACAAATACCTAGAAGAGTGAGAGAGATGAGAAGAGAATATCGATTTCTGACCAAAATGTTACTGGAAAACGAAGTGAATTATAAATGGCTGATTCCAGAAGGATTAATGTTTACGTGGCAAGAGCAGAGACATAGAATTGACTCAATTGAGAAAGCAGAACTTTTCCATGCAGAATTTTTTGGAAGAAGAGAAGAGGAGGCAGAGAAAGAGGTCTCATTAATTGAGTTTCAAGAGGAACAATTGGTGACTGAAAAAGAGAAAGGTGCAGTAGGTGGACAGGTGGATAGTAAAGAACAGCATGAAGTGAGATCCACGAGAGCTATTAGACCTAAATATAAAGCATAATCATGGAAGAAAAAAAACTGATTACAATGAATATAAATGGACTCAATTCAGCTGTTAAAAGAAGGAAAACCTTTCATAAATTAGAGAAACTAAAATTCGATATAATTTGTCTACAAGAAGTTCATATTAAAAAACAACATGAACAATTGTTAGTACAGCCAAAACTAGGGAAAATATTTACTTCTTTGACTCAATGTAAGAAAGAGGAGTGGTTTTATACATTAAAGAGGCTATCACAGCAAAATTGATCTATATGGATGAAGACGGAAGAGTATTAATGGTGGAAATAATAGACAATAATATAAAAATACTCTTGATTGCAATTTATGCTCCAAATGAGAAACAAGAAGAGTATTATAAAAAACTACACATGAAAATAATTGGACTGGACTATGTTAATATAATTATGATGGGAAACTTTAATGGAATTGTGGACAATAAACTGAACTATATAGCAACAACAACAAAGCAAAATAGAAAGACTCTCCCCAAATCTTTTTTTTTAAATGACAGACGAAGTACCATATATACTCGAGTATAAGTCGACCCGAATATAAGCCGAGGCACCTAATTTAACCACAAAAAACTGGGAAAACTTACTGACTCGAGTATAAGCTGAGGGTGGAAAATGCAGCAGCTACTGGTAAATTTCAAAAATAAAAATAGATACCAATAAAAACTTTCACTAGGACAGTTGAGAATAAGTTTGGTGTTCACAATTTCCTCTTTGAAAGAGACCAGTAAATAGGGAACAAGAAGATGAAGAAAAAGAAGTGTGTTTTTTCACACTTTTCACACTGCAGTGAACAAAAATGGCATCATAGGAACAGGCTTATTCTCAGTCCAAAGGTTTGTTTCTGATTTCTTCCCTGATTTAAGGGAAATTTGGGAAACGATCTCACTATCATGAAAGGTTTAATTGATTCACTAACCCAAAAGATGATGATGATGATGACAGTGGTAGGCAGGAGTCACTCTCTCCCTTGCAAGAAAAAACCAAGAGCCGTTCTTATGATCTCTCCCTCTCTCTCTCTCTCCCCGTAATACAGTCAAGCCCTTTCCAGCACGCGCGATCTGCCTTCGCCACTTTGCACCTTTGCAAATGCAAAATCCTGGGGAGAGAGTGGCTCCTGCCTCCCACTGTCATCAACATCTTCTTTTGGGTTAGTGAATCAATTAATTTGGGAAATGATCTCACTATCAGAAAACAACGCGAGCCACCACCACCATCTCCTCCTCCCCCTCCTCCCGAGTGGACTGAAAGCAGCTGGAGCTGAAGAAACGAAGCTGAGTGGAGCCGAAGCAACCTCGGCTCGCATTGTTTTCTCAGCCTAGAGAAAGGGGAAGGGGGCTCATCTGGACCAAGGGTGAGTCTCCCCCTCAGTTTCCCCTGAAGGATCTTCCGTCGCTTTTGCCTTCTCCCTACATCTTCCCTCTGTTAAAATCCCCCCCACACACACACACTTATTTTCGGTCGGATAGATTTCGTGTCTGAGCATTCTCACATGGCGGTGGGTCTTCCCCCCCCCTAAAAACAGTTAAAAAAAGAAAAAACAATATATCCTCAAGCAAGAACTTTTCTGCTTCTGATTACCCCCATGCTTAAAAGTTGCAAAGGAAACATGGAAGCAGGGAAGCGGCTGCCCAGCTTCGGAGCTCCACACCATTTTTTTTTTCAGAGGGGAATCTGACTCGAGTGTAAGTCAAGGGGTTTTTTTTCAGCACAAAAAATGTGCTGAAAAACTCGGCTTATACTCGAGTATATACGGTAACTTTAAAAGATATTTGGAGAGAAATAAATGTTAAAGCTAAACAATATACTTTTTATTCAAATAGACATTTATCATGGTCCAGATTAGATATGATTTGGATCCCAACAGAATTAATATCCAATATTCAAGAAACAACTGTCGAAACAAGTACTTGGGCAGATCATAGCCCAATAACAATTAAATGGAAGGGACAAAAAAAAAGATCGAGATGGACATTAAATAATACTATCTTAAAGGAAAAAGATTTTATACAACGGATGGAGAAGGAACTGGTTTTTTTCTTTAGAGAAAATAAAAAAGAAGATACTTCAGTGCAGAATGTTTGGGATACAATGAAGGCATATGCTAGAGGTTTGATAATAGATTACACAAGAAAAAAGAATATTAGGAAAAGGCAAACTTCTAAGGCCTTGGAAGATGAGTATAAAAGACTTGAAAAAGAATTACAGAAAATGCCACAGAAAAAAGATATTAAATTGAAGCTGGATGTAATTAAACATAAAAGGGAATTAATAGAGAAAGAAGAACTGGCACAGAAAATTAGAAATTCTAAACAGAATTACTTTGAAGATGCAAATAAACCAGGTAGATGGCTAGCATATAAATTGAGAAAGGAGAAGGAATCAAGAAAAATATTGAAGCTAATAGATGATCAAGGCCAAGTTTGTTATGGTAATAAGGAGAAAAAGGAAATTATTCGAGATTTTTATGGGCAGCTATATAAACAAGAGAATATTGATGAGGGAAAAGTTAAACAGTATCTACAGAATGCTAATTTACCAAAGATACCTAAAGAAACTGAAGAAATGTTAGAAAGCAATATAACAATGATGGAATTAAATGAAGCACTTAAGAAACAAAATAATGGGAAAGCACCAGGTCCAGATGGGTTTCCGGCAGAATTCTATAAAACATTTCAAGAATCATTGAGCATCCCATTGTTAGAAGTTATGAATGAAGTTATGTCAAAGAAGATGATACCCAAACATGGTCAGAGGCTTATATTACACTTATTCCAAAAGAAGAGACTGACCCACTGCAAATTAAGAACTATAGACCTATTTCTTTATTGAATGCAGACTATAAAATTTTTGCTTCAATTTTAGCAGAAAGACTTAAAAAATATTTAAATAATTTTACCCACCCAGATCAAAATGGATTTCTGCCAAAGAGACAAATCAGAGACAATATGAGAGTAATCCTGGATACTTTGGAATACTATGAGGCTCATCCTGAAAAGCAAATGGCTGTCAGCCTCAAGATATCTTCCACTGTTGCTTCTCTGCTGCTATGCAAATTTTACTTCTTTCGGCTGTCATGACAACGGTGGGAGGGGGGACTTTGGAGTGGAAGAAGGCTGGAGGTGTTTTGCATTCCTTTGCTGGGTTAGCAAGGGGAGGGGGAATTCTTTTCTTTAACTTTCCATTTCTTGGCTAGCCTCTGTCCTCTTTTGCGCAACTACGAACTTTTATCAAAATATGTCAAGGTCAATTGACAAGAAGCCTCATCACCACCTGGAGATGACCACATGATCATATTCAGAAATTTTAATTGGAAGAATCATTTGAACTTTGGGGGGTGGGACCAATTCTATTCCTTTGTATGTGTGTTCTACCCGCTAATTTCTCAGTTTTGGAATTGGATCTGTAGTTTCCACTTAATTTTCCAGTAAAAGGATAACTTTGCTCTACACCATGGAGTCTGAGTATTTCTTTCTTGGGATTTAAAGGGAGCACAGACTAACATTATTCCGAAATTCCCACATCAACCCACCCGGAGAAAACAGCAACTTTTCTTCCGAGGGGGTTTCATCTCATGTCATCTCCAGCCAGCGATAAAGATGACCAGGGAGCTGCGGGGGGGCAGCCGATGCTGCTACCGGAGATGCCGGCTGCTGACCTGCTGGCCGACTTGACTCTGGAAGAAACCCCAGCTGAGATGCCCAGATGGTTGTTGGGGGTTGGTTGGAGAGACTCTGAAGACCCCCCTCCTCCCAGAATCACTGTAAGATGAAAAGGTGCGAGGGAATGGCTGTGGCAAGAGAGGGAGGAGATGGAATGCAGGCTGGATCAAGCCGGGAAATTCCTTATGGATGTTTCTGAGAAGCCCGGCATGGCTCAAAGGTATGAGGGGGAAGAGGGAGCGAGGTCAGCCCGGGGAAGTCGAGCTATCCCTACCCCCCTTGCCCAGTCTACGCCAGCGCAGCCGCCCGCCGCCGCCTGGGGAGCCCCAGCAATAGGTGTGGTCCCTGGAAGACGCCACCTGCCCCCACTAGATGTGAAGTTTGGAGGAAATCCCAGAGATTTGGGGTTTTTCCTGGTACAAGTCAGGAGCTATATGGCAGAATTTGAACGGGAGTTCACCTCTGAAGCAGCCAAAATGAGATGTGTTACCAGAACCCTGGAAGGGATGGCAGCAGACTGGGTGGTGACTTTGTACAATGATAACTCCCCCCAACTGCAAAGCCTCGATGTTTTCATGACTGCACTGAGGAGAAGGTTTGAGGACCCTCTGGCAGAGAGAAGGGCCAGGATCAGAATGAAGACCCTAGTCCAAGGGGGGAGATTGATGGCAGACTACACCCAAGAATTCAGGCAGCTGGCATACCACATCCGAGGTTGGTCCCAGGGCCCCCTGGTAGAAGCCTACAAAGATGGCTTAAATGAAGATGTATACCACACGTGCATCTCCAGAAGGGACCCACATGATTTACAGTCGTGGTACTTGCTGGCGGAAGAGGTGGACATTGATCTAACCCGAAGCAGACACAGAGGAGGTCCCGCCTGGAGAAAACCGCTCCCCCCATGTCTCCGAGAGACCTCAACCCCCCAAAAGGGAGGGATGGCGGCAAGAGCCAAGACCATGGCATGCTTCCATTGTGGGAAGGAGGGCCACCAGATGGCGGATTGCCGGGTCAAGACGGACCCACCGAAAGCGCGGGGCCCAGGGAGGAAGCCCGAAATCCCTCAACCAAGCCTCGTGAGACCGGGCTGAAGACAAGAGAGGTTGTAGAGGTTGCCCTTTCGCCGGGAGAGGAGCTGGGACCTCCAACCCCACTCGACGAAAGCAGTGGACACACAGTCATTTGGGTGGTGACTGACTTGTTCTCCAAACAAGACCACTTCATCCCTTGCTCCAAGATCCCTTCGGCGAAGTCATTGGCCAGGCTGTTCATTCTTCATGTCTACAGGTTGCATGGTGTACTTGAGCGTGTAGTTTCTGATCGAGGAGTACAATTTACCTCAAATTTTTGGAGGGAATTTTTGATGTTAATAGGCTCCACCCAAAGCATAAGCTCCGCCCACCATCCCAAAACTAATGGGGCTTGTGAGAGGACTAACGGGGTGCTAGAGCAATACCTCTGATGTTACATAAATTATCAGCAAGACAACTGGGTGGATCTACTGCCTTTTGTGGAGGTAGCATACAATAACTCTGTTCATAGCAGTACAGGGTTTACTCCTTTCAAAATAGCAACGGGGCAAGATTTTGTGCCCATACCTGAACTGCCTGGTGAAAAACCAAGTGTCCAGTCGTTGAGTGACTGGATATCTCAACTTCAACTTAATTGGCCAGTCGCCCGCAAAGTTTTGGACGAGGCGCACCAGTCTCATAAGAAACTTGCTGACAGAAAGTGAGCCCCGCAGATGTCGTATCAAGTGGGCGATAAAGTATTCCTCTCGACCAAGTAATTGCAGACTACCCAAAAATCGAAGTTGGGTCCTAAGTATGTGGGGCCTTTTCCCATTGAGAGGATTGTAAATCCTGTGACTGTTCAACTGACTTTACCAAAGACTCTTCGTCGTATTCATCCGGTTTTCCACGTCAGTTTGTTGAAACCCGAACGTACCTGTACCTTGAAACCGACCCAGTCTGATCCCCGCATATCATTGTTGATTGAGGGTGAACAACATTTCGAGATTAAAGAAATTCTAGACTCTAGGAAATGGAGGGGTCGTATCCAATATATTGTAGCTTGGAAACATTTTCCTCCGTCCAATGCTGAATGGGTTAATGAGAAAGACCTTAGAGCTCCTGAACTGCTCAATAAATTTTATGCCAAATACCCTGATAAACCATAGAAATGTATATCAATGTTAACATGTGATTATGTTATTTTTTCTTATAGGGACTAATGTCCTTTCTCTAGGGGGTCCGAATGTCAGCCTCAAGATATCTTCCACTGTTGCTTCTCTGCTGCTATGCAAATTTTACTTCTTTCGGCTGTCATGACAATGGTGGGAGGGGGGACTTTGGAGGGGAAGAAGGCTGGAGGTGTTTTGCATTCCTTTGCTGGGTTAGCAAGGGGAGGGAGTGTTAAGCCTAGTTTCCCCAACCAGGGTTAGGGAGACGAGCTAAACAGAATGTGCAGCGTTAGTCAGATAGGCACACAGATAAATGAGTGAGCTAAGCTTGTATGTTTATTAACATACAGTAAAAATAACAGATACGCTTGTGCTATCAAAAATATAGTTTATTCCATTATGAGTTCATAGCATAGTCAAAATAACAGTCCAATAGTCATGTATCATTTAGTCAGTCCATTCAGGGATATTCAGTTAGCAAAGTCCGTGCAGAATATCCTATGTCAGTTCACTTACAAATCAGTCCTTTGTTTCTCTCCCGTTCGAGCAATGCAGTCTTGATTCCAAGCAGTAATCAGGGATCATCAAAGCCAGAGAGAGAGCAAGCTGTCGTCTTGCTTCTTTTAAAGTGCTTTCACAACCACTCCCTTAATTACATTCCCTATATTTAAAGCTGCAGACACTTTAACATATAAACCATGATAACATATTATTATTTACCTAAACCAGTTAGGGTAAACAATGTTATCCCTAACATTCTCCCCTTTTAGGAAATAAGAATAAATATAACTATTTACATCTTTAAATCATATTTGTTACAACTCTCTTTAAACTTAATTACTCCTTGAACTTTTGTAAATTGGTCTGCAATGTTTTCTTCCGTCATGCAGTATTCCAATTTAATTAGCCCATTCTTTATAGATTCTCTAACATTTAAGTATCTTAAATCAGTATGCTTTGATCTAGTTTTTACAGCAATACTAGTAGCTAACTGTATAGCTGCTTGGTTATCCTCGTACACAATAATGGAATCTTTGACAGTTATACCCATGTCCAATAACAACTGTTTGTACAAAATCAAATCAGTGCATAGTAATGACAGACATGAAAATTCCGCTTCCATCGTGGACAAGCTGATATGCTGTTGTCTGATTGACCTCCACCCTATTAGTGTCTTACCAAATAATATAGCCATCCCAGATGTTGATTTTCTTGTGTTTATATCAGTTGCAAAACTTGCATCTGCATAGGCACTAAGACTCAAATCACCCTTTGGTTCTATATACAATGCATGGTTCATTGTTCCTTTAAGATATCTTAAAATTCTCTTTAATGATTGCCAATGACATTGATGTGGATCAGAATTAAAACGTGCCAGCTGATTTACACTATAAGCTATATCTGGCCTAGACCAATTGCTTATATATGATAAGCTGCCAATCAAAGATTGATATATGGACTTATCAAATTTGGGACTTTGATCATCAGTTTGGCAAACTTCTTGACTCATTGGAGTCTTTGCCGGTTTACAAAATTCCATTTTAAACGTTTTAATTAATTGGCAAATTTTATCTTCTTGAGATATCTTAAAACCATTATTTGTTTTGTTAATTGTCAATCCTAGATACTTTTTAATTTCATCTAAATGCTTTAATTTTATCTTTTTGGCTAATAATGATATAATGTCATTAGCTTCATTATTAGTCTTAGTTATCAAAGCAATATCATCTGTAAATAATAACAATAATGACACCGTTCCATTATTTTCTCTTTTAAACACACATGGATCTGCTAAACCAGATTTAAAACCTATATTGTTTAACTCTTTCACAATATATTGGTTCCACTCAAACCCAGATTGTTTCAACCCGTAAAGACTCTTTTTGAGTTTCCAACAATCATTACTATTTACTTTATTGTCTTTTATACCTACTGGTTTTCTTAAATATATAGTGTGCTGCAATGGTGCATGTAGATAAGCAGTTTCTACATCTAAATGATTAATGACATAATTTTTCTTAGCTGCCCGCACTAATGCTGCTCTTAAAGATGTTGCTTTAAGACTTGGTGCGAAAACTTCATCATAATCAGATGCAGTTTGATTAAATCCTTGAGCTACTAACCTAGCCTTATGGGTAACAGTCCCATCATTTCCAGTTTTTACTTTAAATATCCATTTGCACCCAATGGATTTTTCTCCTGGAGGTAATTTAGCATCTTCATAAACTTTCATTACCTTTAATGAATTTAGTTCCTTTTCCATTGCCTTTTGCCAATTCTCCTGATCCTTAGCAGGATACATCCTAAGTTCATCTACACTAGTTGGAACTTTAGTTACTTGGCAAACTATACTTGCTTGATACCTATCAGGTGGTCTCGTTACACGTGTAGAACGTCTAGGTATTACAGGACTTACAGGTGGACTTTCATTTATTAACTCTTCTTGATTATCTAACTCTTCCTGATCAACTGTTTCCTCTTGTTCTGGTCCTATTTGTTCTTCATGGACTTCTTCTTTAATTGGACTCTTCTTATAACTAGTCTGATCTTTCTGCCTTTTGTAGGGTTCAATAATTACTTCATTATTTAAATCTTGCTCTAATCTATTCCATCCGACATGTTCTAGGAATTTTGCACTCGCACTGGTGTAAACTCTAGATGTACCTGGTTCCCAGAATCTATAAGATCTATGATTAGATGTATATCCTACAAAAAATAATCTTTTAGCTCTATGCTGTCCTTTTTGTCTAAGTTGTGTAGGGATATGCACCCATGCTGGTGCTCCAAATGTGTGCATGTAACTTAAATCAGGTTTTGTACCATGCCACAATGTGAATGATAATTCACCTGTTGTTGAATTAACAACATTATTTAATATATGATTACCACACATTATTGCTTCTCCCCATAAATTGTCAGGTAATCCTGAATCAGACATCATAGTTCGTGTCATTGATTGTAATGTTTGGCCTCGTCTCTCTATAAAGGCATTATGTTGTGGCCTATATGGTGCAGACATTTTATGTTGAATACCTAACATTCTTAGTCTGTTCTGGAATTTATTATTTGTAAATTCCGTACCATTATCTGTTATAAGAGTTTCTAATTTCTTTTTAGTTTTCCTTTCAGCAAATTTTATCCAATTAAAGAGATTTTGATACGTTTCAGTTTTGCTCTTCATTAAATAGCAAAACCCATTTCTAGAATAGTGGTCCATTATACTTAATATGTAACGAGCTCCTCCGACACTTGATTTTTTCGGACCTATTAAATCTGCAAATACTACTTCTAAAGGTTCTTTGGTAGTAAATCCATCAATTCTATTAGCCGGTATGACCCTTGCTTTGCTTTGATTACAGGCATTACATTGCAAATACTTATTACAAGGTTTCAAACATATTCCCTTAGATAATTCAACAGTTCTCTTTAGCATTTTAAAATTTAAATGCCCTAGCCTTCAGTGTAACAAGTGAATACATCCATCATGGGGTTTCTTATTTTCATAAACTGTGTTAGCCACCTTTAAATCATTATCATATAATTCACCTCTTAAAGATGCAGTAATTTTTTTATCTTCTTTCTCAATTATGCAGTTATCTCCTTTAAAAGTAACTACATATCCTAGTTTAACCAAAATTCTAACTGAAATTAAATTAAACTTAAGTTGTGGTACATATAACATTTTTACATTCTCTTTTATAAAAGAACAATATGCTATACCTTGACCTTTAGCTTTCAGTTTCCAGCCATTTGCTAACGATATCTGCTGTGTACTCTTGGACATTTTAATAAAATTTCTGTTATCATTTGTTATACAGTGGGATGCTCCACTGTCAACCACCCATAAATTATTTTTTACACCTTCGTTAGTATACATGGCTAACTCTAAATTTTTATTTATCTTTTGATGACTTTTAGTATTCTGGCCAGCATTCTGGCGCTTTGCCTTTTTACAAAATCTTGCCAAATGTCCTCTTCCTCCACAATTAAAACACTTTTTAATTGCATATGCAGTAGGAGATTCATTATCTTCTTTTTGAGGTTGTTCCCTCCTTAATTCATCTCTTTCAAGCCTTCTTCTGGCCTCTTCAATCAATCTGCCAGTTATATCAGTTAAAGTTAGACTTTCCTTTGGCAATATTTCAAGTGAAGTTACGTAATTGTCATAGGTTTCGTTAAGGGAAGATAGTATTATATAGACTTGATGTAGTTCAGAGAAAATAAGCTCTTTCTCGTGCAGTTCTTGAAAAATGCTTTGCATAGTTTTCAAATGACTCAGCATATCACCATTCTTATGGAGATGTGTACTGAAAAGTTTCCGTGTTAGATTTATGTGAGCACCAACGTTATCTCGAACATAAATCCTCTTCAGCTTCTGCCAACACCCAACAGCTGTATTCTCTCCGTGGATATAAACAAGCTGCATATCAGTTAAGGTTAAAGCAATAATGCAAATAGCTTGCTGATTTTTATGCATAAATTCTTCTATCTTTAATTTATCTTCCTTATCCTCTGGATCCCATTCTTCTACATTTGGTGGATTTTCAATTATGTTCCACAAACCTTCTCTTCGTAGAAGCATACTACATTTCATAGACCATGATACATAGTTTGTTCCATCCAACTTGGATATCAGGGACAAACTTTGTAGATTGACTTGTGCCATGTTTTCTTATATGGATATAAAACTATAATTAATAAAACACAGCTGTCTGTTTACTGAAATGTATAACAACACAAACTCTCACTTTTACATAAATCTGTTTTATCCTAGTTAAACTGACTTTGCAGCCTCTGGGCCCATAACCAGTGTTAAGCCTGGTTTCCCCAACCAGGGTTAGGGAGACAAGCTAAACAGAATGTGCAGCGTTAGTCAGATAGGCACACAGATAAATGAGTGAGCTAAGCTTGTATGTTTATTAACATACAGTAAAAATAACAGATACGCTTGTGCTATCAAAATATAGTTTATTCCATTATGAGTTCATAGCATAGTCAAAATAACAGTCCAATAGTCATGTATCATTTAGTCAGTCCATTCAGGGATATTCAGTTAGCAAAGTCCGTGTTGAATATCCTATGTCAATTCACTTACAAGTCTGTCCTTTGTTTTCTCTCCCGTTCGAGGAATGCAGTCTTGTGTCCTTGCAGTAATCAGGAATCATCAAAGCCAGAGAGATAGCAAGCTGCCGTCTTGCTTCTTTTAAAGTGCTTTCACAACCACTCCCTTAATTACATTCCCTATATTTAAAGCTGCAGACACTTTAACATATAAACCATGATAACATATTATTATTTACCTAAACCAGTTAGGGTAAACAATGTTATCCCTAACAGGGGGGATTTTTTTCTTTAACTTTCCATTTCTTGGCTAGCCTCTGTCCTCTTTTGCGCAACTGTGAACTTTTATCAAAATATGTCAAGATCAATTGACAAGAAGCCTCATCACCACCTGGAGATGACCACATGATCATATTCAGAAATTTTAATTGGAAGAATCATTTGAACTTTGGGGGGTGGGACCAATTCTATTCCTTTGTATGTGTGTTCTACCTGCCAATTTCTCAGTTTCGGAATTGGATCTGTAGTTTCCACTTGATTTTCCAGTAAAAGGATAACTTTGCTCTACACCATGGAGTCTGAGTATTTCTTTCTTGGGATTTAAAGGGAGCACAGACTGACAATGGCTTTGATATTCCTAGATGCTCAAAATGCATTTGATAATGTGAACTGGAGATTTATGTTATTACTATTGGAACAGATGGGTTTTGCCAGAAAATTTATTCAAGCAATAGAAGCCATATACAATAAACAGACAGCAAAGGTAATGATGGAGGGAGAACTTACAGACTTTATTAATATAAGAAAAGGCACGACAAGGATGTTCCCTATCTCCTTTGCTATTTGTGTTGACTTTGGAAGTGTTGAATAGAAATATTAGGGATGATAAAAGCATAAAAGGAATGAAAATTAAAAAGGAAGAATTTAAACTACAAGCTTTTGCTGATGACTTAGCTTTTATTCTGGAAGATCCGCTAGAAACAGCTCCAAAGTTAATGGAAAAGATAGAGACATATGGTGAGATGGCTGGTTTGAAAATAAATAAAGATAAAACAAAGATTTTGACAAAGAACATGCTACTGAGACAAAGAAAAGAACTGGCAGACCTTTTGAAAATCCAAATTACGAATAAGGTTAAGTATCTGGGGATATATTTGACAGCAAGATGTAGCACATTAAAAGAGAATAATTATATTAAATTCAAACAACAGATAGCTACAGACTTGAAGAAATGGGAAAACTTGCAATTGTCATTAATAGGGAGAATTTCAACAATTAAGATGAATATTTTACCCAGAATTCTATTTCTGTTTCAAACAATACCAATTAGGCTTGGAAAAGACTATTTTGAAGATTTAAATAAAATCATGTTGAAGTTTATATGGCAAGGTAAAAAAGCGAGAATAAAACTAAAGCTTTTGCAAGACGCTAGAATTAGAGGAGGTTTTGGCCTGCCTAATTGGGAATTGTATTATCAAGCTGCAAGTTCGATGTAGGTCAAAGAATGGATAACATTAAGAAAGGCTAGATTGTTGACACTAGAAGGTCATGATTTGCTGTTGGGCTGGCATGCTTTTTTATGGTATAAGGCAGGGGTAAGGAACGTTGGCTCTTTTATCACTTATGGATTTCAACTCCCAGAATTCCTGAGGGAGCCATAAAAGGTTCCCCATCCCTGGCCTACTGGTTTTTTCAGTTGTGAGGGAAATCAATTTTTGACTTGAATGGGACTGTTTAATATACAAATGTAGGACATACAAAGAATATATATAAAAATATGTCCTACATTTGTATATTAAACAGTCCCATTCAAGTCAAAAATTGATTTCCCTCACAACTGAAAAAACCAGTAGGCCAGGGATGGAGAACCTTTTATGGCTCACTCAGGAATTCTGGGAGTTGAAGTCCGTAAGTGATAAAAGAGCCAACGTTCCTTACCCCTGGTATAAGGGAACACAGGGTTATTTTAGAAGGCATTATATACGGGAGTCTTTGTGGTTAAACTGGGAGAAGATAAAAAGACAATGTTATTTGAAAATTCCAGTTTAGTTATCGACTATTGAAGCATTTTCCTATCCTATAATTTATAAGAAGGAGCAAACAGTTAGATATGGGGAACTATTGGATGAAAAGGGTGAACTTAAATCGATTCAAAACTTAGAGAAACAAGGTATAAGGATGAATTGGTTTTCATATGCGCAAATACATTCAAGGTATGATGAAGATTCTAAAACGGAGGGATTCTATGATAAACAGACTGACTTAGATAAGATCTTGATGGATACTGATGAGAAGGTGATTAAAAAATTATATGGTTATTTACTGTGAATGAAATTAGAGGAAGAACAAGTCAAAGAAACTATGATTGTTTGGGGGAAGAATTTTGGATATGGGATTGATTTAGAGAAATGGCAAAAATTGTGGTCTCAAAATTATAAAATGACAATGTCAACAGCATATAAAGAAAACTTGTATAAGATGTTTTACAGGTGGCACTTTCCCCCGACAAGAATAGCAAGAATGTTCAAGAACAAATCTGAAAAATGCTTGAAATGTCATCAGATACCTGGCTCATATTACCATATGTGGTGGACTTGTGAGGACGCCAGAAAATATTGGACTAAAATTCGCATGTGGTTGGAAAAAATGACAAAGAAACACATAGACTTGAAACCAGAGATATTTTTATTGGGAATTTTACCTGATACATTTGGTAAAGATTTGAGATACCTGATTGTAAATGTATTAACAGCGGCTAGGATTGTATTTGCTAAAAACTGGAAGAATGAGAAAATACCATAACAGGAAGAAATCATTAAGAAAATACTGGAATGTGCTGAGATGAGTAGATTAACATTTGAAATTAGAGAGCAAGAGGATAAACAATTTTATGAAATTTGGGATGTTTTTTATCAATGGCTAGATGATAGAATACGATAATAGAATATTTAGAATGTTAGACAATAAGGAATATCTTTACTTTTTTTTCTTGTCTTTATTATTTGACATTATATTTATAAAGTGTTTTTAGGATTGATTTGGAATGAATATATGATTTGTTGCAGAATAAACTGTTTGAAGTATTGTTATCTTATAAAGCATGAATAATTAAAAGTATAGTCAAAAGTTTTTTTGTTTTATTTTTAATAGCGATATTAGGATATATAAGTTTGGATTGACAATATGAGTTGTTATGTAACATAATTGTAATTGAGACTACAAAATGAATGCACAAAACTGATGAACCAACCGATACGCTGGATGTACATATGAGAGTTGATGTTTTAATGTTATGTTTGTCTTGTTTGTTTGTAGAAAATCAATAAAATTCTTTTTTTAAAAAAAAAAGATCATTGGTGAGCTTGTAGACATACTGTGAAGGGCCAACAGCTTCCAACACAAACCTCCAGGATGCCCTCGTCCCTTTGCTTCCTCCGGTTCCACTGCCACCTTCGACATTGCCCCCCTTAAAGCTATTACCTTTGCTTCAGGAGCCACCATCACCCATCCGGTCTTGCCCAGGGCATTGTGCTTCCACCAACCAGTCTCATTGTACTCTCCACAATCTGTAGGCTATCATTCCACACTCCAATGGCACAAGATAGGGCTCCTCCACCCACCCTCCTGCCACCTGCTTCTGCTCTGCTCCCTTCTCTGCAACTGGATCCAGCAATCTTCCTTCAGATGAGGCTCCGCCTCCAGACATGCTCACTGCATGTTATGAGGCTGTGCCCTCACCCAGTGTTTGTACCCCAGGCCAACAGTAACTGGAAGAAGCAGCAAAGATCAGCTAGGAAGGTGGCAATGGTAGGCAGAAGAATGCAGGGAGACCAAAGAGGGAGGGAGGGAGGGAGGCAGGTGGGAGGAATTGAAGCAGAGGCAATTCTACAGGGCAGGACATGAGTTGGGAACACTGCAACAGTCATAAATGTTGTTTAGTCAGCAAACATCTGAATTCCAATTCTGTGACAGTCATGACTAGTATTTGTTCAATGAATCTGTAACTTTGAATTGTTGCTGAATAAATGGACATAAAAAAGCTTCAACCATAACAATACAAGAGCACACAATAGATACAAACTCAAGGTTAACTGCACCAAACTTGGTTGCAGTAAATATGACTTCAGCAACAGAGTGGTCAATGTCTGGAATACTCTACCTGACTCTGTGGTTTCTTCTGCAAACCCCAAAAACTTTAACCTTAGACTGTCTACTATTGACCTCACCTCTTTCCTAAGAGGTCTGTAGGGGGCGTGCATAAGCGCACTAATGTGCCTACCGTCCCTGTCCTGTTGTTTCTTTTTATTTCTCTTATATGCATCCATTTCATATGTTCATAAATATGTTTATACTTATACCTGTTATCTTATAATCGCTTAAGAAATAAATAAATAAAAAATAAATCAAATAAAAATAAACACTATCTATTTTTTTAAAATCTTTCTTAGAGTTTACATAAAAGAAATGTTCTAAGCCTAGTGGAGACCAAATGTGAGGAGGAACATCTGATAATAGGCTGTGTCAAAATACTTCATGGATTAGAAATTATTCAACAGATGCAGACAGACCAAAATGGTTTCCGTAAAGCTTCATCTCACTCACCTCTTAGCTTTTGAGAGGCATTAGCTATATGCTAAAAAGACATCCCATGGATTAGTAAAAAATAGGAAGCAGGTAGTTAAAATAAATGGGAAGTTTTTACGAGAGAGATGCAGTGTGTTGAAAAACTGATTTGAACTGATGTGTTTAGTTTTGTTTCAGAGATTACCTGAACTTCAAAGTAGGAGTCTAGGATTGCTAATTATACCACCATTGGTTTAAGATAATATCCGGAATCTGCTTGGATTTAATACCATTCAGTAGCTTGTCCAGCCTTCCTTTCTACATCCTCCCTCCATCTTTTCCTTCCTTCCTTCTTGCAACTGAATATCAGTAAAGTCAAGTTTTTATACACTTAGCATAAAGTATAATTTTAAACATGCATACACATGCATAGATACATAACTAATCATGTGGTAGATTTATGTGAAAGCAGGGAAAGGGGAAAATGTCTGTTTTACTGTCAGGAACAAAAATGTGAGAATTGGGTCAAGGATTTCAATATGTTTATCATAACATTCATAATGCACTCCATTTTTTCCTGCTTTCTAAGGTATAATAGTGACCCAGCTTGTTGTTGGAGATAAATTTTAGCCTGTGTTTTTCAATTATACTAAATCTGGCTTATTTATCAATATTTTTCAAAAATGTGGTATTAAACATTCATCAATTATAGTTAAAGTTGAAAAATTCCAATGCTCAATGGAGCTTCAGTGAGTTCATTTTTCTATCTTAGGGTTCTCGAACATTAGGAGTTAAAAAAACATTTACAATCAGAGCTCATCCATATTCACAGAATATAACTCCTTTAAAATCTGAGGAATTACAAGTTACCATCATTTAGCGACTCTCTTGCTTAGCAACTGTCTGCAGTTATAGCAGTGATGAAAAAGTAACTTTGCAACCAATGCTCACATTTATGACATTTGAAGGTCTGTAAAGCAAAGGAAAGCTGAAGATCATAAGCAGAGTTGCAGTTTCACTTATCAATCTCTTCATTTAATGACTGAATTGCCAGTCCCATTTATGATTCCTAAATAAGGGCTATCTGTATACTAGATTTATAATCACAGCTGAGATTGGGATATGCTGTAAAAGTCTTCCAATTCTGGCTGTATCAGCTGTTTAAAAAAATCACTGAAGGAAATCAAATTGAGATAAAAAGCTCAAGTCTATATTTTATGTTTAAAGAAAGAACATTTTTTTCTCATTGGACTATTGTTCTGTTCTGTATGCCTGTAAGTTTGTTTTGAAACAAATATATGCATGTTACTGTTTACTTTCTAGGGTTTGTTTTGAAAGCATATGTTATTACATTTTTGTATTTTGTGTGTTTTCACTTACATGATTTATAAAGAATTTCCACAATAGCTATAAGAAGACTGTGGGATCATTTTGTGTTTAAAATACATTTCAGATGACAGATGCAAAATAAATACCTTTGTCTCTCTTTTGTGTGCATTTCAAACAATACAGTGATGATCCTGTATTCCTCTGAGGCTGAGATTAAATAAGGTATTGAAATACTGCCTGAAGAAAGGTTAGGCTTTATTATTGCTCAAACATATTTCTATGCACAGAATTTCAAAATTCCAACATGCACTCATTTATTTTAATTCATTTTTTCATTCTCATGTTTCTGAATGACAGGATACTAAAAGAGCAGTGCTGTATATGTTTGAGACAGCATTCTAAATTATCTTATAACAGGGATAGTGCTTGCTTTAAATTCTCTCTGGGGCTGTGAAGATGATTCAGTGAACTCTAATTGAAACAAATACATGAGAAAGAAAAATGCACTTTCTGGATTAATGGTGCATGGAGTTATATCCTCAACCTAATTTCCTCTGGGGCTTTTATTTTAAGTATTTTCACAAGCTGACAATTCTAGTGGGTGATTTTCTTCATATATGTATGAATTAAGTGAATTGCAATTTATTAAAAGTAATTATAAATAACAAGATAATTTTGTAATGCCTATTGTAGTCATAAGGAGCGAATCCAGAAATCGCATTAGATTTTTAATGTATTTGTGTACAAAATAAGGTAACTTTTTCGTGCTCCTTCCAGGTATGAGAAGATAATTCCTGATATTTAAAAGTCTTAAATTGCTCAGACTGATTGCAGCTGAATATCCATTTATGAAAGACATTGATGCATCATTTTGTGGAAATAAGTACAGATAGTTCTCAATTTGCAACAGTTCATTTAGTGACCATTCAAAGTTACAATGGCACTGAAAAAAGTGATTTATGGCCATTTTTCACACTTATGTTTGTTGTAGCATCTCCATGGTCATGTGATTTACATTCAGATGCTTGACAACTGAGTCACACAGTGTCCTAGAGTCATGTGACCCATTTGTGACTTTCTGACAAGCAAAGTCAATGGAGAAACCAGATTCACTTAACAACTGTGTCACTAATATAACAACTACAATGATTCACTTAACAAATGTGGCAAGAAAATTTGTAAAATAGGGCAAAATTCACTTCACAAATTTCGCACTTAACAACATACATTTTGGGTTCAATTGTGGTCATAAGTTGACTTTGATTCTTCAGGTAGCCCTTGACTCAGCCCTTGACTCATTACCCTGTTTCTCCAACAATATGGCCTCCCCCAATAGGAAGTCCCAGCATGTTTTATTGGCATGAAATGAAATTAAGCCCCTCCCCCCAAATTAAAGCCTGTATTAAAACATGCAAAATGGTGGGAATGGTGGGGGGCGGCTTGCCGTTAGGAAGTACTTTTGTTGCACATCCAGATATGGTACTGCCTGCGTTGACCCCGATACGAAGTGCCCCACCAATGCTGAGGTCAACATCCAAGCCATCGCCGCCCGCCCGCCCAAAGATGCAAGGGGGGGGGAATTAAGTCACCCCCCCGAAAAGACAGCCTAGCCATTTTTCCGGGGCTCAAAAAAAAAAAAAAGACCAGGCCTTATTTTATGAGAAACACAGTAGTTTTTTAACAACTGTTTGAAGTTTTAACAGCACTCATATTTATCACCATCACAATGTTCTCATGGTCACATGATTAGAATTTAGTAGCCAATGGGTGCTTGACTATTGACATGTATTTACAACATTTGTAGTATTCTGGGATTATGTGATATCATTTACGATCTTCTCTACACCTTCAACAAGCAAAGTAACATTGTTGGAAATCAACTTAAGAAAAAAATAATCTTTTCATAAAGCATTTTTTTTCTTTTTATGACCCTGTAACCCCTTGATACAGGGTGGAGACGGGGCAACTGAATGGAGCTGAGCATTCACTGGCCAGAGGCCCTTCCTGATGCCTACGTGGATCTTCATAAAGCAGAATATATACTATTTATTTGCTTACATTGGGAAGTAGAATTAACTTTTGATCGTGGCTTGAGAATGATTATAAAGATTAAATTGGGAAAAAAGTCAGAAGCAGGGCAGAAAGGCTCCAATTTCCTGTACATATAACTTGCATGTATGTATTCTCTTGAAGTATTGTAATTAGTATAACAAGAGGGCAATCCTAAATGATAACAGTTTCATCCCTGGGGGAATCACACTTTTCCAGGTCAAGGAATTGAATTCACTCCAGTGTGCAAATTTGTGCCTATAGTGAGGAATGCAATTTCTCGTTGCATTTTCATTGTAAGCTTGATGCTGAAGCCAAGTTGCATGTCAGTTGAAGTTTGTTTGAGGATTTGCAAATTAAAACACTGGCTAAAATTAAAACTTGCTGGGATGGAGGGAGATCTCTTTCCCATTTCATCCTTTCTGATAGGTTTAGCTCCTCATTGGAAAAAAGTATAACCTCCATGCATGTATCTTTGGATTCCCAGATGCGGCATTCACTTAATGACCATAAGAAAGGTCATAAAACTTCTTTGGGAAGGTTGTGTTGTTACTTGAACGGTAGAATACTTGATTAGTGTTGATTTCTTTCAGATAAATTTGGGCTTCTAGTTTGTTATTTTCTCTGATGAGGATACCCAGCAATCATATTGTACTGTTGGTTTCTTTTTGTTTTGTTTCGGGTTTTAGTCACAGATGCACACGGTTTCTCATGAGATTATCAATTTTGCTTTAACGCTTAAGAATTAAGGATGAATTGGTTTTCATATGCGCAAATACATTCTAAAGATTCTAAAACAGAGGGATTCTATGATAAACAGACTGATTTAGATAAGATTTTGATGGGTACTGATGAGAAGGTGATTAAAAAATTATATGGTTATTTACTGGGAATGAAATTAGAGGAAGAACAAGTCAAAGAAACTATGATTGTTTGGGGGAAGAATTTTGGATATGAGATTGATCTAGAGAAATGGCAGAAATTGTGGTCTCAAAATTATAAAATGACAATGTCAACAGCATATAAAGAAAACTTGTAAAAGATGTTTTACAGGTGGCACTTTCCCCCGACAAGAATAGCAAGAATGTTTAAGAACAAATCTGAAAAATGCTGGAAATGTCATCGGATACCCGGCTCGTATTACCATATGTGGTGGACTTGTGAGGACGCCAGAAAATATTGGACTATAATTCGCATGTGGTTGGAAAAAATGGCAAAGAAACACATAGACTTGAAACCAGAGATTTTCTTATTGGGAATTTTCCCTGATATACATAGTAAAGATTTGAAGTACCTGATTGTAAATGTATTAACAGCGGCTAGGATTGTATCTGCTAAAAATTGGAAGAATGAAAAAATACCATTACAGGAAGAAATTATTAAGAAAATATTGGAATGTGCTGAGATGAGTAGATTGACATTTGAAATTAGAGAGCAAGAGGATAAACAATTTTATGAAATTTGGGATCTTTTTTATCAATGGTTAGATGATAAAATACGATAATAGAATATTTAGAATGCTAGACAGTAAGGAATATCTTTATTTTGCTGTTTTGCTATTATTTTGTTATTTGACATTATATTTATGAAGGGTTTTTTAGGATTGATTTGATATGATTATATGATTTGTTATAGAATAAACTGGTTTAAAGTATTGTTAGCTCATAAAGCATGAATGATTAAAAATATAGTCAAAAACTTCTTTTTTTAGTGATATTAGGATATATAAGTTTGGATTGACAGTATGAGTTATTATGTAACATAATTGTAATTGAGACTACAGAATGAATGCACAAAAATGATGAACCAACTGACACACTGGATGTACATATGAGAGTTGATGTTTTTATGTTTTGTTTGTAGAAAATTAATAAAATCTTTTTCAAAAAAAAAAAAAAGAATTAGTAATCAAGTAAAGGAATGTAAATGAAACTGACTTTCCTGCAGAATTGACTTTGAAATAGGACCATGCAGAAAAATGAGATTTATTCCCTTGCTTGGCGAGAAGTCTAATAAATCTTTGCTGCTCTTCTTTACTTGTTGGGTGCAGGGGCCAGGAAGTGGTCATCATCTGACTTCTCCAGCTGCTTAGGTAATGCCTATGTTTGATCAGTCTTGTTCTGTATTGTACATTAGCATTCTTGTAAATAACCGTTCTGATTGGCTAAGACATGCGGTTACCCGATTGGCCAAGCAAGCAGCACTGATTGGCCCGCTGCAAATCCCCCGCGATTGGAGGAAACCGATCGTGGGAGATTCAAAGCAGTGTCATTGGCTGCGGCTTGGCTGGAAAGTTCTATATAAGCCACCGCATACCCTAACCGAGCCGAGGTGATCTTGGAATGAATAAAGAGCTAGAAAGTCACTAAGTCTCGCGCCTTCCTTTCCGATCGGTGAATGTAACACTGGCGATGAAGGTGGGATCGCAGAATTGATACCCATCAAGCACATGGCACCCAGACAGAGCAGCCAGCAAGATGGCCAACATCGCGCCACCCGCACCCTTTAACCAAGCTACAGAGGACTGGGAATCCTACATAGATCGGTTCCTGATGTTCCTGGAAAGTAGCAACCTCAAGGACGTGAACGGGCAGAAAAAAAGGGCCGTTTTCCTGACAGACTGCGGGCCCGCAGTGTTTAAGATGGCGAAAGCCCTCGCGAAACCCGAAGATGTAAAGGCAATGGACTGGGTCGATCTCGAACCCCTGTTGAGGAGCCACTATACCCCCCCCCATGCCCACCCTCATCAGGCGGCATGACTTCTACTGTCGGGACCAGAAGGAGGGTGAGAACATGGCAATTTCGTAGCCGATCTGCGAAACCTGGGGGGCATGTGTGGCTTCAGAGACATGGGCGAGGCACTCCGAGACCGCGTCGTCCTCAGGCTCAAAGACCCCATCCTGCAGAGCTGACTGATGGTGAGGGGCGACATCTCCCTCGCAGATGCCCTTGCCAAGGCGACCGCGGCCAAGGCAACCTGGAAGTCCGCAGCCCGAATGCAACGACCCGACGGGACAGATCGACCCGCAGCCACCGAAATGACCCAGACACCAGAGACGCACCCAGAGACGACCCACCGGGCAACCACCACCACCCATCATGGCGACCTCGGCTCCCCCTCTGACACCACCGACGAAGAGGAGGACATCCACCGACTCCAAGCGGACAGAGATTGGTGTCATTGGTGAGGTCGTAAGTCGAGACTACAATGCACCGGGTGTGGGGGTAACCATCCTCGATCAGACTGCCGTTTCTTTGATGCGATCTGCCGACATTGCGACAAAAGGGGGACACATCGCTCAAGTCTGCCGTTTCAAACAAAACTACAGCCCCCGATGGCAAAACAGCGGCCAAAGACGAGACAGCACCCCCCCCCCCGGGCAAGGGACTGCCAAGCTGAGAGCCAGTGGAGCCAAGACGGACGGGGCCAACGAAATCCTAGGTTACTTCCTAGACCAGCACGGAATTCACCCAACAAAAAAAAAAATCAGAGCCATCAAGGAAGCCCCCAGGCAAGAAATAAAACAGAGCTGCAGGCATTTCTAGGACTGCTTAACTTCTATAATGTTTTCCTGCCCCAGACCGCGGCGAAACCATTGCATAGACTCTTGGACAAAGCGGCCGCCTGGAACTGGGGGAAACGTGAGGAAGCCACATTCAACAGAACCAAGAACCTGCTCACTTCGGATGCCATCCTCATCCAGTACAATGAGACCCTACCATTAGCGGTCACATGCGATGCATCACCCTTCGGCATCGGAGCCGTCATCAGCCACACCCTCCCCGATGGAAAAGAAGCACCCATCGCTTTCTTTTCACGAACCCTCTCAAAACCAGAAAGAAATTACAGTCAGCTGGACAAAGAGGCTCTGGCAATCGTCGCCGCAGTAAAGAGGTTCCACGAGTACCTCTATGGCAGGACTTTTACCATCATCACCAACCACAAACCGTTGCTGGGAATCCTGGCAGGAAACAGGGCCACCCCGAACATTCTATCCCCAAGAATGACAAGGTGGTCCGAATTCCTTGCTGCCTACAGCTAGTGGCTAACCCACCGACCCGGTAAGACAATTACCCACGCAGATGCCCTGAGCCGCACGCCGCTGCCCAACCTGGACACCGACCCAGCACCTACAACGTCCACCCTTAGCATAGAGACCCTACCCGATCTACCTGTAACTGCGTCAGACATTGCCCGCGAAACCAATAATGACAAATGTCTGGCGCGGGTTTTACATTGGGTAGAGAAAGGATGGCTGGAAAAAGACGATGACAAGAAATTCAGGACATTTCGGAACCGGCAAACAGAACTGTCTTTACAAAAGGGTTGTTTACTATGGGGGGATAGGGTTGTCATCCCAGAAAAATTACAAAAAAAAGTCCTGGAGTTATTACATGAGGGGCACCTGGGCATCGTCAGGACAAAAGCCTTAGCCAGGAGTTACGCCTGGTGGCCAGGGATGGACAGGCAAATCGAGGCTTGGGTGGCAGCATGCAGGCAATGTCAAGCATCCAGGCCAAGCCCCCCCCTCTGCCCCAATCCGAGAATGGGAAATCCCCAGGGGACCATGGTCCAGGATTCATATAGATTTCGCCAGACCTACAAAGGGACACACCTTCCTCATTATGGTAGATGCTTACTCCAACTGGCTGGAGGTAAGCAACATGAGAACTACCACCATAGAGGCCGTTACCAAAGAACTCAACAGACTATTCACAACCCACGGCCTCCCAGATGTCATTGTATCAGATAATAGGCCTCAATTTACCTCGCTGGAATTCGAAAAATTCCTAGCGGAACGGGGCATACGACATGCACTGACAGCGCTAGCATATCCGGCAGCGAATGGGAGGGCGGAACGAATGGTCCAATTTACGCAAAAATAAATCCAAAAAATAGAAACCGGGGAAATACAAGAAAAAATTAATAAAATGCTATTCATACAGCACATAACTCCAAACACAACAACCAACAAAAGCCCAGCAGAACTATTAATGGGAAGAAAATTAAGGTCCCCACTCGACAGACTGCACCCCACATACAACCCAGAAAACCCCCCCGACTCATCTAGCAAACAGCCAACATTCACACCGGGCAACGCAGTATACGCAAAAAACCTCACAAGGGACCCACTCTGGGTACCAGCAACCATAACCCAGGTGACAGGTCCCCGCTCGTAACGGCTACAGACAACCGACGGACAAGCATGGAAAAGACACATCGATCAATTAAGATCGAGAACCAACACAGGAAATACAACCGACACGCAAGCACACATGGAGAAAGAAACCACAGGAGGAAGGGGAAATCCCGATACCAGCCAAGAGGGGAGGGAAAACCCTGGAAACCAAAATAACCAAACCCCACAAGAAAGAAACCAAGAATACATACCAACTGAAAGGAACAGCCAAGCCAGCTCAACCAGCCCGGAGTGGCCGGGCGGGAACAACAAAGTCAGCAGTTCAACCAACCCGAGTAGACCAGGAGGGAACTACGGCAAAAGGCCCGGCTCCCCCTTCCAGGCGGTTCCAACAATGAGGCAAGGAGCGACACAGAATCTGACCGAACTGCTCGAAGACCAGACACCAACTAACCTGCGCAGGTCCAGTAGACAAGTACGGAGCCCCACCTACTTACGGGACTACGTCACGTAGGACCATACCAAGAGGGGAGGGGTGTTCTGTATTCTGCATTCTTGTAAATAACTGTTCTGATTGGCTAAGATGCACGGCTACCCGATTGGCCGAGCAAGCAGCACTGATTGGCCCACTGCGAATCCCCCACGATTGGAGGAAACTGATCACAAGAGATTCAAAACGGTGTCATTGGCCGCGGCTTGGCAAAAAGTTCTATATAAGCTGCCACATACCCTAGCTGAGCCGAGCTGATCTCAGAATGAATAAAGAGCTAGAAAGTCACTAAGTCTCGCGCCTTCCTTTCCAATCGGCAAATGTAACAAGTCTCATGTGATTCCTGGACTTCTCTTTCCTGAGGATGATATTCCACAGGCTCATCTGAAGTAGCTTCTTCTGGATTAAATTCAGAATCTAAGTACCGAGTCTAGGTCACGGCATTTCTCCCCTTGTGAATTACATTCCTTTGAAAATGTTGATGATTGTTTCATATGCCTTTTCAAGTTGTTGCTTTTAATTATAATAGATGTATCATATATGTCTCCTGCTAACCTAGCAGTTTCGAAAGCATGCAATTGCAAGTAGATAAATAGGTACCACTTCAGTGGGAAGATAACGCTCTGTGACCCATGCTGGCCACATGACCACAGAAATGTCTTTGGACAGCACTGGCTCAACGGCCTTGAAACAGAGATGAGTACTGGCCCCTATGTTCAATAACTAGCAGAGTAAAATCTGCAGGGACTCCTTAACCTTTTCATCATGTATGTACCAGATTCATACTTTAGGTTTACTGCTAGTTGCTCTATCGTAATATCATGAATGCTTAATAAATTGAAAATATGATTTAATAGATAACATTACAAAATGGAAACTAATTTATAAAGGAAAAATGAGTGTCCATATAAGCTATTTCTTAATATTCTAAAAACTTAACAAGTAGTATCTCCCTGGATATAAATTAAAAATATATTAAGTACCATGTAAATATGACTATGATGCTTCTGATAATAATTTGTTGTGTTACCAAAGCAACACAGAACAAATGCACAAATATAGCAGTTTTTAATAGTATATTTTTTATTGCATTGGCATGTTTTTCTGCTTTCTTATTACTTATCTCACTTCTTTGTAGTCTGGCTTAGATGATTTACTGACTCCAAATTGGACTTGGTACTATATACTGTATTTGTATTGTCCTCTGCTGTATGTCTAATCCTCATAGAATTTTCTGTACCTGCTTTTCCTTCATAGTACTGATCTTTAGAAACTGAGGCTATTAGAAAAAGGAGTCCCAGTAATAAGTCCTAAATACAGAAGCTGCAATAATTCTAAATTATGTCTGCATATTATAATATCTTCTGCAATTTGGAATACTCCCTCATAGTTCTAATATATTGCTAAGATTTCTATGGCCTTTACTTCCTCAGATTTCCATTTAGTATTATGCATAGCCTTTGGTAAAAGTAATGACCCTTGATTGCTGACCCTTGATCATAGAAATTCAAGAATGATTTGCTGCTTTGTTATTATTAGTTTAGTGTGAATATCCTATTTGATTGATGAGATCTATTAAAGTGGGCAATTATCTTCTTCCCCTTTTTGCCTGAGTTGATTTTAAATATAGCTCCAATTTAAGAGGACATTCTAATGAATGGTGCAAGACTTCAAGTAATTCATGTCCTTAGAATTATGCACTTCTTTAATATGTGCAGTTGTTAAGCTTATCCAATTTTCACTGTAATTTGCATTTCTCCCATTTCCATAGCTTCAAAGTATTGAATTCTGCTATTCATTAAGATTTCTCAGCTATTTGTTTTAGTTAAGTACAGTTATTTAAAAGGCCTGTTCTTAGCCTTGAATACCTTTGGCAATGATGATGCCAGTGATGATTTTTACAAAGCTGAACTAAAATGTTCATGTTTACAGAATTTCCAAATTTGAATCACATAACGAACATTCAGAAAATCCAAGGTATTAAGCATTTTCACCTGGTATTTTAGTCACGATCTTATATTTATAGACCATTTTAGATTATACTTCATTTTTACTGGCTATGCTGTAATGTACAAGTACAGATGATTAATTATTCATAGTCAAAATATTCACATAAAATGATATCATGATTATAATTCAAGTGTTGAGCTGTTAAGACAACAGACAATCAAGCATATCTAAATTATGGGGCTTATGAGATCTCGAATCAGTCAAGTCATGGACCATGCAAGTTTGAATTCCAGCATACCAAACAAGTCAGAAGCAGTTCATAATCAAAACCAGGCATAGCTTAAGATCCAAGACAGAAATAGAGTCATAAAGCAAGAACACGTATATTGTTAATGTTGAAGAGAAACAGGTATCACGAAAAGGAAGTAAGGCCAGTTATTCACTTAAGAGTAAGATTAGGACGGGGCTGTATATGATTTGATGAAATAAATTTAAACATTAGACTATCTTCCAGGCTAATTATTCAAAGAGCCAGACATCCTCAAAAAATATAGAATAGTCTTATAACCACAATACTGTGTTGATCCAAAAAAAGTACCAAAAAGTTTCACTTCCTGCCTAGGTCATTGGCAGAAAGGAAAAGCATAAAAAAAAACCAAATACCGTATATACTCGAGTATAAGTCGAGTTTTTCAGCCCATTTTTTGTGCTGAAAAAACCGCCCTCGACTTATACTCGAGTCAGATTCCCCTCTGAAAAAAAAATGGTGTGGAGCTCCGAAGCTGGGCAGCCGCTTCCCTGCTTCCGTGTTTCCTTTGCAACTTTTAAGCATGGGAGGGGGAGGCTTTTCTGAGCTCTAGGCTGAAAAAGCAACGCCAGCTGAGGTCGCTCCACTCAGTTTCATTTCCTCAGCTCCAGCTGCTTTCAGTCCACTCGGGAGGAGGGGGAGGGGGAGGAGGAGGGGGAGGCTTTTCTGAGCTTTAGGCTGAAAAAGCAAGGGGAGCTGAGGTCGCTCCACTCAGTTTCATTTCCTCAGCTCCAGCTGCTTTCAGTCCACTCGGGAGGAGGGGGAGGGGGAGGGGGAGGTTTTTCTGAGCTTTAGGCTGAAAAAGCAACGGGAGCTGAGGTCGCTCCACTCAGTTTCATTTCCTCAGCTCCAGCTGCTTTCAGTCCACTCGGGAGGAGGGGGAGGAGGAGGGGGAGGCTTTTCTGAGCTTTAGGCTGAAAAAGCAACGGGAGCTGAGGTCGCTCCACTCAGTTTCATTTCCTCAGCTCCAGCTGCTTTCAGTCCACTCGGGAGGAGGGGGAGGGGGAGGAGGAGGGGGAGGCTTTTCTGAGCTTTAGGCTGAGAAAGCAATGCAAGTGGAGGTCGCTCCACTCAGTTTCATTTCCTCAGCTCCAGCTGCTTTCAGTCCACTCGGGAGGAGGGGGAGGAGGGGGGGGGAGAGAGAGAGAGATATATCATAAGAACGGCTCTTGGTTTTTTCTTGCAAGGGAGAGAGTGACTCCTGCCTACCACTGTCATCATCATCATCTTTTGCGTTAGTGAATCAATCAAACCTTTCATGATAGTGAGATCGTTTCCCAAATTTCCCTTAAATCAGGGAAGAAATCAGAAACAAACCTTTGGGCTGAGAATAAGCTTGTTCCTATGATGCCATTTTTGTTCACTTCAGTGTGAAAAGTGTGAAAAAACACACTTCTTTTTCTTCATCTTCTTGTTCCCTATTTACTGGTCTCTTTCAAAGAGGAAATTGTGAACATCAAACTTATTCTCAACTGTCCTAGTGAAAGTTTTTATTGGCATCTATTTTTATTTTTGAAATTTACCAGTAGCTGCTGCATTTCCCACCCTCGACTTATACTCGAGTCAATAAGTTTTCCCAGTTTTTTGTGGTAAAATTGGGTGCCTCGACTTATATTCGGGTCGACTTATACTCGAGTATATACGGTATATTCTAAAAGTGCAAGTTATATAAAGGAATAATAAAGAATTAAAAATATACATGGAATTAAAGTATAAAAATATAATTTGTATAGTTGTGAACTTAATGTTAAATCCCCTTCATCACTGGCACTCACATCCTCTGGAGACTGCTATCCTATAGTCTTTTTGCAAAAATCAGCAATTCTATAATTTTAAAATGGTTAACTCTAATTTAATTTTTAATTGTAATGTTCATTGTATATGTTTTTTCATTTATCAGGTATATTATATTGTACATTGCTCAGAGCCCCTCTTTGAGGAAGAGGGGTGGTTTAGAAATACAAGATGTAAATAAATATAAATAAATATGGACAATCTTTCATTGTCACCTTATATAGAGAGGCTCTGAAGAACTTTCTATTCACCAATTCTTCAATTTTTGCTGCAGTTGTCTGCATTTTTCATAGTAACATGGAGCTTGCCATGTCTCTCAAAGTCTCATAAGAATTACATTTTTGTGGGATAGACTGTAGCTTAATTTGGCTATTTAGCAACATCCAAATCGAGCAAGAAGCCCAAGGTGGACATATAAGTGTAGAAAAAGTCTAGCAAGAATTACCTGATTCTTAATATTTACTCAGGATGTAAGATTTTACTACAAGAAAACATGGTCATTGATCTTACTTGTATCTTGATGGTTAAGTCTGCAATAGATAACAAATTGTTTACAAGTTGTTAAATTTAAATCATAATTAAAGAACAGATGGTGAACAAATTTCAAAAAATAAAATGATTTTATACAGTAAAAAGATACTAAGAAGAAAGAACTGATAACATAGAACAAGAACAGGAACTGGCAAAGTTGAGAAGCTTTAGAACAAGCATAAAACAAGGACAGAAACTGGTATTAAATTGACAAACACAGCTACCTCAAGGAGGAGTAAAGAGAAGCCAAAGTTGAAACAAGCAAATGATCTTAGTTGTGTCTATCAGGAATTGGATCACTATGGAGGTTTCTAAGGCCAAGAGTTTCCAGCTATTCATCTAGATCCAGTTAGTAAGAAAGAAACAGCAAGAAAGAAAGAGGAAAAGAGAAAGAAAAGAGAAACAAAGAAAGAGCAAGAAAAAAACAGAGAGAGATAGAAAGAGAAGGAAGAGAGAAGAAAGAAAAGAAAAGGGAAAGAAAGAAAAAGGGAGAGAGAAAGGAAGAGAAAGGAAGAAAAGGGATAGACAAAGAAAGGGGGATGGAAGGAAGGGACAGAAAGAGAGAAAGAAAAAGAAAGAAAGAAAGAAAGAAAGAAAGAAAGAAAGAAAGAAAGAAAGAAAGAAAGAAAGAAAGAAAGAAAGAAAAAGAAAGAGAGAGAGAGAGAATGTGAATGAGATGTATGGATGGATAGATAAATACATGGAAGGAGGGAGGGAGGAAGAGAGAAAAAAAGGAGAGGAAGGAAGGACACAAACCCTGGCTTCAGAAGACCATCTAGAGCTGGCCTGCAAGGGATCTCAGAGGTTATCTAGTCCAACCCCCTGCTCCAGCAGGAGATCCTTACAGAATCATAAATAACAGGGTTAGAAGTGTGTGTGTGTGTGTGTGTTTCAGGTGGGTCTACTCACTTTAGAAGGAGAGGGTGAAGGAGGAAGGGAAGGGGCAGAAAGAGAGAGAGAAAGGGAGAGAGGGAGAGTGGAGAGAAAAAGAGAAAGAGAGGGAGGGAGGGAGAGAGAAAACAAAGGAGAGGAAGGAAGGACACAAACCCTGGCTTCAGAAGACTCTGAAGCAGCACAACAATCTAGGGCTGGCCTGCAAGGGATCTCAGAGGTCATCTAGTCCAACCCCCTGCTCCAGCACAAGATCCTTACAGAATCAAAGAATAGCAGGTTTAGAAGGGTGTCTGTCTGTCTGTCAAAATTCCAAAAACAGGTCAAGTAGTTCTGGGGAGATCAGTCATAAATTAGAACACTTGCTAAGCAACCGGCCATTAAGCGAGGACCACTTGTATTCCATCATAATCTGAAGAAAATTGCATTTAACAATTCAGTTTAAGGTGCTACACGCATTTCTTTACCTTTACTTTTCTCTCCAAAATGATTTAGAGTATTTAAAGCTTAATGCCTCTGAGAAGGCGAACAAGTCTGAAAATTAATCTTCCTGCCACAAGCACAAAGTGTATGATAACCTAACCCATGACCGTTTCAGTAAAATAATAAATTTTGCTCCACTATTTTTTACTGATTTTTCATTCAGATGTGAACATAATCTGATCAAAGAAATGTTAAATTAGTTCTGTCGTGCCTTTTCTGTCAGTTGGCTGTGAATTTATGAACAATAAATAACTTCTGAGAAGAGGAGACTTGAAGAACCTTCTGTAGCTCTGTTAATATAAATGAAGTCTGTTTAATCTGGCCATTTTGAATTCTGGGACATTTTAAGTAGAAATATTCCTTTAAGAAATGATAATGAATAGAACTAGTAATAACTAGTTTAGTGTGCTGTATGTGATTATCCATTGACAGATGGATTCATAGAGTCTATTATTCTGTTTCCAGAAGATAATCAACAGGAAAATGCTGGCATTTGTAAGCATAGCATAAAGTCATTGTCTTTTTTCTAGTTTTTGATTCTAAGCATTGGATTTTGATGAAGCCCAATATTTTAAATCTTACACTTCGATTATGATCTGACAGGTTTTGCCTAAACCTGTTCCTAATTCACAGGCCATATCTGATAATGAATGATAAGATTTAACAAATATAATTAATATCCTTTATGAAAGTCTTCAAAGTATCCCAGACCCAGTGATGTGTGCAATGCACAGCAGTCACTGATTACAAAGCTGTACCAAAATTAAAATGTTTAACAATTAAATAAAAAAATGCTATTGTTGTACAGAATAATGGCTAAGAGGCAGAGATTTCTGTGGCCTTTTGTTATCATAGTAAATAGGTTACAAAAATAATTAGTGCACAGATTATGAGAGGAACTACAATGTGGTAAGGGGATCCAGAACATAGTTCAGGAGAAGTTAATTCTGCTTGTGGTTAAATAAAATTATACAGAGGAAATATGAAGTCATATAAAAAGGAAAACTGAGAGTAAGGCATGAGAAGAAATGCTTTGTTCAAATAGTATTCCATTAAAATTTGTAGAAGTGAAGGAAATTAATCTAAAAAACAAATTGTCAAATTACAAAAGAAACATGAATTCCCAGTGATTTTTTACAGTCTCTTTAAATTTATAGAATCATATTGCATAAGAGAATACTTTTAAAAGAGGATACTTTAAAAGTCTCCTAAACTTGCAGTATACATGCAAATTAATATATGTTAATTATTTCTTGGCTTCATAAAATGAAGACAGAACAACTAAGTTTGTAGGTTATCATTAGCATAAATCTGGGATTTATATCTGAATGATTCCCAAGTGATCCAATTAAAACCCAGCATTTTTTGTTGAAACTCTTTCAGTGCTTAAAAGGAAAAACTCTTTATTTTTAGTTTGATAGCAAGAAAAAGTGTAGTTGCAGTTTCAACTAAAATAGATCACTGTGACTTTGCAATCAGGGCTAAGCAGGGTTGGCAGTACCTGGTCTACAAGAATGAAAGTAAAATAAAGCCAAATAAAATTGGCCTTCACAACAAACCCTATCAATGAAATTAGTTGTCAGTAATATCATCCAAAGTACATTACAAGAAGAAAAGGAATATGTGCCATAAAGAACAGAAAAGATAAATTCATGTTGGAATCTGGTAGCCTATAAATCTAAGAAATATATATAGCAAAAGTAAGTAATTAGGATAAGATGGCACAAAGGCAAATGTTGCTTTAGGCTTTTTAATTAAAATTAAAATTGTCATGCAAATTTGTAGACATTAGTTCCACTTGAAGTGAATGAAATTTGTTCCCAACTGTAGCATCAGATTTGTACCTTCATGCAGAAATGGAAGATCGCATAACATCTGCCCTTTGGGTATCTCCTAGATTTGAATTCATTTCAGCACAGCTAATCAATTCAACTAGAATTTGGAAAGTTAAATTTTCAGCCAATCTCAGTTCTTGGTGGCTTTACAGACATGTGTATGTCATTTCTTGGCAGGAATAGGGAAGGAGGTTGTCATTGCCATCTTTCAGTTTTGTTTTCCTTTGGTTTTTTTGGTTTTTTTGTGATTTGTGAATGGCACTAATACTCCCAGCCCTGCTTATCTCCTGAGGTTGGACCAAGTCAACCAGCCACTTGCTGAGATTTAATTGGCATAATGCCAGGGGGAAAAAGTTAAATAAAAGAATAGGTATATTCTGTGAGAAGATATTTGTTCAGGATAACATTTATGTTTTAAAACAATTGTAAAAATGGTCAAAAATATTTGTGAGAAAGGTTCCCCATCATTATTTTGAGCGTAGGCTTCTGCCAGGTTTATTAATCTGTTTAGATTTGCTCCAACTCCTGGTTTTTCAGCAGAAGATTCAGAGATCCTGGGAGTCTTCCAGAAAATGGTGTGCTGAGCAGTTGGATGATTTTTTTTCTCCTGCTGACAAACAGCTGATTTTGCTATCAAATCTGGTTCTTTGGGAATGACCAAAGATAACTTTCAGAAGACCATGTACTTATCTGGGAAGAGTAATGTAGACAGTTGCAATTCTCGGTCAGAGTAGATGGAGGGTTGGTCTCCATCTTTTCCTATCAGCATTTGTTTCTTAGGCATATTTCGGTTTTAAACAGCACGCTTTGATATATTTTTTCTTTTTACTTACATCTTTAATTAATCATCAGGTATAATGCTAATTTATTTTATATTCCCTTTCTAGATTATGAACTTTTTACCTGTTTTATTGCTTTCTTTAGAATTATGAAACACATGCCACACAGAAGCAAAAACATTGCAAAGACTTTGTCCTTGGTAGTGAAAGTGATATTTGATTTGATTTATGTTTACCACTGCAAGAATATTACTAGTTTTTAAAAGAATTTTATTTTATTTTCATTTCTGATGTTTTTTTCTTTTTCTCTCTGAAGAGATGAGAATTTTGTTATAGAACATCTACTTCTTTTGCCCTTGAGAGGAATTGCCTATGTTTTGTTGTGAAAGCCTGGCTATAAAAGAAATTTGGATTATATTAAAAATTGAAACAACAATAAAGCCAGATCAATTTAATGCCTTCTTGGAAGCCTTTGAAAAAGATGTTTTTCAACTTACAACCTCTGAATGAAAATTTACATGAAAAATTTGTTGATTTAACAACAGACATAAATTAACCAAAGGATGATATTTAGATGCAAGTAATAAGAGCTGTTAGATTTGCAGTTGGGTGGATTGAAAGTCAATTTGCTGCTGACAGAACTGAAAGAGAAGGATTTTTATTTTTTAGAGAATTGTGGGCTTATTGAAGAAGGCTGAAAGGGACATGGGTTTTAAAAGGCTTAGAGATGGCAATATAGATCAGTGATGAACTGGACTGTCTTAAGAAAACTAATAAAGATTGTAGAATAGGCTTACTATATTCAATCAGAAGACAACTGTTATTCTGTAATTCAATTTGTGCAAAAACCTTCTAACAACAAATGCTGCAGAGATATTCACAACAGAGATCTATGACTTTGGGGGATGAGATGCAATGGTTTAGGAAGATACCAGTTATAATTTCAAGGGAAAATGTTATTATTAAGAATCAAGATATTGAATCCTAGACTGATCAGAGATGAGGATTGCAATGGTTTATTGGTAAACTAAAAGCCATTGTGGACTTTCTGTGTGTGAATTAAAATAATACACTGTTAACAGAGGGGTGTGAAGTTTAGTTTTATTGTGAGCTTCACCTATTAACTTTTCTTTTACAATAAATGGATGGTAGATCAAATAGCTGGGTAAATAGAGCTGCAGAAGTTTATAAATTGTAGATCTGTTTTGCAAGGGGTGAAACTATTATTGTTAAAAGACATTAATTAGTATTCAACTAGGGAAGACGATGTATGTGTATGTTTACTTTTCCTATGCACATTTTTGTCTTGTTTGGTTTTTGCTTTGTTTCCCCTTTTTGATGATGTTTGTATTTTAACTTTGGAAATAAAAGAAAAAAAATTCAGAGATCCTTATGTGCAAACATACATCTGATCTGGGAATATAATAATCTGTGGGTGGATTTTATTCTAATAATGGAATGAGAAATAAAACAAGACATTTGTGAACTCTTCTTTTAAAACCCATAACATAATTAAACCAAAACTACTGTCCTTCTGCAATCCAATTAAGACAATACAGCAAATCACAAAATTGTCACCATACAAATTGAAATAGAGATTTCCTAGGTACTAGAAATCACTACATTTGACATTCCCTGTCCACATTCAATCTATATTTTCACAGCAAAGTTTTAGCAGTCAATAATGCCATATCTTAATGCTATTTCCATAGGAATAGCACATTCCTACCAGGCTATTTTCAGAAATGTGTCTTGATTTGTGAATTGATAAAAAAAAATGAAAAATTGATCAAAGCAGTGGGTAAATTGCCTTACATGATTCATCAGGGGAACAATAAAACAATTACCCTTTTAAACTCTTGAAGCATAATGGTATTTTTTCACCCTAGGGAATAACTAATGTTAGTAATGTGTTCTGTAAGAGCATGATCCAGATGACACTAAGCACTCCAAAGTCTCATTTATTTTAACAAGAGAGCCAGTAAAAATATGCTGGTATCGATGGGATTTTAATAGATGGTTAATTTAAGGTGGGTCATACCCTGAATGTGTCCTTTTACATATTGCTCTTTATAATGTTCAGCTTCCTAATTCTTATAAATCAAAGCCTAATTAATTTTTCTACTGGTATTCATACAATGTTACTACAATCTTCCCCAAACTATGAATCCTAAAAGGTTCAAAGGACAGAGTGCATACCAAGTTTAGTTTCCTTTGAAGTAAATCACTGGAGATTTATTGTATTATATAATGTTGTGCATAATGGTCAGCAGAAAGTCAAAATCCACTCATCACAGGATGCATTTCTAGAGAGAGAACATTATGATTGCAAACTTCTTTTGACTTACAGTGCACAAACTGAGCTTGGCATCATATTCTAAAACTATCATCTAAACTATATTTTATCTGACATTTCTTTAACAAAGGATGCTTTTTTGGCCTAAGAATCATTTACAGCCATTTTAGTTATATTAAATTCTTTTTCAAACCCTTCCTGGACTCACAACACTATTATAGTTCGTGAACACCCTAGGATTATTCCACATAATATTGGATATGAATATATACAGCACTATATGATAAAGTGAATTTCTCTTCTCCCAACCCATTGCTAAAATCTAGAATATTTATATTATTATTACCCTGAAGATAAAAATTCTATAGTACATTTTGAAAAAGGTTCCAGTTATTTCATAGTCCTATACAGGGAACATATTTGGGAAGTCTCATACATGCTTCATATACTCAGGATTTGTGAATATTTATCAGACAGATCCTTGGACAATCCTTTTGCCTCACAAAGTGAAGTAAAAAAACATAATCAAAAGGTAAAAGCTTAGAAACAAAAGCCACTTAAATACCTTAAACCATTTTTGTTCTTTCTTCCAGTATTCTGATAAAATGTATAGTAAAATATGCTGGGCATTCAGTATTATTTACTAAGATTCCTCATATGTTTATTTGCTCTATTTTAAGGCTTCTCACTTTTTATAGTTACTTCTCACAATGTCAGCACAGTGATAGTTTATGTATAAAATATCTTCAATCCTGTATTATATAAAAAATCAATTTTTTCCAAAGGTTCATGGAAAACTAACTTGTGTATCTAAACATAGTAACAATACAATCAAAATATTCTAAATTCTTTATCCCTAAGTATGAAAAAGGAGGAACAAAGCATTGTAAGGTTTGACATTTGAAAAGTAAAACCTAGAAGAAAAATTAAAACATCAGAGAGCATTGAGTAAGAGAAACCACAACTCTCTAGGCAGGAAATTCCAGTCCGGGTTCAGACTGTGAAAAAGCCAAATATACTTTTATTGCTCTGTGTTCATATATGACTACCAGTGCCTGGGATTGGTATAGTGATGTACAAATGACTTGGGATAAAATATCCTTTTTTCTGCTATTCTCTGCAATAAACTAGTGGCTACTAGGATATGGGCTCTGGCAATGTGAATGGGCTCTGGAAACTGCAGCCTGCTCTGTGTCCTCACTTCATGTTCATGTAAACAAATTATGATCTCAGAAAGCCTGATAATTTTTCATGACTGTTACAAGGTGGATTCTCAATGTACAAGCTACAGTTCTCAACAAGATTATAAAAGTGTATCGGGACAATTATAACAATTGAATATGGTTTATGCTGGGGAAAACTGAGAGGTATTTTGAATAATTTTCTTCAGTACAAAGGTCACAATCATGCTGTCTAGTTAAAATTGCACAAATAAATTAGAATGTGGGTGCCTTTTTTCTTCTAGCTCCACAGTTTTTCACTGCAGTGAGAACTATAGATCAGATTTTTATAGGAAGGGAATCCCGAAACATGGGAAGGTGATTAAAAATGCCTCCTGACTTCTCCTCAGATGACAATTTTGTATAGATGGGACCTGGAGGGAGTAGCTTCTCTTGAATCTGACACAACAGACTGAGAAGCCAGCCTCTTGGATAAACCAGTCTAGAACCCTGTAGGGTCTTAAAGATGACATATAGCACCTTGAATTGCATCAGGAAACCAACTACCAATCAATGTAGCTCTTGAATCAATGGGGTTATCTGAGTATCTAGATACATCTTTCACTGTCTAGTTCACCTCATTTTGGACCAGTTTTTGAATGTTTTCCAAAGACAACATCATACACAGCCCATTAACCAACTCAAGTAAGAGGTGTCAATTCATGCATGATGATGAGCAGGTCCTTTAAATTCAGCAACTGCCTCAGGCATAACTCAACAAAACCTCTCCTGGACACAGCTGCCATCTGTTTTATTGACCAGTTGTTGTGAAGAGGACACTATGGTGTAATCAGATCTTAGTGATGCTTATTCCAGTGGTGATCAAGGTCTTGATCAAACTGCCCACCAGATTCTCAGGACACTTCTCAAGCATCCTCTGAAAGCCCAAAGGATCCATAGGCACCTGAGGCAAATAGATTTTGTTATGTCCGGCGTGGCAAGGAGACCAGGACTCAGTGACTTGGTTCAGCTCATTTATTGGTCCCGAGAATGGCTCGGGTTCCGGGGGAAAAATTGCGGCTTTTTATTCCCAAGCCACAGCGGCCGCGGCCAATGGCACCACTTTGAATCTCCCGCGATTAGTTTCCACCAATCGTGGGAGATCCACAGCGGGCCAATCAGAGCGGCTCGCTCGACCAATTGGATCCCTGCGCGCTTTGACCAATCACAGTGCGGCGTTTACAAGAATGTAAATGACCGTACAGAACACCCCTCTTGGTTCGGTCCTACGTGACGTAGTCCCGTAAGTAGGCGGGGCTCCATACTTGCCTACTGGACCTGCGCAGGTCAGTTGTTGTTTGCCTCCCAGCCGGTTCGGTCGGGTTCTCTGTTGCTCATGGCCTCATCAATGGAACTGCCTGGAAGGTGTCACCGGGCCTCTTGTCGCAGCTCCCTCCCGGTCTACCCGGGCTGGTTGAGCTGCGGTTTCCGCTGGTCCCACCTAGTCTTTCTGGGCTGGTTGAGCTGGCCTGGCTGCTTCTTCCTGGTGAGGCTTTGAGCTGGCTGTCAGTCGGTAAGTGTTGCTGGTTTCTTTCTATTGGGTTCTGGTTCCCGGGGTATTCCCTCCCTTCTTGGCTTGTATTAGGGGGATTGTCTGTGTTTGGTTGCATGTCAGTTGTGTTTCCTGTGATTGTTCTCGATCTTAGTTGATCGATGTGGCGTTTCCAGGCTCATCCATCGGTTGTTTGCAGCCGGTACGAGCGGGGGCCTGTCAGTTGGGTTATGGTTGCTGGTACCCACAGTGGGTTTCCGGTTAGGTTCTTTGCGTAGAAGGCGTTGCCTGGTGCAAAGGACCGGTGCTTGCAAGAGGAGTTGGGGGGTTTCTCCAGGTTGTATGTAGGGTGCGGCCTGTCTAGTGGGGACCTTATTTTCCTCCCCATTAGTAGCTCTGCCGGGCTTTTGTTCGTTGTTGTGTTCGGGGTTATATGTTGTATGAAGAGCATTTTATTTATTTTTTCTTGGATTTCCCCGTGTTCGATTTTTTTGGATGGTTTTTTTTTGTAAATTGAACCATCCGTTCTACCCTTCCGTTCGCCACTGGATGTGCCGGAGCTGTCAATGCGTGTCGTATGCCCCGTTCTGCTTCAAATTCTAGCGAGGTGAATTGGGGCCCGTTGTCCGACACGATGACGTCTGGGAGGCCGTGGGTTGCGAATAGCTTGCTAAGTTCCTTGGTCACGGCCTCCGTGGTGGTGGTTTTCATGTTGCTTACCTCCAACCAGTTGGAGTAAGCATCTACCATTACAAGGAATGTATGTCCCTTAGTGGGCCCGGCAAAATCTATGTGGATCCTGGACCATGGTCCCCTGAGGGTTTCCCATTCCAGGATCGGTGCCGCGGGAGGGCTCGGTCTGGTTTCTTGGCAGCGTTCACATCTTGCCACCCAGGCCTCGATTTGCTTGTCCATCCCTGGCCACCAAGCGTAACTTCTGGCCAGGGCTTTCGTTCTAACTATGCCCAGGTGCCCCTCATGTAACAACCCCAATACCTTCCCTTGTAGTTTTTCCGGAATAACAACCCTATCCCCCCACAGTACATACCCTTTTTGTAGCGAGAGTTCTGTTTGCCGGTTCCGGAATGTCTTGAATGCTTCGTCGTCGTCTTTTTCCGGCCACCCTTTCTCTACCCAATGTAACACCCGCGCCAGACGTTTGTCTTTATTAGTTTCTCAGGCAATGTCTGACGCGGTTATGGGTAGATCGGGCAGAGTCTCTATGCTGAGGGTGCTCGTCGTGGGTGCTGGGTCAGTATCTAGGTCGGGTAACGGCGAGCGGCTCAAGGTGTCTGCGTGGGTGATAGTCTTACCGGGTCAGTGTGTGAGCCGGTAGCTGTAGGCGGCAAGGAATTCAGACCACCTTGTCATTCTGGGAGATAGGATGTTCAGGGTGGCCCGGTTCCCTGCCAGGATGCCCAGCAGCTGCTTGTGGTCTGTGATAATGGTGAACGTGCGGCCGTAGAGGTACTCGTAGAACCTCTTCACTGCTGTGACAATGGCCAGGGCCTCCTTGTCCAGCTGGCTATAGTTCCTCTCTGGTTTGATGAATGTCCTCGAGAAGAAAGCAATGGGTGCTTCTCTTCCATCCGGGAGTGTGTGACTGAGGACGGCGCCGACACCGATGGGTGAGGCGTCGCATGTGACAGCAAGTGGTAGGGTCTCATTGTATTGGATGAGGACGGCATCCGAGGTGAGCAGGTCCTTGGTTTTCCTGAAGGCGGCTTCCTCGCATTTCCCCCAAGTCCAGGTGGCCGCCTTGTCCAAAAGCCTATGCAAAGGCTCCGCCGCAGTCGCCTTTTGGGACAGGAAAACATTGTAAAAATTAAGCAGTCCCAGAAATGCCTGCAGTTCCATTTTATTCCTGGGTGTGGGGGCCTCCATAATGGCTCTGATTTTGTTTGCGGTTGGGTGGATGCTGTGCCAGTCTAGGAGGTACCCCAGGAACTGTGCCCGCAGTGTGTCAGGAAGACAGCTCTTTTCTTCGGCCCGGCGGCATCCTTCATGTTGCTACATTCGAGGAACATGAGGAATCTGTCTGTGTATGATTCCCAGTCCTCGATAGCGAGATTGAAGGGCGCGGGCAGTGCAATGCTGGCCATCTCGTCGGTCTCGCTTCCTCCGGACACGTGTTGGTGGGGAATTAGCCTTGGAATCCCACCTTCATCGCCAGTGTTATGTCTGGCGCAGCAAGGAGACCAGGATTCAGTGACTTGGTTCAGCTCATTTATTGGTCCCAAAAACAGCTCGGGTTCCAGGGGAAAAACTGTGGCTTTTTATTCCCAAGCCGCGGCAGCCGCGGCCAATGGCACCGCTTTGAATCTCCTGCGATTAGTTTCCACCAATCGCGGGAGATCCGCAGCGGGCCAATCAGAGCAGCTCGCTCAACCAATCGGATCCCTGCGTGCTTTGATCAATCACAGCGCGGCGTTTACAAGAATGTAAATGACCATACAGAACAGATTTAATAGGATCTTCCACACTATGGAAGGGAGTCATCATTAATAACAATCTGGGAGTAATTTGTCCACATCTGATTAAGCTCCCACAGATCATTCTGTTTCTGCCTCAAGACAAAAAACAGATTTAATATTTGACTTTTCATAAGTTGAGTCAAGTTTATTAAAGAATAAAAAAAAAATTAAAAACCAATAAAAATGAAAAGTAATACCCCACCCCCCACCCCCATTCACACACATCAAATAGTTTTTGGCTTGCAAAGCCCGCAGAAGCCTCCTTTGGGAAGCCGAAAAAGGTCTCAAACCGGTCGAAAATCAGCTGTGAGGTACACGCATGCCCAGTGAGGTAAGTTTGCCTGCAGCTCACGTGCCAGCACAAATGGCTCAGTGTGCCACCTTAGATTTGTTCAGCAATACTCATGTTTTGGCTAGATGTCTTCAACAAGCTCAAAGTGAGAGGGCTGTTTAGAAGTTACAGTTAGCTGAAATTATTGAGGAAAATATCTCTGACTACAATGCTATTTTCTGTAGTACGTTTTGTTACCCTTCTGAACCTTGTTCAAAGTGTTGGTTGAAGAGCTATATATTATGGCTACAGGGTATAGGCTTAATTTTGCACAACTCTGAAACTTTCTCTGGATGGGCTACTCCCATGATGGCAAACCTATGGCAAAATCATGTCTTCAGGCCTTACGAAAAAATTTCAAAGTCAAGACCAGTCTAATTTTTGAAGTGATTATATTCCAAAGGGAGGGAGCCACCCCAGAGAAGGCCCTCCTGCTGGGCTCCAGCTAATATATGTCCTTAGGAGACAGGACCTGCAACATTGCTTGCCTTTCCGCTCTAGTGGGCCAGGTGAATGTGAGCAGCAAGAGAGGGGCCTCTCAGATAACCTGATCCCAAGCCATGAAGGGCTTTAAACTCTTGAACTAACACCTTGAATTGCACCCAGAAGCAACCAACCGCTGAGGTGTGCACAAAGCCATGTGGGCTGCTGCATTTTGAACCAACTGGAGCTTCCAGATACTTTTCAAGGGCAGCCCCACGTAGAGCGCATTGCAATAGTCAAAATGGGAGGTGACTAGGGCATGAGTGACTATAGGGATTGCTGGTCCTGTAAAGGGCATAACTGGTGCAAAACCTCCAGGCCAAGACTGCCACCTGCTCTTGGAATTAATTGTAATACATGGCTGTGAAAGATGGACCATCAGAAAGACTAGGGAAAGGAAATGGATGTATTCAAATTCTGAAGTGTTGGAGAAAATGGTTGAGAACAGATAATTCAGTACTAGATTATGTAAAAGCAAGCTATTCACTGGAAACACTAATAGTAAGACTAAACCTTAAATGTTTTGCAAAATCACAAGTCATTATAAAAGTCCTGATGTGAGAAAAATTAAAGTCAATTTTAAAAAGACCCACAGAATGCAAGATAGCTAGATATAATTACTGATGACACAAGCAGGGACTTACAAAAATTCAGAGAAGATACCGAGCAACAATCCAGATGAAATGATATCCATCAGGTTGCAAAAAGTCAGACATGACTGAACAATGAACGACAATAACAGATAAGTGCTATGCATAGATATTACAAATTAGAACAACTAAAATTAATTTTCCTTTCTGGAATCTATGATATATAAATGATGAACTTCACATTGTCCATATCGTTGGCAACAACAGATAAGAAGTGGCATTTTGATATTTCAAGCAGAAATGGCCACACAGTTGCATACATATAGACCCACCACATGTCATTCATGTATATATCATGCACATATAATAGTTTGCTCATTTATGGCTTGAACCATATGTGCATTGTGGTGGGAAATAGCTCTAAACTATTAGAAGATTGGATGTGGATAAATGATCCCATTTCCCCCAAACATTTGTTCTTCATCTTCCCCAGGGTGGAATTTATTGCAGTGTAATTTAATCTAGCATTTCCAACATCATTAGCTAACACATTTTACATTGATTCTTTCAGAATATCAAGTCCTGATGGACAGTTTACATTTTCCAACAGTTTGTTGTCTGTTGAACCTTAGAAATAAAATATAGCCAAATTAAAACTTGAATATTGCATGCTACGATTTGGTTTATATCCTTGCATTACAAAAATGAGCAAAAGTAAATGATGATTGTACTGAACTGTTTATGATTTAATAAACCTTTGGCAAATGTATGCCAATTCCTGATTTCTCTATATAGATATTCGCCTTGCTAATGGGTCCAGTTCATTTATCCTTTACTTTGAACATCTGGCTATACTTTCTGTAGGTACAATATCAGATGTATATTAATTGATATTACCCACATTCTCATGATGAAACTAAAATGATCTTAGTAACATATTTTCAGTACTGAGATTACAAGTAATAGTGATATACTTGTTTGCTTTATAAACTGATTGGTTTTATAAAAAAAAGATAAAGAGTTTTTCAGAATTTGTAGCTCAAGGTTAAACTGTGGGGTCCTTGGTGCTCTCTGAGCATGGTTGTTTTCATGCAGACGTTTCATTACCAAACTTGGTAACATTATCAGTGTGCATCACTGTTTTTCTCAAATAACATAAGATTGATCACAAAAATGGCAGCTTGTTTGCTGCCACTGCATAAAAATCTACATTCCCCTGTGAGGGGGATTCTAAATTTGATAAATAGTCAATATGATAAAATATAATGGGCATGGGTTTCAGAACAAAAGATTTCAGCTGAACATTAGGAATTATGGTCTTTCCTCTCTGTAGATTGTTAGGCAGAAGCTGATCTCTGGGAGATATTTTAGCTCTGAAATTTCTTCCTTGCTGAGGAGGATTCTCCAAGGCTGTTTCCAATTCCGTGATGTATGTAATGAGCTAACTGATCTGAAGTCCACATAAAACATACAAATGGCTGTTGTATAAAACACTTGAATAGCTTTGTCAGTGTTTTGTAGTCTCGCACAGCAAAATGAACAATGCTGAATAGTAAAAGAAACAAGAGACAATACCTATATACAACCTGACCCACTGTGTTCCCGTCAACGCTATACAATACAATACAATACAATACTTACCATTAACACTATTACTCCTGTAGTGAATATATCAGTCCAAACAATAACATCAGGAATGTTGTGATGACATCACAGAACATCAGGATCCTATTCCATGAAAGTCAGTAAACATTGCAATCAGTAGTTGTCTGTTCTTCCCCTGTGTTAAAAAGCTAATACAATACTGAATTATATAAACAGAGGTGTAGACTCAATATCACATGAAGTATTAGTACCACTTTATAAAACCTTAGTAAGACCACACCTGGAATGCTGCAAACAATTTTGGTCACCACACTACAAAAAAGATGTTGCGTCTTTGGAAAAAAATCAGAGAAGAGCAACTAAGATGATCAAAGGCCTGAAGACTAAGACATATGAAGAATGGCTGCAGGATTTGGGTTTGGCTAGTCTAAAAAAAAGAACTAGGATTATCATAACAGCAGTATTCCAATATTTGAGGGGTTACCACAAAGAAGAGGGGTCAAATTATTCTGCAAAGCACCAGAGGGCAGGACAAAATACAATGGTTGGAAACTAATCAAAGAGAGAAGCAACCTAGAACTAAGGAGAAATTTCCTAACAGTGAAAACAATTAACCAGTGGAACAGCTTGCCTCTTGGGTGCTTCATCACTGTGGGTTTTTAAGAAAAGAGTGTCTGAAATGGTATATGATCTCCTGCTTCAGCAGGGGGCTGGACTAGAAGACCTTCGTGGTCCTTTCTAGCTCTATTCTACCATAAATTTCCCAAGAGAAAAGCTTATCCTCCACTGGAATGAAGTCTGTCCACCAAGCAAATGCATGCAATGCATCAAATCCATTTTACCATCTGTGTGAAAGGAATAATTTTTGCAAATGTTTACTTTCCTACTTGGTTGTTAGCTATAGGTAGCTCTTGCTATTTAAAATGTTCCTTTGTCCTAAGCACTAAACTTTATCCCAGTTTCTGGATAAACTATGTAGAAAAATGGTTGTGTAAATACCTGGTTAGAGTGATATCATCTATTTTAATATATGAGTGCTGACCCTTAACTGAAACCTGCTGCTGTACAGGAAGTTTTCACTTTTTGATAACAATTGGAACTGGCAACTTTATCACTAAGTTACATGGCTGTAAAATGAAATATCCATGACCGCACCTGACTTACATCAGTTCTTCCTTTGGTCATTAATCATGATGGGTCATTAAATGCAGTTTCATGTGACTGTGACTTGCAACTTCTTGCTGGCTTCTCCATTGACTTTGCTTCAGAAGCATGCTGTGAAGGTCCCAAATGGCAATCACATGACAGTGGGATGCTGCGACCATCATAAACGCATACTGATTGCAAGTGCTCCACTGTGATCATGAGGATGCTGCAATGGCTGTAATATTGTGGGACCATCATAAATATCCTTTTTCAGCACAGTCATAACTTCAAACAGTCATTAAAGAATAGTCAGTAAGCAAGAGCTACCTATATTACAATTTATCCAGAAAGTCATCTAAAGTATTGGAATAAGGCAGTAATGGGCAATTGTTTGATAGCTGGAAGACATGTTTTGTCATGAGAGGAATATGCCAAGTGGCCAAGATTATCTTAGACATGTGTGAGGTAATTTTTTTCCTGGATTTGTGGGAACAGTACCTCCCCCACCCAAACAATGGGGCTACATTGCAGCATTTGTGTTTTTTTGTTTCAAAAGTGTAAAAATATACACTTCTGAGTTTGGGGCTTGCATAACCTATTCCTGGAATGGAGGTGGAATGTGGAAGACTTGCAACAGACATCAGACTTTACCAGTGAAAATATACTGTATTACTATTTAACACTTAATACTTTTATTGGTATGCAGAGACTTAGTCCATTTTATTAGTCAGATTTCAGTAATTAAAAGAGAACACAATCAAAATACTTAAAGCCATAGCAAACACAGTTCATGGCATGGAAGAAATATAATATGCACTTTGTGAAATGGAAGATTTTTCTGTCTAAAGGATGTCAGAATGTCAAGTAAGACTGCCTGGAGAGAGCTGCATTTTCGCAAGCAAATCAACACAACCAAAGAAACTTTCAATTATCTTGCTGATAATTCAGATGTTAGATGAGAAGAGTTTCGTATCAGAACAGTTGACTGAGTTAACAGGTATACTCTGCTCTGATTTTGTTTTAAATGAAAGCATAACTGAAATACACAGTTGCTGTAATGATGTTGCCTAGTTTTGATAATCAAACTTGGTGATGCAGCACTGATGATGTTACCTAGTTTGGGTAATGAAAGGTTTGCAAGAAAACATCCAAGATGAGAGAGCACCAAGAACCCCACAGTCCTCCTCTTCCTCCTCCTCCTCTCCAAACATCCCATTCTCTTCTAGCACTGATGATGTCACCTAGTTGGATAATCAAATATCTCCAAGAAAACAACAAAGCTCAAAGAGCACAGCATTCAACCCTGAGCTACAAATATTATTTTTTATATTTACAGGGTAGTCTAAGGCAAGAATGTGACTGTCCAGTTTCTTGATACAGAATCAGCCTTAATACAGAACCAGTCTTTAAGAAGAGATTGGAGAGCCACTTGCCTGAAATGATATGTGATCTCCTGCTTGAGCAGGGAGGGTTGGACTAGAAGACCCCCAAGGTCCCTTACAGTTCGATTCTGATTCTGAGCTGGTCCCTGTATGTTCCCACCATTTAATCTCCTTTAAATTTTATCAGGAGAGAAGTCCTCTCTGTGGCTTTTTCTGATCAGGAAGCAGGGACTGCCAAGGAGGCTGTAAAGAAAGGAAGGATCATAATAATCTATAACCAAGAAACAATCCCAGCATCCACCACTCTCCTGCGACACTAAGCAACCAAATTAGTCTGTAGCAATATATGTGAACATTAACTTAACTTCTAAAAAACGCTCTAAAGAAGCTAAGCAAAGAAATGCATTTAGGAACAAATACCAAGAATTCTGTGTCACAAATATATCTAATGCACCTTGGAGAGTAAAGGGGTATGGAATAGCCCATCCAGAGAAAGTTTCAGAGTTGTGCAAAATTAAGCCTATACCCTGCAGCCATAATATACAGCACTTCAACCAACACTTTGAACAAGATTCAGAAGGGTAACAAAAGGCACCACAGAAAATAGCATTTAAGTCAGAGACATTTTCTTCAATAATCTCAGCTAACTATAACTTCTAAACAGCCCTCTCACTTTGAGTTTGTTGAAGACATCTAGCCAAAGCATAAGTATTGCTGGACAAATCTAAATTTTGCATTATATCTTATGTTCCAGGAGACCAGAGATATCTGCAGATGGGGGCAGGATATAAACAAAGAAACAAAAAGTCAAGACGATGGTGACGACCAGATGATTAAAACACCATCCCTTTTTTGTGAGTCATGTGGGCAGAGCATATCAAAAGAAATAAGCTTTAATTGAAACAGTTGCTGTTTTGCCTGCCTTCACCTGCAAATACACCTGTAGAAACAGACTTCTGTAGGATCCAAACTGAAATTAGAGCTTGTTTCTTTATAACACTGTCACAGAACGTATACAGTATATTAAACCAGCCTCTCCTTGCTTTAATATGTATTTTCCCTGTTCACCCAAATTTTGATTATATTTCATTATTGTTTAATAAATGCAATAATTGTTTCAAAGACTCTGAATATCTTATGAATTAACAGTAATAAAACATAACATTTCATGGACTAAAGCCATTTTATCACATGCATCTGGCCAATTTTTCTGCTTTAAAAGTGAGGATGGGTTTTAGGAGATTCTTGAGGAGAAGCAAAGAAATTTCTTACATGGGAGGAACTTATAATAGAAGCAAGGAATTCTTTCTTTCTTTCTTTCTTTATTCTCTCTCTCTCTCTCTCCTTCACTCCTTCTCTCCCCCCTCTCTCTTCCTCCCCCTCTCTCTCTCCCCTCTCTCTGTATCTGTCATATCATCAAGCCACAGAGCTGATGTGCCTCAATGGGAATGATGCCTTAAGTAGGAACAATATTTTTATTTTATTTTACTTATTGAAAATAGTGCAGAGTGTCAGTGAAATGAGGTTAGAAATTACAGTGAATGCTTGAGCAGGCTAACTAGCCTAACCAAGTCATAAGCAGAAAATATCATTGCCCAAGTAGCTATATTAGATCACCAGTTAGGATATTACTTCTTTTAGCTGCTTAACATAGCTAGTCCTTTAGAAATTATTAGTTTAACTTTCACTGTTTCTTTGCAGGATTCAAGCCAGAAAGTAGAAAGTAGCTTACTTTGTCTCATTGTTTCTAACATAAAACATACACTTACAAATACTTTTGCGACATTTATTCATACAGCTTAAATCAACAAAATATATATTACAAATATATTATTATATAATACAGTACAGCATGCATACTTTTTAAAAAAACCTTCCTGTTAGAGAAGCCTTCTAAAGTTTGAAAAGCCAGGTTCATTATTAGCAGTTTTGTAACCCACAAATTAACTTATTCTAACTATCCAGATATAACCATATATTCCATTATGTTCATGGCAGATGCTTGCAGTCTAAAATAATATCATCAAATCTGCACTACTCCTCTGATTGAACTGCTGTTAAAGAATATCACATGGAATTATTAGCAAAGATTCCAGTAGCCTAAACTCTGTTATAAAAGGTAACACTGTCTACAGTCAGGTAAATGAAACTAAGCTTTTGAGGGAAAATAAGGATTAAAAAAGAGTTGGGAGACTGGGAACAATTTGCATTTAACCATGTGGTTGCTTTGTAATTGGGCATTTATTTTATTGATTAGCTCTCCTCTGAGAGAATAGAACTGTTTTATATTTTTGCAAGCCAATTTATAAGCATGTATTTCCACCTTTCTCATGTCTTTAAAATTACATGTTAGTGATATTTGTGAATTTTTGCCATATTTGATTTCCTCTGTGGGAAACAAGATTGTACATTTTAGTTTGGCACATGTTTGTCAGTTGATTGCTGTCTTGTCCTCCAAACCATAGAATATTATAGAAGAATAGTTTTTTGTTCTGCAGAATTTTAAAAAGAGTTCTCAGACTGGCAGTCTTTGACGGGAAAAATAATTACATATTTAGTGGCTGTGCAGAAATGATGAAAGAACCACAATTAGAAGATCCAATTACTTGTCCCAAGTCACAATCACCCTCAAATAATTGTGGAATAGTTGTTTCTATTTCTTTAAGATTCTAATATCACAGATAAGCAGTTCCAAACATCAGTCATGTCTTAAACATCTGTCCTTGAATCAGTGTTTAAGGCAATGTTTTATATATTTCTACTAATTATATAATTCTTTTTGCATCAAAACTGAAGACACACTTGACTTTCACAATTAGGGGATGTTGCAAGAGGCAGCATGCAACATCTCCTACTAGTTTGTGTATGATGTGATTTAGAAGATATCAGATATACTAGAAATATCTGACCTAAAATGTTTAGTGGGAGGAAGATACATAAGACTTTAACAAAAAAAAATCATGGTTTATTATTGTCTGTAATATCGTAATAACTTATAACAAGATTATTGTTATAAAACTACCTTATTCATTGAAAAGTGAAACTGTCAGTGTTCCTATATTAAGTATAGTATGTGTAGAGGAAACAAGATTGAGAAAAGAGAGGGCAATTTTGAGGAAGTATGTAGTAAGAACTTACCAGAGACAATGAAATGTTTGTGAACAGCCTTTTCTAAAGGTGTACATAAAAGTGCCATTTCAGTAACTATTGAGAAGACGTCATCATTGGTTGTAGTGTTTGATATGGTAGAAACAAAAAAAGAAAGGAATGTCCTTTGTTACTGAATCCAATCCTAAAGAGAGGTAGTAACTAGAAAGAAAGGGATTTTTTTCAAATGCCAGAAGTTAATTGAAATCCCTGTTGGGATTAGGGTCTATAACATTAGGAACAGATTTCCATACTATATTCATACCAATTAAATGGTATCAAATGGCTAGTGTAATCTGCTGTCATTGGGGCAGGGGTGGGAGTTGAGGAGTGATATTTTTTTTATTTTTTTCCAGATTTTGTTCTATTGTACTTTATTAATTTATTTGATCTTTTTGTTAGTTTTATTGTTTTTTTATTTTTATTTTTTGTTTTAAATGTGGTTTTACATTGCCTCAAGTTGCCATGGACGAATAGGCGGCAATATAAATTAAATAAATAAATAAATTACACGAGACACAATATTTCCTATTTTACCTACATATGTGTTCCATACTACTCTTAACCTGCTATGAAATTAACCCATTTTTTCTGGAGTTTCATTCTTAGGGAAAACTAACAGGAGTTTAGGAGAAGTACAGAGGTAAGAGGAGATAAATGTTGTGTTCTGAAATATTGTGTGCTGAGCTAAGGGTTAAAAAGTATTTGTTGTTTGCAAGGGATATCCAAAAAACGTCTGATTGCCCAATTAGGGTGACTTGCCCAATGAGGGTGACTGAATTATTGCTTCTCACTGAATAGGCAGAGTTTGCATAGGAATATAGCTTATTAGTTTATTTATAATATAGTTTATATATATTGCATGGGAAGGCCGCCAAGTTTCAGGGAATATACTATTTGGACCAAATGAATAGGCATCGTACTTGGAATTTCATGGGTGTTGTGAATGAATAATATCAAACAAAGTTATCTTGAGTTTGAAGTCAAGTGCAGGGTTCTGGCCCTGCACTTCTGATTGGCTGTTAATGGCAGGATCGGATTGGTCTGTTCAGGAGCATCTGATTGGCCATTAACAGGCCAGTCTCATTGGTTAACGGAGCTAGCGCTCCCAAATTGCTATTGGTTGAATAGTTAATAAGTTGCCTATATAAGGAAGGCTATAGCAGCCATCCAGTTTGAGCTGTCACACTATGTAAATAAAGAGTTTGAAGTTTACTATTTCTACCTGCTCGTCTCCATTATTCGCACCCATGCTCCAGACTTAACAATGGGCAGTCCCTGATCCTTTTTCTTCTGTCAAGAATTTGTCTTTGGCTAACCCAAGAAAATAAGAAAGGGACGAAAAAGAAAGAGGGTTTTCTAGCAAAATGATTAGAATATTACTCTCCTTCTCCTTTCTCCTAATCTTCAAAAAGTAATCATCTCCTAATATTCTTTTTTCTTGTATAATCTATTATCAAACCTCTAGCGTATGCCTTCATTGTATCCCACACATTCTGCGTTGAAGTATCTTCTTTTTTATTTTCTCTGAAGAAAAAAGCCAATTCCTTCTCCATCCATTGTATAAAATCTTTCTCCTTTAAAATAGTATTATTTAATGTCCATCTCGATCTTTTTTTTTGTCCCTTCCATTTAATTATCATTGGGCTATGATCTGCCCAAGTACTTGTTTCAATATTTGTTTCTTGAATATTGGATATTAATTCTGTTGAGATCCAAATCATATCTAATCTGGACCATGATAGATGTCTATTTGAATAAAAAGTATATTGTTTAGCTTTAACATTTCTTTCTCTCCAAATATCTTTTAAAGTTAATTCATCTGTCATTTTAAAAAAAGACCTTGGGAGAGCCTTTCTATTTTGCTTTGTTGTTGTTGCTATATAGTCCAATTTATTGTCCACAATTCCATTAAAATCTCCCATCATAATTATATTAACATAGTCCAGCCCAATTATTTTCATGTGTAACTTTTTATAAAACTCTTCTTGTTTATCATTCGGAGCATAAATTGCAATCAAGAGTATTTTTATATTATTGTCCATTATTTCTACCATTAATACTCTTCCATCTTCATCCGTGTAAATCAATTTTGCTGGGATAGCCTCTTTAATGTATAGAACCACTCCTCTTTTCTTACATTGAGTCAAAGAAGTAAATATTTTCCCCAATTTTGGCTGTACTAACAATTGTTCATGTTGTTTTTTAATATGAACTTCTTGTAGACAAATTATATCAAATTTTAATTTCTCTAATTTATGAAAAGTTTTCCTTCTTTTAACAGCTGAATTAAGTCCATTTATATTCATTGTAATCAGTTTTTTTTCTTCCATGATTATGCTTTATATTTAGGTCTAACCGCTCTTGTGGATCTCACTTCACGCTGTTCTTTGCTATCCATCTGTCCCCCTACTGCTCCTTTCTCTTTTTCAGTCTCCAGTTGTTCCTCTTGAAACTCAATTAATGAGACCTCTTTCTCTGCCTCCTCTCTTCTTCCTCCAAAAAATTCTGCATGGAAAAGTTCCGCTTTCTCAATTGAATCAATTCTATATCTCTGCTCTTGCCACCTAAACATTAGTCCTTCTGGAATCAGCCATCTATAATTCACTTTGTTTTCCAATAGCATTTTGGTCAGAAATCGATATTCTCTTCTCATCTCTCTCACTCTTCTGGGTATTTGTTTTAAAACCACAACCTCTTTACCTTTATATTTCAATGTTTTCTCTCTTACTACTTGTAATATATGCGTTTTAATGGATTTTTTGGTAAATCTAATATGGACTTCCTTGGGTAATTTATTTCTCATCGCATACCTTGTATAGACTCGATATATCTCATCTATTCCATCCATCATCTTTTCCTCTGTAATTTCCAAAGCATCTGCCAAAATTTCTATCATTACCGCTGCCAAATTTTCTCCTTTTTCCTCTTCTATATTTTGAAATCTGAGGTAAAATTCTGACCTTTCCATCTCCCACCTCAACATCCCACTTTTTTCTTGTTCAACCACTGTTAATCTACTGTCAATATTTCCAATCTTCTTCTCTCTTTGTTTTCCTTCTTCCTCAATTTTTTGGAATCTCTCCTCATACTTGACCATCATTTGTTTAATGTTTTCCACTTTTTCATCAGTCTTCTCTATTCTTTGTTCAATATTTTCTGTTCTTTGTTCAATATTTTCTGTTCTTTGTTCAATGATGTCTGATTTTGTCTTGAGATCTTGGATTCCTTGCATAATCATCTGTAAAGTTACTCTTTCTTGTTCCTTATCTTGCTTCAACATTGTCTGAATTAAACGTTGTCCTCCAGCTGGTGGGGAAGCAGAGGTAGAAGTAGAAATGCCAGATGGTATTGGTTTCCTGCTCATTTCAATGCTTCGAAAGCTTCAAATTCTTCTTGACTTTTAATCCAACTGGTAGAGCAGCCAATTATAATCCAAAATAGAAAACTCCAATAGTAAAAGGCACGAAACCAAAAAAGAAACAGGAAAAAAGGAAGAAGAAAGATATTCAGGTTCTTCTAGACCCTAATCCAATTACGAAGTAGTCCACCATAAAAAAGAAAAAAGAGAAAAGAGAAAAACAAACAAATCCAAAAATAATAATATTGATTAAGAGCAAAAAAAAGAAAAGAAAAAAAAAGCAAAAAGAGAAAAAAAACAAAAAGTTCCTTCAGGTTCTTCACACCTTAATCCAGTTGAAAAGTCTCAATAATCAAAAAAGAAAAACAAAGTGGTCCAAAAACATAGATAGGAAAAGCAAAAAAGTCCCAATAAAAAAGAAAAGAAAAATAAAGAAAAAACTCTGAGGCTTTCCCTTTAAAATAAAAGGCAGAAATAAAAATATTACTAGAATTGAAATTTACAAAAAGGCTGGTGAGTAGGGATATCACAAGTAAATATATATATATATATATATATATATATATATATATATATATATATATATATATATATATGCACACTGCACTTTATTTATTTATCCAAAGCTCTTGTTATGACTCTCTTCTCCAGCAGCTTCAAAGCCAAACCTCAAGTGTTGAATTATTGATAACAGTCCAGGAAAGCACCTGCAATAATATTTTGCTGTGCTCTCCCTCTATCTTATCACGTTAAAATGTCCTTGAGAAGAGGTCTTTTTGCAATTCTCTCCAATTCAAATAAAATACTTTCAAGCCTCTAGTTGGCAGTGTTGCAAAGTTTCTTAATGCTCTTCCTCCCCCCCCCAGCCAGAAAAAAGGAGTAATATATACAGAGACAAAAAAAAAAAAAATAGCCAAAGGGAGCCTCTATCCTAAAGAAAGTTAAAAAATCAAAGGGAGCATAAATATATATATAAGAGAAAATTCAATCTGGTTACCTACAAAGTCACACTAAAGTCCCCCCAAAAAAATATACAGAAAAGGAAAAAAAAAACCCCAAGCCTCAATTTGACACCACTTTAAAAAACGCCGCTCAGACAGTTCCAGTCAAAAAAAAAGTCTCACAGATTTCTTCTTTGTTCAGGATGCCCTTTCAAACCTCAGCGAATTTACAACACAAAAGGAGTTTCTCACCCAGCCGACACACTTCCTTTCCAGCCACTTTCTTTCCGGAGCTGTCCTGACTTCAGCAGCTATAAAGGCTGCCTCTCCGCCGCCAGCAAAAGGGCTTCTTCCGGATCAACCAGAGATTTTGCGATATCTCTGGGATCCTGGAACAGTACCCTTCTCAATCCCTGTCTCTACGGGACGGTTTAGGTCCGTTGGGACCGACCAGGGGCGAAAATATCGGCTGCGATCTCAGAGCCCCAAGATCGTAGCTGTATCGCCAAAACGAAGCTCCGCCTTCTCAAATGCTGAGGCGTTTTTCCATCTGTCCTAAAATGCTGTCTTCTGATTTATTTATTTTTCTTGGGATGATATGTATGTTGGGGGGAGGAGTGAGGAGTCACTGGAATGAAGAAACTGCTGCAATGTTTAGTTTTGTACATTAGCAACATCCATCTTCAAGCATAAAACCAAATTTTGCAAATCTTACAGTAGATATCACATTAAGTTATCCTGAAGTTATGTTTATTTGCATTTCTGAAATGCTAGACTCTAAATAATTCAGTGTTTCACAGCTTCTTCCTGGATCCCAAGGGGAACAAAAGTGAAAATTGGAAAAACTACCTAATACATTAAGCAGCTTGTTATGTTTGCAGAATATATTTTAATATGACACTTTCAGGGTTTTTTTTTCCTTATGAAATAAGAAATACAATTGTATGAAATACAATTTTGTTACATTTGTTAGCACATTTTATTTTGTGTACAATAAATACTGTAACTATTACCTAACATTTATCTTGGAAGTAGTATGGACTAATTTTAATTTAATATTAAGTTTAGCAGTGTTGCAATTTAAATAACAGACTATATATATTTTAAAAAAACTGCAGGAAAATAATTGTTCATAATTTCACTTCATTTAATAGGTTTACACAACACTTCAGCCTTTTTCATAAGTCATGAATTTCCTATATGCAAAGTTATGGTGGAAGATTGCAAACATAGAATTGAATATTTTGCTATGAGATGTCCTAGGAAATTCCAAGAGTGTAACAAAATAGAAAGTTGTATCATTTATATTTTTGAGCTGTGATCCTCTGGGATATATAAATGGAAGTCACCTTCAGTTTGTCATAATGATTTAAATCATTCACAGGGTGATATTATAGACTGCATCAACTAAACCATGGACTCAAGGAATATTTCAGATTCAGTTATGAACCTTGAACTTTTAGCGAGGTTGACATGAGGACAGAATCATTTGCATGAAAAATCACTAGAATATGTTAGCTGGAATTAAATTGAATCCAGCTGCAATAATTGGGTTTTTTGGATCATGTTTCTTTGACCTATATATTGTAAATAATGTTTTTTTTCTTCTTATGTAAACAGATTCATTGTAAGGACAATAAAAGCTCATTTGCATTGTGGATGCTTGCATCTTCTTGATACTTTGCCCAGCTGGTTTTCAAAGTACAGCTGTTATCTGATCAAAAATATAATGATAGCATTCATTCTAGTTGCAGTTACCAAAAAAAAGTAGAGCAGCTGATATTGAGTTTTTATCTGAAAAGAATTCTCTTTCAGCGAAGGACAGTTTGAACTGTAAGAGTACTTGACCTCCAAAGTATTCAGAGCTAGTTGGAAATGATCAGTGTTGCAGCAGGCTGTATCTTCTACCCACTCAACACTTACCAAGGTTGAGCTGATTAAAGACCCTGTGGCAGGAGTCAGGCTAACACACAAGCACAAGAATGTGTCAGTCTGTACTGTCAGCAGGATTTACTTTCAAGAGGTTCTTAATCATCTTTATGAAGAGAGCGTGTGCCAATGAATTGCAGTTAATGAGTTGGTACATGCAACGGATCAGGGTGAATGGATAACAACAGGAAGATGCTGAAAAAGCCTCTTCAGACTCATCTACAACATAAAAAAGGATAGCTTGTAACAAAATGTTCTTGTAATTTAAATGGTATTGAGGCTGGTTACATTTCACTGTTAATATATTTAACATCTTGGTTGTCAGAGCTACAAATATTAACAGGAAAAAGTGATTATGATGTCTGACAGGGAGATGGGCAGTTAAGAAATACTAAATACAAATAAATATATTGAATTTCTAATAAAATTATGCAGCTCATTCCTTATAAACAAGAACAAATATGGAATACTATGGACTCAACTATTGTGTCTTTCAACTATTGTGGTGTCTTTTTTAATCCCTTGATCCTCCTTGTTGATCTTCTCTACTCTGATCTCTACTTCTCTACTCTTAAGTGTTTATTATTTATTATAATTCAGTCATAATTTTAAACAGATAAATTTCTGGTCTACATAAGAGCATCAACTTCAGAATTATGTATAAGGAGAAGGAACAGAAAAGAAGGAGCAACTGCACTGTATGTTAATGACATCTATTCTTGCTCACAAAGAGAGGTGTGTTGGCTCAGTGGCTTAATGAGATGGTTTCTGCTCCTGTTAGGAAGGTTTGAGTCCTAACACTGTGTGGTAGGCTGAGCTCCCATCACTTGCCTCATCTTCTTCCCTCCTTGCAATTTGAAAACATATTCTATATAGTGGGGAGATGGGTTGGTGCTCCATGCAGGCAATCAGATTCCTGTTGGCTCTGAACCTTCCTGGTTGCAGTGTCCATTTATGAGGCAGCCTTGGGAGGGAGGGTTAGAATGATGCTGCAAGAAAGCCGCTTGCCTATCTTTCTGATGCAAGGCCAGCTTGCCCTCCTGTGGCAAACCTTGGGAAGCATGTGAGCATATCCTACAACAATGCTAATAAATTGGCAGCCAAGCTACTGTTCTGCAATAGACTTGTGGTCTCCTGGCTAATGTAACAATGCCATACACTAATAGTAATATTACTATTACTATCAGCAATGATGATGATGATGACGACGACGACAAAAAAGTTGGGCTAGTGGACAGTCCTGCAGACAGCAGAATAGAAGAGAAAGAATTGAAGATAACAAAATACAAAGACCTGCAAATAGAAATAGAATGACTGTAGCAAAAGCAAGCAAAGGTAATACCTTGGGAATAGGCACCTTGGGAACATCACTTGAACACCACTGACATTGACAAATTTGCCATCTGTCAATTGCAAAAGGCAGCTTTACTCAGAGCAGCTTCCATCCTGTGACGATATTTCTAACACCATCAAACATCCAGATCTGCCTATCCACGGGTCCTTGGAAAAGCCTTGATAAGTAGACAAAAATGACAAACCCAGCCTAATATCTGGCTGACTGTGAAACAGACCATCATTATAATACAACAACCTCCATGAAAGAAAAACAAATGCCAATCTTAAAGAAAGTTTCTGGGTTAACACAAATATAGAAACAAAAATAACGCAATTAATGGTGACTACTATTCCACTCCCAACCAAAAAGAAGAGATGAATGATGCCTTCCAAAAGAAAATTTCAGATCTTTCAGAGACATGAAGTGACAGTGATAAGAGAGTCCAAACATTTGTTGAGAAACAAATTCTTCCAGGCTCCAGAAATTCCTGAGTTGCCTTGCTGCCAATTTTCTTCTTCAGAGAATACAGGATGACAAAAGAGGATCAGCTATCGTTGGCTTGATATCCAAACAACAGAGTAAATATAACTAAGGAAAGGGAAGTAGCAGGAGCATTAGGAAAAGTGGTGGTACAATGCTGGAATTATTGAATTTAAGGCAGACTAAAACTACACATAATGAAATGCACAAAACAATGGATTTTAACAAAAGCAGAACAATGTTAAATAGGCTGTTATGGTAAGATAGGTTAATGGGTTAAGATGCTCAGGGTGGATCAGAGGTCCTACAAAACAGATTTTAAAGGCATAGTTGCAAACAGCTCAAATACATGGAGAAACATGAGGGCAGCAAAAGAAGCCGATGGGAGGCTCTGAAAACAAAAGAGGATGCATAAAGGATATGTAAACAGGACAGGTCCCAAAACATGGGTACAGGTGAATAACATAAAACAATGGGACTGGTGTCAAAAAACCTCAGAATGAATAAAGATTGGCAAGGGATGGTAAGTATTTTTTAAAGGATTTCTTTAGATAAAAGAAAAAGAAAAGAAACAAATCAGCATATCAGTGGTTCAATTAAGTTGACAAAATGCTGGCAGGTTAAAAATAGCTGCTCAATTCTTTTCATTGATCCAGTTTTCTCCAACAAAAAAAGATCACACATTGCAGCAGAAATTAGGGGAAAACATGGTTAAAGGCCAAGATTAAAGAATGAGATTGATAGAAATGGTAAGAACCAACATGGTCAAGAGCTTTGAATTGCAACCTAGGATATTAATAGAGCTTTATGCAGTGCTTGGCAATAAATCTCTCTCTAAGAAAAAAAAAAAACCCCATGTTTATTGTGGAGTCAAGGGCTAATTGTGAAGTACTCAGCAATGGCAAAATCAAGTCATGAAGCTTTCTCTTTGATCCTGCATCTTTCTCCTACCATTAAGTGGCAAGTCTTCTTGCTGTTTTTTCTTTCTTTTTATTTTTTCTTTTGCATTTGATGGAAGGGTATCTGCACTGCGTTTTAATAGTCTTCTCTGATATCAGATTCTTTGCTTCCAAACTTGTCAGCATCAGCCTTCAAAAATACTAACTGATGGATGGCTAAGTTGTGTCTTGTTCACACAACACACATACCTAAGAAGTAAGAGACTATTGAATGTGTTCAACTGGAGAATGGAAGTTGTGCATTTGGAATGCTTTAATTTGGATTACTGCACTAAGAAGAGTGGTTGGACTTGATGGTATAAATCAGGGGTCTCCAACCTTGGCCCCTGGAAGCCTGGCGGACTTCAACTCCCAGAATTCCACAGCCAGCTGGCTGTGGAACTCTGGGAGTTGAAGTCCGCCAGGCTTCCAGGAGCCAAGGTTGGAGACCCCTGGTATAAATAGTCCTGTTTTTCTTTTAAGATTTCTTAAAATCAACTGATTGTAAGTATTAAACAAAACAACAACAACAATTGGGTATAAAATCCTTAAATTATAAAAGCTATATACAAATGAAAAGATAATATCAACCAGCTAATTAGTTGATGGGAAGCAGGAAACAGCAAGGCAGAGGAATAGAGCTTGTGTCAGCTCATGATAGGTATTAAGAATTCAAAGGTAAGGATTCCCAGTTGCAAATTGGACAATATGTCATATTAGTAATGGATATGTATATTTCGTGCAACCCTGCATTAATGAAAGGAAGACAGCAATATGAGTTGGTCAGTGAACAATTCCCACAGTCTGCTGGCACCTAAGGCAAATGGTTATGGGAGGAATTTGAACAAGATGTAGCTTTCACATAATAAACCAATGTGAGATCTGTTCAAGCATATTTTTTTTCTTCCCACACTTTATGCTATGAATAAATGTATGGAAGGTTGTTAACTTCATATCCTTCTTATGAGCTTCCAGACATCTGGATGACTCCAGCAAACATAATACTGAAGTGGATGGATCTTGATGTATCAAGACGTGTTAATTCTTACTTTCTAATCCATGCATTTCCTGAGATATGAATACTGTATTCTCTCATTGACTAAGACAAGAAACCTCGTATCAGTGAGCCAAAATTGCATTAGCGATATTAATAGCTATCCTATAAATAAAGAGATATTGTCATTTCAGCATCCAGATTAAAGCAAACTATTTGTTTCACTGCTAAGTACAATTCAACTGTACACATTAATCAAGGTTTATGGGAATGTTTTGCTTTAGTGGAGCTTTGCTACCACTAAAGTATCTTAGTGCTTTGGAAATTACAGCAGTGTAGATAGTTATTTTTTTAAAAAAAAATAGCACCTGGATTGTCCCAATGTAGCTAGCAAATGCATACTTGTATGAGGAAACATAGATATATGCAGTCATGTGAGGAAACACATGATGATGGTGGTTTCCATTCAAGTCCGACTCTTGGTGATTCTATGGGCCAGGTCTCTCCACATTCTTTGACAAAAAACTTAAAGATCTATAGATAGTCATATTCTTCAATATAAAAAATTAAGCATTAGTATCAAACAAAATTCTAGCTGTGTCTATCATTTTCTGCATGCAGGTTAACTGCACCTATATGTATACACATATACACATGACAATTTACAGTGTCATAGTCCAGAAACACATTTACCAGTGTGAATCTGAGAGTTAATAAAATAGCATGGGCAGACCTATAATTAGGAAGATTAAGACATCTCAGGAAACTCATTTTGGATGTCATTAATGAAGACTACTTGATTATTTATTGTGTTTTTATTTGAGATGTTGGTTGCAAATTTGGAATGGGTTATTTTAGCACAGGCAATAAAACATTTTGAAAAATACTACATAGCCACAATTTTGATTTACCAGGTGTACCATATTTTTTGAGACAGATTCCTGCTACATAAATCATATCACGGTAAATCTCTGCTTCAATCATGCTGCTTCCCTGGAATTTCTAAAACTTTATCTTTCCCTGTACTTCTAGAACAGGGGTGTCAAACTCTATTTCATTTAAGGCTACATCAGGGTTATGTTTGGCTTGGGGGGGGGGCAGGGGGCATGGCCAGCTCGACATCACTCATGTTGGGGGCACCTGTGGTGGTCCGAACACTCTGCCAGTGAAAACAGGCTCCTGAACTCCATTTTTGGCTGCAATGGCCTCCTGCAACCCTCTGCCAGCGAAAATGGAGCTCAGGAAGGCCGCCCTTGGCTCTCCCAAGCTCTGTTTTCACCGGCAGAGGCACCACAGGCCAGTCCTTTGCTGTTTCCAGGGTAGCCCCACGGGCCAGATTTAAGCACCCCAGGGGCTGGATCCAGGCCCCAGGCCTTGAGTTTGACACCCCTGTGTTAGAACCACAGAGATGGAGCAATTGGCTCCATATATCACTATGGTCATTATTTCAATTTTGAAAGGATCCCTTATTACATAACCCCAGAAGTGAAAATTGAAAGGGGGCTTTGAAAATAGTCAGGATATAAAAGAAGTTTCTTGTCCACAGATAGGGTATTATTATGTCAATAATAATTGCTGAGGAAAATACTCTACCTTAATGAATAAACATGCAATATGATTGTTTATTTAACATCTTTGGTTGAGATGTTGGTTAATTAATAAATTAATTTGACCATTGCTGCACAGAGAATGTTTCTAAAATCTATGTCTTCTGTGTTGTAGCTGTACAAAGCATTTGAGGATGGCATTTTGGAAAGCACATTGCTTGAGTGAAATGTCTCCCCTCAAAGAGTTTTAAGAATCCATATTTTGCAGACGTCTGGGCATAGCCACTTCAAAGGAGATCCAACAGTGTGCATCTCTGTAGGAATTGCTAACCAAACAGTGAATATGCAGAAACATGGACAAACAGAAACCCTTTAAACTGATTGTTGTTTTGCTTTAATGCTTTGTAAAGAGATGGTTCATTTATATATACAGGTGAAACTCGAAAAATTAGAATATCATGCAAAAGTTCATTTATTTCGGTAATGCAACTTAAATGGTGAACCTAATATATGGGATAGACTCATTACATGCAAAGCAAGATAGTTCAAGCCGTGATGTGTCATAATAGAGATGATTATAGCTTATAGGTCATGAAAACCCCAAATCCACAATCTTAGAAAATTAGAATATTGTGAAAAGGTTCAATATTCTAGGCTCAAAGTGTGCCACTCGAATCAGATAATTAAGCCATAATACCTGCAAAGGGTTCCTGAGCCTTTAAATCGTCTCACAGTCTGGTTCAGTAGAAAGCACCATCATAGGAAACACTGCTGTCCTGACAGTTGTGCAGAAAACCATTATTGACACCCTCCATAAGGAGAGAAAGCCTCAAAAGGTAATTGCAAATGAAGTTGGATGTTCCCAAAGTCTGTATTACAGCACATTAACAGAAAGGTTATGTGGAAGGGGAAAGTGTTGAAGAAAAAGGTGCACAAGCAGTAGGGATGACCGCAGCCTGGAGAGGATTGTCAGAAAAAGACCATTCAAAAGTGTTGGGGACTTTCACAAGGAGTGGACTGAGGGTGGAGTCAGTGCATCAAGAACCACCACACACAGACGGAACCTGGACATGGGCTTCAAATGTCGTATTCCTCTTGTCAAGCCACTCCTAAACAACAAACAACGTCAGAAGCGTCTTATCTGGGCTAAAAGCAAAACAGAACTGGTCTGTTGCTCAGTGATCCACAGTCCTCTTTTCTGATGAGAGCAACTTTTGCATCTCATTTGGAAACCAAGGACCCAGAGTCTGGAAGAAGAATGGAGAGGCACACACTGCAAGATGCTTGAAGTCCAGTGTGAAGTTTCCAAAGTCTGTGTTGATTTGGGGAGCCATGTCATCTGCTGATGCTGGTCCACTGTGCTTCATTAAGTCCAAGGTCAACGCAGCTGTCTAGCAGGAGATTTCGGACCACTTCATGCTTCCTTCCACAGACGAGTTTTATGGGGATGCTGACTTCATTTTCCAGCAGGACTTGGCACCTGCCCACACTGCCAAAAGTACCAAAACCTGGTTCAATGACCATGGGATTACTGTGCTTGTTTGGCCAGCAAACTCACCTGACCTGAACCCCAGAGAGAATCTATGGGGCATTGCCAAGAGAAAGATGGGAGACATGAGACTGAACAATGCAGAAGAGCTGAAGGCCGCCATTGAAGCATCCTGGTCTTCCATAACATCTCAGCAGTGCCATAGGCTGATAGCTTCCATGCCACGATGCATTCAGGCAGTAATTGCTGCAAAAAGGGACCAAACCAAGTACTGAGCACATATGCATGCTTATACTTTTCAAAGGTTGGATATTGTTCTATGTACAATCCTTGTTTTATTGATTGCATGTAATATTCTAATTTTCTATGATTGTGGATTTGGGGTTTTCATGAGCTGTAAGCCATAATCACCACAATTATGACAAATCACGGCTTGTACTATCTTGCTTTGCATGTAATGAGTCTATCTCATATGTTAGTTTCACCTTTTAAGTTGCATTACTGAAATAAATGAACTTTTGCACGATATTCTAATTTTTCAAGTTTCACCTGTAGTAATAAGCTTTGCAAAATGCCCTTTTTAAAAGTACAGCACATTCTTACTCTGCAGAAGCATATTCTTCTGTTGACTTCCCCAACAAATATAACTTTGTCGTATTTTTTTCCCAAATATGCTGAAAATATCTCGATGGAAAGCATTACTGTCTTAGATAACTACTGTATATTTCACAGAATGAAAATTGTTGGAAGCTGTGATTACTTGTAATATGCATAGCCTGGCCTGAAATTGATCACTCTTATTTCCTCAAAATATAGAGCAAGTAATCAGTGAAACAGTTGTTCTACGTGCAAAACTCTATGCAAATGATGTCCACTTTATAGCCATACATACAATTATATTTCAAAAACATTTCTGTCAAAAAGAAGTTCAGTTGTTCTTACCCTGACCTCAAATGTATATCTTCTTTATGCTTAAAACAGTTGATGGTTGAATAAAGAAGCAATAATGGTTTATTTGTCTATCTAGGTCTTTTGTGGTTGCTTTCAAAGGTTGCTTTTGATCACTGTGTGCAATCAACCAAGATAAAATGTCTTATTAGCTTCTCCTCTCGTTGCTGCAAGTTGAATATGGATTTGAATGGAGACTGTTATCTTTCAACCTGATTGGGCTTCTCATTGTTCATTGTGTCTTCCACTATTTCATTTTCCAGATGAATCCACCTACTTCTTCAGCTTATTATATCAGGAACTAATGCTGGTCTGTGACTATAATAAAAATAGATTTATTGATCAGGAACTATGTTTGGATTCACAGTATTTTCATTTGGATGTTTGTTCAGTTATAATTAGATAGTTTGTTCTGGTCTTGTTTATTTGTTGTGAAAGATTGGATTATATGACTCATTCCCACAAAACAAGTACTAATGTGAACCCTGTTAATGGTATCTTTTTTGTTGGATTAGGGTTAGGCAATAAAGAAGATTTGTCCAATATGCCCTAGGTCTTTCACTTGTACAAAAAGTTTTAACATAAGCCATTCTGTATAAAGAACCTCTTCTTATGTATAAACGAAATAGAAACATTTGTGATGATTGAGTATTAACAGTTTATTGTGCAGCCTAGGAACTGCAGTTATTCTAGTGTTCTAATTATCATTAGTCTTTTGCTTGCAAATTTTCAGAGCCCTCAGAGTTCTGGCAAGTATTTCATCTCTGCTTTTTCATTTTTATGCAGTGGTGCTCATTTTCTGTTCATTATCTATGTGTGGTAATGAATAGTAAATTCAATAAACTGATTTGAGTGTCTTTGGGAATTTGCAACTAAAAAAAATACTTGCCTTGTACTCAATGGCATATAACAACTAATGATTCAGTCCTTATCCCCACCAGTAATACCAAGAAAAATGTGTGATTCCACAAATTGATGCTACTGTACAGCACATACACATTAAAAAAAAATTGGCTCAGAAAGGCAAATCGCTGTGGCTGTGTTTGATCACCACCCGAGTATTTGTTTGCGACCAAATGCAAAAATTTTGCAAAATTTTTGGTCATCACCCAATTTGGTCATGGTCAGAGGTGTTCGTGACCAGAGGTTCTACTGTAATTAAAATCCCAGTTGTTGTTTTTTCAATATTTCAGAAATTTGTTTTAATGCATCTGGCAGGATTAGGGTTCTCAGAAATCTGGCAAAAAGGGGATGTGTCCTCTCTGTCCAGCAAGCTTAGCCTTGAAATCAAATGTTCTCCAGGTTTCTGAGTATGTAGCAAGCTATCGCTTCCTGAGCAGCTTTTCTCAGTTCAGCAGCATTTCCCTAATAAGTGCTAAGCATAAGTTAACAAGCTCAGCTCCATGACCTTAATTAGTTGAGTAGTACCCTCCAGCCAGATTGTGCTGAGTTGACAAAACTTTAATCAGATACTGGCTGAAGACTTTTGCCTTTTAACCAGCAATAGCACATTTCTCCAATCTAAAAACCAGTCTTTCTGATACTAGAAAAAGTAATTTCATATACATGTGCGCTTAAGTACTTTTTAAAAAAAATAATTGCCACATTCAAGCTGTTTGAAGCCAAATCAATAGCACAACTTCTTTAGCTGGGCTCCTTATCCAATTTTACATCATTAGAATGTGTACAATCCAGTGGTGGGATTCAATTTTTTTTACTACCGGTTCTGTGGGTGTGGATTGGTGGGTGTGGCAGGGGAAGGATATGTAAAATCTCCAGTCAGAGGTGGCATTTGCCAGTTGTCCGAACTACTCAAAATTTCCACTACCGATTCTCCAGAACTGGTCAGAACCTGCTGAATATCACCTCTGATACAATCCAAATTTCTAAGATTAGCCCTTCATGTTTCAAAATGTGTCTCTAATGCCATCCTGAGACTACAACAGGCCTCACGAAAGTGGAGGCTAGAGGGTGGCGTCTAGCTTTCCATATATTTTTAGATGCTGATGTATCTTCTATGTTTTTAATTATCCTCCTAATGCTGGTCCACAATCATAATAAAGGTTTGATTGCTAATCTAAAAATGTGTAGAATAGGTGTCTAATCCTGGGCCCTGTTTCAACATGGAGCATTCCAGATGGTATTTTAAAAGATCTGCTCCACTTTTGGCAGGATGGTAACTGTGATGCCACATACTTTTGATCAGTCAATCAGGCCTTGCATACCAGTAAATTGTAAAAGTTTGTCAGCCATTTGAGATACCATTACAAGGCCCTTTGATCCATAACACACAGTGGTAAAATGAGTTTACAAATATAGTACCAATTATTTTTATGACAAGAAAGAATCCAAAAAGAACAGGATCAGATATTACCCAGGAAATAAAAAAACAAAACTTTCTATTGAGAAAAACAGATTTAGCAAGCAAACTAAGGACTACAAGATAAATACATACACACATATTATTCCGAATGTATCATTGCTACAAAAAGTTGCCAGATGTTCAAAAGAATATTGATCGGCCTTTATTTTATACTAGTCTCAGGCATGTCAGCAAATCTTTAATTGGGATTGTGGGGGGCTGAAATTCATGACTTATGGTCTGTTTTCAACAGAGCTTAATAAAATGTAATCTTTCTCTCTAAACAAGCATAAGATCATACAAAGTAGCTCCTTAGTTAATACATTGAAGATCTTTTCAATTAACTGTTTTGATAATACTCGGTTGCCAAATCTATGTTCTTTATCGACCCCGTACTTTTCTTGGAACTGCTAGAGTAACAAATCGTTGGGTTAGAGAGTCAGCTGTGTCCCAGTGGAGAATACAAAGCCAAATTCTAACTATATCACTACACAAATATGCAGTTCACTGTCGATTTAACAGTTTTTGGAAAACCAAAACATAATTTGACTCCAAAGTGTTCATAGCATTTATGGCATACACTAAACAGATGAGAGTTGCACAGTTAAAGGGGGCTGGGGGCAGGGAGAATCTACTGCCATAATTTAGTCTAGAATATAGCACATCAGAAATTAGCACTTGGCCATGTTCTCTCTTTTTCCATATCATTGAGATGCATCAATTAAGATAATTTGCATATAAACTTCACAAGGTAATTGGTATCATGTTACAGTTGATGGACACAATGCAATTATAACATTTATTAATTTGTTTGCATTGTCTGCTCTTTCACCAAAAAAACATCTTGTTTTTGCTTATCCCCTTTATTCTTCCAGTACTGTGAGGTTAGCTTAACTGAATAGAGTAACTGTTTTAAAGTATTATTTATTTATTTATTTGATTTGTCAATCTCTTGCAAGGTAATAGATATAAGTATAAACATGTGTAAGAATACAGGAAATAGGTATGAATAAATGGGGACAGTAGGACAGGGATGTTAGGCACGATGGTGCACTTATGCACACCCCTTACAGACCTCTTAGGAATGGGGTGAGGTCAATAGTGGTTAGTTTGAGGTTAAAGGAGTGGGGCTTAGAGGATGTAACAACAGAGTCAGGTAGCACATTCCAGGCAGTGACCACTCTGTTGCTAAAGGCGTACTTTCTGAAATCAAGTTTGAAGCGGTTTACATTGAGTTTGTATCTGTTGTGTGCTCTTGTATTGTTGTGATTGAAGCTGAAGTAGTCATTGACTGGTAGGACATTGAACAGATAATTTTATGTGCTACGTTTAAGTCTAATTGTAGGCGGCGTAGTTCAAGGTTGTCCAAGCCCAAAATCTCAAGCCTGGTGATATAGGGTATTCTCTTGCGAGCAGAGGAGTGTAGTACTCTTCCAGTGAAATGCTTCTGGACTCGCTTGATTGTATTCATGTCTGATATGCAGTACGGATTCCAGACTGATGAGCTGTATTCGAGTATTGGTCTGGCAAAAGTTTTGTATGCTCTAGTTAGCAATTCAATATTTCTGGAGGAGAAGCTTCATAAGATTAGATTTACAACTCTTAATGCCTTTTTGGCAATGCTGTTACAGTGAGCTCTGGCGCTTAGGTCATTTGATATGAGAACTCCAAGGTCCTTGACAGAGTGAGGATCATCAACGAGTTCATATCTGCCTAGTTTATATTTAGTGTACTGATTTTTTTTACCAATGTGTAGGAAAGAGCATTTGTTGGCCAAGATTTGGAGTTGCCAGATGTTTGATCATTCAGACACATAATCAAGGTCGCTTTGAAGGATAATAGCATTGTCAGTGGTGTTGACTAATTTTAAAGAGGACACGGTTACTTACGCTGCCTTGGGGGATACCACTGTTAACTGGAGCAGGGTTAGATATAGTGCTCCCTATTTTTACTATTTGTTGCCTGTTTGACAGGAATGCAGTAATCCACTTACAGAGGGATCTGGAAATGCCGTAAGAGTTTAGTTTTAACAGTAGTTTTTCATGTACCACTGAATCAAAGGCTTTGCAGAAGTCTATGTAAATTGCGTCTATAGCTTTACCCTGGTCAAGTACAGTAGTCCATATGTTTTTGCAGTGTAGGATTTGTAGATTAGACTAGATGGAAATTTGATAACCATATACCTAAAATACTAATCACTGCAGTCTAAAATGCTGCAAGTCGACTAAACTGCATTGTATTGCATCTGCAGTGTTTTAATTCTGTTATTGATTTTTTCAAATTAAAAAATACACTGTTCTTAAAAAATTCAAACTTGAAATCTTGATTTGTGGGTCACTAGGGATTTTGTAATGTGTTAACATTTTTATAACTTATTTCTGTGTTAACATTTTTATAACTTATATCAGACTTATTTTTCTTACATTCTGTTTGTAATAGCAATTTTCAGTTTATACATTTATATATTAGTGCATTGATACAGATTGGAGAATCACCGTTTCTCTACTTAACCATCAGGAAGGTATTAAACAAGATTCCTGTGAAGAGTTATTATCAAAAAAGTTGTTGGAAAGATGGACAAAATTGAAGATTAAACTTGGTACATATGATTTAAGACACTTGAAATTTGCATTGTTTTATTCTGAAAGTTTTGAATATCTTAGTGGATAAACTATATGAGAAAATTGAGTTGCACCAAGTTTTAAGATACTTTCATATGTCTTAATGAAGTAAATGCTAAAATGCAACATCCAATGAAATAACATAAATCATGGTAAATCAGCAGCAAAGGATCCTGTAGCACTTTAAGAACTAGCATATTTGTTGCTCAGTAGGGCTTGAGTTAGAAAAGATTGTCATATTCATGAAATGATCATTGTAAGTTGAAGGTTTAGAAATCAGAGGATTTTATACAGAGGAATTCCCAAGAAATTATATACAGAATTGCACATTCTAATAATTACCCATAATTGATATTTTATATTCTAAGTACTGCAGGACCAAAGTGATCTGATAGCCCTTAAGAAGACTCCTACTCATTACTTTGGCTTCCCACATTATATTTAGTGGAGTTATTCCAATGTAAGTTGTGACAATATTTCAATTTCTCCTCATTAAATTGTAAGTTTGCCCTGAGAAGTAGGACATTTAAGGTCCAATTTAATTATGACAAGATTGCATGGGAAAGCTGAGCCTTTGGTGCCACAGCTCTTCTATTTAAGAGATTGTTTATATTCAGTGTTAGCACACCTTTGACAAGCAACTCGGACTGCTTTCTTTATACATCAAATAAATGATTTGAAACATTTGGTAAGAAACTTTTAATGTGGAAGGAATTTCCACATGCATTTAAATTGGAACTTTCTCTTCACAAATGTCCAAAGAAATTAAATATGTAAGCTGTAGCTAAACACAAGTACTTACAAACACAATTGAGCCCAACATTAAGTGTTGTTAAGTGAAGCTTTTAGTTTTGGTCACAGAAGGTGATCATGTCATCCCAGGACACTGCCACTGTCATAAGTATTAATCTGTTCCCAAGGGTCTGATTCCAAGCATTTGATCACATGACCATGGGGATGCTACAGCAGTCATAAGTGTGAAAAAAAACAGTCATAAGACACTTCTTTCAATCCTGTTGTAACTTTGAGCGGACAATAAATGAACTGTTGTAAGGACTACCCGTACTACATATCTGTTTGTGAATGGTCCAATTCAACCAGTCACTGTACTGTAATTTTCTCCTTCAATTTCTGCTGGTTTAAATTATTTCAATATATATTTAAATAAGAAATCCTTCTCTCTTCTGGATAGAGCTGATGAGTTTTCCAAGAAGCTTTAATGAATGACAGAAACCATATGCCTTAGTCCAGTCTGCCTATGTAAAGGATCTATCAGCATGTGGAGGTGCTCCTTTGAATTCCTTCGCAAAATAAGAAATGGCTCCAGTGCGCCTCAAGTAATGAGCTACAAAATAAGCATTGCCGGTTTTAATTGTTATAAATGCCTTGTACTAACATTTATTGTTTCATTGCCGAGCAAACAAAGTGGATATCTTATTCTTTTATTCCCCTTGTACATTTTGTGTGATTGTGTTGGCTAATAATGATTCAGAAGCTAAGCAGAAGTAGGACTAAGCCTGACAGAAATAAATTCAAGAAATGGGCTACATTAATTATATATTTAATGTATTTTTAGCTGTTTTTAGCTGCAGTTTGTCAATTTTGCTTATAATGACAACAGTTCAATAAAAATATAACTGTAAGGGTAGTCCTTGACTTGTGACCACTTGTTCAGTGACCGGTCTAACAGCAGTGAAGGAAGGGATTTACCACCCATGCCCAAAGTTACAGCCAATGTAGTGTCCTCATAGTCAGATTATCAAAATCAGCCAACTTGGCAGCCCACCGACATTTATAACTGCAAGGTACCCTGCAACTATTGTCCTCATTTAATCATACCTATTTTCTGTATTCTCACTCATGTTTATACTTATACCTATTATTTTGTAAGCGATTGACAAATCAAATAAATAAATAATAAGTAAACTCTCCCCACCTGTGTATTGATGGATCATTTGCTGTAAAAATGCAAGGTTATGGCATGAAGTCAGAAGGAAGGTAGGAGATATAAATTTCCAAGGCCTGCATAACAAAGATAAGGTAAAGGTACTGTGGACAGGTGAGGCCCCTTTCAATGTGGAATGCAAGAGCTGACTGTCAGGGACATAATACAACACATATTGCTAAGATAAGGAATGGGGCTAAGACAGAGCCAATATAATACTGGTTATGTCGTGTCCGTTCAGCAAGGAGACCAGGAGGCAGTGACTATGGTTTCAGCTCTTTATTTAGCCCCCAGAATCGATCTGGTTCCAAGGGAAAAACAGCGGCTTTTTATTCTCAAGCTGCGGCGGCCGCGGCCAATGGCACCACTTTGAATCTCCCACGATTCGTATCCACCAATCGCGGGAGATTCTCAGTGGGCCAATCAGCGCGGCTCGCTAAACCAATCAGATCATCCCACGCTTTGACCAATCAAAACGCGGGGTTTCAAGAATGCAAATGAGCGTACAGAACACCCCTCCCCTCTTGGTTTCGTCCTACGTAACGTAGTCCCGTAAGTAGGCAGGGCTCCGCACTTGCCTACTGGACCTGCGCAGGTCAGTCATTGGTTGGCTCCCGGCCGGTTCGGTCGGGTTCTCTGTGTCTCTCGGCCTCGTCGATGGAACCGCCTGGTAGGCCTTGCCGGGCCGCTTGTCGCAGCTCCCTCCCAGTCTACCTGGGCTGGTTGAGCTGCCTGGTCTTTCTGAGCTGCCTGGTCTTTCCGGGCTGGTTGAGCTGGCCTGGCTGCTTCTTCCTGGTAAGGTCCCGAGCTGGCTGCTTGCTGGTGAGTATGGCTGGTTCCTTTCTTCTGGGTTTTGGTTCCCGGGGTATTCCCTCCCCTCTTGGCTTGTGTTAAGGGGATTGTCTGTGTCTGGTTGCGTGTCGGTTGTGTTTCTTGTGGCCGTTCTCGATCTTATTTGATCGATGTGGCGTTTCCACACTTGTCCGTCGGTTGTTTGCAGCCGGTACGAGTGGGGACCTGTCAGTTGGGTTATGGTTGCTGGTACCCATAGTGGGTCTCCAGTTAGGTTTTTTGCGTAGACGGCATCACCTGGCGCAAAAGACCGGTGCTTGCTGGAGGAGTTTGGGGGTTTTTCCGGGTTGTATGTGGGGTGCAGTCTGTTGAGTGGGGACCTTATTTTCCTCCCCATTAGTAGCTCTGCCGGGCTTTTGTTCGTTGTTGTGTTCGGGGTTATATGCTGTATAAAAAGCATTTTATTTATTTTGTCTTGGATTTCCCCGTGTTCGATTTTCTGGATGGTTTTTTTCATGAATTGAACCATCCGTTCTGCCCTTTTGTTCGCCGCCGGATGCGCCGGAGCTGTCAGTGCGTGTCATATGCCCCGTTCCGCTAGGAATTTTTCAAATTCCAGCGAGGTGAATTGGGGCCCGTTGTCCGACACGATGACATCTGGGAGGCCGTGGGTTGTGAATAGTTTGCAAAGTTCCTTGGTCACGGCCTCTGTGGTGGTGGGTTTCATGTTGCTTACCTCCAGCCAGTTGGAGTAAGCATCTACGGTTACTAGGAATGTATGTCCCTTGGTAGGCCTGGCAAAGTCTATGTGGACCCTAGACCAAGGTCCCCTGGGGGTTTCCCATTCCAGGATTGGTGCCGTGGGAGGTCTGGTTTCTTGGCAGCGTTGACACCTTGCCACCCAGGCCTTGATTTGTTTATCCATCCCTGGCCACCAAGAGTAACTCTGGGCCAGGGCTTTCATTCTAACTATGCCCGGGTGCCCCTCGTGTAACAATTCCAATACCTTCCCTTGCAGTTTTTCCAGGATAACCACCCTATCCCCCCACAGTACACACCCTTTTTGCAGCGAGAGTTCCGTTTGCCGGTTTCAGAATGTTTTGAATACTTCATCGTTTTCCTTTTCCAGCCACCCTTTCTCTACCCAATGTAACACCCGCGCCAGACGTTTGTCTTTATTAGTTTCTCGGGCAATGTCTGGCGCGGTTATGGGTAGCTCGGGCAGAGTCTCTATGCTGAGGATGCTCGTCATGGGTGCTGGGTCGGTGTCTAGATCAGGTAGAGGTGAGCGGCTCAAAGCATCTGCATGTGTGATAGTCTCTTACCGGGTCGGTGTGTGAGCCGGTAGCTGTAGGCGGCAAGGAATTCGGACCACCTTGTCATCCTGGGAAATAAAATGTTCAGGGTGGCCTGGTTCCCTGCCAAGATGCCCAGCAACAGCTTGTGGTCCGTGATGATTGTGAACGTGCGGCCGTAGAGTACTTGTGGAACCTCTTCACTGCTGCGATGATGGCTAGGGCCTCCTTGTCCAGCTGGCTATAGTTCCGCTCTGGTTTGGTGAGTGTCCTGGAGAAGAAAGCGATGGGTGCTTCTCTTCCATCCGGGATTGTGTGGCTGAGGACGACGCTGACGCCGAAGGGTAAGGCGTCGCATGTGACGGCGAGTGGTAGGGTCTCATTGTATTGGATGAGGACGGCATCCAAGGTGAGCAGGTCCTTTGTTTTCCTGAAGGCGGCTTCCTCGCGTTTCCCCCATGTCCAGGTAGCCGCCTTGTCCAAGAGCCTATGCAAAGGCTCCGCCGCGGTCGCCTTTTGGGACAGGAAAACATTGTAGAAATTAAGCAGTCCCAGAAACGCCTGCAGTTCCGTTTTAGTCCTGGGTGTGGGGGCCTCCTTAATGGCTCTGATTTTGTTTGCGGTTGGGTGGATGCCGTGCTGGTCTAGGAGCTACTCCAGGAACTCGACCCGCTCTGTGTAAAGTTGGCACTTTTCCCTCTTCACTTTTAGCCTGGTTTCCTTGAATTTCGTTAACACCTCCCTTAGCCGACCCTCGAGTTGTCGCTGGTTGGTTGCCGACACCAGCACATCGTCGAAGTAGGGCACTACCCCCTTGATGCCTTGCAAGAGTCTCTCCATGAGGCTCTGGAAAATTCCAGGTGCCACGCTGACTCCAAACTGGAGTCGGTTACATCGGAAAGCTCCCCAGTGGGTGACTATGGTTTGCGCCTCCACGGTTTCTGCGTCGACCGGCAGCTGTTGGTATGCTTGGGCCAGGTCGAGTTTTGCAAAAACCTTGCCCGCCCCAGTGAGTGTAGAAGATGCTGCACTACTGGGATGGGGTAGGTGCTTTGTTGCAAGGCGCAATTTAGGGTGGCCTTATAGTCCCTGCAGATTCTCACCGACCCATCGGGCTTGACTGGGGTGACTATTGGGGTCTCCCACCAGGCATGGTCAATTGGTTGTAGGACCCCTTGCTTGACGAGCTTGTCAATTTGCTCATCAATTTTTGGCCTGAGTGCAAAAGGTACCCACCGTGGTTTTAGGCATCTCGGGGGAATGTTAGGGTCTAGGCTGAAGGAGATGGGGGGCCTTCGGTACTTGCCTAGGGTGCCATCGAACACTTCCTGGAAGTCCCGTGCCAGTTGCTGCTCCCAATTGGTCTCAGCGATGTGGTTGATGCCTGTGACTTCGATGCCGAGCGGCGCGAACCATTGCAGTCCCAAAAGGCTGGGGCTGTCACGGTCCACAATTGTCAGGGGAAGCTTCGCATGCGGTTCGCCGACTTCCGGGCAGCCTCAGCTGCGGTGGCTTCAGCGATGGCGTCGGCGAGGGCGATGTTGCCTTTGGCCATTAGCCGGCTCTGTAGGACTGGATCCCGAAGTCCAAGCACGACTCGGTCCCGTAGGGCCTCGTCCATGTCGAAGAATCCGCACATGCCTCCTTGGTTCCGCAATTCTGCAACAAAGTCGCTGATGCTTTCGCCCGATCTCTGGTCCCGCCGGTAGAAGTCGTGCCACCTGATGAGGGTGGGCATGGCGGGGGCATAGTGGTTGCGGAGCAAAGGTTCGAGGTCGTCCCAGTCCATCTCTTTGACGTCAGCGGGCCCACAGTGTGTCAGGAAGAGGGCTCATTTTTTCGGCCCAGTGGTGTCCTTCATGTTGCTGCATTCGAGGAACATGAGGAATCTGTCCGTGTAGGATTCCCAGTCCTCGCTAGCGGGATTGAAGGGCGCGGGCGGAGCGATGCTGGCCATCTCGTCGGTCTTGCTTCTGTCGGACACGTGCTCGATGGGGTTCAGCCTCGGGATCCCACCTTTGTCGCCAGTGTCATGTCCGTTCGGCAAGGAGACCAGGAGGCAGTGACTATGGTTTCAGCTCTTTATTTAGCCCCCGGAATCGACCTGGTTCCAAGGGAAAAACAGCGGCTTTTTATTCTCAAGCTGTGGCAGCTGCGGCCAGTGGCACCACTTTGAATCTCCTGCGATTCGTATCCACCAATCGCGGGAGATTCTCAGTGGGCCAATCAGCGCAGCTCGCTAAACCAATCTGATCACCCCGCGCTTTGACCAATCAAAACGCGGGGTTTCAAGAATGCAAATGAGCATACAGAACAGGTTAGATAACTTTTAAAGTGTTTATTAGTTGAGATTTAGAAATAGGGATGGTATGGAGCAATGGAGGAGCCTTTAGATAATTTTCAGAATGCCAATGCTTGTTATCCCACCTTGAAAAACTGCATAAAAGCTTAATGAATCCTTTGTTATGGGCCCTGCCATCTTGAATTGGCTGAGGCCCCTTTTTCTGAAGTGCTTCAATAAAGGGAAACAAAGCCTACACCTCGTGTCCAGTGTTCTTCAATGGCTTTGGCATCAGGCTCAGACCAGGGGTGGGATTCTACCAGTTTGGACCAGTTCTATAGAACCGGTTGTTACGATTCTGTGCAGTTCGGAGAACCGCCAAATCGCACCACTGGCTGGCCCCTCCCCTCCCCTCCTGTCCAATTTCTGCTTTCTAGCTAATCTAAATCACTGTTATATTGCTTTGCCTTCGCCCAGGAGGCTTCCCTGAGGCCCAGTCAGGGGTGGTATTCAGGGGGTTGGGGGGTTAGGGGAGAAGTGGACTGAGAGCAGAGCTGAACCTTCTTTAGGACTGAAGCTTCTATTTTTCAGTGCAGACTCAGGCAGTAGATTGAAGAAAGATAGATCTGTGGGTGAATCTGTGTTCTGCAAGCAACTCAATCTGAGTTGCCTGATTTTGGGTAAAAGTTTATCTTTCTCTCTCTCTCTCTCTCTCTCTCTCCATCTATCTATCTATCTATCTATCTATCTATCTATCTCTATCTATCTATCTATCTATCTATCTATCTATCTATCTATCTATTTCACACAGGAGAAATTCCCCTTTGCAAAGAGCTTCTGGGTGAGGCAGGGCTGCTTTTTCATTACAAGAAAGGAAGAAAAAAGCTGGAAGCCACCTTTTTTTTTCTACCTTTTTCTCAGCGCAAAGCAGAGATGGCATTCAGCAAGTTCTGCCTGGTTCTGGAGAACCGGTAGTGGAAATTTTGAGTAGTTCGGAGAACCGACAAATACCACCTCTGGCTGGCTCCGCCCCCATCTGTTCTCTGCCTCCCATTGAATCCCAGCTGATTGGCTGGGTCTTCTTTTGTTGCCCTGCACAGGAGACCGGAGCTGGAAAGCAGTTTAGTGGGATGGGGAGGAAATGGGGATTTTACAGTAACCTTTCTCTCCCACGCTCACCAAGCTATGCCCACCAAGCTATGCCACACCCACCAAGCCATGCCCACAGAACCGGTAGTAAAAAAATTTGCACCATTGCACCATTGGTGCAAAGCCAGTTTCACCCCAGTTCCAGGGGGTGTTTGCAGAACTTCATTTTGTTAAACACAAGCCCTACATATATAGAAGGCCTGCTTGCAATCATTCATGTTGTGATTCAGAGTGTAGACTATTGCAACACATTGTATATGGGACCATTCTTGAAGACCATTCAGAAGTTATAATTGATCCAGAACAGGTAATTCTCAACTTATGACTACAATTGAGTTCAAAATTTATGTTGCTAAGCAAGGCAGTTGTGAGTTTTGCCCAATTTTGCAACATTTTTTGCCACGGTTATTAAGTAAATCACTTCAGATGTTAAGTCAATCATACAATCGCTAAGCAAATGTGGTTTGCCCTGTTGACTTTGTTTGTTATAAGCCAGCTGGGAAGTTACAAATCATGATCACATGACCTTGGGACAGTGCAACATGCCAGTTGCCAAGTGGTCATATTTTGATGATTTGACCATGGGCATATTGGGTCATAAGTGTGAAAAACAGTCATGTCACTGTTTCAGTGCAGTTGTAACTTTGAACAGTCACTAAATGAATGGTTGTAAGTCAAGGACTATCTGTATGTACTTTAGTATACCCCTGTATAACACCACTATTTCCTGAACTGCACTGGCTCCTACCACTTTCCAAGGGCAATTCTAGGTGCTGGTTGTCACCAATAAAGCCCTACTTGGCATAGAGTTATTGTAAGATATCTGCTGATCTTACCTACACTAATAGTTATGTGCATGCTTTAGGTCATGCCTTGAGGCAATGTCATCTGATGAAACCCAGAAGTCATTCCATTTCTGTAGGGGCCCTTGAAATAATTCTTACCCCCAATGTTCAGTTGTTTCCAAAATTGCTGACCTTTAAATAAAATTTAAAACTTGGCTATTCCCCTGAGCATTGGGCTAAAATGAGTAAACTCATCAGGAAAGGGTATGAATGTCAAACGGTTGCCTATTCCTGATTATTATTGGCTGTTGTTTTTGTTGCTTTGTTTTCTATTGTAAACTATCCAGAGTTTGAGTTATATTCTTTAGATCAGAGGTCTCTTTTGATCAGCTAGGCTGTCTGGAGAATTCTGGGAATTGACATCAACAAGTCTTAAAGTTGCCAAGTTTGGAGGTCTCTGCTTTAGATAAACAAATAAATTAAAAATTGCTATTGCTGCAGCAATGCTGGAAAAAGTACCCTGGTCTACTGCTGTAGTAGATGATGGCTCCAAAGGCACTGCAATATTGGATCGGTCCAGAGAATAACTAAATCTCCAGTTTAGCATATTTCTCGGTGACAGGATTTCTACCTGTCTGAGTGGAGCTTCAGCTTGTTGCTCATGTGTGTGGTGTGAAAATTGTAACAAAAAGGTTCCAAGATGCAGAACAAGCTAATAAGTATGAGATTCAGAAATGGAGCATGTAAAGAAGCCATGGACTGAAAAACAGGAAGGGGAGGTAAAAGAGAGGGGAGGGAAAGCTCAAAGGAGATCAGGAATCAGGAGCTCAAAGGAACTGAGACAGGAGGAGGTTAATGAGAAGTGTCACAGCATGTTAAAAAGAGAAGTGGCAACATGCTAAGCTGGGGGAGAGAAAGAAATTGAGCCAACAAGGCATAAAATAGGCTGAAAAAGAAACATGAGGCATTGGCGATTTAAAAAGAAATCTTTGAGAAAATAGAATAATGCTGAGAGAAGTCTTCACACTGAACCAGAGGATAAGAAGAACTGTGCATAATAGAGAATAGACAACTGAGAGCTCTTTGGTAGCTGAAAGCCTTGGAATGGGGAAAGAAAATAGTGACGCACTGAATGTCATACAATGGTTTCTACTGAGCAATCAATTCATTGGTTTCAAGGCCCTAGTTACCATTTAATTGCCTCGTGATTGTTGTTTGTTTGCTTATAGCTTCTTAAGTGCTGCCATTTGATTTGTCTGAAAGGCTCAATGATTGAATCCCCAGCATGTCATTAGAACTTCACTTTTCCCCAAAGTACACGTAATCGACCACTTTCTCTTATCAGCATTGATTAGTTCAAATAAAGACATATTCTGCAATGTGGACATACAAGAAATGCTGAGACTTCCATGGCTGCTCCATTTATGTGACAAACCTACATTAGTAATAGATGGACATTTTTGATAGAAGAAAACTGAGAGAAAATCATTAAGACTAATCAATTATTTGGGATGGGTTGTTGTTGTTTTTGGTAGAGAAATTGCTTTAATGTGAAGCCACATTCTCTAGGAGTCTCTTTTTAATTAGAGTAAGTAGAGGAAAAGTAGAGAGGAATTCTGTCTAATTTAGAGATTCACTGGACAATTAATTTGCAATGGAAGAGAAGAAAACTAGCTTACAAACAGGGAATTGCTTGAAAAAGGGGAAATTTCTGTATCAACTTAACAAAGAGATACAGACAATGATACTTAATTGATTGTGCAAAAAATACTTGTATTGGGTATTCCAATGCTGATATACAGATACTTAAAGATACGCAACCATGACTGATGCTTCATAAAAATAGAGTTGGATTTGTAGGCAGTACAGAAGTTGTTTTCTATTCATTGTGCTATTCAAAATTTCAAATATGAACCTTTTTGTATATCATTGTGTGGACCACTTTTAAACACAAAGGTACCTGCATTTTATAGATAAATATAAATACATTCCAATTGCTATTCTTCAAACAGGTATAAATTCACTCACTGAAAGAGAAGAAAATTGAAAACACTGTAGAAGAGAAACATAAAATATAGTGGATAGAGAGAATGATAATTACCTTATTAACAGTCACAATTTGTAAAATAGCTGTTGGATATAACAGAAACATTCTTACATAAGTGTCCAGATAAGCAAATAGTATGAGACACTTTTTGTTCCAAGTGTAGGAAATAAGAATTTGATTTGTAGTTGCCTCATACTAAATTATTTTGTAGTGATTTCTAAGATGAGAAATGGCTAAAAAGGCAATGTGCAACAAAGGGTAACAATAATGTATATTATAATTAATTGCATAATCGTACATAGTATTTTTCTTTTTTTTATTGCAGAACCCCACTCAGCTTCCCTATGGAAAAGCTCTTTATGCCTACGAAGGGAAAGAACCCGGTGACCTCAAATTTAACAAAGGAGACCTTATTATACTGCGCAGAAAAGTAGATGAGAATTGGTATCATGGGGAACTGAATGGAAATCATGGCTTTTTCCCAGCAAGCTACATCCAGTGTATCAAGCCTCTTCCACCAGCCCCTCCACAAGGCAAAGCACTTTATGACTTTGAAATAAAGGACAAAGATCAAGACAAAGACTGTTTGACTTTTACCAAGGTAGAAATGTACATCCTTTTCTAATTAATTTCATTATAGTTCCTAATGTATTTGCTTTAAACTATTCTTTAAAGTATGAATTTTGGAGTTACCACAGAGCTCAACTCAGAGGTTTCCAGGGCAGAAGGTTAAAAAAAAAGTCCGATTGGCAGTCCAAACTATATAATTGAAGTCCTGACCCTTTTTAATGTTCTTTTCCTATAACACATGTAAAGAGAGACAAGACTCCAATCATATGGTAGTGGCTCCAATCATGTGGTTGTGACCTTTTTTATTGCCTGCAATGATGCCCCTGATCAACATTATTCCCAGAAGGCCTGTAAACTTTGTCATTCTGATTATTTTCCTTCAGGCAGGAAACAAGGAAAGAGTTGTAGCCTGAAGGAATGATAAATTTATAAAGAGAACATTTAAGTGACATGATATGATTACTTTTTGTTTGAAAATGAATGCTTCTCCAATATAATGGAATCGTTTCAAAAATACTTTTTTCATACATCTGCTGCTATTTACTAAACGATTTCCTTTCCTGTCAGTTAGACTCCAGAACAGGACTCATTGTTGTAAAACAAGGGGGTAGGATTTCTTGCAGTTAGTGGCTACAACTGACCCAACCATCAGCTGGAGGATCACAGAGTACATGCCTGGAAGTAAAACTGATTCAAAGAACTAAAGTTGGGTTGCTTTTAGGTCACAGTACACGCTAAGCAAGAACACACTTTGCTTAGCATGTAAGAAAAGCCAAATAAAACAAGAGAAAACCAATTGAAAAATAGACTTTTTACAAACATCAGTGTTGGGGGGGGGGGGAAGGTTCCACTTTCTCTAGTTTCAGATAAAACCACAAAAATATGGATTCAGTGCTTGAAATGAACTGTGGATGACCATGACCAGAATCATAAGGGATTGAAAGAGAAATTAAGATCCCTAAACATCATTAGGTTTGGAGAATACTGTTGTGTCCTCGAAAATGATGCCAGGAATCGGTGACTTCAAATCATGCTCTTTTATTAGTGTAGGAACCAAACTGGGGCAAAGGAAAAAGTTCGCGGCTTTTATTCCTTTAGCCGCGGCGGCCGCAGCCAATGGCACCGCTTTGAATCTCCCGCGATTCGAACCGACCAATCGCGGGAGATTCTTAGCAAGCCAATCGGCGCGGCTCGCCTAACCAATCAGAGTGCCCCGCGCTTTGGCCAATCAAAGCGCGGGGATCTCAAGAATGCTAATGAGGGGACAGAACACCCCTCCCCTCTTGGTTTAGTCCTTACGTCACGTAGTCCCGTAGGTAGGCGGGGCTCCGTCTTAGCCTACTGGACCTGCGCAGCTCAGTTGTTGGTTGGATCCCGGCCGGTTCGGTCGGGGTCTCTGTTCCTCCGGATGCCGTCGTGGGAACCGGCTGGTCGGTCGGGCCGGGCCGCTCTCCGTAGCTCCCTCCTGGGTCTCCCGGGTTGGTTGAGCTGCGGGTTTCACCGCTCCCGCTTGGTCTCCCCGGGTCGGTCGAGCTGGCCTGGCTGTCTCTTCCTGGCGAGGGGTCGTGCTGGCTGCTTTCTGGTAAGTATGGTTGGTTTATTCTTCTTTGGTTTTGGTCCCCTAGGTATTCCCTCCCCCCTTGGTTTGTGTTGTGGGGGTTGGTTTCGCCTGCTTGTGCGTCGGTGGTTTCTTGGGTGGTCGTCCTCGACCTTAATTGGTCGATGTGGCGTTTCCATGCTCGTCCGTCTGCTGTTTGTATCCGGTACGAGTGTGGGCCTGTTATTTGTGTGATGACGGCCGGTACCCATAACGGGTCTCCCGTCAGGTTTCTTGCGTATACGGGGTCGCCTGGTGCGAAAGTTCGGTGTTTGCTGTTTGAGTCTGGGGGCTTCTCCGGGTTATACGTGGGGTGTAATCTGTCGAGTGGGGACCTTAATTTCCTTCCCATTAATAGTTCGGCTGGGATCTTATTCGTTGTGGTATTTGGGGTTATGTGTTGGGTGAAGAGTAATTTGTTTATTTTGTCCTGGATCTCCCCGTGGTCTATTTTCCAGATGGTTTTCTTAGTGAATTGCACCATCCGTTCCGCCCTACCGTTCGCCGCCGGTTGCGCCGGTGCTGTCAGCGCGTGTCGGATGCCCCTTTCCGCTAGGAATTTTTTGAATTCCAGCGAGGTGAATTGGGGCCCGTTGTCAGAAACGACGATGTCTGGGAGGCTGTGCGTTGCAAAGAGTTTGCCGAGTTCCTTGATCACGGCCTCCGTGGTTGTTGTTTTCATGTTGCTTACCTCCAGCCAGTTGGAGTAAGCGTCTACTGTTATAAGGAAGGTATGTCCTTTTGTGGGCCCGGCGAAGTCTATGTGGATCCTAGACCAAGGTCCCCTTGGGGTTTCCCACTCTAGGACGGGTGCTATGGGTGGGCTTGGCCTAGTTTCCTGGCATCGTTGGCACCTTGCTACCCAGGTCTCAATTTGTTTGTCCATCCCTGGCCACCAAGCGTAACTTCTGGCCAGGGCTTTAGTCTTCACGATGCCAGGGTGCCCCTCGTGTAATAGTTCCAGAACCTTCCCTTGTAGTTTTTCTGGAATGACCATCCTATCCCCCCATAGTATGCACCCTTTTAATAATGAGAGTTCCGTTTGGCAGTTTCGGAATGTCTTGACGGACTCGTCATTGTCCCTTTCCGACCACCCTTTCTCTACCCAATGCAACACCCGCGCCAGACGTTTGTCTTTATTAGTCTCTCGGGCAATGTCTGACGCGGTTATGGGTAGGTTGGGTAGAGTCTCTATACTGAGGGTGGTTGTCATGGATGCTGGGTCGATGTCAGGTTCCGGTAGCGGCGAGCGGCTTAAGGCGTCTGCATGGGAGATTGTCTTACCCGGTCTGTGTATGAGTCCGTAGTTGTAGGCTGCCAGGAACTCGGACCACCTTGTCATTCGGGGAGACAGAATGTTCGGGGTGGCCCAGTTCTCTGCAAGGATTCCTAGCAGCGGTTTGTGGTTGGTTATGATGGTGAATGTCCGGCCGTAGAGATACTCGTGGAATCTTTTTACTGCGGCAACGATAGCCAGAGCCTCTTTGTCCAGCTGGCTATAGTTCCGCTCCGGTTTGGTGAGGGTCCTTGAAAAGAACGCGATGGGTGCTTCTTTTCCGTCGGGGAGGGTATGGCTGAGGACAGCGCCGACGCCGAAGGGTGATGCGTCGCATGTGACGGCCAGAGGTAGGGTCTCGTTGTACTGTATAAGGACGGTGTCCGAAGTGAGGAAGTCCTTTGTTCTTTGGAAGGTGGCTTGCTCGCGTTTCCCCCAAGTCCAGGTCGCCGCCTTGTCCAGGAGCCTATGCAAGGGCTCCGCCACCGTTGCCTTTTGGGGCAGGAAAACATTGTAAAAGTTAAGTAGCCCCAGGAATGCCTGTAGTTCCGTCTTCGACTTGGGTGTGGGGGCTTCTTTGATGGCCTTGATTTTTTGGTTTGTGGGGTGAATGCCGTGACGGTCTAGGAGGTATCCTAGGAATTCAACCTGTTCCGTGTATAATTGGCATTTCTCCCTCTTGACTTTGAGCCCGGTCTCTTTGAATTTGGTTAGGACCTCCCTTAGGCGACCCTCTAGTTCGGCTTGGTTGGTTGCCGACACTAAGACGTCGTCGAAGTAAGATACCACCCCCTTGATGCCTCTTTCCATTAGGCTTTGGAATTTTCCCGGTGCCACGCTGACTCCGAATTGGAGTCGGTTGCATTTAAATGCCCCCCGGTGGGTGACTATGGTTTGCGCTTCTGCCGTTTCCTCGTCGACTGGCAACTGTTGGTATGCCTGGGCGAGGTCGAGTTTGGCAAAAACCTTGCCCCCTCCCAGTGAGTGCAATAGGTGTTGCACTATTGGGACGGGGTAGGCGCTTTGTTGCAACGTGCCATTTAGGGTGGCCTTATAGTCCCCACAGATCCTCACCGACCCATCGGGCTTGATCGGGGTGACTATGGGGGTCTCCCACCGGGCGTGGTCTATTGGCTGTAGGACCCCTTGCTTGACGAGCTTGTCAATTTGCTTGTCTATCTTGGGTTTAAGTGCGAATGGCACCCGCCTTAGTTTCAGGCGTTTGGGGGGGACGTTTGGGTCTAGGCTGAATGATATAAGGGGCCCTCGTTACTTGCCTAGGTTTCCGTCGAAGACCTCTTGGAATTCCCGGGCCAGTTGTTGCTCCCAGCTGTCGTCGGTGACGTGGTCGACTCCCGTGACTGCGATGCCGAGCAGAGCGAACCATTGCAGTCCCAGTAGGCTTGGGCGGTCGCGATCGACGATTGTCAGGGGAAGCCTTTCGGTGCGCCCTTTGTATGTCACGTTGAACTGTCCGGTTCCGACTACCGGGATGCAGTTTCCCTGGTAGTCCTTTACGATTAGTCTCTGGTTGTCTAGGCTTCTCCTTTGGATGGTAGGCACCAAGCGCTTTATTTCATGCCATGCTATCATGGAGAGGTAGGACCCGGAGTCCACCTCCATTTTGCATTGCTTGCCCTCGATGCCTACCTCCACATGGACCTTCCGGGCGTCATTGGTTGTGGCGTGGCCAATGGTGACCGTCTGATGGGTCTCCTCTCTTCGCCGGGTATCGCTGCCTCATAGGGATCGTCCGTTCCGGTCCCATCTGTTGTCAGAGGGGCGATCTCTGGTCCGGGGTGGTGTGCTCTCTCTCCTCCGTTCGCTCTGGTCCCATCGGGGTGGGCTGCGGTTCTTTTTAAGGCGGCAGACACGGGCGATGTGTCCCTTCTTGTCACAATGCCGGCAGATCGACTCGAAAAACCGGCATTCGGACCTGGGGTGGTCGCCTCCGCAACCGGCATAGTTGGTCCTCGACTTACGACCCCGCCGGTTCCGTGGGTCGCGGCCTGTCTGGAGGCGATGAATTTCCTCCTCGTCATCGGAAGTGCTCGATGCCGAGTGGAAATCGCCCTGGTGGGTGGTCGTCTCGGGTTGGGCCTCGGCCGACCTTGCAGGGTGGTTGTTCCCGCTGCGGTCCTCAGCGTTCGGTCGGCGCATGCAGTCGGCGGATGTTCGGGTCGCTTCGGCGGCTGCGGCTGCGGTGAGGGTGTCTGCAAGGCTGATGTTGCCCTTGGCCATCAGCCGGCTCTGGAGGACGGTGTCCCACAGGCCGAGCACGATTCTGTCTCGCAGAGCGTCATTCAGGTTGTCGAATTCGCACAGCCCCCCTAGGTGCTGTAGTTCGGCGACGAAGTCGCTGAAACTCTCACCAGACCGTTGGTCCCGACGGTAGAATTCGTTGCGTCGGATCAGGATGGGTACCTCTGGAGCGTAGTGCGGCCAAAGTATTGGCTCGAGGACGACCCAGTCCATCGCGGTCGCGTCAGCGGGTTTGGCAAGTGCCTTGGCCATCTTGAATACCTCGGTCCCGCAGTGGGTCAGGAAGACGGCACGCTTCATGGGGCCAGTGGCGTCCTTCAGATCACTGCACTCGAGGAACATGCGAAATCGGTCGGAGTACGATTCCCAGTCCTCGGTGGCGGGGTTGAAGGGTGCGGGGGGTGCGATTTTCGCCATCGTGAAGATTCGTCTGGCTTCCGTCGGACACGTGGTTCGGTTCAGGGTCTGGATCCCACCTTCGTCGCCAGTGTTGTGTCCTCGAAAATGATGCCAGGAGTCGGTGACTTCAAATCATGCTCTTTTATTAGTGTAGGAACCGAACTGGGGCAAAGGAAAAAGTTCACGGCTTTTATTCCTTTAGTCACGGCGGCCGCGGCCAATGGCACCGCTTTGAATCTCCTGCGATTCGAACCGACCAATCGCGGGAGATTCTTAGCGAGCCAATCAGCGCGGCTCGCTTAACCAATCAGAGTGCCCCGCGCTTTGGCCAATCAAAGCGCGGGGATCTCAAGAATGCTAATGAGGGGACAGAACAAATACAACAGTATCAATTAGAACCAGCAAGATAATTCTGTTGAACCAACCAAGTTCGCACAAAACTGACTGAAAATTGTGCTGTAGCTCTGTGGTCCACAACCTTTGAAAGATTAATACAACTCTGCTCATTCAGGTTACAGAATGCACTGATGTAATGTTCTGGTTTTTTGACTATGTTTTGTTGACTATGAGATATTTTATGGAACTGAAATCTTGCATTAAGACTTTGCTGCTTTATCCATAGGACATTTCTCTGAAGCCAGAAACAGTTACCTTGTTCTTATGTCCAATATATGAATCATGTTATTTTTTGGCAGCAGCAATTTAAAAAGATTTAAAGTTTTAAGCTTGATGGTATCTTAAAAAGTAAAAAAAAAATCCTTGTATTTACAATATCACATGCAGTTGGGATTTTGTGGCTGTGCAATCATACAATTCATTAATCTAGACAAAAACTAATATAGTCGTAATACATCTCTCCCTTATAGTGACTATATGGTCAGGCAAGTGGCTTAGTACACTGAGTTATATCATCACAATTCACCCTACTTTTTTTCTCAATGAGAAGCACAACTGTGGAGATGAAAGAAGTAAAGGATACTGAAAGAGTGCTACAAGGAGGAGGTAGAAAGGGGAGCACAAACAAATTTGGAAGATCTAGCAAGATATATTATAGGAGTCACTACTAATGCTTTCTCTATACTCCTTGGGAATAAAAAAAATTAGGAAGACACAAATCAAAATGTCAGTTTTGGAAAGCCATGAGATAGAAAATTCTGGACTAGGAAGAAAGCATAAGATGTTATTTGACTTCACCTGAGTACAGGTATATTCTAAAAGAAGAAGGCATAGTTTTTTCTGTGAAGGGAAAGCCTTGGAAGTATCCAGTACAGTTTAAATAAAATGAAAACAAAAGTTACCCATTTGCATATCATTGTATGAAGCACATGTTTACATCAAGGAAAATTCTAAAATGATACATTTGATTGTCCTATGTTAGATTGGATTTTTGTAAATATGTGAAGTGTCTCATTGAAGGTGAGGGCTTATTGCCAAGGTAAAATCCATTTTTGAAAGGTCTGGAAAATTCACATCTTATCAGTAGATACTTTATATTGATCTAATCATATGAAGGTATATTCATAGAATTACATCATACTGTGCATGAACAAACATCAGTATTTTTAATTCCTCTGAGATGAAGCTAGAGAGAAAGAACACCAAGAACTTAGCAGTAGCTCAAAATTGCAGCTCCATAAACAACAATTAATCATCCCTGCACCCGGTGCCTTTTCTGGCAGTCCTAAAGGAAGAGAAAATATTTTCATTAACACATTTTGATTGAATTAGTCTCCAGAGTTGATTATTTATATATGTCCTGATAAGGAAGCAGCAAACTTGCTCACTTAATTTACTGCTACAATATGTTTACTGCCAAAAAGGAAAAGAAGGGTATGTAAGATTTTCAACCTCCAGTATCCAGCATAGTAGGGCTGCTGTTGAATTGCATCCACATTGGCTTCCTGACCCTGTGAAACATAAGGATGTGGGTCAGCCCCATAACATTTTACAAGAGTACCTTTGTTGACCTTGTAGAGTCTCCTCATCTTCACCACAGATCTAAATGCTAACTCTCTATTTTCTTCATCCACCGAACAGTGGGGGTTCCCCCCGCCTCCCCCGGATGTGTATCTTATATCATTACCTAATACATTTTTGTCCCTCTGGTAAACTTTGTAGCAACTTTTTTATCCAACTTTTGATCCAGTAACAATTTCCAATACGATTCTTCTCTACTTTAGGTGCCTGGAGACTCTAATTGTTTCCCCATCACATTTTTATTCTTCAGCTTCCTTCCTGCTATGTATGCCTTGTCACCTAGAATAACCATGTCTTTGGTTCTTGTCTGTTGTTTTCTCTGACAGCACATAATCTATTTTTCATTTCTGGATTTCACTCTGTCTTTATTTCGTCAGACATTTCTATGCTAATCACAGTTGCCACTGCTGAAGAAGCTATTCCTATTGAGATAGATTCCAGATCCCATACGCTATTGAAGTCACTCACTCACTCAGCTCCACCACAATGACACAGCCTATCTGTTGTCATTGATATGATTCTTTGAGAGATGCAGGCTAAAATTTTCATTTCATCTTGGCTGAGAAGAAGAAAAAAATCCTATTTGTGTGTGTGAGACTCTTGAACCAGATTTTCCATCTTATTTCAATTTATGGCTTTCTGGTAGTAAGCTGATAAGACTGTACGGTAAAATATGTAAAAATGATAAGTGTTTTTCTTTACATTAAACAAGTCTCTGATTCATTTAAAGTACAGGTAGTCTTCAACTTATGACCGCAATTGAGTCCAGAACTTCAATTGCTAAGCAAAACTAAGTGAGTCATGCCCAATTTTACAATCTTTTTTGCCATATATGTTAAATAAATCACTGCAGTTTTTATTAATTGAATCACATGGACTTTAAGCAAATCTGGTTTCCTTCACTGACTTTGCTTGCCAGAAGCCAGCTGGGAAGGTCACAAATGGTGATCATGTGACTCAGGGATGCTGCAACTATCGTAAATATATGCCCGTTGCCAGGGATTCAAATTTTGATCATACGGCTTGGGTATGCTGTAGCAGTTGTAAGTTGGAAGACAGAAAGTCCTTTTTCAGTGGTGGTGTAACTTTGAACAGTCACTAAATGAATGGATGTGAGTCAAGGAACAATTTGTCTCAAGAAGCTATGAATGCTCCAACACTGGAAGTTTTTAAGAAGAGATTGGATGGAGATCTTTGAGCTTCTTCAGTGACAGACCAAAATCTGCAGCTGTGTGCAGTTTCGATCTGTGCTCGCCGCTGGAGCACCCTGAGCTGGCTGGTTTCGGGGCTAAACCACCCTGTAGAGGTGATAAAGAGGGGGGAGACTGCCAGCAGGGTTGAGGAGAGCCGCATCACTCCTCCCCAGCTGGCCATTACTCCCTTTCCCGAAGGCAGTTACAGCGGTAGTCAGAAATGGCCATCTCAAAGAAGAACTCGGCCGGAAAACAATGTACAGGAGGAAGATAAGAAGAGAAAGTTTTTGGCTGATCGGGTCGAACTGGAAAAACAACAATACAAGGTACCCTGGAATTTGAATTATAAAGAACAACATTGTTCCCAAAGAAGACTTTGAAGCTGCGAATGAGAGAGGGAAGAGAAAGAATTTGGTTTTTTTTTTCTTCCCTATATTGACAACTAAGAGATTTAAGCAAGAAATTGGCAAAAATCCACTTTGACATTAACAGGTATTTAAGCTGAAAATAAAATGTCAAAGGGATAATAAAGATTTCTGGATTCTCAAAAACTTTTAAAAGAAGGAAAAAAAAACAAAAGGGTGGGATCTGGAAAAAGGGAGGAGACCACCTGGAAGTGAAAGGAATTAACAGTGAAACTTTAACAAGATTCCTAAAAGATACATTTTAACTGAAACTTTGTAACAAGATAAGAGGACCCCAGGAAGAGAAAGTGGAAAAAAGAAGCAAGAAGAAAAGCTTTGAATTATTTGGATTACTTGGTGATTTTTGGATTTTTGGCTATTGGATTTAAAGGGCTAAAATCAATAGGGTGGTTGTTTAAAATTTTTTAAAATGGTATCACTCTTGGAAGAATTGAGAATGGAACTTAAAAAACAGAAAAAAGATGCACAAGAAGGAAGAGGTTCTTTTGGCTTCATATTTCAATTTTAGAAATGGAGATCCTGAACTATGAGAAACAACAAGAAATGCCTGTAGAACAAGAAGGGCAGGGCAAAGAAAAAGCCATCTTCAATGACCAAGTATTTCTATGTGGGGAAAAGAAAGGGAAGGGGAAAGAGAGTGAAAAATTTAAGATCTGAAAAACAATTCAAAAAAAGAATAGTTTGAAAAGTAATTATAACATTAGGAAGAAACAGAAGAGAGGATTACAGAAGAGAGGATCAGAATTAGAGAGAGAAGGGGACAAAAAGGGAAGGGAGAAGAAGAGGGAAAGGAAAAGAAATTATGAAGGACAGAATCAGGACATAGAGAAACAAGGAAAACGTACAAGACACAGAGATAATGGGTGAAAACTTAATCGAAAGGGGTACACAAGATAGTATTGGTACACAAGATAGTATTGTTACATTAGAAATAGAAATGAACTTTGAAAATATGAAACAAGTGTGATTAAAATGATAGATAAAATACTCATTGTAATGGAATGGAATGTTTAATAAATAAATGAAATAAAGAGAATGAGAGAATGAAATTAGGAAAGGAGGGGAACATTTTAATTACTATAAATGTGTTATAAAAATTTAAGTGAAGAGGAATATGAAAGAAACATGAAAAAATTATGGAAATATTTTAAGTGTTCCTAGAAGTATGATATCCCATTGAAAAAGGATGTAAAGTTGTCAGAAATTATAACTAACATTAATGCTAGAGCTGAATTGGAATAGAATAGGTATTTTATTTATCATTGTTTTATATATATATTTTCTCTTTAAGAACTTAGTGCGTATTTTAAGAATGTACCAAGCAGATTTCAACTGGAAGTTATGTGTTATATTGAATATTATAATTGTAAAGGCATAAATTGAAGTTTAAATAAGAGTTGAATGGATAAAAATTAAAAGATGCAATTAAAAGATCCAATTAGTAACTACAGGGGAAAATTTTGTTTAATGAGAAAAGAAAATATGAAATTGAAACAGGACAGACAAAAGTATAAATATAATAACTAGAAAGGTATTGAAACTTAGAAAAAGATATATATAATTGAATTTAGAAAGGAATGAGATAATTAAAAGTAAGATTGAGAAAATTAAGGGAAAGGAAAATTTTTGAGAAAATGTTAAAATAGTAATAAGATATGGAATAGAACACAAAGATGAATATGAAATTGAATTTGTGTCTATGGAGAAGTGATAACCTGGGACCAAACTATTCTCAAAAAAAATTTTTTTTTACTTGTATTATGTTTTGTGAAAACCCAAATAAAATTTATTTATTTATTTATTTGTGTGTGTGTATAAAAAGAAGAGATTGGACAACAATTTGTCTGAAATGGTATATGGTTTCCTGTCTAAGCAGGGAATTGGACTAGAGGACCTCTAAGGTCCCTTCCAACTCTTCTGTTATTCTGTTATATATGTAATTTAATCTATTCTATTCTATCCTACTCTATTCTCCTTCTTCTTCTTCCTCCTCCTCCTATTCTATTCTATTCTAAATACCTACAGGATATTATTGTTTGATTCAGTTTAAGACTGCTATGTTAACAGATATAAGGATTGATTTTGCAATTTTACTTATAAAATCTATTATTATAAAATAATGTTATCTATCTTATTTATCTATTTTAGTAATCAACCCCAATCTTGCCATAATCATAGGACTCTTGGTGGATCACAAATAATACTATAAAATCACATACATACATCATGGAATTATCCCAAAACCTCTGTTTTCAGTTTTTGGGGAAGAGAAACAGACAATATCAGAAATAGACATGAGACAGACCTATCTCCAATAGGAAGCCTGTGCAATAATTTCTTTTTTTTTTTTTTGAAAAAGATTTTATTAATTTTCTACAAACAAACAAGACAAACAAAACATAAAAACATCAACTCTCATATGTACATCCAGTGTGTCAGTTGGTTCATCATCATTTTTGTGCATTCATTCTGTAGTCTCAATTACAATTATGTTACATAACAACTCATATTGTCAATCCAAACTTATATATCCTAATATCACTAAAAAAAGAAGTTTTTGACTATATTTTTAATCATTCATGCTTTATGAGCTAACAATACTTTAAACCAGTTTATTCTATAACAAATCATATAATCATATCAAATCAATCCTAAAAAACCCTTTATAAATATAATGTCAAATAACAAAATAATAACAAAATAGCAAAATAAAGATATTCCTTACTGTCTAGCATTCTAAATATTCTATTATCGTATTTTATCATCTAGCCAAATTTCATAAAATTGCTTATCCTCTTGCTCTCTAATTTCAAATGTCAATCTACTCATCTCAGCACATTCCAGTATTTTCTTAATGATTTCTTCCTGTAATGGTATTTTCTCATTCTTCCAATTTTTAGCAAATACAATCCTAGCCGCTGTTAATACATTTACAATCAGGTACTTCAAATCTTTACTATATATATCAGGTAAAATTCCCAATAAGAAAATCTCTGGTTTCAAGTCTATGTGTTTCTTTGTCATTTTTTCCAACCACATGCGAATTATAGTCCAATATTTTCTAGCGTCCTCACAAGTCCACCACATATGGTAATACGAGCCGGGTATCTGATGACATTTCCAGCATTTTTCAGATTTGTTCTTAAACATTCTTGCTATTCGTGTCGGGGGAAAGTGCCACCTGTAAAACAACTTATGCAAGTTTTCTTTATGCTGTTGACATTGTCATTTTATAATTTTGAGACCACAATTTCTGCCATTTCTCTAGATCAATCCCATATCCAAAATTCTTCCCCCAAACAATCATAGTTTCTTTGATTTGTTCTTCCTCTAATTTCATTCCCAGTAAATAACCATATAATTTTTTAATCACCTTCTCATCAGTACCCATCAAGATCTTATCTAAATCAGTCTGCTTATCATAGAATCCCTCCATTTTAGAATCTTCATCACACCTTGAATGTATTTGCACATATGAAAACCAATTCATCCTTATACCTTGTTCCTGTAAGTTTTGGATCGATTTAAGTTCACCCTTTTCATCCAAGAGTTCCCCATATCTAACTGTTCCTTCTTATAAATTATAGGATAGGAAAATGCTTCAATAGTCGATAACCAAACTGGAATTTTCAAATAACATTGTCTTTTTATCTTCTCCCAGTTTAACCACAAAGACTCCCGTATATAATGTCTTCTAAAATAACCCTGTGCTTTAGTTCCCTTATACCATAAAAAAGCATGCCAGCCCAACAGCAAATCATGCCCTTCTAATGTCAACAACCTATGCTTTCTTAATGTTATCCATTCTTTGACCCACATCAAACTTGCAGCTTGATAATACAATTCCCAATTAGGCCAAAACCTCCTCTTATTCTAGCGTCTTGCAAAAGCTCTAGCTTTATTCTCGCTTTTTTACCTTGCCATATAAACTTCAACATGATTTTATTTAAATCTTCAAAATAGTCTTTTCCAAGCCTAATTGGTATTGTTTGGAACAAAAATAAAATTCTGGGTAAAATATTCATCTTGATTGTTGAAATTCTCCCTATTAATGACAATTGCATATTCAAGAAATTTCTTTTAAGTTGGAATTCCAATTTAAAGCTATTTAAAGATCTCCACCTAATTTTATAAGACAGTTGCCTGAAAAGAAAAGAGGCATTTTATGATGTTTGTTGTTGAATGCCTTGACTTGGGGAAAAGAGATCACAATTTCTTGCCTACTTCAAGAAACAAAATATTTATATGGATTTGTATTTAAGACAGTGTTTTTCACATTTGGCAACTTTTAAGATGTGTGGACTTCAACTTTCAGAATTTCCCAGCCATGTGTTAGCTGAGAAATTCTGGGAATTGAAGTCTACACATCTTAAAATTGCCAAGCTTGAAAGGTACTGATTTAAGCCCTGCCTCATTTTTGGTAAGACATTTGCTTTACATTTTTTTTTAAAAAAAATCTCATTTTACATGTTACTGAATGGAATGGCTGCTTCAAGTGCTAATAATTAAGTGGTTATCAACTATTCCCTTTGATTTCAGAAATGCTTTCTCAGTTCTGATGGCCAGCTTTTGTTTTGAACACTCTGGGCCTTTTAGAACTGAGTGCTCTCAACACAGATTTTCACCCCAAGGCAATTGTGCCATTTTGAAGACATGGCAGCTAAGTTTGAAGACTGTGGTTATTATTTTTGGCTTATATATAGCCACAATGTATTTGAAAAGACTAGAGGGAAAAGTCACCTTTTGTTTCAAACACTGGAAATCTGTGAAATCATTGAAACACTTTCACTGTGTGAATCTCCTTTGTGGAATCTCTTGTTTTACTCCATTTCCAAGTTCCTGCTTTTAGCAATCCTTTTAAGGCTTAGGTGAGTTGACAGCTTTTCAGCTGCACTCCATTCGGGCTACTCTGCAGAGACAAAGCAGACAAATACACATATGAAATAGGAGAGAAGAGTGGGTTGAAGCAATTTATTATAATTTGCTTTTCCACTGAAAGAGGTGAGCATCTTTTTATTTCTGAAGAACCTATTGCAATTTTGTATGGTCAACAAAACAAAAGGTGATTGCAGATTCAATTCAAACATGTTTTGAGCAATTGGGAAGTAGATAACCATGGTGTTATTTTAAAAGTGTGCTTTTGAAATGAAGAGCTGACTGACTACAGATTAATAAAAAATGGAAAGACCCATAATAAGTCCAGTCACAAAGTTTTCTTGGCAGTGTTGTGGAAGATGTTTGCTCTTGTTTTCTTCTGGGAAAATTTTCTGACTTGGTAAGAGACAGTTAATCAATTTAAATGGCAGAGGTTTTATTTAGTTAGTTAGTTTTATTTAGTTTATTACAGTATAGGACTCAAAAGCTCATGCACCAACAAGATGGTCTCTATCTTAAAGGTAATATGGAAGTGAAAGAAAAGCCAGAAATGAATAACATTTTTGGAAAAACTATAGAGAGCCAGTTTAGTGTGGGGGTAAAAATACCAGGCAAGAAAGTGAGAGGCGGTGAGTTCTAGTCCCATGTTAGGCACCAAGCCAACAGGGGTGACTTTGGGCTAGTGAATCTCTCTCTACCTTAGGATAACAGTAAGGACAAACAATTTCTGAAAATGTTGCCAAGAAAACTGCAAGGACATTTCCAGGCTGTTGTCAGGAGCCAAGGATGACTCAAAGGTACCAAAAACAAAAACCTGAAACAGTTCAGAGAAGGCAAAAGCATAAGACAGGTGTATTTTTAAGCAGATCAAAAGAAGTGCTTTTGCCTCTCTTTTCTCCCACTGCTCCCACCTGAGGAAATAACTGCTGTCAAGTACAGAGTGAGGAAGCACCAAAGACAGCTTGTTATCTGGGTGACTTGAAACCAGTCACGGTCACTCAACATAACCTTACTATCAGATTGTTGTGAGTTAAACGAACATGTTGTTACTCAGGCACACCATGGAAAAGCAAAGCAGATTCAGAAGGCACATAGCTCCTTCTTATCTCGACTCCTTCCTCAGAACTCCTTTGAAGAAAAATTGTGGGCAAGCATTCTTCAAAACATTTCTTCATTCTCAGCCAAGAACATTACTTTGCAAGGGGAATTTAAGAATACAGAATTTGTGTGAGGCACATGAAGCTAGTGAGTAATGAAGAAACTGTGATTGACCTCCTCACATATTTTTCAATTTCAAATTATGTATACTTTCCTGATTCAAATACACATATTAGACCTGTTGCAATTTATCCTTAGATAGATAGATAGATAGATAGATAGATAGATAGATAGATAGATAGATAGATAGATAGATAGATGCACTGCCAGTGGAAAAATACACTATTTTATCACCATCTCTTGCTCATTTTGGCTCTCCAAAATGCAGGAATACTATTAATAAGTACCATTATATGTGGCATGAAACTATTTGAAACATTTTTCCATGTAATTTCCTCCTCTGAAAAAAGCTGACTTCTACTCCATTTAAGGCAAATAAAATCAATTTTGACTGAAGTGATTGATTTCCAGCATAGCTTTTGATGTCAATGATAAAATAGAATTTCTTATCTTAACAATAACATGGAGCAGATGTCAGACTGTGATTAATTCTGAGGCATATTAGCAACAAGGAACAGAAGAAAGGACATAAAATCTCACATAGACTACAATTTTGAAACAATGATTCACAGCCTTGTTTGATAGAAATCAGTATGCATAGAATAGCAGACCAAGCAGTAAGATCAAGTGGCACTTCATCATTTATGTAAATAAATGATGGATTGTTTATTTCCTGATTCAGTTCATATCCTGTTTCTAAAAGATGTTCCCAAGTCAGTGTATAACAATTTAAAAACAAAGGAATCCTGTTTGGTCATGTTAAGAGATTATCCAGCATCCCACATACTAACCAGTCAGATGTTTCCCAGAAATCCACATTACAGTACACAAATCAGCATTTTCTTCAGCAGCCAGGGTTGATTCAGAGAGATTTAGAAGCTGCATTTAATAGGTTTAGTCTAATCTTCTTCAATTTGTCTTGAATTAAAAAGAGCAGAAGAAACCAATCTGGATAGGAGAAACTCATTCCTGTCAAGTCTGTGCCTGAATCCTGGGAACATATGGAGCTCATCATGGTCAGAGCAGGGTACCTGCCAAATTCCACAACAAACACAGCATGGTACGAGGCAATGTTTCTGGTCTTTTGAGAATCTCTTGAGAATTTCCCTTTCCTCTTCCTTCTCTTCTTCCTCCTAGTCTGAAAGTTAGCAGGTAAAGTCTATTACAGACAGCTCATTGCTTTAGTGACCCCTTCTATGAATTATAGCCCCAAATAAATTATGTAAAAATCAGGCTTTGCAAGTAAGGACAACTTGAAAAATATGGACGAGGATAAAAGAGTTGGTTCACAAGAATGTTAGTATAACCCTTGTTTTTCCCAGTGTATCCTTGGTGTAGAAATACAGGTTGCCAATGTTTGTTTTTGTTATAAACAGTTCACAGAACTGTATGTCAGTAATTTGTATGTTGTGGTGGAACAGAATGGTAAACGTTGCCTGTATCATATAAAATTGTGACATGAAAACTGATCTGAGTCAGAAAAGACCTGGAATAACCCATTAAATTTTTCAGTGGAATGTTCAAAGGCACTTTACAAAGCTGGCAATGGCTCTGCTTTTGTCCTGCAAATGGTGTACTAGAGAATCTCACCCCACTGATTTCATTCTTCATGTAGTTATATAACACTCCATAGCTACACGAGATGAAAATTAGGCAGACAGCTTAGTCTACATAACAGTGCATCTGCCAAATCAATTTTGCTGTGCTTTGCCCTCAGCCTTGAATTTATTCCACCTTGTTTCCTTGCCAGTTGTGTTATTTTTTTTTAAGCTGATATGAAGAGCTTTCATACATTTCTCATAAGGTAAATATTTCTATGCATTTCTTCGCCTATCTACATTTTTTTATATTTTTCCTAAGCATTTTTTGGGGTATATACTATATTTTCCCTTATATGCATCTTTCTTCATACTTTTCACCAATATACAAATCAATGAACATTTCTTTACACTATGAAGTACATCTTAACATTTGAGGAACTGCAAATCTGGATAAATATTATTGTTTCAGTTCACATTAAGGATTCAAAACTGAACTAAGTAGACATCATAGCTTAGTGGCTTAGTAGCTTCTTTTATAAATAGAAACATTTCTTTCTGTTCTTTAAGTTTTGATTGCAAAGCTTATTAGAGAAAAATCCTACTTTAATGGATCATCTGAGAAGAGCCCATTAAACCTCACTATTCATTAATTTGCAATTTATTTATTTATTTTTATTCCATTTACCCATATTATTTTTATAAATAACTCCAGGCAGCTAACATACATATCACTCCCTCATCCTCCTATTTTCCCCACAGCAACTCTGTGAAAAGACTGGGTGATTTCTTTCACTATATGACATAACAGAGCATTAATATAAAATATTATAATTATAATGCCTCAATCAAATTATGGGCTTTGATACAAGAGGCTGGTCCATTATTTCAACAGAGCATCTGGGCAGAATATGTGGTCTGTTGCATCAGAAGTCTGCCAAATGGACAATCTGTTAAACTGAGGCTTTAGTGTGTTATATTCATTAGGGTTGGATAGTATTTTGAATTTGAAAGCAAAAGGCTGCTTCCTTAAAGAAACTGCATCATCTCCCAAGAGTTGTAGTGTAGTGCGTGAAAGTATAAGCTGTTTATAAGAATTACAGACAGATGCTACATGGGCTGTCCTTGCATCATTCTGCCTTCAAATCTATTCATGTACACTTCTAATATTCATTACACCAAGGCAGATGGAGGAGAAAACGTGTTGGAGAAAGCAACATGATGAATGAGGAAGAGGAGGGGCTTCTGTAAGGAGCAGGCAGCATTAATCCTCTGTTTGTGAAAATGGCAGAGAGCAAGCCAACTGCCTTCAAGATATCTCCTTTGAAATGTCAAGTTCAGAAGACACAGGAGACCAGCAGCCAAAGAAAACATGTAGAAACAGGAACAACTAAACCAGCTTCTGTACTATGGACAACAGAGTCTGAGAGAATTGTTTGTGATGGCAATTCATTCCAATATAACATCTGTCTTTCTTTTGTATTACATAGTATTTTTGACATTTTTTATCAGTATATGTTTATGGATTTCAAATTCCCTGAACTCTGAATTTTATATTTTCAATTCTTGGGGTTTTTTGAAATTTTTCCGTAAGCAGATATTTCAGTGCAGATTTAAAATGGTAATGGGTTGGTATTTTTTTGTTTATTTGGCTATAAATATTTGGCTCTATAGAGCCACCAAATCAGGAAATACTAAATAGCTTAACTGAAAAACTCAGTAGTCAGCCTACAAAACGTATGAAAACTAAATTTTACTATGTGGAAATACATTTAAAAAATTATCTTAGTCATCCCTCATTGGTCTTCACTTAGTGGAATCACAAAACATTTCACTTCACAATTTGAAAAGCCAGATTTGGTCAATAAAAGGAAACATATGTTATTCTTTTTCCATTATAATAATTAGCATATGAAATGGCTAATTATTACAGCTGAAAAAGGAAGTTGAGGAAATTGAAAAAGAAAATATTTCATATAACAGAAGTAAATGAGTTAATATAAAACATATGAGCACATTTCATGGGATAAATTGCATTCTTTGGAAGAAAGAGTAGGCGTTAGAATTTGGGGATCTATGTTGTATACCTTTGAAAATCAGGTTCTTTGAACAGGAGTCAAGTTTAGAAAACATGCATTTTGAAATTAGTCTTGAGTACCAGAACTGAACTGTCTGTGGGCCTTATCCTTTGTTTTTGCTTTTCTTTGTGAGAAATTTGTGAGATATATTTAAAGGATTTTTTTCTCCTTATTTCCTTTGAAACAAAAGGAAAAGTCTTAATTTAATTTTGTGTATTATCTATAATTTTTTAGGATGAAATTTTAACTGTCATCCGGAGAGTAGATGATAATTGGGCAGAAGGAATGCTGGGGGATAAAATTGGAATATTCCCTATTCTTTATGTGGAGGTAAGCTCAGATTATCTTTGTATTTTTTTGTTGAGAGAAAAAGCTTGATTGTTTTAACTTGTCGTTTGATTTTTAGGGTGAAATCTATATAATACTTTTGATGGTGAATACAAAGTGCAGGATTTTTCTGTTACCCTGACATGAACACATAAACATATGTGCACACACACACACACACACATAGGTCATTCATCACAAATGCACTTTTGAAAACTCATAGACTTTTCTGGGAAGAATATACTGCCCATTTTAGTTGATCATTTTGAGAAATATAAACCAACAAAGGCAAAACTTCAGTTTGAAAGTTTACCTTCAGTTACTGTAGAATTGAATTTACACTTGCTTGAAACTGTACTTTTTTCTCTCTCTGCTGTTTTACATTTCTATGAATGTCTAGTATACTGAATTCTTCTCTAATCCAGGTAGTTGCTGCTTTTTGAAGATGCAAGTTGCGAACCAAGCTAATCCTGTAATGGAATGATTTATTAAAAGTGAGCTTCTCCAGGAAAATTCTTATTCATAGCAGCCTTTGTATATAAATCAAATCTACACTTGTAAGCTGTTTGCACCTGATAGCGCTGCAATTTGTGGAACGTCTAATTCACATTGCAGGGTCTAGACTTTCACTAGTATAGTGTGCCAATACTGATCATAATGTTTAGTCAAACTGCATGCATAATTCCCACTCCACTCACAAGTTTATTCTACAGTGCATAAGGAACCTTGCATGTAACAATGAAGTGTGACAGATAGAGTGAATAGTTTATCACAAGTTAATTAAGTCCCAGTTTCTGACATCGCCAGTAAGGGCTTCTTAATGAATATACTATGAATATACTGTTTGAGTTTATTATACTGACACAACATTTTGTTGACTGTGAATTGCAACTTATGTAATATAATGATTAATATGCTGCAATGGAATGGGAAGATCTAATCATGATCTATTTATGTTATATAAAGTAACTTAAGGCCAATCGTGCTATCTTGTAGGAATGTTATAAAATGAGTGGAAAACCTACATGCACAGCCTTCACCTCATAACATGACAGTTACACATAATAACATATAAATAAATCTCTCAAAATAAGTCCTTCCCACTGTTGTAACCCATCCCTCAGATATAAGGCACCACTCTCTTTGAAAGACCTGAAGGGAAAAAAAAATAGCTGCCTGCATATTCACAACAGCAGTACAGTATTCAATATTATGCAAAGCACCAAGGATATAAATTCTTCAGTGACAATAACTATAATTTTTTAAATTATGTTTTAGCAAGTGTTATTGAAACATTGATTGCTTATGGTAGTGTAATGGCTGATGATGTTCTGTACTCATAATGTTAGATGCAGGCAGTTTATTTGATTAAATGATACATGGTGAGAATTTTCTTGGCTGTTATGCTCCTGTTAATCAATGCACTAGGACTAAACTAATTATTGTAAAGAAATCTTCAGGGGATTGTTCGGTCAAAAATATTCTGAGAATTCATTCTTATTTGTTTTGGCAGTCTATAATGTCATTATGAAATGAGGAACTACTATTAGTCCTACTATTTCCCATAATGTCACCTTCTGTCCCATCAAAGATGTTTGGAAAGAAGCCTAAAATATTCTGGAAAATATTCAATATTGAAATTCAACATAATGCAAGCACAAGGAATAAAGTCAAACTTTAGACTTTAAGAGAACTGATTTTAACAAACTTAGATGATTCCTATTATTCCCAGGAATAGAAATATTTAATAAGTCTGAATTTTTTTCAATCTTACGTAACTTTCAACTCTTTTCGTTGAACCACAAACAATGCCCAATGTGCACTTAGACATTCTCTTATTGGCAATCTAACTCATAAATGTAGAAATCTGCTTTTGAATAAATTCTTCAAGCTGTTCAGTAGTCACAGCTGCAAATAGAATTTCTATTAATAAAAGAAAATTTTCTTGAGCCACGTACAGGACAATATAATTAGGTCTAACATGCAGATTTGCAGAGGTGTCTATCAAACTTGGTGAATTGGATTTTTAACACACATGCCATGTACAAAAAAATCAGTTAAGGCTTAGTTGTTCTACTCATATTCACAATATTTAATACTGACCACTAACTACTATTGTTCAAAATGGAGTAATATCAATCAGTTATTGGAAAAATTTTAGTAAAGGGTAGAAGCAGAAAAATATTTTATTGGTTGAATTTTACCAATATTTTTTAAAGATTATTTACAATGATAAATTGTACATTGGGACTGCCAACAAAGCTTAGTTTTTACACAGAAGCCTGTATAAATTAAGCCTGTAAATCCAAAAATGAGATCACTGGACTGCATTACATTGTGAAATAGCTGGATTATACTAGCTGTGAGTAAATCACATCTCAGCAATGTTAGTATATGTTTTGTTGTGGTAGTTTAAGGTGAAGGAATTTAATAGTCTGCTCAAGGATTTTATGTCTCCCCTAAATGTCTACAGCTTGTCAAATATAAAATTAAAGGTATATTATTCAATATTATATATTCATAGGAAATAGTATTCTTGAGGAATGTTATCCACAAAAAATATAGGTTTCTACTTAGGTAAAATATTACCTGTAACATTTCCTACTCAAACATTATAATTGCTCTAGGGAAGAAAAAAATATCTTGTTCACTGTCAGGGGATTAATGCTTACTGTTGCTATAAGCATTATTTATTTTCTTTTTACAAACTCATGGATGCTATCCTGTCTTAAACACAGACTGCTTTGATATGCATTCTTTTTGGAATTTACTTCTAAACAACCTTCCTGGTAAATAACAGAGAGGCTATATATAAAGGTCATAGTAAATACATATTGTTTGATGTTGGAGAACATAATAGTTAGGTCAGAATTTCTATAAATATTAATATAAGAATGTAAAAATTAAAAAGTATATATGCAGGAGTATTGAACACTAGCATCAGAATACTCAAGTAAATATGAAAGTATTGTGTAAGTGTAAACATGTGTAATTCTTTTTTTGTGTGTGCATAAATACCTTTTTCTGAGCTCTTGAAAGAGAAGTAAATGACACCTAGGAGGTGGATTAGCAAAGAATCTGGGTTTTTAATCCACTATCACAACCTAACAGGAAATTAATATGTTAAAATCAATTAATTGTACTTATTCTTTACCTGAAACAAGATATGTAAACATTACACTATATGTCTTGATACTGTAGAATCTCTCTAAGTTATTGTAATGGAGACTGAATAAACCTTTTGTGAAATGTTCTGCATTTGCAGAACATTTAAATTAACACATTCAGTGTAGAATGGATGCAGCTCAGTCTTACGATCATCATATCTTCCTTTGTCATTGGTAGAAGACAGGGGTGGGATTCTACTGGTTCGGACCAGTTCTATAGAACCGGTTGTTATGATTCTGCGCAGTTCAGAGAACTGGCAAATCATACCCCTGGCTGGCCCCTCCCCTTTCTGGCCGCCATTCCCTGCCCAGTCAGTCTTTATCGCACATGCGTGACATTGCATGCATGCCTGACATCACTGACTGTGTTGTCCGCCTCCCAATCACTCCTTAAGGTATTTCTTTTTTTCCCCCTCCTGATGATCAGCTGTTCCTATGATCAGCTGTGCCAGGATTCCCCTCACTATCTTAACTGCTTTGCCCAGGAAGCTTCCCTGAGGCCTAGGAAGACAAAAAATGGAGGGGGGAGCAAAAACACCCCCCCGGAGGCTTCCCTGAGGCCCAAAAGGCCCCAAAAACAGGGGGCCGCAAAAAAAAAAAAAAGCCATGCCCACTCAGTGACATGACCACACCCACCTAGCCACGTCCACAGAACCAGTTGTTAAAATATTTGAATCCCACCCCTGGTAGAAGATTCAAATAAATTGGACCCTTGGAAATGAGTTGTTTTCTTTATAAGTTCAGGATCATCAATAAAGATGAAACAAATACAACAGTATGTTAAGAATACAAGTACTAGAGATATATTACAGTAGATTAGTTGATTCTTATTGGAAATGATATATTCTTCCCATTATAGAAGTCCATGGAGTATAGATTTCCCCTATCATTTAAAGAGCAAGGCATATTAATAAAGAAATGATGATTTGGTTTTTTGGGTGAAACTAGAATAGCAGCTGCTGCTGCTGTGAGAACCGTACTATATCTTCAGCTCATTGGATGGGTAGCTTTGGACCAAAGTCTAAAATAATTTATAGATTTAATAAAAATCACAAGATGTTTTAAAATAGGAGTTGAGAAGTATATATATCATTTATAAATAGTTTAAAACAATTAATGTAGCACATATGTGGTTTTCAAAGGAGTTGCTTTCAAAGTTAGATAGGCAGCATATAAATTAAATAAATAAATAAGTGTTCTAAACCGTTTTTATATTTTAAAAAAAGAGATGATCACTCATAATCTTCTGGGAACCTGTGAAGATCTGGCTATTTTAGAAAATCTCTGGGGACTGGATCTGTATAATCTGGGAAAGTTGTTCTGACATAAGAAATCGAATTATGGGTATGGGTAGAGATGATTATATCACGGATAACACTGATAATATCTCTGCTCTTGATTGTCTAAGTGATCCTATGAAGGTTTTTTCGCAATTGAGAGAGGCTGTTGGAATCTGAATGGGGAAGAAAAGGCTTTGGCTTATAGTCCTAGCAAGACTAAGTGGCTGTGGGTTTTAAAACTGATCAGATCTGAGATTTCCCATTTTTGAGTCTGGACTGTTTCCCTAATACGTGTTGTTTCAAAATTTGGTGTCCCTTTGGGACTTACAGTTTGTGTTTTAAGGAACAGATAGCAACTGTGGCCTGGAAAGCCTTTAGCAAAAAGCTAAAGATTTTGATTTTAGAAAGTTTAAAGGGACTAAGAATCCCAATAAAATTGGACTGTTGAAACATAAATGGTTGCAGTGTCCTTGGGGTCATGAATGGCTGCACTTATCTGAGAAATGTGAATACACCTTTTACAGGTACTCCTTGACTTACAGCCACCATTGAGCAAATTTATGTTGCTAAGTGAGACACTTGTTAAGTGAGTTTTGCCCTGTTTTACAACCTTTCTTGACACAACTGAATCCGGCTTCCCCTCTGTCTTGTCAGAAGGTCGCAAAAGGTGATCATGTGACCCCAGGACATCGCAACTGTCATAAATATGAGCCAGTTGCCAAACATCTGAATTTTGATCACGTGACCATGGAGATGCTACAGTGATCATGAGTGTGGAAAACAGCCATAAATCACTTTTTCAGAGCTGTGGTAACTTTGGTCACTAAATGAACTGTTGTAAGTTGAGGACTAGCTGTAACTTAAATAGTTTAAGTAACTATGATGAAAAAAAACAACTATAATTAAACAGACATTAACAACAGATGCATGGGTCAGCCAGTTCCAGTTTCTGAATGTTCTTCAAGAATAATGCATTGCAATAGTCTACCTGGGAAATGATTAAGATATGAGTAACCTTGAACAAAAAGCTTCCCAATGCAGGAACATGCAAATTTGCATTCAAACTGGATCTGTGCAAAGACACAGTTGCTATCTGTTCTTTAAAACGTGAACTGTAAGGACCACCAAATTTTCAACCAACACGGTTTGGAGAAAGGATGTTTCATTGGACCTACAAAAGACATTGGTTTTTAAAAGTGGTGGGTTTAAATTAAAAGGGAAATACTAATGATAATCCAAGAGAATGACCAGAGTATTTTTTTCCTATTGGATTTACAAAAGAGAGGAGGGAGGGAGGAAATCTCTTTATGTATATCTCTGTATGTTTAGGATTTGTGTGAAGAAATGTCTCATTACAGTGATGGGACTGTAAATTTTGCACTATAGTAATCGCTCTGTAATGTCCCTTTCTCTTTGTTATTGTATGGCACAATGCTTGTATGACAGGACTATTCTAATCAATAAATAATAACTTCAGCTTCTCAAAAGAAGACTAATTCATCAGTGTGATTTCTGATCATTGAGCAAACTGTATGGGAGGAATTGGCTTTTCTGTTAACAAAAATGTGACAGAATATGTGATAGAATATTTTTATTTTATTTTTATTCAAAATAAATAGCACAGCAACTGTGTTTTGTACTCTGCTTCTAAGAAAGAATTCTGATAATCTCATATACATTTAACTAACAGTAAGTTCTAGTTGAATTTAAGTGAACTGGAAAAAACATTTCACTGATATGTGCAAGTTAAAGTACTAGCAAAATTTCATTCTTACACTGATTACCTTCTATTGTTTATTCTCTTATTTGATGATGGAATTTGAATTGTGTAGATATTCAAAGACAACACCTTTGTAATGCCCTCTTTTCCCCTTCTTTTTTGTTTCTTCTTTTAGCTCAATGAATCAGCTAAGCATCTTATTGAGATGGACAAGACCAATGTAGCTTCTGCATCTGGAAATGATGTCTCTTTGCCAGTTGACACAAACCTGGCAGTAAGCACAGCCCAGTGCTGCACACTGAATAGCGCTGGAGCAGTCAGTGCCATTCAGCGACATATCGACGGCAAAAAGAATGCTAAGAAGCGCCACTCCTTCACAGCTCTCAGTATGACCCACAAGTCCTCCCAGGCCTTGAATAATAGGCATTCCATGGAGATTAGTGCTCCTGTTCTGATAAGTTCAAGTGACCCCCGGGCTGCGGCCAGAATTGGAGATGTGGCTCATCTGTCCACAAGTGCGCCAGTCCAGGTAAACTTTTAATTAATCACAATACTCAGTCAATAATAGGAGAGACCAGATTGAACTGACTTCATGTGCTTTGGCTATTACATTACAATAGAGGAATTGGATGGCACAAGTCCCCAAAATAAACTACTACTATTATTATTATTCATTGGAGAATCAACCAGATGTTCAGACTGAGTTTGGTATTTTTGCCTACCTATTGAGTCCTTACCAAGGACCTGGGATAGGCAAATCTGGATGTTTGAGGGTGTTACAGATATTGCCGCAGGATGGAAGCTATTCCAAGTAAAGCTGCCTTCTGCAATTGATTGATGGCAAATTTGTCGATGCCTATGGTATTCAAGTGGGGCTCCATTGTTTTGGGACTGCACCCAAGGTGCCTATAACTATTGGTACCAGTGGTGGGATTCAAATGTTTTTACTACCGGCTCTGTGGGCGTGCCTTGGTGAGCGTGGCAGGGGAAGGCTACTGGAAAGTCTCCAGTTAGAGGTGGCATTTGCCGGTTCTCCAAACTACTCAAACTTTCCACTACCAGTTCTCCAGAACTGGTCAGAACCTGCTGAATACTACCTCTGATTGGTACTACCCTTGCTTGCTTTTGCCATAGTTGTTCTATTTCTAGATCTTTGTATTTTGTTATCTTCCCCAGTTCTTTCTCTTCTATTCTGCCTTATTATTGTTGTTGTTGTTGTTGTTAATCTTTGGTGAGATTGTTGTTGTTGTTGCTGTTAACCTTTGGGGCTGGTTGGTAGATCAACAGCTCGAGTCCTAACCAAGGATCTAGGAACTCTTAAGGTAGCGTCAGAGGATATAAGCTATTCCAAGTAGGGTGGTTTTTTGTAGAATCAGGCTATTACTATTATTATTAATAATAATAATAATTTCTTTTCCTACTTCTCCTATTCCTATCTCTATTTCTCTTACTCCTCCTACTCCTATTCATACCTCTACTTCTCCTGTCATTTTTAAAAAAACAAACAGAAAATATAAATCCATTAAGAAGAAAAAAGATGAAATAACTCTATTCTATAATTTCTTTTTAATGTACTACATCTTGGATACTTGACCTTGTTGGTGACTTGAATTTTCAATATGTCTGCCAGTTCTTCTCTTTGTCTTAGTAACATATTCTTTGTCAAAATCTTTGTTTTATCTTTATTTATTTTCAAACCAGCCACCTCACCATATGTCTATATCTTTTCCAATAATTTTGGAGCTGTTTCTAAAGGGTCTTCCAAAATAAAGACCAGATCATCCGCAAAGGGTTGCAATTTAAATTCTTCCTTTTTAATTTTCATTCCTTTTATGCTTTTATCATCTCTAATATTTCTATTCAACACTTCCAAAGTCAATACAAATAGCAAAGGTGATAGAGGGCATCCTTGTCTTGTACCTTTTCTTATATTAATAGAATCTGTGAATTCTCCCTCTATCATTACCTTTGCTGTTTGCTTATGATATATGGCTTCTATTGCTTGGATAAATTTTCTGGCAAAACCCATCTGTTCCAATAATAGTAACATAAATCTCCAATTCACATTATCAAATGCCTTTTGGGCATCTAAGAATAGCAAAGCCATTTGCTTTTCAGGATGTGCCTCATAATATTCCAAAGCGTCCAGGATTACTCTCATATTGTCTTTGATTTGTCTCTTTGGCAGAAATCCATTTTGATCTGGATGAATAAAGTTATTTAAGTATTTTTTAAGTCTTTCTGCCAAAATTGAAGCAAAGATTTTATAGTCTGCATTTAGTAAAGAAATAAGTCTATAATTCGTAATTTGCAATGGATCATCCACTTCTTTTGGAATAAGTGTAATATAAGCTTCTGACCATGTTTTAGGTATCATCTTCTTTAACATAGCTTCATTCATGACTTCTAGCAGTGGGATGCTCAATGATTCTTGTAGTGTTTTGTAAAATTCTGCCAGAAGCCCATCTGGACCTGGTGCTTTCTGTTAAGTTATGTGCGTGGCGCAAGAAGTGGAGACGAGTCTATGAACAGTGAACTTCAACTCTTTATTTAACATGGTGCAACAGCTCTCTGAACGGCCACAACAGCCCCCTTTATATAGGCAAGCTCTTGGGTATTTAGCCAATGAAAACACAGGAACGTTAGCTCTTTTTAACCAATGAGAAGGGCTCGTTAATAGCCAATCAGATTCTCCTGAACGGACCAATCCAATATCGCTATTATCGGCCAATCAGAAGTGCAGGGCCAGAACCCTGCACTTTGCTTTAAGGTTTCAACAAACTTTATTCAAGCACTTTTATTAATTCACAACACCCCTTCCCCCCGGGTTCTGTTTAAGGGGTGCGGTAATGTAGTCTTTGAGGTAGGCAGGTTGTTTTGATTGTCTATTTGATTTACGCTGTCCTCCCGGTATTTGTCTAGAGTCTTGTTGGGGTAGGACGTTATCTGGTGAACAGGGTGCCTCTGATTCTGTATCTAAACTTCCGTTACCACTAATGTCCTCAATATCCCTTTGAGGCGAGTTAACCCCTGTCCCCGATCCTTCTTCACATGTTGAGTCTGAGCGGTCATTTCTTCCGCTTGTGCTTTCTGCCATTCCAAACTCAGCCTCCTCGGCGTCTCCTCCCCCCTCAGTTTGGAAATCACCGGAATTGCAGACCCCAGACTTCAGCCTTGAACGCAGCTGATCAATATGGCACTTCCATATTCTATCGTCATGACATTTCACTCGGTACGATCTGGGTCCGGTAACTTGGATTACAGTTGCCTCGACCCACAACGGGTCACCATAAAAGTTTCTCACAAAAACCAAATCACCAACCTGGAAATTACGGCATTTCCCACTGGATCCGTGTGGTTTTTCAGGTTCGTACGATGGGTGTAGTTGGTCCAGCTGGGAGCGGAGTTTTTGTCCCATCGGGAGTTTTGTTGGTGACGCTGCATGGAGTGATGTGCTGCAAAAGGAGTATCCGGTTAATCTTTTCTTCGATATCGCCATAGTCCATTTTATGTAGAGTTCTTTTGACGAATTGTACCATGCGCTCGACCCTTCCATTAGCCGCAGGATGCGCCGGTGAAGTTAGCACATGGCGAATACCGTGGTCCGCCAGATACTGTTCAGAAGAAAGCGCGGTAAACTGGGGCCCGTTGTCAGATACCAGAACGTCCGATAATCCGTGTATTGCAAATAATCTGTCCAATTTCCTGATGACTGATTCGGTTGTTGTATTTTTCATCTCATGGATTTCGAGCCAGTTCGAGTAGGCATCCACTGTTAATAAAAATGTGTGTCCATTCGTAGGTCCCACAAAGTCCAGATGAATACGGGACCATGGTCCCCTGGGTGTTTCCCATTCTGTTGGGGTTGCTTTCGGTGGGGCATTGCTGACTTCCTGGCATTTGGGACGAGTCTTTACCCAGGCTTCGATCTGCTTGTCTATGCCCGGCCACCACGCTTAGCTTCGTGCGAGTGCTTTCATGCGCACGATGCCAGGGTGGCCATCGTGCAAGGTTCTCAGTACCGCTCACTGTAACCGCTCTGGGACAACGACTCTATCGCCCCAAATGATGCAACCTTTCTGGGAAAACAGTTCCGTCTGTCAACTTTTGAAGGAAACGTAGTTGTCAGGGATTTGGTCCAATGGCTATCCACACTCTACCCAGCTGAGGACACATGCTAAAATGGGATCACGTTTAGTTTCAATCGCGATATCGCAAGCTGTCAGCAGCGGTTTTTAGAGTGTCTCGATCTGCAGTGTTGTGACGGTCGGAGCAGGGTCGTCAACGGTTTCTGGAAGTGGTGCACGGCTCAATGCGTCAGCGTGGGGAATGGCTTTCCCCAGGCGGTGTTGCAACTTATAGGCAGCCAAGAATTCTGACCAGCGGGTCATTCTGGGAGATAATATATAAGGGGTTGGTTTATCTCCCGCTATTATTCCCAGTAAGGGTTTGTGGTCAGTTATTATCGTGAAAGCTTGCCTAAAAATATATTCATGAAATTGTTTAACAGCAGATACAATAGCAAGAGCTTCCTTATCGATTTGACTGTAATTGCGTTCTGCTTTTGATAGCGTTTTTGAAAAATAGGCAACAGGGGCTTCACTTCTGTTTGGTAAAACGTGGCTCAAAATGGCACCCACTCCGAAGGGTGATGCATCACAAGTAACCGTTAAAGGCAAAGTCTCATTATACTGCATCAAAACAGCGTCGGAGGTCAATAAGATTTTACTTGTCGAAACGCCTGTTCCTCTCGGTGCCCCCAAACCCAGGTTGCTTTTTTGTCTAACAAACGATGTAGGGGTTTGGCTACGGTTGCCTTGTGAGGCAGGAACATGTTATAAAAATTGATAAGGCCTAGGAAAGCTTGGAGATCCGCCTTATTGCGTGGTTTTGGGGCATTTTTGATTGCCCTAAGTTTGCTATCGGTGAGGTGAATGCCCTGTTTATCTATTAAATATCCTAAAAATTCTACTCGATCAGTACATAGTTGACACTTGTTTTTCTTAACTTTGAGACCCGAGTCTAAATCTCTGAAGAACCAACCCCAGGCGCTCCCTTAGTATTTCTTGAGTCGGAGCGGCAATTAAAACGTCATCAAAATAGGGGACAATGCCTTTTATCCCTTGTAATAGTCTTTCCATCAAACTTTGAAAGATTCCCGGGGCCACGCTTACTCCGAATTGGAGTCGGTTACATTTAAATGCACCTCAGTGCGTACCGATCATTTGGGCCTCTGCCGTTTTTCTGTCTACAGGCAGTTGTTCGTATGCCTGGGCTAGATCTAGTTTAGCGAAGACTTTTCCGCCCCCCAGGGAATGGAGAAGGTGTTGCACCACCGGTACCGGGTAAGCGTTTTGCTGCAGGGCGTGATTCAGGGTGGCTCGGTAGTCCCCACAAATTCTTAACGATCCATCTGGCTTGATGGGTGTCACGATTGGGGTTTCCCAGGGAGAATGGTCGGTTGGTTCTAACACACCCTGAGCTATTAATTTATCAAGCTGCTCGTCAATCTTTGGTTTAAGGGCAAATGGGACCTGACGAGGCTTAAGGCGGATGGGAGCTATTTCGGGGTTGAGATTAAATGATATCGGGGTCTTCTTGTACTCGCCTAGTTTATCTGCAAAGACATCCTGGAATTCTTGGATGAGAGCCTCTTCCCAGTCGTTGCTGCTGGTTCGGTGAATGCCGGCTACTTCAATTCCAAGTGGAGTGAACCATTGGAGGCCTAACAAGCTAGGCCGATCCCTGTCGACTACAGTCAAGGGTAGAGATGCAGTACAATTTTTAAATGAGACACGGACTTGGCTGGATCCAACGACTGGAATTCGATTTCCCTGATAATCTTTGAGTATGATTCTTTGGAATCGGAGGTCTTGTTGCCGGACGGTGGGGATGAGTTGCTTGAGGGTCTTCCAGGAAACCATCGAGAGGGACGATCCTGAATCGACTTCCATCTACAAAGCTGGTTTTCGATAGCCACCTTCACCCGGATCTTCTTGGCGTCCAGTGATGAGGCGTGACCAATCGTAATAGTTTGGTGTGCCTCTTCTCGCTTCATTGAGTGGTTTAGGGGTTTGTTTCTGTAGGAGTGGTTGTTCCATTGGTGGTTCAAGGGTTCTCGCTTTGCAGGACGGCTTCCTGTAGATTGGCGATAGTTAGCCCCCCTCGGGGTTTGGCTGGATCCTTGTTTGCTTCTACAGACCCGTCTGATGTGGCCTCTTTTTCCGCACAAATGGCAGAGCGCGTCGAGGAATTTGCAGTCTGATCGGGGGTGGTTTGCCCCACAACCAGCGCATTGGTACTGCGATCTCTGGCGTTGGTCTCGTTCAGACTGGAGCCAGTTGACCTCTTCATCGCTTTCTGATGACGATTCGAGGTCTTCGTGGTGGGCTGTCGTTGCCTGTTCTTATGATTGAGGTGAAACTTCGCTGGCGAGTTGGCGAAGTGGAGCGTGGGTGCGGCGCATTCGAGCAGCCGACTTCCTGGTTGCTTCTGCTGCAGTAGCATCAGCGATGGCATCTGTAAGACTAATGTCGCCTTTCGCCATCAGCTTACTCTGCACACTGGGTGCATCTAATCCCAGAACTATTCGGTCTCTCAGGGCTTCTTCTGGGTCGGCAAACCCACATAGCCCTCGCAGATTCCGGAGATCCGCTATGAAATCAGCAACACTTTTGCCCTTCCGCTGATCGCTCTAGTAAAATTCATGCCTTCTAACAAGCATTGGTACGGTTGGTGCATCGTGGGCCCTTAGCAGGGGTTGGAGGACGTCCCAGTCCATGGACTTCACTTCTGCCGGTTTCGCTAGTGCCTTGGCCATCTTGAATACGGTCGGCCTGCAATGAGTTAGGAATACCGCCCGTTTCTTTCTGGTAGTGGCATCCTTCAAATTGTTGGTCTCCAGAAACATCTGGAAGCGATCCATATATGAGTCCCAGTCTTCTTGTGCCGGGTCGAATGGAGCGGGTAGTATGACGCTGCTGGACATGGTTCCGCCGTTGGTGCGTTTCAGCCACGTGCTCTGTTATTGCTCTGTAGTGTTCAGTCAGCTCTGACGTCTCCACATCCCACCCTCATCGCCAGTGTTGTTCTGTGCATGGCGCAAGAAGTGGAGACGAGTCGATGAACATTGAACTTCAACTCTTTATTTAACATGGTGCAACAGCTCTTTGAACGGCCACAACAGCCCCCTTTATATGGCAAGCTCTTGGGTATTTAGCCAATGAAAACACAGGAACGTTAGCTCTTTTTAACCAATGAGAAGGGCTCATTAATAGCCAATCAGATTCTCCTGAACGGACCAATCCGATATCGCTATTATCGGCCAATCAGAAGTGCAGGGCCAGAACCCTGCACTTTGCTTTAAGGTTTCAACAAACTTTATTCAAGCACTTTTATTAATTCACAACACTTTCCCATTATTTTGCTTCTTAAGTGCTTCAGTTAATTCCATCATTGTTATATTACTTTCTAACATTTTTTCAGTCTCTTTAGGTATCTTAGGTAGATTAGCATTCTGTAGATACTGTTTGACTTTTTCCTCATCAATATAATTTCTTTTTATTTGTAGTGCTAGGAATTCTTCCCCACTTTCTCTTAAAAGCAAAATCATCATATGCTGATCATCCGATAGAAAAAGGCAAATTGTCAAAACATTGTTCAGGAATTATCCTGAAGAAAGAATAGAATGCCCAGTTGACTTGGCTTAGATATGTTATTGAGGATTTGTCTCTGTGTTATGTTTTCCATGTGATACATGCAACATAATAGATTCTTAATGCACTTGTTAGCCTTTGTTATCAATACATTAAAAATTCTATAACATTATTGGATCGTAACACTAACATTCTGATTAATCAGCCCCATTTCATTGTGTTCTTCTTGGGTTTTTTTTTGCATTATGCTTACAGGATTTGTACCTGTTCCGATAGTTTCCACATTCCACTGAAAAATTCTCATACAAGCAGTTGGGGATATTTCCTAGAAAACGCCTTTGGCTCTGTACAGCTAAGTGACATAAATCTGTTTCGAAAAATCTGCTTCAAGAAAATGTCTACTGTTGATTGAACACCATATTTTGGGACATTTTTGGAGGCTGAGCAAATACATTTATCTTTTCTCAAAATCTAAGAGCTGATGTTAGCATCAAAAGCTTCCAAGGTCTATCATTAATGGCTTTTAAGCATTTTTAAAAAGATTTGTGTTCAGTTTCAGTGGGAATGGTATGGATTTGTTTTGACTTTATCCTTTAACTGGTATTTTAGTTATTACACATATTTTGCGCTTTGGTTCTAATTATATGAGATGATAGATGATAGATGGATGGATGGTAGGTAGATAATGCTTTTATTTAAATGCTTATAGGGAGCCAGCATGATACTGTATAGCGGTTAAGGTGCTGGACTGGAGTAGGGAAGTCCAGGTTCTGATCTTCACAGGCACAGAAGACAGCTGAGTGATCTTCGGCTACCTCTGAAGCTTAATTAGTTTCAGTCTCTGCAATAAGGCAGTTGTAAAACAAAGTTTTGTGGTAGAAAACGAGGCAAGTGCGGTGCCAAAATCAGTTGAAAAATACTAAGAAAAAGAACTTTTTAAATAAATATTTTCAAACTTTTCATATATATTACAGATGTGCAGATTTGAAAGCAAAAAAAGGATTTGGAGCCTGCGGGGCCATAAACAGCATATTTCTAGAACTCCTTAAATCAAATATAAGATTTCCCACAGTTGTGCAGCAGCTGCAGAGGGATAATCATGGAATTAGGGTTCAAAATAGTTCAAAACATCTGGAACATATAGATGCCTACAGTACTTCTGATTTGTATGAAAACAAAATTAAGATTATTATTATTTGATTAATGCCTTATAATGATAGTAAGTGCTGCTACTACAGTACTACTATTACTTTTGTAGTACTTTTCAAAGCTGATATAAATGACATAAAACCTTTCGGTCTGTGTGTGTTTGTGTGTGTGAGACAGATCAACATTAGCAGGAGGACTTAACACTCCCAATCTTGCTTGCAGTTATATAAATACTTCTGGGTTCAGCCCCAGTGAATTCTGTAGGACTTATTTCTGGATAAAGAGGTTTATGATATTTGTAACATTTCTTTTTTTTCCTATGTTGGGTATTTTACCTAATAGCTATTGTTATATAGACTAATGTGCATTGAGTAAGAAAGCTTTTAAAAACTTTAATGAAAATGTAGAAGCATGCATTGAAAATTACTATTTCTACTAATCTATACATCAGAATAAAGTAAGCTTTAAAAAAAAAAAGGACTCTGCCTAGTGTTCTTTACATGGCTGTTATTTACACACTTCTCTTTTCCAAGACCATATGGAAGATTTACAATTCAGTTATAATTACATGTCCTGTCCAAAATGGATTGGTTGTATTGCTCCTTTCATATAGGAGTAGCCAAGACTGTGATACAGGGAGTCCTTTTAGCCATGCAAGTAAAAAGGTTTGCATAAACCAAAATTGGCTTTAAATTGCCCTCTCCCATACATACAGTGATGAACAGGCCATAGCAGCTTTTATGTGTTGTTTTGCAAAATGCTTTTATGGCTCCCCTAGGTTTAAAATGCAAATTGTGATGTGGAAAGCTTCTGTTAGAAGTGGGGTAATAAAATAAAATCCTCCTAAGGGAGCAAAATCAAGTTTACAAAAAAATAAAGGGTGCATATTTTCTTTATGCAATCATACATACTCAAAGATACAACCATATGGAGAAAGACTAAAAAATTTTTTTATAAAGAACCAGCAGCAGCCATTTTGTAAAGCTGTGGCTTTTTAAAAAGGAGCTATAAATGCTATTTCCACTGTGTAATCAGTGGGTCCAGACTTAATGTTTTACAATGTTTAGTGAGTAGAATGCCTGGGTAAACAATCGTAGATTTAAAAAAAACTCACTGTAACCAACCCTTAAAATCCCTGTTCCCTTATTGCAACAAACCAAAATCTACAGATCTCTTCCAAATCCTGTTGCAGGGACAAAAACACAAGTTTGGCTCACTAATAAACCTTATTACCTAAGGAATATTTTCATCTTTCTGTGGTACTATCTACAATGTGAAAATTGGAACCATATGAAAGGCCATCCAAATTTGACACAACCATGCATTTCTATATTCACATATGAATGGTAATGTCACAACTTACCAGGGGTGGAAAATTCCATCTTTGATGGAAAATTTTATGAAAAAAATGCTTAATTCTCAAAATGAGTGGGATATTGTGTTACAGAATGATAATGGAAAGCAGGAGGACTCCAGTGAATTCCAAGCAGTGAGAGCTGGTTGTGGAATTTCCCCATAATGGCAATTTAATAATCAAAGCTATGATTGTAAGGTCAATTTAGTTTATATATAGTCTCTGCTATAACTTAGAAGTTGATCCTAAATTCAAGAGCTGATTACCCCCAACCTGTGCAATTTCCTAAAAGGATATCTTTGAGCTGCTGTAGAATTAATTCTCATCAGGCCTGATGCCCGGAACAGGTGTGTGCATATTATGCACACACCCACAAACACATGAGCATACACATGCATACACAATGTGCAACCACAATTGAGGCCAAAATTTTCTATTGCTAAGTGAAATAGTTGTTAAGAGAATTTTTCCCCATTTCACGACCTTTCTGGCCAAAGTGATTAAGTGAATCATTGCAGTTGTTAAGTTAGTAACACAGTTGTTAAGTGAATCTGGCTTCCCCACTGACTTTGTTTGTCTGAAGGTTGCAAAAGGTTATCACAGGACCCCAGGACACTGCAACCGTCATAAATATGAATCAGTTGCCACGTGTCTGGTTTTGGATCACATAACCATGAGGATATTCAAATGGTCATGAAATGTGGAAAGCTGTCATAAGTCACTTTTTTCAGTGCCATTGTAACTTCAAATAGTCATTAAATAAACTGTTGTAAATCAAGGACTATCTGTATACATCCTTGGAGTCAGTCACGCCCGAATCACCTCCAGACTGCATCATTGCAATGCGCTCTAACGGGGTTGCCCTTGAAGAGTATTTGGAATCTTCAGCTGGTTATTTATCTTTCAGTGTGATTTTTTTTATATCTCTATATCTGAGACATAAGAACAAATATAGATATAAATATAAAAACAAATATACAAACCCAAAGCAAAGAGAGAAGAATAGCCATCTCAGCAATGGAGCCATTGAAGCATGTATTCATTTCTCTGGCAGCCCCAGGCCTAATAACATAACCTGGCCTTGAGGGACTTCTGGAATATCAAAATCAAATCTCATATAATCTCAGGGGGAAAGAAACTTTTATTAGGTGGGCACCACGGTAGAAATTCCACATCTCCTGGGACCCACCAAATACAGGTTTCTAGTTGATGGTATCTGCAGCATTCCTTCTCAGCCATCTCTAATGGAATGGGCTGATTAACTGGGGGAGAAAGTCCCTCAAATAGCCCAGTTCCATGCCATGAAGGGCTTTAAAAATTAAAACCAACATCTTGCATTGAACCTGGAAGCAAAATGGCAGCCGATGTAGCTTACAGAGCTCAACTTTTTATATTTGTGGCTTTATTTGTTTGTTGAATGTCATACAGAGTTGCAGCTGTACAAATTGGATGGAGGGAGGTATATGCAAAAAATAGGTACATTGCTAGCATTAAACATATTTAAAATATTGATCTCATTGGGGATGAATCCTCCAAATATCCTGTTTAAAACAATAAAGCTTTCCATTCTTTTCTTTTGTATTTTTTATCTTCTTTTTTAAAAAGTATATTATCATTATATTAAAAATTCTAATAAAAATATTTTTTTAAAAAAGCAGTGGCATTCTTCCTGCTCCTTGCCAAAAAAAATTAACTATAATTGACATGGTATGATGTCCCATGTAGTAGTTTTCCTCTCTGTCCCTTCCATCTTCCCTCCAATCTCTTCATCTTCATTTTTCTTCATCTTGGCTTTCCAAACCACAATTCATTCCCAACCAAACCCACATTGTGATTGCCTCACAGTTCGTTATGCTGCATATTGGTCAAGCTATCAACCAGCACAATAACTTCTCTTTTTTATACACTTCAAAAAGATAAACTATTTCTTTAGTCTGCTAGGCCCTTTCTTCTTTCCCTGGTGACATCCAAAGCCGATATATACCACATAGTTACCTTGTGGTAAGATTGGCAGCCTATAAATATATTAATTAATTAATTTCTAAATTGACTCTCTGTGTCTTCCCCAAGCTAACTTTTTATCCCTTCTCACTGCATGGTCTTTAAATTATAACCGGGACAACAAGAAGTCGAAGGACAGCTTCTGTCCAAGATCTATGGCTGTGATTACCATGGTCACGTCCTGATAATTTGCTTAAGAACTTTAACCATCCTTGCCTTGAACACTTTTTCTGTAACTGCAGGTTGCATTTGTATTTACTCCTGATTGCAGAATTCTGTACATACTTCTTCTCATGCCATATCTGTCAATGTACATTGGTTGGCAATCCTATTTTTATCAACAGTCACACGAAAAAGTGCTGTTGAATTTTGTCCAAACCAGTTCCTTAGATTTTGAAGCCATGATGTTCTTCTTCTATTTGAACCTCGTTTGCCTTCAATCTTACCTTGGAGGATTAAGTGAAGTATGCTGTATTTTTCCTGGTGTCGCATCACATGTCCAAATATTCTAACTTTCGCTTTTTTTATGGTTTTGATGATTTCCCTTGGCTTTCCCAGACGGCTTATACACACTAATGAACAAAATTACTATAAGTGCTGTTTTCAAATAGATGAAACAAAACTACTGTAGTTATGTATCTTTTGAGGATAATGTTCCAATTGTTGCTTGAAATGAGAGGCTTTATTAAAGCTTTTGCTGAATATGCAAACTAAATAAATAAGAAATACAAAGTGCAACAGGATTTATGTTTACTAAGTCACTGCAGGGGGCAGTTGGTTACTTTATTAGTTAAATAGTTTGTAAAATATACTTGCATTTCATCAAAGATTATTGACAATTTTAAAAAATTAATCCTGACAAGTAATATTATTCAAATTGTGATGCAAAAGATGGTTTATTAGAATTAGATCCCTTGAAATCAGTAAGATAGATTCAGAACTTACATACTTAAGATTTTCTGTACATTAAAAATTAGATATGTTATAAAATGAATCCATTACAAGAAATTAACTTGCAAAATACATGTAGCATTATTACTTTAAATAACTACATATGTTTAATACTATATCGCATAATGTTAACATCTCAGAAAGAATCTGCATTTAGTTACTGCTGTGTTAAGTATCCAAAACTACAGAGATTATTCTTCAAGTCTCAACAGTTTCCTGCTTATCCGTAATAAGCACATACATTTCTTATGCTGTTATGAATGTGTTTGAAAACAAGTAATATTCATAAGCCTTTTTATCATCTGAAAAGCATGAAACTAATGAATTCCAATTTCTATACACACAAAAAACACAAGAATAGCTTCCAGCAGCCCTAGGAAGCAAGAGGTTTAGTGGCAGATTTTGCTAATGTTTATTTTTTGTAAAAACCTGTATTGTCTTGATCAGTATGTGCCCTGCCTCAGCCTAATTTGCATTTAGCACATTTGATGCCCAGTGATTGAATGCAGCCATAAAATTTAAATACGGCCTTCTAAATTGTCACTGTGTGTCACATCGAGTGTTCTTAGCAGCTAGTTAAATTGATTTGTATTGAGAATATAATACAGCTGCAGGCCAGTGATAAAACTGAGCCTGCATGAGGTTCATAGAGAAGATATGTGAAAGTAAACTGGTCTGAACAGCAGAGGAGGTCCCACTTGACTCACCAATCTTGCCTAGGCCTCAGATGTCTCATCTTCTCTCCATTTGAACCCCTTATGAATTATTCTTCTTTGCTATTTGGAAAGGTCACAGGTCAGCTAGCTCCAAATCCCTAGGTTTTTCTGGCCAAAGATGAATCTCATAAATAATGAAGCATGACTGCCTCCTTCTCAGTATATAACCTGAGCTGAGAGATAAGAATGCTAGAGCACTGCTTGTATGTGTTCAAAATAAATTCTGATCTTGAGCAGAGAGTACATTTGTTCATAATTAGAGCCAATACCTACTTCCCAATTGTATGGTATATATTTTGAAGATGAGATCTTTGTGCAAAATGATAAATTACAATAGCAACACTAAAAAACAGAATCTGTCTTAATGATTTTTCAATACAAAAGGAAGTGGTCATATGTAACTAACTCTTGGTCAATAGAAAACAAGAAACATGCTCCAGATTTGTAGAAGATCATTGGCAGAGTAAAGATAAGAAGCATGTGGGTAATATTTAAAAGACAAGCCAAAGGCAAAGGTTTAGTTTTATGTCTGTGCGTTTGAGACTAGGAGAAATCAATCCAAATCCTCTTTGTTTTTTGACTCGGCAGAGTCAATTAATTCTCTCTTCCAAATAAATATTGTTTTTGTGAATAATGGTAGTTATAACATGTCATCAAGAGTTCAAACTACTTTTTGTATCAAATTAAACTGGCTCCCTTCCCAACCCAAAATGTTGGTTTGAGTTGATTTAACCCTACTGAGACAAAGCACCAAGGTCATATAATCACATACATTGAGGTGGAAATTTACATATATCCATAATATAAACATGGCTCTGTGTTTAATTTAAAAAATAAACTGAACATGCATTATTCCACATATTTTATGCAAAGTGCACATTTTGATATTTATTTTTGAAAAGTTACCCAAAAAAAATTAGTCACTCAAAAAACTGATAGATGTGAAGATGTCTCATGTACACCTATGGCAGAAGGCATATTTAGCATGATATGGAGGGGGGGGGGATAATTTTCCATTAGTGCACTTGTAAGAATTAGTGTTGGCCAGCTTTTTATCATCCAAAGTCACCAATATGTTATACATCCCTTGAGATTATAGGGTCAAATGGAAATGTTTTGAATCAGTCTAATATTTTCACTACTGCCTGCAATAACATTATTCTTGAAACACTTAAAAAGAAGTCTGGAAATTAACAAATATATCCATCCCTGTCATTCACACCAATTCCCTAAGGGAAGAATATTATTATTCTTCAAGCTTCAGGGTGCCTACAAGAACATAAGAAACCTTTATATAATCTGTTAAGTATGGAACATGGGTGCGAATAATGGAGATGAGCCAGTGGAAACGGTGAACTTCAAACTCTTTATTTACATGGTGTGACAGCTTGAACTGGATGAAGGCTATAGCCTTCCTTATATAGGCAACTTATTAACTATTCAACCAATAGCAACCTAGGAGCACTAGCTCCATTAACCAATGAGAATGGCCTGTTAATGGCCAATCAGATTCTCCTGAACGGACCAATCTGATCTTGCCATTTAACAGCCAATCAGAAGTGCAGGGCCAGAACCCTGCACTTGACTTCAAGCTCAAGATAACTTTATTTGATATTTATTCATTCATAACACCCCTTCCCCCCGGCTTCTGCTTACGGGGCGCGGTCACGTAGTCCTTGAGGTAGGACGGTTGTTTTGTTAGTCTTTTTGATTTTCGCAGTGTGCCTGGCATTTGGCTGCACTCTTGTTGAGGTAGGGCGTTATTTGGCGAAAGGGGTGCCTCTGGTTCAGAGTTCGTGTTTTCGTTGTCACCAAACTCTTCGGCAACACCCTGAGGTAAATTCACTCCCATCCCTGGCTCCTGTTCTCGCGTTTCTGTTCCGCTATTGTTTCCTTCAAAAAGGTTTTCCTCTAGTAGAAGTTCGTCTTCCTCTGTATCTCCCCCCTACCTCAGTTTGGTTATTAGGGAGCTTGGAATTGCCTGACTGCAGCCTTGATCGTAGTTGATCGATATGGCGCTTCCAAAGTCTATTGTCAGGGCATTGTACAAGGTATGATCTTGGGCCGGTTACACGGACTACAGTCGCACAGCAGATCGGCCGATAAGTTTTTAGCAAACACCAAATCGCCTACCTGGAAGATACGGCATCGGCCGCTGGATCCGAGTGGTTTTTCCAGTTCGTAGGCTGGGTGTAACCGGTTGAGTTGGGAGCAGAGCTTTCGTCCCATTAGCAGCTTGGCGGGAGTTTTGTTGGTGACGCTGTGAAGCGTGATATGCTGCAAAAATAGGATTCGGTTTATCTTCTCTTCGATGTTGTCATAGTCCACTTTCTGTAGCGTTTTCTTGACGAATTGGACCATGCGCTCAGCCCTACCGTTGGCCGCAGGGTGCGCAGGTGAAGTGAGCGCATGTCGGATACCACGGTCAGCCAGGTACTGCTCAAAAGAGAGCGCGGTAAATTGGGGCCCGTTGTCGGATACCAGAAAGTCTGGTAATCCGTGGGTTGCAAACAGTCTTTCTAGTCTTTTGATGGCCGCTTCGGTGGTCGTGTTCCTCATTCGGTGGATTTCGAGCCAGTTCGAGTAGGCGTTGACGGTTAATAAAAAGGTGTGGCCTTTGGTCAGCCCAGCAAAATCTAGATGGATACAGGACCAGGGTCCCCGCCGTTTCTCCCATTCAGTTGGGATTGCTTTTGGTGGTGCGTTGCTTACTTCTTGGCATCTATGGCAAGTTTTTACCCACAATTCGATTTGTCTGTCGATGCCTGGCCACCACGCGTAGCTTCGTGCGAGGGCCTTCATGCCCACGATGCCAGGGTGGCCATCGTGCAAGGTTCTTAGTAGTGCCTATTGGAGTCTTTCTGTGATAACGACTCTATCGCCCCAGATGATACAGCCCTTCTGAGAAAACAACTCTGTTTGCCGAGTTTTGAATGGTGCGAAGTCGTCTGATACTTGGTCCAATGGCCATCCGCGTACCACCCACGTGAGGACTCGTGCCAAGGTGGGGTCGCGTTTTGTTTCTCTCACGATATCACGGGCAGTTAATGGCGGTGTACGAAGTGTCTCGATCTGCAACGTTGTCATCGTTGGCGCGAGATCGTTGATAGTCTCTGGAAGCGGTGCATGGCTCAACGCATCGGCGTGGGGAATAGCTTTTCCGGGGCGGTATTGCAGTTGATAATTATAAGCAGCCAAGAATTCTGACCAACGAGTCATCCTGGGAGATAATATATAGGGGGTCAGTTTATCCCCAGCGATTATCCTCAGCAAAGGTTTGTGGTCAGTCAGTATAGTAAAAGCCCGGCCGTACACGTACTCATGAAATCTTGTGACAGCTGATACAATTGCAAGGGCTTCTTTATCAATCTGGCTATAATTTCGCTTAGTTTTCGAAAGTGTCTTTGAAAAATAGGCAACAGGGGCTTCGCTACCGTTTGGCAATACATGGCTCAAAATGGCGCCCACTCCGAAAGGCGATGCGTCACATGTGATATTTAAGGGTAAGGTTTCATTGTACTGCATTAGTACAGTGTCAAAAGTCAGTAGCTTTTTTACATTACGGAACGCCTGCTCTTCTCTATGACCCCATACCCAATTTGCTTTTTTGTCCAGTAGGCGATGTAAAGGTTCAGCGACAGTCGCCTTGTGCGGCAAAAATACGTTATAAAAATTGATGAGGCCTAGAAATGCCTGGAGGCCGGCCTTATTCCGGGGTCTGGGAGCGTTTTTTTATTGCTCTCAATTTGCTATCTGTAGGGTGAATACCCTGACTGTCAATTAAGTACCCTAAAAATTCGATACGATCTGTACACAGCTTACACTTATTTTTCTTCACCTTAAGGCTTGCTTCTTGGAATTTTTGGAGAACTAGTGTTAGACGATCCCTTAAAATTTTTGGAGTGGGGGCAGCAATTAACACATCGTCAAAGTAAGGGACAGTGTCTTTAATCCCTTGTAAGAGTCTTTCCATTAGGCTCTGAAAGATCCCCGGGGCTACACTCACTCCGAATTGGAGCCGCATACATTTAAAGGCACCTCGGTGTGTTACGATTGTCTGTGCCTGTGCCGTTTTTTCATCAACTGGCAGTTGCTGATAAGCCTGAGCTAAGTCTAGTTTAGCAAAGACTTTTCCACCCCCCAGGGAATGGAGGAGGTGTTGCACCACCGGCACCGGATATGGGTTTTGCTGCAGGGCGTGGTTCAGGGTGGCTCGGTAGTCCCCACAAATTCTAATTGAGCCGTCCGGCTTAATTGGTGCCACGATTGGGGTCTCCCAAGGAGAGTGATCGGTTGGCTTTAATACTCCCTGGGCTATCAACTTATCAAGCTGTTCGTCGATTTTCGGCTTTAGTGCAAACGGAACTCGACGAGGCTTAAGGCGGATGGGAGCTATTTTTGGATTAAGGCTAAAGGATATCAGGGTCCCCTTGTACTCGCCTAGCTTTTCTGCGAAGACGTCCTTGAATTCGTGGGCGAGGTCCTCCTCCCAATCACTGCCGCTGATACGGTTAATGCCCGCCACTTCAATGCCGAGTGGTACGAACCACTGAAGGCCTAACAGGCTGGGCCGGTCCTTGTCGATCACCGTCAGGGGTAAGCACGCTGTGCGGTTTTTGAACGAAACCCGGACTCGACTGGATCCTACGACTGGAATCCAGTTCCCCTGGTAATCTTTTAGTACAAGTCTTTGGAATTGAAGGTCTTGGTGCCAGATAGTAGGGATGAGTTGCTTGAGGGTCTTCCAGGAAACCATCGAAAGGGACGATCCTGAGTCGGCTTCCATTTGTCAAGGCCGATTTTCGATGGCCACTTTAACTTGGATTTTCTTGGCATCCAATGAAGAGGCGTGACTGATAGTGATAGTTTGGTGAGCCTCTTCTCGCCTCGTTAGACAATTCATGGGTCGGTTTCTGTAGGAGTGGTTTGCTGGTTCTCGCCTTACAGGACGGTTTCCTGTCGATTGGTGATAGTTGGCCCCTTTCGAGGTCTGGCTGGGTCCTAGGAGACTTCTGCAGACCTGTCCGATATGGCCTCGTTTCCTGCACTCATGGCAGAGCGTGTCGCGGAATTTGCAGTCGGACCGGTAATGGTTGGCCCTGCAGCCAGCGTACGGTTGCTGGGACTTCGGGTAACAGTCCTGATCGGACCGCAGTCGATGGACCTCTTCTTCGTTGTTGTCTGACGACGAAGAGAGGTCCTCATAGTGGGCCATCGAAAGCTGTCCTACTGACTTAGGTGAGAGTTCGCAGGCTGGTTGGTGTGTCGGAGTGCGATTTCGGCGCAGTTGGGCAGCCAACTTTTTGGTCGCTTCCGCTGCCGTAGCCTCAGCGATGGCATCGGCAAGGCTAATGTCACCTTTTGCCATTATTTTGCTCTGCACGTTGAGCGCATCTAATCCTAGAACTACTCGGTCTCTCAAAGCCTCTTCTAGGTCGGCGAAATCGCAGAGGCCTCCCAAGTTTCGGAGGTCCGCAACGAAGTCGGCAACGCTCTCTCCTTTCCGCTGGTTTCTTTGATAGAACTTGTGTCGTCTTACGAGCGTTGGAACGGTCGGTGCATAGTGGGCCTGTAGTAGCGGTTCGAGAATGTCCCAGTCCATAGCTTTCACTTCAGCCGGTTTTGCTAGCACCTTGGCCATCTTGAATACGGTCGGCCCGCAGTGCGTCAGGAATACCACCCATTTCTTCCCGGTTGTGGCATCCTTCAGATTATTTGTTTCCAAGAACATTTGGAAACGGTCCATGTAGGACTCCCAGTCCTCTTGCCCTGGGTCGAACGGAGCGGGTGGTACTATGCTGCTGGACATGGTTCCGCTGTTGTGCGTTTCAGCCACGTGCTTGGTTGTCTTCTTCATTGTTTCAGTCAGCTCTGACGTCTCCACATCCCACCTTCGTCGCCAGTGTTAAGTATGGAGCATGGGTGCGAATAATGGAGACGAGCCGGTGGAAACAATGAACTTCAAACTCTTTATTTACATGGTGTGACAGCTCGAACTGGATGGAGGCTATAGCCTTCCTTATATAGGCAACTTATTAACTATTCAGCCAATAGCAACCTAGGAGCGCTAGCTCCATTAACCAATGAGAACGGCCTGTTAATGGCCAATCAGATTCTCCTGAACGGACCAATCTGATCTTGCCATTTAACAGCCAATCAGAAGTGCAGGGCCAGAACCCTGCACTTGACTTCAAGCTCAAGATTACTTTATTTGATATTTATTCATTCACAACATAATCCTTTCACAAAGGCACCTATTAAATCGTTTTGCCTTTCACAACTTCAGAATTTTTGGGGGGATGTGTGTGAAAGATAGAATTGGTGACAAACACTGTAGGTTGTTTGAGGCTTAAGCCATTGATGCAGCTGATTTCACATTAAAAATCTTGTATTTAAAATTATCTTGACACCCTCTAATGATAACTTCTTGCATTCCTAAATTGAAACTCTTAGTCGCAATGAGAAATATAAGGAAGAGTTGTAAAGAGGACTACTCATGTAATGAGATAGGCTATGAGGAGCTACCCAGTTTAGTTCTCTACTAGTCTGTGCAACCCAGTAGACCCAGAAGAATAATGTCTGCATTTATACTTTGTGTTGTTTAAATGGCTTTTAAATTACAATGGACACTGATTTTCTATATTGGAACCACTGATTATAGAATAGAAATTTTATACTCATATTGCAAAAATAATACAAACCTGTGCAACTTTATTCTTAGTTTTCTTTTACCGTAGAAGAAACCATATTGCATTAAGTCACATTTACTATCAAGTAAAATAATAATAATTTGTGAAATCGTATTGCACCTTTCTTGCTCATCTGATATGAAAGTCAATGTAAATTCTTTCTCTTGGCAAGGACAAGCTGCTGATCACGCAAGTAACAAATGAAAAGTTCATTCATACAAGTTCTGCAGTTTGGGCCCTCCTCGGTATGGTGTTTCATTAAACAGATGCCGTTCGTTACTACTGAATGATCTTAATATTCCCAACCAGCTACACAGAAACAACTGAGCCGTAGTTTATTTTTTAGCCTCTCATACTGCCTGGTGGAGGCAAGGCTTAGAAATACCACAGATGTTTTTGTAATTTATGGGTTAGATAAATCTATAGCAAGAATTGATGTTTATCACCTCCTGCAATAAAGAAATAGCTTGTGTGTGCCCATCTGCAGGTGTAATTATATTTTATCAGTGTGTGGAAGGGTGTGTATTAATATATTGCACCACTAACGGAAAAGCTGCATTCTGGAGTCATTGGATGCCCTAACTCCCACTTCATTAATTAACATTTGATGAGAATGCTTTATCTCGGGTGCAAGACTTTCTTGCCAATAGTTGATCCAGTGCAAATATAATTTCAGTGCTTTGGCATTATTCCTAAGAACATTAAGGCTTGGAGTAACTGCATGACCCATTGGTTAGTCAATGAATTTGAAATGAGTAGCATGAGTCTCAAAGACTATTAGTCAATTTTGTAGATGAGATATTGCCACAGGATCACATATTACTAAGGCCTATAGGTGAATTTTAAATTTATTGTTCTCACTTTAAAGATAAAATAGAAATATGCAATGAGAATATGAAATATCTTATTATTTTCATTAACAATTATGGTATTACTGTAATACACAATATTCAATATTCAGGGAAAGCACTTTCAAATTTGTTCAAAATTTAGATTACAACATTTTTATCCAGTTAAGAATAAAACAGGAAAGCCCACACAGGGAAAAGTACAATAGAGAAAAGACCTATTGAATTATTGTCAAAACCACATTGTCTTTTTTTTAATGCCTTCAAATCGATTCTGACTCCTACTGACTGCTTAGATTATTTAGTAGGATTTTTCTGAAATGGTTTGCTTCTTGCTTTCCTCCTTGGGCTGAGTGTGACTGGCCCCAAATCACCCAGATGACTTTGTACCAAAAACAGAACTAAGACTCCCAATTTTCCAGCTTCTACCCTAGTGCCTTTATCACAACATCGAACTGGTTCTCCCTTTGCTTTGGGGGAGAGCTGGGGGAAGGGAAGGGAGGGGAGTTTTGCATTTCTTGTGTTGATCCTTTGCCAGAAATGGAAAAGGGAGTCCAAAAAGTCCTTACTGAGTCGTAGGTGCTGGATAATACCATTCCACCAAATGTTGCCTTTGAATTCATGATTTTAAAGTTGTCTTGTCAATTTATTTGCCTCCCATTGCCTTCAGTTACTGTGATAAAATATAGTCTTTCCAATAAATGGTTCCCTATATAGATAAAAATGCCCTGTTTTCTGTCCATCTTCCTAACTTATCCTAAATATCAGGTCCATAGGAGAGTATCACCATTATTGGTTGAATATTGAGCAACCACTATATTTGAATCTCAAATGTTTTCCTTGTTCCTTATCTCCTGTAGTAGAATTGTAGTAGAATTGAGGTAAAGATGTGATCTGTATTAATAAAAATATGGCCTTGAAAAAAGCGACAAAAAAGAAAATAGTTGGATAATAGGAATTAAGTAGAAGCAACTGATGACATTGGAAAAGGAAATGAAGGGAGGGAAAGAAAATATTAATTAGTGTGTATGTAACAACTGGAAGTAGCAAGAAAATAATAAAAGGCAACAGATATCCTTCCTCTTGCCTTTCTGTTCCAATACCTTCTGGGTCCTTCCATTTGATATTCACAATCCTAAACACATTTACAGCACTGCAGTCTGAGATAACTTTCCATTTAGTTTGTATTTTCATTTGTTTCTTTTTTTTGGAGAAAGATGCATAAATAAATGACCATATCCCCCTTATATAGTTTAGTTAAAAACTAAATCAGATGTTTGACTCATTTACAAAATAGAATAAGAATTTGTTATTTTACTTTTTTTAGATTCCGTGATTTGTTTTCTTTAAATTCACACTTTCCTAAACAAATATGTCAATACGCTGGGAAGCAAAGAATCTGTTAACAGATTACAATGTTCACAGATCAATAAAATGTAATTTTCTGAAGATTATTGGCCCTTAAATCAAAATGCCATCTTGCAAGCATTCTTTAATGGGCTAAACTGTTTTAGTAAGTTTCCTGAAGTAAACAAAATATAAATTTATATATTATGCTTAGCAAAGCCAAACCCCAAACAACCTAATTTATGCAAAACATCTTTTACAAGAGATTAAGTTTTAACTCTTCCATTGTGATATTTGAAAACAGGCATGATTAAACAGGCAAAATTTACACAAGTTATAATATATTTGTACAAAATTATTTTCAATCACACATTAGACTATTTTATCGTTGTAAAACCTAACCAGAATAGGTATTATACAGATATAGTGTGCCTTGCCTTGAGTCTCAAGATTAGGTGGAAAGTAAATTTAAATTAATTGCAAATATATCAGGTAGCACTTCCCTCTGGAAATCAAACCAGTTGTCCTGTGTATTCAGATAGCTTTCTTTCTGTCATATAAAATATAATGTTCCATGTGAAAAATAATTATATTTATTATCTATATTAAGCAACTGGGGCATATCTTTTATTGGGATATCATCTGCTACTGTGAATTAGATATTATTAATACATAGAGGGTATTACCAGTTTCTTTCTTGATAAAGCTATGGAAGCAGTGGTGGAATTCAAAAAGTTTTACCATCAGTTTGGTGGGCGTGGCTTGGTGGGTGTGCTTTGTGCACATACATACACTTTGCACACCTGTGCAAACATGCAGTTTGTGCAGGTGCAGAGGCATTCCAACTCACCTCCTGAAAGCCTGCACTCTCCCGGTTGTTTCAACAGCTGTGCTTCAAAAACAGCTGTGCTTCAAAAGCAGAGGATAAAGGTAGGTATGGGAGCCCGGGTAGGTGGTTGGGCCCAACAGCAGAGCAGCGGAGAGAACTGCTGTTCATCACTGCTACTAGCTTGGCAGAACCAGGCCAAACCAGTAGATACCACCTCTGTATGGAAGGCATTGAATAAGATGAAACCAGGCTAAATCTGGCAGAATACCTTATACCACCAGATTTGAAATTTTAGACCTAGACAACCTAGAACTACGCTGCCTTCGGTTCGATCTAAGTATAGTATATAAAATCATACATTGCAATATCCTACCTGTCAATGAATACTTCAGCTTCAACCACAACAATACAAGAGCACACAATAGATACAAACTAAAGATAAACCGCACCAAACTTGATTGCAGGAAATATGCCTTCAGCAACAGAGTAGTCTGGAATACTGTACCTGACTCTGTGGTTTCTTCCCCAAACCCCAAAATCTTCAACATTAGACTGTCTACTATTGACCTCACCCCTTTCCTAAGAGGTCTATAGGGGGCGTGCATAAGCACACCAAAACGTGCCTACCATCCCTGTCCTATTGTTCCTTTTTTTTCGTATCCATTTCATGTATTTATGACCATGTTTATACTTATACCTGTTATCTAATAATTGTTTGACATAAACAAACAAACAAACAAACAAATAAATAAATAAATAAAGTTAAGGACAGATAGATGCTTTAAGATTAAGAGACAGTGAATTGGAAAGAAGCATTAAAATTTGTCACACTTCACAGCTTATGAAATGCATCTTAACTTGGGGATTTGTAAAATCCCACAAGATGACATAAAGAGGAAGAAGGATTTATGAATATATTTCCTATCAGGAGTCTTTATAAGTGAATAAATGAAGCCATCCATTTTTTTCCAAACTTTGGAAACTTTTAAAATCATTGGTCCAAATTCCATCAATTGAAAGAGAATGAAATGCACAATCTCTTAAAATGCACAGGCAAGGAATAGCCAGGAAAGCTTTTAACATTTCTTTTCTTAAATATATTCTTTTAAAAAGGGCAAACTTTACTCATTCCAAACAACTTTTTATTGTTAGAAAGTAGAGAAGGCATAAGTTGTTTTGTTTATTTTTTAATAATATGTTTCATCAATAGTAGATCTGGTTTCCCTTTTAACACTGAAATATGAGCTCAGAATAAAGAACATAATAATAAATTGAGTTAGAATGACAATAGTTATTATTTTTAGTGTTTTGTAGTTCACATCTGATTGCTGAAGAGATTTCTGGTTGATTATAAAAAGTAATATAACTATTGAAGCAATTGACAATATACAGTAGATATAAAATATTAATACTGCACAAGAAGTTAATAAGAAAATGAAATTAAAAAAGAATAATGGCTCTTATCAAATTAAGCATAGTATAATCTGAGGGATGGAGAGACTAATCTTATGTTAGGCTGAAAAAAATACTGATTTTCCGGATTATTTTTTCTTTTTACAATTTCTTTTCACCATTGGTGACTCTTCTGCAAAAAATACATTGTTAGAATGCATAAAGATAAAGAACCTATCTTGAAGAAAATAAAGGATGTTAATAAATGAAATAAATAAATAAACACATTGAAGGTCATATAATAGAGGGGGGGAAATGAGTGTGAAATGGATATTCCTTACATTCTTCTCTACTTCTGTTGATTCTAGGATTCTACTTTAGCTGGATCTGCAACCATGACTGGACCCAGAACCAGTGCAATTGTGGGAGATCAAGGAACACCATCAAAAGTCCAACTACCACTCAATATGTAAGCAGAAGTTTTGCTCTGAAGAGCAATGTACAATTTTGGAGTTATTATCTGTAATTTGAAAAGGTCAGCAGAACCCATCCTCATGGTTATCACTGGTTTGGATGAACCAGCCTTTTGTCAAAACTGAAAAGTGATGAGTGAAAGGCCAGGTCACTTGTATCCCTCCACAGGTTCACACAAATTTTAATTTCCAAATTATTTATTATAGTTCTGTGAATGATTACTTGACAGGTCTTATTCCTATCAAATAGAGAAAATCATAAATAAGTAGTTCTCGAACTTTTCTTTACCACAGACCCACTTTAAATATGTTTTGTGGCCACAGACCACCAAGACTTAAGACTCAAGATTTAAATCATTTCATCCCAGCCAGTCCAGATGGGTCCACGGACCACAAGCTGAGAACCACTGTCATAAATTGTATTAAACCATTTATGAAACAATATGCTTATACAATTTAGTATCCGAAATTATATTCCATTAGGTAGAGTGATTCATAAAATAAAATTCCCACAGGTATGTATTTAGTGCAGTAAAAGAAGTTATAACATTAGCATGGTACATGTAAAATTTTTAGTTTCAGTGAAAGATACTAAAAATAGAATAATTAAATATTTATTGAAACTAAATACACAGTCAAGGGGGAAAAAACACCAAGCAGAAGCTCAGTTTTCTTTTCATTGGAACCAGCACTTTTCCTATCAGCTGGAATATTCTCTAAAAAAACATTCTGATTAGTTTTGGAGACAATGAGTGTCCTTCACCCTGTATTTGTTTCTTTGTTTATGTTAACTTTATAGTAACCTTATCCATTATATCACCTCAGCATTTGAACTTTCATCCAAAACATCTAAGATGTCTTCGCTACATTTAAAGAGAGAAATAGGATAGGATGTATAATTTTTTTTGTGGCACAATGTCCAATATGACTGAAAATGTTTAGTGGCATATAGTGATGAAGATAACTACACAAGGAATGCAGGAAAACTAAAACTAATATTAGAACAAACAGCAGGTATAAAATGCATTATAGGTAGTCCTCGTTTATTTAACAACTACATTAGGTTTATTTCATGTAATTAATGACCAACAACTAGGTCATTAAATAAAGCAGTGACAAAATGAGGTTATGACTAGGTCATTAAACAAAACAGTCACAAAATCATATTTTGACAGCTTGTGATCTTATTTCAACTTTCTTTGCTTTGCAAACATACAATGGATTGGTCCCTGTGGGTTACTTTTTCATCATTGTAAGCACAAATTCTCACTAAACGAGACAGTCACTAAACAAGGACTACCTATATACATAACACCTACCATGGATACTTAATTATATATGTTTAATTAACTCACTCTTTTTCTATAAATTGTCTAAAATATTCCACTTCACAAATTGTGGAATCTTTTAATATGCGTAAGGAAAAGGAAAATGAGCACTTTTGTGCTCTTAAGCGCTAGAAAACCAGACTTCACTTCAAAGGTGTACCACAAACTCATAACAGGCCTACAAAGATGACATCAGTCATAGTACCATGGTATCATAGTACCATGAATTTGATGGTTTTAAAATCACAGTTGAACCCCTCTAGCCTAAAATTAAAGCAGGAATGCAATTCTACCTGGCAACTATTAGTGCTGCATAATGTAGACTGAAACTTAACTCATAATATCCAGACACCCAGCATCACAAAAAGCCCCAAGTTCAATACTGTTTTCTGATGCTAGTCAAAGATAGCTGAGGATTTTACATTTCGTTCCAAGTGGCTAGTACTGATTATACTAAAACCAGAGAACACGCTTGTGCTAATTAACGTAGTTCACTGCACATATACTGCCAAAACATAATGTGACAATAATTCCTCAAGCCTCTTGTGAAAAATATACATTAATTATTTGATCAGGATGCTGCCTACTGGAAGCATTTGATAAATCAAGGCAAAGAGTGCCTCAAGGAATTGCTAAAACATATGAGCAGTCTAATAATTATTGCTGTTTATTTTCTGCTTGTGGTGAGAATGTTTACTGCACACAGGGACAATATAAAAAAAAGCAAACAACATTTATTTTTGAACTTTTCTAGGAAGCAGGAAAATTAAGGCCTCATGTGTATTGCCTGTATTCAAACTGAATTATATGGTTTAGGTGTTTGTTTTTTGAGCTGCTATGTGGACGATATTCCAGTTTTACACCTTCCATAATTACAAAAAAAAGTCATGTGTCATTTAGCAAAGCCAGTATAGTTTTATATATAATATAAGGGATATGCACACAATAGAATATGCAGTATATTTGTTTTGAACTTGAAGGAAACTTTCATGTCCCAGAGTTTCTGCCAAACCATTTTGAATTGGCAGAATTTTGATTGTTCTGGGATTTTGTTGAAAGATTGGTTGATCTGAGTTTAGGCTGAAATAAAAATATGAAAGAATCCTGGCAAGTGATTTTATGGGACAAAGAAGGCAAAGCTGTTACATGTCATCCCTGCTCTTCTCCAAGGCCAGAGATATCCAAGCACTGTGCAACCCTGTCAGTCTATCTGTGGCCAGACTTTTAAGTCCTTTTCCTTTAGTGTTTTCCCTCAGCTACAAGTCCCAATCTCCCAGAACACCCTATCCCATCAAACCACCCATCAGACTATCCCTCTGATATGTATAACAGTAGGGAAATTTAAAAACTATAGTTTTTTTTTAATAACTTCTGGTAATTTTAGAAATACTCCTTTCATTTGTCCTTTAATTCAACTGCCTATTTTTAAAGTGCAAAATATCTTAAAAATACATTACATAGGATTACTTGACTGTTACGTCATTTCTTCACCATGATTTGCCTTTCATTTTGATAATCGGTATCCAGCTAAATTTAGTTACGACCCAGGCAGCCTATTTTTGAAATTTGTAGACAAATTTCCAATTATTGTTCTACTGCTGTCAATGTGTTAATTATCTTGTAGCTGTCTGGATGGAGTTTTCCATTCTATTTTCCCACATTCTTTTGCTGGTTAATAATTTCAGTTGCTCCCCCCTGAATAAACAAATTTAGAAATAACAGGAATTTTATTTTAAACAAAATATGGCTTACTTGCTATTCACGTCTTCAGCTTTATCCTCTCACTATTTATATATGTATCATTTTTGACAGTTATTTGGCATTATATGCCTACAAACCTCAGAAGACAGATGAACTAGAACTACGTAAGGGTGAAATGTATCGTGTTATCGAGAAGTGTCAGGATGGCTGGTTCAAAGGGACGTCCTTGAGAAATGGCATGTGTGGCGTCTTTCCAGGCAATTATGTCACTCCTGTTTCCAGGTGAGAAGCAGTGTGAGAGGTTTAACAATCTGATATCACCACCTCCCAAAGGAAGGAAATAATGTGTCTTCCCAGAGTTGCACCTCTACTGTTTTTATTTTAATATATTATTTTCAATTACATAATATTTTTATCTTCACAAATGGGTTATAAGACCAGTTTGTGATGCTGAAGGCCTGATCTCACACTTGTACCTCCACAGTGAAGTACATATTCATCCTGTCTTTGATCTCAGACTGTTGTCTAAATACCGAGGTTGCTCATAGCTAGGCAAGGAAAGACTATATATCTAAGCTGCTGCATGTGGTAGAAATAACACAAAAATAAGTAGAAAATATGTTTGATTCGGTGACCAGCTGAAATGCCCATTTTTTTCTGCTTCCTACTTTTGGCATAGTTTATGCTTTCTTTAAAAGAGATCAAATAAAAAATTTTATACAAGTACTAATACAGCCTTTATTTCTTCTCAACACCAGAAGTGAGGATTTCTGTCCAGCTTTTCTCTCTATAAAAGAGCTAAAGTTGCATATTTTGTATTATATACATATTGCTTCTGTGGCTACTTTTTCATGAGACATAATGTGCTGTTCTACAGGTAGTCCTCAACTTATAGCTGGTTGTTTAATAACATTTGCGACAGCTATGGGTATTTTACAGCCTGTAAACTATTCCCCAACCATTGTAAATCATCTCCCTGTCTCACTTGGCAACTAGTTTTGATGCTTCACAATGTTTGGGCCAGTTTCTGGCAAAAAAAAAGAGAACCCTATCCAAATGAATGAATTTGCACTTACAACCACCACTTTTGCTTAATGACCATTGGGGAAAAAAAGTCATAAAATCACTTGTAATCATGGTATGAGTGCCATAATAGCTTAGGACTGGATTTCCAATTCTAATAGCAAACATAAGTCAAAGGATACCTGTATCTAACAGCTTCTTAAAAAGCTAGCCCTTTATTTTATTTGATAAAAACACCAAGAGAAATCTCAAGAGAAGCTGTGCCAAATACAGGTGGTAGTCTTTAACTTATTACCACAATTGAGCCCAAAATTTATGTTGCGGAGACATTTGTTAAGTGAGTTTCACCCAATTTTACAACTTTTTTTGCCACATTTGTTAAGCGAATCACTGCAGTTGTTAAGTTAGTAACACCCTTGTTAAGTGAGTCTGGCTTCTCTATGGACTCTGCTTGTCAGAAGGTTGCCAAAGGGGATCCCATGACCTCAGGATACTGCAATCATCATAAATGCGAGTCCGCTGACAAGCGTCCGAATGTAAATCACATGACCGTGAGGATGCTGCAATGGGGCCTAAGTGTGAAAAATGGTCGTAAGTCCTTTTTTCCCAATGCCGTTCTAACTTTGAACGATCATTAAGCAAACTGTTGTAGGTTGAGGACTACCTGTAATGGCACAGGAGAAATCTACTCAGATGAGGAATCATTGGTTTCAATAACGTTGCCTTTGACGTCTTTCACAGAGCTCTTACGTTGGGCTTCCTTTTTCTCCAGGGTTCCTGCAGCAACTAACCAGCCCAGGAATTTAACGGGAGGCTCTCCAACAGCCAAAGGCTCCCCTCGAGATGCTGTCCCAGGAGCCCCAACATCTCTTACCAGTTCTGCTCCTGTTACCAGACCAGCCGTTCCAATCACCACCCCTCCCTCTCAGACCCAGCTGCCAGCAGGCTCCCCACAGATGAATAACTGTTTGAGATACTCTTCTCAGCACCCAGTGACTCAGCCTCGTGGCTCTGTGCAAATGGGTAGGTATAATCAGCAGGCATGAGCGTCCTCTGAATCTCTTGTCAGAGAAGAGGTGTCTCCGGAACCTTCTGTCTGTCTTAGGACTCCTCCACAAATTCCTGGCCCTGTTCAGAACCAAATCAGTGACAGGAATTAAGAGATTTTTGTTTGGCTTGCATTGTTTAACGTGGTATTTATTGCTTGCAAGAACCACATTTTGGTTTTCTTGCTATCCTGAACAGGTAGTCCTCAACTTACAACAGTTCACTTAGTGACCATTCAATATTACAACAGCACTGAAAAAAGTGACTTGTGACCATTTTTCATACTTATGACCAGCAGTGGAAATAAAAATACTTTACTGCTAGTTCTGTAGGTACATGCTTTGCATGCATACATGGGCACGCAGAGTGTCCTAAAATGGACAATTTTAAGCATGAAAACTTACCGTCAGCGCTGGTGGGTAAAACAGCTGAGGTGTGGCAATCTGCTCTGCTGCGCCTATCAGCTGAGCTACAAACAAAGGAAATATAGGACAGGAATGGGTGGGGTAAGTGGGTGGGGCCAACTGCTGACTGGCACTACCGGATCACTAGAAGTGGTGTGAACCGGCAGCATACCACACTGTTAATGACTGTCACAGTGTTTCTGGGGTCATGTGATCATTTTTCGCGACCTTCTGACCAGCGTAGTCAATGGGGGCACCGGATTCACTTAACAACCTTGAAACTAATTTAACTAATGCAGTGATTCACTTAACAACTATGGCAAGAAAGCTTGTTAAACGGGGCAAAATTCACTTAACAAATGTCTTGCTTAGCAACAGAAATCTTGGGCTTAATTGTGGTTGTAAGTCGAGGATTACCTCTACTCACAGTGGAAGTCCCACTATAGTACTTACAGATGTTACACTAATTCGTTTGGGAAGCAAGAAGCATCCTGTATGTTAAGAAGTAAACTTGATAAGTCTACTTAACAAGTCATGTATTGCTTTAATGTTTTAAAACAGTTTATAAGGTTTAAAATATGTTTATTGTGCAATGCAAAACAAAGGATGCATCCCAGCCAGATTTGAAATACAATTTCCTTTTTTTAAAAAAATAAGAGTGTATACATTCTGTAATGGACTTTTTCCTCACATGGCATTCTTTGTTCAAATAAATTTCTGCATCCATATATAATAAGCTTTTTACAATGCTGTTCTTTTGAGCTTTTTTATTATAATTATATATTCCAGCAGCTTTTCAGAATCATTTCAGAAATACTGATCACCAAATTGCTTTCCTAACATAAAATACTGATTTGTCCTAAACACATAAAGAAAAATCACCCTCTGATCAGAAGTGAAAAAAGAGAATGGACTTGGGTTTTTAGGTGACTATTTCAAATCACAGAATAAGTGGCTTATTATCCCACATTTTCAAGAAGATTAACTCATTACAAAGGTCTTATTCTGAATGGCTATATACTGCATGATAGGTACTGCTAGAGATTAAAGAAAGAGAACAACAGCTATTTATTGCATTATATTTATTGTATTGTACATATAATGTAAATGTTACAGCAACACCTGATTCTGATTAACATTTAGCCTGCTATCTTTTTCTGAAACTGCAACTTCCAGACACTTATTAAGAGGAACCTCAGGTAGAACATGTTACATTACTCGAGGTATCCAAAGTAATAATCCCTGCCAAATTCATCCGGCTCAAGGATAAGCATGTGTATTCCTCATCAAAGATATTATTGATGGTAGCCGGGATTCATGGAATGTTCTCAGGCTGCAAATCTGTTCTTTTAGGGACAATGCAACTCTTTCCTAAACAGTCCATTATTTAATACCTGAGATCAGTTTCCTGTTTCCCAATAGCATCTTGACTCGTTTTTATCTATCTTTCATTATCAAACTTACATAATATATACTGACTGCTACCTAGGAATTGAATGCACATTGATGACAACCCATTCCAAAGTTCCAGATAGCCTCTCTCAGCACCTTGGTGTAAATGTTGAACTGTTAGCCCTACCAGGTAAATCAGTCCAAAAATCAACTTCATGAGAAGGTTAAGATTACTTTTATTGCGGGAGTCTATAATAACAGAATCCTGCAAGTCTGATTATTCTGAACCTCTTTTCCTTCTTATACCCATGTGGATTAAGGAGATGTTTGAGCCTTTGCTACATATTTTGTGTTTGTCTCAATGTATTGTTTTTCCCTCGTTTCTGGAGATGGTTCTCACCTGTCCCCATCAAGGTCATCTTCCTTATTCAGTACATGAATAGCATGGGAGATAAAATGAAATGGCCCTATGGAAGAGCGTAAGTCTACAATCTAGGTGTCAAATCACAGCTTTCCAGTATCACCTTCTGGACCCAGCCTGACAGGAAGATTCGGAACCACTGTAAAATGATACCTACATCTTCCCAAGGGAGTCCAGGAGGATTTATCTCCCTATATCTTATCCACATCCTTATAGCCTAGACAGCTAAAAACAATTCAAAATAGTAGAACAAATAATTACTGACGTAACACCTGTATAATCTTCTCCAACTCAGAATTCCAAATGAATCTGATTGATCTTCCCCACAAATAATTCAAGTTGTTCACAGTATTTTGGGTTCCTTCATCTGTCAGAATAGATAGTTACAGTCGGAGAGTAAATAAGACAGCTTCCTTGAATTCATATTCAAGTAAGAAATGTTGTATTTTCAGTTAAAATATTCCATATTACTTTTGCTTTAAAAGTATTATACGAAAATCTAGTTCAATATGATCCTGAGTATATTTGCTTAGGCTACATTTATTTCTGAATTGCATGCAGTTTTACATATGGCTAATCAAGATATAAGATGAAAATTGTAAGCTTTTGCACAGTTTCTACTGTTTCTGTATTGTAGATGAGCTATAATCAAAGAGTTTCTATCTGAATTTAGTAGTTTGAACTGTTCAAAATCACCTACTATATACCCGTTTCTATTTTGACAGTGTTTCTGAAATTACTTTTCCCCCTTCCTGTTTCCTTACACCCTTTTTATTTTTAGTTGTGCACAATTCTGTGCAGGCCCAAGATCGGCCCACAGCCACAGTCTCCCCACTGAGAAGTCAGAATTCTCCGTCTCGCCTCCCAGCAACTGTGATCCGATCACACTCGGTGGTTTCTCCACAACATATCCACCACTCTCCTGTGCATGTCATCCCTGGAGCACAATGTGCCAGACCTATTATTCCTCTCACTTCAGCAGCAGCAGCAATTACTCCTCCCAATGTCACTGCAGTCAATCTGAACGGAGAAGCTGGAAATGGGCCCATCAGTAGCTTGGTGACTTGTAGCCCAACCAACACAGCTTGCAAAACAGAAGAAAGGAAAAATGAAAAGGTAAATGATCACTTTGCAACATGGAAGAGTAGATAAGTTATGCTGTGCCTTAAAAGAATTAATTAATTGAATTAATTTGCTTACTAGATATGTAATAAATTTTCTCTTTCTGTCACAATCATCATTGCATTCTGATGTCAATTTCTGAAGGAACTTTGTAGACTGCATCAAAAGTTTTCAAAGGAGATATGTGTGTGTGTGTGTGTGTGTGTGTGTGTGTGTGTATATATATATATACATATATATGTTTTCTTAAGTTTTCGCGGGTACTTACATGTCTGGCATTCAGCTTTGTTCGGGTATTTTCCCACGTGGTGCTTTTAAAGTTGTAGCAACGTTTCAGCAGAATCTCATCTGCCATCATCAGGCTTCTGTATGGTGTTTGTGAGTCCAACTTTTACAGTGGTTTCAGATTTAAATTTGGGGCAGCCTATTGCTGTCTCAGAATGGTTTTTTCTTCCTCCTGATTGGTTGAGAGTCTTGGTCTGTGTTTATTGGTCTTGGAGTTTGCTGTGTTCTGCTACTAATATCTTCTGTCTTTTTTTGGGGGGGGGGCTCTTTTTGTATCTTGATTGGCTGGCAACATTGTGTTACTTTATTGGAGGCCTTTAGTGCAGCTTGGCTTCAGGTAAATGGACGGCTATCATTAGTTAGGAAGCTGGGTTTCATCTGGGTGCCTGGTTGGGTGTGTTTGAGCTGGAGGTATCAGGGGGGATCTGTTTGTGCCCAGGTGTTTGCCTGGCTTGTGGTGTGGAGATTTTTTTGTTTGTGAGTGCAGGCTTCCAAATGATTGACAGCCTGGTGGAATCATCTCTTCTGTTCATGCTTTCTGGTCTTTTTTCAATCTCTATGGCTTCTCTGATGATTCTGTGGCTGGGATTTTCTATGGTGGCTAGGGTTTTGGTGCCATTGAAGTTGATATTATGACCTGTGGCTTCCATGTGTTGGACGAGTGAGGAAGTGTGTTCCAGCTTTTTGACTGCATTTTTGTGTTCATCCAGGCCGGTGCTTATTCTTCTATTGGTCTGTCCAATGTATGTGGCCGGGCATGATGCACAGGGGACTTCATATATGCCTTGGTTTTCCAGGTCAATTTTGTCTTTGGGGTTCCTGAGGATGGCTGCTATTTTTCTGTCTGTTTTGAAGGCAGTCTTGATGTGGTGTCTGTATAGAATCTTACTAATTTTGTCTGTAGTGCCTCTTATGTAGGGCAGGACAGCTGTTCCATAGGTCTGTTCATCTTCTGGGTCTCTATTATGTCTCAGTGTGTTTTTGTGGATCAAGTTGGTGATTTTGCTTTTGTGGAAGCTGTTGGCTGTCAATATTTTAGTCAGGGTGCATAGTTCAGTCTTAATGTGTGTCTTGTCTGCCAGGCGTTTGTTCTAGTAATTAGTGTTTTAGCCACGGAGTTTATCTGTGCTGGGTGGTGGTGGGATTGGGCATTGAGGTAGCGGTTGGTGTGTGTTTTCTTCTGGTATATGGTGTGTCCTAGTGTGCCATCTGTTTTCTTGTAGATTAGTACATCTAGGAATGGTAGTTGTTTGTTTGTTTCTGTTTCCATGGTGAACTTGATTTTGGGGTGTGCGCTGTTTAGGTGTGTTAGGAAGTTGTTTAGGTTTTCTTGTCCATGGGGCCAAATCACGAAGGTGTCATTGATATATCTTAACCATAGTTTGGGTTTGAGTATGGCATTAGCCAGGGCTCTGGATTCGAATTCTTCCATGAACAGGTTTGCAATGACGGGTGACAGTGGTGATCCCATAGGGGTTCCTTCAATTTGTTTGTATCATTGTCCTTTGTATATGAAATATGTGTTGGTTAAGCAGTGTTCTGTTAGTTCCATGAGGTGTTTAGCAGGTTGGTATTTATTTTTGATGATTTCAAGGGTCCCTTTTATCGGGACTTGAGTGAATAGTGAAACCATGTCGAAACATCAAAACGGAGCAAGAAGATCTGCTTGTAAGTTTCATATATTCTGAGGTTCTCGCAGGTATTTGTATGTGGCTCTTTGGTTATTCGGGTTTTCTCCCGCTTAAGATTGGAAGTATCTTGGCAACGTTTCGATGAACTCTCATTCATCATCTTCAAGCTTGTGTCTTCAGTTCTGTGCTTCTCAGAGTGATGTGAGCTTGCAGCTGCTTCTTCCTTTTAATTACTAGTGGGGGTGTGACTTGATTGGGTGGGGGCTTGGCTGTGTTCTGATTGGGTGGGGGTGTGTTCTCATTGGTTGGGGGTTTGGCTGTGTTCTGATTGGTTGGGGGGTTGGCCATGTTCTGATTGGCTGGAGGTGTGTTCTGTTCAGGTGGGGGCTTGGTTGTGCTCAGGTTAGTCTTAGTTGCTGGGCGATTTGAACTGGTGAGCTGTGATCTTGCTGTTTGGTTTCGAGTTCGTGGTCGTGCCACATCTTCATGGTGGGGTCCAGTTCGCTTCATGAATGGCTCGGAGGGGTTTGAAGTGGGTAGTGATGCAGCTGCAGTGCGGCTTCTGGTCCGTGGTCGTGTCTCATCTTTTGTGTGGATGTGAGTCTGCTTTTTACATGGAAGTGTGGTGGTGGCATCTTGTGTGGCCCTCGTGGGTGTGGGTCTGGTGTAATTCTTCATGTTAGGTACTCGTCTGTTCATGAGGGCGGGTTTCCAAATGATTGGTAGGCGGGAGGTGTCATCTCTTTTATTCATGCTGTGTCGGCGTTTTTCTATCTCTATGGTTTCTCTGATTATTCTGTTGTTGAAGTGTTCGGTTTTGGCGATAGTTCTGGTATTTTTAAAATCAATCTCATGTCCTGTGGCTTTGAGGGGTTGGACCAGGTCGGTTCTTCTTTTTTGATTGAGTTCTTATGTTCTTCAATGCGTGCACTTATTCTTCTGTTAGTTTGTGCAATGTATGTGGTGGGACAGGCGGTGCAAGGTATTTCGTATACTCCTTGGTTTTCTAACTCGATTTTGTCTTTAGGGTTTCTTAGGATGGTGGATATTTTTCTGTTTGTGCAGAATGCTATTTTAATGTTGTGTTTTTGGAGGATCTTGCTGATTTTGTCTGTAGTGCCTTTTATATGTGGGAGAAGGGTTTTGCCGTTCTCTTGTTCTCTGTCTTGGATTTTTGTTGGGGTTTCTTTTTGGATTAGGTGGGTAATCTTCCTTCTTTGGAATCCATTGGCTGTTAATACGTTGGTGAGAGTGTGTAGTTCGGTTTTTAGGTGTTGTTTATCGGCTAAGCATTTTGTTCTGGAGATGAGTGTCTCGGCTACGGAATTGATCTGTGCTGGGGTGGTGTGAGAGTGCGTATAGATAGCGGTTTGTATGTGTTTTCTTCTGGTAGATGGTGTGTCCTAGGGAGCCATTGGGTTTTTTGTATACCAAGACATCTAGGAAGGGAAGTTGATTGTTAGCTTCTGTTTCCATGGTGAATTGTATTTTGGGGTGTAGGCTGTTGAGGTGTGTGAGGAAGTTGTTCAGTTTTTCTTTCCCATGTGGCCATACATATATATGGTATTCAGCTTTGTTCGGATATTTTCCCACGTCATTGTAGTTGTGCTTTTAAAGTTGTAGCAACATTTTGGCAGGAGCTCATCTGCCATCATCAGGCTTCTGTATTGTAGATACAGAAGATACAATGCAGAAGCCTGATGATGGCAGATGAGATTCTGCCAAAACGTTGCTACAACTTTAAAAGCACAACTAAAATGACGTGGGAAAATACCCAAACAAAGCTGAATACCATACATGTAAGTACCTGCGAAAACTTAAGAAAAATATCTATATCTATATCTATCTATCTACTTGGGTTATTCACTCCTGATTAATTTACTGTGCATACATTGTTTAAAGTTTAGCTTTGAAGTTGAGTGAATACCTATATATTAAGAAATTCACTATCCTCTCCATCTCTTGTACCTCTTTGATTGATATATACTTTGTTTAAGTGCTGCAAATTTGATAGGACATGTATACAAAATAAGTATCAAATAGTCTTTTGCCATATATCCATGTTCAGCCAAAATTGATTAGTTAGACTGAAGATGTTAAATGAAATGTAGCCTTGGGGTCTTAGAGTCAGAGGCATATTAAAACATTGACACGTGAATGTTTGGGGCTATTTTAATAGTACTGTAAACTTCTCTGGTTCTGTGATGACCCGTAGTCTCTCAAAATAACCCAAAACATACATTAAAGTCTGGTAAGGCCTTCAACTTAACTTTACTGTTTTATTAGGCACAGCTTAAAGTCACAAAAGTAAATAATGAGGCAAAAAGAAAACCAAAACAAACCGCATTGACGAGAGTTCCAAAGCAAGCCAAGATAACTAATCATAAACTCCAGGAAAATAACTGAGGAGAGTCCATGGGAAGAACGCCAACAAAGATAAACCTCTTTCAAAGTAAACACTAAACTTTGACTCCAGCAATTCTGACTACGTAGTTACAAACTTATATACATAGCTCCCAGCTGCAAGTCACAAGGAGGATCATGGTAATCTCCTCGTGAGTAGACCCTGATCCTCTCCTCCCTGCATGACCTAGGATGGATAGGGGATGGGCCTGGATCCTCCTCTGATTGCTCAGCCGGCCTCTGCTCTTCCCCAGCCTCCTCCACCACCTCTGGAGCCACACTCCCACTCCCTGTTGGCTGTTCCTCCTCTTCCTCCGAGTCAGTCTCCACCAGGGGCATGACAGGTTCTTTCAGAAAATTGCACTTGCACACTTCGATAAAACAGGACAGAACAAGGTTAAATGCAATGTTGAATATGTGATTGAATCTCTGGAGATGCAGCATATGGGGTTCACTTCCAGAACAGTCTTTCAGTGTCAGTGCAGAAACATATTAATGAACGTTAGTACCAAGCTGATCTAAACATGCAAAGCTCAGTAGATCCTTAACAAAGAAAGTACTGCATTTCGTTTTCATATAGAGTTTACACATGTAACTAATCACTCTCCTGCATAGGTAATGAATGCTGTCTATTAAAAGCTATTGCAGAACTTCATGATTAATCACTGTTTAAATGTATTGGAGTGAAAATCTGGGTGTGTAGAAGCATTCCTTCTTAATAGTCATAAGTTTTGTTGCTAAAGTTAAAGGTTTCCCTGTCCAGTTGTGTCCGACTCCAGGAATGGGGGTGCATCAGGTGTGGTGCTCATCTCTGTTTCTTGGCCCAGGAAGCCAGCGTTGTCCAAAGACATTTCCCATAGTCATATATCCACCAGTGCTATATGCCAAAGGCATATGGAACACTATTACTTTCCCACCAAAGTGGTAGCTATTAATCTACTCGCATTTGCATGCTTTCAAACTGCTAAAAGGACTGGAGAATTTTTGTTTTGTTTTGTTACTAAATATTATGAATTCCTGGATGGATCTTTTGTTCCCTCTTCTTCTATTTTTGGGGCCATTTAAAAAATTACAAATTACCAGTTTAAAGCATAGGAATCTTTTTTTTCCAAGAGTAAGTTCCAGATAGATAAAGAGCCATATATTTTATGGTTCTCTTATCTTTTAATGATCAGTTTAAAGGATGGGTTTTTTTGTCCTTATTCAGAAAAAAAAATTCTAAACAACCAATTCAATTAATGTTTTGTTCAATGAGTGGACTTTCTTTCTTAGCTACAATACAGTTTTAGCTACAATTTTTAGTCCAGTATAGCTATACATTTTAATTTATGATGATTAAACTAATACAGATTTTTATTTTCCCCTGTACTGTTTCAGAACATATTCCAAAATTCAGGTTTCATTATTAGTGACTGATTGGAAAGTTGCTGGCAACATGTGAGCAAATCAAATCCCTGTAGTAAATTTGCTTCAGTCCATTGTCAGCCTCAGATTTTTGGAATAAAAAACATTCGTTTCTAAAGCCTTCAAATTCCAAACCCCCTCTTCAGAAGTTAAAACCATTTCAAGTTGAAACAATAGGATAACTGTGGATGTGGATGGTTTAGTATTAAAACGTGAACCACAGAGGACAAAAAACCTGCATTGTTTTTATAATTTTTTTGTAAAAAAAGATTTTATAATATATACATATTTTTTTGGTTTATTACCATAAACCAATCTGCAGCAGTATATTATGTCTTAAAATCACAGAATATAATTTCCTCTTTAACAGTAGTATTTCTGTTAATTACCAATATGTTATGATTGGATAACAATTTATTTTTCCTCTGACAGTTTCTTTGATAAATAATTTAGCTATTGTTTTCATGTCAGGTGTAACTACTGACTTGAACAAAACGACAGTGTTCCAGGAGCTTAATCCGATAAAGCAAATCACATTGGAAATGTTTAAACATCTACTTATTCTTTCTGAGGAGGGAAAAAATCCTCACTTCTGATAAGAATTCTGATTAAACTTTCCCAAAGCATATGGCACTGTGGCTGCTAAAGAGATGAATACATTGTTGGTTCTTGGAATAGCTTATGAATCCATCATCAGTGACAGAACATCTTTATAATTTTCTGATGCTTAAAATATACCCAAATTAGTTGAAAGCCAGCTATTTGAAAATACCATTTGTTCCTCTAAGCCAGTAGTAAAATCTGTTCAAAATGTTTAATGTAAGGTAGAATTACCATATGGGCTTAAGGAATTACTGATTCATGCATAATTTCATTCCTGTACACTATGCTTAAAATAGTGTAGTGATTTTTCTTTTTTATTAGTTAGTAAATACCGTCAGTTCTTCTCTGGTGTGACCTACAAATTTACTTTTGTATTCATCTTTCAAATGATATCTTAACGCTGGGCAACTACCTAAACATAAAAGTAAAAATCTCAGTTAAAAAAACCAATAAAAGATGTCAAGTAAAAATAATCAACTCTTCACCAAAATTTTCAAGGAAGGCAAACAGGACCCACTCATCCTCCTGGCCATAAAGCCTCAGGCAGGAGCTGGACCTTCTGGAATCCTGGTGGGTGGGAAGCTTTCCAAGGGCCAGGTACCACCAGAGAGAAGCCCAGGGGTGAGATTCAAATTTTTAACAACTGGTTCTATTGGCGTGGCTTGGTGGTCGTGCGTGGGTGGACATGGCTTGGTGGTCATGTTATTGGCTGGCCATGGCCAACTCAATATCACTCACACTGAGGCACACATCTCCTCGACTGGCCTCTTATGACTGTGGGGATGCTGCAACAGTCATAAGTGTGAAAAATGGTCATAAGTCACTTTTTTAAGTGCCATTGTAACTTTGAATGGTCACTCCACACAAGCAAAGTACCAGCAAAGGAAGGGAAGAAAACTCCAGAGAAGTTCCTGAGACAGGAAGTCTAGTCCTGCCAACAATGTGATAAGGGTTAACAGAGAGGCAGTTTATGTAAGCAACACCAGAATGTTTTCTTCCTGCCTTCCTTACAGGATTAGGCCAGTAATTTCTTCTAACAACCGGTTCTCCAAACTGCTTAGAATGTTAACTGGTTTTAGCGAATAAGTGCGAACTGGTAGAATCCCACACATGGAGAAGTCCCATATATAGCCATAGAGGTGTTCAGCAGCTACAGTTTAATCCAGCCTGGCCTTGGAAATTATTCAGAGACACAGGTATATACTGGTTGCTCAGATCTACCAGAGGAAAAATAGGCTGGAAGTTTAATAAAATAATTAAATTAGCCATAGCTATTGAGCAGCTGCTATCCATCAGATGAAAGCATACCGTTTTCACACAATGATAAATGTATTTATTTATTTATTTTACATTTTTATTTATAGCAACACTCCCATCAAGTTGGATCACAGCGGGTAATGTCACCCCAACGATGATATAGCAAACGTTATGGAAACAATTGTATTAAAATAATAAATAGTGCAGTAATAAAAATACAAAGAAACATAAAGGCAAAAAAATATAACACTTCCACAAAAAGACAAACAACAGAATAAAAATAACAGAACTGTATGGGAAAAGCTAAAGTTTTTGTTTATTATTATTTATTTAAAATGTCATAGAAAGGACAATCTAATTGGGTGAGGTCATTTGATAATAGTGGGTTGCTACTGACCAGGTCCTAGTAGTTACAAGAGAAGCTTCTTTTTTGGAATGACACACGTAGCATAGCAGGACTTTATCCAATGAACACAACTCCACAGATTCCCAAAATAGCATGGCTTGAGCCTTCAAGCTGAATGAAATCCCCTCCCCCCTCAATTCTAGTTCCTCCAGCTTGTCTGGATTCACTTTCACTTTACTTGATCCTCTCTAAGTAGCCAATGACGGAGTCCTGCACAACTGCAGATGATAGAAAGAAAAAATAGATTTGAATGCCATTTATGAAGAAAAGTCACCCACTCTAGAAAATGACAATGTTCCTTATTAGAATCTATCCTTGAAGTAGGAGCAGAACTGTAACAAAACCATGTGTCAAACAACTAATTGAACAGTAAGTTCAGTCCTCCTGAATATTTCTATAGATGTATACATGAACAAAGGAATCGTGTAGTGCTCATCAGACTAGCTTAAGTGAAAGGTTAGTCAGGCACTCATAATTTAGAATTCTATGGTCTATAGAAAGAACAACACATAAATATGTGCAAAATTTATTTTGATGGCCAAAGGCATAGGCCATCTTGTGTTAGTGTATTATTAAGTTTTCCCTTCCAAATCACTACTGGCAAGACATTGAGTCTGTCTAATGAAAATGTTCTTCTGCATAGTTCAGAAAGAATATTATAAAAATAATTAGGCAGAGAAAAAAATCTACCAGAGAGGTTATTGTGGTGGTAATGTGGGACTTTGGTCTTATCTCCTCGCAAACCCAGGGCCCTCTTTTTAAGCTCTAGTATGATTCTCTTAAACTTAGTAGTACTTAATGGAGCTGCATCTACATATACATTGAGGACTTAATAGTCCTCAATAGAACTACACCTACATGGAGGGGAAAATGCTGTGGGGTATCTCAAAGTTCTTTCTTTGGCCCACATCTTCATCGATGATTTAGATGAACTTAACAAATTTGTAGATGATACCCAGCTGAGGGGAATAGCCAACAGTTTAGAATATAGACTCAAGAGCAGAAGGACCTTGATAGACTTGAACACTGGGCCTTATCCAACAAAATGCAATTTGATGGTGAGAAAGATAAGGTTTTAGACTTAGGCAAGAAAAACCAAATGCACAAGGACAGAATAGGTGGTACCAGGCTCAACAACCACAACTGTGAGAGGAGTGTCTCTGCATCCTATTGGACAACCATTTAAGTATGAGCTAGAAGTGAGCTGCAACTGCTACAAAAGCCAGTGCAGTCCTAATCGGCATCAACAGAGGGATAGTATCAAGAGCAAACTATTAGAATACTTTATACCTACTGATAAGACTGTATTTTGAATACTGCATCTAGTTTTGATCACTGTGACAAAAGATGTTGAGACTCTAGAAGGCGTACACAGAAGAGAAACAAAGATGATTAGGGGATTGGAGGCTAAAACATATAATGAATGGTTGCAGGACTGGGTATGTCTACTCTAATGAAGAGAAGGATTAGGGATGTCTTGATAGCTGTCTTCCAATATTTGAGGGCTGTCACTGAGAAGAGGGGGTTGACCTATTCTCCAAAGGAGTCTATGACAGCTCACCATGGCCAACTCAGCATCGGACAATTCACCGTGGCCAACTCGTCATGAGACAACTCACTGTGGGGCAAGTGTTATATTAATATCAAAGAAATAGTAGAATAGAATCATTGAAGAAAGAATGCCAAAGAAGGGGCAAAATGATATGTCAATGACAAAAATTAAAATATTTTTTAACTATTTTAAATAATTAAATTGAATTGTTGAATTTTCTTGCAGCGAGATGTCCTGTGGCAAGTTGGCCATGGCAAATTGTCCCGCGGCAAGTTGGCAGTGGTGAATTGGCTGTGGCAAATTGACCATGGCGATTTGATTGTGGTGAGTTGGCCATGGCGATTGTCTCATTCCATCTCCAAAGCACCTGAGGACAGGCCAAGAAATAATGGTTGGAAGCTTATCAAAATAGATCCAACCTAGAACTGAGGAGAAATTTCCTAACAGTGAGAACAATTAATAAGTTGTGGGTGCTCCATCACTGGAGGTTATTAAGAAGACAGCCATTTGTCCAGAATGGTGGAGGGTCTCCTACTTGAACAAAAGGTTGGACTAGAAAACCTCCAAGATCCCTTCCAACTCTGTTAATGTCTTGGACCTAACATCATAAAAAAATAAATTCCTTTTGTTCACAAATTACATCTTGGACTATTGTTCAGAAAGAATTGTTAGTTTTTAAAGCAAATTTGAGTATTTTGGATGTTTAACATTAAATTAGTTCAATATGGAATTTCATTTCAGTTTAGTATATTGATTATAGTTCGTGTATTTTTTTAGTCTTAGTACATTTAAGAATATGCATTTTAGATCCAGATTTAGTAAACTAAGAAAAGCAAAATAGCATGCAGCTGCAGACATAGATTCCCCTCATTTCTAGTTGATTCTTAACTATAGAAATGTAGCACTGCCAAATTTTGTTCTGCAATGATAAAAGCATGATTTAACTGCTAAAGTTCAATTTCCTTTTAATATACAGATGGGGTTTTGTTCAGTGCATGTGGCCCACAGCTTTCCCTGTGCCAAAAGGCTGATTTGGCTGGTTCAGCAATAGTCACATGATTCGTTAGAAATTTGACATATTTGGAAAGTTCTCATTTTTATTGTTTAAGTAGTTGCTCCCCATGGAACATTAGGTAAAAGAACATTTGTAGGTTTTTTCTTTTGCTAAACAGAGCAAAAAAATTTGCTAATTTGTTAAGATTCCTGAAAGGTTGTGTTCAAACAAAAATGAAGAATTGGATATTATATAAAGCTAAACTATTTTAATCCTATAATATTAATTGTGCAGTGTATCATTCTCTAGCTCTTTTTCATACCCATTTTTTCTCAGAAATAGGTTACAGAATCAAAGTTCAGCACAGAACCAGGCATATTTTACTCTGAGAACACCCATGGTGGGAATCCCCAATGTGATCTGCTTGTCTTCAAGTTATATTTTGCATACTGATTTGGCAGCAAAAGAATATTTGCAAGGAGCATAATATTGGTGTGTTTTTTAAACATAAGTTTTAATATGTTTCATTTGGTGCATTAGTATGTATAAAATAAGACTATAATTCTATAGTAAATAACTAAAAAGTATCTTGGATGCCTTCAAAAATCTAAGAATCTTGAGAAATTACAGTGAGTCTAGATTGTTCCCATCCTTCAGCTTTATAATTTTAGAAGCCCCACAATTTTAACTCCAGGAAGAAATCATACTGCTCTGTTGAATACATAAATAGGTAAATGGGTTGGCATAGCTGTAAGTTTTATTTCTATTATATAGTATGCTCTTTTAGGAAAGGTAACTAGTGGTGTTTCTTACTAAGTGTAAGTGATGACCAAGTGGCAAACATGGCTAGGGGTCCTTTGTGGTGGGAATATAAAGGATGACCTTGATAGAGAGAGGGAAGTCTGTTATCAAGGCAACAAATAGATCAACATAGATTAAGCCCATACAAAGTTATTTACAAAATCTTCTAACACAGGAACCCTCCTATTTCACATGAAAATAAAAGGAGGGAAAGTAGATTTGAATCTAGATTCTGTTACTATAGCCATTTTATTAAAAAAAAAAAAACAGTTGTAAACCTATGCAGCAACAGTTTCTTGGTGTGGTCTACCTTGTAAATCTGATATCTTGTGCACCAATTGCATCCCTCCTTGAACTGGGAGGTCTTGTTCACAGTTAATCAACTCTTAGTCAATTCTTAGGTGGATTGCTGTAATCTATATGAGTATCCATAAAGAGCAGTTGGAACTAATAACTGTCCAGAATGCAAGAGTATAGACAGTTTTTGGTGTTTCTTGGTTAGCTGATATAAGATCATTCCATGAGCTGCACTGCCTCCTGGTAAGCATCCAGATATGATTCAAGATACCTTTCTCACCTTAGTTTGTTGGACTACCTTTCTTCATTGTTTCTGCTCCCCTACCAGATGTAGCAGAGAGGATATGATCTGGGCACTTCTATTAAACAATTCCATCTTGCAAGACCAAGAGTTGTGACTTTTCTATGACAGTGACCTGAAAACCCTGTTCTTCTTTCTTCTTCGTTCTGAAGACCTGTTTGTTTGTCCAGGCATTTGTTTCAGGAGTTTGGCAAGTTCTACTGTTGCTACTGTGGTTTTTCATAATTGGATTTATTCTTTATCTCAGGCAACATGAGTTATCATGTGCATTTATTGTTTTTGTTAAGCCTGGTTTCCCCAACCAGGGTTAGGGAGACAAGCTAAACAGAATGTGCAGCGTTAGTCAGATAGGCACACAGATAAATGAGTGAGCTAAGCTTGTATGTTTATTAACATACAGTAAAAATAACAGATACGCTTGTGCTATCAAAAATATAGTTTATTCCATTATGAGTTCATAGCATAGTCAAAATAACAGTCCAATAGTCATGTATCATTTAGTCAGTCCATTCAGGGATATTCAGTTAGCAAAATCCATGTAGAATATCCTATGTCAGTTCACTTACAAGTCAGTCCTTTGTTTTCTCTCCCGTTCGAGCAATGCAGTCTTGAGTCCTTGCAGTAATCAGGGATCATCAAAGCCAGAGAGAGAGCAAGCTGCAGCCTTGCTTCTTTTAAAGTGCTTTCACAACCACTCCCTTAATTACTATCCCACAGTTAAAGTTGCAGACACTTTAACATATAAACTATGATTACATATTATTATTTACCTAAATCAGTTAGGGTAAAACAATGTTATCCCTAACATTCTCCCCTTTTAGGTTAAATAATAATATAACTATTTACATCTTTAAATCATATTTGTTACAACTCTCTTTAAACTTAGTTCTCCTTGAGCTTTTGTAAATTGGTCTGCAATGTTTTCTTCCGTCATGCAGTATTCCAATTTAATTAGCCCATTCTTTACAGATTCTCTAACATTTAAGTATCTTAAATCAGTATGCTTTGATCTAGTTTTTACAGCAATACTAGTAGCTAACTTTATAGCTGCTTGGTTATCCTCGTACACAATAATGGAATCTTTTACAGTTATACCCATGTCTAATAATAACTGTTTGTACAAAATCAAATCAGTACATAATAATGACAGACATGAAAATTCCGCTTCCATTGTGGACAAGCTAATATGCTGTTGTCTGATTGACCTCCACCCTATTAGTGTTTTACTAAATAATATAGCCATCCCAGATGTTGATTTTCTAGTGTTTATATCAGTTGCAAAACTTGCATCTGCATAGGCACTAAGACTCAAATCACCCTTTGGTTCTATATGCAATGCATGGTTCATTGTTCCTTTAAGATATCTTAAAATTCTCTTTAATGATTGCCAATGACATTGATGTGGATCCGAATTAAAACGTGCCAGCTGATTTACACTATAAGCTATATCTGGCCTTGACCAATTGCTTATATATGATAAGCTACCAATCAAAGATTGATATATAGACTTATCAAATTTGGGACTTTGATCATCAGTTTGGCAAACTTCCTGATTCATTGGAGTCTTTGCCGGTTTACAAAGTTCCATTTTAAACGTTTTAATTAATTGGCAAATTTTATCTTCTTGAGATATCTTAAAACCATTTTTTGTTTTGTTAATTGTCAATCCTAGATACTTTTTAATTTCACCTAAATGCTTTAATTTTATCTTTTTGGCTAATAATGATATAATGTCATTAGCTTCATTATTAGTCTTAGTTATCAAAGCAATATCATCTGTAAATAATAACAATAATGACACCGTTCCATTATTTTCTCTTTTAAACACACATGGATCTGCTAAACCAGATTTAAAACCTATATTGTTTAACTCTTTCACAATATATTGGTTCCACTCAAACCCAGATTGTTTCAACCCGTAAAGACTCTTTTTGAGTTTCCAACAATCATTACTATTTACTTTATTGTCTTTTATACCTACTGGTTTTCTTAAATATATAGTGTGCTGCAATGGTGCATGCAGATAAGCAGTTTCTACATCTAAATGGTTAATGACATAGTTTTTCTTAGCTGCCCACACTAATGCTGCTCTTAAAGATGTTGCTTTAAGGCTTGGTGCAAAAACTTCATCGTAATCAGATGGAGTTTGATTAAATCCTTGAGCTACCAACCTAGCCTTATGGGTAACAGTCCCATCATTTCCAGTTTTTACTTTAAATATCCATTTGCACCCAATGGATTTTTCTCCTGGAGGTAATTTAGCATCTTCATAAACTTTCATTACCTTTAATGAATTTAGTTCTTTTTCCATTGCCTTTTGCCAATTCTCCTGATCCTTAGCAGGATACATCCTAAGTTCATCTACACTAGTTGGAACTTTAGTTATTTGGCAAACTATACTTGCTTGATACCTATCAGGTGGTCTAGTTATACGTGTAGTACATCTAGGTATTACAGGACTTACAGGTGGACTTTCATTTATTAACTCTTCTTGATTAACTGTTTCCTCTTGTTCTGGTCCTATTTGCTCTTCTTGGACTTCTTCTTTAATTGGACTCTTCTTATAACAGTTCTGATCTTTCTGCCTTTTGTAGGGTTCAATAATTACTTCATTATTTAAATCTTGCTCTAATCTATTCCATCCTACATGTTCTAGGAATTTAGCACTGGCACTGGTGTAAACTCTAGATGTACCTGGTTCCCAGAATCTATAAGATCTATGATTAGATTTATATCCTACAAAAAATAATATTTTAGCTCTATGCTGTCCTTTTTGTCTAAGTTGTGTAGGGATATGCACCCATGCTGGTGCTCCAAATGTGTGCATGTAACTTAAATCAGGTTTTGTACCATGCCATAGTGTGAATGGTAATTCACCTGTTGTTGAATTAACAACATTATTTAATATATGATTACCACACATTATTGCTTCTCCCCACAAATTGTCAGGTAATCCTAAATCAGACATCATAGTTCGTGTCATTGATTGTAATGTTTGGCCTCTTCTCTCTATAAAGGCATTATGTTGTGGCCTATATGGTGCAGACTTTTTATGTTGAATACCTAACATTCTTAGTCTGTTCTGGAATTTATTATTTGTAAATTCCGTACCATTATCTGTTATAAGAGTTACTAATTTCTTTTTAGTTTTTCTTTCAGCAAATTTAATCCAATGAAAGAGATTTTGATACGTTTCAGTTTTGCTCTTCATTAAATAGCAAAACCCATATCTAGAATAGTGGTCCATTATACTTAATATGTAACGAGCTCCTCCTACACTTGGTTTTTTCGGACCTATTAAATCTGCAAATACTACCTCTAAAGGCTCTTTGGTAGTAAATCCATCAACTCTATTAGCCGGTGTGACCCTGCTCTTACTTTGATTACAGGCATTACATTGCAAATACTTATTACAAGGTTTCAAACTTATTCCCTTAGATAATTCAACAGTTTTCTTAAGCATTTTAAAATTTAAATGCCCTAGCCTTCGATGTAACAAGTGAATACATTCATCATGAGGTTTCTTATTTTCATAAACTGTGTTAGCCACCTTTAAACCATCATCATTTAACACATATAATTCACCTCTTAAAGATGCAGTAATTTTCTTATTTTCTTTCTCAATTATGCAGTTATCTCCTTTAAATGTAACTACATATCCTAGTTTAACCAAAATTCTAACTGAAATTAAATTAAACTTAAGTTGTGGTACATATAACATTTTTACATTCTCTTTTATAAAAGAACAATATGCTATACCTTGACCTTTAGCTTTCAGTTTCCAGCCATTGGCTAATGATATCTGCTGTGTACTCTTGGACATTTTAATAAAATTTTTGTTATCATTTGTTATACAATGGGATGCTCCACTGTCAACCACCCATAAATTATTTTTTACAGCTTCGTTACTATACATGGCTAACTCTAAATTTTTATTTATCTTTTGATGACTTTTAGTATTCTGGCCAGCGTTCTGGCACTTTGCTTTTTTACAAAATCTTGCCAAATGTCCTCTTCCTCCACAATTAAAACACTTTTTAATTGCGTATGCAGTACGAGTTTCATTATCTTCTTTTTGAGGTTGCTGCCTCCTTAATTGATCTCTTTCAAGCCTTCTATTGGCCTCTTCAATCAATCTGCCAGTTATATCAGTTGAAGTTAGGCTTTCCTTTGGCAATATTTCAAGGGAAGTTACGTAGTTATCATAACTTTCATCAAGTGAAGATAGAATTATGTAGACTTGGTGTAGTTCAGAGAAAATAAGCTCTTTCTTGTGCAGTTCTTGAAAAATGCTTTGCATAGTTTTCAAATGACTTAGCATATCACCATTCTTATGGAGATGTGTACTGAAAAGCTTCCGTGTTAGATTTATGTGAGCACCAACATTATCTCGAACATAAATCCTCTTCAGCTTCTGCCAACACCCAACAGCCATTTTCTCTCCGTGGATATAAACAAGCTGTTGATCAGTTAAGGTTAACCCAATTATGCAAATAGCTTGTTGATTTTTATGCATAAATTCTTCTATCTTTAATCTATCTTCATCATCCTCTCGATCCCATTCTTCTACGTTTGGTGGATTTTCAATTATGTTCCACAGACCTTCTCTTCGTAGAAGCAGACTACATTTCATAGACCATGATACATAGTTTGTTCCATCCAGCTTGGATATAAGGGACAAACTTTGTAGATTGACTTGTGCCATGTTTTCTTATATGGATATAAAACTATAATTAATAAAACACAGCTGTCTGTTTACTGTAATGTATAACAACACAAACTCTCACTTTTACATAAATCTGTTTTATCCTAGTTAAACTGACTTTGCAGCCTCTGGGCCCATAACCAGTGTTAAGCCTGGTTTCCCCAACCAGGGTTAGGGAGACAAGCTAAGCAGAATGTGCAGCGTTAGTCAGATAGGCACACAGATAAATGAGTGAGCTAAGCTTGTATGTTTATTAACATACAGTAAAAATAACAGATACGCTTGTGCTATCAAAAATATAGTTTATTCCATTATGAGTTCATAGCATAGTCAAAATAACAGTCCAATAGTCATGTATCATTTAGTCAGTCCATTCAGGGATATTCAGTTAGCAAAATCCATGTAGAATATCCTATGTCAGTTCACTTACAAGTCAGTCCTTTGTTTTCTCTCCCGTTCGAGCAATGCAGTCTTGAGTCCTTGCAGTAATCAGGGATCATCAAAGCCAGAGAGAGAGCAAGCTGCCGCCTTGCTTCTTTTAAAGTGCTTTCACAACCACTCCCTTAATTACTATCCCACAGTTAAAGTTGCAGACACTTTAACATATAAACTATGATTACATATTATTATTTACCTAAATCAGTTAGGGTAAAACAATGTTATCCCTAACAGTTTTAAATCAGTTAGTGGCCTACTCAGCGGATCAGCGACTGTCTAGTTCAGGCTAAGTAATGTTTGGCTGAAGGTGCTTCCTGGGAGCTGAATATAGAGTAGGAACTATACCAAACACGCCTGAGATTCTAGGATGGTGAAAACAATATGGAGAAACTATGGGGTTTTAAATACTTCGGAAATGTTTTGCAAATGGAATAAATTATGGTGAGGCAGAGCTCGAAATCTGGATTAGATGTCTCAGTGTTTTCAGCTACTGTTTGTAATCAATAATTTTATTTCTTTATCTGGAAGCCTTATTTACAAGTAAAGGTACAAAGAATCTATGAATAATAAAATTCTCTATAAATTAACATATCAGACATTCATCAGAAAGAATGAACAAACACAATTAAGTATTGAGGAAGAATCCAATGCAAAATAAACATTAAAGCCTATTCACTGTGCTTGTTCAGGCCCACTATCCTGTCAATGATTCAAATAATTTGAAATGTTAACTTTAAAGCAAATTATTGATCTTATTCCCATTTGGAATGTACATTGGGCTGTAGATCCTTTACTTCATTTATTTTGTGGCCATGAAGGTTTCAGATCATAAAACACTTATTTGTAAGAGTTATCTCATGCTTAGCATTTTACCTGCCATTTCTTTCCTAACATTACAGCAAAAGATCTATAGCAACAATCAATGGATGATTGTTTCTCAAGCTGGCAATTAACTCAGCCATATGTATGAATTCCAACTGTCAATACATAGTATGTTTCAAATTATGTAATAAAATAGGTTTCTCTCCTGTTGTTAGCTTTAGCACTTCTTCAAACATGCTTAAAAATGACTTTTCTTAAACATTTGTAATATTCAAAATATACTTTCATGGTGATGAACCAGATTCTACTTTGAATTTATTGCCTAGACATCTCAGAACAATATATATATATTGTAATATAATATATATATATATATATATATTCCAGAATTTTCCCAGTCTATTCAGGTGATTTTGTATCATGGACTTTAATATTCAAAATACAAACCTTTATTAACAAAATGAAGAAAAATATTTTACAATTAAGTTTATGGTTAACTTTAAAACCATTGTATAGTATTTCTATTTGAAGGTGTTAGGACAGAAATTAACATATACAAGGGTACAAACATATGAGATGCAATTGTAGGGTAGAGTACAAACATATGAGATGGTACAATAAGGTACAAGTAGTGTACAAACATATGAGATGCAACTGGATATTACTTGATCCTTTCAATAAAAATCCCTTGAGTTACATTAAATTTTATGTGTGTGATAGGACCACAGTGACCATGGCAGAGCTATGCCATAAATGAATATTTAAATCCAATCCAGCAGCTGTTAATTTCTAGCAGAATCCTTCTTTTTCATTACCCCCTTGTAGTGAAGAGATTCCAATTTTTATAGACTGCAAGAAATAATCCTATTTGCTCACTTTTCTCCATACAGTAGGAAGGGGGAAATTTAATAAATGCAAAGACTACTTGAGAATCAGAATGAGAAAATACAAGAGTTAGGCAGGCCATGTAAATTATTTAGAATAATATTTCAAATACACCAAACGTATTGATCATTCTTTTCTTGCCATTAATAACAGGGTAAGCATTATCATTCTGCAACGCTATGAAATTTGGCATACGTGTGTTTCTTTTGTTATTCTGTGTGTGTGTGTGTGCAGAGAGGGAGCCATGTGTTATTATGTCAGCTGAAGGAGAAAGCTCATTGTGCTCAGGCAATTCTGACTTTTGTATGCTGGACTATCCAGGACTTTTAGTTTAGTTTATTATTACAGATCAAGGACCTGCACGAATCCAGCATTTCTCGCCAAACCCCACTTCAATCAAGTCACATAGTGTATTTTTATTTTAAAAAATAGCTACTTTCATCAGCCTTCCTCCAGCGATATTTGCCATTCCATTACAGCCCCTTTCTTTCCATCTCATCACATGGAAAAGAACCTTTAAATAGCCAAAGAATGCTACATTCTTTTCTCTATAGGGAAGAATAGTTGGCATGCAGAAGTTTGTACAATTGTTCTTCTCTTCCAGTTTCCCAGTGGTACCATGCACTGGAGTATAACATTCACCTATCATAACACGATTCCTACTCTCACATTTACACATAATACACATGAAACCAATTCATACTTTTTGATATAGATATTAACCCTTCAAGAATAAATACGTTTTCATTCCCCTATATGTACTCATCAATTTTGTTTCAAAGAATTATCCCAGATTCACTCAATCTGTTGCATCACAGGTACACAGCATTCTTTTTTCTTGCTTTCATGCCCCTTACCATTTACCACTCTTACATTCCTATTGCAATCCTCCATATGTTGTGTCATCAATAGAGGGACCCAAATACCTGTGCCTCATTGCAGTGTTTCCTGCTAACAGTGAGGTTGGTGCTGGTAGTTTTGATATACTTTGGCCGTTATGTCACAAGGCAACCAAGGCCCAATTTTAATATTTCAAGGATGCTTGCACTATTCTGCACGTTGGATCTCTAATCTGGAGAGTACTTTGCAAACCAGCTTTTTCCCCCCAAATCCCACCAGTTAGAAGGAACACACACTGAGGACACTTCTGTCATTCAGCATGCTTCATTTACTGCTTTCACTTAAGATACTTCTGTTATTTCTGATACAGAAAATGATTTTGTCAGCTGTGCACAAAATTTCTCATCTGAACTACTACATGTTCTGTTTGCTGTTTGCTGGGAAAATATTTGCAGTTAAACCGTACGTATTTTCACAAGCACTTCTGAAATATGTATTGTGGGCATTTTAATGTTTTTCTTAAAGTGTGGATTTAGGCTAACATTTTTTTCTTTAGGAGGTAGCATTTTGATGCATAGTTTTTGCTAACATATTTGCTTAGGTTGTATTTTCATTTATGTACTAATTTTTGAGTTGCCAAACACATTACAAAATTCTGAAAATGTAACTTGGGTATGCAACAGAGGCTAGCAAATCCAAATAGTATATTTGACTACAAACTTCTGATAGGTTTCTAATCAATCCTAAGAATCACTATCAGAAGAATTGTATATGATTGATATCTTGGGTGTTAGTGGCTCCTGATTTTTCCTATCAGATGATGGCAACATCCAACTCACATACATAAATTCTAGATACTTGTAGATACCAGTTGTTGAATGTGTAGCTATGTGCGAGTATTGCCAACAAATCAAACAGAAATTATTAGGCGCCATGGAAATCAGGAGATTCAGACAGTTCAAATGAGTATAAAGATTTATTGCAAGCTTAAGCTCTCTGTAAGAATCTGAACTATGAGCAGTTAAGGGAAAAGAGTGGGAGTTAAGAAAGGAATTCAAGTTGGACTGGACTTAGATTTCTTGTGGGCGCACAGGAACTGATGACTGATAACACATTTGACCCCCTCCCTCAGTCTCAGCCTGGTCATCTCCTACAGAAATGCTTTTCTTTCTTTAACTATCAAAGAACTATAGGTTAGGTTGGAAGAATAGAACTAGCTAAGGCAAGTTTTTTTATTCCTTTTTACACGTAGTAATTAAGAAGTGAACAGAATAACAGAAATGAAAGGTCTTCTACTCTAACCCCCTGCTCAAGCTCAAGCTATACCATTTCAGACAATTGGCTGCCCAATCTCTTCTTAAAAACCTCCAGTGACGGAGCATCCACAACTTAGACAAGCTGTTCTACTGGCTTATTAGTTCTCACTGTCATGAAATATCTCCTTGGTTCCAGGTTACTTCTTTCCTTGATTAATTTCCATCCATTGCTTCTCGTTCTGCCTTCTAGTGCTTTGAAAATTAGGTTGACTCTCTCTTCTTTGTGACAGCCCCTCGAATATTAAAACACTGTTATCTTGCCATTCCTAGTCCTTCTTTTCACTAGACTAGAAATAGCCAATTCCTGCAATCATTCTCCATATGTTTTAGCCTCCAGCCCCCTAATCATCTTTGTTGCTCTTCTCTGCACTATTTCCAGAGTCTCGACATCTTTTTTATATAGTGGTGACCAAAATTGGATGCAGGATTCCAAATGTAGTCTTACCTTATAAAGCAATACTAACACCTCTCATGATCTTGATTCTATCCCTTTGTTAATGCAGCCTAGGATTGCATTGGCTATTTTGGCAGCTGCAGTGATCATTTATAGTCATCTGAGTCCTTTGTGGCTTACCCTGTTGGGTATGCTTCTTACATTTCCTGCTTTGTATCTGAGTTTTTTCTTCCTTCCCATCTTCTTGTTTGATTGGCTAACTTGAGGTTTATGCTTGGGATTAGGTCCTAAAGATTGGTCACCCTTCCCCCTCAGTTTTTGTTTATCCTTTGGATGAACTGATCTAGTCATTTTCCAAATTCACTCTTCCCAGTTCTTGTGAGATGCAGTCCATCCCTTGCCAGAAGCCCTTCGTGTAAGTAATGCAGACTGTGGTCTAATTCTAATGAATAAATTCTAATGAATTAAGATTCATTACTCAGATTTATAGGCTGATTGTATGTTCCCTCTCTGCAACAAGTTTTTTTTTAATGTAAAAAACCCATTTCTAATTCATCAAGAAAACATTTTTGAATAGTAAACAATCACAGTGTATAGGAAAGCTATCGTACTTGGGTTCCTGAAGATATCCTGTTATAACGGGCAATTGATGGCTTTCCTGAATTCGACATTTTATAGATGATCTCACCAATCAGTCTAAATATTTGTTTCCATTCCCAAAAAATATTAAGATATTACTTTTTCTCTATCTGGGTCTGGAACCCATTAAGCTGAATCTAACTAGGGCAAAACAAAATTCAGTTAGCAAGTTTTAAAGCTGCTGCAACCCCAAACTGGGTAGACTTGCCAAAATTTTAAAAACTTAGAACATACACTTTTCCAGCAGGGGTGGGGTTCTACAGGTTCGGACCTATTCACTAGAACCAGTTGTTAACATTCTAATCTAAGCAGTTCGGGAAACAGTTGTTAGAAGAAATTACTGGCCTAATCCTGTAAGGAAGGCAGGAAGAAAACATTCTGGTGTTGTTTACAGAAACTGCCTCTCCGTTAACCTTTATTACATTCTTGGCAGGACTAGACTGCCTGTCTCAGGAACTTCTCTGGAGGTTTTTTTCCCTCCTTTGCTGGTACTTTGCTTGTGTGGAGTGACCATTCAAAGTTACAATGGCACTGAAAAAAGTGACTTACGACCATTTTTCACACTTACGACTGTTGCAGCATCCCCACAGTCATGAGAGGCCAGGCGAGGAGATGCATGCCTCAATGTGAGTGATGTTGAGTTGGCCACGCTCAGCCAGGCACATGACCACCAAGCCACGCCCACCAACTAAGCCACGCCCACAGAACCAGTTGTTAAAAAATTTGAATCCCACCCCTGTTTTCCAGTGTTGTATTGATGAATACTCTGTACTGCCAGGCAAGAAAAAGTGAACTCTTGACTCACAACTGTTGAAAATCAAGATGAAATTTAGCAATATCAAAGCAGGAGAAATGTCAGTTCCATAAAATATATAGAAACAAATGGTAGGTTAATGTGATTGAGATAGAATCCCTGGGAGTTGGGTAGCTTGTAAATTTTAACCATAAGAAAGCTAAAATAAAAAAGCAAGACATGAGGTTCTTTGTGCTTTCTGAGCTTAGTGTATTATTCTGGTATCCAATTTGATATAAGGCTCAACAAGACAAATACACTGGAAAATAATAATTAAACTTATCCTTGATTAATTGTGAACTACTGTATGTTTGCATATGCTAGTTTATGACCATAATGAAGATTTGATTTGATAAGTCTGCAAGACTATAAATAAGTGAAATTACATTGCCTTGATTAACATTAAATATTTTATATATCTTGCCAGATTAATTTACCAGTAGATCAGAAGGAAGCTCCTGCCTTTCCTTACAAGTTTAAGGGGAATTTGCAGAAAATAAATAAATAGAAGAAATGACAAAATTGGAGGGAAAAGAAAAGATTAGTAATTGTGTCATTGAAATAAGCTTCTGGGACTTTGCACATTGTTTATCTTGTAGTAATATTATGAAATGTGAAATTGTTTTTCCTCAAACTTCAGGTTTAAAACATTGAAATTCCCCCATATGTGCATACAGAGAGACATACAGACACAGAAAAGAGTTTCTGTTGTGCATTCTTAGCAGTAAGCAAATTGCTTTTAGAAACTGTGGGTTCACTCTAATGCCCTTCCTTCAGCATACACCTTACAGGTTAGGTATCACAAATTCCCATAGTACATTGTTTCTGTCCCTTTGGCATGCCAGAACTGGAAAGAATTACACTGCTATTTTATATTGCAGGTTTTATATAACATTGTAGCAAAACCTTATTTTTCCTTTTTCTCTCAGCAGTCCCCCTCCCCTTTTGTCTCTCTCTTTTATATGCTGGCTAAATTGAAAGTTGAAATTAAATGGAATCAAAAGCCATGTTTAAAGTGACAGATTAAGGATAAGAAACCTACAGGTAGTCCTTGACTTATAATCACAACTGGAACCAAAATTTTGCAAAACAAAGTGGTTGTTACTTGAATCATGCCTGACTTTACAGCCATTTTTGCTATGGTTATTAAATGAATCTAGTTACCCCAAAGTTTTTTGCTTGTTGGAAACATCTGGCAACATCCCATGTGGTGATCGTATAAATACATGTTGGTTACCAAACACTCACATTTTGATAGCATGAATGTGGGGATGCTGCAATGATCATCACTGTGGGAAATAATGATTAATCAGTTTTTTCAGTATGCTTGTAACTTTGAATAATCACCAAATGAATGGTTATAAGTTGAGCACTATCCTTGTATTATAACTGGGATGACCTCTGCTTAGCTACTATCTTTCAACTCAACTCATGAGACTGAACTAATGCAAGAACAAAATGGGAGAATATAGCGCCATATACCACTCTGTGCTTCCTGGAAAGACAATTAAATTAACAAAAAATAAATATTTAGAGAAAACTTAAAAACCACAGGAGCTAGCTTGTATGTTCAGTTACAACTCCCATCGCTGCTAGTCAAAATGATCCACTATCATTATCAGCTAGAGATGATAGTGTCAAGGCTGACTTAAAAGATCTGATGAAAGGGAAAATTGTGCATTGCAAGAACATATTGATTTCATGTTCTGATCTCACAAAGGCCCCAGTGCTGGGATCAGTCAAAAGGAGGGAAGCAAGAGAAATAAGCAAAGAAACAACATGCTTGTAGGAACAACCAATTTCTTGTTGCGCCACAGACTTAGACATTCAGTGTTCTGTTTCCCCCATGGGTAGATTCAAACATTATTGCCTTTTCAAATTTCAGCAGTTTAGAGTTGCGTAGTTCCCTGGGATGAATCATTCGTCCTTATTGCAATGAAATGTAATACCAACTCCAGTACTACACATCACATTTACAGTCCATAAGGACATAGCCATCTTTGCAAAGATAATATGTCAATGATGCTTGCTTTCTTGTTTATGTTTCTGCCTAAATAAAATCCTTCAGTGCAACAACCTGGATGAATATTTGGGTTTGTGGTATATGCATATGCACACCAAGGTACTTATGTACATGTGTACACACACACACACACACACACACACACACACACAGAAACTCAGATGCATTCTCCCAGAGGTCTATACTTTGCCTGCTGCAGGACTATGTAGCTTTTATGTTGGTGGATATGAAAAATAGGTGGTTATGTTTACCTCAATTGCATAATCAGACCTTCCATGGTTTATGTGATCCTCATGCAGAAAGAAAAGAAAAGCGGACTCTTGAAACTTCTAGCAGGAGCATCTACGAAAAAGAAACCTCGCTCTCCCCCTTCCATGTCTCCAACACATGATCCTATGGCAATAGTGGAAGGGATGCTGCAGGGCGCAATGGGACCTGAGTTGTCCTCCCTCTCTAGCCATGGGAGGGCAGGATCGTGCCCTATTGAGAGTGAAATGCAAGGCGCAATGGAGATGGAGCCTCTGCACAGAAAGACGGGATCTTTGGATCTGAATTTTTCTATTCCTTCTCCCATAAGGCAACTGCCACCTTCAATGGCAACCAGCCATCCAGAAGCTAAGCCGTTGAATCGAGAAAGGTAAGGCTTTAAATGCAAATACAGTGCAATGAAAATTCCCTGTTTGCAGATTTGCATTTCCAAACACTTTCAATTAAGGCCATTTTTTTGTGTAATAACATCGCACAAGATTATTTGAACAGCAAGGGTATATTGCAGTTCATTTCGGCTTTTTTTTTCTATTATCAAAGCAAACCAATCAGAATTCTTTCAGAATGGAAAGCAAAAAGATTTATTCAACCCACTGACTGTAATATTGAGGGTAGGGAGAATGATAAAAATAATCATGTCCCACTTGTGATCCTAGGAATGGAAGTTAATCCAGTATTTTGATTGCCAATCAAGTCTAAGAATAACCTCTAACTGAAAATTATCTTAATTGTAAGCGGGATTTCCTCCAACTGGTTTATTAATTAAATCAATTCATATTCTGAGTTGATGTGGTGGGATGTAGTGCAGAGTCTCTGTTGGTCTTTATCCCTTAACATTTGGTATATTTTTAATCAATAAGTGAGGAATATTAATTTCATCTTTTTGTGAGGAGCTCAGTCATGGAATTACTTGAACAGCTATATTAATCTGGAAGTTCATTCCACATCCATTTGTTCTCATAAATATAGTCAAAAGATCCTTTTTAAAAATGTCATGTCCCATCTGGTGCACGTCTGATTCACAGTGAAGAATCACTGCCAATTTACAACATGACACCAGTTACTACTATGTACACCCAAATACTCTGCATTTAGAAGTTTCATATTTCATTCATAAGTATCATATCTAATTACTGGACTAACTCTAAATTACTGCCTTCCTTTATCTTTCAAAATAGACCCACCCAGTCCAGATATAAAACAAAGATTGGGATCCAACTGAAAGAATTAAAGAGTACAAAGGCAAAGTATACTGAATTCTTCTCTTAATCTTATTACACATCTCTTCAAGCATTCTTGCACCATCTGGTTTCAACTCCAGAAACGAATCTCTGGAACAAAAATTCCTCATGAATGGTCATGCAGGGAGATGAAATTAAAAAGAGCCTTCATTACTGTGAAGGAAGATGGCTTGTCCATCTCCCTTGAATGGCCCACAACAGAAGTTGGGAAACATCTTTGATTTTGTCCTTGAGATATTTCCTAACCTCCTTGTATGTTGAATGAAGCAAAACAACTAGCTTAGTTCAGGCTCCCCAGCTTAAACCCAGCAGAAACTTCCCAGTCCTTCAATACAGGAAGGCTATATAAAAATTTTTATTACTTACTGTATTTGCATAAAGCTACTAGAAACCGAACAAACTAGCGTACCTTTGTTCCTCCTTCCCCAAAGCTTCACATTTTTTTCCCCTTGTCCTTCTTGGCCTGAGAGCTGATCAACAGTTGACAAAACTGACATCTTTGCTTTCAGAAACTTTGGTTTTCAATTTCACCCCTAGAGCTTTCATTGGAATTAGAATTTTTTTAAAAAATGCTTTCATTGTATTGGATATTTGAAATGGAAAAGAAAAGACCTGGAATAGCTAAGATTTTGACACACGTTATCCTGTCTCGTGCAAACTCATGTGCCAAATCTAGTCCTACTATTCATTACAAATAACAATAGCAATATACTTTTTGTGGTTTTCAAGCTGCAGCTTCTTTGTTCCTTGTCACCTATATATGATACATTGATAAATCAAAACTAGGTTGGTCTTCCAGATGACCAGAATTTCAGTCTCCTAATACTCCTCAGCCTGGGTTAAAATTCACCTCTAATAAATCCAGGCTATGAATTCAGACATTTGAGGTCATGTAAACAGGATTATATGTATGGGGTTTTTTTTAAAATCTAGGACTGACAAAAGAAATCTGGTCTTTCTAGCCAATTCAGAATTGCCCACAGAATCTGGTCAAAAAGATGACATCCATAGTCAAATTTCTGACTATTGTTTATGAAGGGGTATTGCTTGTTAAAAATATAAGCAATTACAGAGGAAGCCCTTGAAGATTATCATGACCAGAAGCTGCTGTTGCCTTTCTAACTCCTGCAACGTATAATGCTGCCATATCAGCCACTCTGCCCTCAGGTATCTTTCTCAGCATGGCCACGAAATGCTATGACAGGACTTGAGAGAAAGGCAAAGAAAAACATCTGGGTAGCAATGGATTGCATCAGCACTGGTATCTCTCTGTTCGCAGGCAAAAGACAATGATAGCACAAGGATACGTCACCAGGAATCTTAGCTAGTCTATTTGGTCTGGTTCATGAGAATCAATAGCTACTTTAACATGCATCTGTCTCTTTTTTTCAAATCAACCTTTATTGTCAGAGTACAACATGTGTACAATGAGATTGGCTGAGCCTCCTTTAATGCACACACCCCCAACACAACTCACAGTGAGGACAGAAGTCCCTAACCCAGACCCAATCTTATTACACCATGTGACCTTGTTGCACAATGTGCCAGCCCCGCAAGTCTATCATATTATGTTGACATGAAGCTATTTTCCATTCAGAAGTCTGACAGCCACAGGTAGAAACTGTTCTTCAGCCTGTTGGTGCAGCTGGCTATGCTTCTATATCTCCTACCTGATAGCAGGAGAGTGAAGAAGTGCTGACTGGAATGTGAGTCGTCCCTGAGCATTTTCCTCACTCTTCTAAGGCAGCGAGCCCTAGCGATGTCATCTAGTGGTATCAGGGAACAACCCACAATGTTTTGTGCTGTGCTTACCACCCTCTGTAATGTCTTTCTATCCATGGCTGTTCAGCCAACTTACCATTTTCATTCTACATAGAATAAAACATACATTTTTAACCACTATTGTAAAGTACAACTAGAGATTGCAGGAAGAATGACAACACTTAGGGATGGAAAAGGATGTTGGGAAAATCAGAATGGGTGTCTGAGAGGTTGCTAAGAAGATATTTTTCCTAGTGAGAAGATGTTTGAAAGACAGGGGTGTGAGCAGGCCAGTGGGGAAAACTGGAAAGATGTGGCCTGAGTGAGCCAGTTAGAAGAGTCGGCACAGAGAATCAAGACATGTCAGTGGGAAGATTAGAAAGATTAGGGGGAGTTAATAGGAGGACACTGAGACCAGGAAAGGTAACAACCAAATTAGTGGTCTAATTTAGATAACAGCCATGTGTGTCATGCTCACAAGCCTCTGGCAACTTTGTGCAATGAAGCTAGAGTCATTGCTTAGGCAGCACCTGTCATCTTAAATGATAAACATGTCAACAGAACTGAGACAAGCCCCTGGAAGTTTTTCCCTGTGAAAGCTGCTATAGATTGCCATAACCCTGCCCTATGTTAGGGACTGACATGGCATTAGCCTGGTTTGGCAAATCAGCGGAGCATTCCCCTGAGACTTAATGGCTAGTTATTTATGCTATGTTTTGAACAAAAAAAAAACCCAAACAACATAAAGGGATATATATATAGTCAATATTTTTAAGAGACAAAATCTCATTTGTCTCAAGTATGTATGCATATATATGTATCATTTTAAAGTTTCATCATTTGTTCATTGGAAATATGTCTAACCCTTCAGTGGAAATGTTGTTAAGATTGATTTTCCATTTTTTTAAGCATTTGGGGAATCTGAATTAGTGTCAAGATTGTCGTATCAATGCAATGCATATCAATTTGAAGAATTCTGGGAAAGAGAAGTTTTGCCAACATGATACGGTCCAGTGAACCATGACTAACTTTGTCTCATTTTGTTTATCCATACGGAGTTGCAAGATTAGTTGGCGCCATTCTACCTAAAATTGCTGTAATGTAATAATGCAATTAGCTGACACTTGTTTAATGTAATGCCCACATTTATTTACACATGGTTGAAACTGGCAATGCACCCTAAATGTAAGAGTGGCAGTTCTGCCATAGGCAATTTGATAGCTAATGTTATCTCAGTGAAACACGATTCTCATGCCAAACTTTAATCTCTCCATATGCAGATATAAGACAGGTGACAATCAGATTTGGGAGGATGGGTTTGCCAATTAATTTTAAATAAGAGTATAAATAAATACACGTACGTAATCAACATGAAGTGTATATATGCCACATTATGCCTGCATGGCAAGCTTTGCACACATACACATAATCTGGCATGGTGTACTGATTCTTCTTTGCATTTCCTGCAATGGCAAGGTAGCAATGATGATGGCTAATCCTGAGCAGGTCTATCTCTGGGGCTGCTCTAATGGCTATTGTTGACTTCAAGGCACAGAATAAATCAGTCATAAACATGTTGCTTTGCAAATGGATCTACGGTATCTGCAATAAGCTTTTTTTCCCCCCCCTTTTCTTTTATGGAAGATACCGTGTCGTGGTCCCGTATCCTCCGCAGAGTGAAGCTGAGATTGAACTGAAGGAGGGAGACATTGTGTTCGTCCACAAGAAAAGGGAAGATGGTTGGTACAAAGGGACGTTACAGCGGAATGGCAGGTCAGGCCTCTTCCCTGGCAGCTTCGTGGAGAGCTTTTGAAGGGTTGGGTTGTGGACTTGAGGGACCTCCTGGAGGAAACGCTGGAGCACAAAACCATATAAAGCAACAACAAATGGAAAGTGCCATAATGGGAGAGAGCCATGATTATGATTCCCAAAGTCTCTTTGATTGACCACCTGGAAACAAAGGGTCTGGCAGCGCTTTCATATAGTACATACAGCAGTATGTTGGAGTCGTGCCTTCTACATGGAACAGATCGGAGATGGAGAGGACACACGTTAAAATCCAGCCAGTATATTTCATGTAAATGATAGAGGATTTATGTTTGGAAAAGGAAAAAAAAACATGTTGTATCACTGTAATTTATTTCTCTGAGCTGCAGTGTTCTTATTACTGGCCTAGGGAAGAGAAAGAGGGACTGGATTTCAAAGCGCAGCCAGCTTGTTGTCTGTCCTCCAAATAATGGGCATATGCAGAAAATATTGCTCACGTAGGAAGAACCAGAATCCCCAAACATAATTTATTTCCACATATACCTCAAAAATACCCTATTCCATGTCCTCATGATGACATTCCCAGCCTGCCACCACAGCCCAAATTTGACTTTCGTTGATTTGGTTTGGAAGTGGCGTTTCCTTCCCTTCTCAGTCCAAAGCTTCCCAAGCTGACCACCAAGAGTGACGAGGGGTTGATGCACTGAGAGACAGCAATCTGCTTAGTTCCAGTTGGCCCAGTAGATCCGCTGCAGGAACGCCTTGTGTAAGATTTACAAGAGATACCAGGCACTTTGCCTGCGTAGCCTATTTCCGTGGGTTGTGGAGACTGGACTTGGGAACAGCTCTTCCAGGGAATGGCCATTTCCACATCCAAACCCCTGCAGCTAACAGGACAGATGGATTGTGGAGATGGGATCTTGCTTTGAGTAGGGAGCTCTGGAAGAAGCTGAGCGAGAAAAACCAGGAGACAAAGAGGGCTATGGTCAACAGGGAAGCTCTTGCTCATCCCTGGCAAGGCAACATCTCCTGCGCTGGGCATCAAATGCCCTTTTTTCCAGGGGGACACATCACCTGGAAACGAGCTGCCCAATTTACTACATTAGCCAAACAAGGTGTGGGAATTTTCAGATGTTGGAGAAAATCCAGCCCAGAGCATTGGGGGTTGGAGCTATGACTGCTGCCAGTAGAAAACAGCCTTCCGCCTCTTTTCTTGCCCTTCATTTTGGCTTGTATTTTGTTGCTGGTCCTTGTCTGTGCAGTACTATGAGAGAGGCAACCCTCTTCCTATGAGCAGAAGACATGGAGGTAGCAGAGTAGCAGGAAAATGGTTGGTCCAAGGAGCTGGAGGGCGAAGGGCCCAGCCTAGATGATTTAACCTATTTAAACCAGTTGTCAGTTGCAGAAACCAACAGATCTGGGAGAAGGATCTGAGACTGCAAGCACAGCTTTCTTTGGACAAGAAGTCCCATAAAGGCATGCAGAGGGAAGCAGTTTCTTCCTCCACCTGTTGCTTCACACAAGGCTTGACTGCTTGGAAATCCAATCCTAGATCTTTAAGTCACAGCGCCTATGATTCCCTTCCCTTGGCTTGGCTTGAACCTGTGTGGAAAGCTCCTCCATCATTTACAAAGGCTTAGTGGATGGGGAAGAGCAAAAGCCCAGGGCCACAGCTTTCAAAAACCCTGGTGGTTCTTGCCACAAGAATGAGGTTTTGATCTCAAATTCTAGAAGGGGGAAAATAGGAAAATATGCATTAAGCAAAGGGGCCCAAGAGGCTAAAGTAGCAAATGTAAGCACACAAAGCTCCATACTGTCATGTATGAGTCAATATAATGTACCTGTGTAAAGAGGTGGGATTTTTCTCACACAATTGCATGTGCCATCTTGCAGATCCTTCAGTCAGGAAGCATTGACGACACAACCATGGCTGCTCCAACGCATCTAGTCTCGCCTTCTTAGCACCTTTTGAACTCAAAACATGTATTTTTGTGAAGTCTCCTAGCTACCATGCAAGTTAAGGAGAAAGATGCAGCTTCTTTTTTTTTTTTTGGGGGGGGGGGGGGAAGTTTTATTGATTTTAACAACAAACAAAAAACATATAAGACATAAAACATGACATATAGAAAAAAAAGATGCAGCTTCTTTAAGGGATTGTCAAGAAGTGTGTCTTCCAAAGGGACTTTTTGTTTCTATTTTGAAATTCAAGCACATCTTGTTGCTCTGATTGAATTAAGAGCATTTTCCCAACAGAACTTTAATGTTGCCAGTTGGGACTGCTAATAACTGGAGAGGAGAACAAACATAGGATATGGCTGGAGAATAATCCGTCTCCCCAGTAATCCTGATCCAACTCAGGGAAAGCACCTTTCAGGCTGCAATCAGGTTTTAGAAGCGATGTCTGTAGTTTGCTAAAGGAGACTGTTTAAAAAAAAAATTCTAGTTGCAGTTCAAGGCAAGAATTCCAAAGAAAGACATTGGCTACTAAACATTGCTACTCCTCTTTCAATATCTTTTTCCAAGTTACAGTGAGGCTTCAAAACTGTTTCCATAGATCAGGCAGAGACTATTTTAAAGCCTCTCCTATTACAGTGAGGAACCATTTCTGGAGGGGTAGGAGTGCCATTCCAGGGAAAGCAGCTAGTTGCACCTGGCCAATAGTTACCCCTCCATTTTAGGATCAGCTGTGTCCTGTCTTAATCTGTCTAATATGATTTCTTCTGCCCAATAAATACCTGCTTCCCCTTTTCTTCTGCGAAGCCACATTCTTTGCTGAAAGAATATCTGTACATAAACTCAGATTTTATTTCTCCAGGAATGTTTTATCAGTTCCAGGGATTAATGTCAGATTCAACACTGTGGAAACGCTAATGCTTAACCAAATGGATGGGAAAGTTTTCTGGGACACTGCTAAATACCACAAGGTCCTCTCTCTTACAATAATATGTGGAAGCTCTCATGAAAGCATGGTATTCAGGGGTCTCCAACCTTAGCTTTGCTAGCTGAGGAACTCTGGGAGTTGAAGTCCACAAGTCTTAAAGTTGCTAAGATGGATGATCATTTCTGGAAGATAGGAAGCTTTTCCAGAATAATTCACTTTAATTGGCTTCTACTTGGCAATAAAAAGAACACTGCAGTCTCCCACAAGGACAGAGCATTGCAATTTTTCTTACTCTCTCTTTGACCATCAAGAGAAAAAGATAACATATGATTTGTTATTGTAGAAATGTATCATTCTAAACACTATTTAGTTTTGTAACCCAGCTCAAGCCACAACATTTCAGGCAACAAAAGCTGCCTATAACCAGAAACCTAAAGGTGCAATAAATAGGGAGCCAAGGAATAAACCTTCAAGTTGGCTGGTGACATTGCTAACATTTTTTTTAGGATGTGGAAGAATATTTTTAGTCATGTATGTGCTACATTTCATTTAGATGTCAGAAACATCTCCCAAAATATTCTCATTAAGTTGAAAGGGATAGCTTTCTCCTGTTTAAAGTATGTCCTTTTTGTCATACAATACCTTATGAAGACAAGAGGGATGCAGACCAATATCTATCCAAAATGTAAAGTATATTTGGCTTTGCATATTTTAATGATGTCAGACCCCAAATTAATTGAAACAGCAAGCAAGCATTTGTCTACTACAGACTGATTTCTGATGATATCCATCTTTGGACAAAGGCTCGTGGAATTAGAGTAGGGGTGTCAACCTCACGTCATCATGGCGGCTTTACGCGACATATTGGGACTTTTCCCCCCTTCACTAAACCGGGCAGGGGTGGGGCCAGCATGTGATTCATCTAGCCTGCAGGCTGCAAGTTTGACATCCCTGAATTAGAGGCTAATCTTTTGGCTGTATGCTACGGGGTAGCCAGCTGATACTTGAAGTGAGAAATGTGCATGTAATTATTTTACAAAAAAAAAAAAATTCAGATGCAAGAACATAATACTGATATGCTGAAATACTCTATAGTTCTCTGTGCTTTAAAAAAACACACCAAGAGAACAAGCAGAGCAAAGCAAATAAGTTCAGCAATATCTTAAGTATTTTTCTTATATTCCTTTTCTGTAGCGTAATTGTACAGTACATCTTTATGTACCCAGAGTTGCAGATGGGACAGTCTAAAGTTTTGGCACTTTATCCCTGCCTTCCTAAAACAAGAAGTCCTAAGTAGAGTGCATGCCAACATTTTCAGCTGTCATTTATATATTTAAGTCCCTATCTTTTGGAATTAAAAAAAAAATACCATGCAGCCCACGATTGCTGTGAGGAGTGTACTGTAGCAATAGCTTCTCTCTCTCCCTCCCTCCCCCGGTTGAAGAAAATGGAACCAATCTTCCAAGTTCCAGCCTGAAAACCTCCCTTTGGGTAGCACATTCCATGCAAGGAGCACTTCCAAACCCTCCCTGCTCAAAGCTCAAATAATTTCCAAGATCCAGCCAAAACAAATCATTTTTAAGTCCTTTTGTTTTTAGTGGCATATAGTTTCCATATGGTTAATTTCCCCATCAAACTTTAAAAGATCTTAGAGAAAATAGACATTACAAACATTCAGGCAAGAGTTCAAAAGAGAAAGAGACAGAGAAAGCTGGAAAGGAGATTGAAAAGGAACAAATGGAAGGAAAGAGTAATGTCTTTCCTTGTGTTCTGTTAAATCATAACATTCAACTGCTATGTAAGACTTCACAATTTTGCATGACTGAAGAAATAATGGGATAATTACTTCCTTTCCAACAACTTTGCTACACAACATCCTACACACACAACATACACACTAAAGTGTTTAGGTTTTTTTTTTAATATCTGAGGTACTTTGAAGCTGTAAACTACATTAATGATGATTACAGAATTTAATTGGCAGGAGAAAACACACCTAATCCCAAGAGGACAGTCATGGTGAACAGAATGAGTCCAACTTGTATTGACTAGAGGGCAAATGGAGAGCCATTACTTGCCACTGTCAAATCCTGAATTTTAGGATTCAGAATGCTCTTCACCTCATATTTCTTTGCCTAATTTTATCCTTTTATTGGTGTGGTAAATAATGAGCACATTCCCAAAGTACTGGATTTGCATGAACACCATTTTGTAGAAATATTTTGTAGAAATATTTTACCATTTTGTAGAAATATTTATGGGATCTACTTAGGGCAGGGGTGTCAAACTCAAGGCCTGGGGGCCAGATCCAGCCCAAGGGGTGCTTAGATCTTCTGCCAGTGAAAACAGAGCTCAGGAAGGCCATGGAAGCCCCCCCCCCCAACTCTGTTTTCACAGGTAGAAGGTTATAGGAGGCCATTGCAACCAAAAGCGGAGCTTGGGAGCCCATTTTTGCTGGCAGAGCACTCAGGCCACCACAGGCGCCCCTGACACAAGTGACATTGAGCTGGTCATGCCCACCCCAGCCACGCCCATTCTGGCCCCCCAACTTTGATCCGGCCCTCAATTAAATCAAGTTTGACACCTAGAGTCTAGAAATATCCCTGAAGATCTCATGGGGGCCAAACAGCTAGCAACCAATGTTTTGTTTTCATATGCCAGAGTCCCATTTTTAAAATTAAAATCTTATTAAGTTAAACATACCAAAACTAGAAGTCTACCAGAATTTATAATGGAAGGGACCAGTATTTGTGAACATCACATTTTGGGTTTTTTTCTTTGCTCTTTAGAAAGTCAGTTTTAAGTTTGTGGAGAATATGAAAGGCAATTTGTGATAGGGAAACTAGAGGTTGAGTTACTGTTAATGAGAGAGCACACCCATTCCCCCTCAATACAGACAAAGGCTTGTCTGCTGCTAAAATAACTGGCTTATTAAACATGAGGCCAAATTAATCTAATATTGGCTTCTTTCCCATAGTCAGAAGGTAGAATTGCAGAGTTTTGTAGCTCTTGTAACTGTATATTCAGCTGGCCACCTTGAGTAATGCTTGTGGAAAAAAGAATTGATTTCTTGATAGAGCTCTTTGGGCAGGGGACAACGGTTACTGGGTGTTACTAAGTGCAGGTGTTTAATGCATAATCTGTGTGAAGGCAAAACAGCCAACAATTTACCTCATCCCAACTTCACCCCCCAGCCAAAAAAGGCCCTCTTCAGAATTCAGTATTTTTAAAAAGAATTGGGTTACCACCAATTTCCCTCCCGCAATAGGTGCTGCAAGATTCATCCATCACACTTCATCTGAAGATAAAGACCTCCTTTGACTGTTCAATGCTCTGCAAATATGGGTTGCTAGCTCTTAGATCTCTTTCATCATGGTGGCTGGCGCTCATTTCCGGTGGTCAACCAATCCTGCCTAAGTAGCACAAGCACAGAGGCAAAGGCAATCCACAGACTTCAGACAGTGACTTCTCTGTCCTTCTATGAGATCTTGCGTCTACAGTGACTCCATTGAGGAATATGCCTTCAGTGGACTGACAGCGTGAGGAGGGAGGGGGGAACCACATGTACATGTGTACGTTTCCTGTGACCGAAATCTCGGAAGAAATTGTTGTTGCAGCCTTCTTTTGTAAAAGGCCAACTTTGTTATACTGGGATGGGTGGGTGGGAGGGGGAGGGAGGTTTCTGCAAACGAAAAAGCCTTTATACTTTGCACATGTCAGAAACAAGGATTTTGTTACACATGAATGTTAACATATTATTTAGAAAATGCCCGTGGTTGTTATGAGTACCAATGACCGACAGTGACAGTGTTCTCATCCTTTAAATAAAATAACCATTAGTGTAACCTGAGTGAAGGAGGTTTGTTTTGCTTGGCTGGAGAGCAGGGATTTAGAAAAGAGATAGAACATGGTGCTTAGTTAACAAGCAATACAAGTGACCTGGTCCCCCAACCTCTCAGCAGTTCCCAGGATCTCCTTCTTCCTTCTGTCTCTGAACATTCTTTTCTGATTAGTTTAGTGATTCAGTGGCAGGAGAAATTTATACTTTTCTTCATCTTGTCTTACTCATTGCTGATGGAATTCTCAACTGTCCCAAAGATATGCTGAGGATCACCCTAGGGCCAGCATCTCCATGCCTGGGGCCAGCACCCCTTGGTTTGCCTCAAATAGCAAAATTGTATGTGTGGTTGAACATTTCATAGGAGTGGGAATCAAATCTGGACAAGAGTTATGATTTTCCCAGGAAAAAAATGGCTGATTGGATGAAGCAGAAGCTGAGCCAAGCTCCTGGATGGATCTGTCCCATGAAAAAAAAAAAAATCAGTGCCTGGCCAAGAGTTTTTTGTGTGCACAAAGGGAGAAAGAAGATTAACAATTTCAGAAAATAAAAGCGGACAGAGTGATAAACCAAGAGGGGACATAAATAAATCCGTATCTTTCTTCATTGGTAAGCTGTGAGTTGCTGACGGCCATGGGAGTTACCCTTTCAACACAATTGGCTATCTCTGTGATGATGTAGATATTTGGAATTGTGAAGATTCATTGGGCTAATTTGCAGCATTAAATTGACCAGAAGGAGGAGTCAGTTTAATAAGGGTCCATAGAACATAAATGCAATTTATGCAGCTGTCTGGCCTCTGGAAATTAGTCTTGGAAATAGCCTAGCATGTTATATGGGAAATATGGGCTTGAATTATACGAAAGTGCTAAAGGCTGGAGAGCAAGAAACAGTAAATAGTCATCACCAACTTAAGACCCTTCAGTGGAGGCAGGCACTGTTTTCATTCAAGGACACCGCTGTATGAGAGCTCTTTTCATTGTTTTGCTGCATGGAAGTGCCTTTAGGATGCTTTCCATATTTATATACCTCCAATTGTTCCTGATGCTATCCTTTATGCACTGTTACTTAAGCATAAAATATTTGCTACATTAATTACAAGCCAGCATATCAGAAATTCATTAGAATGAGAAGGATGTTCCACCAAAAAATAACACTTTGATAATAACTTTCATGCTTTGAGACCAGTAGTTTGCACAAGATGGTTCCTCATGTCTCAGGGTAACAAACTAAAATAGCAGATGATAGGACTGTGGTACAACTTAGAAAACTGCAACCAATCTCAGGAGACAAGATTCATTAGAAAGATAATGAGTGCTAAGGCTCAGACTCAAACTGTGTAATCCCAATTCACAAGACACTTCCTTGAATTGAACTGTACATTTATTAAGCTGCTATCTATAAACCTCAATTGCATTACCACTAGTCTGTCTGAACAAAACTACTGACTGCCATTATAAAGTAACAGAAGGCTTTCCTACACAAATTCTTCAATGTCATCTCGAAATGAATAGGAATATATCTGGTAAAAATCTACATGGTGCATTTCCAATTTTTCCAGTTAGAAAATGGGTGTTAAATCTTCCTCTCTTCAAAATATTGAATTATGATTTACAGCACACACGTCCTATTCATATGTTTAGTCTCACATCGTGCTCCTTGCCTTTTCATCCACTCTTTTGTCTCTTTCTCCCTGACCATCTTCTTTTGATGCTGATCTAGATGATGGTTTGCCGGTTTGCCAGCTCTTGGACTTTCTGGCCAAGGGCTTTGCATAATCTTCCCCCTGGACCCTTTTCTATCATCTCGACAAACCTTCCAGTTGAGGGAAGGTGATGACATCCCATTGCTGCTCTTTCCCAGACTGACCTCTTTCAACCCATCATCAACCTCTGAACTCTCCATCAGGACGAGAGGCAGAAGGTTGCTTTGGGTAGAACCGTTTTCTTTCTTTATTCCCTCTGATAATTATCTGGGGTCTGTGTTAATGGAAATGTAAATTGAGTGCTGCTGTGCTAAATGACAACTGGGTTTTGTTTGACAGAGCTGAAAAATGTCTTATTGAGAATGTTGGCACCAAACAATCTAAATGCAAATGTAGGTGGGGCTAGGGGAGGAGGCCATTTTAACTTCTGATAGGGTTATTGAATAATGTGAGGAAGTGGAAATGGCTACCGGTTCATAAAAATCATCAATTTTGTTACAGTTCAACTGCAGAGGCCATTGTTCCAGGGTTTCTGTTTTTTTTATTGAAGAACTAGGCTGTTTTCTTTTCCTCCCAATGACATAGCCTTCAAAAAGAACAAGTGAAATAACCCTGGATTACAGGGTTTTCCCCCCCTATCAGAGTTGTTACAAATTTAGAAAGTAAACATGGGAAATTACAATCCACCCTGGAATTTCTACAGGCTGTTCTGTCCCCTGTTTTAAAAGAGAGACCTCAATCCTTTTCCTTTTTCTGCAGGTGCAAAATTAGATCAGAACCTGGTAGAAATAAAAGAAATAAAATGTTTCTCAAAGAATTACAGGGTCCCTTTTAAAAAAGGTCTACAGTTCATACATCTAACTTCTGCCTGATGATGGGCGTGCAGTTGGCATTGCCTAGACCCTAGAGCCTCTTTTAGAAAACATTAACATCAATCCTCCACCCACTTCTTCCACTTCCAAATATTTGTGGACAACCATGCCAAGTCATCAGGTTGATTTGGACAGCTCCCAGGAACAATATAAAGAATATTAGGTCCCTAAGAATCCAGACTATCTATTCTCCAAGTAGGTCAGGGTGGACCTTCTCAGAGAATCTTCCATTAATTATGGAAAGCTTTTATTTACCCTTCCAGGCAATCAATTGCAGCATACTTTTAATCAGGACATAACCGGTAAGACTACATTTACTCTGATCATTTACATTTTCTGCCTCAGGAACCAAAACATGTTGGTCTCTCTTTAGCATAATCCTTTCCCCTTTTTTTAAAAATGTGCCCATGCCATTTACACTGTGGAAATCTTAATCTACTCTTTTCTGCTGATATCTCCATATTGCAGGGAGTTTTTTCATTCCACACATATCTTTATTTTTCCTCAGGAGGCAATGAACTTGTCTCTTCCATTACTTAAGACCTAGGACATAGTTTGATTCAAGACATTTTGCTGCTGCCTAAGACGAAAAACAAACTGGCCTTCTCATACCACTGCAGATACCAATAGGATGGGGAAATACTTTAGTCATGAGGTTCATGAGTACTTCTTATATACAGTTGATATATATTGCTTGCGAAAATGGTAATGTAGGCCCTAGAAGAGACTTACAATAGTTTTAAAATACAATAAAGATCTCTGTGGATTTTACTCTGCTAGTCATTGCTGACTATAGGGGGCAGGGCTCATTTCCATTTCAAGGCCATTAAGCCAGTGCTGTCCAAAGAAATTTCATGACATCATGGAGTACTGTTACCTTCCCACCAAAGTGGTACCTATTTATCTATTTGCATTTGTAACTGTTAGGTTGGCAGGAGCTGAGCTTTAAATGGGAGCTCACCAGGGATGGGATCTGACTGGTAGAACTACCGGTTCTGTTGCTCTGCATTGTGTGTCGCGTGAGTGCTATTTACAACCTGCTGAGCTGCCCAGACAGCTGAGCAGCACTGCGTGCAAGTGCGCAGTGGTTGGAAAAGCCCCTTTTTCCTGCTTTTTCCACCGCAGCTGTGTCGTGCAAAGCAGCTACGGTGGAAAAAGCAGGAAATAAAGGTCAGGTAAGAGCCCAGGTGGGTGGGCTAAAAGAGCAGCAGATATAGAACCGGTTCTATGTCTGCTGCTCATCAGAGCTACCGGCTCAACAGAGGTGGACAGAACTTGTAGAAACCCACCCCTGGAGCTCACCCTGTCATGTGGAGCTCACATCTTGAACCTGGACTGCCAGCTTTCCAGTTGACAAGCCCAACACCTTAACTGCTGCCCTCTTTTAAAAAAACAATGAATCTCATAAAATCGCTTAAACAACTCTGGGGGGAGGGGCCAGGAATCCAGAAAATTGATTTCAATTTTTATTCTAGTCGTAGACCAGTAAAATGCAGAAAATCCACTCACTCTGCCTCACCCTATTTATATTTTCCTCCCCAAATATTGAGTGTGATTGATGTTCATCAAAAGATTGCACGTGTCATCATATTGTTGGAAGTTAAAACCCACCCCTCTCCTAGGAAAATGAAATATTTTAGGACATACTAAAAAGGCAGAATATTTCCCCTAAAAAGAGAAGTAGAAACTCACCTCAGAAGCAGAAATTCACCCCCACCTTTGTTAATGGGCAGGCCATTAAGGCCTGGGCCAGAGTATTCTACATAATAAAGCCTTCTACCCATCTTACCACATGGCCTGGGAAGATTGTATCAGCCAGCACTCAGGTGAAGCCATGTGGTCCAGACAAAGCCTACAAAGTTAGCTAAGTCCCCCACCCCTGGGACTCATGACAGCTAATGGGATACATTCTTTTTTTTTTTTTAACAAATTTTATTTAAAAGCAAAAATGTCTTTTTAGTGGACAACATATTTCTGGGTCATCACCTTTACATACAAATATGACAGCAATTATACATTCATATATGCACACTTAATTCTATTATTACCTTTTCCATTCCAAATTTTCAGTAAGAAGAGAAACAAACACATTAATTCTAGCCTCTTTCATTAATCTCAATCGAAACATCTTTTTGTTTCATTTCAATTATTTCAATCCTTTAATATTTATTTTAAAAATAAAGATAAACAATATGTGTTTGCATAATAATAATAATAATAATAATAATAATAATAATAATAATAATAATAAAAGTTACCAATGTCTCTCCTTGCTTTTAATAGTCTATATTAACTTATTAATTTAGTTGGTTCTTTAGTCTGTCAAATTCCCTTTCCATTACACATTCTTTTTATAAATTCTAGATTAATACAAATTTTAACACTAAAAAAAAAAGTATAGGTTTCCCCCCTTTTACTGTTTTGAGTGCGACACCTCAATTATTAAAATATACCTTTATATTCCCTCATCTTAATGGGATACATTTCTTACACAGGAACAGGAAACACTAAGATGGGGCCCCACAGAGGGTATATAACTAAGGGTCTCTCAGCATCTTGGCCCTTCTTTTCCTTCACCCAACATCTTGAAGCATATGATCATCCTTTTCACTTTGGAGTTCCAAGCCATGTGGTCCTGTCCACCATTAAACAGCCTCCATGTTTCCAGTGTCTTTTTCCCCACTTGGAACTGAATCCAGAAGGATAATTCTTCCAACAATACAAATGTAACAATATATATCATTGTCCTAACAAGCCATTGAAAACAAGATCATTGTATTGTGATGCCTGATTAAATTTGATTCATGTTGTGGCTGAAGCCGAATCAACTCTGAACAGAGAATGGAGACCTCCTTTAACTTTGATCTAATGCGTAGGCATTAGCCACCTCTCCTCTTGATGATCAGGGAAGTAGCATTGGAGGCTCCGTTCATGCACAACCTCTGACTGCACAAGCAAACTCATTTGGCACCAGCAATAACAAGCAGTAACTTCATCAAGATGGATTTGGGCCAGACTGCAGAAGGATGGAAGAGATTATATCCACACCTAGCAATTCCAATGCTTCCCTCTCTCGCCCAGCATTATCTCGCCCAGCTGTTTTTTTGTCCATGTGTGCAGTAAGGAAACATGATGACCTGACTTCTCTACACATGTTACAATTCTAATAGTTAGTGGCCCTTGAGGTGCAAATTAAACACAAAACATGGACCATTATCATCTGATTTGGTGTATTTAGAAAAAGCAAACCAGTGAAAGTAACTTCTTCCTATCATCTATTCCTCCCTTTTATGCCTGTTATAAATATGTATTTTATTTTAGTTTGGTTTTCAAGTGCTTTTTCAAGAGTCAACTGGACTTTCTTGTTTTTCTTCAAAGGGAAACAAACAAGTTCAGTTGCCTCTTGAAAAAGCACCTTTGAGACAACCATGACCTGAATGACTGAGCATCTCCATAGACATTTGGTTTAGTTTATTCTGACCACTTTCAACTCATGATGTCTGCAACTGTTGCTTGAGCAGTTCCTCATCTTGAAATTTGCAATTGTTTGTCAGGTGCTAAACAACAACAACAACACAAACATAGCTGCATCTTTGTCAGGTGCTAAACAACAACAACACAAACATAGCTGCATCTTGCTATAATCTTACATTAATAATTTTGATAGAGTGCAAACCTGTCAGTGAGGGCAATTCTTTAGAAATTGTGGACAAAAAAATAGCTTCCATCTGTAGCTAAGTCCATGAACTCAAATGGATAATAGACTTTGAAATGCCAGTTAATTCAGACTCTTGGCTTCCCTGAACAGACCCAGAGGACATCTTTTAGAAAACAGATTCATTTTTCTTTTTCCTCCACCTGCCATTGCAAGCTGAACAGTGGTAAAATACAGTTGAAAATATAAAATTGTATATAGCTTATATATACTATGACTCTCCAGCCCCAGAAAGAAAAAGAAAAGTGAATGTTTTTTTAAGTGTCAAAACTGCAGGTTTATTTTTATGCTTTATGTTTATACCCCCCAAAAATTTAAATCCTGTTTTTCTACCAAGTAGTATTCAAAGCAGCACTGAAGGGATATATCCTCTATTTTTAAAAAGTTGGGAAAAACCATTCAATCGTTTACAGTTCCTGCATGATCATGAATTGTTGGGGAAAGGGGCAAAAATATTAAACATTTTTATTCAAAGCCCATTTTTAATGGTTGCAAATGCACATCTGCAAACCCAAACGATGCAGAGTTATTTGAAGCAAAAATGCATCTGGCAAAAATTTTGCCCTAAAATTGAAACACTCATTTGTTTTGTTTTGTTTTGCTTTGCATCATAATTTCCCTGCAGGGTGGATTTCTCTCCCTTGAGATATGCTCTCAGCCAGTGCCTGCAAAGAACACATCAACTGCTCAAAAAAGGTCATCTCCCAAATAGTTAATTAGTCACAAATTGCCATCACTAAATGGATATAAAATGATTTATTCAGCTCTTAGCCTTATCTGGCTTTTTGAAGCAAAGGCTTTAATGAGTATGCAAAACCTCACAGCTTCTCGTTCTGATAAAGAAACCCCTCACGCAGCTGCTTTTGGAAAAGAATGCCTCTCCTCTTTGACTGATTTTACCAATATCATTTTGCCTTTTAGAAATTAGTGGATATAATAGATATTTTCTGGCACATTGGATAATGATTACACACCACAGGGTCATTTTAACTCAAAATCTCTTCATGCATTTTCTCCAAGTGCATATTCGAAAATATAACAGTCTCCCATATCCATAAAGCCCACTGCATTTCCAAGGTAATAGCTAAGACCCAGAGAAGCCCATAAAAAGCAGCCCCTGTGCCTCCTGGCTACACAGGGAACTCGCCATTTCAGTTAAGAATATGGAGCACGGCACACTGTGAAAGAAGGCAACCCCTCAAAATGTGCTTAGTTTTCTTATATTCTCTCTAGATGGCCATTTTTCCATCAACTTCTGTCATCATAAAAAATGGTGCTTTATAGCCACGCTCCTTTATTGTAGCTGAAGTCCACCTCTAGATGCAAAGGGCAGGAATCTTTGCTTATATTTCTCAAAGTGTTTGAGAACATTAGGGAAAAGGTTATTGGAGATATATTTGAAATCCACATCCTCCTCTTCCCAGTTTCAGAATATGCATATGCATATACATACACATACACATATATATGCAATCCTCGACTTGCAGTTCATTTATTGATTGTTCAAATTTACAATGGCACTGAAAAAGTGACTTATGACAGTTTTTCACACTTATGACCTTTGTAGCATCCCCATGATCATGTAATCAAAATGTAGATGCTTAGCAACTGACTCATGCTCATGACTGTTGCTCTGTCCCAAGGTCAAATGATCACCTTTTGCAACCATCTATCAAAGAAAGTCAATTGGGAAACCAGATTCACTTAATAACTGTCTTTAATCAAATTTCAATGTGTTCTGAAAGTAATTCAACCTTTGTATTAAACAAAATTAAATATGGCATCTTTTTGCAGATTTGAACACATACAATTTAAGTGCAGCTGTTCACAGATTCAATTTTTTTTAAAAGGTGACTATGGCAGATGCATATTTAGATACTTTTCCAGCTGAGTTAGTGCTGCTTTGTTTTTTTCTATGTTTTTAATAAGATCTTTAAATCGACTCATTATATCTACAATTAGTCATGTGAAGACAAAACCAGATATGAACAAATATTCCTTTTAACCTCAGATTATGACTGATATTTTTGTTGTTTACTTTCAACAATCATGGTTTCCTCTAAGGACCTGTCTAAATGTCTAAAAAGGAAGATTACGGTATTAACTTTTACAGAGCAATAAAAATGTATCTAAATGTTTCTAGCTAGCAGTTTCTGCTCTAATACAGTTACAAGGAACAGCAAAGTCAAGGCAAGATCTGGAAGAACAAGATAACTCTAGGCTAAAACAGGGTCAAATCTGCAAAATGCAACCTACAGATCACAGCAAATGACTGCTGAAAAGTTTAGCTGACAATGAAGCAAATGTCCAGAAGGTAGAATATAGTGCTGCCTGTGCAATGGGAGAAGGAAGGTTTTTTATTCTGACCTCATCATAGGTCACTTTATTTATCTTAATATATCCCACCTTTATTTTATATGAACTTGACATGTACTACAGGTAGTTTTCAACTTGTGACTAGGATTGAGCCCAGAATTTATGTTGCTAAATGAAAAATTTGTTAAGTGAGTTTTGTCTCATTATGTGACTTTTCTTGCCACATTTGTTAAGTGAATCACTACAATTGTTAAATCAATAACACCGTTGTCCCAAAGATGGTTTTTTCAAGAGGCAACTGGACTTTCTGGTTTCTCTTTGAAGACATTTTGCTTCTCATCTAAGAAGCTTCTTCAGGTCTGACTGGATGGTGGAGAGTGGAAGGATTTATGCTGGTCATTTGCATTCTTTGTCTGCAAAGACTATAAATCCTTCCATTCCCTACTATCCAGTCAGAGCTGAAGAAGCTTCTTGGATGAGAAGCGAAATGTCTTCAAAGAGAAACTAGAAAGTCCAGTTGTCTTGAAAAAAGCATCTTTGGGACAACAGTGACCTGATGAGTGAAAATCTCCATAGACATTTAGTAACACCGTTGTTAAGTGAATCTGGCTTTCCATTGACTTTGATTGCCAGAAGGTCACAAGAGGACATCACATACTTCAGGACACTGCAGTCGTCATAAATATGAATCAGTTGTCAAGCATATGAATGTAAAGCATGTGACCAGCGGTCATAAGTGTGAAAAATAATCATGTCACTTTTTTCAGTTCAGTTGCACCTTGGAATGGTCACTAAGTTAACTGTTGTAAGTCAAGGACTACCTGTATACATAATGCTTCCCTCTTTTGATTTTCTAAAGTTGGAAAAAGAAAACAGTAAACTGAAATGTTTTGGAATAAACCGATTTGGACTGATGAAACAAAAATTAAACCGAACAGTCACAACTACACAAGGTACTTTTGGGAGTGGGGAAGGGTGAATTACATAACCAAAGGCCAACAGTTAAGGAATGGATGGCTGTATTGTGTTTTTGTTAATCAACAAAAGAGAAAATAATTGGTGCAGGAGGGAGGAAGAATAGATTTCATTAGAGTACTTCAAACTAAAGTTCTACCATTTAGTGAGGAAACTGAAGCCAAAAAGAGGTTGACATTTCAGCAACAGCACAAACCACAGTAGAGCTGCAAATCAACCCTAACATTCCTTCAGGAAAAAAAGAGAAAGTCCTTGGAATGGCCTTCAACACTCCCCACATCTGAAGATCATTGAAAATCTGTGAGGAGATCTCAAACCTGCAGTTCCTGGTAAAAATCCAAGAAAATTTCTGAACTAGAAAAATCATTCAATGATGAATGAGGGGATAATCCCAAAATCCAGAAAAGAAAGATTCCTATCTGACTGCAGAAGACTTTTGGAAGCTTTTATTTCTGCTTATGAAATAATGACCAGAAAGACCTCTACACCAGTGGTGGGATTCAAAAAAATTTACTGCCAGTTCTGTGGGCATGGCTTGGTGACTGTGGCATGGCTTGGTGGGCATGGCAGGGGAAGGATACTATAAAATCTCCATTCCAGCCTCACTCCTGGGGGAAGGTTACCAGCAGGGGTGGGATTCTACCAGTTCGCACCTATTTGCTAGAACCAGTTGTTAACTTCTAAGCAGTTCGGAGAACCGGTTGTTAGAAGAAATTACTGGCCTAATCCTGTAAGGAAACAATCTGGTGTTGCTTACAGAAACTGCCTCTCCATTGACCCTTATTACATTCTTGGCAGGACTGGACTTCCTGTCTCAGGAACTTCTCTGAAGGTTTTTTTCCCTCCTTTGCTGGTACTTTGCTTGTATGGAGTGACCATTCAAAGTTACAATGGCACTGAAAAAAGTGGCTATTTTTCACACTTACGACTGTTGCAGCATCCCCACAGTCATGAGAGGCCAGGCGAAGAGATGCATGCCTCGATGTGAGTGATATTGAGTTGGCCAATAACATGACCACCACATCCACCCAGTCACATGACCACCAAGCCTTGCCCACCAACTAAGCCACGCCCACAGAACCAGTTGTTAAAAAATTTGAATCCCACTCCTGGTTACCACCGGTTCTCCAAACTACTCATAATTTTCACTGCTGGTTCTCCAGAACTGGTCAGAATCTCCTGAATACCACCTCTGCTCTACACATCTATATCTGCCATACTGTTTTTGCTTGTGTTGGTTTTGAATTGGTAAACAACTGCCTATAAATGGGAACGATGCATTCAGGTTTGCAGAAAAATGTTGTGTTTAACTCTGCGTCCTGTAGAAGCCCTGCCAGCTTCTATTCCCCTGGGAGTCAATAAAATTGACAAAGGTTAATGAAATATTTGCATGCAACTGTGTTTTTCCAAGGATAGGCATATTTCTAACATAAGTAGTATATTTCTTCCTGCGTGCCAATGGGCTGCTCAGTAGATAATCACAGAATTATAGATTTGGGAGATGCCACTGGGCCCCGTTCTCTCCCCAGGGAAAAATAGCCAGTTCATTTTAAAGCAGGATGAAAATCCACTGCCAAGTACTCTCTTTCCGTTAATGAAATTATTCAGAATCTGCTACTTTAAATTCTGTTCTGTAATGCCTTACAGAAACACTTGTCACAGTCCAGAAAAAAATAAGTCATTTTTTTCTTACTTAAGATACGTTTAAAAATTTCCTAGCTACTGCAGCAAAAAGATAAAGACATTTTTAATGCTTATTGCTGGAAGTAAGACATATGGATTAAATTGTTGTTCTCTGCAAGCTTTGGCTTCCATTCCGATGCTATCATACATGCTTTCAAGCGATAGAAATACTGATAAGGTTCTCAAATCTATAACAAGAGATGCGTACAAGTTGATTACAACTGCTGAACCCATTGAAGTAAAAAACAGTCTGTCAGAGACGAAGCATCTCATAGCTGTCCGTTACAAAGAAAACTCACTTCATGTAAGGACTACTAGTGTATGCCATACTACAGGTAATCCCCGACCACAATTGAACCCAAGATTTCTGTTGTTAAGACATTTGTTAAGTGACTGTTGGCCCATTTTATGACCTGTCTTGCCACAGTTGTTAAGTGAATCACTGCAATTGATAAGTTAGTAACCCGATTATTAGGGGTATTTAACATTTAATTTCCCCATTGACTTTGCTTGTCAGAAGGTCCCATGGGACACAGCAACTGTCATGAACATTGTAAACTATTACAAAGTCTGCACTACTATTACTGTTAATCTTCTCATCACTCCTTATCACCCATCCCCTCCCACTTGTGACTGTATGACTGTAACTTTGTCGCTTGTATCCTTACGATTTATATTGACTTGTTTCCTAGTATGATTTGATTGCTTATTGTACCCTATGACTATTATAAAGTGTTGTACCTGATGATTCTTGACTCTTGACTCATCTTTTCTTTTATGTACATTGAGAGCATTTGCACCAAGAGAAATTCCTTGTGTGTCTAATCACACTTGGCCAATAAAGAATTCTATTCTATTCTAACATGAAACAGTTGCTAAGCACCGAATTTTGATCACATCCTCAGGGGGATCCTGCAAAGGTCATAACTGTGAAAAACATTCTTAAGTCACATTTTTCACTGCCATTGTAACTGAACACAATTTAATGTGGAGAAAAGCAAGGTTTTACATGTAGGCAGGACAATCCAAAGGTACAAGTACAGATTAGGCAAAACCTGGCTCAAAAATGAGAGGGATCTTGAAGATCCCTTAAATGTTTTATTTTTATTTTATTTGTCAAACACGTACAAGATAACAAGTATAAGTATGAACATAAACAAGAACAAAGGAAGCAAATACAGATAAATGGGGACAGTAAAACAGGGACAGTAAGCACACTGGTGCGCTTATGCACACCTCTTTAAGGACCTCTTAGGAATGGGGTGAGGTCCATGGTAGACAGTTTGAGATTGAAGCTGGGAGGCGTTGAGGCTAAAACAACGGAGTCGGGTAGGGTGTTCCAGGCATTGACCACTCTGTTGCTGAAGTCATATTTTCTGCAATCGAGTTTGGAGCGGTTTACCTTGAGTTTGTATCAGTTATTTGCCCGTGTATTATTGTGATTGAAGCTGAAGAAGTCATTGACAGGCAAGGTGTTAAAGCAGACAATTTTGTGAACTATGCTTAGATCAGACCTCAGGCGGAGAAGTTCCAGATTATCTAGGTCCAATTTAGAGCCTGGAGACATAGGGAATATGAGCCAGCAGTGTGCAGCAGCAGTCAAAAAAGCCAGTACAATCCTTGTTTGTACAAAGAGAACATAGAATCAAGATTACATGAAGCATTAATACTGCTTTATAAATCCTTAGTGAGGCCACACCAAGAATACTGTATCTAGTTTTGGCCATCACATTACAAAAAAGTTGTTGAGAAGAGCAACTAAGATATGCCAAGTGCAAAGAAGAGCAACTAAGATGATTACTTATTTTGATTTCTCCTTCATCTTCAAAAAAGGCTAGAAGTTTAGAACCCATTCTGAGCTAACCTGCTTGTTTTTCACCCTTACTTATTGAATAAAGGAAAGCAGGGGCGGGGGATGGGAGAAGGGAATCTTCACATAGTTGCAGAGCTGTGAAAATCTTAGACTTTCAGTTTCCATTCCAGAATTACATGTCACTCCATCAAGAGGGACGTGGTGGCTCAGTGGCTAAGACGTTGAGCTTGTCGATCAGAAAGGTCGGCAGTTTGGCGGTTCAAATCCCTACCACTGTATAATGGAATGAGCTTCCATTACTTGTCCCAGCTTCTGCCAACCTAGCAGTTTGAAAGCATGTAAGAATGCAAGTAGAAAAGTGAGGACCACTTTGGTGGGAAGGTAACAGCAATCCATGCGCCTTCAGCATTTAGTCATGCCGGCCACATTACCATGGAGACGTCTTCGGACAGCGCTGGCTCTTTGGCTTTGTAAAGGAGATGAGCACAGCCCCCTAGAGCCGGAAGCAACTAGCACATATGTGCGGGGGGAGCCTTTACCTTTAGAATCAAGATTGGGGCTTGCAATCTCAGAGCAAGGCCATCAAGTAATGGCACCAAATTTTGATGTAAAAAACCTTGGGGTAGTTGTTTGTTGGGAGCTTCTGCAGACAGAACCAAGCATTGGGTACTGTGAAATCTGACTGCCCTTGGGGCATCTCTGCTGTTATTATTAGGGAGCTCCTGGCAGCTTATAAGAAACTTGGGGTATTATCTTGCTTGATCTGTATGCTTTTTATGTTATGCTTTTAAATCTGTTTACCTGAGTTAAGAATAAAGCTTAAAATCCCTTGTGCTTATTGCCTCTGCATCCAAAACAACCAACTGTCTAGGTATCTGATCACTGCCTTGATCAAAACAAGACCCTCCCTAGTTCCCCACTGAACAAGACCCTCCCTAGTTCCCCACTGAACCCACTGTAAAGATGAGGGGCAAGACATATGCTTTCAGACATGCAACATTTCTGTTAATGTTAATCTTACAATTAAGTTAGAGCTGGTATTTATGGGGGTTCTTCTTGTCTGGATTACCTCACAAGACTGCCTGGGGGACACCAAGCACACTTCCTTACTGTCCCAGAGACAATTATAAATGTGACAGATAAATAAACAACAATGTTGACAAATCTATACGCAGATCTACTACATGAACTTGACCCATCTTAGATCCCAGCAGATGAGATTCAGGCATGTAATAATTACTTAATTTCACAGGGATTAAAATGAACATAAGAAAAACCACGAACCTATTATTTAACAGATTAACATGCCCTGCATAAATGAAGAACAAGCAATCAGAAGGGGGAAAGGGAACTATGTTTTCAAAGAAACGAAGAATTATTCTCAAAGAACTCAGTCTCATGTGAAAAGCACAGCAGGACAGCAAAGAATAATGGAACTGCAGATTGTAGGGTGAAGATGTTGACCTTCCCTGCACGAATGATGCTGTCTTTCCTCCCTCAGACTGTACAGGTAGTCCTTAATTTACAACCACAATTGAGCCCAAAATTTATGTTGCTAAGTGAGAAATTTGTTTAGTGAGTTTTGCCCCGCTTTTCTTGCCACATTTGTAAAGCGAGTCAGAGTAGTTGTTAAATTAGTACAATGATTGTTAAGTGAATCTGGTTTCCTCATTGACTTTGTTTGTCAGAAGGTCACAAAAGGTGATCACACAACCCCAGGACCAGCGGCGGTATTCTACCGGTTCGGCCGGGTTCTTCCAAGCCAGTAGTGGCGATGAGCAGCAGAGACTGAACCAGTTCTCTCTAACACTCTGCTGATGGGCTCCCATTTATCCAGGGGTGGGATTCAAATTTTTAACAACTGGTTCTGTTGGTGTGGCTTAGATGGTGGGCATGGCTTGGTGGTCATGTGACTGGCTGGGTGTGGCCAACTCAACATTACTCCCATCGAGGCACGCCTCTCCTCACCTGGCCTCTCATGACTGTGGGGATGCTGCAAGAGTTGTAAGTGTGAAAAATGGTCATAAGTCACTTTTTTCAGTGCCATTGTAACTTTGAATGGTCACCACACAAGCAAAGTACCAGCAAACTAGAGAAAAAAAACTCCAGAGAAGTTCCACAGACAGGAAGTCTAGTCCTGCCAAGAATGTAAAAAGGATTAACGGAGAGGCAGTTTCTGTAAGCAACACCAGAATGTTTCCTTCCTGCCTTCCTTACAGGATGAGGCCAGTAATTTCCTCTAACAACCGGTTCTCTGAACTGCTTAGAATGTTAACAACTGGTTCTCACGAATAGGTGCGAACCTATAGAATCCCACCCCTGCCTTTATCCTATGTTTTTGAAGTGCAGCTGCTTTGCACAGCAGAGCAGAGCGCTGTGCAGCAACTGCTGAAGCGACTCGGAGAGTACAGGCTTGCAGGAGCTGAGTTGGAACACCTCTGTGCCTGTGCAAATGCCTCTACGCCTGGGCAAAGTGTGCATTTGGCACGCACACAAAGTATGTGCATGCACACAAAGCGCGCCCACCAAGCCACATCCACTGAACCAGTGGTAAAACTTTTCGAATCCCACCACTGTCCAGCTTCCTACAACCATCGTAAATGTGAGTCAGTTGTCAAGCATCCAAATATCAATCACAGGACCATGGGGATGCTGCAACGGTCATAAGTGTGACAAACGATCACTTTTTTTTCAATGCCATTGTAACTTCAAATGGTCACTAAGTGAACTGTTGTAAGCCGAGGATTGTCTGTACTTCCTAGCTTTTCTTTTCCTCTGTAACAAGAAGGAATATTCTTGTACAATATACACATCCTGCGCACAGTCACAGGCATTCTGCTGAAGATAACACATTAATGAGGCCATCAGTTTGCGATGTTATTCAGACATTCAAGTGCAGTGTTGAAAATGGTACCCAGACCAAGCCTTCTTTACCAAACTACTGAGACATTCTAAATATTTAGTGTATCAGATATCTGGGTAAGTCGGAGACCTGTTCACAAGAAGACAATTTATTGAAAAATGCCAAGTAAATAAGAATAGCTATAAATTTTGGCTACAGACAGCTTTAGATAATGCATAACCTGCTGTAAATAAAGGCATATACTTAGGACAGAAAATAGTGTACGGCAGGGGTGTCCAACCTTGGCAACTTTGCTGGCTGAGGAATTCTGGGAGTTGAAGTCCACAAGTCTTAAAGTTGCCAAGGTTGGACACCCCTGGTGTAAGGCATGATTTCTCTGCATGCAGAAATCACCCCTAAATTCCTCTTACGGAGCTAGTGTGTTCGAAAGCATTGCAATTCATCCTTTGTTACATATAGCTCCAAGAATGAGTCTTATTCCCTCCTCTCCAAAGTCTGCATGTGCATATGATGGTTTTCAAAATAACTGATACTTTGGTTCTGGTGCCATAAAGAATGTGTTCCTTTGAAATGAGTCTGCCAAGTTTAGGAGACAAGATGACGGAGCAAAAATAGCAGCACAATCCAATCTTTAGCATCCGCCACCATTTTTCATTCTGCATTCATTCACCTTTTGCACCACTGGCTGCAATCTCCATATTTTAGAGTGGTTTTATTACTTTAGCCTCTCTCTGTTGGGAGGTGGGGGAAAAAAAGTCAATTAGGTCGACCATTGAACTGGGACACAGCCTTTGAGTAATAGCCTGAATTGGTGGCCTGCACCACAGATGTAAGCACAAAGAAGTACCATTTGCCACTTCAGCTGCCTTATGCTCCAGTCATTAACATTAATCCAACATTAAGGGTAATAGGAAAAAAGAGACAGATGAGAGACGTTTTCTCTCTCTCTTAAGAAACTAATAAAATGAAATCTGCATTAAGCGTCTTGCTCTTGGATTTGGAAACCACCTTCAATAATGGCTCCAGAGAACATCAAGTTGCTAGGAGGTTTATTAGGGTTTGCCAAAAATTAGGAGGGGACAATTTATCTGGAAAGCCATCTTGTTCATTCATATACTGACTATGCCCTGTGAGATGCAGGACTGTACAGTGTAGCTCTTGGGCAACATACTTTGTAGCCTTCTGAGGATATGATATAAAATTCATGCATGCAATATACCCATAATGGTATGCTGGCAAATGTTTAAAATCTGGCTGTGCTGGCTCACTTGTGTCAGTGTGCTGTGCCACTAGTGCAGAAGAGCTGATCTGTGGGCTCAAGGATTCAATGCTGTTCCCAACCAGTTGGCAACATTTCAGAGAATTTATCTCTCAGTTCTTGTGAGCTGGTATAATCCAGCTCCAAAATGCCACTGAAGGTATCATTCACAGGAGCTACATGGTTTACTTTCCTCTCAATCAGTCATGAAAAGACAGGAAAGTCCATGACATCGTTAAATGGAGTTGGTATAAATGCGGCAGGGGCTTCAGGCCCAGAAAACAAGTCATACGTTTAACTAAAAACAAATATCTTAACCATGCATATGTCCTCACACACACACACACACACACGCTCATACTCATGCATTTAAGAAACGTTATATACATGCTTCAGATTTCAACTAAATTGCATATGGGGGATAATAGTGGTGATTGGAGAATAATGGCATATCCAAAGGCTCCTTAAGTAGCTTTGTTCTTGAAGCAAGGGAGAAGGCAATGGGTACCAGTCACCAAAACTATTTTCCAGACTCGGTTGATGGGCCACTGCTTAACATCCAATGTGGCATTTTCCCCCCCAATGATCTGGAGGTCTGGTACCATTCCACCCAATCCTTTCTTATCTCCTTTTTTAGCTCCAGCTATTGACAGAATGACTGCATGGAACAGCACATGGATGATTGATGTGGGCTTATCTCCAGCTTTCCAACTCCTGATATTATTAGAGTAGGGAGAAAGAGGGGCTCCTTCTGGCACAAAACTATATATCTGTGCAAAACAGAAGGGAATAAACCTAGACAAGGCATGTTTTCTCAAAGGAAACAGGGAAAGCCAAAATCTGGACAGCACAAGAGAACCATTATGCCAACAAGAACCAAATAGAAATGAAAGTTTATTTCACACTGTAGACTTTATAAATGGATGCCCCTTCCATAGAACAGAGGTAACGTGAGAAATCCTCAGGTAAAATGCTCTTTTCCCATCATCATCATTCGCACATTCTCTCCTGTTGCAAGCTGAATGCTGAATACACTTTACTTGGATATATTTGACAAATTAGGCATTAATTCCATCTTCCTGCCCTTCTATCTCTTTCAGCATAATTCATTAGAACATGCAAAAATCTCCCACTGCTAGAGCTGGAAAACAAATAGATCTAAATCTTCAAAGAATTTGTTCACTGGATTACATCAGATCATTTTTTTTTTTTTACATGATCTGTGTTAAAACTGACAGCAGCATTATTAGCTTTTGGACTGTGAAAAAGAGAAACTAATGAGTTTATAATTGTATTTTCTGCCCTAAATCTTATAGATGATAATAAATTGATCCACCCCTAAGTTTAATTGAATATGATTTTTCAACTACATTGAAACTCTTCTGTGAATATTTTGCAACAGTGAAAAAAATAAAGGAAAAATTATAAATTGGATTTGACTTACCTAAATACAAATGATTAAAATGCAGTTTCCATTTGAGAACATATCACTAAAATAACTTGACCCAAGAGGAGGACATTTTTTCTCTTTTCTTCACTTTTTATCTACTGTTCTTGAGGAGGAAGCTACATGGGAAATGTTGCCTAGCAACCTAATCTCTCTCCAAAATGGAGCAGAAAAGCAGGATTTAGTGGGAGTTTCCATGTCTTTCATGAAGAACAGAACTGAGTTCAATTAATTAAATGCCTAATTGCTGAATCTTTGGGCTCACACAGTTCAAAATACTGTAGTTGATCTGCTGTGCTCTGATTACACTTACTTTAATGCTATATTGATTCATTTAAATTTAATTCTGTTAATTAGCATGTGTTATTTTGGAAGAGGTCAGCTAGTATAAAGCATATGAATATATTTTAAACTGGCTGGTTTCACCCAAAACTTTGTTTCTCTATGTAAGATGTTGATAAAATTGGGGAAATTAATAGCCTTTATAAACATCAAGAGAGAAAACTCTAGGCCAAGAAGTTCCTATCCGAGCCTTGTATTCAACTTCATTCTGCAGCTGGAAAAAGTATTCTCCTTTGAGAGGATCTTTGGTAGCCTTTTCAAATGTTTGGGATTCAATAGAAACCTCCTTATTTTCTGTGATGTTTAATCCCACTTTTATTTTTCGGCTTTGATTTTGGCACCTAGCTATGGTAGATATCTGCATGATTCTCCTTTACATTAACTTTATTTTACATTAACTTATACATTAACTTTTCTGTTTCCTGCTTGCTCTGGAGAAATAGTACTGTATAAAAAAAAGCTTATTAATTAAACAAAACATTACTGACATGATCCATCATACAAGAATTGCATGTTCATGGGTCAATAATCAAAACTGATCTGTTGACATCAACTAAGTAACATCCCCAGGGAATCCCACATGTGTGTGTCTGTGTCTGTGTCTGTACATAGGCTCTACAGTACCATGTTGACAAAATTCCCACTGAACCTCAGCATAATACAAATCTTCCATTCCTGTCTCCAGGTTCATATCTTTTTTCCCTCCATTCCCCTTACATTGTAGTGTAATGTTTTTTCTTGTCCCATCATTTCTGTTTTTAATGAAAAGAGGTAATTGCATTGAGGGACAAAGACAAGCTCAGCCAGGGAATTGGAGACCTCCTAATTAGAGTACCCTGGATATCTAGCCTTGAATCAGCCCATGACAGTGGCAGATATTAAATGCAAAGCCTTGGTTGTATTATTTAAAAATGCACACAGAGATGTTGCAGTATCTGCTAATCATGGACTGATCTTCAGCAATATCCTATATGCTAGTGGGTCGCAGCAGTAACCCTCTCCAAACTGACCCAACGTGTTAGGCATTTCCCCAGCAATAGAAAAGTGCCTGCATGTGGATCTTCACAGTTATATCAAAAACATGCATAAATCACACATGCACTATGGTGCAAATGCCATCAGGATGCAGCATCATGCAAATTTATCCATCCACATTCCACTCTTTCTATCCCAGGGTAGTAACTTTATTGAATTCTACTGTATAGTGCAATATTAATGCAATAGCGAGGGTTTTCAATTCAATGTACAGAATGTGAAGGATGTGTGTTTGTGCTTATTCTCATAGTCATAATGTACACTGAATATGGCATTTAATTGCGTTGTACGAGGTGAAATGACAATAACGTACACTAAACTAAACCAAATTCTGCTCTGATTTTCAGCTAAAGAGCAACCAGAATGGCTTACAAAGATTCATAATAAGCTCAGCCCTGGCCATAGGGCTACACTCTTTTTAAAAAAAAACAGCTCACAGAAATAGAAAAGGGAGCGGGATAAAAGGGGAGAGGAAACGCAAACACAGGAAACTCTTAGTTACTAAGTTCTTGTCATGGCCAGATGGACAACAAAACAGTGCAAAGAAGAGGAGCCAAAAGATGCTAGATTCTTGGCCAAAACCTATGAAATTCCACAATTGCTGCTTGGTAACAACTGGAGAAGATAAGGCAGAGAGAGACTTTGAGGATGTAATGGCCCCAGCTACATGTTGGAAGGAAGCCCTGTGCAGATTATGAATCAGGATTTAAGATGCATTTATTATGTTTATTATCTCAAATTATAAAGCCACCCATTTTACACCTGCAAGCCCGGGCAGCAAACCTAGAATTAAAAGCTAACAAAAGCAATGCTTTTCATTTAAAAAAAAAATAACAATCAAATCAATCTCAAGAGTTCCTTGCATACCATTTCATAGACAAAAACTAGAGAGAAAGAATGAGATTGATGTGAGAGAGATAATGGCAAAGGGAAGCTCAAATGAGCTATAATCTGGGATTGGATTTCTCTGAGTCTTAAAAAAACTCAAAGGGAAGGAGATTCCTAGCAAAACTGTCATCTTTTAACTCTTGCACTTCCATTTGGGCCTCTCCACAATCAATCCATTCCATATCAGGTCTGTTTTTTAGCCACCAAGTTCTTCTGCTGAACTTTTAGAAAAGAGCTGCTTGATCTGGAAAGAAATTATCTGAAAGATTGCTTCTTCTGTCTCAAGGTAAGGCTTTTTGATGAAATAAGCATTTTGAAGCATTTGTGTTATCCAGTTTTGTAGTTTTGCCATATAGATGTACTTTATTACACTTTGATTATATTATCCTTTCATACATTGTTTAAACATAATCCAAGAAAGATAAGTTAGAAAGATTAATAAATACTTTATCTGGCCAAATAATGTTTTTACAATTTTTATTACCAATCCCTTTTAACTGAAGATGCTAATTAAGCATTAGTCCTTGTTTTGTAGTAAACCACAACTATTCATATAGTTTTGCTTTATATCCTCCACATTAAACACCCACAAGAATGTTTTCATAAATAACCTGATGTAATCTTAAGAGTTAAGGTACACACACACAAACACATACACACACACACACACACAAGACATGTATTTAATATATTTAAATATAAATATTGGATGTAGATTACATAAGCTTATATAAAAATATTTAGGGCATTTGATTGCCAGATTCACGCTGATTCTGTAATAAAGCAGTGAGATCACGGCTATTGAGCAGCATCTGCTGGTGATTACTAGGCACAGTTATTTTGAAGTGGAAGACAGCTGAAAAAAAAGAGAAATCAACGTCCCTTTATTAGATATTTTTGTAACATAGCAACATGAAATATAATATTTTCTAATACTGTGGGTCAGCCTTGTTTCCCCATGTTAAATGTTAATAAAGTAGATTATTTGACTCACAGTATTTGTAGCTAATGTCATGCACTATTTTGTTCAGACCTTGCTCAATAATTTGTCAGTGTTTCTCCATGCCCTTGACCCCAACAGTTAAATTTAATTAGCTTAACCTGCCAGGGTTTCACCTGCTCAAATTTAAAGCCATATGTCTTCTGAAGGAAATTCAGATAACTCCCTTTGCAGTCTTAACAGTGCAGGAGAAATTCCCCTGTGATCTTTCCATGCCTAACTTAAAAAGCAACGTACAAGGAACTGTAGCCACAAAGAAATTCTGTGAATCAGCTTAGCCACAGAACTACTGAAAAAGATTTCTTAAGAAAGTAAAGAAAAACATTATGGAAATCTGGTTAAAAAGAAGTTTAAAATAATGCCAACATTTTGAGTGGTCATGAAATATTGCAACTGTCTCACTGTGGTTTAAAGGCACTTCATTGGTATTTAGAATCAGAAAGTGCATAAAATTTTACTATTTTATTTTTGTTTAAAAATAGAGGGAGTTAAGCTAATTTTTGTTATCTTCTATCATCCCTAGCATTTTTCTTATTATCATCATCTTTGATTTCTATGCACCTTGCTTTTTCCCGTTTCTTATGTGGTCCCAATTTGTAGGGCTCAAATGTTCCACATTATGAGCCTAAAACTCACATTGCCATCTCATGACATATTGTGATGTTTCCCTTCACAGACCTGCAGTGGGCGTGGCCTGTGTGTGCTCCATCTGGCCTATGGGCTGTGTTTGACACCCTTAATAAGAGTTGCCTCAGGGACTTCACATAGGATCTTAATGTCAAGGATATGCAATATCAGTCTGCATGAAAAGGCTGTGAGATACCTGCTTTATGTTTTTTATGGTCTCATCCTGCATCAAAAGCCAGCTTTATTCTAAATAATGGCAAACCCCCAATTTTTTATCTAAATATACTCAGTGGAATTTGAAAGTTTATTAATCTGTTATACTTTTATAAATAACTACTTTATAAGGGAAATCATTACAAATCTTTGGAACTATTCTTGTTTCAGTCCCAATAAGTGTACCAATCATTTCATTATAGCTAGCTTATATGAGTACCAGTGTCAAAATGCTTGTGTGGATGCTCTGAATGCACTAATTCTATAAAACTGATGGAAAGGTTAGCAACTTCCCCAAAATGTACTGAGAGAACCTGCTTATTGCAATGTTCATGTGGTGAATCTTCACTTGAGACCCTTAGTTGTTGGTCACAATTAGAGCAAAATGGAAGTCTTTGCATAGGCTTAGCATTATATGGGAACCAAGCCAATAAAGATGCAATAGAGTTCATATGTAGGATTTATACCAAAGAGTACGTGTCGAGCTAAAGATTTGTTAGTATGTTATTGAAAAGCATGAGCAAATGAGACCCCCACAATTCATAATTGCTTTCAAAAGAAAATTCTATAAGATAATGCATAGTTGAGGGGGAAATCCAGGAAACTAGTATTAGTACTGATCTTACTTCTTAGGGAATAATCTACCCAAACAAGATTTTAGATAGGTTTTGACAATTTTGCCATCCAACTGATATTTTCTCCAGTGCCTATGAATACATTTCTCTCATCTTTGTAGTGTTAAAGTACAATTGATGGCTCCAGTAAATATCTGACTGGTAGTTTGCAAAGCAGTGAGGCTGGATAGAACAGTTCTATTGTACAGTAAATCCAAGCACTATTGCATTATGGAATACTTACTAATTCTTTAACCAAATAACTTTATTTGCCAAGCTACATGTCAGTGTTTTTTAAAACAATTAGCAGAAATCTATGAGGATTACATAAGCAACTGCTATATTTATTAGTAAACAGGAAGCACCAGAACTACTGCCTAAGTAATGGATAACTTCAAAATTTAAGTTATTGCTTCTTTAAAGAACAGAACTTTTGTCCAAGTAAGCAAGCATGGGATTCAATCCTATTCAAGCTCACTTCAGGAAAAAAAAATACAGTTTGACTTTCATTTCCTTCTTCTTCTACCACTTAATGTTAAATTACAAGAATTAAAATTGATGGAAGGCTTCATGTCAAGGAACACTTAAGAGATGTTTAAATGAATATGAAGTTGTCAGGGTTTTTATTAAAATCAGATCTATTTTTTAAAATGACCGTTCCCAGCCTTCATATTGTATAATTTAGCCATAGATGAGAGAAGGTGGCTTAAAAAGAAGACACCCTTGCAACTAAGTCAATTTTCAATAATGATTTTCAAGTAATGTCTGTGCTTGTATGAATACTGCAATGGTAAAGGCAACCATGATCCACTTTAGCGCTAAAGCTTGTCATCATTACAAAATTACAAAGTGCACATTTTAAAATATATTGCTTTACATATTTTATACAGGTCAATAAAAGGCACTGTAAAGGTTATATAGCTAAGAGATCAAAAAGGCACAAGTTCTTTAAAACAATTACAATGTGTAGTCAGTGAATACTGTTATACTACAGTATTTGTAATTTAAATGAAAGGTGTTTATATCAGGGCTTTGGTGTGCTTTAGATTCTAAGGCAAAAAGAGCTTCTGAGCCTGCATTGCATGAAGGTGGCACTTCCCTGCTCTTCCTTAAAGCTCTCCTTGCAACTAGCAGCTGTTCTCCTCCCTCATTGAGCAGTGGCAGGAAAGCAAGTTGCAGACCTGTGCTAGATTTATGCCCCAATGCACTCTGAAGCTGTCGTTTGCCTTCAGATCCAAAGCACAAGAGCCTTAGTTCATAGCACAGTGGTCTTTGATACAGAAGGCTGGTGTACATTTCTATGGGCAAAAATACATAGTTTAAGTGCAAGCTGCTGAAAAAAATAAGTCCATTTGAGTGAATTCTTAATTTGACAGCAACCTATAGTAGAGGATGCAGAACTGATTATATATTTTAATGAAGTTGCAGCGGTCAGTTTTCCAATGAACACACATTAAGAAAAAGAAAGGAGGTATCAATCCATCTTTCTTCCTCACAGATTTGTGAACTATTTCTTCTCCAATTCACATAAAACCAGGGCTGAAAGAAAAGAAAGATTAGTCAGTTTGACAATGCTAAAAAATGTATCTTAAAGCTATCAGATCAGGAATAAAAACAAACAGGAAGAGGTGGTCCATAGCCTGAACATGGTAAGGTGGAAATAGAGCAGAGCTTCTAAATTCCTATTTTATTTCTATTTTTCCCCATCGTAGGAACCATGTTTCCACAGACCTAACCAGAACAGTTAACTAAGGGAGGGATTGGCAATCCAAGGTAAGAAAAGAAATAGTTATAAAACTATGGGTATCAAAATTGAGGACCCCAGGAGCAGAACCATGACATACAACAGTTCTGAAGGAGTTCGTGGATATCATCTTAGAGCCCCTTCGGTGATCTTTGAATCATGAAAGACAGATGGGAAAAAGAGACAGAGATGAAGAAGGGAAGGTAGAAATGAAGGGAAAGTTGTTTTCATCTTCAAAAATGAGAAGAAAACAATCAACTTGATATAAATACAAAGCAAACACCCGCAGCTGATTATTAAAAAGTCAGTTTGTGAACATTTAGAAGGAACCAGGATGACCAAGTCTTGTTAATTAATCTGATCTCTTTTGACAGAATGACCTGTTTAATTGCCCACAGAAGTAATACAGGTAGTCTTTGACTTACGATCACAACTGAGCCCAAAATGTACATTTTTAAATAAGACAGTTGTTAAGTGAGTTTTGCCCCATTTTATAACCTTTTTGCCACAGTTGTTAAGTGACTCACCGAAGTTGTTAAACCAGGGGTAGGGAAATGTGACTCTTTTATCACTTATGGACTTCAACTCCCAGAATTCCTGAGTGAGCCATAACAGGTTCCCCATCCCTGGCCTACTGGTTATTCAGTTGTGGGGGAAATCAATTTTTGACTTGAATGGGACATATACAAATGTAATATACAAATGTATATGTCCTACATTTGTATATTAAACAGTCCCATTCAAGTCAAAAATTGATTTCCCCCACAACTAAATAACCAGTAGGCCCGGGATGGGGAACCTTCTATGGAGTTGAACTCCGTAAGTGATAAAAGAGCCAAGTTTCTCTACCCCTGTGTTAAGCAAATCTGGCTTCTCCATTGACTTCGTTTGTTAGAAGCCAGCTGGGAAAGTTAGACCACATAGTAATTACATGACCCTGGAACAGTGCAACTGTTATAAATATATGCCATGACCAAGTGCCCAAATTCTGGTCACGTAATTGTAGAGATGCTGCAAAGGTTGTTAGGAGTAAAAAAACAGTCAAAATTCACATTTTTAGTGCTGTTGTAACTTCAAATGGTCACTTAATGAACGGAGGTTGAAAACTACCCGTAGTCTCAGAAAGGACCTAATTTGATTTCCCCTCCATGTCATCTAAGGACGAGCATTGGAAAACATTTTCCTGTTAAGATACCACTCTTAAAAAGTCAAAAAAAACTATAATAAAAAATAAACTGGACTGCAAGGAAAGAATTTTTTTTTTAAAGGTATCTTTACTTTTCTGTCCTGGATGTCTTGGTTTTTCTCACTTCCTGCAGTTTTATTCTGGATTGTTCTGCCTCTCAAGTTTAAGGCAGAATTGTAGGACTAAAAACAGTGAATATTGTTCAATGTGCAGTTGAGATTTTGAATACTACCAACAGTTGTTGCATTGCATTTCACAATAAACCTTTAGGATTTAAAAAAAAATCCCACTAATATTTTGAATCGTAGTAAGGAAACTATAACATCTAATGTCAATTGTACCAATAAGTTTAGGACTGGATAAACAGCTTCCTCTAAGTATTAAAAATATTCAACATATGGTTCTGTTTCTGTGACTTACTATCAGGCCCTAACCACTGAAACTTTTGTAGATTACAGCCAAAGACTATTGCTGGGATTCCCTGTGATGGTATCTGTCCCTTTCTAATTTCTCTTTTGTTCTCTCGTCATCTATGTTCACAACTTCCTGATCTCTGACATCAAAGCATAGGAGCTCAAGTCGAAAACCTGGATCCCTTAAGGGAGAAAAAAGAAAAACAAGTATTTTCATCAGGGTGCCTAATAAAAACTTTTTTTCTATAAAAAATTAAAACCATCGTTTTCACCATTGGAATCTCTGAGTGATTAATATTGCTTAAGACCTTGTTCCCTAATAGTTTACCCTTCCCACAATCTTTCAAAATGGGCTGCTTACTTTTTCCGATCTTTATCTTTTTTAAAACCAGCTGTAGGTGTAGGAGGCAGAGGCCTCCCTTGCAATATGTCTGAGGCAGCTTTCCTTTTGTTGAATGCAATAATTTCATCTTCCAGAAGCTTTCTTTTTTCTTCCACTTTCATTCTCTCTTCCTGATGTAGTCGTTTCAAATGTTCAAACTTCATTTGAAGCTGAAATACATTGTAAAAGCATTGTTTTTACCAGAAGAGTTTAGCCTCATCTTAAGTCTATGCTCAATAATCACATTGTAAAATAGAAGCAGATTTTTAAAATAATTGTTTCACTTGTGTGATTTAAAATACTCTTAAATGTGGATGGTGCCTTGATTAGCTTACGGTTCAGAACACAAAAACTGACTTCTGTTTAACGAATTACAACCAAATTGAGCAACTATACACTACTAGATCAACTTTTGGGGACATCAAATGTCTCTTTTTAATGTGTTAAAAACTGAAGAGGAATTTCTATCAAATATATAGTAGCATTGCATTTTGTTCTCCTTTGCCAAGCAGCAAGAAAACCAGGTCACGGATAAAATAATGTGTTCTACATAATCAGAAAAGTAATTCCATGTGCAGCAATCATTGCACATTTCTTAGATGCCTCCAGTCTCCAACTAATGTTAACTGAACATGTTCCTTGCCCTGCAAGAACTACAGAACTGTGACAAAATTGATTGTTTTTTTTTTAACCAAACAGGGTAAAACCCTTTATTAGATCCTGGAGAGGAAATTTATGAGGGTAAGAAGAGAGAGAGACAAGAGAAACGTCTACCAGTTAGTATTATCCAGGGAGAGGGGGAATGATTAAGGCTGGGACAACTATTCTATTTGGCACACATTTATCCATATATATTGTGAAGCCAAAATTTTAAGATCTTTGTTTCATTTAAACCGTTTAGATAGTAATATTGTTTAGAATTATTAATGGGCTAAATATACTTCCTCTTAATTCATTAAAAGGAACAATAATCTCTAGAAGATCAGAAACTTTAAAATATATGGCATTGAGAGACCAAGGGGTTAACAAAGATTAGTAAGGCTGATATCCCTACCCACTGAGATTCCTAGTCAAACAGTACAGAATGCTGCCACTGAATCTGATCACTACAATTTGAGGTAGGAATTTATTAATCTAGACTCAGAAACATTTAAGTAGATTTTTTCCCATTGCCTATGAAAGCTCAGTGATCAATGGCCATGTGTAATTAACCAAATGGGACTTCAGTGAATCACATCTAGTATCTCTTGCTGAACTGGGATGATCCGTTTTTTTGTAGGCAAATGAAATTGTTATCTATCTACTTAAGGAATGCTTGGGATGGGGTGGAAGAGGAGAGAATGTCGTGAACAGATCTGCTATTTGCTTAGGAAAGGGTCGCCTTCTTTGAGCTGCTTGTCCAAGTGGGTTTGAGTTTCCTGAAGCTCTTTAACAGCTTTTGTAGTCACAGCAACAACTCCTACAGTACCAGTCAAGATGTCTAGAGGTCCTGCCCACCCCCAAGAGGAAGGCTTGCCATTGGATAAGGAGAAGATTAGATTAAGCACAGCCCCTGTTCTAGAACAATCTCAGCAGGGAAGAATTCCGATAGTGATCCAGCTGTGGGTGTGCATGCCTAGCTCCCATGTGCACAGTTGGATCTCGGCCTGGTCATGTCCCCATTCTGCAAGTACAAATCAGCATCCAAGTTGTCCAGATACAGTGGCATCACTGCCAAAACATGATTTGATAGTTTCATTTAGAAATCATTGTTTTAGGACAAGTTACCCCAAAATTTGAGAACCTGATTAAATCTGTTCCAAGTTCCTACAACCACCCAAGCTCACCTGAGTAGAGTAAAAATATACTTACTTCTCGCTCTGCTTCTTTTAGCAGTGCTTCTTTCTCTTTGACTCTTTGCACAAACATTTGTCTCATTTCTTCTTGTTTCTGTTCTAATTCTCCAATAAATTCATGTCTTTTAGCTTCATATGTCTCCTGTAGACTGAGAGCCATAAAATGTAAATAGCATTCCTCATTTAGTGACAGGCAACAATGTTTAAAGTTTTCAGAATTGTGTTCAACAAAAAATACCAGAGTACCTCTGAAAAGATTCCTTCTTGCAGAAAGTAAATGCTCTCTTGGAGATCCCAAAAATGTAGAATAAATGCCTTCGGCTGATACTTATTTTACATTAAAAATAAGGCTCCATGCTCAGAATATTCTAGTTGTAGGAATCCATAGCATTTTCCAAATTTCAAATTCTATCTAAAATTCAGAATTTCCTTAGAATTTAGAAACATAACTTTGAAATGTAACTTTTTTCCTTCAAATTTGATTCTATATTGGCCTTTCAGAGGAAAAGCATCAGTAACAAAAGCAACTAAAGAACAGAGATTTTAGCAATCTCACAGGTTGGAAACAAATACAGAATTGCTTACAGGAAGGACATTTTCCAAAATAAAAAATAAAAATGCATAATTGTGGATAATTCAGTTTCATTTTTGCATAAAACATGCTTATTTTGATTGATTATATATTGGCTTTTCTTCCTGAGTGTCTGAAGGTGATCGTTAAAGGCAGGAACAAAGACTATCGGGGAGAAGTAGACTACATGAATTCTGCAAATATAATGAGATAATCATTGGGAATATTCCTCTTCAGCTGTAAAACTATTTCACTTACTTCCCAGGAACAATTCAAGGTACTGTTATTATCAAATACATTCTCTTGTAAAAATATTGTTACAAGAATAAAACTGTAACACAGAATCTAATTATCTGGTTCTACGGGTCAAATAATATTTTTGATTAGCAGTAGGCATACATATATGACAAAAGGATCAACAGGGAACATCTAACTGACTTTGGTTGTTCTCAACAAATTAAGCAGTGTCGAACCCGTTTACTACATGGATAGGACACCACCACCACAAAATATCACAGCTATATCCTAGGCTAGTGAATATTTTTTTTAAATCCTGGAGGAAAGCAATGGCAAATTATTTTAGTATAATAGCCAAGAAACAGGATGACTCAAAAAAGAAATTACCCTATACATATTTGATCATTAATATTAACAAGGCATATTTTAGTTACATATTCAATAATCTATTGCCTCAGTTGCATTTTGAAATAGAAAATAATAGGGTACAGATATAAGGTAAAGGTTCCCCTGCACACGAGTGCTAGTTGTTTCTGGCTCTAGGGGGCGGTGTCATCTCCACTTCTAAGCCAAAGAGCCAGAGCTGTCCAAAGATGTCTCCATGATCATGTGGCCTGCATGACTAAATGCCAAAGGTTCACGGAGTGCTATTACCTTCCCACCAAAGGGGTCCCTATTTTTCTACTTGAAATTTTTACGTGTTTTCGAACTGCTAGGTTCGCAGAAACTGGGACAAGTAACGGGAGCTCACTCTGTTACGCAGCGCTAGGGGTTCGAACCGCTGAACTGCCAACCTTCTGATCGACCAGCTCAGCATCTTAGCCACTGAGCCACCACATCCCTTAGGGTACAGATATATCCACATACAAATGCGACACTATATTTGTTGTATGTGAAATACATGTGACAGCAGTGGTGGTACGCTACAGGAAAGCCTCTGATCAGCTGAGAGTAGGAAAAAAGCTTCTGATGAACTGAGAAGAGGAAAGCAAGCCTCCGATAAGAGGAAAAAAATCCGAAAAGCTCATGGAGGGGAAGAGTCGCTCCTAGCTTTTTGTTTCTTCATTCTCTCAGCTGATTGGCTTGTTAGGGGTGCGCGCATACACGCACACATGATCACCCACCGAACCGGTAGCGAATAAGGTAGGATCCCACTACTACTGTGTGACAGAATATATTTCCACAATAAAAAAATTGTCTTGTACAAACAGGATGCAATAAGAAATCTGTTAGAAAGAGATAGGCAGCAACAATATGAATAAGAATTAATTGCATGATTTGTATGTGCTTAGTGTGCATCATTAAGCCTTGATCCCAAATGCATTTGGCTTGGACATATGGTCTATGGAGTGAAATGAAATTAGTGAGGTTAATTTAGCGAAAGCTTTAAAAAGGATTTGAAATTCCAAAGGAGGTTTAAAAGATTACTTTTAGCAACAAAGTTTACTTGATGCAGTAATATGTAGTAGTATATGGTGTACATTACAGGAAATTCTATTCAAAATATAAACATCTAAAGATCATCCAACATATCTAACTACATTAGCTGACTAATGTATTTACTAAAATTATAGTTTCATGTAAAAACTCTAAAAAGATTTCTTTGTGTATTCATTTTTTCTTATTGTCTGGCTTATTCTTCTCTTCTTTATTTGCTTATTAAGAATCTCTTCTTAATTTTAAAAACGTCTAAATTTCCTGAATGACTGTTAAAAACATGCTTCCTTTCTGATACGTTGCCATTATTATGGCCTCTTAGATGCTCTTTGCACCAAGTCATGTCCCAGTAAAGATTCTGTTGCAAAGTAGGCAAGCAAAAATAAACTGTTTGAAAAGTGGTTCCCATCTCATTATTATATGCCACAATTTTACTAAATAAATGAGATTAGTCGGCTGAAATAGTCACCTATTAGATCAGGGGTGTCAAACTCGTGATGACATGCTGTCATCACATGTAACATATCACGTTTTTTCCCCTTCGCTAAAATGGGGGATGGGGTTGACCAGCATGTGACACATCTGGCCCGCAGACCGCAAGTTTGATACCCTGTATTAGATGATCCTTAAATATTTATATTTTTAAAAAATTAGAATTTTCTCTAATGTATAACAGCAGCATCCAGGGGTTTTGCTAACTTTCTGTTCTTGGGATCTATTAAAGAGCTATGGTGCTGTTTTGATCATTAAATTTCATCGGTTTCATTTACAGCATGACTAATTCGGTTGAGATATGAGCAGAGTTTACTTCATTATTTTTTTACTTCACTGGGCAACATTCTTTACTGAAAGCCTAGTGACTATATCTGACAACTTTTTTCCCTTCCCTCCTTGTATGCTGGATTATAGAATCGTATCTCACTTTTTCATTATCCATACATCTTGCATGAAAGGTTATATAAATTAGCCAAGCTGATAGCAGATCTTAACTCATTTTTTTCTGGCCTTCATGAAAGAATGTCAAAAACAATTTGACCTTCTTCATAAGGAGCTTGGTTAGAGGTTACAGAGTGGCTGGATTAATGTTATGCTCTGGCTTGTTTAATTTTTTTTTTTGGGGGGGGGAGCCTGTTTAAACTTCTAGAGAAAGTTTGCTGAGTTAAAAGTAGCAAATGTGACTAAAAATGAAGGCAAATAAAACCAAAGTAATACCACTGCTGAAAAAAAGTCTTGTTAGTTATAGTGCGAGTATGCATTCGTATAACCAGGGTGGATAGCTTCTTCTCAATTATATCCAATAAATAAATGATCACATCGATTGTGGGACAGTAGAACATAGGTATAACCTTCCTAAACTCTATGTTAAAACAATTCTTTTTCAGAGTTAGAATAATCTGTCCACTTCTCCATTGCTAGTGTTTCATCCTCACCATCCATGCTTTATTTCAGTTAATGGTCAGAATTGTAGTACAGGAGTTTAAATCTTATGGCAGCAAGCGTCTTGGAAATCTTTACTGAATATCAAGAAGATAGAAAAAAATGGGTATTTAAGAACACAGGAAATTTTCTTGTATTAACTCACTCTATTTGTCCACCTAATATAGGTCTTGGTGCTCCAAAAACAAATAGCTTTCTGGATTCTTGGACAGAAGAAAGTTATTTGTTTCTCCTCAGTTATTACTGAGTCTTTTGAATTGGGAACATGTGGATCTATTATTACATTACAGTTTCTGTGTTATATTTAAAGGGTTCTGAGTTTGTTGGATATAAGTTAATTCATTCAAATCAAAGGCTTAGAATCAATATTGCTATTAAGGCATTATCAGTTTGTGTAAAATCACGCTATCACTTTCTATAAAATTAGAAAAAACAGAAATATATTTAAAACATCAATGTATTAAACAGCAATGTATCTAAAACTATGTTTTAATCATTCTATACTACAAAACAATATACCTTTCTCTATAACTGGTCTTCCTGCTATCTGGCACCCTAAAAACAAAGGTATACAGGTTCATCAAGGCATGTTACTGTCCGAATAACCTCTTCAAACTCTATACAAGCTTATTCAAAAGTAAACCCTATTGAATTTAAAGAAATTTGTTTCAAGGGAATGGGTGTGAGGCTGTAATCTAATTTACCTTATTTTTACACAAGAATATTGAGCATTTGGTGCCATAAAAGCTGTAGCATTTTTCCAAAAGTTAAATGAATTCATTTTGCCTAAAAAAATATAATTCTCTTTTATAATATTTAAGTTTCTGTTTAACACTAAACAACAAAATGTATTAATAAAGACCCAACCAGTATAGTTGTAGCTATTTTAACCTGCTAGGCAAAATCAAAGAGCTTTGTGGCACTTTGAAATATTTCATGGATTATTTATTATCCTGGGAGGAAAAAAAAAACCTGGTACATGTGTTTGTAGAGATTGTAGGGTCTTCTAAATAAAATTGGAGAGGGCTGAACTAAAGAGGACTGCTATAAGAAACATTCAGAATCTTTTCGTGTCAGGAGAGGGAGGGTAAAACTCTTGCCATAAGAACTTGAATTTCAAATCTGGAACCTTAGATAACATTTTGCTCCTTATCAGCAGGAATGAATGCCTTATTTTGTCCACAAATTGCCTCTGAGTAAGCAATTAAGTACTGAAGTTGGATATGTACATTTTAGGCTGGACACTACCTTACACTGAAATCAAACGAAGAAATTGTTGGCAAATTCAACCCCCGATGTGTAGCCAATATATTGCATAGTGCTCATCACACTGATGCTTAACATATAGTTAACGTATTTTGCAAAGTGAATGCCAAAGACGCTTCACAGCTATAGCACTCCAGGTGTTCCTTGGAAAGAAATTCTATAAAGGGGCTTGGACCTCTACTTTCCATCAGCAAGGTAATTCTTTTACCAGGGAACAGAACCTGAACTAATTTGGTATAGTGAAAGAAGATGCAAAAAAAAAAAAAATATATTACATGGGCTGGGGAGACAGAGAGAAAAAAAAACCCAGGAAAAACTATCCAAATGCACCCCTAAGGGCAGCAACTCAGAATGCTGCCAACTACTGGATTCTAAACTGTCTCCCTGCCAGTCAGTTATTAAGAGGCTGTAAAAAAAAATTCACAAAGCCCTCCCTAACTAGAAATGCTTCAGCAAGTAATCCCTCTTTACTTTGAGAGCTATTTGGGGGGGGGGGAGTGTAAGCTACTTTTGAGTACATCTGTGGTATTAATGGAACTTGTAAAGTAATACCTATTTGTCCTTCCATGGAAACTGAAGGCGTCATGCAACTTTCATGCATTAAATATGTGTGGTTATTACACATTACAGAAATGCAGTCTGTAGGACTGATTTTGATTGTTTTTGCCAACACCTTTACAGAACCTCTGTTCTGTATATGACATACAAGCCCATCACACCATTCCCCTTTTTTCACACATAAGCATAGAAAGGGTAGGAAACACTCAGCAACAAATAATAGCAACAGGAAAGAGATAAAGGTCAAGGAAATGTTACTATACCTAACTTGTGCTTAAATTTATTTAAATTAACTTAGTAAAGATCCCCATAGTACCTAGTAGCATCTGCACAGCTCAGAATTACTCTATCCTTCTTCTCATTTTTAGAAAACATTCTACCAACTAATATGTCTATTTGTTCACTATTCAAGTATAATTTGCAATCACTCACTCCATTTCCCCTGTCAAACACAACTACTTTAGTGTTCTGAAGAATTAATTTTCAGACCACCTTCCTCACTGTGTCATATCATCTTTCTATGTTTCCTGCAAATAATTCATATTCTCAGGCAACAAACGCAGCATTATCTGCATACAAAAGTGCATATACATTCACATTCAACACCTCTATTGTCACTTACATTGATCCATAAAAGCATTAAATAACCAAAGGGAAGTCATATATCAATTTCTTACGCCTTGCTCAGTGCTGAACTATCTGAGTGAGAATTCCATTTATTCTCACACATTTATTCTTACTCCTGTCATATGTTATTCTTATCACATTCAACAAACTTTAATTGCCTGTTTATGCAAACATTGCATAGTTGATCGTATACCTTCTCTAAATCAATAAACATGCAATGAATATAATCCATATAAGGTTCGTGTCAATTTTTATTTTAGGGAATAGTTGCTTGTTAAGTGAGTTGGAAAGGGGAAATGAATACATAAATTGGAACTGAACATAGCTTGAAGAAATTAGAAAAATTAAAATAGTGGTAAAACGGTGATGATTGAGGAGCTAAAATGGATGATCGCTAATGGTGAAGACAACCAACAGCGAAAAGTAAAAAAAAGGCATGGACTTCCTGATAAGAGTTTGCTACTAGTTTCCCCAATTATTTGTAGGATAATAGAGTGCTACAGTAATTGCTGTCTTTATCTTCTACCTGTACAGGCAGTCCTTGACCTACAACCCCAATTGAGCCTAAAATTTGTATTGCTAAGCAAGACAGTTGTTAAGTGAATTTGGTTCCATGTTATGACCTTACTTGCCACAGTTGTTAAAGGAATCCCTGCAGTTGTTTAATTAGTAACACAGTTGTTAAGTGACTCTTCCCCCATTGACTTCGCTCATCAGAAAGTCACAAAAGGGGATCATGCGACCCTGGGACACTGCAACCATCAGAAATATGAGTCAGTTGCCAAGCAGCTGAATTTTGATCACATGACCATGAGGATGCTGCAATGGTCTTAAGTGTAAAAAATGGTCATAAACCATTCTTTTCAGTACTGTCGTTAACTTTGAATGGTAAATGGTACTGTTGAAAGTAAATGAATTGTTGTAAGTCAAGGACTAGCTGTACTTAATTATAGCACATGATAAATAAATGTCCTACTACCACTGTGAGTTACTGCAAAGAGAGCCTCAAGCCTGGAAATGATGGCTAGGGGTGAACTGTTCTATCAGCATGCCTTACCAGGGACCTGTTCTGACCCAAACCCTTTTCCAATAAAACAAACAGGAACCAAAAGGAAACAGGAACCTTTTAATGATTCTTACGAATCCCTGGTTAAAAGGCTGCTGCAAACTAATTAACTTTGATAAGCACGAGCCTTGCCAAAACTGTGTGAGGCTGCCAAGAATAACAGATAAGAAATATTTCACAACACAAGAGTCTTCAAATATCAACTTAAGATACTGCGATGTCCACGAGGCTGGAGTTTCAAAACGTTTTTGCTTCCTACCAAGAACGTCTGATTCACAGCTGGCTTTTATCTTCTTGAAGGAGGGGCCATGACCTTGCAGCCTTACTCCCGAGTCGCCTGTGCTGCTGCAGCTGCTCTTTCCTACGAGCAGCCCTGGGCACACGCGCACTTGGCACAGGTTTCTCGGGAACCTCCTCATCGCTGCTGCCAGCCCCCACAATCTCTGAAGGCAGCAGTCCACTCCCTAATGGTCCTGGCCCTTCATCTGAGTCCTCGCTCTCCTCAGCCGTCCGCACCTGCTGCCGGCTAACCACAACAGGACCATTGGAGGAAACTGGTTGCCACGAACATTGTGAAGTGAGCAGCAACAAGAAAACCAATGGCAGAGGCAATGAGCAGGTTTTTGGAGTTTAGCGGCTGCATTCTGACCCTCAGCAAAGTGTTGGTAATTTTATCGGTCTGATAGTTCAATAATAATCCATGAAATATCTAGTTAAGAAATTACTTTCTGCTGGGTTGCCCAACAATAATTGAGATTTTATTTTAGCACTACAATATCTTGAAAAGGTCTATCTTGATTTATCAGAGATACCCATAGGCACCAGTAATGGGACAATTCCAGACAGTTAAAATTAATACCAAAGATTTCCAGTTTATTCAGTGACTGCTTCAACTTGTTCAGATTCTGAAGGCTATCAGCAGAACAGCTTCTGTTTTAGGTATTAGTACAAAAAAACAGAGAATGTAGGTTGTCCTTTTAAAATGACTGGTCCTTTTTTGACCGGTCAGAGTTATTATGGTCATGGGATCCCAGAATCTTTATCATATTCCTTTCTCTCTTTTTCTTTTTTGTTGCAGTTTTTATTCTTTCTTGATATTTTTTTCTTTCTTTTAGCTTATATTTGTTTTCACTAGTGTAATCAAAATCCTTAAAAAATATATGCAAAAAGAATGCATACATGACGAATCACAAAAATGAATATCCCCTCAAAATTATGAAATGTTTTAGTTATGTCCTCCCTAAAACAAGAATACGATTGACCCATTTTCACAAGCCATTTTTGACTAGAAGATATCATTGATCCTAAAGTATCACTTCCGGTTTAGAGGAAGCCAGTACTCTCATAGAACCACATTAAGCAACAATACTCAGTTCCAAGTGAGTCACAGCACTAACTATTCTTACAGTCCAAAGGGGGTTACCCTTCAGAATGATTGTAGCTTTGCTTGTTTAAATCCATCAAGGGACCAACAAGTACTCCTCCCAAACAAATGCTTCCTAATATTTGCTCTGTTGCAAACGGTGCTGCCAGATATCTCGAATTTTTGTTCAGCAAAGAGTTTCAGATTTCAGTTACATAATTATTTTAAAGGCTTCCTTTCTATTGGCAATTTAACAATTTGAAAAGTCACTGTCCTCCCCTGCTGTTAAGAAGGAGTTGTTAAGAATAAAGAGAGTGAATACATTCTTATATCACTGAAATATGGAATTATTTTTTAATGTACTTACCTAACAGGTTTGTTTTCTGGATCCGTGTCTCGGAAACCCATTTCTTCCAGTTTGCATCGTCGATACAACTCATAGTGACGCATATGAGTCTGTTCCCTGAGATCTTCCATGTTTGTACAAATCAACATTTCCCGAAGTTTCACGAAATCACAGTGGTTCTCATTCTCCACTAAGGAAGGAAACACAGTACAAGTAGCACTTTTTTAGAATATATTCAAAACAAGTACATATAGCAGAAGAATGGCTTTCTAAAAAGCTGTTTATGCAAATAAGCATCATACATGTCAAAGGGACTACCTCCCTGCTTAGCTCTTATTTTGTGATCTAAGCAGAGTAATCCCCATTCCTTAATATGGTATAACTAGGGCTAATCTTTGAACAATCCTGAATATAAATCTCCCCTCCTCTCTGTGTGTAAAACCTATTTTGTATTAGAAGTTTAGCTTTTGGAGTCAGTTTTAGATAAACTAAGATAATTTTAAATAAATAACATTCTATTTCTTAGTTTTTCAACGTTTATACTGGCAACAATAGTGATAAACAATATTCAATACTATCCTTTTAGCATGTCATTTATATGTGCCCTTCCTCTTTCACTTTTAAACAGTTTTTCACTGTTTTTGTCTATACTGGTTTTTGACCAAAATAAACTTTGAACTGAACTGAATAAGCATCACAACTGGAAAGAAAAAAAGCTAATTATGGCAATCTGAGTAAACAGAAGATCTACAAGCATTCTTCACTCAATTGTTCCCTAATTTTTTTCCTCTCTCCTATGCCAGATATTTCAAGGATGTTCTAATCCTTAGGGAGAAAATTTTAGGTGGAATGGAATGGGGAAAAGGATGAAAAAATTATTTCAGTGCAGGTGGCATCCAGTGCTGCTTCCAACTTTCTTAAAAGCTATGTAAATAAGCAGGTCTTGCAAATGTTACATCCTTTTTAAAATTATGCAAAACCTTAAGGCAAAAATAATACTGATACTTATTTTTGGCTGATTATGTCATTAATATTTAAATATAAATATTAAAAGTGATATAGTGTATCAGCTTCTGTCTAACACATGTTTAAATGGATGTCAAAAATAAGTAGTTCAGATCTGCAAGTAGACAGCCCATTTGGTAGAGTGGTTAAAGGTGTTGGATAGAAGTAGAGGAAACTGTGCCTCTGACTATGCATGGAAGTGAGCTTGGGGACTGCACCAAGGCCTTTTTCTCAGCCCTAGGAAAAAGGCAGCAATGGAAGCTACTTTGGAAAATTCTGCCAGGAAAAACTGCAGGGACTTGTCCATGTTGTCATCTAAAGTCAAGACTAAAGTGAAGGCTTTCTATAATTTTTAATATAGATCTTAAATAGCAATAGTAATATCATTTAGATTTCTATACCACGTCACAGTGCTTTACAGTCCTAAGTGGTTTACAGAGTCAATATATTGCCCCCAACAATCTGGATCCTCATTTTACTGACCTCGGAAGGATGGAAAGCTGAATCAACCTTCAGCCGGTAAGAATCAAACTGCTGGTAATTGGCAGCCAGCAAAATTAGCCTGCAATATTGCATTCTAACCACTGAGCCACCACAGCTCTAAATAAGCAGCATTCTTTCATGGTGATTTTTAAAAAGGTCTAACTACCAAAAGTAATTTAGTAACTCGTAAATTAATGTGTTGCAGATTGAAAAGACATATCAGTGAGGCAGAAGTTGTTATCCATAGAGTTCATCTTGGTACTTCTAAAACCTGATCGTTTGTATTAGATCCAGGTTTAGATTTCCCACTCAGTCACTATGTGATGTTCAACCTTCATTCCCTTAATCTATCTTGTTATATAAGAGGATAAAATGTGAAGAAGCATAAAATGAGCTATATATAATCATCTGAAGAAATAAATAATGAAAGATAATAAAAAATGTCAACATGTATAAAACTAGTTTTGGAAAACTCTGGGATAAGTGAGCTTTGATATCTTAAGATCTTTTTTAAAAAAATAAATAAAGCAAATGGCAATTCTACAATTCACACATCTGCTCACAAAATAACTACTTATCATTCTCAAAATGGTATGCTTAGAATTATGGCCAGGATTTTATTTACAAGTTGGCTTATAGTATTGTATATGAATATGAAAAAATGTTGACTCTATTCTGGAATCTATTAAAAAAAATAGTGGAAGCGGGCCTTTAACCAAAAATTTAATTCTGGATGAAGAAGAGTCTAAACTCTTGTTTACCTTGAACAATGCCCCAAGGATACTGGCGAGCCTTCACAACTTTGTTACCAACCTTTAGCTCTTCTGTACTCCCCACTACAGCAAATGGCAAGTGTCCCTGAGAAACAGATAATACAGTAAATGGCACAGACGAAATTAGAATAAAGCAAAACCTTGGCATGTTAACTAATTTGTATGTATATTTTATAATGGCTGCTATTGCATGTAGTAACCAAACCCTGAATGGGAGCGGCTCCCTCCTGGAAATTTGGCCATTTGAGTTTCAAGTTTGACATCAGCCGCAACCTCAGGTCAGGGGCAGGGGAGGGGCTAAATTTACCTGGGAACTCTTTTAGCTTTCAGAAGAGTGGGACATGAAACCTGGTTTATGAACTTGGGAAATTTTTAAGGAACACATAGGCTGATCCTCAGCTGTACATCTGATCGTCTGGCTGCCGAAGCAAGGATCTAATTTTATAAATTATTTAGATTTATTAAAATCTTCAGTCGAAAAGGGAAGATCCTAAAATTCCTATTCCTAGAGGGCAATAGTTCTGTTCAGGCTATTTCTAGGGATCTAACTATACTGAGAAACCAGTTCCTCACCTTCTCAGGCTGAAACTTGGACAGGACATTTTTTTCACAAATCTCATTTCAACTTTAGCAGATATAAATAACTGAAGCTGTCAACCAATGAGTTGAAAAATTATGAACTGTCGAGACACTAGTGGAATGGTCTGGGTTATTCAAGCAGCAACTCCAGAAACACTAATATAACTGTTCCAGGATGTCAACTGACTTCTGATAACTGAGAAGAATATGTCTGAAAACCAGCTGCCTGTAAAAAGTATAGCTGTAATAGGGTAGACTTCCTATGTTAGCATCACCCTTTCAAAAATGAAGCTATTCTGCCAAATCTTTGCCCAAATTTTGAACTGGTCAAGAGTCATTGTGCTTCTAAAACTGGTAATTTTTTTCTCAAAAAGGAACTGCCTCCCATACAGATGACAGTCCCTTGTCAAATAATTGTTGATGTAAGGTGGTAAAACTTTCACACTGTCACTATAGTAAAAGGAGACAACTTTGGCGGAAAGAAGGGCAGGGGTTAGGTTTTGTATTGCATTAAGGCCTCATACTAGAATATGACACATCCAATAGGGAATGCAGACATCAGAAGACATAAATTAATATTTAATAAATTTATTACATCAGTAAAATATACACTTAATTTCTCACACTTTCATAGAACAGATTTTAGATATTTATAAAAATAAAAAGGAGTTATCCTCAGCATAAAGATTGAAAAGACCTAGCCCTAAAGTGTTTAACAACAAATCTCTCTTTTTCTCATTCTGTCTAACTATCTATCTATCCATCCACCCATCCATCCATTCACATCCATCCGTCCAGCCATACTGCAAGTGCAGGATCTCTTTTTTTCAGATCAACCAACTGTTGATCCATTGATTGCAACAGGAATTGAGCGATTGGCTTGTCAGATAATGCCAGAGCCTGCCATCATAAGCTGAGATAGACTGACTTCCCAAAGTCACTGGTTGTTGGCTTTCATCCCTAAAGCAAGACTATAACTTACAGTCTCCTGATATCTAGTCTGGTGCCTTAGCCAATAGACAGAGGCATGGTGTTTTAGAACAAAAAAAATTAAACACCTGCAGTACAACATAAAGAAGAAAATATCCATACTAATTTCAGGCTCGTGGTTAAGGTAGCCACTCAAAAACTCTCTTCAGCATCAGCACTCAAAGGAACTAAAATCTGGAATGTAAAGATGGCTTCTAGCAAAATTTTAAATACATACTCTAAGTGCCACTAATGCAAATTCAATTCCGATTTCACATATGAAGATTGTATTCTACAAAGAAAAACACACTTATGATGGAATGCTTTCTGCTAAAATGTAAAATGTAATTGATGAATAGTCCAGAAATGAAAATCCAGAATTTTGGAAGAAACACGGCAGCAGCAGTTCCCATTAAAATGCTATCCTTCATTAAAAAAAAAAGAAACCAGTTAATTGCAGATAATGAGTGTCTAGTTTAAATATGGTTTCTTTGGAAATATACTTACATTCATGGTAGCATTAATTTTAGCAATGCTTTCATCATCTGTTGGAAACTGGTATATTTGAACTCCGTTACTGACCAGCTCACTCATGATTTTGATCTTAAATTTCTGCAGTTCAGATTTGGAAATTGTGTCTGCTTTGGCTATAACTGGAATAATGTTCACCTATTAAAGAAATCAGATTGCTATGAAATATGCAAAGATATCAAAATCCTGGAACATTATTAGAACTTTTGAGATACCAGTTACTATCACTGAACAGGTAAATTGTTTGTATACTGCACAATATACTGTCTTTTTAGAGATACGAGATAAAGCTATAATAACCTGAACAATTTTCACCCATCTGTATAGTCCATTTAGCCTTTGATTCACCATTAAACTGATGGTGTAATTGCAGAATATTTTAATATGAGTAGATAAAGGTTCTTTAATAAATATGAAGTATCAGTTTCATTAGAAATAATTAAGAACTTTTCCTTTAAAGAAAGAAAAAGTTACTGTTATCAGAATGAATTTGTATTTCCTACATTTTCAAAGAGAAAGATAACATTATTTTGGGACTGATTTCACATGAAACACGTTTTTTTAAAAAAGTATTTACATGTGCCCCAACAATCTGCATTAGATTTCTTAAGTTTCTTTTGATTTCTTCAATTAAATGCTAAGCAAGCTTGAATATCTGTGAACAGACAATATTTTAGAGCATCTGAAGGAATACTGGCAATCCCACTTTGATACGTGTATGATTAATGCAGAAAGGTGCCTTTCATGTCTTCTTGCCATTTTGTTAAAGAAATGAGTATTGCTGCTTTGTGGAAAAATGATCCTTTTGTAGTTACTGTATCAAGGCTTGTAGATGTTTTCTCCAGACTCAGCTACAAGTTAAAAATCAGATCTGTCCTCGTCTTTTTAAAACCTGACTTTCCAGCTAATTAACAGTCTTTTATGATAACTTGTCTCTGTCACAAGAATTTTTTTAATTTCATTATGTTTGGAAAGAACTGCAAGGAGAACTACATCAGTGCAAGGAATGGATGGAAATATTTAAAAAAAACACCTAGAAATGAGAAGGTAGATGGAGGAAATAATCCAAGCCTAAAAGTGCTAAATCCAGATCCCATTCTACCCCATTTTATCACTCCATAGATCATGAACAATGAGCATTCTACAGCCAATTTAGACTAGCAGAAAATCAGATTCCTACACAGTTTTTGGTTTCAAACTTGAATAATATCTTCAAAACATAAACAAATGCCTTAAAATTAAATTATTTTTGCATTACACTGATAAAAATAATAATTTTAAGGGTTTCTGGTTTCGCGTGGCTTCGGGGCAGCAGGAATTCGCGACAGCTCGCGATTCCTGCTGTGCTAGCCGTCGAGGTACCCCCGACCCAGATGGGTCAGGGGGATATGGCTGCCCTGTAGGGACAGCTGAAGAGAGAGGGGAGTCGGACAGGGAGGTGGGGGTGTCGCAGACCCCCCCCTTCTCCGGAAAAACCCCTTTTTCCCAAGGCGGTGGAGCGGCGGTCAGCAATGGCCGCCACGAAGAAGCCAGCAACCGGGTAAGATTGCGCTGGAGGAAATGTGAAGAGTGAAAGTTTTGTCTGAGCCGGGTCAAGTAACATCCTTTAAATTGCCTGGAACTGAGCTGTTTGAATTGCTGGAGGATACATTGTATCCCTAAGAAGAACGAAAGCGGCGGAGAAGCTGTTAAAGGGAACTTTTGTTTTTTCTTCACTCTCCCACCCCATGGAAACAGCAGAAATGTTTGGATATATTGGACATTGAAAGTGAATTGTTTTGAGAGTTGAAGCTAAGGGACAAAAGGATTCTTGGACATTGAAAAATTTAAGAAATTGGAAAACCCTTGTTGGAGGTATGGATTTCTGATTATTAAAAATTGATATTGCAAGTGGGAAGGGAGAGGAAAAAAAATTGGAGCAGAAACTGAAAAAGGAGGAGATTGCCTAGAATCCCAAAGAAAGATATATGGTAATTGGACCTCTTTGATTAAACATTAACCCCAGAAAGAGAAAGAGAAGAAGGAAGAAAAGTATTAACTTTTGGAACTTTTTTTTAATTGTTTTTGATTAAAAATACTTGTGGTTGTTTTGGGAAAAGTTTCTCTTTTCATAATGGCATTGTTTGTGGATGAACTAAAGACTGAATATCAAAAATATAAAAAGGAAGATACTTTGGGCGCTTTGTTTCAATTCTTAGAAATGGCGTTATGTACTTATGAAAAGTTGATTACGCAGCAGAAGGACTGGGACAAGGAAGAAGAGGAAGAAGAAGCCATCTTTGATGAACAATGGGTCCCTTCCGGAGAGGAGGAGAAAAAGGATAAGAAAAAGGGGATTTTAAGAATTATAAAAACAACCAAAAAAGAGAAAAATGAACGAAAAGGTGGAGGCAAGGTTAGAAAGCAAAGGAAAAGGGGTAAGAAAAGAGAGGAGAAAAAACAAAGGGGTAAAAAGGGCAAGGAGAAGAATAAGCAAGAGAGAAAGGGGGGGAGGAGAAGCCTTAATGGGGGGAAGCAAGATCTAAAGAAAAAAAGTTTATTTAGAGACAATGGGTGAATTTAATTTAGGATAAAAGAGGGATTCTGGAGGGTACATAAGTTTGTGTTTTTATATGTGTATTTAGAGTATAAAATTCATTATGTAATTTTAGAATCTTTTAAACAGAATCCCAAGAAAAATTGTTATACGAAGTACTTTTAAGTTAGGGTAATGAGTTATAGACGTTACTCCAATTGGTGTATAGGAGAAGTATAGTAAAAGAAAAAGGATGAATGGATAGTTGGAAATAGAACAGACAAAGAATGTTATTGAAAATGGTAATAAGATATGGAAGGATATATAAAGGTTTTGTTATGGTTTTTTTTTTTTTGGATTTTGTATATTGATAAAAGGCAATAAAATTTTAATTAACAAGAAATAATTTGGATGAAAAGGAGAAGTAGGGATAAGATATGAAGTTAAATAGATAAAGTATTGATACTATGATTTGGAATTATTATGCTCTATTGGTTTTTTATTATTATTTTTTCCTAGAAAAGAATTTATAAGCTGTTATGCCTTGATTCTTTGTGCATTGTTTCTATAAAATTGATAAAAATGGTTTTTATATATATATATAAAAAAAGAAAATGATAATAAGATATGGAAGGATATATGGGGTGAATATGATGTTTGAATTTGTGTCTGTGTGAAGAGTTTTAACCCGGGATCAGACAACCTTCAGAAAAGATCTTTTAGTTTTGTTTATGTTTTGTGTTTTGTATGTTTGTGTATTGTGTCTTCTGTAAAATTAATAAAATTTGTTTTTTTAAAAAAAAAGAATTAATAAAACCTTGGAGGAATGTTAGATGAGAATAATTGTAAACAAGTCAGAAAGAAATGAATATAATGACTATAAAATGGATAAATATAGAAAAGAAATGAAATTGAATAAGAGTAAAGAGAAATAATGAGAAATTTGCTGAAAGATATTTATGTGTTCATATGGAAATGGGATAAATTAGAATTATGTTGTATAAAAATAATGTTTTATCCGACTTGTAAAAATTTATAATGTTAAGAGGTTTTATGTACTTAATGGTTAATGATGTGTTGTTTGTCTTTAAAATTAATAAAATTTGTTTCAAAAAATAATAATAATAATAATAATTTTAAAAAGTATGTTTGAAAGCTGAAGAGACCTATGTCAAATACATAATTTCTCTATCAACTCATTCACAACTGTCTTTCAGATATGGTGTCTAGCTATCTATTCTCATGACATCTTCATTAGCCTTAGTCCATATTCAACAGACAAGAGATGAATCCAGACAGATTTGTTACGAACTAAGCAAACTCGTTAGCTTGCGATTCTAATAGTTTTACTTTCACAGCAGGCTCGTAAACCTGCACTTCTGATTGGCCCGCTAATAGCGGATCGTGATTGGTCATTGTCGGCTGATCTGATTGGCTGTTAGTGGGTCGCTGCTGATTGGATGCTTTCCAGCGCAGCAAACTCAAATCATTGGATGTTGTGACAGCAGCCAGCTCTATAAAAGGAGCTGCTGCTGCCCTAGCTTTTCACTCTGTTCTGAAGTCACTAATAAAGAGTTGGAGTCACTATTCGATGCCTCGTCTCCGTTCTTGCGCCCACTCTCCCAGATCTAACACTGGCGACGAAGGTGGGATGCGGAGATGATAAGAGCTGACTGATCACTCACTGCACGATAACAGAGCACGTGGCTGAGAGCGCACCAATCGCGGCAACATGACCAGCGGCGCCATACCACCCGCTCCATTTGACCTGGCTAATGAAGACTGGGACTCGTATATGGACAGGTTTCAGATGTTCCTGGAAACCAACAACTTGAAGGATGCTACGCCTGGCAAGAAACGAGCTGTATTCCTGACCCATTGCGGGCCAGCCGTATTTAAGATGGCAAAGGCACTTACAAAACCAGCAGAAGTCAAGACAATGGACTGGGACACTCTCGCCCCAATCCTCCGGGCCCATTATGCCCCAGTGGTGCCAACACTCATCAGAAGACACAAGTTTTACCAGAGGGACCAGCAGGAGAGCGAGAGTGTGGGAGACTTCATCGCGAACCTCAGAAACCTGGGGGGACTCTGTGGCTTTGCCAATCTCGAAGAAGCCATGAGAGATCGAATTGTTCTGGGTCTAAGAGACCCCACGACCCAGAGCAAGATTATGGCGAAGGGAGACATCGGCCTCACAGATGTTATCGCTGATGCTACTGCAGCAGAAGCAACCAGGAAGTCAGCTACTCGAATGCGCCGAGCAAATGGACCGCACCACCAACTCGTCAATAATACTACGCCTTGTCCCGAGAGGCACGCAACAACCACCCACCATGAAGACCTCGAATCCTCATCAGAAAGCGAGGGAGAGGAGGTCAACAGACTCCGGTCAGAACGTGATCAGCGAGATTAACGGAGTCGTAAGCCCTCATTCCAATGTGCTGGTTGCGGGGGAAACCACCCACGATCAGACTGCACATTCCTAGACGCACTCTGCCATTCCTGTAGAAAGAGGGGCCACATTGCAAAGGTTTGTAGAAGCAAGCGAGGGTCCAGCCCGAACCGAAGAGAAAATTATTTCCGGCAGACAACAGGCACCCCACCAGTAAATCGGGACTGCCCAAGCAACCAATGGAACCACTACTACAGAAACCGAGCACCAGCCACTTCTACCAGATGAGAAGAGGCACACCAAACCATCACCATCGGCCACGCTTCAACCCTTGATGCAAGGAAAATCCGAGTAAAGGTCATCATTGAGGAGCGACCATGCGTTATGGAAGTCAACTCCGGGTCATCCCTCTCGATAGTTTCCTGGAAAACCCTCAAACAGCTGATCCCTGACATCCGCCGCCAGGACCTCAGCACTCAGAGAATTATATTGAAGGACTACCAGGGAAATAGAATCCCAGTCGCCAGTTCCAGCCACGTCCAAGTCTCTTTCAAGGACCACACCGCAACCCTACCTCTTACCGTCGTTGATAGAGATCGACCCAGCTTGCTAGGCTTGCAGTGGTTCGCGCCTCTGGGAATGGAACTGGCAGGCATCAACCAGACCGAAAGCGATGACTGGGAAGCAGCCCTTGTCCAGGAATTCCAGGAAGTTTTCACTGAGAAGCTAGGCAAGTACAAGGGATCCCCCATATCCTTTAATCTCTGCCCAGATATTGCGCCCATTCGCCTTAAGCCTCGTCAAGTGCCCTTTGCACTCAAACCAAAGATTGATGAACAATTGGACAAATTAATAGCCCAAGGCATGTTGGAACTGATTGACCACGCCCGATGGGAGACCCCAATTGTAACCCCCATAAAACCTGATGGATCTTTGAGAATTTGTGGGGATTATAAGGCCACCCTAAACCACGCATTTCAACAGAGCGCTTACCCCGTGCCTGTGGTCCAACACCTCCTTCATTCCCTTGGGGGTGGAAAAATATTTGCAAAATTTGACTTAGCCCAGGCGTACCAGCAGCTGCCCGTAGATGCAGAGACCGCAGAAGCCCAAACTATAGTTACACACAGAGGTGCATTCAAGTGAAATAGACTCCAGTTCGGAGTAAGCGTAGCACCTGGCATCTTCCAAGTCTGATGGAGAGATTGCTACAAGGCATAAAAGGGGTCGTGCCATATTTCGATGATGTCCTGATAGCTGCTCCCACTAGAAGTATACTAGAAAAACGACTAAGAATGGTCCTCCAGAAATTTAAAGACTCTGGCCTGAAGGTCAAGAAGGACAAGTGCCAACTTTGCACGGAGAGGGTTGAATTCCTTGGTTACCTTCTTGACAAACAGGGAATTCACCCTACTGAGAAAAAATTGGCTGCAATAAAAAACGCCCCGAGACCTAGAAACAAAACAGATCTCCAAGCCTTCCTGGGACTTTTCGACTTTTATAACATCTTCCTACCCCAGAAGGCAACTGTTGCTGAACCCCTGCGTAGGCTCCTCGACAAGAAGGCTTCCTGGGTCTGGGGACATCGAGAAGAGCAAGCTTTTCAGCAAGTAAAAGACCTTTTAACATTAGATGCTGTATTGATACACTATAACGAGATTTTACCCTTAACTGTTACTTGTGACGCCTCACCGTTTGGAGTAAGAGACATCCTGAGCCACATCCTGCCAAACGGTACTGAGGCGCCCATTGCATTCTTTTCTAGAACTTTATCTAAAACAGAGAAACTATAGCCAACTAGATAAAGAGGCTCTTGCTATTGTGTCTGCAATCAAACGATTCCATGAGTATGTATATGGAAGATCCTTTTCTCTAATCACCAATCACAAACCACTACTTGGCATCTTGGCATCTTGGCGGGGGATAAACCAACTCCCCACATCTTATCGCCAAGAATGACACGCTGGTCAGAGTTTTTAGCCGCATACGATTACCAACTGCGACACCGACTGGGGAAAGCCATTCCCCACGCTGACGCCCTGAGCCGCTCTCCGCTACCAGAAATCCTGGACGACCCAGCTCCAACCCTAGCTACACTACAAATCGAGACACTTCGATCACCACCACTGACTGCACAAGACATCGCGTCAGAAACAAGGAAGGACCCTTGTTTAGCACGGGTCCTCAGCTGGGTGGAAAGAGGTTGGCCTGACAACGAACTCAATGACACTTCAAGCCTTTCAAACACAGGTAGACAGAACTGTTCTCCCAAAAAGGATGTGTTTTATGGGGAGACAGAGTCATCATCCCAGAAAGACTGCAGCATAAGGTCCTAAAACTATTGCATGATGGACACCCAGACATCGTGCGAATGAAGGCACTAGCAAGGAGCTACGCTTGGTGGCCAGGCATAGATAAGCAAATAGAAACCTGGGTCGCTACTTACAACAAATGCCAGGAAACACGCTCAGCTCCACCAAAAGCACCACCAACGGAATGGGAAGCACCCCGAGGTCCCTGGTCCCGTATCCACATCGATTTTGCGGGATCCACCAAGGGGCATACATTTCTCATAACAGTGGATGCCTATTCCAACTGGCTTGAGGTCCACAAAATGAAGAGCACCACAACAGAGACAGTCGTTAAAAAACTAAACAGACTATTTGCTACACACGGCTTGCCAGATTTCTTGGTTTCAGACAATGGCCCACAATTCACCGCCTTGGCATTTGAGCAGTACCTAGTGGACTGGGGGATACGCCATGCCTTAACATCGCCAGCTCACCCTGCGGCCAACGGTAGGGCTGAACGAATGGTCCAGTTCATAAAGAAAACCTTACACAAGATGGAACAAGGGAACATCCACGACAAGGTGACCAGGATGCTCCTCCTCCAGCATATTACTCCAAACAGCACCACAAACAAAACCCCAGCCGAACTCCTGATGGGCATCTTGACTGACTACACCCTGCCTACACACTGGAAAAGCCCCTGGGGTCCAGCAGCAAGTATCACACGTTCAAGGTAGGTGACCCGGTGTTTGCAAAAAACCTTACCGGTGACCCATTGTGGGTCCCCGCTACCATAACTCAACTTACGGGTCCCCGTTCCTACCGTTTACAAACTACTGATGGGAGACTGTGGAAATGCCACATCGACCAGCTACGCTCCAGGCTGGCACCTACCCCCTTCACAAGCCCTGAACTCCAAACCAGGGGGGGAAGGGAAATCGAGGGGGCCGAAAACGAACTAGTACCCGACCCAGTACTCGAAAACCAGCAATCAGCGCAACCAAACCTGGATCATTCATCTTCCGAAGAAGAGCCGGGGCAGATGGCCATCTCTCCACGAAGCAGCACGGCGGCATCAGCAACCCCAGAGAATCCAGATGACAGCCTTGACGGGAGTAGAGATGACAACGCCGAGTCACCCATCGGAGAAGCCAGATCACCATTACCGCCGAGTTCAACCAACAGCCCACCGGAACCAGAGTCCGGGCAAAGACTGGTGGAACAACGAAGATCAGGTAGACAGGTGAGACGACCTGCCTACCTGCGAGAATACATCACCCCACCCTTGAGACAGAACCTAGGGGGGAGGGGTGTTACGAACTTAGCAAACTCGTTAGCTTGTGATTCTAATAGTTTTACTTTCACAGCAAGCTCGTAAACCTGCACTTCTGATTGGCCCGCTAATAGCGGATCGTGATTGATCGTTGTCGGCTGATCTGATTGGCTGTTAGTGGGTCGTCACTGATTGCCAGCGCGGCAAACTCAAATCATTGGATGTTGTGACAGCAGCCAGCTCTATAAAAGGAGCTGCTGCTGCCCTAGTTTTTCGCTCTGCTCTGAAGTCACCAATGAAAAGTTGGAGTCACTATTCGATGCCTCGTCTCCGTTCTTGTGCCCACTCTCCTAGATCTAACAGATTAACGTGATGAGTAGCAGTTATTTAATAAGGAGTTCACTTTGTTCAGATGACTACCCTAGAGTTTTAGTTAACCTGCTTATTCAGTTCAGCTACTTATGATAATAAATAGCAACCATAAAAAATTATTGAAGCAGCACAAATTAGGGTTTAAATATCTATAGAACTCCTTTTTTTCATTCTCTCTGAGGTGTACTTCTATTAATGATAGTTAGCCTTAAAATGATAATGAGCAATTGCTTTAAATAGCATGGAACATTTTACTTAACAGAATGGCAGCACAAAAATTATTTCGCTGCTGAAAACACTTACAGAAAGCCTAGTCCAAAGTAATATTTAGATCCATACCGAATCAATATAGACTTGAATACAGGCGAGTATTCATTTCATAGGAAACTAGACTCTAATTGGAAGGGACTTCATGGTCATCTACTCCAACCCATCCTTGATAACTGTTGAGATCCAACTTAAAGCGGAGAATTTACTACTATATTAGGCAGACCATTTTTTTTTACTGTTAAAAAATTCCTTTTAATATTCAGCTTGAATGTCTTTTCTTTCAATTTCAATCTTAGCCTCACTTTCAAAACAAAATAGACCCACTCCCTCTTAAACATGACTAACTTCCAGATTTATATATACCATGATCATATCTTCCTTCAATCATCATTACTTTAGAAGAGTCCAAATAACAATTATAGACAATTAATTAGAATATAATTTCAGCACATGCGTCTAATTATGATAATGTAGATACTTGATAGCAATGCTTCCCATTTATTTTTTATACATTTTCCTCTCTCTGCCCAGCCTGATTAAAGCTTGCTTTTGTTTTTCACTACAATTCAACTTTGCAGTATATCGAAACCCATCCAGGTCTGCACATTGTTACTTTTAGAAGCAACTCTTACCTTAGGTCAAAACATAGTTAATATTTATTTTTTTTGCTTGAAGTTTAGATGTGTTTTAGTGCAAACAGAGAATACCCCTACACAAATATATCAATATCTAAACAGAAATTGATGTTGACTAGCTGCCATGACATTAGTATTAATTAACTTATGTGTTCTAATGGATACTACAGGCCAAATAAATCCACAAAAATAAATTGATATTTTTAAAATTATTTTCCCAAACAGGAGAAACTATCATCCTATATTTCCTAATAGCAATCTTAGGTTGCAAATTTATTTAGCAAGTTAACTTACACCACTGAGAATATACAGACTTTTGACTAGATTTTGCCACAAACACCAATACCTTGTATCATCCTTTTCTTATTCCAAAACAAAATAATTTTATTCTTGATTTTTTCCCCAAATAATTGAATGCTCTTATTCAGTTAAACTGACCAATTCATCAAACTGAGATAACGTTTATTTTTACTAAAATCTCCTTTGATGCTACAACAATAAAAACATATTACATTTTAAAATATTATTTTGAAATCTATGTTGGAGAGAGACTGGCTAATCCGGGTGGAGGAGTTAAATGGGGAATTAGACTGGAATCCCTTTGTGGGCACATGGAGAAATCTGACCACTGTGCCACTGAACATTAATTTTACTCAGGTACAAATTCTTAGTCTGAGAAGTTTCTTGTACATGGACTTGAGCAATAAAACAGATAATTGAACACTTGTGTGACTCTAGTTGTTCATACCTTACACTATTACAATAGTCCTCAATTTACCATCAGTTGTTTTACTACTGTTCAAAGTTACCACTGATTCTATGTGGTGTCATGGTCATGTATCAAAATTCAGGTGCTTGGTATTTATCCTGGTTGCAGCATCTTGAGGTCACTTGATCACCATTTACAACCATCCCAACAGGTTTTCAACAATCAAAATCAATGAAGGAAGCCAAATTCATTTAATGAACATGGAGATATACTTAACAGCCATGACAAAAAAGGTTATAAAATTGGGCATGATTTACTTAACTAACAATGGGAATTCTGGTCCCAACTATAACTGTAAATCAAGGACTACCTGTACATTATTTTAAAAGATCAGATATTTTGGTTTCCCCCCCCTCCCCCAAACTGATTTTAAAATCTTACCTTACTGTCAAGATTTTTCATTGTTAATAAATCAAGAGTTTTAAGGGAATGCCCTGTGGGTGAAATGAAATACAGACACACATGGATGCGAGTATCATGATAATTATATAAGGAACGCTTAATTTTCAGCTCTTCCTGGAGGTAGGCCTCAAATTGTGCATCAATATAATCCACAATTGGCTGATAACTAGAGAGAAAAAGAATCAGTTTTAGAACAAGGAGTTAAATTCCTTTCCAATATGCCTACACAAACTGGAGAATATAACAATAATTTTAACAATTCTATTCTATTTTTATAAAACTTTACTGCATATTACCAACTCAGAATATTGTAAGCTATATCAATTGTCTGTTTGAAACAATCTGTAGAGTTCAAGATCTTGTAAAACAGTCTCTGAGACTCAGACATGATTGAATGAAAGAAAAAAAATGCATGCGAATATAATTTAATTCTGTCCAAGGGCAGAAAATATTTTCTAACTACTGCAACAAATCAATATCTAAAACAGCAGTTTTTTTTTTCTGATTCACTGAATATTCCAGCAAAACTCATCCCATTGTGTTATAAAATCAAAACAATAGAGCCATTCCCAATGTATGCTAGAAAAAAACCACATAGATGACAATTTTTTCATTTAATTTAGAACAAACTGAACTGTGAAGTCCTATAGCAGAGTCAAATTTAATCTTATGGATGTTACTTCTTCCTATTGTTCATTATGCAAACTGCATAACTTATTCCACTCAGTTTACAATGGAAGGGTAGGACACAAGAATACTAATCCAAACACTATTACTTAGTATTAAGAAACCTAGGAAGGAGGAGAACATACTTAACACCAGTTTTTATTGGTTGTCGGTTGTAAAGGACAAAGACAGGGGGAAAAAATGGAAAACACAATAATTGAAGAGCTCAGTTAAATATTGTGGGAGAAATATTCCAAGGCATGGACTGACAAAGTCTCAATGTGGATTGACAAAGAGTTCTTTGAGTAGAAAGTTTGTAGGTAAGTGTGTGTATTTGTGTGTGTGCACACGCCTAGTCCAAAGAATGATCATAACACCAGAATCCAAACGATCATTCATTTGCAGGTTTAGATCATCTTATTTTTCTCTGGCATTATTTTACAACAGATGAAAACCTAGAGCTGCTTACAGCTGCTCAATGAAAAAATGAAGTTGTCATTCGTCAAATGTTGATACCAGTATTCTGTTAATAAAGTAATGAGGAAAACAAAACATCTTCCATTCAACATGTAAAGAACATAGTTGCCAACTATAGGCAACCATTTGGAAATGATTACTAGTGGTTTTATTATATGTGATGCTTTATTGAAAGCCATGGTTGTTCTATAGGTTGTTCAATAGTTGTTCTATTACATAAAATAAACGCCAATAATCTAGATCAGTAGCAGCAGGCAGCTCATTTGAATTAAGAGATACTGACCTATCATCTTTGTTTATCTGGTCCCCAAATCCAACTGTATTTACAATTGTCAGCTTCAATCGGACATTGCTTTCCTGAAGCTCATAAGTCTGAGCTTTAAGCCTCACATTTGGCTGAAAGTGTGTTGACACATGATCATCAAAAGAGGTATTGAATAAGGTATCAATCAAAGTTGATTTTCCAATTCCTGTTTCTCCTAAAATTAAAGAGATTTAAAAAGTACAGTTATATCACAAATGGACTTGCATAAATGTCAATGAAACACAAAAATAAAAACTTAATTTCTACCATTTAAAAGTAATGCAGTGAGTTTTGTTATAACTTCACTATGGATACCATTAGAAATACCTTTCCTTTTGTAAGTTTTATACAATATGCAAAAGCATTTCTCAAAAAGACATCAGGTGCCCATTAGCTTCACTCTACAACTTGCAAGAACTGTTGCTTCTTTATTTAAGTCTTTATTTCCTTCTGTCTTTCCCTGTCACTTCCCTGTCACTGATTTAATTTCAGATTTTTCTTTTGCTCTATGGAAACTGTATCCAAGAAACTGAAACCAAAGTGCTGAGTTTTCAGAGGATGCTATCATTTTAAAAAAATCCAAATTCAGACACTGTCTTCATAAGTTACTAGCATACATGGCTTTCTATTCTTGGTTACTCTAACATCAATCCTCTAAAATGCAATAAGCTGAGACACAATAACTGAACCAAACAATAAGCTTGTAATGATTGATATGGGGTGAAATATCAATTTTTAATCAGTCATATGTACAGGTAGTCCTTAACTTATGATAATTGAGACAAGAATTTTCACTTGATGTCACTGTGGTCATAAGTCAGGTTGAACCTAATTTTACAAAATGTTAATGGTGGTTGCTAAGCAAATTCAATTTTTGTCAGAAACCGGCAAAAAAGATGCAAATCATGGTTACGTCACTGCAAGTTGCTGCAAACAGTTGTACCGTATATACTCAAGTATAAGTCGACCCGAATATAAGTCGAGGCACCCAATTTTACCACAAAAAACTGGGAAAACTTATTGACTCGAGTATAAGTCGAGGGTGGGAAATGCAGCAGCTACTGGTAAATTTCAAAAATAAAAATAGATGCCAATAAAAACTTTCACTAGGACAGTTGAGAATAAGTTTGATGTTCACAATTTCCTCTTTGAAAGAGACCAGTAAATAGGGAACAAGAAGATGAAGAAAAAGAAGTGTGTTTTTTCACACTTTTCACACTGAAGTGAACAAAAATGGCATCATAGGAACAAGCTTATTCTCAGCCCAAAGGTTTGTTTCTGATTTCTTCCCTGATTTAAGGGAAATTTGGGAAACGATTTCACTATCATGAAAGGTTTGATTGATTCACTAATGCAAAAGATGATGATGATGACAGTGGTAGGCAGGAGTCACTCTCTCCCTTGCAAGAAAAAACCAAGAGCCGCTCTTATGATATCTCTCTCTCTCTCCCCCCCCCTCCTCCCCCTCCTCCCGAGTGGAGTGAAAGCAGCTGGAGCTGAGGAAATGAAACTGAGTGGAGCGACCTCCACTTGCGTTGCTTTCTCAGCCTAAAGCTCAGAAAAGCCTCCTCCTCCCCCTCCCCCTCCTCCCGAGTGGACTGAAAGCAGCTGGAGCTGAGGAAATGAAACTGAGTGGAGCGACCTCCACTTGCGTTGCTTTCTCAGCCTAGAGCTCAGAAAAGCCTCTCCCTCCTCCTCCCCCTCCTCCCGAGTGGACTGAAAGCAGCTGGAGCTGAGGAAATGAAACTGAGTGGAGCGACCTCCGCTCTAGTTGCTTTTTCAGCCTAAAGCTCAGAAAAGCCTCCCCCTCCTCCTCCCCCTCCCCCTCCTCCCGAGTGGACTGAAAGCAGCTGGAGCTGAGGAAATGAAACTGAGTGGAGCGACCTCAGCTCGTGTTGCTTTTTCAGCCTAGAGCTCAGAAAAGCCTCCCCCTCCCATGCTTAAAAGTTGCAAAGGAAACACGGAAGCAGGGAAGCGGCTGCCCAGCTTCGGAGCTCCACACCATTTTTTTTTCAGAAGGGAATCTGACTCGAGTATAAGTCGAGGGTGGTTTTTTCAGCACAAAAAATGGGCTGAAAAACTCGACTTATACTCGAGTATATACGGTAAATATGTTGTGCACAGATTGCAATTGTGTGACCATGGCAGTGATACATCGGTCATAAGTGGAAGTGCAAGTCATAAGTCACTGTTTCCAAGTGATTAACTTCAAACTTAAACAGTCATAAGTTAAGGACTGTTTAAATTATCTATTACTAAACTATACTGTTCATCTTGTAATAGCGTACTTTTTACCTTATTTAGACTTATAGCCTTTCTGCTTCAGATGAGGTTCTGAATTTAAAAAGGAATAATATTTATTAAAGGTTTTATTTGCAAATTATTCACTAAGCTCTTTTAACCCTGATAAGTATTTCCTGAAAATAGTTAGGAAAATGTTTAGAAATAGAATAGCATTTTCATTAAATAAATGCAAAAGCTATTTTTTACTATCAAAATAAACCAATGCGGAATTACTGCTAACTATAAAGATGCACTAAGCTATCAATAAATTTTATAATGTTTGTGACACTTAAAGAGTGAAAACAGTTAAGGAATATAAAGTACTTAAGGAATGAAATATATTTAATTAAGCAAATTAAGGAATTTACTGTAAAAAGGTAAATAAACTTAGTTATGTCACCTTTGAACCAGTATCTGGAGGTCAACATTAATCTTTGTCATTTTCATTGTTTCAGACTTTTCAACAGGACCTGTTTAAATTAATTTACACTTTTGAAAATTAAATTACTTACCAATACTGAGAATGTTGAAGCAAAATCCCTGATGGATAGATTTGTTAACCAATTGATCTGGTAAACTATCAAAACCAACATGGCCGGACAAGAATAAGGATCGACAATTCTTCTGAAGTGAAACAGTAAAAAATATTAGGGTATAAGACTGTAATATAGTGTCCATGACACTAGTAAATATTGACAATCTAAACATGATAATATTCTACATATTAAAACATTTGGTTTAATGTTTTCAACCAAATAAAAATCACTGAGGGCAGTTACTCTGCAAATAGAATTTAAAAGCCTACATGAATGTTATTAACCTGCTGCACAACCCCTACAAGTTATTCTTTATTACAATACTTCCAAGATGTTTACTAAAGAGTAATAATTTCCAGTTCATGAATAAATACTGGTACTATTATATACCAATAAGTTTAACACCAAAGGAGATGCATGTTTAGCTTCCCATCATTCTATTCCCTCCTCTTTTTATGTCATTTCTCCTCCTCAATCCTTTCATTAATTCTATCTATTTTGCTTAAACCACTTATTATTATTATTCCCTTTAGAAGTTTTCTGCTTCCTTCTGTTTACTGTTCCTTCCTTCTTGTAATATTGTGCATCCTTGTTGATGTTTCTATTACTAAATCACCTGGCCTTTTATTTGCAAGAGCTTCAATGCAGGTTGCAAGGAACAGCAAATAAAAAAAAGAAATCCCCCTCCCCCCCAAAAAAAATTGGGTTGCCCTGCAGATGTTCCCTATGGAATCCTTAAAATTCAACAAACGTGCATCTGAAAAACTGACTGGCTCATTTTTTTCACAACATAAGCATCACATTTATCGTATGCTTACACCCATGCAAACCTATGATAATGTCTAGCTATTAAAAGTTTATTTACAAGGGTCCCCAACATTGATTGACAATTAATTCTGATTGCCACAGACCCCAGATATCCAAAGTATTCTGACACTATACAGAAAGTTTTGGATAAACAGAAAAGGGATAAAATCTAGTACTACTTCAATTTTCCTTGAACCTGAGGATAAGCTAAAAAAAAAAAAGTCACATTTTCTATCTCTTACTCATGTGTATATACTGAGAATTTCTGAAATTTCTCAAAACTCTTCTGCTGGACTTTTCAAAGCCAAGAAGCCTTGTCTCTGAATTCTGTTTGCAGCTTCTCTAATGTCTAGTGATCGATCAGGAGTTATTGAGCCATTTCATTCCCTGTAGAATTTATAGATATAGACAACTTCGGAGATTTCTCATGTTTTGTTTCCCATGATCAGCACTGTTGAGAAACTCTTGGTTCTGAAACATTTTTATTTATTCATACAACTTTTATGTTGCTCCAGTTCTGGAGATTGAGCAGCTTGCAATATTAATGTCATAAGAAGATATCCTTGACAGCTTAAATCCAAATTCTGAAATATACTCTTGAACAGGTTTCTGATCACTCCTTAGCAGAGCCAAAGCTACTCAACAATATCACAAATATTATGATATTTATTTTGATCTTTAATATTTAAAATAATGAAATGTCTTCATGAAGCTTCTTATAACCAATGTCTTCTTACCTAATAAATCCAAGGCATGTATATCCCTTGAGAACAGGTTTATTTTTCTGCAACTGTGTATCTTCAAGTGGTAAACAGTGTATTAATACATATAGATACTGCACCTGTGCAAAAGCCTTATTGGGAATATTCCACAACTGAGGAAATTTGGAGCAAGAACTCCATTTTACCATGGATGCCTAAGATAATGCTCCCTCTCCTTCTTTCATTCTAAAGGACTGACAGTCATTAATAGGATACTTAGTAAAGAAAGCACATGAAAGGGGAAAGAGAATGGGGCTGTGTAAATGCACATATGTGTTCTAGGAATTATAGTTACAAGTAAGCTTCCTACCTTTTGTGGAGGTTTCTATGCATCTCACTACAGATTAAGTAGCAAGCTTACTTTAGGGCAGCAGACAAATGCCCAAGTAAGAGAGAACTGATGACAGCAGTGCTCTCTCAAAGGAAGTATATTTCTACATCCAAACATCTATTAATAATGCCATGCTAGTATCTGTCAGCCACATCAGAGTACAGCATAACCTGGCACACTTTGAGAAGTGCAGTCCTATGAAACACAGTCATAGAAACTGGAATTGCTCTGGTGAGAGCAGTTTTAGACAGCACTCGGCAGCAAGAGATTTATCAACTGTTATCTTCTCTGAATAGCCACTACTCCCACTTAGAGAAATGTCTTCTTTGGAGCTAGAATAAACAAGTAATTTTTCAAGATGCTCTACAAATATCCAAAGAATGCAAAGAATGCTATGATAATGCAGATGGTAAGGTGGGGGAAGGGGAGGAACTTATATAACGCTTTGATAAATTTGCAGACATTTAAGCTGCTTGGGACATGATGGGACTGGACAGGAAGGGAAAGGAAGGGAAGGAATTCTAGTCCCGCCTTAGCCATGAAAGCCAGCTGGGCGTCCTTGGGCCAGGCACTCTCTTTTAGCCCAACCCACCTCACAAGGTCATTGTTGTAGGGAAAATAGGAGGAAGAGGTGTTGGATATGTCCTCCATCTTGAGTTATTTGTAAAAATAATAAAAGTGAGATACAGATAAATGGAATGGAACAGATCGGAACAGAACAGAACAGTGATGGCTAACTTTTTGGGCTCCTGTTGTGAAAATTGCAAGTGCTTATATGAGCACACTCATATGCAGCACCCAGAAGGCAATGCACACGTCCCCCCACCCCCTGCGCATTCGCGCACGATCCCCCTGCCACCCCTTTACCTGCACTGCTCATGTACTCGTCTCCCAGCTGATTTTCAGCCCGTTTGAGGCCTTTTTGGCCTCACAGAGGTTTGAGGGAAGCCTCTGCAGCCTTTGGAGGCCAAAACAAATGGCCCGTTTCATCACTTCCAGTATTTCCGGAAATACAGGAAGTGATGAAATGGGCCTGTTTTTGGCTTCCAAAGACTGCAGAAGCTTCCCTCGACCCTCTGAAAGGCCGAAAAAGGCCTAAAACAGGCTGAAAATCAGCTGGGAAGCGTGTGCATGCGCAGTGAGGTAAATCTGGCTGGGGCTTGTATGCCTGCACAAATGGCTCTGTGTGCCACGTGTGGCACCTGTGCCATAGGTTCGCCATCACAGGAATAGAATAACTCACTTTTCCTGCATCATGATTATCTGTTGGTGAAGTAAAGGGTCCTCTCATTCCAATATCAGGTTGATAGTACTGAAACAGTAAATAAAATAATTTTGTGACAATCAAATTAAAGAAATTTGAAAGAGAAATAATTCTGTTCATAATTGCAAAACTATAGAGAATAGGGAGATGTGGAAAACGATTACATAAAAAATTAGGACTTAAATATTCCTTAAGTCCTGGGTCAGTATCTACCAAGTTAATATTTGAAAATAGACAGGCAAGCTCCTCCATGATACAGAGGAATATGAGAGAGAGGAGAGATCAACAAAATCAGACTTGCTCAAAAAACTGTTATTATAGCCAATGTTAATAAGGTGTAGTTCTAATCACTTCAGTGATTAGTTGGTTTCTTGATCTGGCCAACATCACAGGGCTGACATAAATACATTTAAAGGGGATAACTTTTTGGTTAATTACAAGTATTTAAATTAAATACACTGATTAATTAAGCAGCATTGTAGAAAACATTGTAATATAAAGCCGCGGTGGCCCATTGGTTAGAACACAGTACTGCAGGCTAATTCACTACTTACTCCAGGAGTTCGATGTTGACCAGTTCAAGGTTGACTCAACTTCCATCTTTCTGAGGTTGGTAAAATGAGGACCCAGATTGTTGGGGCAGTATGCTGATATTGTAAATAACTCAGAGAGTATTATAAAGGACTGTGAAGCAATATTTAAGTCTAAGTGCTATTCCTATATGGCAACTTGGCCTGCAGGCAGACATTTCCCTTTAATAGATCTTATCTATTGTTTATCTAATTATAAAAAAATAAATAAAATTACACTTAAACAGGAAGGTAATATGCTGCAAGGCAAAGCACCAGCCTCTATTGTCTGTTTTCATGAATGCATCTGAGGTTACTTAACCACTGTTATTAAATAAAACTGGTAAGTGGCTATAGTTCAGCACCATATTTGAAAATGTGCCCACATGTCCTAAAGCAACAACAACAAAGGTAAGCTGGATTGGAAATAATACTTTAGGGAACAACCTCATTGGTATATGAGTAGACATGTCCCTCATAGTAATGATTTTTGAAACTACCGTGTTTCTCATATAATAAGGCCGGGTCTTATTTTTTTTTAAGCCTTGAAAAAATGGCTAGGCCGTCTTTTGGGGGGTGACTTAATTCTCCCCCTTGCATCTTTGGGCAGGCGGGCGGCGATGGCTTGGATGTGGACCTCGGCGTTGGTGTGGCACTTTGTATCAGAGTCAACGCAGGCAGCACCATATCCAGGTATGCAATAAAAGTACTTCCTTTTTTTAAAAAAAAAACAAATTTTATTGATTTTACAGAACACAAACAAAACTAAAAGATCTTTTCTGAAGGTTGTCTGATCCCGGGTTGAAACTCTTTGCACAGACACAAATTCAAACATCATATTCACTTTATATATCCTTCCATATCTTATTATCATTTTCTTTTTTATATTATATATATAAACCATTTTTATCAATTTTATATAAACAATACACAAGGCATAACAGCTTATAAGTTCTTTTCTAAGAAAAAATAATAAAAGAAGAAAACCAATAGAGCATAACAATCCCAAATTATAGTATCAATACTTTGTCTATTTAACTTCATATCTTATCCCAACTTCTCCTTTTCATCCAAATTATTTCTTATTAATTAAAAAAAATTTTTTTTTGCCTTTTTTCAATATACAACATCCAAAAAAAAAAAAAAAGCATAACAAAACCTTTATATATCCTTTCATATCTTATTACCATTTTCAATAATATTCTTTGTCTGTTCTATTTCCAACTATCCATTCATCTTTTTTCTTTTATTATACTTCTCCTATACACCAATTGGAGTAACGTCTATAACTCATTACCCTAACTTAAAAGTACTTCGTATAACAATTTTTCTTGGGATTCTGTTTAAAAGATTCTAAAATTACACAATGAATTTTATACTCTAAATACACATATAAAAAACACAATCTTATGTACCCTCCAGAATCCCTCTTTTATCCGAAATTAAATTCACCCATTGTCTCTGAATAAACTTTTTTCTTTAGATCTTGCTTCCCCCCATTGAGGCTTCTCCTCCCCCCCTTTCTCTCTTGCTTATTCTTCTCCTTGCCCTTTTTACCCCTTTGTCTTTCCTCCTCCCTTTTCTTACTCCCTTTCCTTTGCTTTCTAACCTTGCCTCCACCTTTCCGCTCATTTTTCTCTTCTTTGGTTGTTTTTATAATTCTTAAAATCCCCTTTTTCTTATCCTTTTTCTCCTCCTCCCTGGAAAGAACCCATTGTTCATCAAAGATGGCTTCTTCTTCCTCTTCTTCTTTGTCCCAGTCCTTCTGCTGCGTAGTCAACTTTTCATAAGTACATAACGCCATTTCTAAGAATTGAAACAAAGTGCCCAAAGTATCTTCCTTTTTATATTTTTGATATTCAGTCTTTAGTTCATCCACAAGCGATGCCATTATGAAAAGAGAAACTTTTCCCAAAACAACCACAAGTATTTTTAATCAAAAATAATTCAAAAAAAGTTCCAAAAATTAATACTTTTCTTCCTTCTTCTCTTTCTCTTTCTGGGGTTAATGTTTAATCAAAGAGGTCCAATTACCATATACCTTTCTTTGGGATTCTAGGCAATCTCCTCCTTTTTCAGCTTCTGCTCCAATTTTTTTTTCCTCTCCCTTCCCACTTGCAATATCAATTTTAAATAATCAGAAATCCATACCTCCAACAAGGGTTTTCCAATTTCTTAAGTTTTTCAATGTCCAAAAATCCTTTTGTCCCTTAGCTTCAACTCTCAAAACAATTCACTTTCAATGTCCAATATGTCCAAACATTTCTGCTGTTTCCATGGGGTGGGAGAGTAAAGAAAAAAAAAAGTTCCCTTTAACAGCTTCTCCGCCGCTTTCGATCTTCTTAGGGATACAATGTATCCTCCAGCAATTCAAACAGCTCAGTTCCAACCAATTTGCAAGATGTTACTTGACCCGGCTCAGACAGCACTTTCACTCTTCTTACTTCCTCCAGCGCAATCTTACCCGGTTGCTGGCTTCTTCGTGGCGGCCATTGCTGACCGCCGCTCCACCGCCTTGGGAAAAAGGGGTTTTTCTGGAGGAGGAGGGGGTCTGCGACACCCCCAACCCCCTGTCCGACTCCCCTCTCTCTTCAGCTGTCCCTACAGGGCAGCCATATCCCCCTGACCCATCTGGATCGGGAGTACCTCGGCGGCTAGCACAGCAGGAATCGCGAGCTGTCGCGAATTCCTGCTGCCCCGAAGCCACGCGAAACCGGAAACAACAAAAGTACTTCCTAACAGCAAGTCCCCCCGCCATTTCCCCCCCCATTTCGCATGTTTTAATATAGGCTTTAATTTGGGGCGAGGGGCTTAATTTCATTTCATGCCTATAAAACATGCTGGGACTTCCTATTGGGGGAGGCCGTATTGTTGGAGAAATGGTACCTTCAAGTTTCAGTGTTCCTACCAATCCCCCTGATATAAGCATCTTTATATCAACTTCCCTGGGAATAAACAAACTAGCTTCACTTCTGGATAGACATGCTAAGATTATTCCACAATCCTTTCTATATTCAGCATGGACAAGTTCATTGACTGTTCTGCAGAAATATACTATAATATAATATTTTTCTATGTAACGTCAACATTTGACTCTTTTATTAGCTTTATATTTCTAATACCCTAATCCTATGTTTCAATAGTTGCAACATAAATTACTTGTATATTTTATGATATGATAACATAATAAAATAATTAATGCCACTGACATTTTCTTCAAAGGCAAAGACCATGATTTAAACAGAGGTGACTGGAATTTTACTTTAGCTATGCATTCACCTTAAGACTCAGCTAATTTAGTGATATAAGTTCCATGACTTAAATCCATCACTACACAATAAAGAACAAGAAGAAGAACCATTTGCACATAACACAATGTATGTACCAAAAGAAAAAGAAGAAGAAGCAGGTTTTGAACTGTTATAAAAGTGGAGGCTTGGGGTCTGTTGCTAAAATAGAACTCCTTACAGCTCTAGCCAGCATGTTCTAAAGCAGTGGTTCCCAACCTTTTTCTCGCCCCGCACCCCTAAAGAAATTTCACTCGAACCTCGCACCACCTGAAATAAATAATAAAAATGCCAACATCTAGCCAATATCCCATTATTTACCTGGACTTTTCTCGCACCCCCTAGAACAGGGGTCTCCAACCTTGGCTCCTGGAAGCCTGGCGGACTTCAACTCCCAGAATTCCACAGCCAGCTTTGCTGGCTGTGGAACTCTGGGAGTTGAAGTCCGCCAGGCTTCCAGGAGCCAAGGTTGGAGACCCCTGCCCTAGAATATCGTCTTGCACCCCCAGGTTGGGAACCCTTGTTCTAAAGCAAAGAATCCCACCAGTGATAATTCAACAATAGGAAAAATCATACCATTCCTACTCTTGATCTAGGGAACAATAGGTGATTTCCCCCCCCCCCCGAAGTTCCTCTGTTAGAAGTTTTCCACTGGCAATAGGCAGTGTCAAAGTCAAACACAGATGGCACACTCTTTCTCTTCTTTACAAATCTGAAACTGAGTGCTCGCTCAGATGGGTTTTCACATTCCTCTTAAACCTACTAATTGCATTTTCCTGACTAAGGTTAGCAATGAGACTGTGATCTACCTAATGCTTGATCACAAAGATTATGAATCCAAACAAATCATTAGGCGTTATTCTGTATGCTTAATCACCAAAGAAAAAACAGTCAACAACCACTGCAATAGGAAGCCATGATTTCATAAGGTAATATTAATACCTAAATACTGGGTTGTTGTGGCTCTGAGGTTTGAGCCTGCTTTATTAGAGGACGAAGACTCGGACAGTGGGGAAGAGGAGGTTTTGAAAATGCCTTCCTCCCCAGGAATGCCTTCAGCAATGCCTTCCTCCCTGATTGTGCCTCAGGTGTCGGCAGATAACCGGGAGGGAAGACCTGAGGCTAATCAGGAAAAGAAGGAGGGCATATCAGAGTCTCTGACTGAGAATCAAGCAGAGGAATGCTGGCTTGATGCGAGGCAGCGTCGTAGGCAAAAGTGCGAGCTGCAATGCAGAAAGAAGGGACGAATCAGAGACTGAGATGAGGGACTGACACGCCCCAAGGGAATAAAAATGGGTGTGTTCGCTCTGGGAACTTGTTCGGGACAACGTGTTACTTAGTGAGAGAAGCTTCGGTGTGTATTCTGTGTTGTGGCAGCTTGTGTGATTTATATTCCTCTTATCTGGTTGGACTTGGCAGACAGCATGTGTGAGACTGCCAAGAACTTTATCAGCTCAAAGGAGTTAACTCCATAATTGCTGGATTTGTTTGCCTGCTTATATTCAGTTGGAAATTTGGACTTCTCACCTCATTTGTACAGGTGAGACATAACATTGGGTATTTAGATGTCAAGATACTTTAAAAGTTGCAGAATGGATTTCAGATGACAGCACATTATGGTTTCTTCCTTTGTGTGACAAATCCAGAGAACGCAGATCAATTAAAAAAAAAACCTGCCTATTTGATATAATACAACAGTAAGGAATTTTCCAATGTGGAAATAATTTTATTTTGATTATTGTCTTATTTGCCTTACTGGGGTTTACTGTCCTGCAATCAGCTTTCTTTTATCTGCATTTTATAAGGTCAATCTTTTTTATTTTTCTATTTTCTAAGGAATTTATAATATTTTTATAACCACAAGAGGGAGCTCTGACATAAAGAAAGTCTACTCTAGCTTTTCACCTTTGTAATAAAGACATTCAGAGAGCAGAATATGTTTGCACTTTTAGTATACAAATTAATACAAGTAATACAAATTTTAATAATACAATTTTAATATGTTTAATATATACTTTTAATGTAGTAATATTAATACAAGTAATACAAATTAATACAAGTAAGTTGAGTAGTCCTCAACTTACAACAATTTGAGTTCAAAATTTCCTTTGCTAAGTGAGGCAATTAAGTGAGTTGTGCCTCATTTTTGCCCTGTTTGTTAAAGGAATCACTGCAGTTGTTAAGTGAAAGATGTGGTGGTTAAACAAATGTTGCCTCCCTTGCAGATCAAGAAAAGATGATTCTTAATAAACCCATTACAAAAGTGAAACTGACGAATTAATTTTTGAAAGCTAAAACTAAGAATTTAGGACTTGATAGTTTGAGCATATAACTTGTCTCCAAATTTCAGAGGGCACTAACCCTAGCAAACTGTAGTGCCCTTTCCACAGCTGTGCTGGAGGGGCAATATAGGAAAGTCCCACAATAGCCAAGTTTGTGCCCCTCTGGACCTGTTATATTGCACCTCTATAAGAACCCAGGAACTCATTTGATAACTCTATCTGACAAAACGTTGGGTCTGTTTTATGGACAGCTGTTACTATCAAATCAGTAGGTAGCTAAATTCTGCTATATTACCTGTAAAAATAGGTAGACTTTGGCCACCTGTTGATGATCTCACAATTACTTGTAGTGCATTTTTATGTATTTCCTTTTCTTGTTTTATTTTTATTCTGTTTTCTTTACCTAATGAAAGAGTGATTCTGATCACATATCTATAATATACTGTAAAACTTTTCAAGAAATTTTGGTCAAACCATTACGTAATTGATGAGACTCAACACAAAGAACTCTTCCATCATGGAAAGAAGCTTCATTTCTCTGATCTCTCTAATCATCAAGCTATTTCTTTACTGAATGTAGACTGCAAACTTTTTTACGAAAATACTAGAAAAGAGAATGTTTTTTTTTCAATTGAATCAACACACTAATCAGTTTTTTTTTTCTAATAAGCATTTGCTAGGCCTAATTTACTACCGTAATAAATCATGAACTATAGCTCTGAATCTCTACAAGTAAAGGACTGAACAATTAGAGAGACAAACTTTAGAGACACTCATTAATACACAAAAAGAAATGTACACTGTTGTACTTAAAGAAAATTCGTATATAAGATGTTTTACTGTTAGAATATTACCCTAGCTTGCAGGTCAGTTCATTCTGTAAAAATTGTAAAAATATAACAACCAGTTTAGAATATTTTTCTGAATTTTGTAAAAATATTGTAAAGCTCAATTTTTATGAAAAATGATTTTAAGAGGTTGAAGCCCATTTTAAAAGCTGAATTTCCCTTCCAACTCTTTTTAAAAAATGTTATCTGATCTTACATTGCCACCAAATATATAGGTTGTCCTTGACTTACAACAGTTCATTTAGTGACTCACAACTATTTTTCATACTTACCACACTGCAAGCATGCCCATGGTCAGGTGATCAAAACTCAGGTGCTTGACAAATGAATCATATGTATGATAGTTGCAGTGTGATCATCTTTTATTACCTGAGAAGTCATTGGGGAAGGCAGATCCACTTTAACAACTGCGTTACAACCACAGTGATTCACTTAACAACTGTGGCAGAAAAGGTTGTAAAATAGGACAAAATTCAAGTAACATCTATCTCACTTAGCAAAAGAAATTTAGGGTTCAATTGTGGTCACAAGTTGAGGACTACCTGTATAGGTAGAAGATAATGACAACAATCACTGTACTACTCCATTATCCTACAAACAATGGGGGAAACCAGCAACAGACTCTTTCTAACAAGTAGTCCATCACTTCTTCACTTTCACTATTCATTGTCTTCCAATCCGTAACTTACCCTTCACCATCACTGATCATCCATTTTAGCTATTGTACTTGACTAGCTTTGTACATGCTATCTGCTGCCAGGATACTCTCTAGTGTTTGGAACTGGTCCGCGGAAGTGGTGGGCAACGGTGTATGTGCGTGTAAATGTGTGTGACACTGCATTTGTGAAAGCAGTGCATACCTGCATATAAAACCATCCGCTACCCCCACCCTCACTGCCGCCTCCACAGGTCCCCTGAGCTTGAAAGATTGGGGACTATTGCTTTACACTTCCTATTGAGGAATAGGGACAGTTCTCTTTGCTGAAGAATGGCTTATTAAACTCTGGAAATATGATCAATGTTAAAAACAGCTTATGTTTCAAAGGAATTTAAAGAAATCAATTCAGTTGCAAAACCATTTTTATATTATACCTAAATTTAGGGGAACTACATCTGAAATGTGGGGTTTTCTTAACAGAAATTACTAAGGTGGAAATTACAATTCCTAATATCAGTGCTGAGATTAATTTGCACTAGGCAGATCATTGTTGTTCATATTCTTGTATTACTTGGAGCTTAACAGTGATTTGTAATTTTAAAATTATATAGTATATAGTATGGAATATTGCATTTTTAACTTTGTTCATGATGCTTGAAATTCCCTATTTTTTATTAAAATAATTGATAAAAATAAAAGATACATAATAAAAACTTAATGGAAGCAGCAATTTTGTTTTACCTCTTACAGAACAATGCAATTGGCCATTTGACAAACTACCTTTCTAACTTTTAAAAAACAGAAAGCAAAATCTTAGCTTCAAAAAAGTACATTTAGCAGGAGTAAATCTCTAGAATGAAAATAGAATTGAGTATGCATTTTTAAACAGGATGTAAATTCTCTCCTACACTCCTGCAAACAGTGTATCAGAAATGCCAAGCCAATTATTTCTGTGTGTCCCTGAATCTTTGCCAAAGAACATTCTTGTAGATGCAAGTTTTAATCAGGAAATTAAGTGACTCAAGTGTCTGTGATAGGGAAATCTTTTGAAGGGCTTGAACATTTAAATAACTTTGCTATAAATCATTTATATTGGTACTATGAATTTAAATAGTAGTCATCTTTTTAATTACTTTTTTCTGTAGAATCTTCACATATCCTTACCTGAAGAAACCACTATCTTTACAGAATGCATTCTTTATCACACGCATTTCAAAAATTAGGCATACACAGTGGAAAACAATAATCAAGGCTAATGCTTTATCATCTAGAGATACAGTAGTCAAAATATACTCATTTCTTATGAAACAAGTACACTCACAACTACTGTGTATTGCCAAAGTTTAGTTTGGAGTCAAACTTAGAAAAATAAAACTCTATAGACCATAGATGGTATATCACTGACTATAATTCTTTTCAATCTAATTATGTCATATGAGAATGGGATAGCAAAGAATCAGATTCAAATTTATGCAAAGGAAATCAGTGTTTTAATTTTAGAAAATCTCTTAACGCTCCTCCAAACACAAACAACTTAAAATTTTGGTATAATACTAATAAATGATAACTTGGGGAGAGGGGGGGGTTCACAGTGAAAGATAGTAAAAATTTACTTGTAAATATTTATAATATTTCCCTATAAGGTGTTAATGATATTTGCCTATTGCTTTCATATTGCAGTTTTAGGACTGCTCATAATTGGGTGGAAAATTGCCACAGCTTTTAATATATTTTTAAGCGTGCAAGCTACCTTACACTCCTCTTATAAATAGGGTAAGAAATGAGGGTTTTCAATACACACATACAAATAGGATCTGTCATAATTGGGTAGAAAATTGCCACATACTCAGACATGGAAAATTAAGGAAGTCACTCTGTGCCAGTCACTATTCCTCAGATCAGCCTACTTTACAAGGTACAATACCTCAAATTCCCAGAAGAAATAAAACTCTACCTAATAACAATGTCTATAATATTAAAATTGTCTAGGCAAGCACTCACTGGTTGCGGGGCAGCAAACTTTCCTATTTTTGTTTGTCTGCAGTCAAGGCAAGAGTCTGGTGCTTTCGGATTTACACAAAGCTATAAGTGATGGGGGAAGCTGGAAGTGTTTATAATGGGATGAATGAAAGCAATGTGAGTCCCAGAGAGCTGCCCTTTTTGGATCATTTAGGCCGGATCCTGTGCCCATCGAAATCAAGGGGGCGAAACGGCTCTCGTGGATTGCAACTTTCCCTTTACTAAAAGGAAGCCCGGGAATCCAATGGGATTTCCTACCCACAAAGCAGGCGTGTGGCCGCAAGCCCGAGCGGGACCGTTGTCGCCCAGTCCAGGCCGTCTCTCCCTCTGCCCACACCTCAGGGCGCGCTCTGGACTTACCAGCTGCCGAGCCACATCGGAAGAAGCCATGACATGAGGGGAGGGGTCACCGCGCGCCAAAGACAATGGCGAGGGAGGGTGGGAGCTCGTGTCGAACTTCCAACTCCAATCCCAACAGCTGGAATGTAACTGGTGGTGATGAGAGGCCGCGCGGAAAGGAGGGCGGGACCAAGGCCCAGCCAATCCCGTCCCGACGGCAGAAGATGCTGCCCAAACCGCAAACGAACGTTGGGTGGGTGGGGGGGCAGGGAGGAAGGGGTACGAGCGGCACTGCCTCCTACGGGTAGGAGTGGGAAACCTACTCTCTGAATATGGGAGGAGCATGGCGAGGGCGTGGTTTCGGACGGGCGCCCCGACCCTCCCTTCTCAGCGGCGAGCTTCTTCAGAGCCTCCTCAGCGCCGAGATTCATTCAAAGGGAGGGGAGGGCAGTTTGAAAGTGGGCAAATAAGGCGCCTCCCTGTTTCCCTCGCGGACGTCACATGAACAAGGAGGGGACGCGCGCTTGATAGGGTCCGGCAACCGAGGAAAGGAGGAGAGGGAGAAGCCGGACTCGGGCGATGCTGTCGGGCGTCTCGTGGCAGCGACGATGCCATGGCGGGCCAAGCGAAGGAGTCGGGAGGGGATCCCGCGCTGAAGGCTAGCGGTCGGAATCGACAGGAGGGGCGCGGGCGCTGCTGCTGCCGCCGCCGCCAACGGTCTGTGGGCGCCTATGGCCGCGCCGGGGGAGCTGGACCGGGACACGGTGCTCCGGTTTTTGGCAGAGCGCGGAGGCCGGGCTCGCAACGCCGACCTGTTGGACCATTTCCGTGGCTTCCTCGCTTCGCCGGACCCCGAGAGGCGCGCCCGGGCCCGCGAGCACTTTAAGGAGCTGGTCAACGCCGTGGCCACGGTGCGGCAGGAGCCCGGCTCAGGGACCAAATATGTGCAGTTGCGCAAGAAATACCGCGGCAGTGCCGGCGGTCGGAAATCCGAAGCGGCGGCCTCCCCGGCCGAGAACGGCTCCGGGACTGTCGGGCATCCCGAGGACACGCCGCGCCCCCCTGGTGCTCCTGGCGGCGAAGGGGACAGCCGGGATGGAGGGGAGGCCCTGGAAGAGGAAGCCGGCGTCGAACCGCTGAAGGGAGAGAAGGCGGCGAGAGGGGATCCCTCTGCAGCTTCTGGAGAGCTGCCGTCCGAAGAGGGCGACGCCGCTGCTGCCTCGGAAGCACCGCCAGAGGCGCTTCCGTCCCGAATCCCCCAGGCACCTCTGGCGAGCCCAGAGAGCCCAGGAGAAGGAGGAGGCGGCGGCGGCCGGGAAGCAGAGCAGAGCAGCCCGCGGCCCCTGGAGGCGGTGGCGACGCCCTCGGGCGATGCTGAGTCTGAGAAGAAGCCCAGCGGGGACGCCGTTGAGGCCCAGCTCGAAGAAGACTCGCCGCCCTCCACGAACCCGGCTGTGGGCGCCTCGGCGGGCGGAGCCTCTACCGGCGCCAACACACCCAGGTGTGGGCACAAGATCTTCCGGGAGCGGATGCTGGGCAGTTCCCCTCAGCAGAAACGCGAGGGGGGCTTGCACCGCGGAGGGAGCCGCGGCGGCGGGGATTCGGACAGCGCCTCCCTGGCGTCTTCGTCGGCCGAGGACGAGAGTGGCAGCGGCGAGGGCTCGGGGGCCTTGGATCCGCTGGAGCACGCGTGGATGCTGTGCGCTTCGGACGGGCGCTGGGAAAGCCTGGAGAGTTTACTGAGCTGCGAGCCGGCGCTGTTGCCCAAGCGCGATTTCATCACGGGCTTCACGTGCCTGCACTGGGCGGCCAAGCTGGGCCATCCCGAAGTGCTGGCGAGGCTGGTCAATTTCGCCCACCGGCAATGCCTGCCCGTCAACATTAACGCGCGCACCAGCGGCGGCTACACCGCGCTGCACCTGGCCGCCATGCACGGCCACTTGGAAGTGGTGAAGCTACTGGTGGGCGCCTACGACGCCGACGTGGATATTCGGGATTACAGCGGCCACAAGGCCTCGCACTACCTGAGCCGGGGCACCGCCGAAGAGGTACGCAGCCTCATCGGGGCTCTGCAGGATGAGGTCGACAGCGGGGCATCGAACGGAAGCAGCCGCTGGAGACTTTCCAGGGTGCTCCCCTCGAACCTCATTACTTACAAGCTTTCCCATCACCACCATCATCATGGGGATGAAAGGGAATCGGCAGACGGGGCTGCTGCACCCAACAAGAACAAAGAGCTCAGTAGGAAAATCTCCGGCAGTGGTAGGATAAAACCCCGCCTCAACAAAATCCGGTTCCATACGCAAATCATCCATACTACCCCTTCCTTCAAGGGGGATGCAGAAGAGGAGGAGGAGGAGGAAAAGTCCCTGAAAGCCTCTTTCAAGCTCAGACCTAAATCCAACATATTTGGTTAAATAGGACAGATGTGTCCCTTGTTACGATTGGTTTTAAAACCAACCGTTGAGGCGATACCGGTAGTTTCTAAGCAGGCTTAAATAGAATTAAGTGTTTTGGTTTGGAAGCGTTTAGGTTACATGTGTTTTAGAGCTTCATAATTCAGTGGTTAATGGAACCAAAGTTTAAAACTTAAAAAAAAAAAAAAAAACTTGGTTTTTTTTTAAAAGCAGTGATCAAGTTTTATATTGGCTATGTAGTAAGATCTGTTTCTGCAGTGTAGACAATATCCATTGAAACAGTAAATGTGTGGGCTCCATCTAATTAAACTCATAGAGGTTTGCAAGATAGAAAACCAGTCCATGTACTTGTTAAAATTCATGACACAGAAATCTATGTTGGAGAGAAGATAACACTAACTTCACGATTTTTATTTTTGTCGGAAGTATTCAACATAACTTATTTTTTTTAAAAGCCAAATGAAATATTTTCTACGCATTTGCAGTAAAAGGCATTTAGGATTTGCAGTTGGTAAACAGGCAAGTGTGATTGTCTTGCTGATTGCCATGCAAGGCAATTTCCAGGATACCCTAGTCAGATTCCAATTGAACCAGGTTATTAAAACTGCTTAGGGAGTATATGTGTAGGAAGAAATGGCACTTGGGGACAGTTAACCATTCTTACCGTCCTTTCCTAGTGTTCTCTGTCACCTCTCATGCATATTAGCATGGCAAGGTAACCTGTGCTGCCAAGCTTTTTTTGCCGGAATAGACATGAATTAAGAAGCATATATTGGGAAATCCATATAAAATGCTATGTGACAACTGGTATTGGCTGTATTAATTACCCAGAATCTAAACTTGACAGGAATTGTGCCATTGACTTATAGAATACCCATTGAACCTAATTTGTAAAGTTTTCTAATGGTACTTTTGAGCTCTGACCTTTGACTATGTTTATTTACTGAGTGCAATGCCTTTGGGAATGTGGTACTAACAGATAAAGTTAACTTGGTTTTGTTGTGAGACAACATTGATCAACTTTTGTCCTATGCCTGAAAACTATTTAATTTGAAAAATAATTTAAACATTCCACTTGAATGGTTACAGTAGAGCAATGGTAATGAGCATGTAGCACAACTTTCTTTTTATGTGGTCATTTCTATAAACAATATAGTCATTTGGATAAGCTGTCTTGACTATTAGCTCTAGTGTTTAGCCATTAATTTGCTCAATATGAAATAGGAATTTAGAATTTAAGAAAAATCTTAAAACCTTAAGTAGATCTCTTAGCATTCTGGAACAGTGCTGATTCAGAGATAGGGAGACAATGGAGACTGTCTAGTGTAGTTTAATGTCAATAAATATAGTGCTTAGCTTATAAATATGTACATAAATATTTCTACAGATAAATTCAAGCAGCTCCACAAGAATCCATATTTATATAACTGGAATTGAAATGTAAATGATTTATTGAATGCTTATCTGATATATAAGGTACAGAAATCAAAAAACGTGATTCATTTGCTGATGCACATTACACAATGTTAGAGACTCTTTCATTACTTACATTTTGCTTTACAATTCATTTTTTTAAAAAGTGAACAAACCTGTGATTTTTAAAAAGCACAGAATTCTTTACAGTGTGAAAAGTAAACTCATTTTTTAACTTAGTAGTAATAGTGTCTGGAAAGTTGGTAATATTTTTAAAAATATTTGTTCCAAATGTAGTGATTTTTATTAAATGTGTACTAGCACTTTTTCTTCAAAGAATATCTGGGCTGGTCCTCAGATGCTGCTTATGTAACTAACAATTCAGTGCTGCCAAATAAACTCAGAACTAGCTAACGCATGTTTCCAAATTAGTTTTTGAATATTTTGGAAATGAAAGTTTTATACTGATTTAAAGGCAGATTGCAATTCTAAAACAATAGTTATACCACTGGTTTTTTTAAAGATATTACAGTAATATCACAATTACCATAAATTGAAAAATGATATTAAAAATAAAAGTATATATGTCCCTTCTGTCATTACAACTATCTTTTCAGATGTTAATTGTCATCTAATGATCATGTATTGGTAATTGTTTTAATTTTTTCAGCACTGTAGGCAGCTATCTATACCCAACTAATGTATAAAGCATAATTTCTACCTAGAAAGTGGAAAAAATTATTAATGTTTTTTATACTCTTATCAGAAATATGAGAGGAGTTTGACAAAAGTTATAATGATATCCTTATTGAGATATATAACAGGGTCTAAAAACTGCTGGAAAAAAACTAAATTGCAAAGAACTGCTTACTGTACAACTGTTATACTACTTTGGTACTTTTTTATGCACACAAGTAAAACAAATGCAAACGTGTTTTCAATTTTAGTTTATAAGCTATAATTACATGTGCCTTTGTTAACCATTGCAAACTATGAAGAAAAGAGTTTATTGAGGATTTTTCTTATTTCAGTAGATTGAAGGCCACTGGTGTCTTACCAACATACTACTTGTAGCAAAATAAATATTCCAAAGTGTCATTCTGCATTATAGCACTAAAGGTTTTATAACTTTAGCAAAGATTATGTAAAAGTTAAAAATTCTGTGGTACAGAATAGTGTCTGAAATCCAATATTATTACAAAACTTACTAGAAGAATATGAAATAATTTCAGCTTCATTGTATGATATTTCAAAGACCAGGATACTCTACTCCCTCCATCCTTTCTAAAGTGTTCATTCTGTAACATATTTAAATGGTTCTCTCATATTTATAGCTGAGGTTGTATTTTTGTAGATGTGTATCTAAACGTTCATCTGAAATTTAGGCCTACACAATCCATCTGAGAATCACAGAAAATATTTTGAATGTATTCCTCAAACAACTGAAACTTGTTATGACTGCAACAATTTCAGAAATTTTAGGCACTATTTCCTGTGTCACAAACTAGTAATAGAAATGCAAGAATTTGTAAATATTATTTGACATAGGAGCACAATGTAAAATTTTGAAAACTTACAGGAGGTGTAATACTTTGATTCTAAATACTAAAAAATAGTGTCTTGTGTATAGGTTGCATTTTCACAACTACAGGTAGATGTACATGAGAAATTAAGGTCTGCAAATTGTAGAAGTATATGAAAAATAAATTTTGATAATACAAATTTCAGTTTGACTTAATATATATATATATATTGCATAACATGGAGAACACTAGCAGTTTTTTGTTCAAATCACAGTTCATATTTACCAAGCCCAAACATGTAAGTCTACTTCCCACTAATAGAAATGTTTTGTTTTAATTTTTGTGACATAACTAACATACCAACATTGACTTAACACAGAATGAAAGTGGGAATCTTGAGCCTTTCTTTCTGAGGAAATACAAAATCAGTGCTTTGCCCTTATTGAGGTTGCTTAATCCTAGCAACTCTACATGGGAATAAGTGGAGTTTTTTTGCTACCTTATCCTTGAACAGAGTAGAATTTTGCAAGAGTGTCTTGTAAAAGTGATTATAAAACATGTCTGAATGAATGCTTGAGTGAAGAATGCTTGAGTAAAGCTAACTCTTAATTGTCATTGTACTTTTCATTTTGGAATTTGTACTCATTTAATATTGGCTTTGTTGAACTAATTTCAGTGGAAATCCCACACGTCTTACTTTACAAATTAACTATACGGTACTTGTGTCATAATAATCAAAACTATCTGCCCAGGAAAAGACATAACTCATACCAACTGACATTAGCATAATTTACTATGGAAACTGCCTGGATCTTGATGGGTCTATAAACCTATCTTTGTTTCCTATCTTTGGATATGGAACCTATCCCATCCAAAGCATGTATATTATTTTAATATTCTAAAACTAAAAGGGATTGTTACTGCACTATGTTGGAAGATTTGATTTAAAATTCTTCAAATAACAAAACTTCACACATTTGCTTATCTATCACTATTGCATTGAACATCCAGGAATAACATTATACATTTTTTTCTTTTTGCAACCCTGTAATCCCTTAATTCAGGGTAGAGTCAGGGTGACTGAATGGAACTGAGTGTTTACTGGCCAGATGCCCTTCCTGATGCCTACACGGAGTTTGCAGCAGATATTTTCCCTGTGCCTTGAGAAAAGTTCGATCCTAATCACTGTTTAGGATTGAACCAGGGCTGTCCAACCTTGGCCCCTTGAAGCCTGGCAGACTTCAAGGGGCCAAGGTTGGACAGCCCTGCTCTAAACCTTCTGAATGGGAGGTGAGCCTTTTCACCACTAGGCCAGCACGCCTAGTGTTGCTGCTCTAATGTTAATACATATTGTATATTGTAAGAATAACAATGCCTGACATTTTATCAGTTTTTTATGAGAAGTTTGCACTAAACCAAAAATGAGAGTTCCCAAAAAGTTAACATTTCTTAAATCTACATTTATTAATTGGTTGTCAGTTCTTTAAGCACATATTTCAGGCAAAATTAAATTCTTCCTTCATAAAGAACTGGTGACATAAACCAAAGAATGAGTCAGAACATGTGTTTACACATAACAGTGAAAGCAAAGTGTGATTCAGTTTTGAGGCTAACAGATGTGAATAGAATCAATTGTTTTTAAGCAGTAAATCTCGATTAAACAAATGACATCAGAAAATCATTAGTTTGTTGTGACCTTTTTCCTTAATGAAGTGACCTTACACAAGTTTTTCTTTCTTAACATTTGCTATTTTTTCTACAGTATCAAAATAGTGGCAAATTTTACAGGATTGTTTCAAAACAAACCACATGGAGCACTTTGAAAACTAAAAACTACATTACAAAATACTTTCAAGACTGAAATCCATTTTGTTTTAACAGTAATTGAGCTGCAATTACTGCATTGTTAAGAATAATACTACAGACTTATTGATGTAAAGTTAAAATTTTAAATTGAGCTACTTTACAGAACTATTATTTCATCAAAATATACCCAGAGTAACACACAATTCACTATCCCATGTGCAAATGGGTCCATTTAATTCTGAAGAGTTCCCCTTTTCCCCATAAACCAGAGCAGAATGCTAACAGGACATCAATCACAAAGTTGTTGCATGTTAGAACTGCTCATTTCCTGCAGCATGTATTTTATATTATACTTCAACTTCGTTCATGCATTATTCATGAACCTCTCCTACATCCAATTACCAAGCTCATATTATCAGAGTTAGAAAAACTTCAGAATGCAGATCCAATTATCCTCTTTTTCTGCCAAGGCATCCAGAATTGTTTTAACTCAACTCCAAAACAGACTCGAAGTTAATTCATTCTCTGCAACATTGTATCTCATTATCCTGTCCTGTAACACTAGTTTTACTTCAGTCAAACCTGTTTTTAAAAATAAACTGATGGAATCAACAACTGTCCCCTTCTGGCACAAGTGATTAGAATAATAAAGTTGATGTTTTCTTAGTCTAAGAAGAACAAAGAAGGAGAATTCCAGTTCCAAGGGAGAGTGTTAAATGTGCCCATCACTGTAAACCTATAAATTACCCGCTGAAGCCATGTTTGAATATAATCTGTTTCTGGAAATATTAGAACTCAAATATAAAGGGGTCAAAATTAATTTGAATTTATCACAAGCATGGGCAGTTTTTCTCTCTAATCTGGCAATTTTGCCCAATGTTCCAATCTCTGAGATTTCCTGAATGCACACCTGTCATTTTGATATTTCTTTTTGTACTCCTTATTTCTCAAATCCTATTCTCCAAAATCTATTTTTATTCTGTAATGACTACTAAACTTAATATCAAGGTCTTATCTGAAAATACTGCATAAGTTTTGTCCAATTTTCAACCAACTTTTTTTTTAGGAAATATCAAAAGGTAGAAGGTAGTCAGGCTACAACTTCAACAGAGCCCTGGATGAAATTGTCTGGAACCACTTCAGTCAAGATTCAGACTGTACTTGAGTACAGTACCAAAGTGGCATTGGTCACATTTTTGGTTAGCCTCCAAAGGGGTACCATCAATCATACATAATTGATACATGCAACATTCATATGTACGGCTGCAGACATAATGCTGATATCAAGTGTTATCCCATATAGCACGTCAAGCATCTGGTGAAATTAGTGTAATCATAATGATTCAATAGCTGAGTCCATAGATGGCCAGAGTATGGCACATTCTTTCATCTACAGTGAATATAAAAAGTCTAGACTTCAACTGAAAAACAAATATTTTAGGGAAGAAAATAATAAAAAAACACACAATGACTTGCTTCCATAAGCATACACACACCCTCTTATAAGCAGGGATGTATCTGTGTTCAGAATTAACCAATCACATTCAAACTGATGGCAAATGGAAGTCAGTACATACAGTATGTTTAACTAATGTTCCATCAGTTCAAATGACTTGTCAAGTCCATATAAAGTCTAGCTGTTCCAGTAGGTTTTCCTGCTATTTATTCAGTTTCCTCTTAAAGCAAAAGGCCTGGTCTGCAAAGAGCTTATAATGCATCAAAGGGATCTCATTGTGGGAAGATACTAGTCAGGAGAAGAGTACAAAATGGATACAAAAAATTTCCAAGGCATTGGTGATATCATGGATCACAATGAAGACAGTCAACAACAAGTGGAGAAAATGTCAGGCAGTTCTTGACTTACAACAGTTTATTTAGTGACTGTTCAAAGTTACAATGGCATTGAAAAAAGTGACTTGCAACCATTTTTCATGCTTATCACATTTTTAGCATCCCCATGACCATGTGATCAAAATTTGGATGGTTGGCAAATAGTTCATACTTATGACGGTTGCTGTGTCCCAAGGTCATGTGATCACCTTTTGAGACCTGACAAGCAAAAGTCAATAGGGAAGACAGATTCACTTAACAACTGTGTCACTAATTTAACAACCACAGTCATTCACTTAACAACTGTGGCAAGAAAGGTCATAAAATGGGGCAAAATTCACTTAAATGTCTCAACCACAGAAATTCCAGGTTCAATTGTGGTCCTAAGTCCAGGACTACTTGTATGGCACAACAGTGACATTGCCAAGAACTGGATATTCCTTCAAAATTGATGAAAAAAACCAAGAAGAAAACTGGTCTGAGAGGCTACCAGGAGGCCTACAGCAACATTAAAGGAGCCCTAGAAATTTTTGGCAAATAGTGGTTGGGTATTACAGGTGACAATAATCTCCTGTACTCTTCACATGTCTGGGTTGTAGGGAAGGGTGGCAAGACTGGAGCCTTTCCTTACAAAGAAAAACATCCAAGCTTGACTATATTTTGCAAAAGACTGCATCAAGTCTGACAAAGGCATGTGGGAAAATGATGGGACCAAGGTTGAGCTTTCTGACCATAATTCCAAAGGGCTGTAAACAGGAGATATCTTTGCAATCTGACAGATTTGGAGGATTTTTGCAAGGAAGACTAGGCAAAGATTCTGAAGGCAGGATGTGCTGCTATCCTAAAAGACTGAAAGCTATTATAAAATCCAAAGGTGTTTTAACAAAGTACTAGTTTAGGGATGTGAACACTTATGTAACCATGTTATTGTAAGTTTTTTGTGCAAGTTTCCTCCTAAAAGATTTAAGCCTGTTTTTCAATTGAATTGTATAGCTTATATGTTGCATTAAAGGTGGAAATAATTCTGAAGTGATTTATCTGGGTCTGCTTTCTTTCATATCTCCAAAACCTGGCATTTTAACAGGGTATGTATCCTTCCACTCAGTTGTTATCCCAGCCCCTGATCATTACTTTTGCTAATGTCATCTGCATGTTGCTGCCATAATATATGCATAATATGTTTGTTTAGAGAAGGTCATAGAACTTGTACCTTGAAGACATAATTTTTCTTTAAAAAAAAAAGATGGCAATTAAAGAGCTTATCACAACTACTTCATAGAAAGAATACTGCCCTTAGAAGTATATTTGCCATTTCATTGGTTGATTGCAGTGCTAGGACTATAGATTGCTTTATATCGCTAGGGCAGAACAAAATACACATTTCATTCTCAGATTTGCCTTTCAAAATACTTTGCTCTTCACACTTTTGACAATCTCAAATCTGAAAAAAATGCATGCATCTCTTTTAACAGATGCTTATGGGTATGCTGATTACTGGTAATTGTGGTCCATCTCTGAATCGTAGACAATATTCAAGAAGGTTGGTATAAAAAAATTAACATGCCTGCAATCATTCCCAGACTATTAAGGGGGATAAGATGGATGATTTACCTGCTCTAGGAGCTCAAGTTGATAAATGCAGCTGTCCCTCCATTTTTTATGATAGAAGATAAAAACTCAGATACTCTTGTGATGCATACCTGAGGGACTGGCCAGGGTGAGGTTCTCAGATTCTTTGAGATATTTATATAAATGTTTCCTAGGTGACTCATAGCTTTTGCAAATTCGCCACACACTTCCATACATAAATGGTTCAGTAAATGTGTACCTGTGATTAAAATAATTCTGTCCTTGTTTTGCCTTAGGAAATGACAGCAAATAGCTATACATCAACTTTTATTTTAAAAATAGAGCTATCAAGTCCAACATTTTAAGGAGCCACACCTAAAACATAGAAGCATTGAACACTCAGATTTCAGTAAATAGAAAAAGTGAGGTTCATTATCCAGGATTACGATGTTTGTTCAGCTCAACTGTTGTTAACATATGCACACAAGCATCAGTACCAATATGAAAACTCAAAATATGATTGTCAGCATGGAAAAATCGCTCTTGAAAAGGACAGTAAGCTGCTGTGTCTAGAAACCATCCCGAGGGCTTCTAACCTACTCCCAACAGCTTTTAAATTAGGCAAGAAAGTCTGATTATCACTTAATGCTCACCTCTGCCAATAAACACCACACCCACAATATCTGCTTTCCCACACATGCACAATAACAGGATTGTTACACCAGGTCACACTGCCTTGTAAACTGTGTTTCCTTATATTTGCATATAACAGAGATTGCATAGATACTAAAGTATCATATACTATATGCCATTCTTTGCTTCTTAGGAAGTCAGCTTTAGCTTATGAAAACATACTCCTTTTAATGAAATGTATAAGTCAGACAAGGAGCTACTGACTCCTGATTTATAATAGTTACTAGTTAATTAAGCATTTCCCTTTGTTTTTGTAGGATCAGCAGAAATTTGAGAGTAGTACACATGCATTTGCTTCTTACCATAGTAAAGATTATGAAGCTCATTGGGTATCCAAAAACAGCCTTTTGTTGTTGCGGATGTTTTGCATTGCAACTCCTAGACTTACTGCAGTATATTAACTGGTTGTGATTACTTTTTTTTAACATTTGTTAAAGTCTCTAAAGAGGAATTACATGATTTGAACCATGGAAAAGATGTTTGCTAAATAAATTCTCATGATAATTTTTAAGGGATAAATTATTTAACTTATACAGTATATTAAAGGTGATTCTATTGGTCACATAAGAAAGCTCAATACTTATAAAATCTTGTTCCTTATATTTAACACCAGAATTTTTTTCTAAAAAAACCAAAAGTACATTGAACATGCACAAAATATGAAATATCATTCTTGGAATATGAAGAGTTTATACATGGGGAAATATTAAAATGACATAGTGATTTTGAATATGTAATTTAAATAATATATTACAATAACCTTGTTATTTTTATATTTACAAAGAGAGAAAAATCTTACATTAAATCTTTCATGTCCTCAGTTTCTACTTTCCTCGGTTTCTACTTGTCATGCCTTTAGTAAAGAACAGAATAGATTGTTTGTTAAGAAAGACAAATTAGACAATTTGTGTGATTCATATGTCTTTCCAAATCTCCAGTATAATTAAAACATTTCTCTTGCAAAGATAAATGCATGGGGTTAAATATGCACTTATTCTTTCTCTCCCATTAAATATGCAGGTATTCTTTCTCTCCCATTGTGAGGTCATTACTGCTGTTTCAAAACATTGTGTAGTTAAAATGAAAGAATACAGCAGCAGGATCTATCTCAGGGCTGTTAAACTCACAGCCCATGGGTCAGATGTCTCACATGCTGGCCATGGCCATGCCAAGTTTAATGAAGGGGGGAAAGTCCCAATATGTCACATGATACTGCTGTGACAATGCAAGTTTGACACTCCTGATCTATCTCTATATCAATTTGGAAACTGCATTGATAGGGAACTTTCAAAGCAGAAGAAAATCTGTACCTCATTAGAACATGTGTCTTTCAAAAGCAAACTTGGCTTCCTACATTTGAAAGTAAGAAAACAACAAACTCCTGACTGTACGAAAAATTCAGAAAATATTGGGATTTTTTGGTTATTCCCTTGTAGAGTAGTGTTTGAAAAATATGCTTTCTTCTCATAGCTTGTTCTGATTTGTATCTGAAAGTGCCATTGTATGAAATCATTATAGGAAGGACTCATTACAAACTAAAAAAAAAAAGAGAACTTTATTAAATTCAGTCATTCTTATCTACTTTCAGGAACATATGAATATATCTGTATAAAGAAAACATTTTGATGGTTATGGACATAGAAAGGAGTGGGGTGTGTTTTGGCAACAAGAGCACAAGGCTCCGAAGAGCTCAGTGCTAATCCTTTAGCAAGCAACGCCCTTTTATTCTATGTGTTAATATATTTAGAAGTACATTCTTTCTGTAAAATCATCAATGTGGTCTCACCACCACCTCACCTTTTAAAAACAATTAGCTAAAACTATATAGGACAACCCAACTTACATAGGTTGTCCTATTGTTTCTTTTATTTTTCTTATATGTATCCATTTCATATATTCATAATTATGTTTATTCTTATACCTATTATCTTGTAAGCGATCAAATTAAATAAAAAATAAAATTAAAATAATTCAACTGATTCTCTGTATCAGTTCTGCTTTTCTCTCTGTTTTATTTCCCAAGTAAGCATATTTTCTGGGCCAACAAATGGGTGCTGAAGATAGAAAGAACTGCTAAGAACCCAATGTTTACCCACTGTATTCATGGGTTCTTCCTATGTTTTATCTAAAAAGCTAGGCTACTATCTGCTTCATTCAGTTAGATGTGAGAAATTTGTCTCTGCTATATTTATTTCAGGGTTGTCTCTACTGTAGTTCTCAAAAGTTTGTGAACCCTTTGGGATTTTTAATATTTTTGACCACCTGAATCATAAAACTAGATAAGTAGAACCCAATTAAACACATCTTAAAAACTTTATATATTGATTTATTGAGGAAAACAATCCATCTTTAATGCAGACTCATATTGTTTCACACATTATGGTAGATATTAGCTGTTGATCTGATAAGTAGAGCTAGAGTTCATTTTTAAGAATCCTATTTTGTTTTTAAAATCTCCAGTCCCAAGAAAACTGACTAGTATTGAATATTATTCCTAGAAGAGAGAAAGGATTTGTAACCTTGTTAGCATATGTGACTGCTTGGCAAACAAAAGCATACTCCTATCTTTCATTTTAGGAATTAGGAAATCACTGAATATCTTTGATGGATTTTAATGCCATTGATACTGAATGCTTGGGCTTTTATTATTGCTTTTAAAAGTAGCTGGCTTGTAATTTAGGATGTTATGTATTTGCAGCCTTCTGGATAATTTCTAATGAAGAGCAGTATATCAATTAAATCAATCATAACCCTATAATTGTCATCATCATCTCCTGATTCAGGAAAAATCCTGTTTATATCAAGCCAGAAGGAATTAAGTTGTGATCCCCAGAGGCAAATGCATCCCATTAGCCATGTATGATAATCCACCATAATCTAATAAACTTTTTACTTGGCTGGGATTGGTGAATCATGCTTGTATCAAGACTGATGGGCCTTGGGTTGCCCAGATCTAGACTGAAATACTCAGTATCCTTTGATACAGTAAAGAAAGGCTGACAAACCCAGAGATAATCTTCATCAAAGGCAATAAAGATTGGAGCAACAAATTAAGGTGGCAATGACTTCTTCATCTTGTTGTTCTTCCAAGACACAAGCAATTAATGAAGTGAATTGGGATCTTGTTTCAATTCTGCTTTTTTCTGCTTCTTGGAGGACAAGAACTATATAAAAAAGGAAAGTACACATTTTGTTCCCTGAAAGGTTGCTGGTTTTTGCCTTAGGGCTTAATGATAAGCTAAAACTATAGACAATCTTTTTCAAATAAAAGATAACTGATCTAAGGAGACAGCCTAAATTATAAATTAGCTTTAGAAATGCATTCCTGAAGCTCATGTACCTTTGAAGGGAATAGCTGGTCAAGCACCACTTGGAAGGCACTCTTAAAACTCAAAAATGAACAAAATATTTGAGTTTGCCCATGAAAGGGCCGAAAATGCACTTTTCTCATGTGTACAGTTGGAAGTACACATTTTAATTATATATGTGCTACAATCTTATGTAGAACTTCATTTAATGCAGCGGAGTGATGTTTTCAGGGTATTGTCACCTTGTATTGCAATAATTTAAAGCAAATATAGGCTACATAGTAAAATTTATGGCTTTTTTTATCACTCTCAACTGTGCAAACAATGAAGCAATTTCAGAAGCTGAACTAGTTCATAATGTTTTATAGGGCAAGAAAAGTCCCTTTTTGCAGCTTGCACTTATTATTGTGTTACTTGTATTATTCATCTCTGAGTGAAAGGTTCTTTCACTGCACACTGTATGATGAAAAAAAATATATTCTTCTTTGTATCTTTGATCATTTTTTATTTGATCCCTATTTCATTATACTTAAATATATTGTGTATGTGAATATTATCAAAGTGCAATGCAATAGCAAGAAGCTCATTAGTGGAGCCCAATGAGTATCATACTTGCTATCCTACTGCTTAGGAGAAGTCCAATACTCTTGCCATTACGTATCCTTTAGCATACTTTTAATATAGAACACCTCTTTTAAAAACACCAGAATGAACACCAATGAACAATAGAAATAATACAATGAATCTTTGAAAATATGGATTAATTGTAAAAATGTAAGGTTCTTTCCCTTCTTCCCTGGCCCTACCTGTACCTGCCCAAGGAAGACATACCTAGCAGTTTGGGAAACTCTTTGGGAGTGGAAAGGAAGGGGAAACTCAAAAGACTGCAATGAATAATAGTTTCATTGGCTTGATGTGTGATGTCAAAAATGCCATTTAGAAAGAGGGAATGGAACTGAGCACTGCAGAATCTGGTAAGTAGTTTAATACTATATTTCGGAACAGGTTTCCTTCCAAAGTTTGGTACTTAATATTGAAATACACTGGGCCTCTGCAGATAATCCATTTCCCTGTTTTATAGAATGCCTTGCCTTGCCTCCCTGGTTTCAATAGGTCCTTCAAGAGAAAATATGTCTTGAAGGCTTTGCAGCTGCTGTTCCACTATATAGGAACTGCTTGATTTTTTTTGCATATACTCAGGTAAATATGCACAACATGAAGTATAGGATTGTGGATAGAGTGGGGGTTAATGGATGAGATCAAGTAATATATTTTACTTCTCTTTTTCATGGAATTGGAATGACGGAATTTGGCTTCCTCAGCATGGTGATTCTTTGTTCCTTGTTCTAGGAAAGGTTATTAGTAAACTACTTTTGATAGGTTGGGGAATGGAAACAGTGGAGGTATCTTTCATCTTCATTAAGCCTTGCCCAATCTGGTTTCTTCTGATATGCTGGAACTACAATCCTGACAATTTCTGGTTAACAGATCAGAATTTTTGGTACTTACGGTGCCAAAGATGTCAGGTTGAGATATGCTGGTTTACAAAGTTATACTGAATTGCCTGGTAGGACATTAACTCTCAGGGTAACCAGAACATATCCAATGTCACTTTCCTGTAATGCTTAGGCAGGGAATTGTAGGAGGAGACAGCAAGTTTTCAGGAAAATTTGTTCAGCTTAATTTTGCTTTGCTGAGTTATTGCTCAGCTCTCTGAAATACAGTTTCCTAAAAATATTTGGATTCCTATATTGCTGATTTTCAGTTGTTCTGGTCTTTTCCAGCCTGTTTCTCATTCTATAGCATATAGTTAGACTACATCTAACAGAAGACAGTATCTTGGGAATTGAGAAGATTGTTGATCTAAATGTCTGAAGACAAATGTTTGATTTAATCTCTTTGTTATTAGTAAAATAACTTGAAAGATGCAGCATAAATAATAGTTCGCATATATAAACAGTTGTAGCTATAATACTAAGGAACCTCTTTTCCATAATTGCTAAAATGTAATTTTTTCAGTGAAATGAATGCAGGCATTTAACCACTGCCAACTGTACTTTTACAATGATTGAGGAACAATTAAATCATAACTCTTGGTCTTTGATCAGTAAAATGTTTTATTGTATTCTGATTTTTTACTTTAATCTCATGCTGTGCCCTACCAGGAGTTGCAAATATAAGATTGATGACTATATAATTAGATGAAATACATATATAAATTATGTCAGGGCACTCTAGGTAATTTATTCAAAGTCGCTGTACTTAGAACTACATTTGAATTTGTAAGGATAATAATTTATAAAACAAGCTAGTGAGCATTCTACCACACTGTATTGGCATCTAAGTCTTGCTACAGAGTAAAATGAAAAATATATTAACCTCAATTCTTTATAAAATGTAAAGAGAATTATATTTGAAAACAACATCCCTTGGTTTTTATATTTGTACAGAGAAAAACTCATGTGATTTTTTTTTCCAGAGTTGGCCCCAATTTTCCTGCCTGCAGCCTAACACGAAGCCCTACCCAAGAAAGCAAGGCTCTGCTTGTTTTTGCATAGCAGATGGAAGCTGTCATGGTAGAAATTCCATTCTGAGAGAATATATTGAAAATGAAACACATAATAACCAGCTGCCATGCCAGCAAATAAATAAAATGACACACAGTATTAATATTTATCTTAATTTATAAATAAAGTGAAGAATGGCATTTTTAAAAGGCAAGAGCAAATGAGTTCACTCTCTTTGATCTTTAATGTATTTCTTGAATTGAATTAATTCCTATGGATGGAATTCTATTCAATTTAGCAACTTATTCCCTTATACACAAAATTTAGAATTCCCTAATTACCATTGGGTTGCGTCAACCTCCTGTTTCAATGAAAAAGGCATTGCGTCTCCAAATACTCATTGATTTTGAGTTTTCTTTCTTGTGGCAGGGATGTTTGCAATATTTGCATGTTTGCAATGTTTGCATTTCTTACTTTCACAAGCAAAGGAAAGTATCCTTAGTTTTTCTGCAGCAGTTTTCCAGGTTCTTCTGTTTGTTACTTCACCTGTTATGACTCTTGTTAAGAAAAGAAAAACCTTGTATACAAAACCAATCTTGTATAATTCAATAAACCCAGGTCAAAGAAAGCATACTGTAATTATTTATGTGGAGGGAAATAAAAAAGGTTCCCACAAATAGTCCATTGTTAATTCTTGGCTAATATTTTTTCATTGAAAGCTCAGGAATTCGAGTTCACTGAAACAGGAGACTTGTTTTGATTCAGGTATTATAATGTGTTGTAAAGTTGTGTTATTGCTCAGGTGCACGAAAGTGCATAGTACAATTCAATTGCTATTTTTGTAGAACAATTCCCTATTAATAAATCTGATAAATTGGAAAAATACAACCTAGAAGAAGACAGAAGATTTATTCTGCATGCCAAATGTCCCATGTTCAAGCTGGTATACGTAGCAGGTCTGGGACCTCCCTCCCATCTGAAACTGAAAGCTCTCTTACCAGTTAATGAAGTCAATTCTCATTAGAGGGTCTGTCATAAAATGAGTTTTCTGTGTACCCATTTCCAAAGGCTTTTTTTTGTAATCTTAGCATTGTTCAAAGGGGTGGTTCACTTTGCCACTCAACCTTACATAAGGTCAAAAATTCCACGCAGCTTAGGTAAGTGTATTTACAGATTGCTTCTTAAGAAGTTGAATAAAAACAGTTGAATGGTATTATACAGAATTATGGAAAGCGCTCAAGAGATGTCCAACATAGTTGGTTGTTACATTTATGAACTGAAATTATTATCTTGATTTTATGTACTTTCTTGACGATTGTCCTATTTAGTGCAAAAAGTGTGCAATAATAGTTAATAATGTTCTTGCTCATCTAGAGATTGCATTTCTAAATGATGAATTTGCTCATTCAGTTTGGTGCTGTCTCCATGTATTGGCCAAATGCATAAATAGAAAAGTTCATAGACAACTCAAAGATTCTACTGGGGACGTGAGTGGGATTTAATATTAAGTGCTGCTTAATTTTATCTTTCTCAAAATAGAAAATATATTTTAGTTATCATTTCATATCACTCAGTTACAGGTTCAAATATTAAATCAGCCTTTAAACCCTACTTGGTTTAACTGCTATCTTTTTAACATTTTCTTAATCTGACATCTTTTGAAGGCCCACAAAGAATTTGTACTAAATACTTAATTAATCTAAAGACCCATTTTAGGTAGTTCCTTGGGCTACTACAAAGTCTGCCTCTTTGGCTTATTCTTCTGTAAGAGATCCCCACTGATGTATTGTCAATGGTTTCTGATTTGAAACAACCTACTGTACCAAGGTCAATACCATGGGTCTGCAATCTTAAACACTCAAGGAGCCATTTGGACCCGTTTCTCACAGAAAACACCAGGAGCCACAAAACCTGGGTGGGCGTGACCAGTTCACCACTCATTCTCACCCAGTCACATGACTCCCCCAGCCACACTACCCAGGTTTTATGGCTCCAGGTATTTTCTTTTCTCTGGGAAACAGACATCTCTCTCTCTCTCTCTCCTTTTCTCTCTTTCTCTGTCACTCTCTCTCTCTTTCTCCGTCTTCCTTTCATTTCTTTCCCCCTCTCTCATTTCCGCCCTCCTCTCATTTGTGTGTGTGTTCCCTCTTAAACCATTTCCAAAAATGGACAAGGGTTGAGGGTTTTTTTGTTTTTTGCTGATGATGTGGTCTTTCTTCTTCTTTGGGTGCTTTTTACCACATGATTTAAATCAGGAGTCATTTCAGGTTCCCACATAAAGGAAGCTCTTTCATCCCCCTGCTGTGGGTCCCTGTCGACTGAACCCACCACTGGCTGGCCCTGCCCCTCACCCTCTCCTCCCACTCATTCCTCGCCTGCTCTGAGAAGGGGTGATTGTTATGTCTGGAGCATGGGCGAGAAAGAATGGAGACAAGACTCTGAACAGTGAACTTCAGCTCTTTATTTACATAGTGACTTCTAACATCTATAACAGTTTTAACCCGCCTTATATAAGCAAACCCCGTAACTATTAACCAATAACCAACAAGGAGCGCTAGCTCTCATAACCAATAGGAACTCTCTGTTTAAGGGCCAATCGGATTCCCCGGAGCGGGCCATTCCGATCCGGCCGTTTAACAGCCAATCAGAAGTGCAGGGCCAGAACCCTGCACTTTACTCCAAGCTCACGCTTTATTAAAACTTTATACATTCACAACACCCCTTCCCCCGGCTTCTGTTTGCAGGGCGCAGTTACATAGTCCTTTAGGTAGGACGGTTGTTTTATTAGTCTCTTTGATTTTCGCTGTGTCATTTGGCTGCAATCACGCTGAGGTAGATCGTTGTTTGGCAGTGGGGCTGTTTCTGGTTCAGAGTTCATTTCCCCGTCGTTGCCCATGTTCTCTGTAATTCCCTGAGGTGCAACTGTTTCCCTCTCTGGTTCTACTTCCTGAGTCTCTATTATACCGTCGTTCCCTTCGAACGGGTTTTCTTCTCCTTGGAATTCATCTTCTTCTGTATCTCCCCCCCCCTCAGTCTGGTCATAGGGTAGTTCAGGAATGCCCGACGGGAGCCGCGATCGTAATTGATCGATATGGTGTTTCCATAGTCTATCGTCAAGGCATTGTACAAGGTAGGATCTTGGGTCGGTTACACGACTACTGTCGCCTCCACCCACAATGGGTCACCCGATAGGTTTTTAGCGTATACCAAATCTCCTACCTGGAAGGCACGACAGCGGCCGCTGGATCCTAGTGGTTTTTCCGGTTCGTAAGCTGGATGTAACCGGTCGAGGTGGGAGCAGAGTTTTTGTCCCATTAGCAGTTTGGCGGGAGTTTTGTTGGTGACGCTATGCGGTGTGATGTGTTGTAAAAAAAGGATTCGATTGATCTTGTCGTCAATGTTGTCATAGTCTACCTTCTGTAAGGTTTTCTTCACAAATTGTACCATGCGTTCTGCTTTGCCATTGGTCGCAGGGTGCACAGGCGAGGTGAGTGCATGTCGAATGCCGCGGTCAGCGAGGTACTGCTTGAATGACAGTGCTGTAAATTGGGGCCCGTTATCGGATACCAGGACATCTGGTAATCCGTGGGTTGCAAATAGTCTTTCCAAGGTTTTGATAACTGCCTCGGAGGTTGTAGTCATCATGCGATGAATCTCGAGCCAATTTGAATAGGCGTCGACGGTTAGTAAAAAGGTGTGGCCTTTGGTCGGCCCTGCGAAATCCAAGTGAATTTGGGACCAGGGTCCGCGTGGTGTCTCCCATTCAGTAGGAATGGCTTTAGGTGGGGCGTTGCTCACTTCCTGGCATTTTGGACAAGCTTTAACCCAATGTTCGATTTGCTTGTCAATGCCCGGCCACCATGCGTAGCTTCGCGCAAGGGCTTTCATTCGTACGATGCCGGGGTGGCCATTGTGCAAGGTTCTCAGAAGCGCTTTCTGGAGTCGTTCTGGGATAACGACTCTATCACCCCAGATGACACAGCCTTTTTGGGAGAACAACTTGGTTTGTTGAGTCTTGAATGGTGTGAAGTCATCTGATAATTGGTCCAATGGCCATCCGCGTTCTACCCAGCTTAGGACTCGCGCTAAGGTGGGGTCACATTTGGTTTCTCTCGCGATATCTCAGGCAGTTAATGGCGGCGAGTTGAGTGCCTCAATTTGCAACGTGGTTACCGTTGGTGCAGGATCGTCGAGAGTCTCTGGAAGCGGTGCTCGGCTCAATGCGTCGGCATGGGGAATGGCTTTCCCCGGGCGGTATTGCAGCCGATAGTTATAAGCAGCTAAGAATTCTGACCATCGAGTCATCCTAGGGGATAATATAAAGGGAGTCAGCTTATCTCCGGCTATTATCCCCAATAATGGTTTGTGGTCAGTCACGATAGTAAAAGCCCGGCCATACACGTACTCGTGGAATCTTTTAACGGCTGATACAATTGCGAGGGCTTCTTTATCGATTTGTCCATAATTTTGCTCAGTTTTTGAAAGTGTCTTTGAAAAATATGCAACAGGGGCTTCGTTCCCATTAGGCAGTACATGGCTCAAAATGGCGCCCACTCCGAAAGGCGAAGCATCACATGTTATATTTAACGGCAAAGTCTCGTTATACTGCATGAGTACAGAGTCAGAAGTCAGCAGTTTTTTCACGTTGCGGAACGCCTGTTCTTCTCGGTGACCCCATAACCAATTTGCTTTCTTATCTAACAACCGGTGTAACGGTTCAGCGACCGTTGCTTTATGCGGTAAAAATACATTATAAAAGTTGATGAGGCCTAGGAACGCCTGGAGATCGGCCTTGTTTCATGGCCTGGGAGTGTTTTTTATCGCCCTTAGTTTACTTTCAGTAGGGTGAATACCCTGGCTATCAATTTGGTACCCTAAAAACTCAACACTGTCAGTACACAATTTACATTTGGTTTTTTTTTACTTTAAGACCAGCCTCTTGGAATTTTTTTAGGACTAATTTTAACCGGTCCTGTAAGATTTTTTTTGTAGGGGCTGCAATTAATACATCATCAAAATAGAGGACCACGCCCTTAATCCCTTGTAATAACCTTTCCATAAGGCTCTGAAAAATCCCCGGGGCTACACTAACTCCGAATTGAAGCTGGGTACATTTAAAGGCACCTCGGTGCGTCACAATCGTTTGTGCCAGTGCCGTCTTTTCATCAACAGGTAGTTGCTGATATGCCTGAGCTAAGTCTAATTTAGCGAAGACTTTCCCGCCCCCCAGGGAGTGGAGGAGATGCTGCACCACCGGCACTGGATATGCATTCTGCTGTAGAGCGTGGTTCAAAGTGGTCCGGTAGTCCCCACAAATTCGGATCGACCCGTCTGGCTTAATGGGTGTTACGATTGGGGTTTCCCAGGGAGAGTGATCGATGGGCTCTAACACCCCCTGAGCTATCAGCTTGTCGAGTTGTTCGTCGATTTTCGACTTTAAGGCAAATGGAACTCGACGGGGCTTAAGTCGGATGGGAGCTATCTTTGGGTCTAGACTGAACGAAATCGGGGTCCCCTTGTACTTGCCTAAGCTGTCCGTGAAGACGTCCCTGAACTCATGGATGAGGTCTCCCTCCCAGTCACTTCCGCTGACTCGGTTTATGCCGGCCACTTCAATGCCGAGTGGTGCGAACCATTGGAGGCCTAGTAGGCTAAGCCTGTCTCTATCGATGACAGTGAGTGGTAAGTACGCTGTGTGCTTCTTGAAGGAGACTCGGACTCGGCAGGAACCAACGACGGGGATTTGATTCCCTTGGTAGTCCTTGAGGATGAGTCTTTGGGAGCGGAGATCTTGGTGTTGAATCGTGGGGATGAGTTGCTTAAGGGTCTTCCAGGACACCATCGAGAGGGACGATCCCAAGTCGACTTCCATGTGGCAAGGCTGATTCTCGATGGCTACTGTGACTCATATTTTCTTGGTGTCTAAAGCTGAGGCGTGACCGATAGTAATAGTATGGTGAGCCTCTTCCCTCTGCAAAGCTCGATTTCTGTAGGAGTGGTTTACTGGCTCTCGCCGTACAGGACGATTTCCTGTCGATTGGTGATAGTTAGTTCCTTTTGAGGCCTGGCCGGGTCCTGGTAAGCTTCGGCAGACCCGTCCGATGTGGCCTCGCTTCCCGCACTCATGGCAGAGCGCGTCAAGGAATTTGCATTCGGACCTGGCATGGTTGGCCCCACAGCCGACGCAAGGGCGTAAAGGCTTCGGGTGGTGGTCCTGGTCGGACCGCAGTCGATGGACCCCTTCTTCGTCGCTGTCTGACGACGAAGAGAGATCCTCGTGGTGCGTCGTTGCAAGCTGCCCTTCTGACCTGGGTAAGATGTCGCTTGTCGGTGGTGGTACCGGAGCGCGGTTTTGGCGTAGTTGTGCAGCCGACTTCCTGGTTGCTTCTGCTGCAGTGGCATCGGCGATGGCATCGGCAAGGCTGATGTCGCCTTTCGCCATCAGCTTGCTTTGAACGCCTGGTGCATCTAGTCCCAGAACTATGCGATCTCTTAGTGCTTCTTCTAAATCGGCGAATCCGCAGAGACCTCCCAAATTTTGGAGGTCTGCTATGAAGTCGGCCACGCTTTCTCCCTTTTGCTGGCTCCTCTGATAAAACTCGTGCCGTCTCACGAGCGTAGGCACGGTCGGTGCGTAGTGATCTCATAGGAGAGGTTCGAGGTCGTCCCAATCCATCGCCTTCACTTCTCGGGATTTTGCTAGTGCTTTAGCCATCTTAAATACGGTTGGACCGCAATGCATTAAGAACACCGCCCGTTTCTTTCCTGGTGTGGCGTCCTTTAAGTTGTTGGTTTCTAAGAACATTTGGAAGCGATCCATGTAGGACTCCCAGTCCTCCTGTACTGGATCGAACGGAGCGGGTGGTACGACGACGACGGACATGGTTCCATTGTGTAGCGTCGTCTGTCACGTGTTTGGTGTTCTTCGAAGTTTCATTGGTTCAGATGTCTCCACATCCCATCCTCGTCGCCAGTGTTATGTTCGGAACATGGGCGAGAAAGAATGGAGACAAGCCTCTGAACGGTGAACTTCAGCTCTTTATTTACATAGTGACTTTTAACATCTATAACAGTTTTAACCCGCCTTATATAGGCAAACCCCGTAACTATTAACCAATAACCAACAAGGAGCGCTAGCTCTCATAACCAATAGGAACTCTCTGTTTAAGGGCCAATCGGATTCCCCGGACCGGGCCAATCTGATCTGGCCGTTTAACAGCCAATCAGAAGTGTAGGGCCAGAACCTTGCACTTTACTCCAAGCTCACGCTTTATTAAAACTTTATACATTCACAACAGTGATGGTGGCGGATGGAGACTCACTCCGTATTCCAGAGTGAGAGCGAAGCGCCCCTCTATTTGCCTCTTCTTCTGACCTTTCTTGGTTCTGTATGCACTGGGGAGATGCACGACTTTCTCTCTGCCTGAGATACTAACTGGCAGATTCTAATGAGGTCCAGGAGAAGGAAAGGATGCCAACTCCACTGTGAAGTGCACTAAATTTAAGTGTGCTGCATGAGGTGCTGCAAGAGCAGCGAGAAGGCCATGGAGGCTGCAAGAGGAATATGGGGAGATGTGCGCCTTTCTCTCTGCCCTGAGATATTGGCTGGGCCAGCTGCAGCTAACGCCGCTGCTCTCACTGCCTCCATGGCATGCTTACTGCTCTTGCTGCGCCTTGCACAGCACACTTACATTTAGCATGCTTCACAATGGAGTATATGGCATCCCCACCTCCTCCTGGAGCCCATTTTGATGCAGAGCATCAGCTGTAGCCAGCCCAGCCAGTGTCTCAGGGAAGAAAGTTGCATGTCTCCCCTAGCGGCCAAGGTGTACGCAGCACCAAGGTCCGAAAGAACAGGCAAGTAGAGGGGTGCTTTGCTCCTGCTCTGGAATATAGAATGAGTCTTCATTCACCACCATCACCCTTAGCTTCTCAGGTCAAGAGTGACTGCGAGGGGAGGGCAAGGGGGGGCAGCCAGCAGTGGGATCATCCAACAGGGAGCTGCAGGAATGGCCCAAAGAGCCACATGCGGCTCTGGAGCCACATGTTGACGACCCCCGGTCTATATTATAGGGACAGTACAGAGATGAGATTTTTCTGTCTCTAAAAAGTTATCAGGAATTTATGAACTAATATAATTGTTAAAATCTAGCCCAAAGTGATCTATACAGTACATACAAGGGATCATCTGGACTGGTTAACTTTACACAATACACTACTTGTTTTGCTCCTCATTCCTGTTTTCCTGCAAACATAATTTTAGCTTGTTTACATTGGAATGAAGTCAATAACTTGATCCTTTAAATATGCTGGAATGAGTATAACTTTATTCAGGCTCTAAGATATGATTTTTTGAGGACTCCCTAAAAAGTAGTCAGGACAGGATAAAAACTGAGTCCATATAGACTAAAATCTATGAAAATCTATTTTCATTAAAAGCAATATAATAATCCTTCATAATGGTCCACTAAATGCCAATAAAAGCAGAGTGCCCATTTACTTGTATTCATTTGATTTGTTATTTTATATTCTATCTCTTTGCTCACCATAAAAAGGCATGACATGACAGCCAAAACTTTTTTGCAGTGCCATCCTCTTGCAACAGGCAAATTACTAATCAAGGGAGTCCATGGAACGGTGACTTCATAAATTGCATAATTTATGTTGCAACACCATTACACACACGACATTCTCATGGCTTAGATCTCTAAGACTGCAACTCTGATCTGGAGCAAAAGCAGCTGGCAGCCATCATCCGGGAGGGCTATTTATCTTGAATCAGGGTGAATTAACAACAGCAGCAATAATATAAAAGAATTAAAGTTCCCCTGTGGGACCCATCAGCAGGCCTTCTCTGTCACATTACTGCCTTCTGGAATGATGCACCCCTAGAGATTCAAAGGGTCTCTACCTATTCACAACTTTTACCTATACACAAGCTCTTACAACTCTTGCTGCTCCATCAGATTTCAGGCTAGCAGGGGTGATACACTTCTGTGGGATCTTTGCTTTTATATTAGTATTATTTTCCCTGATGGTTGGTTCTATATTTAAATTTGTACAAATTGTATACCTGCAGCTTCATGATGCAGTCAGGCAGTCTATAAACACATAAAAATTGAAATACATTTTAGGTAATAATTCATGGTATTCTAATCAGCTAACTTTGTTAGCCACTCCCAGCTTTGCTAAATTAGAAAGGATTTGTGTGTGTGTGTTTATATACATAATACACATTTTATTTTTATTTGTAGCAAACTAAAAGAAAAAAGCAATACATAAAGATATGATATAAATCTGAAAAACAATCTAAAGTAAGGTGAAGACTTGCTAATCAAATTAATTGCCTTTGGACCAGTTTCTAAATTGTATCTGCCTGAAAGTTCGGTGTTTACTCTTAAACATCCTTTACATTTTTTCAATAACTTGAATATTTCCATTTTGATCTGGAACCAGTTAATCTGAATTCTCTGCTCTACGGCCCAGAAATTAGAGCTGCTTTGTTTACAGATTACTGATTATTCTTAGCTCAGTTGCCATGGAAGAAAGCCTGCACTGAATCAAATACAATCCGTCTTTTGAAATCCTTTTGCCTCTTTCATTGCAACTTCCAAGCCAGCATTTCAACACAAGGAATTGTCACATCACTGACACTGAGAAAAGACCTATGTGACACCTACATTATAAATCTGTACATCAACATTTTGAATAATATTCCCCTTCCAGTCCATTTTGCTACTATTTTTATTTATTTGTTTCATTGATTCGTTTCATTTTGTTTGTTTCTGGTTTATCCATCAAAATAAAGTTCCTGGGGTAATTCACTTTAAAACACACAAAAACCTAAAACTAAAAATATAGGGTGCATATGAACATGGACTTATTGCAAATAGGGTTCCTCCTGTTCATTGGAGGGATTCCACAGACAGAAGAAGGTCATTTTTGCCAATTTGTCATTCTTCTTGAAGCCCAAGGATGGGCTGTTGGGGGTTCACAGGGGTTCGGGAGATCCTCTAGCTGAGATTTTGCACAGTTCGAGATAAAAATATTTTAATGTAGATATATATTTTTATAACTACAAGCCGCCCAGAGTCTGATGGGTAGCCAATAAAAATTATAAATAAATAAATAAATATTGCAAAAAAAATAAAATTAAGGTGATGGAGGAAGAAGAGGAAACAATGTATTAAGACAACTAATCAGTAAATCACAAAAATGTCAGTCGTCATTTTTGTGTGTTGTCGGGATCTCCCCCCCAATTTTGCTGTCAAGGGATAAAATGTTAGAGGACAGTAATTCATTGATTCAACTTTATTACGTGGCCAAATTAACAAAAAAAAGACAACAACCACAAAAGATGGTCTTTCTCCACAGACCAAATAACAAAACAGCATCAAAGCCAAGCATTTTGATACAACATGCTATAAGATTAAATAGAAAGAATACAGAGAAGAAGAAAAAGGAAAAAACAAATTAACCATGGAACATCATTTTAAGTACTGAAAAAAATAATTCAGCAAAAATACGGGAGATGCTGCTCCTGACATCCATCCAACAGGAAAGTTAGATTCCAGTAATTGATTCAGAATGGAAATCACATTGTAAATATCTTGCATGCTACAAGCTGCAAAACATTTAGTTATTCTACAGCTATTTCAGAGGAAACTATTAATATGCTATTACCAAGAAAAGACCAGAAAGTAAACCAGAGGAAAAAAAATGTAATATTATTTCATTATGTGACATCAACTCAGTGTGGACTCTTATCAACTACATGGATGGATCCTAAGGCAAAGGTTTTGATAAGATATTGGGCTGTACCTAAGTGGGGAGAACTTATGTGACAGGAACAATGCTCTTTACACTAAGGAGCTATGGTAGTGCAATGATTAGAATGCGGTATTGCAGGCTGATTCAGCTCAGTGCCAGGAGTTCGATCCTGACTGGCTCAAGGTTGACTCAGCCTCCCATTCTTCCGAGGTTGGTAAAATGAGGACAGAGATTGTTGGAGGCAATACGCTGACTGTGTAAACCACTTAGAGAGGGTTGCAAAGCTCTATGAAGTGGTATCGGGGTGGGCTTCAAAAAGTTTAGCAAAAGGTTCTCTGCCTGGTTGTGGCCATGGTGGGCATGGTCTTGTCGGCCTCCTGCACCATGGTGGTGGTGGGTGTTCTTGCCCTCCCCAGGCTCCAGAGGCTTTCCTTGAGCCTCTGGGAGGGCAAAAATGGCCTCCTGGGCTCCAGAGGCTCTCTGGAAGCTGGAAACGGGCCCATTTCCAGCCTTCCCAAATTTCTGGGAGGCCCATTTTTCACCCTCCCTGAGCCTCCGTGCGCACCCTGCACTTACCTGCATCCAAAACAGGCTGCGTGGGGACTCCAGGGAGGGGCAGGGTGGGCGGGGCCAGCCAGGATTGGGATTTAGGGGTTCTCCAAACTGCACAGAATCTTAGCTAGGGGCTCTCCCGAACCCCTGCGAACCCCCAGCAGCCCATCCCTAAATGGTATATAAGTCTAGGTGCTATTGTTTTTTTTTTTTTAATTGAAATAATAAAAAATAACAGCTACAATAAGCTATAAACTAGCCAGAAAGCATAGTATAATTATAGCTGTATTATGGTCTTCATAAGTTGCTACCAGTCCTTTAGGTACGATTCTCTCATAGGGCATGCTTTTAAACACTTTTTTTACACTAGGTGCAAATGAAACTGTGGAATAATGTTTTGTGATAATGCAAGAAGAAAGGGACTCTATCTTTGTAAAAGCAGTCTGAGAATTCAAGTGAGAAGGTAGAAAGAATTTCAGTAAAATTTTTGAGGTAAATTTTTTGGGATAAATTAGTAAAAAAGTATCTGGGCATGGAATGAAATATCTTTTTAATTTGCCCTGGTTTCCTTAAACTGATTAATCCCAGTTCCTACGTAGGGAGCCAGATATTGTTAAATGTCTACAAGTTTTCCATGATATACACACTTATGGCATAAGAATATGCCATAATATATACATGCTTATGGAAAGAAAGAAATTTATAGCAGAGGGGAATCATCTTTTTCTTCCAGTGATGCAGTTCTATGAAAGAAAGGTATTACAATTTGTAGACACATATCTGAAACAGGTTCATTTGCAGAATGAACTACTATATGATCTACTAGTCTTGAAAAAAATTGCCTTATGTCCTACCGTCAAGAGCAAGAGATATGACCTTTTCTTTGTTGATCCCAGTAATATGAAAATCTGTTAGAAATACACCTACGTCTATGATTGTTCTAAATTAGATTCTTAAAATTGGTTGCTTAGAATAGCTTTTAATTTAATTGAGATTGGCTGTGGCTATTAAAAGATTACAATCTTCTTGCCAATTTTCAGCAAGTGTTGATGTTTTTACTATGAACTTGTATCTTTTTATTTTAAATGTTTAGATTTTAATATGTGAGCAGGCTTAAAATAATTCTACAGCTATGAAAGAACTAAAACAATCTTTTATATATGGTTATCAATATACCTTCTGAGGTACATTACAGGTAGTTCTTGATTAGAGCCATTCATTTAATGCCCATTCAATGTTACCACAGCATTTGCTTGGCATCCAGCACAGGGGTGGTATGCTACTGGTTCTGCCTGGTTCTATAGAACCGGTAACTCTGAAGAACAGCTGACACCAAACCAGTTCTGTGTCTGCTGCTGTTTGGCCCACCCACCCGCCTGGGCTCTTACCTGTCCTTTTCCTGCTTTTCCAACCTCAGCTGCTTTGTGCGGCCCATGTGAGGTTGAAAAAGCAAGGAAACAGAGGCTTTTCAAATGCCAATTCAAGCGCTTTTCAGCTGTCCAGGCGGCACAGTCTATGGTGGTTTTACACACGCATGCAAAATATAGTCACCGAACCGGTAGTAACACCGGTTGAATCCCACCCGATCCAGCATGTATTTACAATGGTTGTTGTCTCCCGGGTATGCAGCCATTAACAACCTTTGCAGTCAGCTCCTGGCAAAGTTAATGGTGAAGGTGGGATTTGTTTAGACCGCAGGATGCACTTAACAACTGCAGTGATTCACTTAACAACCATGGCAAAAAAGCCACAAAATTGGGTGCAACTCACTGATCAACCATCTTGCTTAACAAAAGATATTCTGGTCTCACCTGTGATCGTAAGTCGAGAACTACCTGTAGTGGACAGAGAATTTTTATTGTATAGCTATCAGAAATGTAGCAGACTTTTTCATTAAAAAAAAGTCAGCACAGGTGCCAATTGGTGCTTTGGAGTAATTTGGGATCAAGAAACATTTTGCTTTCCCCACAATGTCCTGAAAGCCAGGTTTTATCTACCAATAAAAATAGGAGATATACAAGAGACTAAGGCCATCCACTCCTGTTTGGCAACTCAGGTAACTCCAATCTTTTCCTAAAGCCACATCTTTATACTCATAGTAAAAAATGAGTAGTGGTGTTATATACAGGCAGTCATAGGTAGAAACAATATTACATCTGAATTATTAATGCTTCATTGCAAACAACATATGGGATGAAAGTAAAGTTACATAGCTTGCTCACTAGCTAAATATTAAAACATTCCATTTATATTCATGTTTAAAGGCACTTACTGTTCCATAAAATTGAAGCCAATCTTGTTTAGAATAAAGGATCGCTGAGTGCTTAGAGAATACTTCTACAAACAGAAGTGGCCACTGGTGAACATTCTTCAGTGTTCTGGCATTGCCTGCCTACACATTCCTTTGTAACAAAATTTGACCTTCTTTTAAGTCTTTTGGATTGTTCACAGATAAAACTATTTAAATGCCAAATAAGAGAATTGTACCACTAAAAATCTTATTTGTTCAACCAAGGTAATTTTATAGCAGTATATTAGATGCCAAAGACTTCTGTTAAGGTTTTGTAGATTCCAGCAGTTTCCAGTATAAAAAACATATATGCTTGCTGCCTATGCACCGTGTATATAAATATAAAAAATTCTAATTGTTTAGATTTTCTAAAATAATTGGTAATACATTTTAAACTACTGTAGCGTATATAAAGCCTATTAACTGATGACTGAAAATATTCATGGGCTGATGGAGAATAAATGTGAAAATAAATATAGCTTCACAGTTGGTATATTTTTTCAGTCTTACGTAAATTGAATTTAGATATTTAGACAAACTAACAAGCTATTGAGTTTTTATGAAATGGCTAGGCCCTTTTTGAACTGAGAAAATAATTGCTGTAGTTTTCTGGAGATTTGGAACTTTGAAATCCTGATAAGAGTTTCAGTTGGAGTTTTTGAGAAATTAAAGTTCTGAAGTTTGAGATTTTTCTGATAAGAAACTGACTCTCATTTAAAATGGAGGGCAAGAAGGCATTTAAAAAAAAAAATCTGGATTGAAATAATTTTACCTGAATAGATCAGCTTACTTTAAACCATATTTTAAAGACTTTTGAAAAGTTTCAAAAAGAATATGTTTAAAGTTATAGAATGGCAATACATTCAACATATTTGTTAATTTCCCACAACTTATGTTCTGTTGGTGGTCACAGAAATTCCTGATTGTTAAATGTTTTTAGAAGCTAAATTAACAATTTAACAAATGAAGGCTCTTATGTTAATAACGTACATGAAATTTGGAATACGTAGGATATCGGATTCCCCTAAGTCAATGGCCTCAGACTTTTAAAAATGTTCTTTTATTATCTTAAGATGGAATTAATTTGGGATGACATTGGACTCCTCAGCAAATATTTAAAAAAGGATTGGTCTTGTATGTTGAAAAAAGATACTTGGTCATGCTCTCTGGTTGAATATTCTTAATATTTTAAATAAGTTTTTAGCATGCGTGTTAAGATTCAAATATCTGAATGTCTCACTGTATTCCTAAATTGTTACTACAGAATTACTACAACAGCAGCAAACATTACAGGGAAAACCTTTTGTTCTTGAGAAAATAATCAAATAACCACAGTGCTGCCATTGTTTTGTATAGCTGCCTTGTTCTATTTTCTGGTAGTTGTATTTCACTCATTGCAATAAGTCACGATTAATTGGTTTTATTGGTAATAAGCCATAGCATAGTTAGTTTGGGCTTGTTTATTATATTAACCCAGCTATAGTGATCTGTACACTATTTATATAAAATAGTACACTGTGGATCCAGCCAACTGTTATATACAAAACAGAAATGATAACTGTTATTGGAAGAGTCGAAGCATATCAGTTCCATACAACTGCTAATATACTGCGTATGGTTTACAAATTGCAGGGGTAAAGTTCACAATGCACTAAATCAAAACCAAACAAATCACTTTAGTCAATGTGTCATCTAGGTATTTTTAAATATTTTAAAATTTAGGTATTTTAAGTATTTCTATTTTGTACTAATTAGCTGTGTGATGCAAGCCAGAAACTATATAACATGGATATCTAGCAGAATAAATTAAAGATATTTGTAGCATTACAAGTAAATTATCACTTTTTATCTCATATTTGTAATTTATTAATTTTTTATGCTGTCCATTCTAACTGATATAGTGGTTCTTGGCAGGGTGAAATATCTAAAAGCCAAACTCCTTCAGAAATTTTTTTAAAAGCCAATCAATATAGCTTTTTAAAAAGCCATGTTACATTGAGAATTGGTACATATTTATTCTCATTATGTATATCCTAAGTCCAATTTTTCATATCTTAATTCAGTGAGACATGACACAGATTTCTGAAATGATTTTTAACTTTAAAATATTCATAAGTTCTAGGCAAAAAGCATGGGAACAAATATGGTAATGCTATGAAAGCTAAGATTACTTCTGCATTATTTTTTAAAAATCCAATTATTGCTCAAAGCCTAGTAATGCTGTTACCTAAGTATCTCTAGGTACAAGTACAGCTCTAATGTCTTTAGGCTTTAACCTTCTAGCTGTATACTTTGATTGAGTCAACATATAAAGAATGTCATTATCTTTCTATAAAAAAAAAAATCATGGATTTGAAGTGACAAATACTCTCTCTAATGAATAAAAGGCTGCTCACTAGCACAATTTTGCAAATTCTTATGAGTTTATCTTATGCCATAATGAACTTCCATACATTTGCACTAGCACAGTATCTTTGGTTTTATTTTTTGTCTATAAAGTTGTAATGTAAAAATTAATTATGACTGCCTCTATTAGTAAAAAGGTGTTTGGATTTATGTTTGGATTTAACTCAATGTATCCAAGAGCAGTACATCAGCCCAGAAACTCCAAATCCCGCTCCTCCAAACATATTGAAGCCAGCAGCTCTGTACAAAACATATAGGACAATATATACAGTACTTGAATTGTATCTTGCTGCTACATCTGACACCATTTACTGTACATTAAAATTGTATACTTATTTAGAAAATTGAGATCATCTGTAATATAACTGGGTGTGGTATAGAATCTGAATTTGAATCAAGCCCTTACTGTAATCAATGCTGGAAATATGTTGATGGAACATAAGCTACACATACAACCGAATAATTCCAAATACACAAAATTATTTTTATTAACAGGAAACATTCCTTAAAATCAAGACAATACATGTTCCAATATATGACAGTACTGTAGTTATTTCACACATATTGTGTTTCAAATACAGTGAGAATTTTTTTAATTATTTCAATAACCAAAGCAAGCAATTCACTCAAATGGGAACTCAAGTACATATTAAAAATCATAACATACAAATGCAGGCAAACAAGATTACTTCATGCAAGGTTTAATGTGACCTCATTTGGTGCTGCTCCTATTGTTTCAGGCTTTTCAAAATACAAAATTAGATTTGGTTGAATAAATTGCTAGAATTTCACTTTTCCAGCTGTATATTTTTCATTTTTATTCCTTTCTGTTTTAAAGGTGACATTCTGTGCAACCCAGAACAAGCTTATTAATTTGGCAGTAGTGCTGCTATTTTGGTAAAGTAATTATAAATGTTACATTGCAACACAGTTAAGCAAACACAAAACTGTTTAATTAATTAGTGGCTTAAATGCATTTAATGATGCATCAATTGTTGCCATCAAGTTTACTGTATACTGACATAGTTTTATACACAAACAACAGTGTCTACATTGCCAATCCAATGTATTTAGAGATTTCTGAATTTTCAAAACCAATTTTATTCAGTTTGCAGTTCATTAAGGAAAGAACCATCTTTTGATGGTTCAGCATTCTCCTCTGGCCCCTTACCAGCTTCCTCACTCTGCCGGCTCTGATTAGGTGGCTCAGAAGCAATATCAAACTGTTTTTTATTGACTTCTTCACTATGGCGGCTTTGGCAATGGGTTAGATGTTTCTTAAACCCTCTAGGAAAATTTGACTCAAAATTGCAACGTGGACATTTAAGCAAACTCTGACTATGAGCAGCAACATGATTCTTAAGGTGAGATTCCAAAAGAAATGCCTTTCCACACACATCACATTTGTATGGGCTATGCACATTATGTTTATTAACCAAGTGGTGCAAAACCGCTCCCTTTTTCATAGCCCGGCAGCAACAGATTTTACAATAGTATTTCCCTTTGCCACGCTTCATATATTTTGCTATCTCTTCTTCTGAGATGAAAGCTTCCTTCTCTTCTGTAAACTGCAATACACACTGAGGCTGAGTAGGAGTAACATCAATTTTAGTTTCTTTATTTTGGTCAGGAGACTCTGTATCAAATTGTTCCTGATCACTGTTGGATTCCTGTTCCTTTATGTCTGATGTTTCCATCTCGGTATTTCCACTTTCACTACTATTTAACTCTGGATTAGAAATTTCCGGATTTTCTTTCTTGGCTTTCTTCTTTGGACAGGTATATATTTCTTTTGTAGGTTCCTTCGGTTGTGTGGGCTCTTCCTTTGGAATTAACAAACTACTGAATGGATTTTCTTCTTCTGGATGCTCAGTGAAGCCATCTTTATTACTGGATTCATTATCAGTCTGCAAATCTGAAAAAACAGGTACAGCAGGCTGACTGAAATCATTGATAGTTTTGTGAACTTCCATGCCTGCTGCTTCAACTGGTTTGTGGGTATCTGTATTCTGTACTGGCTTCTGATCTGAAGAAATCGATTTCTGGAACTCAGGTGAAAGTGAAAGTTTTGGGGGTTCTGCAAAGAAACTTTGTTTCTCGAAGGAGTCGGGAGATGGTTTCTGCAGTTCAGCAAAGGTACTATGTTTCTGGATTTCAGGAGAAACCGCAGGAGACTTCAGCAATTCATGTGAGAGACTAGGTGACTTCTGAGAGTCTGAGAAAGGAGTATGCTCCTGGATTTCAAAAAGAACAGCATGTTTCTGAGAATCTGGGAAGAAGGAATGCTTTGGGGCATCTGGGGAGACAGGAGTTGGTCTATGAGATTCTGAAAATACAACCTGCTTTGGGGTTTCAGGAAAAGGTACGTGAGCTTCATGAAAGAACGAACGCTTCTGTGTGTCTGTGGAAACAGGAGGTACAGATTTTTTGGATTCAGGAAATAGGGCCCTTTTTCGGGATTCAGAAAACAAAGCACGTTTCTGCAATTCAGAAGAAACAAAAGTGGTCGGCTTTTGAGTCTCTGGAAAGAAAGGAGATTTTCTGGACTCAGAAGAAAATTTCCAAGGATCAGGAGATACAGGAGGAGCAGGCTTACGTTGCTCAGAAAAGAAGGGCTGTTTCCAAATATCAGATGACATAGGGGGGGCAGGTTTCCTCAGCTCCGCAGGCATGGGAGGAGGAGCAGGTGGTGCTACAGATGGTGATGGCCTCCAAGTGTCAGGAGACAAAACAGGTTTCCAACCTTCAGGATAAACAGAAGAAATGGGTTTCCATGGTTCTGAGGAAGCAAGACTAGATTTTGGAGATTCAGGCATGGAGGTAGATTTCCAAGTATCCGGCATAAACTTCTGAGATTCTGAGGACATCATATTTCCAGGCCTTCGGGGTTCTGAAGGAGGTTTTCTGGGCTCAAGTGACATTGATGTAGGTGGTTTTGGGGACCAGGGTGAAATAGTGATAGATTTCTGCTGCTCATGTGAAATACTACCAGCAGATCGCCAGGTTTCTGGAACAGGCCTCCAGGGATCTGGAGACAGTGGAGGGTCAGGTTTACGTGGTTCAGGTGAAAGTGCTGAAGCAGGCCTTCTGATTTGAGAAATATGCCTACGAGATTCTGTGGATAGACCAACAATAGGTTTCTTAAGCTCTGGAGACACTGCAGGTGAGTGCCTGCGGGGTTCTGGTGATACAGCAGGTGAGTGCCTGCGAGGCTCTGGTGATACAGCAGGTGAGTGCCTGCGGGGCTCTGGAGACACAGTTGGAGAGTGCCTGCGGGGCTCTGGAGATACAGCTGGAGCAAATTTCTGTGTTTCAAACATGACCACAGGTGGAGATGAAGGCTGAGCAGACTTTTGGGCCTCTGGCGATACAGGTGGGATGGGTTTCTGTGGTTCAGAAGATATAAAGGAAGCGGGTTTTTCTGATTCTACAACAGGGAAGGATTTTTGTGTTTCACCGTATGTGGGTGTCACAGGTTTCTGTTGCTCTAATAACAAAGCAGGGAGTGATTTTGGTATCTCTGCAGTCTCTACTGAAGCAGGCTTCAGTGGTTCTGGAGTGACAGAAAGAGGGGGTTTCAGTGTTTCTGAGGACACAAGTGGAACTGGATTTGAAAGTTCTGGTACAACAGGAGCAGGTTTTTGTGCCTCCAAACATGCAACTGAAACAAACTTCTGATGTTCTATGGTTGTTGCTGAAGTAGGCTTCTGTATCTTGGAATGTAGCCCCACATCAGACTTTAGCAGTTCAGGGGGAGCAGGCTTTTGAGAATTGGGAGACACAGTACATTTTTGTGTTTCAGGAGACAGAGAAGGCTTTTGAGGTTCCACAAAGACAGGCTTTTTGAGGGATTCAGTTTCCAACACCCCTTTCTGGTTTTCCTTCTGTTTGTCTGACAATGAATGTTGTGCCGTGATATGATAATAGACATTACAGTACATTTTGCTGGTAAAAAAGCATTTGTGGCAGTGAAATAACTTTGCACTTTTCTGGTAAAATATAAGTTTCCCCAATCCTGCAGTATCCATTTCATCACAGAACTCAGGGTGAATAGTACCCATATGAATTTGTATGTTTTCATAGTCAGAGCCTCTGAAATTACAGTGATCGCATTCTAAGCGTTCTGCTGTTTTATGCAAAATCTTCAACATGTCCATTTTTCTACTGTCAGCTTGCATAACACTACACATGTTCCAAACTGCAAACTGCACTATACCTGAAATAAAAGGTTTTTTGAAAAAATTAGTTCATAAATTGTTAAAATACAATTTGACTCTTAAATGTTTACTCAATTATTGTTAAAATATAATCGATTTTTGAACGCAGGTCACACAAAGAAAAAAATTAAATGTTATACTTCCACAACCCAACTAGAGAGGAACATGTTAATAATGTCAATCCTTCATTCTTTATTAAAAATTTTAATATAAATCTGTCTTACAGAAGCATCAACATACTCATGAATTTAAGCTATTTTTACCAGCTCCAAATGGCTCATTTTGTTGCAAGGCTAAAAAGCAAACATTGTATAAAAAACAACCAGCTAGTTCTAGTTTCTGAAAGAAAAAGAAGCTATTATTAATATATTGCTCTTTATTCATTTATTTAAATACATGGGTTGTGAATTAGACTTGGTTTATAGTTCTCAATTTGGCTGTTGATGCACTTGATACTATTTTTGGAGGGGGTCATATACGCAGCCTGATTGAATGTTCCATAAACAAATCCCATATGGAGGAACATATAACTATTCATTTTGTTTACGACTTGTGCTCAATATCAAATATATTTGAAAGTATTATATTCTATTTAAAATAGTGTTAACATATTTTGTTGACACTTTATTTCAAAATTGGCAATTATAGCTAAAAGATTATTTTAATGTGTATATTACTTCAAACTTATCCAACTCTATTAGAATGGATACTATAGTACTAATAACACAACACAGCAGATTCAGGAGGCATAATGGAGATGGAAGGGAAACACAGAGTGTTGCACAAATAGAAGTCTACTGATGCTATGTTAAAAAACAATCCAAAATACCTAAATTATACAATGTATAAAGAAAATATACAATAAAAATATACAATATTTTCTGCAATTATATACAATGCATTATTTTATTATACATTATACAATGTATACTTACCTTCTTCAGAAAATAAGTAATGTATACTTCACATTATTAATGTACACTTAAGTTAAGTGGAACTTGATACTTCATGAACACTATACACTATATAGACCAGACACTGTATCTGATCTGGACAATCATTGCTTAACTGATAAACTGTCTTATTTCAGCATTTAATAAACAATTCATGTTAACCAAATGATCTTTGCCTTGCTTCAGATTCAAAAGAAATAAAAAGTGGTCAAGAGCTTTTGAATTCTTTATGTTCTGCTTTACAAAAGAAATACTGTTTCTTTTACACAGTTCAACCATTTAGAGATTAAAGCATTTAACAGTTTGGTTTACAGAGAACTGTAATGACCACTTTCAGTGACTGCTTTTACAACAGTTTTGTGGAAAACTAGTGTTTACTTATACTTTCCAGCAAAAAATAGCCTACATAGTTTTGCTTAATGACTGCAACATTTGCTTAACCACCACCACCACAAAAAAGTCAAAAAGGTGGTTTGGAGTCATGTGATGACCCATTTTATGACCATGACTTAATACCATAATTGCCAAGTTCAACTATGGTCATAAATTGAGGACTATCTTAATTAAAAAACCTGCCTATCTAAACTTTTTAAAGTTTTTTTTTTAATCAGACTGTCTTTGGAAATTATCCTTTAGTTTACTTTTTTGTTATGACTTAAATTTTTAAAATGCTTAATTGTAGTATCTTGAATGTTATCATAAACAATAAAATAATGCAGCTATCTGGAGAAACAGCATATAAATTATCTGAGTATGTGAGGCTGAATTATGTGCAAAGGACAATTGGATAGGAATTGCTGGTAGTGGTATACAACTCAAATACCTGATATCTGAACATGTTTCCAATAAATCTATGCTATTTTGGTGCCATCAAATTAATTCTCACACATTGGCTCAACAGGTTTAGAAATGGCAAGGTTCAGTGCCTCAAACATTTCTCCTTCCTTGCAGATTGGTCAATTGATCTGCAGCTCCAATTTCAGAGTCCTCTGGAAAACCAGATAAACTGTCTCAGATTATGAGCTGTAAAGACAATATTTTAACCACTTATGGTTAGCTTTTAAAATATAATTAATTTTTTTTGAAACAGTGGGATAAATCTATTTTTCCTAAGGGGTTTTTGGGGAGAGGCAAAATGCTATGAATACGATAGTAGAAAGGTGTGCATTATTTTACTTTAAAATATTTTAAATATTTGCTGTATGATGCTAAACTGTATCATTTTTTGTCTGCTTAGATAGACATTTCAAAACAGAACACTGCATCTGAACAGCAACACTGCAGTAAATGAAAGCAAATTATACAGAGTAGAAACTTTTCACATAAGCTTTTCATAAAAGCTTTGAAATCTCCAAATGGTAATATCTAGACAACTTTGATCTAAAAAAAAAACCCTTAGGTACTGTACATCATACCTAGTTAGTGCTTCATTGGGAGACTGCCAGGAAATTTGCCTATAAACTAGACTAGGAAATCATGAAAACATCTTTAACAGATAGCAAAGGCAAACCTTGATACTATACAAAAGAAAAATAATCATATCCCTGTAGCCACTAAGAATAATTTAAGAAACCTTTTAATCAAGTTTTCAAAATTAAACTATAAAGAAATAAAGTTGTAATTTTTGTGCACATGCGTGCAGATCTTGGAATCAAGCTCATTTTTCATTTTTCTTTTTTTAGAAGTGGTTTGTCCATGCTTTCTTCTTAGGGCTAAGAGAAAAAAGTTACCCACTTGGCTTTGCACTTAAGACAGGATTAGAATGAGCGATTTCTGGTTTTTAGGGATGGTGCAAAATATTGTGTACAAATTGTTCCAAGGGCAGAACAATCAGTTTTGAATAGTCCAAGCCCTACATATTTGAGGCTGGATCCATGCAGCGAATAAAATGGGTTTATTTTAATTTGAACAGATGTAGAGATGGGAACAAGGATACCGGTGCCTAAAAGAGGGAGTAGAAAGTAAGTGCTTGGAAAGTCAGGGATTGGCAGCCTAGTGGGATATGCTGTGCTAGAACATGGGCAAAGCATGAGGGAAGGGAGGAAAGTCGTGGGAAGATCATGGAAAAGTCGTGGGAAGATCAGAGGTGGATATGCCATGCTGATGCTGATGGCAACCTGGGAGAGAAAGGGAAAATAAGTATTGGAATGATGGGGGCTAGGTGGGATATGGCAAATTGAAAACTGATGAGGTGGAAGAAGAATAGAAGTGACCTGGTCACTCGCCTGAAATTTCCTTCATCCAAATCCAAAATAAATAAAGCATTCCAGGTTCAGTTCTGCCAAAACAAAGCTGAAGTTCATCAAAAGTGCTATCGTTTGGATATATTTGACCTTAGATTTTGGCTTCTTTCATCATTTCTGCAAGTTACACTATGTTTAAAAGCAAAGTACTCATGTCAACGCAATTTAAATCTGTGTTTATATGCAATTCGGCAGAAAGTAACATTTCTTTTTAAACAATGGATAAGCCTGGTTAAAAATAGCTGATGGACACAGGTTTGAAGGCTTTTCCCTCCCATATGTAATGGCAACGAATCCTAAATGATTTGTTGTAACTTCGCATAAGAGTAATTTAACATATAATTATATATAACATATATACGCATGATAGTTTAAACCAGAGCCCCCCCAAACTTGGCCACTTTAAGACTTGTGGACTTCAAGTCCCAGAATTCTCCAGCCAGCATAATTGAAGTCCACAAGTTTTAAAGTGGCCAAGTTTGGAGACCTCTGGTTTAAACGCTGCCTGCATCCTTGACCCCTCCAGATACGCCAGACTAGAGGCTTCCACGTCGGTCTTGAACATGGCTCACTAAAAAGAACGAGGGGAGCTCTTGTCTGGCGCAGCTGGCGAGCCCCCAAACCCGGAAAACATCTCTCCTCGCTGGATGCAAGAAAACATGCTGTCATCTGACACCCCATTCTTTTCCCCCACCGCTTCAGCTCCACTGTCGGAAACCTATCAATCGCGCCGTCCGGTTAAATTTAAGCTCAGACTAAATTCTGGCAGGGATCCGATAAGACCCTGGGTTGTTGTGGGGGGGGGAGCGGGGGGGGGCGGGAGGGCGGGCAGGCAGGCAGCGCTCCTGCAATTCTCATAGAGAAAACGTGAGGAAAAAACCACGCCTGAACCTGGGCAGTTGCGACGGAAAAGCGAAAGGGACAAACTTGGCGTGGTGGGAACGCGAAAACCGGAGCAGGGCGGGACGGGGTGGAGGGAGGGAGACTCAGAGCCACCACCGAGCCTGAGCCTCCTTCCCGATTCCCTTTCCCTCAGAAGATTAACCGACCCTCCCTCCCGTTGCCAGGCAAGCGAAGGACAATATACCTACCAGGAGAAAACGACAGTTTGCGGAGGAGGGGAGAGAAAAAGAGGAAGACGCTCTGACCGAACAGCCCCTCGATAATGGCGACAGAAACTAGAGATGGGAGTTGGGGGCGGGGAACGGGGGGCGACCGCGGTGGATGGGACAAAGAAAAAGAGGGCTGACGCGACCGAAGAACCGCTTGTTGATTGGCTCACGGCGCCCACTTGATTTCCCCCCCCCCAAGGGCGGCTTGGAACTAGCCCCTCCTCCGCCGTCAAGCTTGGCGCAGGCGCCAGGCAAAAGAGGACAGCGCCCCCCTGAAGGCGACGCGGCTCGCGCAGTGTCGTTGTATCGAAGCGTGCCAGTTCAGCCGGTGGGTTATGCTCGCGGGTCAGTGTATTCTGGGTACCCTGAGTATTGGGTTCATGAGGTGTTTAGGAATCGTACTGAGCACCTCATGTGAATGCCGTCATAGTAATGGCCATCGGCTTAAAAGCTTTTAAAAAGCTTCAAGAAAATAAAGAAGCTTTTCTCGAGGATAATTATTGATGAGACTCCTCATGAGCTGGATACATTTGAATCCAAGTATTTTAAAAAAGGCTTGCCATGCACCAAGGCAAGACACTTAACATTTCATTGAACAGGTGAATTCATTGTTTAATTGGCTCTCTATTCTCAAATTGTATATGTATGAATGAGGTGCTAATTAATGCTTAAAAGCCCATTAAAGTGTATACCACAATAAATTTTAGTGTTTCAAATGTCTCTATGCTTTGGTAACTTCACACAAAACAATTTTATACAATAAAGATTTGACTTTGACTTACCACCAGAGTGCCTCTAGAACCTGCCATTAAAAAAAACTGACAAAAATGGAAAAAATATTGACTATTTAATTTCAAATATACAGTATTTTAAAATCAAAGCTAAGGATTTGTTCCATCTCTTAACCATTCAACTGCAATCTCATGCAGTTTCACAAGTGCAATCTATTCACAGTGCAAGTGTGGTTCATGCTCTAGAAAAATTTGTTCATATTTTGGTAAATGAATCCAAAATTGTGACTTCTAGCAAATGAATTAGCATATTGTGCAAATACAGGAAATTGTATACAGGTGGCCCCTGATTTACAATCACAATTGTCAAGTAGTTGGATGAATCAAGTGAGTCTTCAATGCCTGATTATATTAAAATTTTTGCTCTAGTTATTAAGTAAATCTGGCTTCTTCTATTGACTTTGCTTGTCAGAAACCTACTTTAAAAGTTGCAATTGGTAATCACATGACTGAAGGAGGCTGCAACCATTTAAATGTGCAGGTTGCCACGAACCCAAATTTTGATCATGTGATGGCATGGGTGCTGGGATGCTCATAATTATGAGGACTGGTCATAAGTCACTTTTAGCTCTGTCATAACTTTGAGTGATCACTCAATGAATGGTCATAAATTGAAGATTACCTGTATCAAGGCTTTTACCTTTCACGGTGTGAGCATCAATCCAATGGCAATGAGTTCCATGCCTAATTAGTCCAGAAGCTCATCACCTTTGAACAGCAAATTGAGGGGGGCGGTGGTTAAACCATAGTCAATGGATTGGCACAATGTATGAAGCCAATCTATGTAGGACTGAATTGTAAGGAAAAAATTCAGGGGAGAAATAAAATAAAACTCAAGAGAAATTAAAAGATAATCTCAGAATTCTGAATATGGACTAATTGTTACATAGAAACTCCATTTCAAATCTGGAATAAAGAAAAAGTTCATGTTCTGAAAATACATCTCGGTATGTTTTGAATGAAATTGTGCAATATTACCTAGTGGTTGAAAGAAACTTGAGGCCTCAAAATGTAAAGCCCCTTTGCAAGTTGTAAAAGTTCACTTAAAGTAAAAGCCTGCACATTAATTATTATTTTTTAAAACCAGTTGTATTTTCCAAGGCTTGTAAAACTGATATGGCCACAATTACTATGGTTCATTTGATTTTTACTTTTCCTTTAGGTAAAGAGGGTTATCCAGGTTTCTTTGAGGACTAAAGCATTGTCTGGTGACCTCTAGTGGTTGACAATTTTACAATCAATTGTAAACTATTACAACTGAAGTACTGTATAGATTGGTCTGAGAAATTAGATAAACCTACTGAGAGATTTTCTCTCTCTTTAACTTAGAGAAAGCATTAAAAGAAAAGTATGTCAGTATAAACAAAACAATATTCAAAATGTGTAAATCACATGTATGTCTGCACCTGAGAATTATCTAAGTTCCTTTTAAAAATATGCTATGATTTATTTATTTATTTATTTATATATCACCTTTATTATTTTTACAAAGCTGCAAACTTATCCAACACACTTTTCTCCTATTTTCCCAACAACAACTCTGAGGTGAGTTGGGCTGAGAGAGTGTGACTGGCCCAACGTCACCCAGATGCCTTTCATGGCCAAGGCAGGACTTGATCTTACGGACCTTTGCTTTCTAGCCTGGTACTTTAATCACTAGACTAGGCTCTCTAATTAAAACCTATAAGTGATTATGCCATATAAGAGAAAAAATTAGTGTAACTGGAAGACCATGAGTCCTAGTCCTGCCTGGAACATAAAACCAGTCAGATGACCTTATACTGGTCACTTTCTCTCCTCCCACTTCTGAAAAACTTTGCCAAAAGCCTTGTCTCAGCAGTTTCCAAAAATCAGACATGATTGAATGGAAGAAAAAAAAATTTTTTTCTATTGCCTTTCTTTCTGGAGTTCGAGATAATATTCAAAGGCTTTCCTTGACCATTTTTTTTTCTGAAACACCTCCCTGGGAGGATGGCTGGGTTGAGAGTGACTAGCCCACACACTCAGTGAGTTCCCATGGCTGGGGATGGAGCTGAAGGTGGATCTCCCTGATGCTTATCCAAAACCATTCTAGAAAATATTTCTAATCCTAACTACAGCAACATAGAAGACATTGAGCCAAGATTAAATATTTCAAACTTTCATTGATTTCAATAGCAGCCATCAACTACATCCATTTAACTATGCCACATGTTTAATTGGAAGAAAGAGCCCATGAACTCAATAGCAACTTCTCCAGGTAAGTTTGTTTAGCAAATGCTAATTTGGTCTGCAAAGTTGCCATTTCAACTTTAAATGGTTTGTCATTGCCTCCTTCTGAGACCTGATCTTAACTAATCATTTCATTTTCGGCATCTATGTAAGAACTGGCTGCTGTGATGAAAAAGTATGAATTCAGGTAGTCCTCAACATATGACTGGTTGCTTAAACTGAGTCCCCTCCCCAAAACTACCTACAACCCAGGTTTAAAGTTTTAACATCCAGACCCCACCTATGGTCCCATAATTGCATTTATAACTGTTTGCAGCAATTTGTGCTCACATTATCACAATTTATATTTTTGTTTCTGGTTTCTGGAAAATAACAATGTTTGCTTAATGAATGCAGTTTGCTTAACGACCACCACAAAAATCTCATAAAATTGGGTGCAGTCACATGGTGATCTACTTTATGACCATCATAACTCATGACCAGAATTGCAGGCTCAGTTGTGGTCATAAGTCAAAGACTACCTGTATATGATGTCTGGTGAGGAAAGAAGCATTATTGTTATTAGTAATTTTGTATTCAATCTTTCCTGCCAAAAAAGGTCCTTAAAATGGCTAATAATGGAAAATGAAATTAGAAAGCAAATAAATACAATTTTTAAAAGTGCCAAATTAAAACATGCTTCTTGACATTATTAATATGCACAGTAATTCCCTGGGCTTACTCTGATGCCATTTTGGAATGACAGTCAACAACAGCTTCTAGGAATAGCTACAGTTGCTCGTCTAAAGTGTTTTAATAGCTAGTGACTGTTATATCCACTAAAGCTACCCATTTTGTCATTGGAAGAGGCCAGTGAAGAGGAAAGTAGTTTTGGATAGGGGAAAGGGGATTGGTTTTAAACTTTCCCTGATTTCTTTCTGCTTGCTTGCTTTATCTGTGTTCAGCATACATTTGGTACATCTTTGTCCAATGAAATGGATCCTTAAAATTTTGAAGAACTGGCTATTGGGCTAAGATATGGTGGGGTTCAATTTATTTATTTATTTTTTGCTACAGTATTTGCTATCTTCTGTTTGGCCCTTTCCATTTTGATTGTCGTCTGGCTTATATTTTGAATTGGTACATACCCGGTCACTTTGAGTGATTGGCCTACAAATGTGATAAATACATACATTTTCCCTAGAATTGGCTAACTTGGAGCAAAACTGTTTTTCAGCCGAGAAAGCAGGCAATGGCAATTCGCATACCAAGAAAACTGACAAGTCCAAATCACCAGGAGTCAAGATTGACTGGAAGGCAGAAGAAAAAGAAAGAGAAAGGATTACTGTATTTTATAGTCTTATTTAAATCCCCCCCACACCTCCAAATTCAAATCAGATTCATAGCTTTTCTGTTTTGTTTTTACTATTGCTCAACTGGTGATTGAAGACATTATTTACTGGACCTTCCTTAGGTAAAGAAACTGGTCTCAGTAATGTAAACAGAAGCTAGCCATTTATTTCTTGAGCATATAAATAGGCTGAGTTCAAGCTCTGCAGAAGGTATAGAAGCAACTTTGGGACACAGAATGTCTTCACTACTGCAGGAGAAACTTTGTGAAATTCAGATTCAGGCTCCTGCTCCCCAGAAAGATTTTCATTACTTCACCATCACAAAAACTGAGGTAAAATGGCATAGATCTCATTATTCTGAAATAACCTTTATTGAAAAAAGTGCAGATATGAGAAAGCTGCACTTTTTGTTCTTCTGTATAGTCAAGCATTTGCTAAGTCAGTTAAGAGACCAAAATCTTAGATAAAACAGATAGCAGTTCCAAACAGCCGTTCTGACAGATATGCCCAGTTATGTCTATATATATAAATCTGGTGGTGCGGTTGTAGTCATGGAGTGAAAAACAAATGACAGCATTCGTGTGTGATACTACTCTTTTCTTACACAATGTACCATAATTCAAACACAAATGGTTGCAAATGATATTCTCAATTTCTTGCTTTATGTTTAGATTTTTGACAAAATGGGAAAGTGATAATACCTTACTGAACTCTTTTTAAAATTCTCAATGCTGTAGGTTATCTGGAGATCATGGCAAATTACTTACCGACCTAATCAAGAAAAGATTTTTCCAAAGGAATTGAAGAAGACGCACAGAGATTTTCTGTTGGATGAACAATTACATAGCAAGTATTAAGCGGGAAAATAATTGCGTACCTCTCCTTATTTCTCTACACACACGTGCACACACGGTCATACTGCATACACTCAAGGTTCCACTTTTAAAACTCAAAGCCAGCTCAGCAGAACTTCATTCCTAAAACTAAATTAGAACTACAGTTTCTTGGTTCTAGCCTGACACTCTAATGACCAGAGTGGGTCTTTCTTATTGTTTGTTAATGTAATTGTTTGCAGCACAGAGATTTGATCTTCCTTGCACTAGGATTGCTGAAAGGAGGCAAAGTTAAACTTCCCACATGTTCCGTATAAATCACTCAAAGAAATTTTACCTCTGAAAGTACACATAAATGTGAATGGCATTTACCAGCATAACTCATCTTTTCTATAAAGTATAGCATCTGAACTTATGAAGATCTATTTTATGCATACTATTTCTACTTATCTCTTATTCTTATCACTTCTTCTAACACCCTCATTTCTTTTGAAGCTGTTTTATGTAATTTGCAAATCTGGGCCTCATGTTTTTTAGTTTAGTAATGTAAGAAACAGCAATGGCCCAGCAACATTAAAGGAGCCACAAGTCTTCCAAATTTCATTACCTTAGGTGTCACAGATCCTGGATTTTGGAGACATTTTGTAAGTTAGCCTATTTGAGCTACCTACCTACAAAAATTGTTGCCCTACAATGCACTGTTTTGCCCAGTTAAAGGTGTTTTAGTTAAAGGTATATAGATGGGATGTTTTCACCTGTTTCTTCCAGAGAACTACTTGACATTAATGAAGTGCAATGCCAAGCAGTTAATAGATTCTATCCATGGAATTTGTTTAATTTTTTTTAATTTATTTGTTTCTGGGGAACTTATTCATTCCTTGTATAGAATCAGCTGTTTGTTCTGCTTATGTACTTAATGACTGGTGCCACTCCTGCATGGGGATGGTTACTATAGAGAAAACTGTTCATCATTTCAAATATCTTAAGTACATATATGGAAGCAAAGTCCTTAATCTTTCATGATAAATATTATAACTATACTTCAGGACAAATTCATTTATATTTGAAACTTTAAAAACTCTCAAGAGTGCAAAGTAGTCCTGTATGTATGTCTATATCACTTATGTACAAGAAATGCTTTAGTCATAATTATCCAAGGACAAGAAAAAAAAACTTTCATATGAAGTACCCAGGCAATCCAGAGTTAGCATGCTCTTTCATTAAGATCATGGCACTTTGATTTTTGTGTAGTGCTAATATGCTTTCTTTATGTATATGTTAATATATCTTGGGTGGTTTTGGTACTAAGATATCTGGATTTGGTATTTATATATCTAAATAATATTTGAATAAAAAATAGCTTTTGTTCTGACAGATTTACAGGAACATAATTTCCAACAACTTGTGTTCTGCAAGCAAATAATTGTATTAAACCATCTGATAGATAGCAAAACTGCCAAATGGGGTGAAGCAGTTACTTGTACACTGATGACCACTGATTATAAAACATAGAGAAATCATTGGGGGCACATGTCTTTTCCACAGTATGTTATTACATAACTTTATCCCATACTATTTCAGGAGATATACACTACTCAAAAAAATAAAGGGAACACAAAAATAAGACACCCTAGATCTGAATGAATGAAATATTCTTATTAAATACTTTGTTCATTACATAGTTGAATGTGCTGACAACAAAATCACACAAAAATTATCAATGGAAATCAATTTTAGTAACCCATGCAGGTCTGGATTTGGAGTTACACTCAAAATTAAAGTGGAAAAAAACACTACAGGCTGATCCAACTTTGATGTAATGTCCTTAAAATAAGTCAAAATGAGGCTCAATAGTGTGTGTAGCCTCCACGTGCCTGTATGACCTCCCTACAATGCCAGGGCATGCTCCTGATGAGGTGAAGGATGGTCTCCTGAGGGATTTCCTCCAACACCTGGACTAAAGCATCCCCCAACCCCTGGACAGTCTGTGGTGCAATGTGGCGTTAGTGGATGGAGCAAGATATGATGTCCCAGATGTGCTCAATTGGATTCAGGTCTGGGGATTTGGTGGGCCGTCCATAGCATCAATGCCTTCATCTTGCAGGAACTGCTGACACACTCCAGCCACATGAGGTCTAGCATTGTCGTGCATTTGGAGGAACCCAGGGCCAACCACACCAGCATATGGTCTCACAAGGGGTCTGAGGATCTCATCTCGGTACCTAATGGCAGTCAGGCTACCTCTGGCGAGCTCATGGAGGGCTGTGCAGCCCCCTAAAGAAATGCCACCCCACACCATTACTGACCCACTGCAAAACTGGTCACTCTGGAGGATGTTGCAGGCAGCAGAACGTTCTCCACGGCATCTCCAGACCCTGTCACGTCTGTCACATGTGCTCAGTGTGAACCTGCTTTCATCTGTGAGGAGCACAGGGCGCCAGTGGCGAATTTGGCAATCTTGGTGTTCTCTGGCAAATGCCAAACGTCCTGCACAGTGTTGGGCTGTAAACACAACCCCCACCTGTGGACGTTGGGCTCTCATACCACCCTCATGGAGTCTGTTTCTGACTGAGCAGCCACATGCACATTTGTGGCCCACTGCAGGTCATTTTGCAGGGCTCTGGCAGTGCTCCTCCTGTCCCTCCTTGCAAAAAGGCAGAGGTAGCGGTCCTGATGCTGGGTTGTTGCCCTCCTATGGCCTCCTCCGCGTTTCCTGAAGTATTGGCCTGTCTCCTGGTAGAGCCTCCATGCTCTGGACACTACGCTGACAGACACAGCAAACCTTCTTGCCACAGCTTGCATTGATGTGCCATCCTGGATGAGCTGCACTACCTGAGCCACTTATGTGGGTTGTAGACTCCGTCTCATGCTACCACTAGAGTGAAAGCACCGCCAGCATTCAAAAGTGACCAAACCATCAGCCAGAAAGCATAGGAACTGAGAAGTGGTCTGTGGCCACCACCTGGAGAACCACTCCTTTATTGGGGATGTGTTGCTAACTGCCTCTGCTTCCCACCTGTTGTCTATTCCATTTGCACAACAGCATGTGTAATTGATTGTCAATCAGTGTTGCTGCCTAAGTGGACAGTTTGATTTCACAGAAGTGTGATTGACTTGGAGTTACATTGTGTTGTTTAAGTGTTCCCTTTATTTTTTTGAGCAGTGTATATTATTTCAAAGGGATTCATACACATTCAAGTTTCCTCTGGACTTTAATGCAAGAGGTCATTAATTTGTGAGAGTCGATTTCCCAATACACCTAAGTATACATAAACTATGGCAACTTCTTTGGAAGCCTGGGAATGCTACTTAGTTAGTGTGACAAGAGGATGGAACATTTTAGAGCTCAATAAAATGTTCTATTCCTTAAAGGATATGTTTTGCACATCTGTACTATGAATATTCTCTCAATATACTAGGATACAAGTTATTCCAAAGAATAGAATAGCAGGAGATTCAAGACAAATAAGTTTTCTATATGGTGGCTAATGAACCTTTGGAAATTGCATCAGATTGACAAAAAGGCTGGACAGATATTTGTCCAGAATAGGATTTCTATATTGGGCAAGCCATTGGACTAGAAGTTTTCTTCTAATACAAGTAGTCCTCAACTTACAACAATTTATTTAGTCACTGTTCAATAGCAATAGCATTTAAGCTTATATACCACCCCATAGTGCTTTATAGCACTTTCTGGGTGTTTTACAATGTAAGCATTATTTACGTATTGTCCTCAACAATCTGGGTCCTCATTTTACTGACCTCAGAAGGATGGAAGGGTGAGTCAACCATGACCCCATCAAAATTGAACTGCAAGTTATAGTTTTGCTTGCAATACTGCACTTTTAACTGCTGCGCCACCAGCGCTCAATAAAGTTACAACAGCACTGAAAAAAGTGACTGATGGCCATTTTTCTCACTTAACGACTACTGCAGGCATCCCCATGGTCATATGATCAAAATTCAGAGGCTTGGCATCTGACTCATATTTCTGATGGTTGCAGTGTCCCAGGGTCATATGATAATCTTTTGTGAACTTCTTCAAAAGTGAAGCCAGATTCACTTAACAACTGTATTACTAATTTAACTGCAGTGATTCATTTCATAAGTGTGGCAAGAAAGGTCATAAATGGGGCAAAATTCATTTAGCAACTGTCTCATTTAGCAATCGAAATTTTGAGCTCAGTTGTGGTCATACGTCCAGGACTACCTCTACTATGATTTTTTTTTTAATTGTAGTAAAGGCTATCAATATGGGTGGCTTTAAAATGGGATTAGACAATTAATATAAAATAAGGCTTTCAGTAGCTGCTATCCACAGTATATACGTATTGTATCTCCAGTATTATGCCTTTCAATATAATAGTGCTTGGAGCACAGTAAAAGAGCTCTATTGCATTCATGTTATAGTCTCCCCAAAATTTGAATAGCCACTCTGGCAACAGAAAACTGCATGAGCCTGATCTAACAGTTCATCTTAAGGTGTTATTAATATAAGACCTTGACTACAAATGCTGTTGAAAAGCAAAGTTCACCCACCACTGCATATAAATGGCTTGAGTTTTGTAGTTTATAGGAGATACTTTTCTAGCTTATTAATGGCTTTTCTAGTGTTTGGAATCAAACTTTCCTATCAAAAGGTATGCTAAATATGCTTTAGATTTCTTTGCCATAAGTCATAAATTTATTAGAGTATTTATAGTAAAGGGTGAACCTAAGTGTCATCTTTCATACCACTTTTTACCAAGTATAGTAAAATACAGATAAGACATAGAAAAGGTAGACTCTATCTCATCTACTCAGAAGACCAATTGAATATAAACAATTAACACTTTATGTAACAATAAAATTCTTACAAACAATTGTAGTTGTAAATATCATATGCCAGGTCTTCAACTTTTTTCCTTCCATTTAAAATTATAATTCTATTTGATATTATGTAATTACAACATGATTTAAGTTGCTTTCTCTTTGAAGAGACACACCAAGATTTCTTCATGTTAATTGTAAAGGACACAACTGAGACATCAAATAAAACTGATAAAATTCAGCTCTACTATCTGACTCTCTAAAAGCAGTCTTAAATCAAGTATTATACCCTAGTCTCTTCAGAGTTTTTTTTCCTCTTCATTCTGGGTAGCTTCTTTTTCCAAATTATTTCTTCTCAGTTGTAGATATTTAATTAAGAAGGCTGACGTATGAAAGTTGAAACAAATAATGCAGTACAGTTGTAGTCTTATCTAGCAACCATTCCACAATTTATGAGGTGATCAGTTTTTGCAATGACCTTTATTATTGGAGTATGAATCTGCATTATATTGCTATAACCGTATACACAGCCTTAGTAGGGATTATTGTTGCAGCACATATGCTAAAAATCCCCCCCTCTATTTATTTCTTTCAGAGCAAGTTCAAAGCATTTTGGGGAAAAGCATGCTGAAGTACACTCTCAGCTTGTGCCAAGGACACTACGATTTCCTAGTTCGAATGCCTGAAAATTTGATTATTCATATCATGTCATTCCTTAATGTGGAGGATATTGAACATTTGTCAAAAACCTGCAGAAAGTTTCAGCAGGTAACAATTTTCATTGTTATTTTAAAACAGATTTACTGTTTTAAATAATTGTCATAATATAGTCTATAATTTATATGGTATGGTACAGAAGTTATAAGTCAACTAACATACTACCATGTAAAGAGAAAATACTTAGCTTTGAGATATATCAAAAAATTAAGAATTAATGCAGTGGAGGTGAGGTATAAACATCTATTTCAATTGAGATGGTAACTTGATTTACTCCTAAGTATATGTGTGAATATACTAATAATAAGCATTGTGGATATTTATTTTTCAGCTGTGTAACACCGATGAATTTTGGGAAAGAATAAAAAAATTGCAAAATAACTTTACTCTTGATCTACAGTCAACCAAAATTCTAGCTTATGAAAAGCAAAGGAACTTTCATCAAAGAAAAGGCTATCTGACACAGATGCAGAGAAGGCACACCACATTCTTCTAAAATGTTGCATTTATATCTTCTTCTTAATGAAGACTACTATTCAGACTGCATAACTTTCCTGGACCATAAATGTTTCATAGCATCTGTGGCTTCTGCCTCTTTCTTCTTCATTCTTCTATTCTGTACACTCCTCAAGATACATCAATTCCTTGGCTGTGTTGGCTTGGAATTCTGGGATATGCAGTTTCATGCTATCTAAAGGGTACCAGATTATGATAACCTATTGTATTTAGTTTCCAGTTAAATAAGAAATGATTTTCCCAGCTTTCTTCAAAAGCTTTCTTCAAAAGCTTATAATTATTTTTTTTTAAAGATCAATTCTTTAAACAGAAACATTATACACTAAAGGGCAACTCAACATAAATGGTTCACTTCCCCCAGTTAGAAGAGAGAACAGCTATTCAGAAAACAAGAAATTACATAAACATCCAATGGATATGTTCATCGATCCTATAAATTATTTTCCATACATATTTCTGCACCAGAAGTTAAGAAAACAAAACAAGCCAATATTTAGATGATTAGATTTCAGTTTAATCTTCCAATGACTGAAATTAACAAAAAAGTCTCTTATTTACATTAAGACAAATGCTGATAATACAGTAATTAAAAAAACCAAAACACAAGGTTTAAAAAATAGTTAACAAAAGGCCTGCATTTCTTATAAACAGAAAGCATATCAACATTATTGATTTTATGAGTTGCCCTTATGACATATTTTTTTTCACAAAAAATGAGAAGATATATCACAATGTATTCTAGTAGCATAATGAACAGAGGGAACCTTTAGCAGGTACGGTGCGTTCTGCTGAATAATCTGTTTATAACCCCAATAGTTCCATCAATGCCATGTAAAAATATATTTCATGAAATATTTACATACAAAAAACAACTAATAAACCCTCATATTGAAAAAGGTAAAAGGATTTTAAAATGTAATTTAATGAAAGGCCTATGTTGCATAAAATATTCAGACTTGAGTCAGCCTTTTTTCAGGTAATAGAATGAAAGGTAAATACTGTTTAAGAAAGTTAAAAATAGATTGACACTTACCCAGCATTTTATGAAACTGAAAAGAGACCAAGTATGATAGGGTAGGCCTATACGTCACAATTTTGTTTTGTCTGAAGTCCTATAAAGAATGGTCAGAAGCTAGTGCTTGTCCACATACTCCCCACGGAAAGTTATTTTGCTTAAGTTGTTGCTGTTCTTTTGGTGGATATATGAGTTTGGAGGGCAGGGATGAAAGTCCTGAAAGAAACAAGCCTTAAGCAGCCCTGAATGTTGTGTCACTAAGTCATTGCAACCTACCAGAAACCTCATCAATCTCTTTGTGTAAATGTATCTTTAACCATGTAGCAGATTAAGCACTGTCCTACAATAATAATGCAAACATTGCATTAATTATAACCTTATTGATGATTCATATTAAAATTGCAGTTGCTGTAATTATTACATATTGGGACAAAACTACTGACAGGACCAAATCTAAGGTACTGTAATTGTCTTTTTCTCACCCACAGATATATAGTTATATTTTGTACAACACTTTTTTTGTATGTACATACAAACCTGGGAGTGTGAAAATGTCTATGGAGACATTTGAAAAGCACCTTTGGGACTGCACATGTATAATTAATATTATTTGTAGAAGATAGTAAATATGCTTTAGTGAAAATGTCTGGAAATAAATATCTTAAATATTCCTTTTGTTTAGCAGATGTAGCAATTTCTAAAAAGTTTTGCACAAAACACAGCAAGTTAAAATATGTTTGGAATTAGTAGAACTTCCAAACTCTACATTCTAAAATCTAGCATAATTTTCAGCAATATTGTCTCAAAATTACTTCCCTACATCTCAAATCAAAATACCCTTTATGTATGTAGGAAAACAATTTCCATTATGCAAAGATGTGCACATTTGAATGTGTTAGAAGATAGAGATGTGTATGAAATTAATCCTAGCACAAATACATACAATAACTACATGTGTATCTATAGAAATTTTGAAAACATATTTTTCCTCGTATGCTGATAGTATACTGTCCTCATACAGGGAGAAAGAAGAGAACCAGCTTTAATTTGATTCCAAGGCTGACAAATCCTTTCCTTTTTTTGAAAAAATAAATAAATCATTCTTATTTACGCTATGTGATGTTTCATGAGGACCAGACTCATTACAGAAAACTTTAAAAAGGAATGAAATTGCCTACTAGAATTTTCTTGGCAATGCCGGCCAAGTTCCAAAAACATTCATTCTCTGTAGGGCAGTAAATCTTAAAGCTGAATGTCCATTTTATTCTACATCTTCACTCTTCTCAGAACCACCACCAGCTGAGTTGTCTGCCTCAAAACCTCTGTCATAAACTTCTTGAGAAGTTTTTTCAGCACAGTCATAGAACCTACTTGTAGGTCTCATATGTGTTCGAATGCGAATTCCTGGTTGATACAGCTGCATGGCTGGGCGATCCTGTACAGAAAAAAAAATAAAGAACATAAAAGCTCTGAGAAAACTATTTAATTGCACCAAGGATTTCAATGCAGCCTAAGTGAATGAATATATAAAGAACTTTTTCCGCTGTTACTTCATATTTAATAAGAACTCCCTCTCTCTGTGTGTCTTCTTCCTTTCACTGAGAGGCAAGTATTCAAGCAAACTAAAAAGATTCTGGAGAAAACAGAACCTGAGAAAAATGTGGTAGGACAAATAACACCAAACTATCCCATGGAAAATTTTAGAGTCCCCACTCATGCTGATTAGAACAATTGCTAGTTAAATTCATACAAATATGGATATAATAATATTCAAACAAAAAAGACTTAATAATTTCTGGCACATACAGTGTAATATTTTCAAGCTAATCTAACATTGGCCTACCAAGCTAATCAGCATGGAGATCGGGATATTAGAGTGCTACCAAAATGCATCATCTTGCAGCCTTTTGTTTAGTGCTGGAGAATCTTCATAATGGAATGGGGGAAAAAAAACCACAACTCCAATGTAATCCTATAACCAATGGTGTAAGATTAATCCACAATTTAAAAGACACTTACTTGTGTTGGGAATGTACTTCTCGGAATCAGTTAGATATGCTTCTCAAAAAGCATGTTTAAAGCAAAGCTTCACATTCCTGATAAATTAACTCATTATAATCAGGTTGCAACTGACAAAGGTTGCGTGATCCACAATGGATAGTACTGTCGTTGCTGCTACATCATCAGGACAAGGCATTTTTTGCTGCAGCTGCATACAGCCAAAGAATAAAGTGCCATATCAGAAAATACCAATCTTCTAAAAACAGAAGTATCAACAATAAGGCTCTTACGGAGTAAGTGTTCTTTTGGAACATTTCGGAAAAATAAATCTCTGCCTTTTTTTTAAAGGGATAACTTGCCTGGCACTCACATGAAATTGCTTTGTGCTCTTTGTTATTCATCAGCACCCGTATTATTAGACTACTAATGTGGCTAATAGGCTTTTTAGTAATAGCGGATGAGAATGTAAGGTCAGGAGTTTTTGGAGTGGATTAGGTCCTGATAAGTCTCATTAAGAAAGCAGGCACTCAGTTGTACAAAGCAGGCGAATATATATTTTTCTTTTAGGAAGAAAAAAATTCATAAGAAAAAGGCTTTGTAATAATTTTATTTTATATGGGACAAGGGTATCTTAACTGCTTTGGATTTTTTTTTTCCACATTATTTCAACATAGTTGTTAAAAGTTTCATGCTGTGATGTCAAAAGCAAATCCTCTGTGCCCCTGAGGTAATTTTACTAATGAAAGATTATCCTAAATGAATAAAAGAACCTTATTTCTTATGCGCTCCTTTTTGGATGCCATGTCATCACACTTGTCCTCTTTACCCAGTTTGTCTACTGTGTCCACAGTGAAGCTGTAGTTGTAGTTCACTTTCTTTCCTCGATCTTGGTTGTACCCTTTCTCCCACTTCGGTTCATCTTCATTCCGTCTCACATATTTGTCAAATTCATAGTGAGTTCTGTGCTTTCGGCCATCTTCCAACCGATACCTTTGTCTCTCAGGCTCTTTTTCACGAAATCTTCTCTCTGAATCTCTTTGTTCTTTATCACTGTCATTTTGTGATCTGTGTTTTAAAGGTGAGTAAACTTGAACAATTAATCAAGTGAATGTAAGTTTGGTTATATTATTATTAGTGATGCCACAAAAGGAGAAGCTGTTGGCTGGAGATGGCTGGTGCAATAACAGAGAAGGCATCATCATCACCTTTGGACAACAAACCTGTGTTTTTATCTTTGAGTTCTTTGTAATCTTTTGTCATTTTAAATTCTTTTTATATTTATAATTATTTTTATAGTCGTATGTTTTATTATGTGGCTGCTCAAAGCCCCCTTTGACCCCAAGATGAGCAGCATATGAATTTAATAAATAATAATAAAAAGGAGGCTCACCTACATTTAATTTTGTATTTTGCATTCAGTTGAAAAAAGGAAATGATAAAAAATAAAGGTGTATAATGTAAATGCTTCTTCCAGAATTTCAGCATTTGGTAATCTTTTTTTGTAATACTTTTTTATTTTTCTTTCTAATCCTCTGATATTAAAAGCTATAGATCTGTCAGAAAAATCAAAATAAATTGTGGTAGTCTAATGGGTAATACACCAAAATTCCCATGATCAAGCAATATTTTTGCTAGAGTCATCCAACATTTAGTAAATAGTCAGCATCTTTTTGAATCAATAAGCTGAATGATGATTCTGAAGAACCCAAAGTCTTACACTCTGATTTCATGTATACCTAATTACAATAATGTTCCACTATAAGTTATCAGAGAAAGGGACACTTTACTCAAATAGTAAGGAGATTAAGGAAAAATATATAAAGATAACTGGCAATTTAAAAAGGTAAATTATATATATATATTTTAAAAAGCAAATCAATAAATAAAATATACCTATATAGTGGTATCATATTCTTTTAATACAATGTGCAAATATATTTAAACTGGAGGAGCTAGTTAGTTTTGAGATAGAGATATGAAAGATAATAGATTGCTACATTTATTTCTTTTTCTTAAAGAGTGTTTTTGCTTGAAAGAGGTTAAGATTTGGCATTTTCATTATAGAATTCTAATAACCCCACATGCCTCAATAGCTGTAATTCTATATCAGTGAAAATGAGTTCTTTCAACACCAATTAAACTATGTACATAAAATGACATTCTTAATTATAGTATATAAAACTGGTCATTTCCTTCATGCTTTCTGTTAGCTTCTCGCAATGCCACGTTTTGTTACAAATAGGAGAAAATTTACATTCCAGATGCACAAGATGGCTGTAAAGGATTGGAAGGTTTTTCAAAGAAAGGAGCTAAGGACTGGTTTGCACAGACAGAACAGACATAAAAAGCGGCAGAAATAATGAACATGCAGCCCCTAAACTCTATACATCCATTTGCATTTCTATGTGTTAAAGAAGGAGGAAGTGAACTTTTTGCTACCAAGAGCTGCATACAACTATGGGTAACATACTGGAGCCATATTCTAACAAAAGATACAGCAAGAGTAAACAATAGGCAAGGCTTGGTTTCTCACAAATACAAAGAGCCTTCTCCACTGTTTATCATACATATATTTATTCTTCTGCCTTATCTGTACTTTTCATTTCCAGCAAAGATGCTAAAAAAAACCCAACACTTTGCTTTCTCACTTTCCCAAAATTGCCAAAATGGAAAGAATGCTATATTTCTGTACTTCAGTACAGTGGAGTACAACTTCTGTTTCATACCTATGCAAAAATTTGAAAAAGAGAAGAAATGTGCTAGAAAGAAAATTTCAAGAGACTAAATGCAGATTGTGAATTTTAATATCTACAAGTGTTACAGAAATAGGCCAAAGACTGTGAAGTCAGTTAACTAAGCTTATTTTAAAAAATTATACCCCATGCTTTAGCTGAAAAATTCCCACCACAGTTTACAGATCAATAAAAAATATTTCTGCTTTAAAGTCTAAAGTCTCTCTCTCTCTCTCAAGTCTCCCTCCCTCCCTCTTTCCCTCCCTCCCTCTTGCATGTCCATAATGTTTTTTCATTGTAACCAGTCTGCAAACTGACATATAAGTTATCAAATATTCTGCAATCATGAAATGAGAATTGTAGCTTTACATTTCTGTGATCTAGGCCAGGAAAATAAAAGTTAGCATATGACGGCTTCATCACTGCTACTCATCATACAAGAACTCCAGCAAAATGGACTTACATTAATGTATTGCTATACAGTTTTAAAAATTTAATTCCACAGGATTAAAAAAATTAACAAGACCTCAAAGCAGTGATCAAAAGTACCCAATAAAGAAATACTCACTTTTCCTTAAGTTCCTTTAGAGGAACTTCCAGTGGCTTAGATTTTAAACTCCCATGTCTTGGTGATTTCTCCCATTTGTTGTCTTCAATATCACCTTTTTCTTTTTCTCTGTGCTTTTCTGTAGTTTGTTCATCTCCCTTTTCAGGTTTCTTAAGAAGCTAAGGAATATTTTAATATACATGTAGTTATTATATTTATCAAGTAGGTACCAAGGCAGTGAACAATAACTGAGATGAGGGGTTGGGGACAGCATTGAGGGTACTTTCTTATACCATCTGGGTGTTTTTACTGATCTTTTTCATGTATATCTTATAAACACATAAAAAACTGAGTTTTATCCATTGCTTTTAGTGAAATTAATTCTTCGTTATGTTGTCACTATTTAGTATTATTTGCCAAATAGTCTCCTGTACCCCATGCTTATAAGGAAAACAGCTCTACTGTAAGCCAGATGTAAGTAACTATTAATTCGATTGTTCCTCATTTTTCCCCCTGACAGTCAATTCCATGGATTTCTGGAAACAATAGTTTTAAATTGATAAAATTAAGATTCATCTGTATCTCACTGCTAAGCTCATCTCATATATACTCTACAGTTTGTTCTCTAGTATCCATTTTATTTGTGTTAACAATACCTTGAATGCTAGGGTAAATGACTTTTTAAAAGTCAATGAAATGTTTCAGTTGCTACTTTTCCACCACTGTCACCTGAAATGCCTCTAATGAAGCATTTGAGATGAAGGAAAAGCGAAGTTGGAAACTTTCTCCATGACCTCTCTTAAATTAATTTATCTTAGAATGAAGCTCTGCCTTGAGTAATCAGACTCTTCTCCTATAAAACTCCAATGTCTCATCCTCATCCTCATGCAGGAGAAGTAGACAGGAGGAAGGATGAGAGGTTGTAAGAATACACTGAAATAAACTCATCTTACAAGCTAAAACCAACGCTGTGATACTTGCTATTCAGATCCTATTGAATTCTCAACACACCATTAGGATTTGTAGAAAGTTAACAATATATTAATGACATAGATAATAACAAATAACATAAATCAAGTATGCTCTACAGGACCTTCAAATGAATCAGAGGCGCTGAGTTTCCTATGAGTAATTTTTACGTCTGGCAGTGCAGTGAAGGAAATGGTTTACCTTCACAATTATCTTGCATATGGAAGAAATAACTTTGGTTTTAAAGATAAATGTTATTTCTGGCTTCCCCAACAAACTTACAAATCAAATTTTTCTTTGTGATGGAAATATTGTATAAATTTATCATTTTAAAAAATGTTTCACACAAACATGAATTAATAAATATACTGAAAGCTTAGTAACAATAAAGCATTGAAAACATACTGAAAAATATATTTTCATTTTCTGCATTACCTTAATCCTTATTTCTTTTTCAGCAATTTTCTTTTGCTTCTCAACTTCTTTTCTTTTGCGTCTTTCTTCCTCTCGGCGTTTCCGTTTCTCATCTTCTCTTAGCCGTTTTTTTTCTGATTCTCTTCTCCTCCTTTCTTCCCTCTTCTCTTCTCGAATTCTCTGAAATATTGGGAAAGGTTAGCATTGATTTATATTACTATTACAAAAATCTGAAGTCAATATTTAAAATGTAGTTCAAAATGCTACCATACCTGTTTTTCTAATTTTCTATTTTTAATATATTCCAAAAGTGGGGTGGTTCTTCTAGCTAAAACACAAAAAATGTGATGTAGTGTTCCATTCCTAAAATAAGCATGTTTTATATGTTAACATTTAAACTTTAACAAGATAATTAATAAGATATAATTAGTAATATTTCATTTGGTCCATTGACTATTAAAGAAACATTTGTCTATATTCCCATTTATCATATTGCTAAGGAGTCTAAAAAGCAATAAATTAAGCCTCACAGTTGCAATACCAACATAGAATCTTAATAACAAGTTTTATTTTTTTTTACAACAAATACTTTTCCTTGTTATTTTCAATAGAGTACAAAAAACATTTATTTCACCTTTGATCTGATGGATGAGATTTTTATATCATATACCTTTTATTTATTTTTAAATTATTGAAGGGCACATTTGTGCAAAATTATGCTTCAAATTTCTGTTACAGTATGCCATAGCTACTGATAGCTTTTATTAACATTAATAACAATTAACTGCTGAGTGCAATATAGAAACAATTCACTTGTATGCTACTATTTTTTACTTCAGTGGGAAAAAAAAGGAAGAACTCTTTGGTAGATTTATAATAACGATCAAATGTAGCCATGGAGAAAATTATTTCTATATCAGTTCATTATAATCTCATATAAGTGAGGACAAAGTTCCATTTCAAAGATAAGAGATCACAAAGATAAGTGCTATTAATACTACCAACGTTCATGTCTAAATGACTGCTTTTTAGAGACTTCAGGTTAAAACAATAGTCTATTATTTTATAACTCTTTCCTAAAAACTCAAAGCCTCAACATAAAAAAACCTTCAAACCTTAACATAAAAAATATTAATAATCAAATAATGTTTTTTTTATTATAACCCAAGTGGATTGGGGTCACAAGCAGATTTGACAGTGGTTGCAAATGGTATGGAGGGTTGGACTGCCCATGCAAAAATAATCAATGCACAACCTGCTTTTGCCTTGTTTGGGCAGGCACTTATTTAAAACACTGGGGGCTCTAATTTGCTTCCTGCCTCCACCCTGCCACCAACAGGTAATGTTTGCTCATCTCCACATCCTATTCACCATCTTTCCCTTCAGTGAGTATTAAGTTAGAGCGACACATGGCACTGAATTTTCATATTTTAGTTCACTAATAAATAGTGATAGACAAAACTCTCAACAGGACTTAGCTCAAGGCCAATGTCTCCACAGTGAGTGCTCGTTAAAGCAATGTGGAGAGAAAAAAGCAAAGTATAATCTTACTTGCTTCCAGCTTTAGGTGCAAAAGTTGCATAGCATGTGCGACCAAAGCTGGATCCCCATTCTGTCCAGACAAGTTGACAAAATAATCAGATTATTCTATAGCAAATGCTATAAAGAGATCTAATCACAATAAAAAATAACTACCACAAAAATAAAAGTGGTATAAGAAGTGAGGCTGGTTATAAATATATATATATATATATATATATGGATCTTTGGTTATTCGGGTTTTCTCCCGCGTAAGATTGGAAGTATCTAGGCAACGTTTCGATGAAGTCTCATTCATCATCTTCAGGCTTGGTCTTCAGCTCTGTGCTTCTCAGAGTGATGTGAGCTTGCAGCTGCTTCTTCCTTTTAACTGCTCCTGGGGGTGTGACTTGATTGGCTGGGGGCTTGGCTGTGTTCTGATTGGATGGGGGGGTGTTCTCATTGGTTGGGGGGTTGGCTGTGTTCTGATTGGTTGGGGGGTTGGCTGTGTTCTGATTGGTTGGGGGGTTGGCTGTGTTCTGATTGGCTGGAGGCGTGTTCTGTTCAGGTGGGGGCTTGATTGTGCTCAGGTTAGTCTTAGTTGCTGGAGGGTTTGAGCTGGTGAGCTGTGATCTTGCTGTTTGGCTTCGAGTTCGTGGTCGTGCTGCATCTTCATGGTGGGGGTCAGTTCGCTTCATATATGGCTCAGAGGGGTTTGAGGTGGGTAGTGATGTAGCTGCAGTGCGGCTTCTGGTCCGTGGTCGTGTTTCATCTTCTGTGTGGGTGTGAGTCTGCTTTCTACGTGGAAGTGTGGTGGTGGCATCTTGTGTGGCTCTCAGGGGTGTGGGTCTGGTGTCATTCTTCATGTTAGGTATGCGTCTGTTCATGAGGGCGGGTTTCCAAATGGCTGGTAGACGGGAGGTGTCATCTCATTTATTCATGCTGTGTGGGCGTTTTTCTATCTCTATGGCTTCTCTGATGATTCTGCTGCTGAAGTGTTCGGTTTTGGCGATAGTTCTGGTATTTCTGGTAAAGAGGACAATTTCGCCAAAACCGAACACTTCAGCAGCAGAATCATCAGAGAAGCCATAGAGATAGAAAAACGCCCACACAGCATGAATAAACGAGATGATGCCTCCCGCCTACCAGCCATTTGGAAACCCGCCCTCATGAACAGACGCATACCTAACATGAAGAATGACACCAGACCCACACCCCTGAGAGCCACACAAGATGCCACCACCACACTTCCACGTAGAAAGCAGACTCACACCCACACAGAAGATGAAACACGACCACGGACCAGAAGCCGCACTGCAGCTACATCACTACCCACCTCAAACCCCTCTGAGCCATATATGAAGCGAACTGACCCCCACCATGAAGATGCAGCACGACCACGAACTCGAAGCCAAACAGCAAGATCACAGCTCACCAGCTCAAACCCTCCAGCAACTAAGACTAACCTGAGCACAATCAAGCCCCCACCTGAACAGAACACGCCTCCAGCCAATCAGAACACAGCCAACCCCCCAACCAATCAGAACACAGCCAACCCCCCAACCAATGAGAACACCCCCCCATCCAATCAGAACACAGCCAAGCCCCCAGCCAATCAAGTCACACCCCCAGGAGCAGTTAAAAGGAAGAAGCAGCTGCAAGCTCACATCACTCTGAGAAGCACAGAGCTGAAGACCAAGCCTGAAGATGATGAATGAGACTTCATCGAAACATTGCCTAGATACTTCCAATCTTACGCGGGAGAAAACCCGAATAACCAAAGATCCACATACAAATACCCGCGAGAACCTCAAAAAACATATATATATATATATATATATATATATATATATATATATATATATATATATATATATATATATATATATATATATATATATAAAACTCAGATTGGAGAAATTATGCAAATTAAAGTAAGCTCATCCTTTTCATTTAAATATATGTTAATGCTTTGTTGTATAGCAGCAATGAAAAGTATTATTTTATAAGGTTGACAAGTTTTTATTTGATATATATAGATTATAATTTAATTGTTAAAAGTGGTATATTTATTTCTTGTCCACTCCTAGGCAAAATGAAATCATTCATTTTGTAAGAATGGGGGAAGGATATCAGATTAACTAAATTATCATTTTAAGGGGTAATGGTAAGTAATGTTTGGGAACCTTCATATAATCTAGCTAGCTTTTCCTACAAATATGAAAAGTCATAAAATGCTAACATTAGTGGCCTTAGCAAGATATTAATATATAAATAAATCACTATCTAACGAATTGTCAAATTTCATGTTGGAGTCATTTTTCTTTCTTTATCTATCCTTTTAGATATATTACTAAGTGTTATGTGGACATTATTGTCCAAAGGGTATTCTTACTTTTTTGTGTGTGTCTTGCTATTAGATTCATTTAGGATTTAAATACTATTTTATGTATTTCCTAGACTAGCCATAAAATATTTCTATGCATAATTCCCCCAAATCATCAATATGTTGTCTGAACTGAGTGCAATGTCCTTTAGAAAGCATGTGCAAGTTTTTTAATTCAAAAGAAAACAAATACAAACTGCCATAATCATAATTTTTCATATGACTTAAGAGGTTCAATAAGCAAGGTAAAACATGAGCACCTAATTAGAAAAACTTTTAATAATGGAATGGAAAAAATTAGCTTAACAAACCAATGAGTTCTCTTGTTTTTGCTTCAATTTCTCCCAAAAGTGTTTCAGGGTTGGCACATATTTTTTCTTCTTCAGCGCAATAACTTTCTAAAAATTTTCTATATTCTGGATCTGCGAAAGAAAAATATAGAAAGCAAAGTCTTGCAAAAAAAGCTCATCTTAAATTACAATAAGCAAGTTGGGAAACTGTTTCTACGAAGAACAAAAAAGTATACCATCTTCTATGCTTCCAGATTTTGCATCTTTCTTCTTTATTTTCTTTTTAGAAATCTTTTGGAATGGTGCAAATTCAACAACAGCAGGATATTCCAAACCTTTAAAGAATCACAAAGGAACAGAATTATAAAGGACAATTAATTTTAAAACTGAAGTTCTTTTGAGAATCAAAATTATTCATCCTAGTTTATCTGACCCAAGCTTATTACATATAGCATCAAACCAGAAAAGGAAATCAGTACACAAGAGCAAATTTCCATGAATCCAACAGATCTACAGTAACTGATCAAATCAGGATCTCCTTCATATTGCTCTGAAGAAGTTTCTTTCAAGTTAAGCTTTACTCAAATGACACATCAGGAAGATCCTTTTTTTTTTTTAGCAACCATATGGGAATGGTTTGTCGTTACCCTTTTCTGAAGTGATTTTTCTATTGTTGAATTTAGATTACACTTCTGATAGTCCAAGTAGTCTCCCCTCTAAGTACAGTACAAAGCAATTGATGCCAATGAATATCTTTGTAGCAGTCTACCACAAGGGCACTAACTTTTATTATATATATAATAAAATGTGTGTGTGTGTGTGTGTGCGCGCGCGTATGTTCTATTAGCTTGAGCTCACTTTCAGTCATACAGCCAAAGCTTTAAGTGTTGGAAAATAATGTAACAAAAAAACAAACACATTTAAATAGAATTTTGCTTTCGAGAATTCAGAGAATGGTCATCAGTGAAATGCACTGTGGATCCAGGTAGTCTTCGACTTTCGACAATTAATTTAGTAAACATTTGAGGTTACAACAGCACTGAAAAAAGTGCTGTTATGACTATTTTTCACACTTATGACCATTACAATATCCCCATCTTCATTCAAATTTACATTCAGATGCTTGACAACTGGTTCATATTTATAACAGTTGCAGTATCTTAGGGTCATGTGATCCCTTTTTACAACCTTTTGATAAAAAAGGTCAATGGGGAAGCCAGATTCACTTGACAACCATGTTACTAATTTAACAATTGCACATAACAAATGTGGCAAGAAAAGTCATAAAATGGGGCAAAACTCTCAACAAATTTCTCACTTAACAACATACATTTGGGGCTCTATTGTGTTCCACACATTTTTATGGATCCTTTTATGAGTAATTTTTGAGTTACCTTTATTATCAATGAAGACATAGCCATCAAAGCGATCTCTAAAAAGAAGGATGTCATCAGGATTTCTAAAATTAATATATGCTCTTGAGTAGAGGTGGGGATAAAGACTGCAACAAGAGTGAATTTCAGTTACTTGTAACTTCTAAAAGGAAAATTATACAAATATATGTCTCAAAGAAAGCAACCATTATATTGATATATTTAATGAAAAGACAGGCCATCAGAAATGCTGTGACTAATGAATTCTTAATAATCATTAACCTCAATGCAAATGTGCTATTATTCAACCAACCTATTTTTCACAGACCTTCAAGGTTTGAAAGCCACTATAACTTCATTCCTACTTTGGCTGCAAGTAAATTGAGCAAAAAAGGCCTGGGAAACAATGGAGGCAGGTTAGATCAGATTACGCCTTCCATTCAAAGAGATGAGATTCTGAGCAACAGAGCAAGTGATGAAAACAAAAACTTATTTTTGATACTCTTTCCCAATAAAGTCCAGTTTCCTAATTACATTTTATGCTATGGTGTGATTTAACATTTGTTTATTAATAGATTGCAACTGCTTAAGTTTGAACAACATATTAAATCATAGATTATGCTCTAAACCCACAATACTGTATGCCAAAATAGTGAAATCATACTATGGCCTACTGCAGTATATCACCCTACTCCGTGAACACAGGTATATGATAGCGATAATGTTATACAATGCTATAATAAACAAGCAACTTAAGATTTTGTATCTGGATACAAAAAAAATCTGTATTTTCCCCTTTTTCTCTTTCCTTTTGGTACCTTTCACAATCTTGCACATTTCATATGCAATATAGGAAAAAAATATAGATTGGCAACATGGTGACATAATCAAACAACCAGAGTTCTGCAAGCAGAATAGCTGTGCTATTTGATATTTTGAAGTTTTATCGAAACCATGAATGTTTCAATTGCTTTTTGAGGAAAACAACATCATATCACAGAACAATGATCCATTAACAATCCAGATTAAAAAATTTACATTCCAATCTCTGAAATGTCCATAAAATGCCTGATAGTCCCATTAGAAAGGCAGTAATAATATATGATGTGATTTAGTTTTATTTAGTTGTACCTCTTTACATAAGAAGTTATATGTAAGAATTAGTATGATCTGGTGGCTAAAGAAACAGCATAGAAATTAAGGGATTGTGAGTTGTAGTGCCACCTTAGCCATGAAAGCCAGGTACATGACCTTGGGCTAGTCACTCCCTCTCAGCCAAACTCACCTCACCTCACAGGGTTGTTGTTTATGGGGAAAATAAGCGAAGGAAGATGTGTAGATATGTTTGCCAATTTGAGTTATTGTAAAGGTTATAATAATGGTGAAATAATAAATGAATGAATGAATCTCTCAAAAGACCCACTCAATTTGGCTAGATGGTCAAATGTCCATTCTTAAACTATTTCTAGTTAGAAAAAGTAAATTTTAATGTCTCAAATATGCATGAGAGAATATTCCTAACACATCCAAACCCTACATGATTCCTGATCCCTGTGAATCTCCCACAAATCAATTTCATTTATTTGACTTCTAGTGCCATGATAATTACAGCAGCATTCTGTATAGAATGAATAGCATTAAATATGCCATTAATGAACAGTAGAGTACTTTTATACATCCTTTGTATTAGAAACATTTTACACTAAAATTCATCCTATTGATATTAATAGCAACAAACAAACATGAAATAAACAATTGTCTTGGTTTATACAAATGCTCACCTGGGATCAGAGGAACAAAATTCAAAATAATCATGAGCTGGAAGTGGATGGAGTTGTTCTTCTAGCTGCTCCTTAGTAAAATTAGGAGGAAGCCGGCGAATAACTACCTGCAAAACAATACAGGTAAAACCGGGCATACAATAGTTTTACTTATGCCAGTGCCTGCAGTACATTCAAAGCAAGCTTACTGTTGCTAATCTTCATTTTTTAAAAATACACTTCCCATTAGAAATATTCCTAATATTCTTGAGAAGCACAATGCTGTCCACATGCTATTTAGCTACAAATTTGTGCCCTGGGGTTATCTCTCAGTCTCCCTCATTCCTGACAATTCTGTCCTGAAGTGGGTAGGTGCATTAATCCCACTCGGATGGTCACCTGTTTTTCCATCCTAGCATTCTGATGGTACATAATGTAAAGAACAAGGATGATGATCATGATGACATGGTTGCACTGCTTGCTTCTGTCCTCATGGGGATTTAAAACAAGGATCCTATTTGCTCCAGGCAGACAAAGCAGACTTGGTGCCCTCTGAGCTTGCTTGTTTTCTTACAGACGTTTCATTATGACAGATAGGACAGCACTCCAGAGGGTTAATGTCATTGCCCAGAAGATCAGTGATTGCCCTCTCGCCTCTTTGGAAGAGCTTTATAGCTCCCGCTGGCTTAAGAAAGTTCAAAACATTCTCAAAGATCCATCTCATCCTGGGCACTCTTTTTTTTGAAATATTACCATCTAGCAGACGGTACAGGATAATAACAAGGACAAATAGGCTGAAAAACAGCTTCTATCCCAGGACAGTAACTATACTGAATTCTACTGTATAGTGCAATATTAATGGGATATCAGGGCTTTTCAATTCAATGTATAGAATGTGAAGGATGTGTGTTTGTGTTCATAGTCATAATGTATACTGAAGATGGTATTTAATTTTGTTATATGAGGTGCAATGACAATAAAGTAATTAGAATAGAATAGAATAGAATAGAATAGAATAGAATAGAATAGAATAGAATAGAATAGAATAGAATACTTTTTTTGGCCAAGTGTGATTGGACACACAAGGAATTTGTCTTGATGTAAATACTCTCAGTATACATAAAGAAAAGGTACATTAGTTAAGAATCAAGAATCATAACTTAATGATAGTCATAGGGTACAATCAACAATCAAATCATACTAAGAAACAGCCAAGTGAGAAGGGATGGGTGATAAGGAGTGGTGAGAAAATTACTAGTAATAGTAGTGCACACTTTGTAAATAGTTGAACAGTGTTGAGGGAATTATTTGTTTAGCAGAGTGATGGCGTTCTGGAAAAAAACTGTTCTTGTGTCTAGTTGTTCTGGTGTGCAGTGCTCTATAGCGTTATTTTGAGGGAAGGAGTTGAAACAGTTTATGTCCGGGATGTGAGGGGTCTGTAAATATTTTCACAGCCCTCTTTTTGACTCATGCAGTATACAGGTCCTCAATTGAAGGCAGGTGGGTAGTAATTGCTTTTTATGCAGCCCTAATTATCCTCTGAAGTCTGTGTCTGTCCTTTTGGGTTGCAGAACCAAACCAGTTAGTTATAGAGGTGCAGATGATAGACTCAATAATTCTTCTGTAGAACTGTATCAGCAGCTCCTTGGGCAGTTTGAGCTTTCTGAGTTGGTGCAGAAAGAACATTCTTTGTTATGCTTTTCTGATGATGTTTTTGATGTTAGCTGTCCATTTTAGGTCATGTGATATAGTAGAACCTAGAAATTTGAAGGTCTCTACTGTTGATACTGTGTTGTCTAGCATTGTAAGAGATGGTAGTATAGGAGGGTTTCTTCTAAAGTCTACCACCATTTCTGCGGTTTTGAGTATGTTCAATTCCAGATTGTTCCAGTTACACCACAAGGCAAGTTGTATAACCTCCTGTCTGTATGTAGATTCATCATTGTCTCGAATGAGACCAATCACTGTTGTGTCATCAGCAAACTTCAGTATTTTAACAGATGGATCGTTTGAGATGCAGTCATTGGTATATAGGGAGAAGAGAAGTGGAGATAGCACCAAATAATTACCCAAACTAGGTAACACTATCAGTGCTAAATGTCAATGGAGATTGTCAGTCATCCAGGTCATGGTTGTCCCAGAGGTGCTTTTCTTCAAGAAGCAATAGGACTTTCCGGGTTTTCTTTTCTGTTTCGCTTCTCATCCAAGAAGCTTCTTCAGTTCTCTAAGCTCTCCAGCTTGAGCTCTCCAGAGCTGAAGAAGCTTCTTGGATGAGAAGCGAAACGTCTTCAAAGAAAAAGAAAATCAGAAAGTCCAGTTGCCTTTTGAAAAAAGCACCTTTGGGACTATCAGTGGGACTGATGATGTCACCGAGTTTGAGTAATGAAACGTCTGGAAGACAACCAGCAGGCTCAAAGAGCACCAAAGACCCCTCATGTCAAGCTGCAAATATTCCCCTTTATAAAGCAGACCGTGTATCCTGGGCCAGGAGCGGGCTGGACCCAGGCTAGAGAACCGGAGCCCAACGTGCCTTTCAACATCGCTCCGTCCCACCCCTCCACATATCCCGGGCCTTCACCGCTTTGTCCCACGCGAAGGCCCCTTAGCGCTCCAGGTGGGGTAGCTCCTCCCACTCCCTCCCCCACGACGCCGACGCCGCTCCTTCCTCGAGCTCGCTGTCCTTGGTGCTGGAGGGCAGCCCCTCCGTTTGCCCGCCGGCCTCTTACTTTACTCAGCGCCGCTCTTTTCTCCTCCCGTTGTTGCTTGCCCGGCGGGAGCCCCAGGTTAGAAGGCGGGGGCGGCGGGGGCGGGGGCGGCCCCGGGGAGGGCGTCTCTGACACACGACGCGGGGATTCTCGCTGGAACGGAGCCTCCATGACTACTCCGCCGCGTTAAAGCTTCAGACGGACTCCCTTTAGCTCTTCTTTCAACGGCCAACCTTTTGCCGGGAAACATCGCGAGAGCAGCCCCCGTGCCCAAGAGGGTCTCGCGAGAGTTAGGGGGAAATCGGCCAAGGGGGTTGGGGTTGCTAAGGGATGGCCCGCGGCGCCCGGCTGTCAGTCAGAAAAGCCGGCGTCTCCGGTGGGCTGCACCGGGTCCTCTTTCATAGCTGCGAAACTGGCCCCATTTGTTCTAAGGGCCCGATAATAACCCATCAGGTGTTCCTAATGTATGGCACGGTCACGATTTCTAGGTATAGCCTCTTCTCCGTTTGTACCGCAGATTAGGCAAACACCTGAGCTGATGGTGCTTTGGGGTTCTCCCCCTCCCTGAGTTTTCGGGATGTATGCACGTTGGACGAGTCTGGGAGAGAATCACAAAATAAATGTAATGCAAACTTACCTGTCCCATCCCTTTTTTTTTTTTCTTGCAACAGCCTATCTGCAGAGTGCAGACCTTGCTTTTCCCCCTTGTTTTTATGAATGATATTAAATACAACCCACAACAGGATAACAGTTGTGGGACAGTTGAAATTAAATTTCAGAACTATAATTTAATTCTTGTGTTGCCAGAACTCAGAATGTTTGGATCTGGCTTAGCATTTGTATTACAGCTTTCAATGGAACCATTACTTATGTGAATTGGCCCAGAAACAATAGAATAACTGAATATGTACTGCCACCCATAACTTCTCAGTCATTAAGGGATTCATATTTACAAGCCTTGCTAGGAACTTTGCTGTGTAAATGAAGGGGTAACCAAGAACACCCCTTCTCTAAATTTTTAACCACCTTCTGAATTTTTCTATGGTTTTGCCAAACTGTCTTGTTACTGATACTCAGTACTTATAACCCTATTCCATCTTTGAATTTTAGTAATTGCTTAGATCCTTGCAATAAACCTGAATTATGTAACCACTAATCTCTCCAGGGTAAGGGAGACAATGAAGAAACCATAACGTCAAAGAAAGTGACAAATATTAGACAGACAACACATTTACTAGCACAGTAAAAACAATTTTCCTACAGTTCAGTGAAAAAAATGAATTCTGTTGATAATTTTTTAACAATTATCAAAAAGATCAAATGAAAAATTTAATTATGAAATAAAGAATAAAATATAATATCAAAACTATTTTTTTCAGGACATTCTGACACATAATTAAGATGGAAAAAGGCAAAGCAGCAATTCACGGGTACAGAAACATTGTAATCCAATTTGATTTTTTGTTTGTACATTCACTGTCTAAATAGCAGTTCCACAATGCAGTGAAAGTTAAAAATACATTATTTTGAATAAAATTGATATAAACAAAATACTGTCATCATGTTGGACAGTTCTCTGATGGTCACATGGTATACATAGTTATATAAAACAACAAATTCAGAAAAGGATGAATGACAAATTATTTAATGATTCTGCACAGTAATGAATCTGCACCAATATTCTAAGGTCATGTACTATGGTCTGACATGGATGTTTCTAACATCATGTCACTTTCATTCATTTCAATTTCAAAAGTTTCATCTAATGGAGAAGGCTCTTCTGTGGTTTTTCTTTGATGAGGTGCTTCTAATGCCATATTGCTTTCTTCTGTAGTTTGCCTTTCTATATCAAATTCCAATGCACCCCATGCAGGGGACATGATGTTCTTCAATGTCTTCATAGTATGCACATCAAAATCATAGCATCTGAGTTTATCCTTAATTGCAGTCCCTAAAATAAATTGCTTACGTTAATATTTTATACAATTATGGCCTGCTTGACGTGTTTTTCACTGTTTGATTATTATTTTTTTGTTCCATATGGGCTTTGAGAAGACTGTTCTAAACTACTGATAGTTTATCAGTAATGAAGGAACCTTATTTCAACTTGGTACATATTAAAATATATTTTTGCAAGTATAATGTTTGTTAAAACTTCAAAAAAAGAGGGTAGAAAATAACACTAATTAAACAGCAAGAAAGGAAAAATAAAAGAAAGCAAGAAGAAAGCAAAAAGTGCATAACAATGAGAAAAGTTAAAGAAAAATAGGAAAGAAAAAAGGATCAAGAGGTGGCTTATGATATTCTTCATAGCAATTATAAATATAATAAATATTAAAATATATTTTATCTTTATTTTATCATTATTATTATTATTAATCCTGGTCAACCATTCATTATGCCAAATAACTACGTATCATACATGTTTCTTTGAGATAACCACCACAGACTGTGGGAAGATATGAAAAAATATGAGGAATAGTACTAAATAACTTACCAATATAGGCTTCGGAATCTCCAATATACATTTCTATGCAATGTCCAAGCATAGTAACTGAAAATGTATCATCCCTCCTAAGACCAAGGGCCTGTTTCAAAAGGACAAACAAACAAATAAACCCAACTTTTTAACTGTAACAGATTAAAATTCTCTAAATTATTGTTCTTTGTAGTCAAAATAGTGTCAATAACAGATATCAGCATATTAGGAAGAATTATTCACACGATTTGCCACACACCAGGGTCTTTTAGAAATATTCTACAGTGAGAATTCATTTCTCCCACCAAACAACTCAGGTGAACTAAGCAGTGTGTTGAATACAAATGGAATATTAAAATAATGTTGATGGAGGAAGGGAAACATGTAAGGGAGTGGCAACAGTCCTGAACATTTTGATATCCTATGGTTTGAAGGTATGATTCTTTACTGCATATTTTTGTTTCAACACATAAATATATATTGAATAAAATATACACATACTGTATGAAAATAATCAATTGCACTTTCAAAGTTTCCCATCAGACTGTGTATATATCCAATTGCAGAATATGTGGAGGCATTTTGAGGGATCAAGACCAGAGCTTGACGATGGTATTCAAGAGCTTCTTCGTATTTCCTTTTAAAATAAAGATAAATTATGCATTTGACAAATAACTACAATATCATATATAATTAGCAAGATCCTGTAGTATTTCCATCAGATATATATTCTGCATTCCTCCAGGAACTTAAGGCAGAATACACAGCATTCCATCTACATTTTTTTCCGCCCTCAATAAAAAGTTGGGCTGTATGGGCTGTGAGTTTTTATGGGTGAGGGATACAGAAATATTACTAAGTCACTTGATTATGAGATAGACAGCATATACATTTGATAATATGCACATGCTTTTATAGGTAAGGATGTTGCTATATTCAGAATGAACTAATCATATTCAAACTGATGTTAAATAGTAGTCAGTAGATTCTTGCAATCAATTAAAATGACTCTGATCAAGCCCATATAAAGTTTAGCTGTTCTAGAAGGATTTTTCTGACATTTACTCAGTTGCCCTCACAGAAAAAGGCATGGTCTGCGAAGAGGTTGGAAAGCATCAACGGGATCTCATTGTTGGAAGGTATAAGCCAGGAGAAGGGTATAAAACAATTTCCAAGGCATTGGATAAACTATGAAACACAGTGAAAACAATCACCAAATGGAGAAAATATGGCACAACAGGGACATTACCAAGTACTGGATGTCTGGATGTCTGCCCAAAACTGATGAAAAAACAAGAAGAAAACTGGTACAAGAAGTTGCCAAGAGCCCTACAACAACATTATAAAGAAGCTGTAGGAATTTCTGGCAAATAGTGACAACCATCTCCCATAGTCTTCATGTCTGAAGCAGGGTGGCAAGACAGAAGCTTTTTCTTACAAAGAAAAATATCCAAGCCCAGCTTCATCTTGTAAAAATCTACATCAGATCTGACGAAAGCATATGAGAAAATGTGTTATGGTCTGAATTTTTTGACAGTAATTCCAAAAGGTATGTTTTAGAAACATAAACAACACTATCACCAAAAGTACACCACACCCACAATGAAGCACCGTGGTGGCAACATTATGCTTTGGGGCTGCTTTTCCTCCTCTGGAACTGGGGCTTTAATCAAGGTGGAGGGAATTATAAACAATTCCAAATAACAATCAGTTTTGGAACAAATCTTCAAGTCTCTGCTAAAATGCTGAAGATGAAGAGAAATTTCACTTTTCAACATGACAATGGCCCAAAGTGTGCCTCCAAATCATCATCATCATCAACAACAACAACAAAAATGCCTCTACCAGAAGATCAAAATTTTGGAATGGCCTAGCTAGAGCCCAGACCTGAATCCAATTGAAAATGTATGGGGTGACCTGAAAAGGGCTGTGCACAGGAGATGCCCTTGCAATCAGATTTGGAGCTCTTTTGCAGGGAAGAGTGGCAAAGATTCCCAAGACACGATGTGCCATGATGATAGGCTCTTACCTCAAAAGACTGAATGCTCTCATAAAATCAAAAGGTACTTCAACAAAGTATTAGCTTAAGAGTGGGCACACTTATGCAACCATTTCATTGTTTCTTTATTGTTATTTTTCCCAACCCCCAAAGATTTGACTTTGTTTTTCAATGGTATTGTACAGCTTATATGTTATATTAGCTGGATACCCGTGCTTCACTATTATACTATGTGATCAGGATTATTTTACTGAGGACAAAGTTGAGAGGATCAATAACTCTCCAAACACAATTCTTCTGGCCTTTTTTGAGCTAACATCTCTCCTGCCGCCTTGAGTTCAGAAGCAGAACTCAATGTGAAGCAACTGAAACAGGGTTCTTTTCTGGTGGGGAGGTGGAATGGAATGTCTAATTCCTTAGCATCAGAGTATGTTAATTACTGAATATAAGAAATATTAATGATCTGATGGTCATGTTGAAAAATCCTTTCTTAGCAAACATCTAGAAGCCAAGATGTGCCAAATTTCAAGTTTGTAGGCTTTACTGTTTGTAGATTTCGTGATGATACTTGGCTTTTATATATATAGAAGATTAAAGGTGGAAAAAATTCCAAATTGATATATCTTGGTGTGATTGTTTTACATCTCAAAAACTGGCATTTTAACAGGAGTGAATAGACTTTTTATATACAAGGTAGGTAGGTAGGTAGGTAGGTAGGTAGATCTCCCTAATCTCGTCCAACAATAAACAAATAATTAAAATAACAAAACAACAAAAAACAACAACACTTCACCATTATACCACACCAGCTCTTATAATACAAGAATAATTTGCCTTCACTTTCTGGGATGTTTTTTCCAGTCTACTTATACAGTGCTAAGATTTTCATAATAATAGAACTGGGAATAACGTAAATAAAGAAACTTAAAATAATAACTACTAGTTAAAGTTTCTCCCCTTTCAATCTCCACATACACATACTTACTTTAGTTTTCTGCACACATGGCCCAAGTTATTCAGTAAAGGTTCCCATTTGTCTACAGTCACCTGTAGCAAAAGAATATCATATATAAAGAAATATCACTGTGAGGAAAGGCCCCACTTAAATAAAATATATTATTATATGTCAGAGAGTGCATGTCCATAAAAGGAAATCTTTGAATTAATTAGATTTAATGCCATTAACCCATTTTAAAATGACACACTATACACTATATTATGAATGAATAAAGAATTCATTGTAAATTCTTTCTCAGTAATGTATAACAGGAGCCAGAATATTTGGGGTTTCTTGATGGATATTTTCCCATTAAATAGCAATAAACTCCTTATATTTTAAGTTCTAGTTAGATTTATTGTGAGGTTTACTATGCAGCATTAGGCAGTTCTTTTGAGCATATGATTATCTGGACAAAGACAATATTGGCTAATAAAAATTTAAACAGCAAATCAATAAACGTTATACTGACCACGATTGTGCCTATTTTTACAAATATTGAGATCTGCAGCTATGTCAGCCCTGTATTGCAATATGGATGAGGAAAACTGCTGTAGGAATTCATTTGTTGGTTTTGGTTAAGGTATTTTGGTTAAGCAGTATCTTGCTGATGCTCAGTTGTACATCACCACTCTTTGAATAAGCCAGACATGTTGTGGAGATTCTAGCATATGTGTCTAGATGCCATGAGAACTAGATAAGTCATAACAAGCTCAGATTAATACTGATAATGGAGTGGATAATTGTAGATGATGAATCTTTCTTGATACGATTCCCTCATTCAGCTCTGGACTGGATTCCAGCCCCTAATTTTGGGGTCTTCCTGGATGTACGGTTGCTGCTTAAGTAGCAGATTGAGGGAGTGACCAGGGCCTTTGCCCAGCTTTGATGGGTATGAAAATTGTAGAGATTTTTGGTGTGGAAAGCCCATCTGAATGTGATTCATGCCATTGTCACCTCACGCAACATACTCTACCCTTGAAAATGAATTGGAAGCTGCAATTGATATTAAATACAGAGAGATGGCTAAGAATAGGAAAAAGTAAGTTTGGTAATATACTGGTCTTCGGTAGTTTCATTGGTTACTCATAGACTTATCACCTGCGAAGCCCTATATGCACTGACATAATAATACAAGACCATATATGTGCATTCTGAAGTCTTCATCAACAAATACTGGGGGCCAAGAGACCTTCTACACTTATATTTTAAAACAGCACCAGCTTGTAGTGAATAGTATTAGTAAGAAATATATATATATAAATAGATACCTCACTTCCAATAGCTTTGATCTTTTCTAGTGCATCAAGAAACCACTTTTCTGAAGTTTTCCAGCTGAAATTTAAAAATAAATAAATAAATGAAAGGATATTTTATTTTGTGGATAGATCATACAATGCCTCAATCGTTTATCAGAAATAATTAGGTATTAATCCATTCTATCATTGTTCATATTCCAAGGTGCTGGTGAAAATGTAATAATCACAGACTTAATTAGGCTATTTTCTTATTATAAGTGTGAAAGGAGACCAAGATGCTGAAGTCAATGCAAGATCCCTCCAAGCACATTTGAATAAAAAATACATGTAAGTACTGCTTTAACAGATAAATTAATACATAATTTGTAAATATGGATACGACAAAGTAAACCAAACTTTTTCAATATGGTTACTCTTCATTCAAAATGTTAATACATGTTCTTATTCCTTTGTTTCTCTTATTTGAAAAGATTATGGCTGATAAAGACCAGTTTCTATTTCTCAAAAAAACAAGTGTGCATGAACCATTGATACATTAAACATGATGATGTCTTAAGCACAAAATTCGTCCACTGTGATATCTTCAATGCATATGAAATAAAGATGTCTTTGATTTTTCTTTCTTTTGTTTTTAATGATGTTAATTATGTTAAACATTTTGGAGGAAAAATGAATTAAGAATGCAGCATTAAAAATATATTTTTTAAAAAGCCGACACATTTACATGCTTTTCTAAAGTCAGCAATTTGTAAAATTATTGGGGAGGGGTTTAGTACAAGAATATATTGACTACTTAAAGTTGAGATAAATAATTCTCAGGTTTTAAAAATAATTGTTATAGTCCTAGAAAGAAAAAAAAGTCATTGCTCTCTGTCAGCACATATTATGTTTCTTATATTAAGTTTAATAATTGAGTGGTACGGTGGCCTAGAGGTGGAGTTCTGGCCTCACAATCAGGAGGCTGTGAGTTCAATCCTAGGTAGAAGCAGGTATTTCTCTCTCTGGGCACACTGAGAATATATCTGCTGAACAAAACTCCTCATTGGTGGCAGGAAGGGCATCCGGTCAGTAAACACTCAGCTCCATTCAGTTGCCCAGACTCCACCCTGCAAGGGATTTTGGGGTTGTTAAAACAATGATTAAGTTTAATAAATATAATAGGAGTAATAAATGCGGCTATTGTAGACCTGTAATTTAATCTAGTAGGCAGAATAATATGCAGTAATACAGCAGTATGCTTTCATGTGAACAAACTGTCCTTAAAAAATACTTACTCCCCATTCTGAAATGCTACCACACCAACTTCATGCATAACAAAAGGATCCTCAGGTGCAATACTTAAAGCTTGGCTGAAAAAGCGTTCGGCTAATTTTGAATTGTTAGTCAATCCATATTCTAGTCCAATATACAACATTGGCAAATGGCAACTGCAAAAACAAAGATATTTAAGATAAAAGGGAGAAAAATGCATTTACTTTTCAGCTGCAACACAAAACTATCAAAATACTATAAATTTGCATCTTTCAAGATCTGCAAGTGAGCATCACACACCACCAGTGACTACAAGGACAAATCATGCATTGAATAGATTGCTTGGAGGTAGGAGATACTTCTATTGTAATCTACCGGATCTCTGCATGGATTGTCCCTGTGATTATATAGGACAGGTGGGGAGGAAGCTAACCACCAGACTGCAAGAATACAAGTGAGCAGTCAGACAAGAAGACCCAAACTCATTGGTAGCCTCACATTGCAATGAACGAGGGCAACACATTTGACTTTGTAGCTACTAAGACTGTTGGATGAGCAGGTACAAAAATAGCCAGGGAAAAGATTGAAGCCTGGAAAATGGGCCCCTTGTCAGGAGTGCTGATTTACCACCAGCTTATCAGGTACTTGGGAGGCAAGGTCTTGGCAGCACGAGGAAACAACAGCGAATTATCGGCCATCAACCTGCTAATCAACCAGTAGGAAAGTACCACATATATATGATTCATAGATTAGTCCATAGCACATATTCCAATAGAGAGAAGTTTCCTGAAGATGTGCCCCAGCATGAGTCTGAAAGCTCAGAAAAGTAAATTTCTGGTCCCAGTGACCAACCCAGATTAGAACTTGTATTCATATTCCCTGGGAATTGGAATTCTGATATACCCCTTCATCAGCTGGGCTGCTGTGAAATACGCAGCCATGGCTTGATCGTGCTCACTTTCAACTGCAAATGAATGTCCATATGCTATCCATGCTGGCCCATATGTTCTCTCTAGTGTAGTGGCTTTACTGAAACAGAAGAAAAAAATAATTTTCCAAAAGAACAGCTTATTAAACTTGCAATATTATAAATATCTAGTAAATAATTCTTAATAGAAATGCTATACTTAAAAACAGATTCTTTTAAAACAAACGACAAACATAATTCTTCGCTTGAAATTCTCAAGTATAAAACTTACCTGAGGTATCTTCTGGCATGTTCATTTTTATGGCCAACCATGAGATAGTAGCATCCTACAGCAAACCAAGAGACCTAAAACCAAAAATTAAATTGAACATAGAGTAGATTATTACAGTAATATAAATTAGAAAAAGTAACATTTCATGAATCTAATACTACAGTATATAAACACAGAGAGACATGTGGTTCTATATCTTTAAAAGACATATATGCAAATGTTTATACTGTACTCTTCCCTTCACTGCATTTCAGAGGTGGTATTCAGCAGATTCTGACCAGTTCTGGAGAACAGGCAGTGGAAATTTTGAGTAGTTTGAAGAACTGGCAAATACCACCTCTGATTGGACATTTTACAGTATCCTTCCCCTGCCATGCCCACCAAGCTACGCCCACAGAACCGGTAGTAAACAAAATTGAATCCCACCACTGCTGCACTTGTCATGTTTTTCTTAATCTTTTAATCTTTTATTGTAATTTATTTGTAGTAAGTTGTCCAAAATTGTTGAGCATCAGGTGGTATACATTTAATAAATTGTTATTACTGTATGTTTTTAATTGTTTTAATAGCCTTGCTCTGATAAATACATATTAGTGATTTTTTTTCTGTATACTTTCTTGAAAATTTGCTCCTGTTTGAGGCAATTCCTTATTTTTCTAGTGCTGAATCCACAGCATTTTGTTGCCAAGAAAATCTTTTCTTAGTTGGCATGCAGAAAGCAGAATGGATTCTAATAACATTATAAGTATTGTGTGCTTTTAAGACAGCGTGGTAGTAACATAGCCCCTTCTCTTTCATTCGATTGCATTCTATATTAAATATGGTAATATTGGTAACTTTAGTTTAAATAAGAATATCCTACCAGAATCCTAACTACCATTCCATTTTGTGTTGCCTCAGAATTTTTCTGAGGCCTTGGAAACATAATTGTTTTTTTACCTGCTTGAATAGAAAACAAAACATAAAGGGGACAATTTTCACTTTTCTTTTTCTGATCTTCTCAGCACTGCATTATTATATTGCATTTTTATTAATAATGTCCTCTAGGAAAAAATCTGCAGCATCTGATTAACTAATGAAAATCTATCAAAACCTCACCTTTCTGCAGCCACAAACTTTCATATGGAATGCAAATGTTTAATTCAGCCACAAATTTTCATATGGAATGCAAATGGAAATCCCCCAATACCTCACTAGAGAATCTAATGCCAAGGTCTACATTTCCTCAGAAATTCTTTATATGGCAAGGGTCCAAGGCCTGTGTGCCTTCCCACTTTACAAAAAAGAATATTATTCCAATGCACACTTCCACAATTATAAAACAGTTATCCCTGATCATGGCAGATTAATCAAATTCAAATATTTAGATTTATTTCAATCTTCTCACATAAATTGTGTCTGAACCAAAGTGTTTATATTGGACACTTTCTTGAATGTTTGTGCATGAATCAGCTTTAAAATCCTCATCTAGACATATTATATCATGTATTTCACTATGTACATAATAATGTTAGTCTTTTGTTTAACTTATAGCAGTGCTATTAAAAAATAAGGAATATACAACTTACAGGATTATTTGGATACAAATCCACCAGTTTATGAGAGAGATAGAAAAGTTCTAGAAGAATAGAATGAATATGTTCAGCACCATTTAAATCAAACACAATAATTATATCATGATTTTAAAACATATGTAAACTGAAAAGAAACCAGACAAAATATTTTTACATGCTTAAAAATAACAAAATGACCAGAACAAGTGGTAGAAAGTTACACTATGAAATCTAATTTCCAAATTTCCTTTTTGAGTTTCAAAAATATACAGACATCAGTTACTTTAACTAATTAACAGGATAATATGTAAGCTGCTTATTAATTAAGAAGTAGCACAGGTAAACTTTTTAAAAATTTACTGGATTGACTTCCAATTTCCATTTTGTAAGATGCCAACATTTTTGTTAGAAACAAGTGTCTGAACAAGTCTCATCTCTACCAACTTTTTAAGTCTTGTTTTTCCCCCCAATACAAATGAATCAATGTTACAATGTCTTGGTGATTGCTCTGAAATCTACATGCTTACCTAGAAAAAGGTGAATTAAATACTGTAAAATTAGTGTAATATTGACTCATTTTAGTTACATATTATAAATTATAAAACACAAAATCATTTTTCCTTGTAAAAGGAATATTTTTTTAAATTTTTAATGCAGATCCAAAAGTATGCTGCAATGATTTATCCATGTTTGAAAAAAAAATTAAATCTTACAAGTAAACTCTTGGGTTAATATTATTCATTAAAAATGGAAACCATTCCATCAAATATAGAAAGGAAACAGAGCCTCTCTCAGCCCATTGGTTGAAGTACAATGAAGGGGTGGATGATGAAGCACATACTGCCTGCCCGTCCAGGCCCCACTCACCTTACTGCCCAGGGGCTCCTCAGTAGAAAAAAAGAGTAGAAGTGGGACTGACTTACCAGAGGAATTTGCATACTGCTGGTTTCCCATTGATTTTGCTTGTGGAAACCCAGAAGTCTGCAAAGGGTGATTATGTGACTGCTGGGCGGAACATCTTTAAGTGCAAGCCAGTTACCAAGCATCTGAATTGCAATCACATGAGCACAGAAATGCTGTAACTTTGCAACATCAAGGACCAGATATAAGTTCCCCTTATACCATCATAACTTTGGTTGCTGGTAGTCATCAGCTGAACACTAACTGGAGGCTGTTGTCCTAGTGAAGCAGATTTAACTTCATTACATCCTTAAGGATTGGCTGAGCCACTTAAATGTTTTTGGGGTTCAGCAATTAAAGTATTGTAAAGTGTCATACAGTCCCTGTCTTTCTCCAAAAATCTTTGCATGTGTAATTGTTGCTAAGCTCCCAAGCCTTGCTCCAGGCATGGGTCAAGCCAAGATGTTTACAGTCTGCCAGCTGTCAGGTTCCAAAACTAAGAATAACAGATGATGTATTTTCAAAGCTGAGTTCTTTGTTTCTGCATCTATAAACAGAATGTTGCCAGATTAAGCCTGGCAGGCCTCCACTATCTGCTTCTACCATATACTCTGAGAACAAATAAGGAGGTGCTGTCTCTTTCTTTCACACAAAATCTCTGCACTGAGTTGCCTCTTATTCCTCTGCAGTGCAGCCCCTTCCTCCTGCTACATTCAATTACATCACCTTCCCCTCAGAAAACCTCTTCCCCCACTCAATTATTCTCAATAACAAATTATTTGTATCTTTAGATACAAAGTTCCTGTTCATGAGTCACAATAAAAGCAACATTAGGAAAATAAAAATAAAGGAAATTCCTGGAAACATTAAAAGTAATCTGCTCATTCTCAACATACATAAAACAATTTCTCACCATTTGCTTTGTTCAGCTCCACAAGTGTCCCAATATGCACAGGTAAACAACTGGCGTGGAACGGATCCTTTTCCATTACTCTACAAATAAGCCCAAATAAGATATTATACTTTTTAGAAAGTCATTTCAAGTACAACCAAAACATGATTATTGATCTTAAAATTGGAATCCCTAAAGGACCGCAGTTTCTTAAAGCACACAAACCCAAATAATTAGTTTCATTCAAATTCCCTTAATTAATTCCTTAGTCAGGAATAGAGCTTCTATAGCATGAAACCTTGTAAAGCCAGGCCGACATTTATCTAAAGAAAAATAGCTGCGACTGCTATGCTCATTTGCAGCAGTATAAATGAGAAATGGAAGAGCATCATCCTTAGAACACCCACTGTTCTTGAAGTGGGATTCCAGTTTAGGGATACATTGCTAAAACGGTTGTACTTAAACTGAGGTAAATTTATGTAGAGGCTATAGAGAATGGCCATGAAGGACAGGAGGAAGAGCCACCACCAAGGCAATCACCATGAGAGCGAGACTTCCGCGCATTCCAAGAAACTAATTTCATTAAACTTCTCGAAAAGACCCCTCCTTAGTTGACATGGAGAAAAAGTGAGGGAGGGGGAAATACAAATATTGGTTTCTTAATCTGGTCTACCGTATAGGGCTGAGATTTCAACATATCTTGATAAAGGAACAATTAGTAATTGCTTGTTTGTGAGTTGAGGCTCCAATTTGGGACTGCTGCCACCAAGATGCTTGCACAGAGTCTGGTTTTCTTTTTTAGCGTAATGGTAGTATTTAAGACTGAAAAAGGGTTAAGTGGGTCAAACAGTTTAAGAACAACTGTCCCAAAAGAATAAAAAGTAAAGATGGATTACAGAGATGATTCTGTGCCCCTATAGAACTATTTCATGAATGCTATTACTTAAAAGAGAAGACAATATTCCTTTTCCAATTCCAGAATGCCATAGGCCAAATTCCTGATACTAGAAAAATGTTGGCAGCCTATCTTCACAGCATTTTCCCTCTGACATTCCCCAAAGTGGCCTTATCCCCCATAGAGCTCTCCATGGATGAAGTTCCTTTCCAAGACCACAAGCTAAGAAAAGGACATCTCCACTTATTCTAATTCTTTGCATGACAATCCCCTACTGTACTGCATGACAAATCCTCAACTGAATCCAACATAACAAAGAATATAAGCATATAATTAATTGCTTTATATTTATAAGCTAAAACAGATAAGCTTTTAACCATTTTAAACAGGATAAACAATTATTTCACAAGGATGCTAAAATATGTAAGAATGATCACAAGTAGATCACAAATGCAAATACTTACACAGAAGTAAGTTTGTAGCACATTTTAAAATCACAGTTATAATAATGCCTTTCTGCTAGAGACACTACTACATCGAGATTATCTTGAAGACCATCTACAGATTCAGGAATCAGTGTTTCACTAGGTTTATTGTACTGAAAGGCATAAGAAATTTCAGTTGAGAAACAAATAGCACCTCAGTTCAAAAAGCCTGTTTCCTCTATAAATATTTGCTTAATAAGATAAAATACATTTGCAAAAAACAACGGATATGTTTACTAAGATGGACTTACTCAACACCTTTTATCTTTTCAACAGTTCAAATATTCAAGGTATCATTTAGTATCTCCCTCAAATGGCATTGTTGCAAGTAATGCCTGATGACCTTAGTCATGCCCACCCAGAATCAACCATATTGTTTGCTAAAAACTGAGATGTTTGTTTCTCTAAGCCGCTGTGCTCAAGACTGCTTTTATTTTTGAGGAATTATAATTCTAGAAAAAAACCCTAAAACCTATAGTTCTAGGGGGGAAAAAAAACCTATTAGAGGAAATTAAATCTGCCTTTGAATTCCCAGCTTTGTTTACTTTTTTACACTTCAACCCATATTGGTCTCTGTCTAAATAAACCCTTGCTATGGCCAAGGGAATACTTTTCCTATCCTTTTTAAAAAAATTAGTCTGATGCTAAGAATGTCCTTTTTAATAGAGGAAGAAAGAAAAGCCATATTTATTCCAAGTTTCAGGTCCTTCAGAAATCTCAGTGCTATATTTGGGGGGGGGGGGGGGGAGGGAGAGAGGCATTGATGGTCTGTGATCAGGGATGCCCATCTGGGATGCGAGCATCTGCATGTGAAATTGAACCACAAGGATACACTAGAGATCTAGAGGTGTATCAACTGCCCAGTAGGATGCCTCTGGGGGACCTTCATGTCCCTGGGAGACTTTCATGTCCATGCCTTATTTTCTGGAGCTGGTGAGGCCTCTATCAGTTTGTCTCAAGTAATCTTATATAAGTGCCTCATTTTTACAGAGATATGTGATCTGCATGTGAAAGGATTTTGATCACCTTTTTCCACATTCTGATTATACTTATAGAATAGATGGTAATGACAGCCACCTCTGTGACTTGCACAGAATCCTCTGGATGCCTGCCCCAGATATCCACTGAAACTGGATAGTTTCCAGAGGGCTTCTGATGAAGTCCCCAGTGCTCTAGCACAGGAGTCCCCAACCCCTGGACTGCGGTGTGTTCAGAACCGGGCTGTGTAAGTGGCAGGTAAGCGGCAGGTAAACGCGTGAACTTGCAAGCTCCCCTCATGCAAATGGCGGCCACTTGTGCTTACACACAAGTGGTGGCTGCTTGTGCTCATGCACAAAAATCCATTCTTGCATGAGGTGGCTGCACACGCACACAACTCACACAAATGGAACTGCACATGTCTGTGCGTACCTGCCTGCCACTCACAAAGAACGATCCCCTCTCTCATCCTGCTGGGCCACCAAGCCAGAAAAGTTAGGGAATCACTGCTCTAGCAGGCACCTCTGCTTAAAACATGCTAACCACTGGCAACAGAAGATGAGCCAAGCCCTGGATGAGACTTTTATTTTTGAGGAGTTATAATTCTGAATCAGTATTTATTTTTTATGCTTACTGCATATATTTTGAATTGTCTTTTTTTATACTTTGTTAACTACTAAGAGTCTCTGATGGCTAGATACAAATATAATAAATTAATAAAGATTGTAAATCCTCATTTTTCTTGTCAGCTTTCACCATTTGAGCCCCCACATGCTATGGGCCGTAAAGCATTATTTCCAAGGCCTGGTAACTTTGAAAGGTCATTAAACAACAAGTCGTGAGTTAAGGATTACCTGTAATATTTATTTTAAAAAAATACCTTTTTTAACTTATTCTCAAACAGAAAATGCAGTAATACTTGTTCTTCTTCCATACACTGTTTTCTAAGAGGTAGAGATTCAAGTAGTTCTTTTTCTGAAAGGAAAATGAAATAGATAAAGTTTTAAAATGTTCCTATTTTTTTCATTTATTAGAATTTTATATTTCACTAGCATCTCAGCAATTTATTTAAGGACACAGAAAAAAGCAGCAATTGGCAAATCTTTCTCCTAGTACTCAGCAATGTCCTAAAATCTAAATCTTGTAAAAAGATTAGTGAAGCTAGTTTGTATATGCTAACCAATGGACAATACAATATGCTGTTTAAAGATTTTTTTAAATTTTGCGAAGAAAAATATTATCCAAACCTTCTTCTGCTGTTAACATATGGTGTGAAGTTAAAAGGTCAAATGCTTCAAAGCAGTAAACATCAAGTTTCAAAGCCTCTTTGTAGCTGAATGTTGCTAGAGTTCTGTTATCAAGAGCATCATAGATCTTCCCTCTCAAAAGACAAATTGAACTCTTGATCTAATAAGAAAGAATGGTTAGAATCCAAAGACTAAATCCAGGTTTTCAGTTAGAAACTGAGCTCAAATTATATCTGAGAAATACGTTTTTTAAAATAATATGCGCTTCAACAATTTTTTTTATATAAAGCTCTATAAATTGGTTTGTTGTCTATTTAAATTAGGAAATTAAAAAGATTATACCCACTTGTATCCTTTTACTGTAAGATTGCTTTTCCCCTCTTAGGACCCTCCAGTTTTGTTGGGAAAGGCCTTTTTAGAGGACATCAGACTGAAGTTGGTATGAATAAAGTATGGGTCTATGTAGACACAATGGAGACTCCTAAAATACTTTATTTTATTTTATTTTTATCTAGCTAAAGTTAGATCTTACAATTACCCTCCAAAGCTTACTCCCAAGTAACACTTACTGATGTTTGTGAAATTTCCCAGTCACTAGAACAGTCTTTCACTGCACTTTCATCCTTCAAGTATTTTTCAAACAATCTTTTGTTGATTGGTTCTTCCATGTCAAGTATATCAAGAGCCTGCTGATATTCTTTTGCAGCATACTACACAGAGAAACTCAAGTATGAACATTTATGATTGAAGCAACAGTGTGTAGAAAATAAAGTATTGCTTAACCAATTCACATACATCATATACATCACAATTTTATGTTTAAAGATGACTCTACCTTCCTATATCTACCTACCCTGCATTATATTAGATTTATGTCTTACCTTCTCAGTTTCATAATCTGTACAATGCTTCAATTTCCATTCACTTGTTCCATTCTTTGAATTCTAATTATCTTATCCAAGTTTTTTAGTTCCATTCCCCATTTCTCTATTTTCCTCTAAAATTAATATCTTCAGAAATAAACCAAAGATAGCTATTTATTCTCATGTTTCTACACCAACTCACATAGTTACAATTGAGTTGCCTTGTGGCAAGACGAATGGCAATCAAATGTAATAAATAAATAAACAAAATAAACAAAATTGTTCATATAAAGAATTTATGTTTATTCAATGTTAATACTGTAGTTTTGTATCCTTGCAAAAGGAAAAAAGATTAAGAAAATTATAACGCTTAAAGTATCACCTGAACTGTAGCTTATTTAAAATAAGAAGATAGACAAAATCAACCTTTAAAATTTTGATTTGTGAATTTTTTATTCTTACTGGCAATTTAGTAGAAATTTGATATATCTCACTAAATACTTACATGACATCTAGCTGCAAGGTATTGACATGCTTCATGTAACTAAACAAAACAGAAATTCTAATTAGTTATCAGTTGAAGATGAACCATATTAAGAGGACTTGATGCTTTATCCAGTTCTACATTCATTCTATTTTATAATTTCCTCTATAACTTAACTGAACTACCTGTTTTGCACACAGGAATATTTTCTGGCTTTAAGCAAAATTTCAAAGGCATCCTGTATGTACTCTATAAATGAGAAACTTTTTACCAAATGCAAAATTCTAGCCCAGTGGAAGAGAGGTGTCCATGGGAAAGAGAGGAAAAAAACTAACAATGGTAGCATTTGCGTAAGTGGTGGTGTGGCTGAACTATTTTTTTATCTCCAGCTCCATGGTGGCACAATGATTAGAGTGCAGTACTGCCGCTTACTTCTGCTGCCTGCTGCCTGACTACAATTTGGCAGTTCAAATCTCATCAGGCTCAAGGTTGACTCAACATTCCATCCTTCCAAGGTGGGTAAAATAAGGACCCAGATTGTTGGGGGAAATATGCTGACTCTGTTAACCACTTAAGAGAGGATTGTAAAGTGGTATATAAGTCTAAATGCTATTGCGACTGCTATCAGGCTTTTAACACATTGCTCCTAGCAAATATATTCTAACCAAGAAAAAAAGGTTCTCACACATGCTATAAAGTAAAAAATTTTAAAGATGAAGCACTATAGTATGTCTGTGGTCACTTACCTTATCTAATTTTCTTGACCTAAGAGCATGTGCTGCCCTGTGATACTGTGATGTAAGGTAAAGACATTGAGCCAACCAATAAATGTCTTGTGGATCTTCTAAAAAATAATCATATGGTCATGTCAAAAAAATTAATGTTACACATAGCTTATCAATTGTACATTATTTGCATGTTACTATTAATTCACAATACAATACACACCGATTATTTTATTCACAACATTTCTAACACATACAAATTGAGCTCATTTATAAATTCTTAGCACTGAAATTCACATGCATCTGCATAAACACTGCAACCATATGAAAGCAAAGTAGGTACTCAGTATAAACCGAGTATTAAAAACCAGGGCATCCTCAAAAGCAACTATACTGACTTTCTTTGAGGTAGTTCTCACTTAACAACCCTACTTGTGATAAGCAATTCCACAGCTAAGTAAGGTATTCCCTAAGTGGGAAATCACATCACAACTGAGCTTTCCAGTTGGAAATAGACAAGACTAGATTTTACACAGTCATTTGCCTCCTAACCCTTGGACTGTTCAAGGTCAGCTTACTGTCTTGTACACACCAAAAGCAATGTAATGATGCCTCAGCCTAGGGCTGAGAGCTGCATCTAAACTATACAAATAGCTTACATTTCTCTTTCTCCAATCTCTCCACTTTAGAAGAGGGGTTAAAAAAAAATCAAACTAGTTCTGTAGGCAATCTCTCCTTGCCTGACCTTTTCGGCACAATCATATTGCTTTCAATGTGTAGAAGAACCAACAGCTTACACTCTTGAAACCTCCTAGTGCTCCAGTCTGCAAATATAATCACATTGCTTTTGATGCATAGAAGAGTAAACAGCTTATTTTCTTGCAATCTCTTTTCTCTCCAATTTCTCTACTCTGCAAGAGAAAAAAATAAACGAAAAAAAACCCCACGGACAGGCCCGGAATACGACAATATATATGGATTATAATGGTGATCACATGACTGAGGTATGCTATGAATAGACCATAACATTACTTTTTAATATTGTCATAGTTTCAAATTATTGGTGAGGACTATCTGTATAGCTCACTAATTCTTAATTTTCCCAGTTAAAATAGCCAACCCATCAAAAATACAGTATATAGTAAGGGAAAATTAAAAGGAAAGTACAAAGTATTTTTTAAAAAACACATATACATATAAGATAAAATATGCAACTTACCATGGGACAATGATGCTACTTTATCTGCCCAAAATAGAGCACTTTGATATTGTTGCTGTTTTTAGGAAATAAATAGTTAAATTTTGTTACTAGAAAATAAATATATGTATATTTATTGTATTCATATCTTCTAAACAAAGAGCTCTATACAGAATTCACCACTCTTTTTGCATCTTATTTTTGCAGCAACCTGGGTTGAGAAATTTTGATAGGGCTAAAGATTATCAAGTAATTTTCATGAAAATACAGGTAGTCCTCAATCTAAAAGCATTTGTTTAGTGACAGTTAGAAATTAAAAATGGCACTGAAACATGATTTATGACTATTTTTCACATGACCATAGCAGCATCCCCATGGCCATGTGATCAAAATTCAGATGCTGGCAACTGGCCTGTATTTATGACAATTGCAACAGTTTATGACAATTGCTCTGGGGTCACGTGCAACATCTTGCAACCTTCTGACAGGCAAATCTGGAGGAAGCCAGATTCACTTAATAACTATAATTAGTAACTTAACTGCAGTAATAGACTTAACAACTGCTGCAAGAAAGGTCATAAAATGGGGCAAACTCACTTAGCAACCGTCTTGCTCAGCAATGGAAATTTTGAGCTCAATTTTGGTGGCAAGTTGAGGACTACCTGCAAAGGAATTTGAAAATAAGCTTCTCTAGTATTTTGTTTACCATGTTAATCGGTATACAGAGCTATGTATAAGACATTTTTTTCCAATTAACCTGTCCTGAAATAATGATACTTCAATGTATTTTAGATCCACAAAGACAGACCAGCATAGCCATTCTCAGACTTGCAAGCATGTTTTTTTTTTTCACCCAATCCAGTGGAGTACAGATGGAGAGACCATTTCACGTCCTCCCAGGATTCAAAAACTGACCAGAAGGCATCAATCAATCAATCAAAATCGAGGCAAGATAGTGGGAAACTATGGCATTTTTATGCAGTTCAAAGCACATTCATTCCTTCTTCTGGAGCTCTTGCCTCAACAGCCCTTCGATGCTCTTCTTTCTCTTTCCAATTAACCAGGGACAAAGAAGTGGCTTTGGGACGCGGCAAGTGTCAGAGAGGGAGGGAAGGCAAAAACTCACCCGCAGCTCCCTGGCGCTTTGCTTTGGCGATGCCCTAAGTCCCAAAGCTCGTGCGGGGCCCGCATCCCCACGCCCGGGAACGGTCCCACTCGCCCCACTTCCCAGACCACGTCCACGCCGTAAGCGTGGACCGGAGCCCAAGAGGCGGAGGCGGCGACAGGCAATGGGATGCTGCTTCGGAAGCCCTCACCTGGTCGATGTATTGCCGCACCCGCTTCCTCAGGCGCTCCAGATTCATGCCCCTTCCGTGCCCGCCTGCGGGAGGAACCGGGTTACCAGGCTGCCCCGTTCCCTGGAACCCCCCACGGCGCTACCGCTGTCTTCCTGACCCCGAGTGAACCGATTCCGAAACTTAACACCCCGCCTCCCTCCTCAATGCGTTCCTCTCGCCATGGCTTCGCGAGTCCGTTAGCAATTACGTTCCTCCCCAGTACGGCCCTGTGTGCCGTTCGCCGGAAACGCGGCCTCTGCGCTTGGCGTTCCGAAGATATCCGATCTACAGAGGGTGAAGTAATTATTTTTTATTTTATTTATTTTATTTGGTTTGTCAATTGCTTACAAGATAATAGGTATCAGTAAAAACATAGTTATGAACACATGGACACATATAAGAAAAATAAAAGAAACAATAGGACAGGGACGGTAGGCACGTTGGTGCGCTTAGGCTTTACTTAGGAATGTGGTACTCTTTAAGAGTAGTAGTTGTTGTCGTATTTAATCATTTATTGAAGGGAAAGAAATTGTAGAGAAGAGGCAGCAGTCTTTTTATTCCTAATTTGAATGACATAGGTGGGTCCCAGAGTTATTATTTTTATATGTTAATGATTTATTCATTAATGCTATTTGGGGGGGGTTTTCTTATAGAAAAAGTAATTGAGTAATGCAAAAAACAGAAATAACTCCTGTTTGTATTCAGTGTAACTTACTTCTTAATAAGTGGACATCATTAGGAAGGTAAAAATAAATGAATAAAATATATAGAAAAAAAGGGGGGGCATGCACAACTGCACCATCGTGCCTACCGTCCCTGTCCTATTGTCTCCATTTATTGGTACCTATTTCCTGTATTCTTACTTATGTTTATACTTATATCTATTATCTTGTAAGCGATTGACAAATAAATAAATAAAAAGGTAAACCATCAGCAAACAAGAAAGGAATTTCAGCAATTACAGCACAAGTTAAGTACATATTAAATTTACACCCCAGCTTTCAGATAGAAATACACAGCACCTCTTCCCCTGTTTTATTCCTATAAGGTTGAGTTTGACTGCCTAAAGCCACTTGGTAAACTTCTGCAATTGAGGATGGACTTGAATTTGGGTCACACCAGACCAAGTCCAAAATCTTAACTGATACACTACATCTCTTATCCACAAAATTACTGAATAATTGAAACAACAATAATCTACTGGATTGGGTATTGAATTGTCATTTCTAGCTGTGGATGACCAGAAATTGAAATGCTATTTCCCATCAAGTAGTGCTTTCATGTTCAATGTTCAGTAATGATGAGAAGTGTTTTTTCCTTCCAGTTTTCTTATAGATTTAAGAAACAAGTACAGTACATGCAAATATAATGTTGATACAATTTAGATATGATCAATTAGCATGGCTTAAAATAGCTAGAATTTAAAAAAAACCTAAAAATATATATGTAATAGAGCAGGGGTGTCAAACTGGTGTCATCATGGTATCATCACATGATATATTGTGACTTTTCCCCCTTCACTATACCAGGCATGGGTGTAGGCCACAAGTTGGACAGCCCTTAATAATAGATGAATTCTATATTAATTCTAATAAGAGGAATAGTACTAAAATGTGAAGTCTATCTACTTTCATAAAGGAGCCACATAACCACATGATGGTGCTATAACATGGCAAGAAATCATAAATCATGTCTGGATAACATGTTTAGCTGAGAGAACTACATGCATCTCAGAAGCTGTAGATTAATATGCATGTTCTACTTCCCCTCTGCCCCACCCCAAGCACAGTTTAGTCTCCCAAAGCCTTTTCCCCTGCTTTCTTTATTTTCTCATTCTCTCCACTACTATTCACTCTGTCTCCTCAAAACTGAATGAGATATTTTGAAGTGCATGTTGATGAAGAGAGTTTATATGTTTGTAACTAAATCTATACTAGCTGAAGAAACAACATTCCCCCCCCACAGGGGTGGGATTCAGATTTTGTAACAACTGGTTCTGTGGGCGTGGCCATGTGACTGGGTGGGCATGGCTTCTTTTTCTTCTTTTTTGGATTCCCCCTCCCCCCATTTTGGGACCTCCTGGGCCTCAGGGAAGTCTCCTGGGGGTGTTTTTGTTCCTACAAGGCTTCCCTGGGGCTCAGGAAGGAAAAAAATGATTGAGGGTAGGACTGGCGTCATGACAATATGACATGCGATCTTGGAGATCTGAAATCGCAGCCGATATCTTTGCTCCTGGACAGTCCAAGTGGATCTAAACCGTCCCAAAGAGACGGTGAATGTAAAGACCGCATCCTGTTGATCCCAGGGATATTGCAAAGTCCCTGGTAGATCCAGGAGAAGCTCTTTTTGCCAGCAGCAAAGAGGCAGCCATTAAAGCTGCTGAAATTGGGACAGCTCCGAAATGAAAGAGAACGGAAAGAGAGAGTGTGCCGGTTTGGTGAGAACTTTTTCTTTATTTTAAGACTTGAAAGGACACCCTAAGGGAAAGAAAGAATCTGTAAAAGTTTTGACAGAAGTGATTAAGCGGCGATTTTAAACAGGAATGTCAAAGTAATTTTTTTTTTCTCATTGCTGGATTTCCTACACATGATTTTATATTTTGAAACTGGACTGGTTTGGTTTTTTTATATATATTCTTCTCTCCTTTTTGATTTTATAATATTTTCAGTCAGAGACTCCCTTTTAGTTATTCTTTAAATATCTTTTTCTTTTTTTTAATTAATTCTTATTATATTTTGCTTGGAAAAGGAGGGGGAAAGTGAAAGCTAAAGAAACTTTGTAACACTGCAAACTAGAGGCTTGGAAATACTCTATTTTTCTTTTGACCAGACAAAGTTGAGAAAGAACTGAGACTTTGTTTCAAGGACATTGCCTGCTTGATAAGATAGAGGGAAGAACACGGGATAGTATTATTACAGGTGCTCTTCTGGGTTTCTATCAACAGCTGGAGTCTGATGTTGATGCTTAGGAAAAGAAAAGGTGATAAGTCTTTGGAGAAGAGAGTTATAACAAGAGCCTTGGATAATCAAACAAAGTGCAGTGTGCTCCTTTTATTCTTTTTGAGCTGTGCTACCCCTCCTCATCAGTTTACTTTTTTTTTTGCAATAGCTATTTGGATTTTTGGCTCTCTGGAACTTGTCTTTGTTTTTTTCTTGTATTTGGAAGTTAAATTTCTACGTCTGCTTTTTATTTTAAAGGAAAAGCTTTAGTATTTATGTTTCCCTTCCTTTTCTTTTTAAGGGAGTAGCCTTTTTCTTCTTTCCCTTCCTGGTATTTTTGTCTTTCCATCTACCTTCCATTTTTTTTTTCTTTTGGTTTATTTTTATGCATACTTTTATATTTAAGACCTCTTAATTGGATTAAGGTGTTGAAGAACCTGAATAATTTTTCCTTTCTTTTTTAGCCTTTTTCTTCACTTTTTCGCCTTTTTTAGGATTTTACAACTTTTGTGTGTGTGTGTGTTCATGGTGTGTTTATGGTCTTTTCCTTCATTTTTGAATTTTTACTGTCATCTAACCAACCGATTGGATTAAGGTATACAAGAACCTGAAGAAATTTTTTTCTTCTTTTTCTATTATTATTACTACTTGGCTTCTCTTTTCTTACTATTTTCCTACTTTTTTCCTACTATTTTTATTTGGAACTGCAATTGGTTATTTTACAACTGGATTAAAGTCTGGAAGAACCTGAAGATTTTGAATTCCTCAAAATGAGTAGGAAATTAACAGCTCTTGGTTCTTCAACTTCCACTTCTTCCTCTCCACCATCTGGAGGACAATGTTTGATACAGACAATATTAAGACAAGAAAAAGAACAAGAAAAAGTGACCCTGCAGATGATTATGCAAGGAATTCAAAATATTCAATCAAGATCAGAGAATATTGAAAAGAGAATAGAGAACATTGAACAAAGAACAGGGAAAACTGATGAAAAAGTAGAGAACATCCAAAAAATGATGATGAAGTATGATGAGAGACTCCCAAAAATTGAAGAAGATAAACAAAGAGACAAGAAGATTGGAGACATTGATAACAGATTAACTGTGGTTGAACAAGATAAAAGTGGTATACTGGAACTTCCGGTTTCGCGTGGCTTCGGGGCAGCAGGAATTCGCGACAGCTCGCGATTCCTGCTGTGCTAGCCGTCGAGGTACCCCCGATCCAGATGGGTCAGGGGGATATGGCTGCCCTGTAGGGACAGCTGAAGAGAGAGGGGAGTCGGATAGGGAGGTGGGGGTGTCGCAGACCCCCCCTTCTCCGGGAAAACCCCTTTTTCCCAAGGCGGTGGAGTGGCGGTCAGCAATGGCCGCCACGAAGAAGCCAGCAACCGGGTAAGAACTGTGCTGGAGGAAGTGTGAAGAGTGAAAGTTCTGTCTGAGCCGGGTCAAGTAACACCTTTTAAATTGCCTGGAATTGAGCTGCTTGAATTGCTGGAGGATACATTGTATCCCTAAGAAGAGCGAAAAGCGGCGGAGAAGCTGTTAAAGGGAACTTTTTTTTTTTTTTTTTTACTCTCCCACCCCACGGAAATAGCAGAAATATTTGGATATATTAGACATTGAAAGTGGATTGTTTTGAAAGTTGAAGCTAAGAGACAAAGGGATTTTTGGACATTGAAAAATTTAAGAAATTGGAAAATCTTTGCTGGAGGTATGGATTTCTGATTATTTAAAATTGTCATTGCAAGTGGGAAGGGAGAAAAAAAATTGGAGCAGAAGCTGAAAAAGGAGGAGATTGTCTAGAACGTCTTTGTGGATCCCAAAGGAAGATATATGGTAATTGGACCTCTTTGAATAAAAATTAATCCAGAAAGAGAAAGAGAAGAAGGAAGAAAAGTATTAACTTTTGGAATTTTTTTTTTTTAATTGCTTTTGATTGTCTTTGATTAAAAATACTTGTGGTTGTTTTGGAAAAAGTTTCCCTTTTTATAATGGCATCGTTTGTGGATGAACTAGAGATTGAATATCAAAAATATAAAAAAGAAGATACTTTGGGCGCTTTGTTTCAATTCTTAGAAATGGCGTTATGTTCTGTTGAAAAGTTGATTACGCAGCAGAAGGACTGGGACAAGGAAGAAGAGGAAGAAGAAGCCATCTTTGATGAACAATGGGTCCCTTCCGGAGAGGAGGAGAAAAAGGATAAGAAAAAGGGGATTTTAAGAATTATAAAAACAACCAAAAGAGAGAAAAATGAGCGAAAAGATGGAGGCAAGGTTAGAAAGCAAAGGAAAAGGAGTAAGAAAAGCGAAGGGAAAAAGCAAAGGGGTAGAAAGGGCAAGGAGAAGAATAAGCAAGAGAGAAAGGGGGGGAGGAGAAGCCTTAATGGGGGGAAGCAAGACCTAAAGAAAAAAAGTTTATTTAGAGACAATGGGTGAATTTAATTTAGATTAAAAGAGGGATTCTGGAGGGTATATAAGAGTGTGTTTTTATATGTATATTTAGAATATAAAATTTATTATGTAATTTTAGAATCTTTTAAACAGAATCCCAAGAAAGATTGCTATATGTAGTATTTCTAAGTTAGGGTAATGAGTTATAGATGTTACTCCAATTGGTGTACAGGAGAAGTATGGTAAAAGAAAAAAAAGATGAATGGATAATTGGAAATAGAACAGACAAAGAATGTTGTTGAAAATGGTAATAAGATATGGAAGGATATATATGCTTTTTTTTTTGGATTTTGTATATTGATAAAAGGCAATAAAATTTTAATTAATAAATAATTTGGATGGAAAGGAGAAGTAGGGACAAGATATGAAGTTAATATTATATGAAATATTGATATTATAATCTGGAAATGTTATGCCTTATTGATCTTTTATTATTATTTTTTCTTAGAAAAGAATTTATAAGCTGCTATGCCTTGATTCTTTGTGCATTGTTTTTATAAAACTGATAAAAATGGTTTTTATATATATATATAAAAAAAAGAAAATGATAATAAGATATGGAAGGAGATATGGGTTGAATATGATGTTTGAATTTGTGTCTGTGTGAAGAGTTTTAACCCGGGAACAGACAACCTTCAGAAAAGATTTTTTAGTTTTGTTTAGGTTTTGTGTTTGTATGTTTGTGTATTGTGTTTATGGTAAAACTAACAAAATTTGTTTTTTATAAAAAAAAGGAAAAAACAATCAATAAAACCTTGGAGGAATGTTAGATGAGAATAATTTAAACAAGCCAGAAAGAAAAGAATATGATGACTATAAAATGGATAAATATGGAAGAGAAATGAAATTGAATAGGAGTAAAGAGAAATAATGAGAAATTTGCTGAAAGATATTTGTGTGTCCATATGGAGATGGGATAAATTGGAATTATGCTGTATAAAAATAATGTTTTGTTTGACTTGTAAGGATTTACAATGTTAAGAGGTTTTATGTGTTTATGTATTTAATGGTTAATGATGTGTTGTTTTATCTTTAAAATTAATAAAAATTTGTTTCAAAAAAAAAAAAAAAGTGGTATACTGAGATGGGAGATGGACAGATCAGAATTTTATCTAAGATTTCAAAACATAGAGGAAGAAAAAGGACAAAATCTAGCTGAGATAATGATAGAAATATTGGCTGAAGCTTTGGAAATAACTGAAGAGAAGATGATGGATGGAATAGATGAGTTTTATCGAGTCTTCACAAGATATGCGATGAGAAATAGCTTACCAAGAGAAGTTCACATCAGATTTACAAAGAAAACCATTAAAACGCAAATATTGCAAGTGGCAAGAGAGAAAACATTGAAATACAAAGATAAGGAGATTGTGGTCTTGAAACAAGTACCCAGAAGAGTGAGAGAGATGAGAAGGGAATACCGATTCTTGACCAAATTATTACTCAAAAAGGAGGTGAATTATAGATGGCTGATTCCAGAAGGTTTAATGTTTACATGGCAAGAACAGAGATATAGAATTGACTCAATTGAGAAAGCTGAATCATTTTACACAGAATTTTTCAGAGGAGAGGAAGAGGTAGAAAAAGAAATTTTACTAATTGAATTCCAAGAGGACTCCCAAATGACAACTGAAAAAGAAGTAGGTGCAGTAGGTGGAAAGGAGGAAGCCAAAGAACAACGTGAACCAAGATCCACGAGAGCTGTTAAACCTAATTACAAAATATAACCATGGAAGAGAAAAAATTGATTACAATTAATACAAATGGACTTAACTCAGCCGTTAAAAGAAGGAAAATCTTTCATAAATTATAGAAATTAAAATTTGATATAATCTGCCTACAAGAAGTACATATTAAAAAACAATATGAACAATTGTTGATACAGCCAAAATTAGGGAAAATATTCACTTCCTTGACACAATGTACGAAAAGAGGAGTGGTTTTATATATTAAAGAGACCATCTCAGCGAAATTGATTTATACTGATGATGGTGGAAGAATATCAATGGTGGAAATAATGGACAATAATATGAAAACACTCCTGATTGCAATTTATGCCCCGAACGACAAACAAGAAGAATTATATAAAAAATTACATATGAAAATAGTTGAACTGGACTATGTTAATATAGTTATGATGGGAGATTTTAATGGAATCATAAACAATAAACTGGACTACATATCACAGAAAACAATAACGCAAAATAGAAAGACACTCTCTAAATCTTTTTTTTAAATGGTAGATGACATAAAATTAAAAGATACATGGAGAGAAAGAAATGCTAAAACTAAACAATACACCTTCTACTCAAATAGACACTTATCATGGTCCAGAATAGATATGATATGGATGTCAACAGAATTGTTAACTAATATTCAAGAAATAAATATTGAAACAAGTACTTGGACAGATCACAATCCAATGACAATTAAATAGAAAGGACAAAGAAGAAGATCTAGATGGACATTAAATAATACTATTTTAAAGGGAAAAGACTTCACACAGTGGATGGAGAAAAGATTGGCCTTTTTCTTTGGAGAAAACAAAAAAGAAGATACATCAATCCAGAATGTATGGGATACAATGAAGGCATATGCCAGAGGCTTGATAATAGACTATACAAGAAAAAGAAATACCATGAAAAGATTAGCCTCTAAGGCATTAGAAGATGAGTATAAAGGACTCAAAAAAGAGCTACAGAAAATGCCACAGAGAAAGGACATTAAGTTAAAAATGGATATAACCAAACATAAAATGGGTCTAATAGAAAAAGAAGAATTAGCACAAAAAATTAGAGGTGCCAAACAGAACTATTTTGAAGATGCAAATAAACCAGGTAGATGGTTAGCATATAAATTGAGAAAAGAGAAAGAATCAAGGAAAATACCACAATTAATAGATGACCAAGGCCAAGTTTGTTATGGTGGTAAAGAGAAGAAGGAAATTATTCGAGATTATTATGAGAAACTATACACACAAGAGAATATTGATGAGGAAAGAGTTAAACAGTATTTACAGAATGCTAATTTACCCCAGATACCTAAAGGGATTGAAACAATGTTAGAAAGCAATATAACAATGATGGAGTTAACTGAAGCACTTAAGAAACAAAATAATGGAAAGGCACCAGGCCTAGATGGACTTCTAGCAGAATTTTACAAAACATTACAAGAATCATTGAATTTTCCACTGCTAGAAGTTATGAATGAAGTTACATTAAAGAAGAGGATACCTAAATCATGGTCAGAAGCTTATATCACACTTGTCCCAAAAGACGAGACCGATCCATTACAAATCAAGAATTATAGACCTATCTCCCTACTAAATGCAGACTATAAAATCTTTTCTTCAATATTGGCAGAAAGACTTAAAAATATTTAAATAATTTTATCCATCCTGACCAAAATGGATTTCTGCCAAAGAGACAAATCAAAGACAATATGAGAGTAATCTTGCACACTTTGGAATACTATGAGGCACATCGTGAAAAACAAATAGCTTTGATATTTCTAGATGCACAGAAGGCATTTGATAATGTGAATTGGCGATTCATGTTATTACTGCTGGAACAGATGGGCTTTGCTAGAAAATTTATTCAAGCAATAGAAGCTACATATCATAAGCAGACGGCAAAGGTAATGATAGAGGGAGAACTGACAGAATCTATCGATATAAGAAAAGGAACAAGACAAGGGTGCCCACTATCACCTTTGTTGTTTGTGTTAAGTTTGGAAGTGCTAAACAGAAATATTAGAGATGAAAAGAATATAAAAGGGATGAAAATTAAAAAGGAAGTATTTAAGTTGCAAGCATTTGCAGATGATCTGGTTTTTATCTTAGAAGACCCACCAGAAACAGCATCAAAATTGATAGAAAAGATAGAGACATATGGAAAGGTGGCTGGTTTGAAAATAAATAAAGATAAGACAAAGATCTTGACAAAGAATATGCTATCAAGACAAAAGGAAGAATTGGCAGACCTATTGAAAATTCAGGTCACAAATAAGATCAAGTACTTGGGGATATACTTGACAGCAAGATGTAGTACACTAAAAGAGAATAATTATATCAAACTTAAACAGCAGATAGCGCTAGATTCGGCGAAATGGGAAAATTTACAACTGTCATTAATAGGGAGAATATCAACAATCAAGATGAATATATTACCCAGAATTTTATATTTGTTTCAAACAATTCCAATTAGGCTTGGAAAAGACTACTTTGAAGATTTAAATAAAATTGTGTTGAAATATATATGGCAAGGTAAGAAAGCGAGAATAAAGTTGAAGCTTTTGCAAGATGCTAGAATAAGAGGAGGATTTGGTTTGCCTAATTGGGAGTTGTATTACCAAGCAACAAATTTGATGTGGGTTAAGGAATGGATAGCATTAAGAAATACTAGATTGTTGACACTAGAAGTACATGATTTGTTGTTGGGGTGGCATGCTTTTTTATGGTATAAAGGAACCAAAACACAGGGGTACTTTAGAAGACATTATATACGGGAGTCTCTGTGGTTAAATTGGGAGAAGATTAAAAGACAATATTATTTGAAAATTCCAGTCTGGCTATCGACTATTGAAGTATTTTCTTATCCTATAATATACAAAAAGGAACAAACAGTTAGATATGGTGAAATATTGAATGAAAAAGATGAACTTAAATCTATACAAAAACTAGAGGAATAAAGATGAATTGGTTTTCATATGCGCAAATACATTCAAGGTATGATAAAGATTCTGAAACAGAAGGTTTCTATGATAAATTGACTGACTTAGATAAAATTTTGACAGGTACTGATGAAAAGATGATTAAAATTTTTTATGGATATTTATTAGAAATTAAACTAGAAGAAGAACAAGTTAAAGAAACGATGATTGCTTGGGGGAAGAATTTTGGATATGGGATTGATCTAGAGAAATGGCAAAAATTGTCTCAAAATTATAAAATGACAATGTCAACAGCATATAAAGAAAATTTTTATAAGATGTTTTACAGGTGGCACTTTCCCCTGACAAGAATAGCAAGAATATTCAAGAATAAATCCGAAAAATGTTGGAAATGTCATCAGATACCTGGCTCATATTACCATATGTGGTGGACTTGGACGGATGCTAAAAATATTGGACTAAAATCCACACGTGGTTGGAAAAAATGACAAAAAAGCATATAGATTTGAAACCAGAAATATTTTTATTGGGAATTTTACCTAAAATATATAGTAAAGAAATACCTGATTGTAAATGTATTAACAGCGGCTAGGATTGTATTTGCTAAAAACTGGAAAAATGAGAAAATACCATCACAGGAGGAAATCATTAAGAAAATATTGGAATGTGCTGAAATGAGTAGATTGACATTTGAAATTAGAGAACAAGATGATAAACAATTTTATAAAATTTGGGATCTATTCTATCAATGGTTAGACAATAAAATATAGTAATGAAATATGTAGACTTTTAGAAAATAATAAATATATAAAGATGTATTCTTTTCTTATTATATCTACAAAATGATTCTAGGATAGATCTGGGATGATAATCTGAATTGTCATAAAACAAATTAAGTAAAATATTATCATTTTGGAAAACATGAATGAATAAAAGTATAGTCAAATGATTGATTAATAATGATATTAATGTATTTAATATATTGATTGAAAATACAAGATTATATACAATGTAATTATAATTGAAGACTATGAAATGGAAGCACAAAACTATTTGTAAACCAACCGGCATACTGTATGTACATATATGGAAGATGATTTGATGTTTTTATGTTTTGTTTGTTTATGATTGTTTTAAAAACCAATAAAAAATTTATTTTAAAAAAAAGGAAGGAAAAAAATGGAGCAGGGCAAAGGGGGGTGCTGTGGGCCTCAGGGAAGCCTCCTGGGCAAAGCAATAAATAAGCGAGGGGAATCCTGGCACAGCTGATCATAGGAACAGCTGATCGTTGAGAGGGAAAAAGAAAAAGAAATACCTTAAGGAGTGACTGGGCGGGGAAGAACACATTCAGCGATGTCAGGCATGTGCACAATGTTGTACATGCGCGATAAGGACTGACTGGGAAGGAAGGGGGGGCAGAGAGGGGCCGGGCCAGCCAGGGACACAATTTGCTGGTTCTCCAAACTGCGCAGAATCATAACAACCGGTTCTATAGAACCTGTCCGAATGGGTAGAATCTCCCCCCTGTCCCCTCCCCCGAATATGGGCTTTGGGTGAACATAGAGCATACAACAGGACTAGTATTGGACTATTGCCACAGACTACAAAAAGACAACTTAAACATTTATGTTTACCAATTAGCCATCATACTAATAGCATTCCATGTAGTTTAGGCTTATTGATGTTTACATTTATCTTCCAATTTTTTTGCACCAGAAAAGCTCAAAGTAACCTAATCATCTTCATTTAATGACCCCATAATCCCTTGTGGGGTGGAGTCTGGGCAATTGAATTGAACTAGCAGAGTGTTTTAATGGCCAGATGCCTTTCCTGTCACCAATGTGGAATTTTGATTAGCAGATATATTCTCAGTATGCCTAGAGAGAGAAATATCTGCTGCTACCTAGGATTGAACTCCCAGCCTCCTGATTGTGAGGCAAGAGTTCCGTCTCTAGGCCAAGGTCCGCACCACTCCACTCAAAGTAACCTCAAAGTAATGGAGAGCAAGCAACCTGATGATTTGTTTTAAAAAAACAAACAAAGCATTTGATTTATTTAAATTTTGCTGAAGGCTAAAAGTCAAGTAGTAATAGAACCATATGCTTTGGAACTATATTTGAGAATGAAGAACTAAACACTTTATTTACATGTGTAATTGTTGCCTACATATTTCAGGATAGTAGTTATATTGCTACCTAATTGGTTTTGGTGAATTCTGATATTCTAGCCTGAAGAAAATAAATATATGAATGTAACATATTAGGTACCGAGCAATTAATAAATGATGTTATATTGCTGATCTGTCAGTTTGAAATTCTTTACTAAAACAACAATTTAGGATAGAACAGTTAGAAAATGGAGGTGACCATAGGAGAAGAAAACCAAAGCCACCCTATTCCTGATTTATAAAACTTGTTTCAAACTTCATGTTAATTCTTAATATGGTTTGATTTAGGATTAGCGTCTTATGTGAACCAAAACTATGGTTCATGATTTGAACATGCTGTGTAGCATATTCAATAAGCCAGAAACAGGGATCAGTTGGGATCAGGGTAGGCTTCAGCCGGTTTGCGCCAGTTTGGCTGAACCGGATGTTAATTCTATATTTGGTTCAGCAAACCAGTAGTTCTGACAACTGGCTGGCCCCGCCCACCCCCACCCCTCCCAGGAGTCCCCACATGACCCATTTTGGATCACAGGTAAGTGCAGGGCCCATGTGGAGGCTCTGGGAAGGTGAAAAATGGGCCTCCCGGTGGCTCCGGAAAGCTGGAAATGGACCCATTTCTGGCCTTCAGAGATCCTCCAGAGCCCGGGGAAGGCAAAAAAACAGGATCCCTGTGGCCCGTTTTCGCTCCCAGGGTGGTGCAGGAGGCTAAGTAGACCATGCCCACCATGGCCATACCCACCCAGCAACCAGGCATAGAACTGGTTGTTAAATTATTTGAAGCCCACCCCCTTGCTATTGTAGTCGCCTTGTTGTGTAGCAACCTCGCTACATGTCTCCTTGACTCCATAAACGAATTGGTAATGGAGTTTCTTAGGTGTATGGTTCTGGGAGACTTCAATCTGACTTCCATAGAAGTGAGGTAAGAGACAGTTCAGAAATTCATGACTACCATGACAAACATGGGCCTGTTCCAGTTCATCCAGGGTGCAACAAGCACCAATGATTTAATGCCAGGTCTAATTTTTTCTGTCAGAGCAATGGCAATATAATTTGGAACTGGTGGAGTTATCTGTTGCTTTCCTGTGATGATCATCTCTCTGTGGAATATCATACTTCCAGAGGTCAGGTTGGCCCAGACTCTACCTGCCTTCTTCAAGGTTTTAAAAACTTGGCTGTGCCACTGAACATGGGGATCTAGAGGTATATTGTGCAGTGGTAATGCTGAATATGTTTTTAGATCCTGGCTGGATTTTGTTAATTTAATTATATTGGTTTTATATATTTTTAAACTATGGTTTAATTGTGATTTTTTTTGTAGTTTTAAAATTGTTGTAAGACACCCAGAGTTATACAGTTGAAATGGGCTGCTATTTAAATCAATGAAATAATTTAATAGGTGTGTTTCAGTGGTGGGATTCAAATGTTTTTACTACCGGTTCTGTGGGCGTGGCTTGGTGGGTGTGGCAGGTGAAGGATATTGTAAAATCTCCAGTCAGAGGTGGTATTTGCCGGTTCTCCGAACTACTCAAAATTTCCGCTACTGGTTCTCCAGAACTGGTCAGAACCTGCTGAATACCACCTCTAGTGCATTTCTATACAGAAACGTAGCTTTTGTAACTTATATGATGATAACTCAAAACTGAAACTGCTACAATGTGTTCTTCATGGATCAACTCTTGAATATAGTTTTAAAAATGCAGCTAAGCCATAATGTGATGATTTGGGTGATGAATACAAGTAGTCTTCCGTTTATAACCATTAGTTTAATAGTTTTAAAAAATATTTTTAAAAAGGTTATAAAATAGGGCAAAACTCACTTAACAACTACCTTGCTTAGCAACGGAAATATGAGGCTCAGTTCTGGTTGTAAATTGAAGAGTTTAATTGCTGTATTGGCAGCTAGCTTCTCTGGTTATCAATAATATTCCAGTTCAGGTTGCTCATCTATGTGTTATAAGGCCTTGCATGGATTAATGCCTCACACAGCCCAAATGATGTTGTGCAGAAATGTCATTTGAAGTGGAAATTGAAGCAAATACTTAAGAGTAAGTCCCTGACCCTCTCATTCTGATAAACACACCTTCTCCAGCAAGCAGTTCATAGTCTCTGGCCTGGCATACTATGGACTCTTAATCCACGCCTTATTCATCTTCAGTGCAGAAAAAGCCGTAAGGAGAAAGTGCTTGACTTAGAGTTACAAAAACCAGATTTGAACTGTACATCACCACTTGGCAGTATATCTTATACCATCTCTTAAATATGTTTGTAGTAGGTTTCCTGCTCTTTGTAGAAGGGCCTTCACACTAGAAAGATGTTCTATCCTACTCTCAATGGTCATGGAAGGGAATTTTAATTATATCCCTTACCAGGAGCATGTATATGTGTGCTTAGAAATAGACAGTTGCACATGGTTTTCTGAGTTGTCTTTTACAACATGCCTGGTGTGCATATGAATTTCTTTCCATATTAGCAAATGCTTGGGCTGATCCTAATCAGAGATTTTAAGTTGTTTTTTTAATTAAAAAATTCAATTAATGAAATTTCTGGGAAAAGGTTTAAAAAAAAAAGTGCCATCCCATTTGCTAAGAGAAAGCATTGAGTCTAATCAATGCACAGACAAAAATGAAATTTGGTGGTTTATAAACTTTGCCTTTAATGATATTTGTCCATGTTAAATTTATTTCAGGTACACCATTCTAATTTTTATCTAAAGATAAATCTATGACTGCAAACAAACAACCAGGGGTGGAATTCTACTGGTTCAGACCAATTCTATAGAACTGGTTGTTATGATTCTGTGCTGTTCGGAGAACTGGCAAATTGTGCCCCTGGCTGGCCCTGCCCCTCTCTGCCCACCCCTCCCCTCCCTGCCCAGGCAGTCCTTATCATGCATGCGCAACATCACACGCATGCCCAACATCACTGACTACGTTCTTCCCCACCCAGTCACTCCTTAATGTATTTTTCCCCCTCCCAAGGATCAGCTGTGCTGGAATTCCCCTAGCTGCCTTACTGCTTCACCCAGGAGGCTTCCTTGAGGCCCAGGAAGGCAAGAAATGGAAGCGGGCATAGCACACACACCCTGTGCTCCATTTTTTTGCCTTCCGGGGCCCCAGGGAAGCCTTCTGGGAGCAAAAATCTCCCTCCAGGAGGCTTCCCTAAGGCCCAGAAGGTCCCAAAATGGAGTGTGGGAGCGGGGTTCTTTGCGGCTCCTCCAGGCTCCATTTTTTTCCTTCCTGGGCCCCAGGAAAGCCTTGTGGGAGCAAAAACGGCACTCGCCCAGAGGCTTCCCTGAGGCCCAGAAGGCCCAAAAAAGGGGGGGGATGTTGCTGCAAAAAAAGAAGCCATGGCCACCCAGTCAAATGGCCACGGCCACCTAGCCACGGCCACAGAACTGGTTGTTAAAAAAATTTGAATCCCACCCCTGCAAGCAACCATCTACTCCCACACAGAAGGCGTTTGGAAAGTAAAATTTCCTTTTTAAAAATAAACTATTAGCTTATTACGGAAAGTCTATTTTAATGATGACTGGAGTACTGGAGAGTTTACTTATGTAGCTTTCTGGATTATGTTTCAACTTTGATTTTTTTTTTTTTTGTGACATAAAACCTTTGTTGGAATTTCTGCTTCTGTATATTTTGGATCTTCTAAGAGCAGGAGCCTACGGTCAGCATTGCAAATCTATTCATGTGTGTGGTTTTCCTTAAGTGAGGGAAAAGACACATGATCCATCCAATGCACTTTAATCTCATTTAAGTACCCAACACTGCTGATCAAAGCATGTTTATTCAGGAAGAAGGATTACAGTTTGTCAACTGTGTTTGTAATTTACTTATTCTTTGTTCCTTAATATAAGGTACATCAACACTTTTATTTGTTGAATTATAAATAGGCTTCTGCATATGATTCTGTTTCCTAGGCAATGATCAAATATATTTACATACAAAAGTAATGAGATTTCATGTTGCCAAATGTTTACAATGGAAAGAGGAAGAAGAGCAATAAAGGAACACACACTATTGCAACTGTATACTATGCATGTTGCACAAATTAGACAAGGAATGTGCTAAAACTCCTGAAATGTATTCAGAGGAATGGGACCAATAACATTGATGTATATTTTTGACACCTACTTGAATGTGGTAAAAGATCCACTGTTAATGCTAATTGTCGATGCAGATTCTAAAAACCACAAGTGCTTAAATATTTATATTATAACATGATGGTTTTACTATTACTCTGTGGGGCAGATTCAGAATTATTTAAAGTTGAAATCACTCTCTGCTTTGTAATTAAATCTGCATCCATTGTATTAACCGGATAAATACTTCATATACAATATGTTTAGCTGCAATACAATATGTATTTAATCTTCTGAGCCCAGATAGATGGCAGTGGTGATATTGAAAAGGTGAGATTAATATTTAAATAAGAAACCCTCTGGGAATTCCTGGTCTATAAGTTAAAATTCTATATTGTTATCAAGAAAACTATATAGATGTATTGTATCAATGAACTCACCAAGGGCTTAGTTTTTCAATTCATATTTCACACAAGTAAAGCATTGGATTGCATTGTAAGTAGCACATTTCTGAATCCCTCAGCTCTGACAGTATAATTCAGAATGTACTTTTAAAGAAAAGCCACTGGAATATGTGAAAAAATATGACAGAGCATCAAAATTGTTTTATTAATGAGCTATTGCTTAATTAATATGTTAGCATACTGAGAGTATAATTCACATAAGAGATTTCTGTTATTAACACACTTTATCATGGCCTTAAATATTTGTCTGTTCATCCATCAATCTATCCATCCATTTATCCAGTTATAATTTTCATTAATACTTTGACATTTGTTTTAGAAAAGAAGATTCTGACTATCACATACATTATATTCAGCCTTAAGTAGTGCTCTTTTAAATTAACTATCATTAATGAAAATATCTTAGGATGACCAGTCTAATAGCTTGCTAATACATTCATACTTAATAACTGGTGTGAACATTATTCACCTATGCTATGAGACATATTTAATATTTATAAGTATAGTAATTTCCCAGTAATTATAGCCATACATCAGGAATTCAAGTGTGTAATGTCCATTGTCTGCCAATGTAAGAATTGAAATTAAGCCTTTTCCATTGGATTTTCTCCTTGACAATCCTCATTCAGTTCTTTGTCTTGGTGGATTAGTTCTACGCCTTGTTCTTGCTTATCTGTCAAATGTTCAACTTTCAGTTTGTTATCTTTCAGTCTTTTTTTATACATTTTCTTATGTTGTCCCTGTGTGGTTATAAATGATAAATGATTGTAGTTAAAAATAGCTTCATTTTCTTAAAACAAAAAGACTGGGATTTTCAACTATTTTTGCAGATTTTACAGAAGTTAACTACATGATTATTTTAATTTGATTGACTTGATTATTTTAATACAAATTCTATTACAACTATAACAGCTGCAAGATTTGACAATATTGGTCCTTTTCTGGTTGCCTTTCTGATTGTTGAGACAGTGTCCCAGTGCTCTTTAATTTATTTTAGTTGAACTACAATTCAACTGAATGTATTGGTATTCACAGGTATGGAAACTACTTACATTGTCTCTGCTTTCTTGCAAAAGTTCCTTGACTCAGGAATGTGTGCTTTAGAAATATTTTGAGATTTTGGATTAATGTAAAGCAGAGAAAGCATTGCAACTTCAGATTTATTCCCTTCAAGCCATTTGTTGTATGAAGATAAAAGTCTTAAAATCCTTTTGAAGAAAAGTGCCTTCCCATGCTTCCAACATCTAAGAATTGCTTTTGTTGATCTTAAAGCAGACCAGGATTTTAGGAATTACTTGGGTGCATAAAATCTGACCTTAGAGGGATGGGAAAAGCAGGTAGATTGCATAATTTTAGTGCTAGTAGTATGCTATTTTAGATAATTTTAGTGGTATGTTATTTTGAAAGAAAAAAAGACAAATAATATTTGATATAAAAACATTGATTAGTTTTCTATTCTAAAACTTGAGTCCCATACTCTTAAGCTTATTGAAACGTATGTGTGTGCAAATTTCTATGTATGGAGCTTCACGTGACCAGTCAGTGGATTCATTCCAAATCTTGACATCATGCCCATCAGTTTGAACTGATTTGAAATGTTTCCTTTATGAGAGGCTCAAAAGGATCAATCATTACCCATGAATTACCAAAATACTGTGAAGCAACAATTATTTTCATTTGCATACAATACAAAATATGGCCAATACAAGGTTTCTTTGGTCATTGGTCCTATGTAATTGAAATGTCTTTTCTTTTTTTCTCATTTGGTGCTTTATTTCTTTTCTCCTATGGTGTTTTTATTCCTGCTTTAGAAATCATCCACCCCATCTTCTCTTTTAGCAGGAATGTCTGTCTCATTTTCATTTCATTCCCCACAAAGTTTCCACTTTGCCAGCATTTAATGAGAAAACATAAAAAGATCCTTTATAGATTGTAGAAAGGAGAAGACAGAGAAGATGTGCAGCCCAAAAGATCAAGCAGGTGAAAGAACCATTTGCCAGTTGAAGGACAAGGGAGACCCCAGGAAGGCCTGATTCTAATCTGAAGGGGCGGAATCAAGAACATGCATGTTGCCTTGACCTTTGGAGGAAGATACAAACTTAAAAAATAAGAATCTACAAATGAGACAAATTTGTGCCTATGTATTATATGTATGTGTCTGTGTGTGTATATGAAAGTAAGCATCTAATAGGTAACTGTCACATTTTTTTTCTTATTAAAATAAAATGGGTAGTTGAAATATTCACTTTCACAGTGGGTCTATCAATGCTGCAGACAGGAAAAATTAATCCAGGTATTCCTTGGATCCCACAGCACAAAGATGATCGGTGATTTCCCCCAGATCCAAACATCCCATTATTCAGAGATTAAGGGCCTCCCCAAGAAATCCATTCCAAATCCAAACCCATTTCTGGTTGCATGCTTGTACATTGAATTCTCTTAGTTAAATGTTTCACAATGCCATTACACTGATATTTAATAGTAATTAAACCAAAATACCGGTAGAGTCACAGATTAATTTTATTTCATCTTAGCAGCTTTCTATACCCCACCTACTCATAATTTAATATATGTTTCATAACATCTTCTAAATCCATCTCTTATAAAACAAAGTGAGTTGCCATTACAATCCATTAAACTACCTGAACTAAGCACGGGTTAGCAAATGTTATTCAAGTTGTTAATAGCAGATATTGAAATTTAATAAATAATATATAAGATAGGATACTTCAGTTCTATTTTGGCTTTGACAGCCCATGGTTTTCCACGCTTACTGGAACAACTGTGGAATTTTCCAGATTTTCATTAGTACAAGTTTGTTCTGCCCTAAAAACTGCAAGAGATACAGCTTAGCAACAGAAGACCTAGAGATACAGACTAACAGAAATGCGTGGTATGTATATAATTAACAACAGTAATTACCTTTTGAATCTGCAATTCATGAAGGCTTAGAGGATATCTTGTAATACTGCTCATGTAGTTTTTAGTCTTTTGCCAATCTTCACTCCATTTCTGAATACTGTACCAAGATTTACACTTTGCAATTCTTTCCAGAATGGCACAATTTTCTTGGTTTATTCTGAACAATTCTCGCTCTTGTTTTTCTCTGTTTAAACTAAAAGGGGGAGGAAGAGCTCTGTGCAATAAATTAATCATTCAAGCTGTTATGAACTAATAAAACGCTTAAATAAAGTTTTATCAAACCTTTAGAAAAAGCAGGGTTCTAATCCTGCGCTTCTGATTGGCCGATAATAGCGATATCTGATTGGTCCATTCCGGAGAATCTGATTGGCTATTAACGAGCCACTCTCATTGGTTCAAGGGGGTAACACTCCATGTTTCTCATTGGTGACTAGATCAGCAGCCTGCCCTATAAAAGGGCTGCTGCTGCCCTAGGGTTTTGCTCTGTTCAGAATGTTTAATAAAGAGTTGAAGTTCACTGTTCACTGACTCGTCTCCGTTCCTAGCGCCCATGCGCAGAACTTAACACTGGCGACAAGGATGGGATGCGGAGATGTCAGAGCTGACTGAACACTACAGAGCACCAAACAGAGCATGTGGCTGAAGGCACATCGACAGCGGAAACCAAGTCCGGCGGCGCCATACCACCCACTCCATTTGATCCGGCACAAGAAGACTGGGACTCGTACATGGACCGGTTCCAGATGTTTCTGGAGATCAACAACTTGAAGGATGCCACTACGGGAAAAAAGCGAGCGGTATTCCTGACCCACTGCGGACCTGCCGTTTTTAAGATGGCCAAGGCACTGGCGAAACTGGCTGAGGTGAAAACCATGGACTGGGACGTCCTCGAGCCCCTCCTACAGGCCCACTATGCACCTACCATACCAACGCTTGTCCGAAGACATGAATTTTACCAGAGAGACCAGCGGAAAGGAGAGAGCGTTGCAGATTTCATCGCGGATCTCCGGAACCTGGGAGGCCTCTGTGGGTTCGCTGACCTCGAAGAGGCTCTGAGAGACCGAATAGTTCTGGGATTAGATACACCACATGTGCAGAGTAAGCTGTTGGCGAAAGGCGACATCAGCCTTGCAGATGCCATCGCTGACGCTACTGCAGCAGAAGCAACCAGGAAGTCGGCTGCCCGAATGCGCCGCACCAACGCACTGCTCCGCCAACTCACCAGCGAAACCTCACCTTGCCTAGAGAGACACACAGTGGCAACCCACCACAAGGACCTCGAATCGTCATCAGAAAGTGATGAGGAGGAGGTCAACCGGCTCCGGTCTGAACGTGACCAACGCCACCAGCAGAATCAAAGACTACAGCACCAATGCACAGGTTGTGGGGCAAACCACCCGCGATCAGACTGCAAATTCCTCGACGCGCTCTGCCACTTTTGTGGGAAAAGAGGTCACATTGGAAAGGTCTGTAAAAGCAAGCAAGGATCCAGCCCATTTCAGAGGGGAACCAACTACCGCCAAACCACAGGGAATCGTCCTGTGAGTCGGGAACATTTGAATCACCAATGGAACAACCACTCCTGCAGAAATAAACCACTGGCCAATTCAATGAAATGAGAAGAGGCACACCAAACAATTACAATTGGTCATGCCTCATCACTAGATGCAAAGAAGATCCGAGTGAAGGTCGCCATCGAAAACCAGCCCTGCATGATGGAAGACCCTTAAACAATTAATCCCTGCCGTCCGGCGGCAAGACCTCAGAACCCAAAGAATCATACTCAAGGATTATCAAGGGAACTGAATTCCGGTCGTTGGATCCAGCCTAGTCCAGGTCTCATTCAAAAATCGTACTGCATCTTTACCATTGACCGTCGTCGACCGTGATTGGCCTAGCTTGTTAGGCCTTTAATGGTTCGCCCCACTCTGGATCGAGGTAGCCGGCATTCACCAAACCAGAAGCGATGACTGGGAGGAGGCCCTCGTCCAGGAATTCCAGGACGTCTTTGCAGACAATCTAGGCGAGTACAAGGGGACCCCGATATCATTTAACCTTAACCTGAAGTAGCCCCCATCCACCTAAAGCCTCGTCAGGTACCTTTTGCCCTTAAACCAAAGATTGACGAGCAGCTTGATAAATTAATAGCCCAGGGTGTTTTAGAACCAACAGACCACGCTCGTTGGGAAACTGAATCGTAACACCCATCAAACCGGATGGATTGTTAAGGATTTGTGGGAACTACCGGGCCACCCTGAATCACGCCCTTCAACAGAACGCTTACCCGTTGCTGGTGGTACAACACCTTCTCCATTCCCTGGGGGGTGGAAAAGTCTTCGCTAAATTGGATTTAGCACAGGCGTACCAACAACTGTCTGTAGATAAAAAAACAGCAGAGGCACAAACGATCGTTACGCACCGAGGCGCCTTTAAATGCAACTGACTCCAATTCAGAGTTAGCGTCGCCCCAGGGATTTTTCAAAGTTTGATGGAGAGACTCTTGCAAGGGATCAAAGGGGTCGTACCATACTTTGATGATGTTTTAATTGCTGCCCCAAATAGAGAAATACTAGAAAAGCATCTTAAATTAGTTCTCCAGAAATTTAAAGACTCCGGCCTTAAGGTTAAAAAAAATAAATGTCAACTGTGTACAGATAAAGTAGAGTTCCTGGGATACCTAATTGATAAACAAGGCATTCACCCCACCAATAGCAAACTAAAAGCAATCAAAAACTCCTCAAGACCCAGAAATAAGACTGATCTCCAAGCTTTTCTGAGGCTCATTAATTTTTACAACATCTTCCTGCCCCACAAAATGACCGTAGCTGAGCCCCTACATCGACTTCTCGACAAAAAAGCAACCTGGGTCTGGGGGCACCGAGAGGAGTACGCGTTCCGACAAGTAAAAAACTTATTAACCTCAGATGCTGTTTTAATGCAGTATAACGAGACTTTGCCTTTAACAATTACATGTGATGCATGACCGTTTGGAGTAGGAGCCATTTTGAGCCATATGTTACCAAACGGTAGTGAGGCCCCTATTGCCTATTTTTCAAGGACCCTATCAAAGCTGAACGTAACTATAGTCCAATCGATAAAGAGGCTCTTGCTGTTGTATCTGCTGTGAAACGGTTTCATGAATATGTATATGGACGAGTTTTTACTATTGTTACCAACCACAAACCTTTGCTGGGGATTATAGCGGGAGACAAGCCAACCCCCTATATATTATCACCTAGAATGACTCGCTGGTCAGAGTTTTTGGCTGCATACAACTATAGACTGCAACTCCGCCCGGGGAAAGCCATTCCCCACGCTGATGCACTGAGCCATGCACCACTTCTGGAAACCGTCGACGACCCAGCTCCAACCCTTACGACACTCCAGATTGAAACGCTACATTCACCGCCGCTAACAGCCAGAGACATTGCGATCGAAACAAAATGAGATCCTGTCTTAGCGCGAGTTCTTAGCTGGGTCGAACGGGGATGGCCAGTAGAACAAGCCCCTGACAACTTCACCCCCTTCAGGAACCGGCAAACAGAACTTTTTTCGCAAAAAGGCTGCATCCTATGGGGGGATAGAGTCGTCGTCCCAGAGCAGTTAAAACGAGCAGTTTTAAAAACATTGCATGACGGTCACCCCGGCATCATGCGTATGAAAGCGCTCGCACGAAGCTACGCATGGTGGCCGGGCATCGACAAACAGATCGAAGCCTGGGTAAAGACTTGTTTAAAGTGCCAAGAAGTTAGCAGTGCCCCACCTAAAGCAACTCCAACAGAATGGGAAACACCCCAGGGACCATGGTCCCACATCCACGTTGACTTTGCGGGACCTACAAAGGGACATACGTTCCTCCTAACAGTGGATGCCTATTCCAACTGGCTCGAGATCCACGAAATGAAGAGTACTACAACCGAGTCCATCATCCGGAAATTGAACAGGCTATTCGCGACGCATGGGCTGCCAGACGTTCTGGTCTCCGACAACGGACCCCAGTTTACTGCGCTCCCTTTTGAACAATACTTAGCGGACCGTGGTATTCGCCATGCGCTAACTTTGCCAGCGCACCCTGTGGCTAACGGAAGAGCTGAGCACATGGTACAATTTGTTAAAAAAACCCTCTACAAAATGGACTATGGGGACATTGAAGATAAAATAAACAGAATACTCCTTCTCCAACACATCACTCTGCACAGCGTCACCAACAAGACTCCAGCTGAACTGCTGATGGGACGCAAACTCCGTTCCCACCTTGACTGGCTTCACCCATCGTACGAGCCAGAGAAACCCTGTGGATCTAGTGGAAAATGCTGCGAGTTCAAGATAGACGACTTAGTTTTCACCAGAAACCTTTCCGGCGAACCGTTGTGGGTTGAGGCAACCGTAATTCAAGCCACCGGACCCAGGTTGTACCATGTGAAAACCTGCGACGGAAAAATATGGAAATGCCATATAGATCAGCTTCACTCTAGGCTACAACCCAGTTTCCGCGACTCCAGTGACTCCCAAACTGAGGGGGGAGGGGATGTCAAAGAAACTGAATTCGAGATGGTGGAAAGCAGGAGCGAAGGAAGTCAGCAAGCGGGCATGACAAATGAAGAAGAATCAGGGAGGGGAGTGTCTTCGCCACAGAGGAATACCTCAACAGAAGCAAGCCCACAAAGATCGGAGGACAACAACGAGAACATTAGCGGCACCGAGTCGTCCAATGCGGATACGGAACCACCGGTACTTGATATGCCCAAAAACATCCCGCCGAAACCGGATTACAGACAGGAACCGGTGGGACAGCGCAAATCTAATAGACAGTCAAAACAACCTTCATACCTCAGGAATTACGTCACCGCACCCCTTAAATGGAACCTGGGGGGAAGGGGTGTTATGAACTAATAAAATGCTTAAATAAAGTTTTAACAAACCTTAAGAAAAAGCAGGGTTCTAATCCTGCGCTTCTGATTGGCCGATAATAGCGATATCGGATTGGTCCATTTAGGAGAATCTGATTGGCTGTTAACGAGCCACTCTCATTGGTTCAAGGGGTAACACTCCATGTTTCTCATTGGTTACTAGATCAGCAGCCTGCCCTATAAAAGGGCAGCTGCTGCCCTAGGGTTTTGCTCTGTTCAGAATGTTTAATAAAGAGTTGAAGTTCACTGTTCACTGCCTCGTCTCCGTTCCTAGCACCCATGCGCAGAACTTAACACAAGCATTAAAAGTTAAAAGCATTCTGTCACATCTCCAAAATGCTAAATGAAAATAAGTTCTTACTGCTCTATAATAAGCCCCTTCAATTAATGGTCAAGAATTTAAAACTGAAATCCTGGCTCTCTTTTGTTACTCTCATATTGCTGTAGCTCATGCTACTGCTTATCTTCCACTATGACTGTGGATGATGGAAGTTCTGATGTAAAACATCTAAAATACTGAAAATTGGCAAGGATTGAAAGGCGCACCCCCACAATATTAAATATTAAATCTTTATCTTGGGCTATTGAACAAGCTGCTCAGAAGGAACCTTCCCAGGTTCTAATATAATGAATTTTAATGGATCTAGTTATGTGTATTGCATGAAAGTGTCCCCTTAATTATAGGCTGGCAGTTATCACCAAAATAGCTCTTATTTTTACTATTTATTTTTACTTTTTCAAATACTTAAGTGTGCAGAGTTACAAGATCAAATGCATATACATGCATACAGTACATTAAGGTAAAGGTTTCTCCTGTCCACTAGTGTCTGACTCTAGGGGGTGGTGCTCATCCCCGTTTCTTAATCGTGGGAGCCAGCGTTGTTTGAAGAGACTTCTATGGCCAGCATGACTATATACTGAGGCACAAGGAACCCTGCTGCCTTCCCACTGAAGTGATACTTATTTATTGATTTGCATTTGCATGCTTTTGAAATGCTAAGTGGACGAGAACTGGAGCAGGTAACAGGAGCTCATCCTGTCACGCAGGCTCAGGTCTCAAACCCGGACTGTCAGCTTTTCAGTGACAAGCTCAGCATCTTTAACTGCTGAGCCATTGCATTCCTATACAATCCATAGCAACCAGCTTTAACATTAGAATGTTTTCTTGACCAGCACAAATGTATTTTTTGATTTTCCCTTTGTTTAGCTCTCTAATATCCCTAATCTATAATTATAGTATTGTTACACTTGCAGTAGCAAGTCTCAGTTACCTTAGGGGTTAGAATACAGTACACAGAAAGTTATCAGCTTGAAACTTAGCAGAAATATTTTTGGTTTTTTTCCCTGAACTATCCTGTGGGCTTTTTTTTTTTTTTGCTGAGCTTTTTTATTAGTCCATTGATCCACCAATAAAAGCTGGAGTTCTCTTTTTTCCCTGGCACCAAATAAATGGAGTAATAAATTTTCTGCTGTGAAGCACAAGCAACCAAAGCCACTTATGAATAGCTTAAGTCTACTTATATTACAAGACTCTCCAAGATTCTTTGCCTTCCACAGGAATAAGTAGATAAGCTTTCATGGATCCGGGCAGGGGCAGGAGAGGGGAAGCAGGCTTATGCTTCTTGTAGCTGCACAAGGACTCAAGGCTAATTCCCATCTTGACCCCTCCTACCAGACTGGCTGGCAGTTTCTCAACATCTGCAATACTTATTTATGTCAGTTATTTGGAAGATGGGATGAAATCCTTCTTCAGCAAAAATGATGAAATGATGCAAGTTATAGCTTAGGTAAATAAAATATTAATTCTTTTAAGGTGCTTCTGGGCTTCAAACCAATAGTCCTCTACATCTCAAGTAAATGTTACATTAAATGTTACATCTACTAACACAATTCTCACACCATTATAACAATTGATGTAGCAGAAATTAGGAAGTTAAATCTGGGAAAGTGTAAGGTTTGCTCCAGGTAGAATAATATTACAACTATTACAGCTACATAATTGTTCATCATTTTTACTCCAAATCTTACCTTTTGGTTATATATTCATTTTTATTATCTACTCTTCCTTCAGTCTTCATGATGTAAGATATTTTCTTTAGTAACAAATGGTTATCTCGTTCTATTGTAGACAAACGGTCCTTATCAAGCTTCAGGCATTAAAAAAAATAGTTTAATAGATCATGTTTATATCCAATTAATATTTTCCTCCCCCCCACCCCGTCCCCATTAATGCTACATATACAATGGCACTGAAAAAAGTGACATGGCGATTTTTCACACTTATGACCATTGCAGCACCATAATCATGTGTTTTACATTCAGATGTTTGAGAATTGATTCATTTATGATGGTTGCAATATCCCAGAGTCTTATAATCCCCTTTTGTGAACTTCTGACAAGCACAGTGAATGAGGAAACCAGATTCACTTAACAACCATGTTACTAACTTAACAACTGCAATGATTCACTTAACAAATATGATGAGAAAAGCTGTAAAATGGGGCAAAACTCACTTAAATTTCTCATTTAGCAACATAAATTTGGGGCTCAGTTGTGGTTGTAAGTTGAGGACTATCTGTGTTCCTTTCTGACTCTGTATGTATATCAATACTATTTCTTTCACGCATGACATATCTATATTTTGCTTGGTGTATTTCACAGAAAAAAAAACAAACCAAATGGCACTAGTACTTCTGGATGTGTTTCTTATCTGATTGAAATATTGCAAGGCTAACATTTAAATATAAAAAATTTTAAAAGTCAGAATAAAAAAACATTTTGATTGTAGTTCATAAATATTTATATTATAATAGTGTACCTCATGATCTTTTAAGCCCCCTTGTCTCTGTTTTTTGTATAAATTGCAGCATACCTTAAGTTTTCTTAATTTCAAGTGAAGATGTCCATATGTTGGAGGAGCAGATGTGTCTACCACAGGCTTGGCTCTCAGGATCTGTAGCAGGTTAAAACATTTTTTTGGTGTTTAAATTTCACTTGAAATAATGAATCAATAAGGCTCTTACTTAAGTGGAACCCATTGGCTCTTAGTAAGCAATAATTATTTATCAGCTTTTCTCTGTCTATTGCAATTAGAATTCTAATGGTGGTGACAGGATTACAGATATCCCTCACTTAATTTAGTGACCAGAGTTACAATAGCACTGAATAAGTGGTGCTTAGGATGGGTTGTTAAACTTCTGGCCATTCCAGCACTCAGTAGTCTTGTGATAATGACCCAAGCCCTTATCAACTAGGCTGCAGCATCCCATCATCTAGCTTTCCACAAGCAAAGTCAATGGGGAAGGAGGCATGGAAAGTCACAAGTTGCTCCTGTAAGGTGCTCCTGCTGCAACTTTTTCTCCTGAGGAGTCTAACTATGGAGTGCAAGATTCTGGGACTCCATTGTGTGCATCTGTCTGTAGCCCCACTCCCCTGTCTTCACCTATCAGCAGCCACCCCTCAACTAGTTGCACTTGTGTGGTACTGCAACAGCCATTGGCACTGCCACATAACAGTCCCCCTTCCCATTCATGCTTCTGCTGTGCCACTGGCACAATCTCCCACACCCAGCAGTAGTCGCTTCCACCTGGCCATGCTCATACTGCAGCCATTTACCTGCCCATGGCTTGCTTGCAAGTCACCCAGGTCTTGTGACTTGCTGCTTTTTTGTCCTATTGATTGTGATTTTTGGAGGCAGGCAGGAAGCCATGAGAAGGTCCTCACTTAACAACCTGTAATCCGTGCTTGATGATGGCAAACAATACAGTCACAAAATAGATTGCATAGGGACAGAAATTCCAGTTCCAATTAACAGTTGCTAAGTGAGGACTACTTTGTATTGAAACATTGTGAGGGCCTTGAGCATAATATAGTAACATAACATAGTAACATAATCCTGTACATGTATACTCATTATTTCTGGAAAATTTTCCTACAGAAAAATGTCTCAAAATTGTGACATCTGACTAACACAGCTCTATATAGGTTTACTCAGAAGTAAGTCATACTTATTTAGTGGCTCTTAATCCCAGGATTCTACTCACAGGATTACAATTTAATGAGTTTGAACTGAGGTATATGTTACATACAGATACATGAAATTTCTCCATCATCATCATCTTCATCTTTATAATTCATCACATTTCTGGCCCACTCTATATCCCTGTCTCTTCCATTTAGAATGGTCACTCTCTATTATATGCCCCTATCTAGCATCTATTTATTCATCTTTGATCCTTTATGTCCTCTACTGGTATCTCATTATGGACATAAAGCTATTTTTTACATTTGTTCTTACAAGACACATTCCAGAACAGTATATTTATAGGATGCCTATTTATCATTTACTGTAAAAGGCCTAAGGTCTAAATAAGAACAGAATAATAATAAAGTAGAACTGTAATCAGTCTTAAGAAATAAATAGTCAAATACTGTAGAATCAAGCTGAATTATACTGTAGTGTCATGAAACGGCACATTTATCAGAAGGTAACAGATCAACACATTAATTATGAATTTTCTCTAAGCCTGTGGTCCCCAACGTTGCACCTGGAATACAGGTAGTCCTCCACTTACAACAGTTCATTTACTGACCGTTCAATGGAATAACGGCATTGAAAAAATGACTTAGGACCATTTTTCACACCTATGACCTTTTCCACATCCTCATGTCACATGATTTACATTCAGATGCTTAACAACTGACTCACATGTACAATGGTTGCCGTATCCCAGAGTCATGTGGTCTCCTTTTGTGACCTTCTGACAAGCAAAGTCAATGGGGAAACCAGATTCACATAACGACCATGTTGCTAACTTAACAATGGCAGTGATTCACTTAACAAATGTCTCGAGAAAAATTGTAAAGTGGAGCAAATTCATTTAACAATTTTTTCTCTGAGTCGTATGATCCCCTTTTGCAAATTTCTGACAAGTAAAGTCAATGGGGAAGCTTGATTAATTAACAACTGTGTTACTAATTGAAGAACTGCAGTGATTCACTTAACAAATATGGTGAGAAAAAATAAAAATGGGGCAAAACTCACTTTACAAATTTGTCATATTTAACAAATTTGTCATATTTGTCAATATAAAATTTTGGGCTCAGTTGTGGTTGTAAGTTGAGGACTATCTGTAATCGATCTCCAGTACTGATTAGTGAATGTGCTCATTTGTACAGTATTTCTGCAAATGTTAACTTTTCTACAATCCTTCTACTTCAGCGTTATGATTAATAATGCTTGCAAACTTCAAAAATAAAGGAAATCAATATTGGATTGGAAATGGATTGTTTTTCATCTTAAGGATGGAAAATCAAGGATATATTTCCTATTATTTTAATTTTAAAACAAACATCAAATTACATTGGCACTATATGTATGTTTATACTAATTGTAATAATAATGCTACTAATGTAAAATCAATTTAGTTATAATAAAATTCTGTATCTTTTCAGCACTGGTGATTTTTGCCTTAGACAATTTATTAATAAACGTGATGTGGCAAATGTATTTTCCCCCACTATGGACACATGATGCTGTATTTCTTGAAGAATATTGTGACAGAGAAAGGACCATTAATAAATGCCATTGATAATCACTTTAATGCTGACTCATCATGGAAATTAATAACTATGTCCAAGAAACTAATACAAAAAGTAGCCACACTTTGGGAAATGTTACATTTTTACTTTTGGTAAAGTATTACCCTGAATATTCTAAAGTTGGAAGGTGTTTTCTACCTAAATTCTGGTACTAAAATTGTATTTAGTTTAAAATGTGAAGTTGAGAAAAACAGCATACAGTGCACAGGTATTAACAGGAAGGGAAGAGGTGGCTAACAGATCCTATTCTTGGTAGACCACAGTTATTCCTTCCAATAAGTTTGTCTTTGAGCATATGGCTTTAATTATCAAAAAGTTATGCTTACCTTTTGCTTATGCTCTTCATAAGTAGCTTTGTCCCACTTCTGCTGAAGGTATTTACTGCCACATGGCAGAATTGGCTGGTAGGCACGATGCATCTTAAAACAACCTAAAGTATATCTAAATCTGGAGTCCTTAAAAGAGTGTGAGTCATCAGCTGGAACCTTGTTGAGCAAAGCTCTAACAACAGTGGTGTGTTTGCAGGTCATGTGAGAGTTGTCATGGCATCACTGTAGCAAAAATTGAATAGCTGGTAGTAGCTTTTTAAACACTAACTGGGGGAAATGATAAATAAAGTGCTAAGAATTAAGTACAAAGATTCCAAACAATCTCTTTGATTATGTTGATCAGTGGAATGATTACTTTTCTGTTATCTTATTTAGCAGTCCAAAATTAAGGAAAAGGAGCAAAGCAGGTAATTACATTTGATAACATTGTAGACAAATATGAATTTGCACAAATACAGCTCTTAACTTCTTAGTCTTTATCATGAAATCAGATACAAATGCATATAATTGTCATCTGTTACTATTAACTTAACTATATAGCAATGTAAGTGAGAGCCAAGTTGATGTTGTAGTTAAGACAGTCTGGAAACCGTGGAACTGACTTCTAGTTCCACCTTAGGCACAAAGCCAGCTAGATGACCTTGGATCGGTTTCTTTTCGCTAGGAAGTAGGCAATGGCAAACCACTTATGAACCTTGCCAAGAAAACTGCAGGGACTTGTCTAGGCAGTCATCGAGAATCGGACACAATTGAATGGAAGAAAAACCAATAGCAATGTGAACTATGTATATAATGGTATAGCTCTATAAAAATATAGTTTATTTTCTAAAACAATTTATATAAGATTTCCTCATGTTCTGCATGAAAATAGTCAGGAACTATTGATGTTAGAACCAGAAACGTGTGTCTTTACTTTACATTTATCTTTAAATCACAGTACGTCTTATTTATATTAAGGTCCAGAGAGTTTGAAGCTGTTGAGTGTTGATCCAGACTTATTGCAAATAATTATGAAAACTAAATACTCAGAAGAAACATTGGAAATACAACATATATGTATTTCTTCCCATAATATCTGGAAAACTACTCACCTAAGTGCATATCTTTGAAAAACAAATCTGTCAATATTGGGACAGGCAAGGATTTGATATTTTTAAAATACTGTATATTGAATACTCTTTTCCAAGAAGTTGTATATAATTTTTCTGTTACTCTTGCTTTATCTGCAGCAGCTCTTTGAGGTATTTTAGGCTAAGAGCATGAGACTTCACACTAGGACTTGTGGTAAATCATAACTTTCCATAGCCTTAACCATTTACTCAGTATCCGACTGCTGAGAAGGTCCTTTGACATAATTCAGGTAGGTTAAAATATTTATTGCAGGTCAGAAAGAAGCCATAACAACACAATGGTAGTTCTGTGTAGAGCAAAGTTTTCAGAGTGTCTATATATCTCTGCTCTGAACATAAACTCATAGTTTTTTCCTCCCACTTTTCTGAATTAATCAATAATTGGAGGTTTCTTTGAGCATGAACAGTGTAGTATGTTTATTTAAAAGTTCTCTCTAGCCTGAGAATTAGTGATTTTCATTTTGTCAGCTCTGCAGAAACACAGAACGGGGTTCCCATTTTGTATTAAGTCATTATATAATTTACAGTAGCTATGTTGTACATATCAAACACAGGGGATGCTAGTGGCTCAGTGGCTAAAATGCTTAAGCTTGTCAATCAAAATGTCGGCAATTCAGCAGCTCGAATCCCTAGTGCCGTGTAATGGGGTGAGCTCCCATTACTTTTCCAGCCTCTGCCAATCTTTTATGTTCAAAATCATATAAAAATGCAAATAGAAAAATAGGGACCACCTTTGGCGGGAAGGTAACAGCGTTCCATGTGTTTTTGGCGTTTAATCATGCCAGCTATATGACCATGGATATGTCTTCGTATAGTGGTGGCTCTTCAGCTTTGAAGCGGAGATGAGCACCACCCCCTGGAGTCTAGCACATATGAATGAGGGGAACCTGAACCTTTACCTTTACATAACAAGACAATTTGGTTTAAAAACAGGATATGTTCTGTAGACCCAAACTGTTTTGAGATTTACTCATTAAACTATGAATAATATATAAAACCCAGCTAATAGAACTAGCATGGATTCACTGGTAAAACAGCAGAAGTCTAGGTTGTCATAGATATTATTTTTACTGTTAAGTAGATGTTATTTTTATTATTTCATGCCTAATTTGATACTCCAATCATTACCCTAATTATTAAATTCTAAGTTTCTAGATTGGGACCAGATTCCATTTCAGTTTTGCCTCTGGTCAATCATTTTCTTAACTTGCAAAGTTCTGCCTCCTCCTCCTCTTCTCCCCACACACTGCGGGGATATATCTATTCTGTTTTAGGTCTGGCCTGTAGCACAGGATGGCATTCCTGGCCATGTGTCTTCAGTTTATTTACTGCATCTGTCTGGCAGAATAAGAGTGCTTTATAGGAAGAGATTAAATGCCTGTCAAGAATGCTAAGGTTGATGTTTTGTTTTTACTCCTTGCTCTTTCTCTCTTGTTTCTCAGAACATTAATGCTGAATTTGCTGTGATGAATAGCCAAGAAATATATACTGTGCATTACAGCATATTTAGAACAGCTTCTTACATTCAAGCTTTCCTATTCTAACTAATAACATTCCACAACTGAAAGACCAGATGCACAGTGTATATCAATGATGGCTAACCTTTTCAGCTTGGTGTGTCAAAAATTGGGAAAAAGTATAGCCTTCCTCGGGTCGTGTGTCACTTCAAGAAATATCAATAATTTGGTTTATGATGGACTGGGCTGGGGTGATCACACAGGGCTGTGAAACTCATCTCCCTGATCTCAGTGCTGCAGGTGCAGGATGTGGGGATCAGAAGGCCATCTTACAGGGCTGTGAACCTCATGGATCTCCTTTCCTCCTGTAGCCTTCCTGAGGTAATGAAACTGACAAACCTCAGTTTATGGCGGTTAAAACTGTTCTCTGCTGCAAAGATCTTGCGGCAGCGGTGACACCATGCCTCCATGCAACAAGCAGGGAGCAGGGATTGGAGCAGAGCACAGGCAGCCTCTAAATGTGCAGGTTTTCCCCACACCAACAAGTGTGTCAGTCAAAGTGCCTCGGCGTGTCACGAGTGACACACGTGTCATAGGTTAGCCATCACTGGTGTATATCTTCAAAAGGATAGTTATTACTCTCAACTATCTCTTCCCACTGTTCCTCATCTCCCCTCTTTGGATTCTTAGCACCTGTAATGTACAGCCATTAGCTTCCCTGAACAAAGGAATGGGAATATAAGTGAGCCAGAGCTGGCTTCTGAGCCTGGTGGTATTCTCTTAACAGAGCTACCCTTTCATTCAAGTTCAAGTTCTGATATGTAAAATAACTATTAATTTCTTGCATGTTTGCTCCATTTTTGTATTTACATGTAATGCGAAAATGCACATATTTATATGTTGCGCCATCCCTATTTTTGCTAGAGAATGGATTTTTCATAAATTTACTGACTTTCAATTTCTCTCCTAATCTTTCAACTTGGGGTGGGGAAGAGGAACAAATGATTCACGTTTTCCTCTGGGTAACCTTCAGAAATCCCATGTTGGCAAGCTGTAAGCAGGATCTGAACCATACTTTCTGACTTCTGATTGTAAATGTTTGTAATTGTAATTGTGTAAGAGGGTTTTTTTTATGGATGGGTTTGCACATTACTTCAGTCCATAATATGGTACTTCTGTTTGTGCTTTGCTTATATGATGAACCTGGCCAATCTTGATTTATTAAACAAATCATGGCTTAATATTAGCAATCACAGATCATTTTAAAGTCACAGGCTTGGAACCAGTGGTGGGATTCAATTTTTTTTTACTACCAGTTCTGTGGGCGTGGCTTGTTGGGCATGGCAGGTGAAGGATACTATAAAATCTGCAGTCAGGGGTGGTATTTGCCAGTTCTCTGAACTACTCAAGTTTCCACTACTGGTTCTCCAGAACTGGTCAGAACCTGCTGAATACCACCTCTGCTTGGAACATAGCCATCAGGTATATGAAGCATAAGAACTGCTGAGTTTTCTTCATATTCATACTCCAAAAAGCAAAAGCAAAGCCTCTAAAAAGTGGCCTTGATTTTGTAGTATTTTATTTACACATTAGTTTCTTTACAATATTGAGCAAAGGCTTCAATGCTCTTTACAGGTGTATATGGAATTTCAAGACAATTACTTCACTGTTAGTATAAAACAAATTGTCAATGTGTTTTCTGACAACTGTATATGCTTATGTGAAAATCTAGATGGTCTGGGTATTATTGCCTTTATGAAGAAGCTAAATAGGAGCAGTGCACAGGTCAGTCTTGACTGACACCCTAATAATTGGAAGGGTGCTTGATCAATGACCTTGAGGGCTGAGTAGGGCTTTCAGAAGTACCTCATGGGGGGGGGGGGGAAATGAGAGTTTAATAAACACTGACTGATCAAAACAGTTTCTATTTTTTCACAGTTTGGCTCAAGAAATACAGGTCAGTGTAGACTTGACTTTATGCTGTAATATTATTCTTGTGTGATTAAGTAAACATTGAAGGTGCTACATTGGATAGGATTTGTTGTCTATTTTGGAGGAAATTTAAGGAGGGGAAGGTTCAATGCATTCGTTTTGGCACTTGAATAGGAAAAGTTGGTCTAAATTCAGAATTAATTTTTAAAATTGCTTCATTCACTCTAGGGATGTTTTTGGACTGCAGAGGGAGTCTCAAGTACTGTTGAGTTTATGGTTTTATAATATGTATGTTGCATCAGCAAATAAGAGTTAAGTGAACCACAGTTTAGCATATAATGTGAACACAGTCTATCAGGAAATACAGGAAAAGTTGTACACCTTTTTAGTTTGCTTTTCTATATCATATACATTCACTTAGATCTCCTAAAATGGCATAAACAAGAATATTCCAAATAAAAACAGATTTGTAGTTTTCCAGCAGATGGAGGAAATGTATTGCTTCTGTAACAGAATGGCGATAGAAGTGATATGAGGATGTGGGAATCCTCTTGGAAACAATAGTGAGAGAAAACGATCGTTGTCCAATTGCCCATGCTTTATTTCAATCTATATTGAAATAAAGTTGCATGCAATCTTACATTCTATGTTGGTTGGTTGTCTATGGAGATTCTCAGTCATCCAGGCCATGGTTGTCCTAAAGGTGCTTTTTTTCAAAAAGCAACTGGACTTTCTGGTTTTGCTTCTCATCTAAGAAGCTTCTTCAGCTCTGACTAGATTGTGGAGAATGGAAGGATTTCTACTCCTTGCAGACAACTGGTCATTTGCATTCTTTTTTTCCTGCCTTCAAAGAAAAACCAAAAAGTCAAATTGCCTCTTGCAAAAAGCACCTTTGGGACATGTTGGTTGTTTGGTTAAAAAGGTCTAATACCTGGAAATGTGGACTAGTTCAATCATGTGTGAACTGGTTTTTATTAGTTGTTGCCATTATGTTAAGGTAATTACAAAATCTCTTTACTTCCTCTCAAGGGAAACCTCTCGCGTACAGTAGTTCATTGAAAGGAAGTGGTTTCTGCCTGGTAGGAATGAGTCACAGAAGAAAACAGTTCTTTATGGAACTCTCCTTGTTGTCTAATTTAGGCTTTAGAATCCCATATAATTTGAACACATGAAGTTCTAGATTGTAAATAACAATGAAACAATCCCTTTAGGGTTCCATCTCTATTATTTGACTTAATTATCTAATTGTTTCTAAGACAGAAAATGGTGAAGAGATAAACAAACTCCCTTACTTACTTGTCTCCTAAATATGGGCCAGTAAGTAAATTTATGTTAGGCAGTGCTTGATCTGTTGAATGAGTCCATACAGAAATTTCATCTCTTGTTTTTCTTAAATGTTTTTCTTTTTTAAAAATAATGATACCCAATCATGCCTTCTTAGAACAAATAGCTTTTCTCTCCTCCTATAACTCGTGCCCTAATGCTCTTGCTTTAATTTTTTTCTTTTTTTAAATTTTCCCACAAGTAGAAGGTCCACTTTCTTTCAGATCAACCAAGTGTTGATCTATTGGCTGTAACAAATTTACCAACTGGCTTGTGGCTGTAGCCTGATATTGTGGGCTAAAAGAGTGATTGGTCCAAGCTGGCTTTGTGACTAAGGCAGGACTAGTACTCACAAACTCCTAGTTTCTACTTTGATGCATTAACCACTAGACAATACTGGCTCTCCATTGCTTATCACTTCTTTTTGAAATATATTCTGAATCGGATTCATCCAGAATAATGGAATAATTTTAATAGAAATCTTTACATTTGTATTTAGTAGACAGATTACAGATAATCAGAGTTGGAAGGGACCTTGTAGGTCATCTAGTCCAACCCCCCACCCAAGCGGGAGACCCTACACCATTTCTGACAAATGGCAGTCCAATCTCTTCTTGAAAGTCTCAAGTGATGATGCTCCCACAACTTCTGAAGGCAAGCTGTTCCATTGGTTGATTGTTCTCACTGTCAGAAAGTTTCTCCTTATTTCCAGGTTAAATCTCTCCTTGTTCAGTTTCCATCCATTATTCCTTGTCTGGCCTACAGGCGCTTTAGAAAATAGCTTGACCCCTTCCTCCCTGTGGCAGCCCCTCAAATATTGGAAGACCACTATCATATCTCTCCTGGTCCTTCTCTTTACTAGACTAGCCAAGCCCAGTTCCTGCAACTGTTCGTTGTATGTTTTAGCCTCCAGTCCCCTAATCATCCTGGTTGCTCATCTCTGTACTTTTTCTAGAGTCTCAACATCTTTTTTTATAGACATCACATCTTGACGCAAAAACTGATATTGTCACTTAGTGTACAGTTTGCACAACTTCCCAGTAAAAGGACTTATCATTAAAACTAGTATTGAAATGTTCCATCATATTAATTTTACAAAGTAGTATTTGTAGTCCATTTTTCAGTCATATATCTACATGGAAGTTAAATAAACCTCAACAATCACTAAAAGCAACAACAAAACTTCGAGAATGGAAACAGCAGGGAAATTGTTAAAAATCAACCAGATAGTGTATAAAATCTTCTACTTAAAATGCAGTCAAATTCTGTTAGGTAAGCTGATTTATGTGTTGTTTCCGGAACCCTCACTCTGGTGTCTTTGAATCCAAGGAAGACAGCAATATTGGCTGTTGGGAAGATATTACTAATTAACTAGATGGATGTGGGAGAAGGCAATTACTGCAGCACCTTAGAGCAGATGCCTAGATTGTCAGACTGGGTAAGAACAAATTCTCATTTCTTACTAAGGAAGCATGTGGGTGACATTGGGATGCAAACAAATTGCGGTGTACCCAGGGAAATTAGCTATTCTCTAGCGTTACATCAAATAATTGTAGAAGAGCCTTCAGATGAGCACATTTTCAGTGCTCCTAGAGGACAAATCTCAAATGATTCCAATAACAAGAGCACGCTCTGGTCTATAGAGGGAAGGAAGATGAGATAGGAACACAGGCCTATATTAAACTGCCTCCTGCTTTACAGGAAGCTTTGCTTCATTTTTAGAGTTCCTCTTTAATACTATCTCTAGGGATGTTACCGATTAGTAGTTGGGTGAGCAAAATGTGGTCTCAGACTCTGTTACCAGATTCTGGACAATGGCCAGGCAAGTATATTAATGGTTGCTTTAAAAATGTTGGCTGAATGATTATGACTATCTTAAAATTTCTGTTTTAAGCTTGTATCGTGCCAGTTTATTTTGTGGCTATAGCTCCAGGTTATTTGGTTATTTTCCCCCATTTCTTTGCTTTAATAAACAAACAAGATTACAATCTCTCCCCATATCCCTGCAATACAAATGTTAAACATTTTCTGTCTATATTTACCCTGGCTAAATTCACACATTATACTCACCTCCTTGGGTTTGATAGATGCATGATTTATAAGCCATAATTTGTAACTTTACTTCTTGAGAAGGCAGACATTGTGGCTTATCCAATAAATTATGATTATACAAACCATAATATAACCTCAAGTGTAAAACAAAAAGCTATCATTTTCCCCAGCAGGATAGCATTTTAGAAAATGATTGCTGATATAGTTAAATTAAAATTTGCTGGCACTAGATCCTTTTGTTTTTGGTTATGCAGGATAGACAACTCATAGACAATAGCATCTTTGGACCAGTCATTTTCTAATATATCCTGGAGGTAATCCCAATATAAAGTTTATTTTATTAATTAAATTTGTTTGCCACCTATATCACCACAATGATGGTAAGATCTCTCCTCTAATTGTGGAGAGAGGATAGAATCTAGCTGATACCTGATGCGTATGTTATTAATTTTATTACAAATTCTTGCTTAATCACTGGCAAACAATTTTGCTTGGTAATCTGGCTTATTTGAATTGAGAAGCTGGAAGAGTTAGAATTCCCAGGACATTGTGTAACAACAACCCTGTATTTTCATCCAGTGTACACTTAGCAGGAGCCAGCCAATGTCAGCTATATGAATCATTCATGTTTTTAAATTGCTGATTGCTTGAATTGCTTTATCTATTGGTACATGATTTTAAAAGCTCTATTTTACCAGAAAGGGAAATGAACTTGAATCTTAGGTAGACTTCCACAATGAAAAATGTACAGAAAAAGAAGAGAAAAATCAGATTTCCATCACTTTATTTTCCAATGCTAATGCTAATTTAACACAACACATCATTTCAAAGGCTTTTTTTTTTTTTTTTGGAGAAAATGTTATGTTATTTTTGGGGAGGTGGATGGATACCAGAATAAGTGCATGCATAATATGTTTTATGCAAATAACTCATGCAATGAATCCTGTGTCTTTGCTTAATTGTAACAAATGTTGGTGGCTATTGTAAGAGTTATGTAAACTTCAGTTAAGGTAGATGTTTTTAATTATAGCATTTTTCATGGTGAGATCATACTGAAATTTATAAAGCTAGAGTAAGCGTACTCTAGTTCAGGGGTGTAAAACTGGCGGCCCATTGGCCAGATGTGTCGCACGCAGGCTACACCCACCCCAGCTCTGCGAAGGGAAAAAAAAAAATCACAAAACATCATGTGATGGCAACGTGACACTGCGAGTTTGACACCCAAGCTCTAGGTTATCAGTAAGTCCTTGTACAAGGATTTTTAGCAGAGGACACCATAAAATAAGCAAGGTTGAGGCATCATGCTAAATTATGTGATTGGATGTTAAATCATGACAGTGTGAAGTGTAAGACAATATAACAAATCAAAGACTAGAGCAGGGCTCAAATTCAGGGATATCAAATTCGTGTCCCACAGGTCTCCCATGCTGGCCATCCCCAGGTCCGGTTTAGCGAAGGGGGGAAAACGTTGTGATATGTCACATGATGACACTATGATGGTGTGAATTTGGCACCTCTGGACTAGAGGGTCATCATACAGACCATACTGCGAATATAATTTAAAAATCAATCAATCAAACCTTTTAAAGGTAAAAGTTATCTGTAGCATACCACTCACAGCCCACTATGCCCCTCTGTACTATATAACTATTTAAACAGTTAAAACAGCTCCCGGTGTTCCAGGTCATATTCAAACAAGGCAACCAGCTTGGTTCCCCATTTATATCTGGTACCCAGGAGTACCCCAGACACGCTGGGCTATTCTGCTTTCAGCGGGAACTTGTAAAGGGAGGAAGAGGGCAAGTGTGGGTTTTTGTGGGAGAGGAGTCAAGTTTTGAGTACAATTCTTAAGACTGGGCAGATAGTTTCCTTGCATCACTAAACCGCATATGTCTATTTTTCTTCTTCTTCTTGAAGCAATACAATAACAAAGCGGCTCTGAAAGGTATTCGCGCACCACCCCGCGGGATAAAAGCGCGCTTCTAATTCGGGATGCTCCCTCAATGTTAGAGGAGACGCGTAGACGAGGCAGCGATTTGAAAGCTGCAAGCCGCGCCAGATGGCAAGGCAGGCCGCCGGTCAAGGCATTGCCGCCAAAGCCGTTTCCTCGGGCGTCCACCGTTCGCAAATTCGCCGGCCCCCGTCGGCCTCGCCGCCTCAGCCGCGCTCTCTCCATCTGTTTGGTTTGCGCGACAAATCTCTCCTTGTTTCTTCCCCTCTCCTCCAATGGGGGAGCGGGCCGCCCGGATTCGCCCAATGAGGAGCGGCACCCGGCCTGCCGTCAGCCAATAAGAGGGCGGGGGCGGGAAACCGACCGTTGCTGGAGATGTTCTCGCTCGTCTTCCCCAGCGGGGGCGAAGTGGGGGCGGTCGTGCGTCTTTCCCCCCTCTAGTTCGGGGCGCGTGGCGCATTGCACTTGCCCGGCGGCTCTGCTTCCCCCCCTTCCCCAGGTTCCCAGCCCAGCAGAGCCGGGCTCGGGCTCCGTCGCGGCTGCAAGCATGGCGGTGGAAGAAGAGGGTCTCCGGGTGTTTCAGAGCGTCCGGATCAAAATAGGTAACAGGGCGGGAGGGGGGGGGGGAAGAAAGGCGGCGGACGGGCAACAAAGGGAGCGGGGCGAGCCTTCCTGCCAGGTTCGCCCGGGGGACGCTCTGCCAGCCCCCGGGAAGGCAGAAGCGGAGCTCCGCGGAAGGTTTCCTAGCCTCGCGCGCTCTCTCCGCTGCCTTTTCTCCGGAGTACTTGCCGGAGAAATTGGTGGGGGGGGGGGGAAGGGGGGGAAGAGAAATGTGAAGAACCCGCCGCTTTCCTCGGCTGCGCGGGGCGGGCCCGAAGCGTCGCTTCGCCCGGGCTTTGCTGTTTTTGAGCCTCGGTCCATGGACGGCGGCGCGGGAAGGGCGTGCTGCGGGAGGAGGAGGAGGAGGAGGAGGAGGATGGTGGTGGCCAAGGGAAGTGAGGATGCTGCGAAGCAGGAGAGAAATCCGGGAGGAGAGGGGTGACTTGCCAGTGAAGCAGCGAGCAAGGGGAGGGGGGAATCGGCCTTTTTGCCCAGCAGAAACCGGCCGGGATTGCCGGGCGAAGTGACTCCCAAGCTCTTGCTGCTCCCAATCCCGGGCTCTTTGGCTGAAGCCAGGCGCTCCGAAACAACTTTCTCCTGCTAAGATCTCTAGCTGATTATTAATCTGTAGTTAGTTGCGGTTTCTGGTGGTCAAGTTTGACAAAGCTCTGCTCGAAGAGTCCGGAGGTTCATTTTTGACAGCTTGATGTGTGGTCCATGCAATATCATTTCCACAACTCCTTGATGACCCCCCCTTTTGGGGGGGGGGCTTATTGACGACCTGTGAATGCTTTCTTTTCGTGGCACCTCAATGCAGCCCTTTCATGCTTTCTGCCAGCGGCGGGGTGTGTGTGTGTGTGGTGTCTTTCACTGTATCATCGTGCCATTTCATTCACAACATTTTGAAAGATGTTCAGGGGACCAACTATCATTTGTTATGTCTCTTGTGTACCTACTCTGCTTCTGTCATATTTTTCTCCCAAGAGAATCTGATGAAGGAAAGAAGGGACAGTTTATCCTGTTCTTTTGATTGCTGGGGCTGCATGTCTAGTATCCAATATGAACTTATAACTACACCACTGCTTATGGGTTCCTTTTGCATTCCTGCATCTCATAATTCTTCAGAGTCTGCCAATCTCATTGCCATTTCCTGTTGGCACAGTATTTTCCTGATGAAATACCAGTTTTTGTTCCTCTTTGTTTCTATTGCTATTCTTTTGAGGTTTCTTTCTTTCTTTTTTAAAATGGAGACCTGGAACTTTATACCTTGGCCCGATGTGTGCCTAATCCAGTTGTAAATCACACTGAGTTTAATCAAACTAAATTTGATTAATCGGTAAATACTTATATGGCTACAGTAGGATATTTTGCAAAGCAGGTATTCTTTTGTTATTTAATGCTTTTGAGAAGAGCCCTCAAGTGTTTTGTTCTTTAAATTGATTGCTAACATAATGGACTTACGGTATGTGTCATATATTTTGGGACATGATGGGGTAATAACAAACACACTCATTTTTATTCCATGCTACACATGCTTTTTGCTTAAGCTGTTGCCAATTTCTCTAGTCTTTTAAAACTTTTTGAAATGATTTTGCAAGATTAAAAAAATCTATACTTTTAGATAATGATGGTTTTGAATTACTGCCTGTTATTTGCTGAAAAACGTCCATCAATATCATTGAAGAATTGTTTTGAATGTAATCAGATAAATGATCCTAACACTGGCTTAGTGTATACACAGACTCTGAAAAATTGATTTTAAAATCAGCAGTGTTAGTATAGCAACTTTCCCCATATTCCAGATTGATAATCCTTCAGTCTATTATTAACTCTTCATAGCACGCCATGTAATTGCGTGCCTGTCACACACAGTAATTTAATTTGTTTGAAGGATGTGTCATTATTTTGACTGTTGTGAATCACTTCTAGACTACTTCATTAAAAAGTAAGTAGCAGATGTCATGGTTATAGATAAAAATTTGCTGGTATTGATCTGACTGTACATTAGAGGGCAAATACTACTATACTCAACAACAGACTAAATCTAGTGAGATGATTCTGTTTGGTTCACCTAACCACAACGCCTGCGGTTAGAAGATATTTATTTTACTAGGGCTGGGCAAAATATTTGAAAATGATATTTCACAAAGTGTGCTAATATAAGTGAAACAAACACCTGTGTTAGTGGCATTAAACTAATGTGTCCTCTGAAGGATTCGTGTGGCTGGTTTGATGGTGCTATGGATATATTGCATGCAACACATAGTCCTTCCAGCAGAACTTCCAGGGAAGCAAAGCAGCTGTGTATGCACACAGAAAGGCCCAGAAGGGGCACAGCCTTTATAGTAATTGTGCAAGCCTTCTTGATGCAGTTGCTTTAGCATTTAAGGAAGGGTGCTAACATACTTTGCACCTACCACCACACCCCAATTCAAATACTTTCCACAACCTTTATATTTTTGTTCAGGAAATGCTTAAGGGATACAGTATAAGAATTCAATTGAAATATATTGAATTTAAGCATGTGCTAGGATGTTCAGTGCATATCATCAGAATGTGGATAATCCAGTATAATAATTCAGGATTTGCTTTTACATTCCTCAAAGAAAGGAAGATTTCATCATGTAAAATACTTTTTATGAATGGGTCTGCTAAACAAAGTGTCAAAAGAATTTTACTGAGGAGTAAAACACAAGCCTCACAATAAATTTGGATCTCGTACTGTGGATGTTTTTATTGTTGATCCTTATGGCAAACCGCTGTGAATCTGGAGTTGCTTTGGCAGTGTACAAATGGATGTGAATGAAAATGAATGAAGTAAAAGCATGCAGCCTTACTACAATTTGAAAGCCAAGTCCAGTGAAGATTAATTGAACAGTAGCCATTTTCCTTTAATGTTTAGAGTCTTCCTATCTCAGCTTCAGCAATCTTAGGGCAGTTAATAGACAAATAATACAGAAAGAGCTGCATACAAAACAGATAATTTGTCTTCTTACACTTCTAGCTACTCATCAGAATATCCAACCCTCTTCCTTCCTTTGTCACTGGAGTTCTTATTTTAAAAGAAGAATGGGGAGGGAGAGCCCCAAATTTCACTTTGACTAGCTAGCCTCCAAACCTTATTTGCTCTCTAGTGATGGAAAGCAGCTAGGGCAAGCCCTGGAGTGCACACCTTAACATAGGCTCCACTTAATTTTAAAACAAACCCAAACCACCTACAAGAGTTCAAAAGGATATCTGTATGTAAAATAGTCTTACCTCTTAAAACTTAGCTCTCCCTTCCCATCCCAATGATTAAGTATGGTCTCCAGGCATCAAAAGATTGTCTTCTCCTGTTTTAAAGCACTTTGGGCCTAAACTAGACAGATTGAAATGCATAACTGGATGCCAATATTAATAGCACTGAGAAGATAATATTCTTTAGGACAACAGCACGTGGATAAGTGAAATGTAATCCTTTTCACCCTTGTGATGATCCTGGCAAAAAACGCTTCCTTCCACCCACGCTTGCTGTTAAATAGTAAGATCTTTATTAAGAAGCTTTTTGAAAAATGTGCATTATATTCCAGGACTGATTTTTAAAAAAAAAATCTAGAAGACTGGTTCGTATGATTGCTCTATTTTTTTCTATTCTGAGATGCATTTTTCTTTGCTCCTTTTTTAAAAAAGACCTCTTTCATAATTTGCTTCATTTATATACTATAATTATTTGTGACTGAAGCAAGATAGAAAAAAAAAAAGACAAAGGCTTAATCTGTCTTAATTTTATTATTTAAAAATACGCTATAAACGAGTTAACTCAGCAGTTACTCCTTCGTACTATGTAAATGGCAATTTCCAGTTTTCCCCTTCTCATTCCTGACTCATATCCTGGGTTTTTCCTGAGGTTCCCGCAATTCTCAGGGCAGACTTTTTATTTTGTGTTCAGGGAGTTCCAGCTGAGACAAAAGGATGGGAACTTCCCTTTGCCATGTTGCCCTTATTCCAGTGTTGACCTAAAATGGAAATTATGCGTCTTTTTCTATATAAGAATTGGCAAGTAAATGAATTTAAGAGATACTGTGTTAACATTAAAATATGTACAAAAGGTTTTTTTAAAGTTCAATTTAGTATTGAGTTTTTGAAAAAAATTATCAGTTCAGAAATGTGTCTGTGTATAATATAATAGCATACTGTAGTGTAGTATAGTATAGTTCATGTATTATATCCTATATCACATCATATATATTATATTTTCATTCATTCATTCATAATCATTCATTAGTTGGCTGATGTGATGGAATGTGCACTTGAAGGAGCAAAGGGGAAGACTTTTTGGCAACACAAAGCTTTCCCAGAAAAAGGCCATAGACCGTGCAGTCCCAAACTGGAGGGGGAAGAGGGTCAGGGTAGCTACATCTTAGAACAACCTTGGCAAGTTTGAACAAGACTTCAACTCCCAGAATTCCTGAGCTAACATAATTGGAGGAGGAATTCTGGGAGTTGAAGTCCACAAGTCTTAAAGCTGTCAAGTTTGAAGACCCCTGCCTTAGAATCTCTCAGGATATATATCTAGTAGGTTAGAAGGCTTTAGTTTGGCAAGATTCTGTCCATTGGGTATAAACACATGCTGTAAGCACATCAGTTGGTTCTCCCTGTGTTGTCTCTGGACTTGGGCCTGCAGTTACATTGGCAGTCATTCATAAATTCTAGTCTGCCTTTGCTGTCAGTTTACAAATGATTGATGGACCAGTATCCCATCCCTATGGTAGGCCATTATTACGGGAAGATTTTCTAGCTGCAGAAGGGCAAAAGGGGGCAGGAATTACCAGTAGAAAAAGCACCATGAAAACATGATGCAGTAACTGACAGATAATTATTTCCCTCTTTCTCTGTCCCAATTAAATCAAGTAGGAAGAGAAGGTTGACTTAATTCTGTTTTGGGGATTTGTTGAAACATTTGTCATAGTTGGCATGGGAAGTGGGCATCTTTCCCCCTTTCTAACTGATAAGGTTTCAAGTGTTGAAATAGGTCATTTAAACTTTTGTTGTGGGGATAACAAGCCTGTGCTAAGCTGTGGTTTACATAATAAATAGTGCATAAGTGAATAAGCCAGTGTTTATTTCTACAGCATATTGCACTATAAATTCTGGTTAATGAAACAGATTATTAAAAAATGATAGAGTGTAACAGTCACATGTAGTCTAATCCTAGGTTTTTAAAGTTCTGGTTTGTTGAAGTAGCCTTGATCTGATCTTCACATAATGTTAATCTGGGACCTTCCTGGGAGTGGGATGGGGTGTGCGTATGTGTGCATTTTTATTGTTTTTTTTAGACAAGCCATATCACTGAAATTAATAGGGGATGCAGCTTTTTAGTTTTTCTTATTATGTGGGGTGATTTACTGTAAAGACGCTTTGATGTTTAAACCCCAGAGGCCAATGTATGATGATGGGAATTTTGGTAATAAAACTGAAGATAACTTGAATAAAAATTAACTTTGATAAAAATTAAAAAACAAAGGGGGGGGGGGCTTGAGGACAATATGTTGCCTGTACTAAACAAAAGAGGCAGATGGAATCTAATCATCTGTAAATGAGTTTTCATTTGGCCTGACATGTTTTTGAAAATATATTCCTTTTAAAGGGAACATCTGAAATGGCCTTGGACTAATTGATGGGTGTAAAACTAACATGAGTGCCCTTGAAAAAGGAATAGTTGTTCTTAGTAAGTTGGGCTAAATGAATACTTGGTATTTATCACTGTTTTTTTACTCTTTCACTGCCTCCTTGACTCTTTTATCATTTATCCTGCACCAGCCATAGTGTGGCATATTTGACATAATTAGGTTATCTTCATAATTCCATGGTCTGCAGTATTTTTATAGCCCGTTATTTGAATTGTTGCACATTGAAAAACATAATGCCCATATTTCTTTTATGTTTCTCAGTTTTCTCGAAGGAACAAAAGGCAACATATATTGTTCCTCAAAGTTCCCGTAGGATGTAAACTTCGATGCAAGTTTAGACAAACTTTGATCATGATTTGCCAACAGACAATTTTAGGTCCACTGTGTGGTTTGTCCTCAGGAGTGTGTTGGTATATTATGCAGCTGATAGGCTTTTATAAAGGTATCTAAGTATATTAAATATTCAGAACTCTTAAGAATGCTTAAGATTGTATGTGTCACATTATGTATTTGATGCATTTATTACCCAACATCTCACATTTTGTGCATTTCAAATCAAGACCTTATGTACTGAAAGCGTGCACAATCATTACTTAGTCCTAGAGATGCTGTAAAATTCCTGAGTAGTTTTTAATTTAATTAACACTTTAACAACTTTATGTACATGTCTTTTGGGTGCTATTCTCCCTACACATACCTTTACACATTTTAGAATTGGAAGAACAGGTTTCTCACTTCTTGTTTGTACGACTCATAGAAGGTAACCCAGATACCATATAATAAGCATATATAAAATGCTTTTCCATTGAACAGAGTACTAATGCACATACACAGACTCTCCACTCCTAATAGCAATAGCATATAGACTTATATACCACTCCATAGTGGTTTATAGCACTCTCTGAGCAGTTTACAGAGTTAACACATTGCCCCCAAAAATCTGGTTTCCCAATTTACCAACCTTGGAAGGATGGAAGGCTGAGTCAATCTTGAGATGATCAGGATCAAATTCCTGGCTATGGGCAGAGTTAGCCTGCAATACTGCATCCTAACCACTGCACCACCACATATGTAATATAGTAGAAATAAAATGGTTGCTTTTGATGGTGGCACATAACACATTGTATGTGTCGTACTCAACACATGTTATATTTGTCTTAAAATCAATCTTCTTTGTAATTTTGATATTATTGATTTTTGATTTTCTCAATATTTATTCATGCACATATCTTTTATCTGGATATTGATTAAAAGATATTTGTATGATTTGTATTTGTATAGGAGAGTAGGGTCTTTTATAAATTGGTAATTATTCTTTAAATAATCAGTACTAGAATCTCTGACATATTGTTGAGATTTAGGTGACTTTCCATAAATCGTTCTGAAAGTGACAAAGATTATATCACTATAACATGATTTATCATATTTTAATTTAATTCTGTTGCTGTATAATATCTAAGACTTCGTGTATATTCCCTTACAATTGGATTGTGTATGAATATTACAAATTGTGACATTTTTCTTAATGTCCCTTAATGTCCCTATTCTTCCAGCAATTTGTAGGTACATCATCTATCAATTGTATAACTTCATTAATTGCCTTTGTCTATTTGCTAATGCCTCTTTTGAAACTGTACCTTTGTTTTAAATAAATACATTAAACAAACAAAAGAAATAATAATAACTTGGGAAAATTGCAGCTTTTATCTTATTAATTTTATTCTAACTTCTTTATTGTTTATTGTGTACTATCCACAGTCATTGAATGTCTGGCAGCATACAAGTTTATTACATCATCATCATCATTACCACCGCCGCCACCGCCATCACCTTACGGAAATCACAACTTCATTTTGAAATATTACTGACAAGCTAGAAATAAGAAGAAATTTCCTGACATTTAGAGCAGTTAATCAATGGTCTTCAGAAACTGTAGGTGCTCTGTCACTGGAGGTTTTAAGACGAGATTGTACAACCATTTGTCTGAAGTGGTATAGGTTCTCCTGCTTGAACAAAATGTTGGACTAGAAGGCCTTCAAGGTCGCTTCCAACTCTTTTATAATATTGAACCAGCTACCTTTAATTTACCCTCAGATTGTTACAATCATTAAATAGCTTAAGGAAGAACTGTTTCCATGCATTGAGGCTACACCTTAAATGTGTATCCAGGTCAGTATACTATATTTTTTTAATTTTTATGAGGAAAGTTAGGAGTTCCAAGGCCTCTGAGTGTGCCAGAATCCTAGCATTTTAAAACAAAATTTGCTGATAGAATCTGCCAGTCTTTTTATATATAAATAAAAAGCTTGTGCAATGTGCATGCTACATAATTTCCTTTTGCTGTTAGCACCAGGAGATGTAACAGAAGATTAATGCTAGCTTTCCTTGTAATATTTGAAGCTCCCTAAAGCCCATGGCTTCTACAGCAATATACTAAAAATAGTGTAGTACTTTATAGAAGGAATGGAGATTATTTTGTATCATTTTGGAATTGATTATGGAATTGATTCTTCAATGAAGATTACAAAATAATACCAAAAAAAGGGATGCTGCTATTATATGCTTAAATAGTAGACTAAAAGCTAGTTTGGTGCACTAGTACAGGCACCAGCTAAGAAACCGAGAGACCATTGAGATCTAATCCCACGTTGGGCACAAAGCGAGCTGCGTGGCTTTGGAACAGTTTTTCTCTCTCAATTATAGAAAGAAGGAAGCAGGAACAAGCCACTTCCAAAATGTTGCGAATAGAACTGCAGGGACTAATCCTGGCAGTCACAAGAAGTAATACTGGACTGGAAGATACACAGACACCTCCCCTCCCTGCATCTTTAGTAGAATAACACCAGGTTTATTCATTGCCATCTGCTTAATTTCTATTTAGAAGCATTAAGCCTATTTTAAAATCGGCTGAAAGCAAAGGGCATTCTGGACTATTCAGAAGTATTTTGTATTAAAAAGGTACCTTTTTGTTGGCACTGTTTGCCTTTGAATATTTGCTGCTGAAAGAAACATTTTTGCTCATTTCTCAGTGCTTGTCATTTTATGGCAGAATAACAGTTGATTCAACACTGGGAGCTTATATAATTAAGTGGTTCTGATATTTCAGGAGTAGCTTATTCTAAAATCCGTAAAGACACAATGTATGCCATGTATCAGATGACTACTTATGAGGAACACAGGAAGAATTCTTCTACTCAACAACATAATATACATGAATATATAAATATTCCTTCATTACTTCCTGAAAGTGGATTTTTCAGTATTTGCTACAGCCAAAATCAAATAGGATGAATGCTCCACTGAGTTTACAACTTTGTTTGACAAATCTGATGCCATTTTTGCATGCTACACTTCATATGCATGCCATATAATAATGGTTATAACCAGTGTTTAAAATGTGAAGGATTCAGTAAGTTTATTTCAATGTATTTTTGTTGATGTTGATGTTCTTCATTCAAAACAATGTCTTATTCAAAGGTTTAAGAAGCACCACTAGAGATCTTTACAGTTTTTATTTTATGAACTATAAATTACATTTTTCACAGATATATTAAGGCATCCTGGTTGTGATTATGTTGTTACTCAAATGGGTGTTAGATGCAGGTGGGTTCCTGTACAAGATAGGGCACCTTTGTGTCCTAGAGATGTCTTGGGAAATTAACTTCTATGTTTCCAAGAAGCTGAAAGTATACTAAGCTGGAAAAGGGGAACATTGTGATTTCTTAATGGCCATTTCATCTGAATGCTTGATCTCCAAACATATGTTTTTAGGGAATGATGAATGTAACCCTGGAATTAAACATAAATATATAAGTAATACTTCGTACTTTTTGGTAGACTAATGGGCATTACCTTTGAAAATGTTATTAACAGGCAATTTACCTTATTTGCTGAATGGTGTAATTATGCAAATAAAACAATTTAACAAATGTAGTCTAACTGACCCATGGAGACGAATCAGACTTGTCAGTGTTTGTTGCATATCAAATCTGTTAAACAGGGCTCTGTTAAATCAAGAGTGTACTTGTGTTTCTATTTTTAAAAATGGTTACAAATAGATAGCTTTCACTGAGGAGCCTCCATATTTAGAAATATTAGTTCTAAAATATGTGGCAGAAACAAGGACTGCAGCATTTGTGCTACTTCTAAAACTGCTCTTCCACAGTGTGAGATAGTTCTTTGTACTTTGGTCCTATGCTTTACATGTCAACCTTCTTGATGTAATTCCTGCCCACATCATTCAACTATCTATGCAGCCAGCAAACACACTGCATCCCACCAGCTGGTAGTCCTCCTGCCTGACAGCTCATCTACGGTATATATCCTCTCCAGTTTGTTTTACATTTCTGCTTGCTAATCCATCCTAAATTCTTCTCTAGTTCTGACATAGCCCTTAGATGGAAGAGTTCTTCAGGTTGGTGTAGAGCCGTGATGGTGAAACTATGGTACATGTGTCAGGGGTGGCATGCAACACCCTCTCTGATGGCACGCGAGCTGTCGCCCCAGCTCAGTTTTGATGTGCATGTGCCTCCCACCGGCCAGCTGGCCTTTGGATCACATGTGGGGGTATGTGCATGCGGAGGATGGGATGCGCATATGTGGGGGGCGCATTGCATTTTGGAGGTTCAGGCATGTGCGATCCGTAAAAGGTTAGCCATCACTAGTGTAGAGAGGCAAGAGCTACTGCAAACCTCTTGTAGTAATGGAAAGAGTATCAGTGAAGAACAGAATCTCCCATCCTCTGTGATATGTGCATAATTTATACTGCCATAGTTCTATTTGTGAAACTAATAGTAAAATAGTTTTTGAGGAGATCAGTGCTGTACTGTTTCCCCTGCACCAGTAAGATCTTCTTTCCAACTGCTGAAAGATATGTGTATAGGGTAGGGAATGAGGATGCCTACATCCTATATTTTTGTCCCAAATATGTATAATATGGTCTATATGTGAAGAGGGACTGTTGGTGCATATGTAAGAGAGAGAGAGTGTGTGTGTATGTGTGCATTCATACACACATGCATATTTGTGTACAATTATTGTGTTAAAAAAAACCCCTACCCAATATCCTAATTAAATAAGATTGTTGTACTTAGTTATTATCCTCTGTATTCCCATACAGAGATGATTAGGAGTAATACTTGGTTTTTCTTCAATTTTCTATGCCATGAAACAATGCTGTTGTGTAATCCTGTTGAACTGGTGCTTGTATATAAGAAGAGCAGCATGAAAGAGAGTAGCGTGAAGGACAGCTTAGAAGATGCACATTGTCACCTAGGTCTGTTCAGATTAATATTGCAAGGGTTTGCATACTTTCACAAATAACTATCATGGCAAATGCGAACTCATTTGTTCAGGAGTAAGTGCAAGACAGGAGAGAAACCATAGTTCCTCTTAATCTGTAGGCCAGAAAAGTAAGCAAATGAAGCTCAGAGATAAGTGACATGTCCAAGCCAGGAATTGAAAGTCCAAGGCAGAGAAGGAAACTTACTCTCCAAACAGGAATGTTTATAGAATAGAATAGAATTCTTTATTGGCCAAGTGTGATTGGACACACAAAGCATGAATCTAGACAAAACGCAGACTACGAACCAACAAGGGAGGACATGGATAAAGCACCATCCTGGTTCCCCACTCCTTTCAATCCCTCAGGATGCTCCATACCATTTCCGACCACACAGTTTTCTTTCTCCTATAGGACTGAAGTTCTGCAGAATGAAATGCTAGACTTCAGTTGCTTATCTTCTCTGCTACAAGAATTCTTGAAAAATAGTGCTAAAGCTAGGAGGGTTTTTTTTCCTGTAATAATATTTCCTTCTGATTTTGTAGGTACTCCTCGATCGTGTGTCATCAAGTCAGTATTGACTCTTAGTGACCACATAGATCGAAGTGGGTGGGTGGCTCAGGAATTCTGGGAGTTGAAATCCACACGTCATAAAAGGGCCATGGTTGCCCAATCCCTGATATAGACTTTCTAACCACGATGACTTGTCCCTAACTTTCAGCTCTTCCAAGAGCATTCCCATTGCCACTGTAACTTGTTGCCACCCTCTTTTCTTTACTTCTTTCTACCTCTCCAGAGAACTGAGCCTTCACATGTTTCTAAAGTAGAATGATTTGAGCCTGATCATTTGTATCTCAAGTGAGAACTTTGCATTGGTTTGTTTGTTTTCTTTTTTGGCAATCCATGATAGTCTCAAGAATTTTCTCTTCCAAATTTAAAAGTGTCAATACTCTTTCTATCCTATTTTTCCAGTTCAAGATATGCCTTAAGTATCACTTAAGCTGAAGTAATAATCCCATCCACCTGTGAGCAAATGGAATTGTAAGATTTTTGAGTGGAAATTTAAAAAGCTGTGTTTAATTCACCCAATCCAATTTAGCGCATAGTTTTTTCTAAGAGGATAAAATAGGGAGGTCAGAAAACCAAGGACATCATCAGGGAGTGACTTGAGGGATAAATTGATAGTTAAACAATTGTTGCAAAGTGAGCCCATCTATAATTTGTGGGCTCTGATTGTAGCTGGAATATATAAATATAGCTATGGAGTTTGGGCTCTAACTTAATGCACGTCGATGGCATTCCTAGAATGCAGAGTGAAAGCTGCTTTACATATAATTTGGTGGTATCTCTGGTTGGAACTCTCTGTTTAGGATGGCTGTGGTTGGAAAGACCATAAATTTTGTGTAATTGCAACAAGAGTTAAACATTTGCTTTGATGTGAAAGGGTCTTTTCAACTGAACTTTCAACTGTTCTTTCTCCTGAGTAAAAATTGTTGCCCAAAATAATAGAATTCTACTTTGTCAAGAAACAGACCTAGCCCGTTTCTCATTCTTTTTTCTTCTCTCCTCATCTCTGACAATGCAGTTTTTGAAATCATAGAAACAGGTATAATTAGCATAGTATTGCAAAATGTCTTAACTTTCAATTTGTTTTCTCAGCAGTATAATTTTGTTTTGTGGGGGTAGGTGACCTGTAAAGTCTGTAATGCATAATTATTGTTTGCTGGCCTTTAATTTTACCTAGTGGACTTATCCCAAATTAGTTGTTACAAAGCTGACACTTTCTCATAAAATGTGCAACTAAATCTCTTACTTGAGACCTGAATCAAATAAATCTGTGGTGACAATCAAACTTAGATGTTTGAAAAATGTATTTGATAAGTTGGCATGGCAGAAACCTTCATTCAGTAGCAAGTTGTGAAGGAATGCCACCAATATGACACATTGGATGTTTCTAAACTGCTCTTAAAGGTAGGTAATTTAATATATATTTTGTTATAATTAATCAGAAGCTCCAAAGGGGATACATTTCAGTATGTTTAATTTATGGCATAGCGACAGAGAAAACTTGCTAAGAGACCACAGAATGGTGATTTGTGAGGTTTAGTATTGTTTGTGCTTTCCTTCCCAAGCTGTCAGATTTTGCGGGATTTTGGATTTGCTTGCTGGAAATTCTGGGTATTGCAGTCTCAATAGACCCTATGAACACCTGGCTGGGAAAGATTGCTCTGGACACTGGTATTACCAATTATAATTAGCTTTGTGGCTTGGAAGATGCATTTACATGACTGTTGCTTCTCCTTAGAGCTGTTTGGATCGTCCAGAGAGTGGGTGGAGCTTCAGTCTCTGCTGTTGTAGGCTGAGCTTAATTTCTGAGGAACGCTCCACCTGCCATCACATGGCTTGCCATCGCATTCCCCAGTTTTATGCTCAGCCCTCATGCAGAGTAGGTAGTGTTTGTATGTGCTCTTGGCCATTTCAGGAAAGCCCTAATTGATTCGTATTTCTTCTTCTCAAGGTTGTATTTGATTCATTTAATTGTTTTCTTATCTTAGCCCTGCGCAGTTGGTCCTAATTAATTTCTAGAATCCCCTAGGAGGCTCTCCCAGCCCCAGGAGGAGTCAGGGGGAAGGCTAGCAAACCTTACAGGCTGCCCCCCCACCCCTCACCATTGCCTTACTGCCGGTTTTTGTTCTGATTGATTTAAAACATTCCGTTTTGCTCCGTTTCCCCCCCTCCGAACTGCGTTTTTTTTGCCGTTTTTAACTTACTGGGTTCCTTTCTGTTTGTCCTTCCCCTGGGGACCTTGGATTGCCCCTGGGGAGTCCTCTGGTCACTGCAAAGGGGCTCCTGTAAGTCCACGTAGAAGCGGCCGCCATTTTAGCACCACCTCATGGCCGGGCGCCATTTTGGTTTCGACTTATCTTTCCGATTGCTGCAGCGGGCCGAATTAAAGCAGCAGGACCGGCAGGACTGCTCAGAAGCGATTTTATTAGTTAATTTTGAATAGTTCTGTTGGAGGTTTGACTTTATACCTCAGTTTGTTGGCTTCCCCCGCAGCCATCCGTAGCGGCTGCGGTTCCTTACTCACCACTTCCGCCTGGGAAGGCAGTCTGGTAGAGGCCTGGCTTCGCCCTTAAGGCCTCTGTCGTGCCTTGATCAACCTGATCAGTCCTTCTAAAAAAAAAGAAAGGAAACCTTCAACAATCACAAGATCTGTAGGAAATTAAGAGACAGAGAAAGGCGGCCTAATTGCATGGTTTACAAATAAATCAATAAGTAAATAAATAAATTAAATAAAAATACAAGGAAACAAGAACAAATAAGACAAACAGATTAATCATAAACGATTAATAAATGGGGGGGGGCGCAAAAGAATTTCCCAGGGCTCCCGGCCTTAGTTATAGGTCGACCCCTAGGCGCACCAATCGCCTCACACCTGATCCTTTATCTTCCTCAATTATCTAAAATGGCAGAAGGCAATCCCTCAAGAGGCCCTTCTTTAAAGGCCAAATCAAAAACCCACCACCTGCGCAGTCAGGCTAAGGAGTCCTCCAAAGCCTCCCAAAGGGACGCCTTAAGATGACATAAGGCGCTAGAAAAAGAAATAGACAAACGCACCAGACAGGCAGGATCGGTGCCTCCAGCACCTGCCACTCCTTCTTCCTCTGCTTCCCCCCCCCTCCTGTAGCCTTTTCCTCCCTATCCAGGCACAGCTCACCCTCTCAAGGGCACCAGGCCCCTGGAACCCCAGCCAGGAGAACTCCAGAAGCTACCTTCATGCCCACAGCCGCTGGCCTGCGTCAGGAGGAACCTCTCATTCAGGCGGTTCCGGAGCAGCTCAGAGCCTGGATGGAGATGGCTATCCGCCAGGGAATTGCGGAAGGACTCCAGCAGGTGGCTAGACCGGGGTTGCCTCTGCAGGCCACCGAATCCGTAAGATCATTCCCACTCATTCTGCAACCGTCTCATGACCAGGTACCTCTCCAGGGGGAAGTTTCCCCCTCCATCAGGGAGGAAGAGGAGGAGGCAGAAGGGGACCTAGATTTGTGCAGGGAGGAAGAGGAGGGACAATTTGACCTGGGGTCCTTACAATACAACGAACCCCTTCCTGACTCCAAACCATCACAGGCGGAGATGTCCGAGGATGAAGGGCTCACCCCCAACCAACCCGGGGCTTTTGTAGAGCTCTTCAAGCCCCAGCTATTCAAATCCCTCCTCTTCAAAGCCAGGAATATCTCGGGCCTAACTACTCAGAGCCCCTCTGACCCGCTCCTTTGGTCCCAGAAGGGCCAGAGGACTCCACGTTTAAACAGCCGGTGGTGGAGGCCGAGGTCATCCCAACCCCCCCATCTTCCTGGACCTGGTGTCCAAGCAGCTGGCTTCCTCAGCTGCCCCCCTGGCCCCTTCAGCCCATGACAAAAGGTTCTTCAACCTTGACCCAGAGCTCTCCAACCTGCTGAGCACTCCGGAGGTTGATGAGCCCGTCGTGGGCCTGGTCTCTTCCTCCGCCCTCAGCAACCCTTTAGAGGCTCTGAGGCCGGAGGAGAAGCGGTCGGAGCTGGCCTTACGGCGAGCTCACCAGTCGGACGCATGGGCGATCAGGGTGGCCACGGCCGCTTCCTTCTTCATCAGGTCATCCATTTGCTGGCCTTGCCAGCTTAAGCAACACGTCCCGACTTCCAATATCCGCGCCCATCAGGATATAGCCAAGATTACGGCTGCGGCGGAGTTCTCAGCAGACACCACTTTTCATTCGGTAAAATTCTCCTCCCGCGCCATTTCCTCCCATGTCTCGGCCCGCCGCCTGCTCTGGCTTAGGCACTGGCAGGCGGACCTCAAGAATAAGGTGAAACTAGCCTCCACCCCCCTCATGGGAAATAAACTGTTCAGACCTTCCCTGGATCCTCTCCTAGTCGAGGGAAGGAATAAAAAAGAAATTCCTCCCTTCCCTCACCCGTAAGTCAGAACCCAGATCCCTGCAGCCCTTTAGGAGGGCCCCCTTTTGTCCCTATCCCCAACCCCCCTTCCCTCCCAGGTACCAAAGGCCTCCCCCCTTTGGCTCAGGGCACCCCCAGGACAGGTCCGACCCATTCGACAGGCACAGGAGAGGCAGAAACTTCAAGAGGCCTTTTTGAGGCTCTGGCAGCAGGCCTTTTCGGCCCTCCAGATAAGTCACCTGACTTAATTCCCGTTGGCAGGTGACTTAAAACCTTCGCCAACCAGTGGGACTCATCCACTTCGGACGCCTGGGTCAGGGACACCGTCAGGTTTGGCCTTGCCCTTGAGTTCCTCTCTACCCCCCCTGATTTCTACATTTCATGTCCCCTCTACATGACAACGCAACCTCATGGATTCAGCAATTCAGCACCTACTGGACCATCCAGCCCGTTCCTCCGTCCCAAAGGGGACAGGGTTTCTCCTCACATTTATTTGTGGTGCCCAAACACTCAGGGGGATGGAGGGCTATTTTGGACTTAAAGCAGCAAAACTGCCACCTTGTATACCGCAAATTCAAAATGAACACGCTTCAATCCATCCTCTTGGGAGTCAGACAAGGAGACTGGTTGTCATCCATTGACCTCTCTGAGGCATACTTACACATCCCAATCTGACCCTCCCACTCCAAGTTTCTGCGTTTCACCTATAACAACCTCCACTTCCAATACGTGGCTCTCCCATTTGGGTTGGCATCTGCCCCCAGGACCTTTACCAAGGTCCTGGCTGCTCTGGCTGCCCACCTCAGAACCATCCCGGTGCGACTCCACTGTTACCTTGATGATATCCTCATCCTATCCTCTTCCAGGGAACAAGCCGTCAGGGATACCCTCACCGCCCTCCAGGAACACAGGTTCCTCATCAATTGGAAGAAAAGTCAATTGACCTCTTCCACCAGGCTATCCCACCTGGGGACTATAATAGACACGGTCAAAGGGAGGGTGTTCATCTCTCCGGAGAGAATACTCAGCATCCAACATTCACTCAAACTCATCAGACGACTTAAGAGGGTCTCTCTCCTCGAACTAACCAAGTTGCTAGGTAAGATGATCTCTTGTATTTCCGTTATTCCCTGGGCCCGTTTCCACTCCAGATCCCTCCAGTGGTTCCTGCTCCCGTACCAAAGAGCCGGATCAAGCAACTCAAGATGCAAGGTCAAGGTCTCGCCAAGGGTTCTCACCTCCCTCCTTTGGTGGTGCAAGGCATCGATCAACAAGGGCTGCCTCCTCAAGGAGCTCCCAAGACTCACTGTCACCACAGACTCCAGTTTGTCCAGATGGGGCGCCCACCTACAGTCCCTTACAGCCCAGGGCAGATGGTCAGCGACAGAGAGGCTGGGCAATATAAACTGGTTAGAGCTTCGCGCCATCCACCTGGCCCTCCGCAGTTTCCTCCCTCAGTTACAGGGCTGCCACGTTCTCATTCTCACCGACAACATAACAGCCAAAGCTCATGTCAACAGGCAGAGGGGCACTCAGTCATCAATGAGGGAGACCGTTGGTGGGCAGAGTCACACCTCCTTTCACTCAGGGCAGACCACATTTTGGGTATCGACAACACCCGAGCAGATTGGTTGAGCAGGGCCACCATAGACCAGGCGGAGTGGCGCCTTCACCCAGCCCTGTTCAGGGAGGTGACAGCAACATTCGGCCTGCCAGTAGTAGACCTGTTTGCCTCCCCCCTCAATACCCAACTTCCAAGGTTCGTTTCGAGATTCCCATCCCTAGGGGTGGAGAACCACAATGCCCTTCGATGCCCGTGGCCCTTGGGCCTCCTTTACGCCTTCCCCCCTCTGGCGCTGGTGCCCAGAGTCCTCCAAAAAGTACTCCACATTGGCCCCGTCGCTCCTGGTTCGTGGACCTCCACAGCCTATCCGTAGCTCCCCCCTGGAGAATCCCAGCAGACAGGATCTACCTGTCGCAAGGCCCCCTTCTCCACCCGGACCCCCAGTGGCTCCAACTAGCCGTCTGGAGGTTGAGCGGGAACATCTAAAGAGGGAGAATTTCTCCACTGAAGTCATCAATACCATCTTAGCAGCCAGGCGTCCCTCCACCAGAAGGATTTATGACGCCACTTGGGCCATTTTCCGCAGATGGTGTGCCAATCTCCTCATTGACCCAACTGACCCATCGGTTGCCCAGATTTTTGACTTTCTCCAAGAGGGTCTCAGCAAGGGTCTGTCCCCCAACACACTAAGGCGTCAGATAGCAGCCTTATCCACCGTCATTTCCTGCGAGGGTGTCAGTTCCCTCTCTCACCATCCCCGCATCCGAGCATTTCTGAAAGGGGCCACAAACTTATGGCCACCGTCCCTTCACCGGTATCCGACCTGGGATCTCAACAGAGTCCTGACTTCTCTCACTAAGCCACCCTTTGAACCCCTAAGAGAGGTCTCTCTCCAGTTCCTATCCTACAAAGTAGTGTTCCTGGTGGCTATCACATCAGCCCGTAGGATTTCAGAGATCACTGCTCTGTCGGTTAGGAAAGACCTGTGCATCTTCCATTCCGACCGGGTGGTCCTCCGACTTGACCCTTCCTTTCTACCTAAGATTAACTCGGTTTTCCACAGGGCTCAAGAACTTATCCTCCCCAATTTTTGCATCAGGCCAACTCATGAAAGGGAGAGACTATGGCACACTTTAGACATCAGATGTGCCTTGCGGGTCTATATTAAACGTACTCAGACCTTCTGTAAATCCGAGGCCCTGTTTATATCCTTTCAACCAAAGTCACAAGGGCTCAAGGTACCCTCAACCACCGTAGGCCGTTGGATAAGGGTGGCCATTTCCAAGGCATACCAGGCCCAGGCCCTCCAAGTGCCCAGGGGTATCACGGCTCACTCCACCAGGAGTGCGGCAACTTCATCCGCCTGGGCTACCCAGGCCCCAATACTCGACATCTGCTGGGCAGCAACGTGGGCCTCCCCGTCGCCCTTCATTAGGCACTACAGGATCGACAAGTATGCTGCAGCAGAGGCTTCTTTCGGTAGAAGGGTCCTTCAGAGGGTGCTCAGGGAATCGGAGGAGTCTACAGACCAGACGGTGTCCCTCCCGTAGGACAGGCCCCAGCTTTGGTATGTCCCACTCTCTGGACGATCCGAACAGCTTTAAGGAGAATGGGCGTTGGTTCTTACCTGACACGCCATTTCTCTTGAGCTGTGAGGATCGTCCAGCCCCTCCCTTTTTTCTTTTTTCTTTCAACGTCTGGTGGGGTCTTGTTTCGGCCAATGCACTTTAAGTCTAGCAAGAGGAGAGCACGAATGCCTGTTTTGCTCTCGTCTTCGCATAAATTGGGGAACGTGATGGCAAGCCACATGATGGAAGGTGGAGCGTTCCTCAGAAATTAAGCTCAGCCTACAACAGCAGAGATTGAAGCTCCACCCACTCTCTGGGCGATCCTCACAGCTCAAGAGAAATGGCGTGTCAGGTAAGAACCAATGCCCATTCTGGTTACCATTGGTTATTTTTGTTCAGAATTGGCCTTGAGTTATGAAGATATTGTGTTTTCCCAGCCGCAACTATGACAGAGGCTGACTACCGCCAGAAAACTCCTTTGCTGCTATTGCAAATCTATGCAATGTGCTTACATTCAAATCAGAGTTGCTTTTAGCCATTGCTTATGATGGCAGCTCTTACTGGGTGGTAGTGTGCAACATATGACACAATTTGCTGATGTATTTATTCTCAATACTTCAGAGGTGGAGTGATGTCTATGGAAGTATTTATCTAGTCTGCTCTCCCCCCTCCAAGTATGTCAGAATAAAATTCCCTTCTGCCATTGAAAACTGCCACTTGGAAATCTTTCCTTTTTAATTTTTTTTCTTTAGTTGGAGGCTATGCTCCCACTGAAATAGGATCATGGAGGCATTAGAGGTCATTTAGTCCAACCTCGTTGATTTCAGTGGAAAAATTCATTGCAAGCAACTTTTTAGATGAAAGCATTTGTGTGATAACTGAGGATTTGCTCTCTCGGCAAAAATAAGCTGGTAGCTAATCACTTGCATGATTTGGGTGATAGGGCCCAGTGCTCATTGTAATGTGAATGCTTCTTAAGGCCTGGCAGAATGCTGTGTGCATCTGTAGGAAAGAGTTCATGCAGCCAAAGAGGTGTAGACAAGTCTTATGAACAAAATCTGAATCCAAAAGAGGGGGTGATGGTGGAGGAAGGGACTCTCCCTTGTTTTCAGGAGACTAAAAATAAGGGAAGGGAGAGATAATTTTGAGACTTGGCAAGACTCCCTGAGGTAGTACAGACAGGAAGCACTAACCATTACTAATTCTACTTTTATTGTAAGGTTACAGTAACAGAATCATGCTGCAGCTCCTCTTCCTGTCTCCCAAAGTCATTCCCATGTCGCATCGTAGGCCACATAAAGAACTTTTATAGCTTAGAGATCAAGTGAGGAAGAATGTCTACAAATGACATCCTTCATTAAGGTCCCTTTGCAGATTAACAGATTTGCAATTGATCTTAGGACCTTTCCCTGTTTTTACCTCACCATGGCACAAAAACATGTTTGCAGCATCTTTTTGCTTCTCTGTCTTACTGCCTTCATTTTGCCTGAAACTCATGGCTGAGTCAGGCTTAGATCACCCTTCACTGTACTGGTGTAAAAATAAACTTTTTTGCCCTTATTGGGTAACTTGTTAGGCTTTGTGAACTTTTTGGAGGAAAGTCACGTGATTGCATGATGGGGATCAGAAGCAATAGAGGTAGGATAGGAATTAGCAAATTCACAGATGGTTGTAGAGCAGTACTTTTCAAACTTGGCAACTTTAAAGATGTATGGACTTCAACTCCCAGCTAGCTTCCTGGTTGTTGGAAGACCACACTGTGACCAAGTTCAAAAGACTGTTGTAGAAGATTTCAATTCAGCAATCGAGAAAGGCCTTTAGAAAAGTTTCAATCTCTTTCATTCCAGAAGTCTCTGCTGCATCAGCAATTGAAAGTAAGTAATCCTTTTATTGGATCGGGAATGACCAACGTAGAAAAGAAATTTAATTAAGAAAGAAAGGCGGTTAGTTTTTGGAGTATCTATTGTTGGGATGCATGTGGGGAATCTGAAAGCCACGCTGGTGGTTCTTGTAATGAAAGCATTATACTCAAGAGAAATCATATTAACATGATTTTCAGTTAGGAAGAAAGAGTAAACAAGACACAGGCATAGTGCCAAGAGATTTGTGAAACACTTGTGCAAAATTAGAATTGGGAAAGGAATGCAAGCAATTACACAATAGTTGAGATTAAGAGAGCCATGCATATTAGAGATCAAGCTGAAGAAGCTAAATTCCTGTTACACAAGGAGAGTTTTGCTCAAAAGCTACAGCTTGTTCCCAGTCATGTTAGGCTAACTAGAAACTATCTCAGTATCTCAGGGGTCGGCAGGGAATTGTTCCAGGTAGTTCATTGGGAAAGGATGCTGCTTTTCATTAATTTAGGTTGAAGCTCTGCCATTTCTTGCTTGCTTCATTAGAGGCAAGCTAGAAAAAAGTGAAATTAGGATGCATTAACTGACAAAATATTTAGTGAATTCTTCATACTTTTTGGTATGTCATATTAACAAAGCCATTTATAAATTGGGCCTTGGCCCTCTATTTCAAGTATGTCTCTTTTGATTCATTAAAAAATGCAAGTGTATGTAATATGACAGAATTGCACAACATTATAAATGAATGTAATCATTGAGAAAAACTGTTTTTTATGTGGGTGAATAGATAGTTGGAAATAAGAAAAAAGGTACTGAAATATACTGTATATTTTAGAGATTTGTAAGGCAATGATAGTGACATGTCCAAAGTGAAATTGAAATAAATGCTGTAAATGTTAGTCTCCAAGAATAAAATGATGAAAAGGAAGTCTGTGAAAATGTTGAAAAATAATGAAAGTATAAGCCTAGATAATATAAATAAATATTAAAGTCAGGATGCTGTATGTTTATGAAGTATCAATCATAGAATAGAATACTTGATTGGCCAAGTGTGATTGGACACACAAGAAATTTGTCTTGGTGTAAATACTCTCACTATACATAAAAGAAAAGATACATTCATTAAGAATCAAGAATCATGATGTACAACACTTAATGATAGTCATAGGGTACAATCAGCAATCAAATGTGTGTGATGTGTGTTTGTGAATTGTATGTCTGTGCCTAATGATCGGAGTATCTATTGTTCCCTTGTAGGGAAAAATTGTTATATTTGATAGGGAGAATGGAATGAATGACAAGAAGCTTCACTTAAAGGGTTGTAATGTAGAGCGTGTAGATTAATTTATTTATGGTACAGTTTTACTAAATAGGGTGAAAATACAGTATATGGAGGTATTTTAAGATACAAAAATGAATATTCTCCTGCTCAATTTGTTAAATTGAAATGTGAGCTGAGTATTTTATTTTCTATTTATTATATTTACAAATAAGGCAGCGAACGTATCCAACACATTCATTTTCCTATTTTTCCCATAAATAACAACTCTGTGGAATGGGCGGGGCTGAGAGAGAGAGCAACTGACTTTCATGGCTAAGATGAGATTTAAATTGGGATTTAAACTCATGGCCTCCTGCATTCTAGCCTGGTGCCTTAATCACTACACCAAACCGACTCATATATGTATATCAGGAGAAATGTAATGTTGAACTGAATGCAATGGCAATGAGTTATTCAAGAACTTGTTGTAAAACAAGAAAACAGGGTCAAGAATGAGTAGATGAATGGAATACAAAAATGAGAGATCAGTACAAAAATTTGTTGAGAGGACTTGATCATAAAAAGAATTAAAAATGATTGAATTGCAAAATAATTAAATGAAGATGGATAAAGAGGAAAAGGAAAATAAGTAAAATGTTGGTTGGATGAAGTTGATGAGATTCTCAAAGAAAAAAGCAAGAATTTTTAAAAGAAAAAGCAATATATGGCCCGGGGTATGGACATAATGAAAGAAATGATGATTTGCATGGGGCTTGACATCTGGTTCCCAAAAGGAAGCTTGCTCCCACCAGATCTGTTTGGTCATTTAGAGAGAAACTGTTCCTACTACCTCACTTTTGAAAGGTAACAGAAACAAAGAGAAGGAGAGGTGTTGCTTTTTGGTATCAGTCAAGTTTTTGGGGAACATCCTCCCTCTGGGAAGCAGGCTCTTCCTGTTTGCATTCAGGAAGATACTAAAAACAGAACTGATTTGGAAAGCATTGCAATGAGACTGGACCATTTCTGTTTTGTGTTTTTAATTGTTTTGTTCTGGATATGCTGTTTTATTATTTTGATTTTATGGTGAATTTATTTTATTTTTCTGTATTAACTGTATTAATACAGAATTAATAATACAACACTGTATTAACTGCTAAGATATGTTGATTTGCAGCAATATATACATGTAATAAATAAATGTGTTAGTGTAAACATGCTTAAGCTGTGTTTCTTTTTGTTATATTTGTAATTCCTTTGGATAATTTCTGTTGCCTAATCTTTTTTTGCTCTTTGAATAATGTTCCAAAATGGAACATTGTTATGAATTATGTACTGCCTGTATGAAAAGCTATAGTTGTGACATTCTTGCCAGTAGTTGCAAGCATTAGATTCCAAAGTGGGATGCTTTGGGCATACAGTGATGATAATACTTGGCCTTCATTACATTGTACCTCTCTCTTATTCTTACTTTATGTGTTCATTTTTTCATGAAAGATCCATTTAACACTAGAAGATCAGCACAAATCTCCCCATGTATAAAGTAAACTCAACTCACATTGAGTTAAATGGGGCTTGTGTTTATTATATTAAGGCATAGTATCATGAATCCCTAAAATGATAAAACGAATGCGTGCAATCCCTATTTCGAATAAAACGAAGTCTTTCAATCTGGCAGAAATTATATATAATGTTTAATTTATATATCCAAGATAGAATCTTGCAACTTTGTAAAATAAAGTGGATAAAAACACTAACCCCATACTATATACATATATAGTCATTCCATTGTTGATGGACTATTTCTACACATTATGGGAGGACGGGTGGTAGAGATATATGAATTCTGAATCATGCATTTATGACCATTGGAATGCCAATATCCAATAATACTTTTCCCACGTGATCAATAGGTGTTTGCAGATACTCTCTGTAAAAATGAGCATTATGTCCATTTCAGTTGTCTTACAAACCTAGTCCACAAAATACATCATAGAGTACTTTACTGAAACCAAGTACCAAAAGCTTCTTGAACATTTTTGACATAGCAGTGGATTTGAATGGATCAAGTTCTATATTGAGGGAAACAAGACAGTTCAATGCTAAAATGTTTATTTAAAAACAACATTCTGCAAGAATAAAATATTGGTGGTGGTACATAGAACCCAAATGCCTCCTGCTAAGAATAGGAAGCATGGGGAAAACCAATTTGCAAGGATTTTAATATTCAAAAATCCCTTCCATGCCTGAGGCAAAATTTTGAAAAAGTGTAGGCCATCCTCTTAAGCTGGTCAGCTTGAGAATCACCACAAAGAATACAACATTACAGCCAAAGCCTGTGAGCCATGTCATGAATTGGAGGCTTTATCTAATCACAAGACTACTTTGTTTAAAAATTACCTCATTAATGGATTACATGAGGAGTGGGAGCAGTCTGGGGAGAATGCCTAGGAACAGACCCTTCTCTTCTGGAGGGCAAGGACTGGAAGAGGAAGAAGAAGGATGAAAGTGGATGGAACCTTGTGAGACATACTCCCCCCTCTGACATTTTACATCAATTTTCTTTCTTTGTTTTCTAACTATAATAATGTTGTTCTAGGGCTTAAAGTTTCAGCTTTCTTATCTTTCCATCTGAAAAAGGCAGGAAATCTTTCAGCAGGTTTTCTGTGATTGTGGTTGAAGAAAGTTCCCAGCTCTGCAAAAAAAATAAGTCCATACATTGTGTGAACTGCTAGAGGCTCAGATTATCCACTTCTGATTAACATGCTGGAACACTTATTGATTTGCTACATTGGTTTATATTCTGTTCAATTCCCAAGTCACTGGAATTGGTCATTTTAAGTTATAACTACTCAAAAATCCATTGTAGTTTCTATGGTGTAAATTGATTGAAAGTAACCTTGTGTTTATATTGCTCCACCTTTGCGGCTCATAAGCCTTCAAGTTTAATTCAGTTTGCTCTGGAGCCAGGCTGCTTGATGTTGAAATTTTCAAGTTAATTTCATAACTTGCTTTTAATATAATATAAGTGTGTTCTTGAAATATCTGCTTTGTGCATGTACATTCCTGTTGGAAAGAGAGCTTTCAAAACTCGAGAGTACTATGTAAATAGAATGCATGTAGCTGTGTGGGGAAGTGCATAGGAAAAAAGCTTCAGCACCAAATTAATAGCACTGGATTTTCAAAACTAATTTCTCTCTTATATTTGACAGTGTCAGCTGCTGGCATATTTATTACAAACCCTTTAGAGGAAAATACAAGAAGCTACAATTAATTAAATGTCTCTTAATTTAATAATACTAGAATATTATCTTTGTGATGGACAAATATTAATAATATATTGCAATAGATGTGCAAGTTAGAGGTTTAGTTTTGTTCTTTTGCATGTGAGAATCAATGTTAGGCATCATCTCTCATGTATGTATGTATGTATGTAGGTATGTATGTATATATGTAAAGGGATTCCTTTACACACACACACACACACACACACAATAATAAATGTAAAGGAATCCCTGTGGATTTTACTCCACTACTCATTGCCAACCATAGGTGGGCATTGCTCCTCTCCATTTCAATATCATTGAGTCAGTAGCGTCCAAAGATATTTCTGCAGTCATGTGGCCAGCATGATGTCAGGCAGCGCTGTTAGCTTCCCAATGAAATGGTACCTATCTATCTACTTGCATTTATATGCTTTCAAACTGCTAGTTTGGCAGGAGCTGGGGTGAGTACAGGAGCTCACCCCTCGCATAGAGCTCAGGTCTCGAACCTGGGCTGCCAACTTTCCAGCTGGCAAACCCAGCTTCTTAACTACTGAACCACCATACAGTCCATATGTATCACCACCTGCTAACATAAAAATATCAATACTTTGAGTTAAAATCAACAGCATTTTAAGCACCTGTCATATAAAATGCTAACAAATTTAACTTACAAAATACTACAAAAATGAAATTGAATCAGGATAGATCATCAAAAGGAATCTTGAGCAGAAATCTATGTATTTTCTGATCAATAGGGTATTGCTGAAAGGACATCCTTGGTAAATCCCTGATGAGAAGATAAATTACATGGTTAATTAGAAGCATACATGCCTACATTTTTCACATTCACTAGTGCATTAGTATAATTACATTTTTATTTCATTAATATCAAGTCAGTTTGTTTTTCTACAATTTCCTTCTAGAGATTCCTACCATCTATATCTGTCAAGACCATTCCAGCATAGTTTACCTTAGAGTTAAGGGATTCCTTGTTTGCTTGCTTATGTAACTTGCAGAATTGCATACCTCGGCTGTAGCTATTGCATTTTCTGTATGTCAGACTTTGATCTCCTAAACATGTTAGGACTGAATTACTTTGCAAGTGATACTGAATAAATGGTTTGGACCTCACATGAGCATAAACCCTCTCTGTTAATTAAAGCAGCCTCTCTTTATTAAGGCTTCTGAGCAAGCCTGAAAAAAAATAGTGGCTGCTTGAAATAGTCAGGTTTTGTTTGTCCAGAACTGAATATTGAATAACTATTCTCAGATTAACATGAATCTAGAAAACTCAATGTTAATCTCTCCAAACTTGATTGCAGAAAGTACGACTTCAGAAACAGAGTGGTCAGTGCCTGAAATGTACTACCTGACTCTGTTGTTACATCCTCGAACCCCCACTCCTTTAACCTCAAACTAACCACTATTGACCTCACCCCTAAGAGGTCTGTAAGGGGTGTGCGTGAGTGCACCATCGTGTCTCCTGTCCCTGTCCTATTGTCCCCATTTATTTGTATCTATTTCCTGTATTCTTACTTATGTTTATACTTATACCTATTATCCTGTAAGCGATTGACAAATAAAACAAATAAAAATAAATAAATATAGCACAGCAGTGTCCTTTGTAATAAATTTCCAGCTTGCGCTTCAGAGCTGGTGTTAGAGTACATTTTGAATCCATGAAATTCTTTTAGTTGGTCATCATTTCCTTTCTCAAGAAGTGTAGGTGGGTGTAATGGAATTGACTTCATAGGCTGTTATAGGCTACTTGTAGTTTCCACTGATTTTCTTAAGGAAGAAATAGTTTTATCTGTGCCAACACCAAGAGTGTTCTGGCGCACTTCTGTTCCTTATAAGTGTGTCTCTTTTAGTTATCCAGTTCAAAGTGAACTGATACTAGAGGCTCTGGCAAACGTTCAGAGAAATTGGGGAGTTAGGTGGAAAGAGGAAACTCAGTCTTTACAGCACTGCATGAAAAGGCCCTTTTTAAGCACAGTGTGCAAACGCTGAACAATCCACTTACATAATTTTTTAAAAAATAAAAATGAACAATGTTTACATTCTCATGAAATATAAACTCTGACATATATAATGTTACAGTGACAATATAGGAACTGTGGTGCAATCAAGTGCCCTCTGAAAATTTATTACATCAGTCGAAGTCTAAACCTTTTAGAAAGAACATGTTAAAATGTTTAGTTGTTGCTTTGATCCCTTTATTATTCTGTTATTAAGATGTGAGAACAGCAGTCAAGTAACACTAACATATACTCAGTCCATTTTCAATTGTTGGATCTAAAAGCATGACTGTGTTAAATAAACTGTAAAGATCTTGCAAACAGCAAGCTGCTTTCTGTAAGTATTTTGGGAATGTCTTTCCAGTTAAACTGAGAATATTATGAATGCATATGGTAGAAGAGGGATATCAAATTATGATCTAAAGTAGATATCTCCACATGTTGGGATCCATGGGTGCATTTAGAGTTTAGTGGACTTAACAAGGTGCTAATGTACCAGGTCCCTTTCACTCATTTGCTTCCTTTATTCCCAGCTTTGTTTTTTCTGGGCATGCATGCATATTTTTTAAACAAGCCATTGGACTGCCCCTTTTATCTTTTTATTTCTAAAATAAAAGTACTCATCTGGGTTTAGAATTATTTTTTAAAATGAAGAAGTCACCAGAGGCTGATGCTTTCCATTCCAAAAAGTCAGTTTCCTTAAAAAAAAAATCCAATGTAAACATTCAGAAAAGACGGCAAGCAAGTGTTCCAGTATCTAACAAATTAATGGCACATGATATTATGTTTGGAATCCCAAGGGCAACCCAAGTTTATTAAATATATGTTTAGCTGTGCTTAATGAGCTGATTCATTAATAAGTATGTAGAACTGTAGGCTTGAAAATGCTTATGTATTTTATAGCAGTGTAATATTTATGAGATGAGAAATATACAGTATGTCACAGAAGTGAGTATACCTCCTCACATTTTGTAAATATTTAAGTATATCTTTTCATGTGACAACACTGAAGAAATAACACTTGGCTACAATGTAAAGTAGTAAGTGTACAGCTTGTATGACAGTGTAAATGTGCTGTTCCCTCAAAATAACGCAGCCATTAATATCAAAACTCCTGGCAACAAAAGTGACTACACCCCTAAGTGATAATGTCCAAATTGGGCCCAAAGTGTCAATATTTTGTGTGGCCGTCATTATTTTCCAGCACTGCCTTAACCCTCTTGGGCATAGAGTTCAGTAGACCTTCAAAGGAGTCCTCTTCCACTCTTCCATGATGACATCACAGAGCTAGTGGATGTTGGAGACCTTGTGTACCTCCACTTTCCATTTCAGGATGCCCCACAGATGCTCAATAGGGTTTGGGTCTGGAGACATGCTTGGCCAGTCTATCACCTTTACTCTCAGCTTCTTTAGCAAGGCAGTGGTTGTTTTGGAGGTGTGTTTGGGGTCATTATCATGTTGGAATACTGCCCTGTGGCCCAGTCTCTGAAGGGAGGGGATCATGCTCTGCTTCAGTATGTCACAGTATATGTCGGCATTCATGGTTTCCTCAATGGACTGCAGCTCCCCAGTGCCGCCAGCATTCATGCAGTCCCAGACCATGACATTCCCACCACCATGCTTGACTGTAGGTAAGACACACTTGTCTTTGTACTCTTCACCTGGTTGCCGCCACATATTCTTGACACTACCTGAACTAAATAAGTTTATCTTGGTCTCATCAGACCATATGATATGGTTCCAGAAATCTATATCCTTAGTCTGCTTGTCTGCAACAAACCATTTGCAGGCTTTCTTGTGCATTATCTTTAGAAGAGGTTTCCTTCTGGGACGACAGCCCTGCAGACTACTTTGATGCAGCATGCAGTGTATGGTCTCAGCCCTGACGGGCTGACCCCCCACCCTTTCAACCTCTGCAGCAATGCTGGCAGCACTCATATGTCATATTTCCCAAAGCCAATCTCTGGATATGACACTGAGCATGGGCACTCAACTTCTTTGGTCAACCATGGCAAGGCCTGTTGTGAATGGAACAGTTAAACCGCTGTTAAACCGCTGTATGATCTTGGCCACCGGCTGTAGCTCAGTTTCAGGGTCTTGGCAATCTACTTATAGCCTCGGCCATCTTTATGTAGAGCAACAATTCATTTTTTCAAATCCTCAGAGAGGTGCCATGAGGTGCCATGTTGAACTTCCAGAGACCAATATGAGAGAGTGAGAGCGATGACACCAAAATTAACACACCTGCTCCCCTTTCACACCTGAGACCTTGTAACATTAAGAACATGACACCAGGGAGGAAAAACTGCTACTTGGGCCCCATTTGGACATTATTACTTAGGGGTGTGCTCACTTTTGTTGCCAGGGGTTTAGACATTAATGGCTGTGTGTTGCATTATTTTGAGGGGACAACCCTTTTACACTGTTATACAAGCTGTATAACTACTTTACATTGTAGCCAAGTGTCATTTCTTCAGTGTTGTCACATGAAAAGATATATTTAAATATTTTCAAAATGTGAGGGTATACTCACTTCTGTGAGATACTGTATATGTCCATATTGCACAGGCTTATAACTTTTAATAAAAGCAATTTTAATAACATATTTTTTGAAAATGGACCTTAAAATGCAGTCCCATGCTTCTGGCCTGCAAGAAAACCCGTTTCCCAGCGTAACAATATTTTGCTATCTTAAATTCCCTGTTTTTGGGACACTGTGTTTGAACAATGTTTTTTGGGGGGCAAAAGTCTCTGCAAAACCTAACAAGTGATGTGCTCACTTCATAAGCAACATATCTCATCATTTGCTAAAATGAATGGTGCATAGCAAGAAATTGAGAGTGCTGTAATGTGGAAATGAAACTTAGAGGTGCTAAATGCCACTGCTCGTCTTGTGTTAATGTTTCTTCTGCCATAAATAGAGGAAGTGGTGATTCATGTTTAGCTCTTGATCTGGAGCCATGGAAGAACTTAGTATCTCTGGAACCTGATGAGGCTCACTTGAGGTCATGAGTGTATTGCACAATCTGTCTGGCAAGTCACAAAATCCAATTCTATTTCACAGCTAGAATGAAGGTCAGAAATTTGAAACGTTGAAGAATCAGGTGTTGGTGGCATTCTCTTAATTTGTTTTTTTTTTACAGTTAAGATTTAAAAATGTAGGTCCCTTTCAGTTCGGGTCTGTGTGGTATGTAGAACATCATGTCAGTGCAGATTATCAGCCTATCAGGAGATTAATACAAATTTTTTTTCTTAATACAGTAATGTTATAAATATGGAAGTGGAAGAGAGTTGAGCTGGTGAACAAATTGTAACCCTTTAGGACAAATATAGAACACCAACTATGTATGGTGGCCTGCCAGGTGTTTTACACTCCCTTTTTTAGTTACAGGCAGGCAGCAAAAGTCTTGATTTATCAGCCTGCAAACAGCCTAGAGTCCTGCTGATCTTTGTCTGAACTGAACTCAGCTGCAAATTGTCAAGAGCAAATATGATACTATGTTGGGAAATTGCAGGTTGAAATCAATGCTTGGCTAAAAAATTATTTGGGTGACGCTCTGTAGTGACAAAGTTTAAATGATCTTTGGAAAGGAAATTTGGAAGTAGTAAGCTAAATGTGAAATAGAACAGAGGTCCCCAACCTTTTTTGTACCAGGGACCAGTTTCATGCAGGAACACTTTTTCAAGGACTGGTTAGGGGGATTGATTGATTGATTGATTGATTGATTGATTTAATTTATATTTTTTATTTTTTATTTTTTATTTTATTTACTATTACACTATCAATTCACCAAAATTAACCAATGTTGGAGGATTACTAAAAATGTGCATAAATGCAAGACTAGACTCCAATAAAGTCATCATGATTCAGTTGATCATGATCAAACAAAAATATGTTTGGCAAAAATATATGTTTTCTCCAAAAGCATTGTGTAAGGTAATAATCCGCAATTCAGATTTTACATTTAGGATGGGTTTGATCTCCCATATGGTCTTCAGCTTTCCACAATCTCAACAATTGTAAGGTGTGTGGGGAATTCAGAGAGTCCAAGTCCACACATTTTAAAGTTGTTGAGGTTCAGAAATCCAGGCATATAAGGAATTCCGGGGATTCATTCCAAATACCTGGAGAGCCCACTTCTTTCCGGATCTCTCTTGCCCCATTTCGCTGCAACCCCTTGGCAAGCAGAGCATTGTCTAGAATTCTTCCAGCTGAAATAAGATTTCCAATAACCTGGGAATAAATCCATATTAAACCAGTCAAACTTTTAGTAGATATTCACTGTGTAGCTTGGCTAAAGCAACATTCTGCCCTGTGTGTTTTAGGATTCTCATCTCTTTCTCTCTCTTCTCTTCTCCTCTCCCGGTTGTTTCGGACGGCAGCTGCCTTCGCCTCCACCCGGCGCCTTTCGTCACGCGCCCTTGTCCTCCCCCGGCTGACAGCTCCACCGCCGCCGCCAAGCCATGGCCCAGCACCCCTCCGGCACCCCAGACAAGCGCAGGGCTGCTTTTGGGGGCTCCCGCAAGGGGTCTGGATCAGGATCTGAACCCCTTCATTCCATCCCACTGCAGCTTTCGGCTCACATGCCTCTCTCTCGCTTTCGCTCTCACTCCCTTTCCCCAGGCAGAAAGAGGTGCTTCGTGGCGGAGCCACTGAGGCGAGCTTTCTCCCCACCCCGCATTCCTTTCTCCCTCAGGCTGCCGACTGGTGTTGCTGAGGGCAGACTTCCCTTTGGCCAGAGACATCATTTTTTTCACAGCCAAACAGATAGAAATATGGCCAGATTTCTCGTATTTGGCTGGAAAAACGGCCAGATGGCAACCCTGTTCAATGTCCCCTTTTTCTCCAGCCACGCATGGCATGGAGCTGACATTTTTGGTTGAGGCTGAGGGACGGCGTCAAAACCAGAACTTGATCCAGCGTGTCGAAACAAGATGGTGCCCAAGCAAAGTAGGCGGCCCGGTCCAAAATGATCCACGGACCGGTACCGGTCTGGGGACCGGCGGTTGGGGACCCCTGAAATAGAACATTGAAACTATAGTATGTGATAGGTAAAACAGAGTTCTCTTTATTCTGTGGATAAGACACTTTTGTGTCACTTCCTTTCTTTCCTTTACTTAGTTTTCAGCCTTATTTCAACCTCTCTATTCTAGAAGGAATTTCTTTTTGCTACAGATAGTCTTCGACTTGCAATCATAGCCAGGACCAGAATGTCCGTTACTAAGTACAGTGGCTGTTAAGTGAGTTGTGCCCAATTTTACAATCTTTTTTCATAATGGTGGGTAAGCAAAACACTGCCATTGTTTAGGGAATCACATGGTGATTAAACAAAATGGGATTCCACCATTGACTTTGCCTACTGAAAGCTAGCTGGGAAGGTCACATATGATGATCCCATGATCCAAGGATGCTGGAACCATCATAAAAACATGTAGTTACCTAGTGCTTGATTTTTTATTATGTGACCATGGGATTGTTGCAGTGGCTGTAAGTGTGAGGACAGGTTTTAAGTCATTTTTTTCAGGGCTGTTACTTCAAACAATTACTGAAAGAATGGTTGTAAGTCAAGTTATTTATGTTGTTGTTAGTTGCGAAGTTATGTCCGACCCATTGCAACCCCATGGCCTTCCTTCCTCTATCATTTTCTGGAGTCCATTTAAGCTCATGCCAACTGCTTCAGTGACTCCATCCAGCCTCCTCATTCTCTGTCATCCCCTTCTTCTATTACCCTTAATCTTTCCCAGCATTTGGCTCTTCTCTAGTGTGTCCTATACCCACTGGAGTTGCCTATATTTTTCCTTAGGCATACAGCTAATCAAACTCAGCAGATGTAGAAACAATAATCACCGAAACAGCAAAGAATAAAGAAATGATGGAGAGGTGCTACTTACAAAAAAAATCTACTGAGGACAGAAACAAATAAAATACATTTACTTACGAAGTATTGAATTATTGATTTCTGGACCTTGTAATCATATGCATTGTTTTACAATTCACATTTCTATAAGGTAGAAGTTCTTGGAGCTGCCTAGAAGTAGGATACCAGGCTGACCGGTTTTGTAGTTCCTCAAATCCTCAACTTTTTAAGGAGTGAAGTTCCTTTTTTTTCTTCAGAAAATGACTAATGAGGAAATACTCTTATAAATAGTCTATATTGTTTTACATTATCTAATTGGTATAAATTGTTTACATTATCCTGGCAATCTTCTATGATTTTTCTTTGAATTTCTAGATGTTAGAATTTCTCTTTTGTATTATTTTATATATATTACATACCTGTATTTAATCTAATAACATTAATTACTTTCTACCTTCACACCCCATAATTGAATTCTCGCTTCTTATAAAATAGCTTATAATTACAATCTTTAAAAAGCCTGATTTTATGAGTTCAAGAGGAGTTAGCTGATGAATTGAGAGTATACAGGAATCAAAATTAAATAGAAAATGTAGCATCTAAAGTAATTTAACCAGCAACATCTTAGTCAAAACTCCTCTGTCTGTTATCAGTAAGATGAGGTTGGATTAAGTTTCTGGTCTAGTTTAAGGAACCATCCATAGAATAACAAATACAGATAAATATATTGGCCATGATTTCTGAAGTCAGGCTAGTCAAAATTTTCCTACAATGTTAATTTAGTGTTTGTGACATCTTGTTAATTGGCTGTTTGGTGGTGGTGTGGTTATGAAAAAGTGTGGAAAAATTAAGTAGTAGTTCATTGATTTTCAGGTAGAATATAATGAGAGTGTTTGCCTATTAATAATCCTCTCTCTCCAGATTTTAGTCTTCTTCCCTAGTATGAATTCTACATGATAGAATCTGATGTTGTTTCAAGTCTTTGTCACCTCTCTGTCCCTCCATCTCTTCTCTCCCCAGTAAAGAGAAAATGGTACAATGAAATTCAGCACTTCTAAATCTGTTCAAGCATATGTCTAGTTTATGAAAGTCATTTATCTAAACCATTATGCCCCTTTTTAAGATGGATTATTTAGAGTTGCTTTGTAAGAGATAGAAAGCACTTACATTCAGTTTGCCCTGATTATTGTACCTTCTTTCCTCTTGGGGAATGAGTCTGTAACAATAGTAAACAAAGTCCATGAGGGTTTCATCATAAGTGATTTAATTGGAATATTCTCTCTCTCTCTCTGTGTAATGTAGTTGGAAAAATGTAGGTACTCAGTACAATATTGAATTGAATACAAATTGTATTTATTGGAAGTAATTTGATAGATGTACCTTGGCACATGCTGCCACATCTAGAAGAGAGTTTGAGTGATATTGGATGATGAAGTTCAGACTTCAACTTTCCAGATCCTTTTGAAAAATATAAGAACCACCATTTTCTTAGCTTGCTAATGGCTGATCTTTTCTTTGTGACACAGAGCTGTTTATGCCTTACTGTAGTCTATATTTAGCAATCCTTTTAAAATAAACTATATTATAGCTTTCCTTGTTATGCAGACCATGTGTTTGTTACAGTTATATCCCAAAGTATGAATTTGTCTTTAAGTTGGTAAAATATATTTTTGATGTTTAATATTCTGGAACTTTAAACAAGTAGCTTTCACTTATTGCAGATATATTTCTAAGAAAATAACAGCTCCTCACCAACTTCTTTTGTGGTGTCCCACTTGGCTTTAATTTTGTAAGCCATTGCTTTCATTGTATATTTTGACTAAAATAGCTGTAAACACCATGAAGAAGCTATGCATAATGGGTTGGATCCAGCTGTAGTTATGTAGTACATCTATTGAAAGCAGTAGGAATTCAGTCCAATTTGTTTCAGAGGATATACTCTGAATACAATTAAGTCTAAATCATACCTTATTTTTAAACACAGCTGCTTTTCATGCTGATCTGTTTTTCAACTCCTGGCTACAAATTTATATTTGTCAATTAAAATAAAAAGAAGCAGAATAAATAACATATTACTTGACAGTGGCCATATTAACAAAAGTTATACATATAATTTTATTGACTTAACTAGTATATAAAGTAATTAACAACTTTATGTACTCATGATTAATGTACATTTATATACATAGGATAAAAAAAGAATGGCCCCAGAGCAGAGAAGGAAGACAAGAATATGCCTTTTGCTATGTGCCGCCTTATATTATGTAAACAACAATGTTATTCAAGGCAGCAACTTGACTTTGGTTGCTTGCTTGTTAGAGTTAAAGACCATCTGTCCTTCAGAGGCGAAAGGTGGAAGATAACAAATTATGTAACATTATTTTCATATAATTCATTTTTTAAAAAAAATTTATTCCAGTTTGCAATTTGTCTTGTATTGTTGAGTGTGGTTTTATATTTGCTAAGCATCTTAGTAGAATTGTAATTTGAATGCCCAGAGCTAACTTAGTACCTTTGCCCCCTCTGAAGCCACCACCTTCCTGATACAAAGTGTGTATCCACTTTGTCTTTCCACTAGGAAAATGCTGTAACAGTATGTTTTAAACATTTGTGGGTATCTCAAGTGTGATTCAAATGCTTTCAGTTTCTTTTCTTTTTCAAAGCACTTTTCCCAAAGCAGGAATGGATTGGCCAACAGAGCCACTTCTTCATATTTAAACATTTACCTGAAATGTTGTTGTGATGGCCACAAGACCGATTACAAAAACCACAGCTTAAAAACACCTCATCAGAATATCACACAAGACAATGTAAAGGCCAGTTTATTGAAGTCAGCTACTTATTTGTGAGGTTATTATAGTCAAGTTTATTTTTGCATGTTCCTGGCAAGCAGTGCAGTTGTTTGCAATACAACAATGAATATAATTAAGCAATGGTAAATTACATCAGTTAAAATAACATTTTGTAGAGAGTCAGGGAGATGACCTTGGGGAAGGAATTCAGTGGCCGTTAAGGAAATACCAGGTGCAGAAGAAACATGTGTTAAGTCCAGGGAAGTGGGGGAGGAGTGTTAGAAACATATTCAGACTAACCCCCCCCCCCTTTCCTGGGGTATAAAAGAGAGTGAAGGGAAAACACAGACAAATTTGCAAGGTTTTGTTATTACAGCCTACTTCAATAAAGTGTAGTTCTAGTCTTTCTGTTTCTTGATCTGGCCCATCTTGAAAGGCTAATACAGAACCAGTAAATGACAAAATTCAACTAGCCCTTATGCAGAGTCATACATGGCCAAAATAGGGAGAAAAGTGACTGTTTAGCTTTCACTTAAAATGAACCAGCAAGGACAATATTCCAACTTTATTTATCAAATGTATATGGGCTACCCATTTTACAAGAAGTGACTCTGAGTGGCATTCAGCAAAAAAGTTTAAAACAATAGGCATGCCAAACACAGTCATGTTTTAAAAAATTGAAAAACACACACAAGAGATTTGATTAACAGTGGATCTACCTCAAGAGTTGTCTAGTCAGCTGAAATTCCCCACAGGCCTGATGCTGAAGCTAAATCTTGAAGGACTTCTGAAAAATAAGGAAAGATGGAACTGACCTCACTTTGTAACAACTTTAACCTAACCTAACCTAATCTAGATTGTTCAGCAAAACAGCCTTTTCGGCTACAAAGTTAAATATTATCATATCCAAGTTACCAAACTTGGAAAATGGAAAGCCTTGAATGGGAATTTTTTGCATCTGACCTTATGAGTTAGGCTTAAGTGCTTTCTCTTTCATATGTAATATGGGAAATAACAATATTGAGTTACATCAGAATGGAGATTGGTAAAAGTGAGTGGATAATCCTGCACACATGTTCAGGTAAAGCATTTGTGCACACACAAGATATGATGGGCTTGGGAGAGAATATCTAGATCTTCCAAAAATTTCATTCCCAGTAACTGCAAAGATTTTTCCTCTATTCAGAAGGAAAAATGGTAAAGATAATCATGGAGAGGGAGAATACAATATTAGAAGAATCAATAAAAAAGGGACAAGCGACTTAAATCTGAAGATGCTTAGTTTACTCATTTGCTTCTCAATAGTTTTGTATTTTTACTTCTCCATAGCTAGAATGTATTGTTAGAGCTGCATTGATTGGATGGGGGAAAACAAACCTCAGTGTCTGGCCTGGATAAAAGGTTTAATCGTTAGGCCTCAAATTTTATGCAAGTTCAAATTGATTTTTATTCTTTTGTTAATTAATCCAGTTTCATGCATTTCAATTTCTTTTGCTACCTCATTAAAATTAACAAGATATAATGAGATCAATGATAGTTAACCTACCATCTGGACTGAAATTCTCTATTCCTATATTCATAGAACTCAAAATTTATTTCCTCACTTTATGACATTGAAGGAGAACTTCTTGAAGAACATTTGTGAATCAAAATAAGCTAGAATCTGATTTTTATTGTCTTCAGTGTATTGGATAATGACTCAGTTTTGCTTTAATTTGATTCTCAGATCTAGATTCATGCAATGATTTTTTTTCCTCTCAAAAGTTCAAATTAGTCACTGTTTTGAAATTTTGTACAAAAAAAATCACAGAGCAGATGTTTGGTCCTTAATTTACAGTATGTCCTTTATTTTTGTCTGCCCACTATTATAAAACAAAAAAGACTACTCATTTTTAATGAACTGGAGAATAATGTTTTTCAGTCTCTTTTCATGATCATATTTTTTCTGAAACAAACCACATGATACATATTTATATCAAATTTAATGTTTTTTAAAAGTTTGTATTTATATTTACTATATATCTACACAAACTTTTAAAACTCTAATAAAATATCTTTTTATAAATGTTACAGTTCACAAGTTTTAATTACTGATTTCTAATATTTTTAAATTAAGGGGAAAATGTAGGCAAAGGAGTGGCAGAGCTTGGGGGCAAGCTTAAAAGAGGGATCAGCCTAGAATCCCTATGTAGCCATAAATGTACTAAGTCCTACTCATTGTGAATTCCATTGACCCCTATCTACTTTTAGTAGCCTAATCATTAGTTGGAAATATTCCTGTACATAGGCATGAACAATCCATCTGTTTAAATGGAACATGTGCGCTTGGTGTTTTGTGCCTGACAGAAAATGGATCTCTTATTTTATGCATGCTTACGTGGAAGAAATTCTCTTTTTAATCAGAGAGAATTACTCCTGAAAAAGTGTGTTATTATCATTTTCTTATCAAGTATGTTTGCCTGTTGATAAAATTAACATATATATTGGTGATTCTTATTCAGCCTATGTACATTGCACACTTGTGTCTATCTATATGAAGAATTTCTTTACAAGGAATAAAAAATTTGAATATGCAACCTTGTGTTTTAATACAAACTATGCAGTGGTGGGGAAAGTGCATCTTTTAGTCCAAAAAAATACGGTAATTTGCTCTTGTTAGCAAGCTTTTTCTGAAAGAAGGTTGTGGCAAAAGAATTTCTAGATCCAGTCTCCCACAAAAACCTCCTTTGGTATCCTGCCTTACCTGATTTTATATTTAAGTGGTATGTTGAAAAAAATGTACACAGATATAATCCAGTATTGTTTGTTAGTGTGACGGCTCACCTTGTAAAAAGGACTTAAAGTTAAGCAAGATAGCAGGGTGTGTTCTAGGGGTTTGATTATGATGATTAAGGAACATTAGGGTAAATTGCTGTTGTGTGATTATTTTTGTCTTCCATAGTATTCATCTCTGAACAAGAAGAAGAGGAATAAAATGTCTGAGAGCTCTCCACAAACTCCAAGACAGGTCATAAATCAAACATGATGACTTAGACTTTTGGATGTTTCCTATTTTTTGTTGTTGTTATTATTCTTTATCCTAAAATAACATATTTTACTGGGTCAGCGTAATCTGATTTTATCCTGATTACATACCGTAGTTTGACAAAGCAATTGGCTGCTGGTAATCTGAGGAAGCACTGTAATTAAAGTAGGCCTTTGACTATACAACCTCTTACTAGAGAAGTAAATAAAGAGAGCCTGTAAAAATTCCTATCTGGCTCTCAAATGAAGCTTGATTAGTGAACACTGTTGAATATCCCAGTTTACTTTTCAGTATGAAATGGCATTTGCGTCTTTGGAGGAAGATGGGAGAAGATGAATTCTCTATTAAATAACCTGGTATTTTGCCACTAATACGCTTTACTGCTTAACATGAGCTTGCTTACAGCTTTTAAAATGCCTTAAGAACTGCATTTTTTAAAAGATTCTCGGAACATCTTTAATTTTAAAAAGCCGAAATAAGAGGAACATGATCAAAATAGTAGTAGATTATGGCCATGATGAATGTAAGAAATAGGTTAAGCTTCGTTTACTATATCTTATGGACAACTCCTGAGAAATAAAGTATAATAAAAACACATTTGATTCTTGGGGGTTATGTTTTTTATCCTTACAACAAAACAACTTTCTTCAGTGAGGACTGTACTTGTTAGATCCTGTAGGTACTTTATTTCAGTGCTTTAGTTCAGGACACGAACAGGGAAAATAGAACAAAAAAATCTTGAACTCAGATTATAATTTGAGTATCTTAAAATTATCACAGAAAAAAAATTCAATTCTTAGTCTCAAAAGGCAACAAAATGGTGTTGGATTGTACAGTTACTATCATTATTGTCAGTCATTTAGTCACAGATCAGACAAACCCATTCCAAAGTTTTTAAAAAGATAAAGTATAAATAAGACTCAATAATTCCTGAAAGGGACAGTGATAGTTTGACATCTGGCTGTGTTCATATGGAAGCGAAAGAACACAACAGTGGATTTGGAGAAGTGACATCAACTACAAATCTATATGCAGAGGGGAGCAATGGTAAGCCACAGCCTACATTTGAGGCCGTCTGCAATGACCAATTTGGACTTTTGACAAACCAGCATATCCCTTTTCTGATAACTTGCTACAATGAAAAGAATTGGCAGCCTGCATTTTGCTTCTTTGACAGCTTCCTTTCAGAACAGTGAAATGTTAGCTTATTTAAGCTGAATATAAATTAGTATAGCTGAAAATAAGTTAATAAATCCCAATTAGTCAAGTATTCTTTTTGAGTAAACAATTACAAGATTTCAGAGGTTATTTTACATTGCTTTTCATAATTTAAAATACTGCTTTGCATTTGGCCATCAGTTCTTTAAACAAAACAGAACAAATGTTAGTGGATAATTCTCAGTAACTTTAGCTGGTGAAGTATTAGTTACATGTCTGATGGACTTACGTCCATATTTTTAGTTATTCTCTAGCATAGCAAACTGATTCTTTAGTGCAAAGATTGCTCTAAAGAATGTCTGAGATCTGTTACAGTACTATACCCAATTTTATATTGAGCACTAATGTTCCAATAATATATGAATATATTATTGTTCTGTATGCTATTTTGTGCTTCTGATAATCAGTAAAATTAAAATGATAAACACACAAAATCAGAATTGTCATATTGACTCTTAAACTAGATTTAAGAATAGAGAAGAAAAGCTGTTTTTGTTGGTGTTGCAATACCTATTTGGGGTTACATTTTTGAAGGAAAATAGAAGTTTAAGATACTATTGTGGTTCGCCGGAAGCCTGTGCAGACGGCAGTGGAATCGGACAGTGTGGAAGAACCGGGACCAATCAGGGAGTATGGAGAAGACTCGGACGAGGCTCCTGCATCCAATGCAGAGATGGGGCCAGGACCATATGGGAGTGGTGTGCTGACTCCGGAGCCTCCGGACTCTGGCAGCAGCGAGGCAGAGGAACAAGCGAGGCCTGTACCCAGTGCTCATGTGCGCAGAGCTGCTAGAAGGCAAGAGTAGCTGAGACAAAAGGGGCAACTTGGGAGTAAGGCTTTGGAGGTGATTGCCCCTCCCATAAGGTAAAGGACAGGCAAAGGTAAAGAAACATTTGTAGGAAGCAAAGTCGTTCACTCTGTTCGGATTAATTCTTGAAGCTCTGTGTGGACTTTGTACTTCGGTTGGTTTTTTATAGTTAATTTGGCACTTTAGTTGCTGGCAGCAATTCAAAGGAAAGAAAGGTGGGTGCTTATCTCGAGAGACTGTTCGGGACTCATTACAGGCTGGGAATGAACATAATTCCCAGCATTGAAATAAAACAAAGAGTTGTTTTAACTAAGCGTGTGCTTAATTACGGTCTTGGGAAGTCTTGGTCAGAACAGATGCAGTACACACATAATACACAAAGTCCTTGACCTATAATGACAAAATATATTGCCAAGGAAGTAGGTTGTTAAATGAGTCTCACACAATTTTAGAACTTTTTTTTGCCACAGTGATTAAGTGAATCACTGGAATTGTGGAGTGAATCATGCAGTTATTATGCGAATCCAGTTCCCCCATTGTCTTTTCTTGAAGCTGGCTGGGAAAGTTGCCAATGGTGATCACATGACCCTGGGATGCTGCAACCAACACGTGCTGGTTGCCAAACACTCAAATCATGTGACCATGGGGATGATGGTTGTGAGTGCAAGGAGTAGTCATAATCATTTTTCAGTGATGTAACTTCAGATAGTTGCTAAATGAATGGTGGTAAGTTGAGGACTACCTGTACTAAATGATAGTTAGTTGTCTCATTCCATTTGGAACTGTTGGATTCAGAAACACGAAATCAAATGACAAAATCAGCTGAACATGAAACGTGCAAGATTCATTTTTTCCAAAAAATCTTTTTAGACTGACTTCTGTTGATTTCTTTCTCTCCTAAAATTAATTGCTAGCTTTGTTAATATAAAAATAGACCAGTTTAGGATGCTGATGCCCACTGCTTTTGAGAGGACATCATATGTGATAAGATAAGACGAAAAGTTCGTTCCTCTTATTTAAGTAAGGTAGTTAACATTATTTTTAAAAACTGATTACAAATGGGAAATAGTTCAACTCTACAATTTGGTTCAAGTTTTTGTTTTGCTTTGTTTTACTGACATTTTTAAAAAATTAGTTGACTTGCATTCCATCAAGCTTCTAAATTAATTTTAACTTCTTAATAATTACACTTCATTTTAAAAGAAAACCTTCAATGTTTTTAATGATTGAAGTAATAAAAAAAGAAATTGAAAGAAAAAATAAAGACTCAATCCACCGTAATAAAAACTGTAAATAAATGCATGCTTTAGATTAGGAAAAGCATAGAAAAATGCAGAAGGTTACAATATAATTCATAAGCAGCTCTAGGGAAATTCATACTGAGGAGTCAGACCCATAGGAAGAAATTAAAAAAACAGTTGGGGCATAATAAACATAAGATTGACATAAGAAAAACAAAAAAATATTAAAAAGCATATTGCTATGTTAACATTTAAACAATACAATAAAAATCTAAATAATGGTTGGAAAGTTGAAAATTAATGAATAGCAGTTAAAGTTGAACTTATTTACAGTTTAAGGTGCATGGTCTTTGGGATTACAGTAAATATTACTCTGTACAAAACAAACAGTGAAGATAGAAGGAGGTTAGGATGAAATTGGAAACAAAGTCAGTATTGTAACAACTTTGTCATGTTACTATATTTAGAGTGTGAATCAGATCTAGAAAAAGTTGTGATTTTCAGGTTTCATGAAAGATGATGTAAAACCTGTGAACTGAATGTGTATGATTTATGATTTGGATTCTATTTCTTTAAAGGAAAAGCTATGTATGTGAGGCTTTTTACATTTGGAAAGCGAGGAAGAGAACACTAGTGGAATATAATAGCAGTTAGAAAAGTTATGTCCAGTGATTCATTGTAGAGAAAGTAGATAGATAGATTTTTCTTTCTTCCAAAAGGATTTAATGCAGTGTATATTTAACTTAACAGAATACCCTATCCCAAGATGATGACTACAAGCCTTAAAATGATTTAAGCAAAATAACAGAAAAACAGTCTCTCTGTGATTTCTAGCAGAAATAAGTTATTTGATACCTTTGTCTTTAAAGGTTAACATTTATAAATGTGGAGCAACCTGTAACACTCAGTGTAATTTTTGCAGATGAATGCCAAGGGAGTTTAAAAGAGAAGAAAAAAAGGATGGGAGAGAGATTTGTAATCCATCACTGACAAAAGCAGGAGAAAAAACAAGGGAAGAGAAAGAAAGAAGAAAGCCTCTACAAATGATGAATTCAATTTTCTGATAAGAATGATCTGGCCTTCTAGCTGCTGGATATGGTGAAGGATGTATAAAAGGTTATCATGAAGTTAGAGAAGGGGCAGAGAAGAATACCCCAAACCATCAATAGGTTGGAACGACTCTACTGTTGTGAAAGTTTGTAAGATTTGGAACTTGGGGCTTCAAAAATAGGCATATATAGGACCTTCTAAAGTCACACGTAGTCTTAAGAAAGTGGATGGGAACATTTTTTCTGCAGCTCATAATGCTGCAACCTGAAAACAGTGGAAAATTCAGAATGGATAAAGGAAATAATTCTTCATATGGCACATTGATTATTCTGGTTGTTACCATAATAAGATAAAGTGATGTCAAACTAGTTTGATGACTTTCAATGGGACTCAGAAAAATGAAGGATAATGCTATCAACAACTGTTAGTCACAATAATTACTGTAAGATTCCCCCCATATCAGGATAATATGACACAAATACTGGTGGCTGTGCACAAATAGCAGAGTGATGCTGTGCTCATTCGCTGCTTGGGTATCCAGTGGTTGACTGCTCTGGGAACAGAGTGATGGACTGCATTTCTCCTTTTTCTTTATTATGTTCTAATAGAAAAGCATAAAAGTAAATAGTTAAACCCAATATTAATATAACAATCTTATTGAAGTAAGTGATTCCATAGAGGAAGAATTAAGGACTTCCTTAATGTTGCCAGTTTACACTGAATAGGGCAGAAAGAGAGGAGGTAAGAAATTCACTTTTTTTTTTTAAAGCTTCCCTTCTAAAGATACTTGTGGAAGGAAAAATAACGGCTTCTGTTAGATGTAATTGCTAAGTCAAGAGAATTACAGTGTTCTGGAATGCATAGGTTGAAGGTCACCACCATTTGTTCCTTGTAGATAGCCAAATGCTCTTCCTTCCTTGTTGTCAGTGGTAAATACTTCAAAGCCAGTGATAAATACAAAGCTAGTGAGCTTTCTTCAGGAATGCCCCAAGAGACTTAAGAGTAGACATCTCTGCCAGTGGACCAGTCTTTCTGCAACATTCTGCAGCTAAAATCTGTTGGATACTCAGTGGGAATTTATATTCATGCTAAAGTGTGTTGTCTCTGAATCTTCTGTGCCTCAGTCATCTTTTTCCCCAGCTTCCATCAAATGGTAAAAAAATACGAGAGTCACATCATATCTAGGCAGATACATATGAAGAAAATATTGTTGCTATTCGTTCTATTGCACAAAGGCTTAAATAACAGAAAATGATTATCTGTAAAAGTACTTTAACCTGAAATCAGAATCATGCGTGATAATAGAATGTGTTATTTATTTATGTAAAAATAGCATGCATGTTTCTGAAAATAAACTGAGAACATGAACTGGGAAGACTTTTACAGACATACATCTAATTAGGATGTTCCATTTTCTAACGAGAACATCTATTTGAAGTAAAAAATGAAGATTGCAGTTCTGTAGCTTTTACAGTTGAGAGCAAGAGAGTGCAAATCCCCAAATGTCATATAAGGGAAACAATAAGTTGGAATTCTGTTTCTTGGCCCAACTTTATAACGCACAGAGAAGAAGAATGTAGGCCTTTATGCCTTATATCAGTTTTTTGAAGGCAAAGATGATGACAGATTAAAATAAAACAGTGTGGAAGAAAGATTGCTTGAATGACCAGTATAATTTGTGTTCCAATAGAGATAATTACTTAGATAAGACTATTAAAAGGAACATTTTGTACATTTATGAGGCATATATTGTTCAAGTTTTCAAGACTTATTAAAAACCGAATTCCCCCATTGGCAAATTGGTGGGGATGGGAGGGAAGAAGGAGAATTTCATGGATTTTTGGCAGGATGTTGCCTTTGGTAGTTCTTCTGTAATCAGAAAGGATCAGAAGATAAATTTCTATCCCTGCTTGCAAATTATTATGGTTAAGGTGATCAGAAACAAGGTATGAAATAGTATCTTTTGAAGCAGTGTACTTTGAAATTCTGCTGTTGTGGATAGCCTCAGTCTTAAATGAGATAATCCCCAAAGACTGCAAAGACTGAAATCCAAAAATGGCTATGATCAAAAAAGGCCTGACAAATTAAAGTACTTGAACGCATAATTCAAATCATAATAGCATTTTATCCCTTTCAATATAATATTCAACCCCAGCTGTTTTCTGTTAGGAGGAATCCAATAGATAGGTCTATGCCAAAATATATAATCAATTGGCACGTTAAAGCTAAGCTACAGTTTTTAAAGAAGGGTGATTAAACTTTCCTTTCCTTTGGATTATTTCTCTTGTTTTATTTGTAAATACTAAAAATCCAAAATGAATGTGTAGAGATGTGTGCAGTTATAGCCACATCTCTCTCACTATTAAAGGTAAACAAAATCTCTGCTGTGTTTTTAAACCCTATCATGCAGAGCACAGTGATTTAACAACTGAAACTCTCAATTGTCAACTGACCTATTAATAATGTGCGCTTTGCCTGCCCACCTCTTTCTGTTGTGTGAGAAAGTTGATTAAATTAAAGTTGCATCCATGTTGTTAGTTGTGTCTTTATGTCATTTCTGCCAAAAGGTAGCTTTAAATTAATGATTATTAAAATAAGTGACAAGAGTAGTTCAAATATTGGATATGTGTATTCTGTTTATGATATTCATCCAAAATCTTTGTTTTCTTGATATGAAGGGAATGTAGGTGTAAATTAATCCTTTGTTTTCTGGGGATTCAATCTATGGCATTGGAAGAACTTTTGAGTCCACTGAATAGTTTTGCTTAGTTCTGAGAAACTTGAAACCTATATTACATTTTTTCTTAAGATATTATGTCCAAATACCACATTTTTGGCAGGTGTACTATTTTTCTAGATTATACTCATATAATGGTAGATCATTCCATAATTTGTCACCTTCCTTATTGCAGTTCCAAACTAGCATCAAGTATAACATTATGCAGATTACTAAAGATGATATTCTCTCAATTATTTTTTTGATCAGTGTTCCATTTATTCTTGGGTTTCAATGATTTAGTAGATGATGCTATCACAAATCTGCAGTAATCTGTAATTTTTTGATTTGTACAGCATTTGTAAAATCATTTCATAGAACCAAAAAAGTCCTAAATAGAATGTGAACCAACCCCTCTTCCCAAAGTGATTGGAAGAGCTAATTTGAAATACAAAGCACAAACTATAAACCAGAGCATTTAGCTAATTTCCCCCTGCTGTCTCCCATCCCCATCCCACTTTTGCATGTATAGTATGTGTGACTCACATACTTTCCCTAATTTAGCCTCTTCCTAGTACAAACCATGTACACCCAGGGGTATGATTCAAAAATCCCAACAACTGGTTCTCTGTCAGTTTGCTGGTTGGGTGTGGCCATGGTGGGCATGGCCTACTTCCAGGAGGGCCGTTTTTCACCTTCCCCAGGGTCTGGAGGCTTCCATCGAGCCTCTGGGAGGATGAAAACTGCCTTCCCCATGGTCTGGAGGCCCTCTGGAAGCTGGAAACAGGCCTGTTTCTGTACTTCTGGAAGGCCTCTTTTTCACCCTCCCAGAATCTCTGTGTGGACCCTGCACTTACCTGCATCCAAAACAGACCACGTGGAGATTCCTGGGAGGTGCAGGGCGGGGTGGGCAGGCTAGCCGGTCAATTCAATTACTGGTTCAGTAAACCAGATGTAAATTTAACATACGGTTCACCCCAACCGGTCCAAACCAGCTGAATCCCACCCCTCTGTACATCCTCACACATATTATATCTACCACCACCACCAAATTCCTGGCTGATGGTTCTGAGAGTTTGGAAAAGACCACGTCCAATCTCATTTGCAGCCAAACTGAAACGGCTATAGAGACACAGGACCCAGCAGTGGATGGGAAGGTGGCACTTCCATGTGTCTTTTGATGGGCTAATTGGAGCGGAGTTGATAGCTGTTTTCACATGGTTCACCTTGAGGCACCCAAGATTGTCTGCATGGGGATTTTTGTATTGAGAGAAGGAAATCATGACAACTGGAACAATTAAGGGTGGCTCTGGACTGTGGATAAAACAGAGGCAGCATCATGTGATGATGTCCATTAAAAATGCAAATAGTTAGCAAATAGTTTGTTTGTTCTGTGGCCAGCAGGATGATACCTTAGTTTTAAAAGCACTTGGTCTTTTAAATGTATGCTCCTATTTGAGCAAAGCATATTGCACATGTTAAAATATAGTCATTTGAAATATCAGTTTATGAGATGAATATCTCTTACCTGTATCATCACTCAATGTCTTCTTTTTTGTCTTTAGGGGAAGCAAAGAATCTTCCTACGTATCCAGGGCCAAACAAAATGCGGGATTGTTACTGTACAGTAAACTTGGACCAGGAAGAAGTTTTCAGGACCAAAATAGTGGAGAAATCACTATGGTAATATTTCACTGAATTTAAATTATTATTTCAGCATTTGCATCTTAATTTATTTTAGGCACAATGCTCTGTTTTGTGAGGTGAGAACGTCATCAAGCAATATGTAATAGAGCACAGACATAATGCAGAAACAGCAATGCTCAATAAAATCTGCAGTTCCCTAACAACTTTATTCCTTCAACTATTAAAACAAAAATTACTCTGTTATGCTTAGTTCTTGTTTTAATATATTTGACGTATGTACATTGTCTTTGCTCAGAGCTTAAGATAGTATACAAAATGCCATTCCTTGTTCCAGTAATTCCCCTACAATTATATCTCTATGTTGTAGATAGATTATATCTCTAGGCAGATAGAAGGTGACTGGCTCAGAGTCTTCTGCTGTGGCTGAAGATTGCTTGTGGGGAAGACGGTCCAAAGGGATTGTAGGGTTGTGGGGTGAGATTAGGGTCTGTGGAGCCTTCTTCCATACTTGAAATTAGGGTGCATATTGCCAGGAAAATATGGGCAAGAGAGGGCCATTAATGTAGGGATAGAAAATGGCCAAGCAATAATTATGTTCTAAAATTGTCTAATACCAACAGAAAGGGCTGCACCTTTACAAATTTCCTAAGCTTCAAGAGAGTAGGGATTTGTGAACAGAATACAGAAAAAGACCCTTTCCTGCTTTTAGGAAGCAGGCTTTAGACAAAAAGACAGAACCTTTAATATATTCATTTGGTAACATCTGCCTGCATTGCTGAATATTATATTCAGGAAATAATTATATGAATATGCAGTTTTCCACTCTAAAAGAATTGTCACATGTCTTACTGTAGAAGAACATGAAAGGTTCAAATGGCAGCACAAGTTTCTACTTTACTTTTTATTTAAATAATTTTGGACTTCATTCCAAACAAGCATCTTTAAAGTCTGCAGTTTGCTGCCCAATTAGTTTATAAAAATCCTTCCCCCCCCCTTTTCTTCATCATCCACATAGACATTGGTTTGCACTCAGTTTTAACAAGCAGATTCATAACTGTCATGCCTGAAATGGGAGGGGGGCTCTTTGGTATTGGGGACTGAAGCACCGTAGGCTGCCTTGTCTCAGGGTCTAATATCTGGTGAGACTTTACAAATGTTTATAAAAGCACACTGATTGGGAACAAAACAGGGAAAAGAGCATCCATGAGTAGCATTATTAGGGATGCATGTTTAATTTGTTCTTTTGTGTTCTGATAGGCATAGAGATGGAAAACAGGGCAGTTTAAAGAAGTATTTCAGTACAGGATGTGAAAGTGAACATTCGATACAGGATGAAATATTACAACGTAAAATACGAAAACAAGTTTTAATCACATCAGTTGACATATCATCTTAAACAATGTACCTAACTTAAGGCTGAATGTATTCGTTTTCTTTATTTTTTTATCCTTTTCTGACATAGATGTTTAAAAATATGAATTTTAAAGGATTCTTGTGAATCCAAGTGAATTGATAGATTTTTTTATATACATATAAAGCATAATACCCTACATCTTCCATCTAACATTTTGGCATCATGTTAGCTTAAGTTTTTTTCTCTTACAATATTATTATGACATTCATATGGAATGTGTTCAGAGGCTGGGAATATTCCATCTCCCATGGGTTGTTGAATAAGCCAGATACACACTTTGCAAAGTTAGAAGAAGTATGGCAGATTATGTGCACTACAAGAAAAAAAATCACTACCACCACCACACATAGAAGCAGTTCTCTAATAACTATACAACAAAGTTCTTTCAGCATTGTATTGACTGGGCAGCAGTCCCATCTCAAGCATCTTTCTCTTTAGAGAAGCATTTGAATGTAGCAGCAGCAACAGCTTGAGCAAGTTTTGTTTTAATTCTTGAATATATTTCCACATGAATGGACCACTAGTCCATACTGTGTTCCTCCCTTTCTCTGTCAGGTTTTACATCTAAACCACAGTTGACACAATATCAGGCAGGCAGATTTTTTAAAAATTGCAAAAAAGAATTGATGTGAACTATTCCAGAGTTATTGTTATTTTTAAATTAATTGCATAATATATAAAGAAGTAGTATCACATCTTTATTATCTTCTACTGTACATTATCTGAGACCAACCACTGATTATACTTGCTGGGAATCCTGGTAGAATCAAATGCATACAAAGAACTTTCAATGGGGGAAGGTTCCCCAAATTGCTTTGCATGCAAGTAGACCTAAGAATCTTTCTGAACTAGAAGACTTCTGCAAAGAAAATTAGCGGGGAGGGAGAATTCCAAAGCTTAAATAGAAAGGTTTTCAAAGTTGGTATACAGGAACTGCTTAGAAATATTTATTTCTATCAAAGTAGGCCTTACAAAGTACTGCCTGAATTTCCTAAACCTCAAGAGATTAGGAATTTGGGAATGGAATACATTTGCATCTGTCACATTTCTTATTTTGAATCTGTAAACAAATTGCAGAGAAAAAACAAGAGTGCATTTACATTTGCAAAAAAAGAATGTGTTGAATTTGTACTGTATGGAAGCTATGTCACTTTCTACTCTTTTTGGAATTCATTGAATTCATGCAATTTGACTAAGAGAACCTAAACTTTTACATATGCTTTACTAATTATTTGTACGTTGCATGTAATACTTTTCATATGCATATTTGGTTTCTTTCTGTTTTAACTCTGTGATGTAAATTCCTGCCATGGAATATAACATTTGCTGTGGCATTTTTAATTACTTTCTTTTAAAAATTCATTTAAAAGCCACATGGGAAACATTCAGTTTGGGATCTCTTATTATTAGTTACTATAGGGATTGTAATGTAATTCTGCATTCATAATTCTTTTATTTGGACAAATGAAACAGTATTTTTAATTCTTAAATTTATCAAATGCTATTTGAGAGACTCTGTTGTAAGACAATATAATTGAGGAGAAAGCCTCCAAAGCATTATTAAAATTATCAAATTTCATTCTAAGCTAATAAAGGATTGTCATTGAGTTGGATATGAAGTTAACTGCTTATAGGTTTTACATTATAATGAAATTCAATATCTTGCAGAGCTAAAAGGTTAAATTATGAAAAAATGTAAATGTGAATGTCAATTGTTAAAACTATATGTTTATTGCTTTCTCTTACCCAAATCTTCATTTTAATGTAAAAGAATATAAGGAAAAAACTAAAAAGAATTACAGCCTTGGATATGGGTAAGAGTATGCACGTGAAATATCTTGCAATTAAGAATGAGTCCAGAGGAACTAATGTATCCTATTGGCCATAAACCTGGATCTTAAAATAAATTGGTTTTATTGTTTCTCAGCCATAGTTTAGTCAGATTTTGTGAATGAGCCTAGTAATTGACACTTTCAAGTTAGGAAGGAATTTGGGGAAATTGATTTATAGATATTTACTTAATAGTTTCAATGTAAACATATGTAATCAGTTTTAACCCAATTTTAAATACAGATGTTTATTAGGTATTCAAGAATTCATTGAAACTTGTAATAAATCTCAAATCATGAATTTTCTTATATTTATCACACATCTATGTGTAATTTGTGACATTCGAAGATTCTTCTATAGGTTCCATTATCATGAAAAAGTGAAGGTGGTGGATTTATTCTATGTAAAACTTCTTGTTTTGAATTCCTTACATAAAGAAAGCAGATCAATTCCCTCTTTGCTCAGTTTTCAGTAGGCTCCAGAGCCCGGGTATGGTTCTAAACTTTGGTTTTATTTTTTGCATGTTTTCATTCAATTCCTTATCTAAATCTTTGTTTGAAACTAGCTTTAAATATTTTCTGTTTGCATCAGTAGATGTTTGTTTTCATATTTAAAGTCTGGTCTATACTGCTCTAAAATAACGTTATAATAGTTTGATAGTTCAAGAGGTACTTGTTTTTGTCAGAAAGATGCACTGTGGGTCAGCTTTCTCTTACAAAGAATATATTGTTCTTGAAAGTCTTCCCAGTGTCTATTTGGCTGCAGTCTTCTAGCATTATTATCCTTTAGACAAGTAGAAATAGGACGTGCTGCTTCTAGAAGTTGTTCTGAAACCACTGGATAACATGACTTTGCTGCCCATGTGCTTCTGGTACTGATAGAAATGTCACAACCTTCCCACATGTACTCTTTCAAGAATTCTATAAAAATAAAACTGTTTTTTAAAAATAGGCACTCCCAACAATTGTGTATGGTTTTTTTCCCTTTGGATTTGCTGTCTTCCAACATGGAACAAATAGATTCAAATTCATTTTGCCTTATTTAGAGCTTCATTGCTAATTAGGAAAATCATAGTTACAGATAAGCCCGTTAAAGGTCTAGGCTCACAACAGTTGCTGCAGTATTAACTTGCATTCTGTAGGAGAGAATAGCACTTTAAGTAGTCTGGAAGAAAAGAAATTATTCAAAAGCTCTTTTGAATTATAAAATTATTATTTTTTTGCCTTGTGCTGAATAACATTAATTCCTAATTGGGGAAAGACATCTATCAAATTAGTGACATACCGGTAGTTCCAATTAGTCAGACCAGACAGCAAATACAAATGAAATACTGTAGTTGGTTCAGGATTCTGAGTATGTTCAAGCATTAAACCTACTACTGAGAACTGATATTTCTAATCGTAATTCTCCAGCTGTGTTCTCCATTGTATTCTATATTTTCTTGCTCATTTTTAAATATAAACCTTGACATGATCATCAGGGGATGAAATATACCATTTGTAGGTGCACTTTAAGTAACCTCAGAATAAATATTATGTGCAATAGAAATATCAGCCTTCTGAATGTGGAGCCTCTGGTTGTCATACTAATTGACAGACTCCTAACGTGTTTAGCAGGATAGAAGAAAGGCTGTTGCTTGCAGCATAGTGATGGAAGGAATGGAAAAGGAAATAAGACAAAATACAAAGAAGGTAGGAGAGGGGCATTACCCTGGCAGCTAGAGGCCATGTCCTACCCTGACTAGAGAATTAAAAAAGAGAGCGTGGAAAAAAAATAAAGGAATAGGCAGCTATTACTTTTAAGATGTTTCTAATAACATTCCAATTGCTTGTACATGGAATGCATATAACTTGCCCACTACTGCCTATTTTTTAATGACATTCAGACTGTTTATTGAACAATGGGATAGTTTTAAACAATTTTGTTGAAAAAACTGTGTGCATAAAAATGGTACTTATAATTATTTTATGGCAATGTATTCCATAAGAAAGGAAAAGAAGTTTGATGTATCTTGGTCAGTATATATACTTAGTCTGAAATATGAGCATTGCTAAATTATCTTAATTTGTATATAAGCTTTTTCTTTCTTTATCTAGAAAAATGCAAGACCTGTTGTCCAGAATAATACTTTAATTATGAATATATAAAATGATACTGCAATATAATGTTATATTAGGCTTTGCAACACTGCAAAAATAAGGTTGTATGCTGAATTGTATTCATCATTGAAAAGGCAGTTTTGGACTTCCACTTTCAAGAGTCTAGCTACATAAAGAAAAGATCCAACTTCCAAAACAGTTTAGAAGATGTGATATATTATGTTTTGAAACCACATAAGTTTGGTAGCTTTAAGCAGTGGGTTAAGTTAAGTTAAGTTAAGTTGCATGGATGAAACAGAAGTAGGCAAATGGAAGGTGCCAGGTAAAAGCTTTAATGGAAAAGTTGAAGTAGATGATTTTCAGCTTCTAACAATTGTACTAAAGTGTTTTGTTTTTGTTTTACATAGCCCTTTTTATGGAGAAGACTTTTACTGTGAAATTCCACGGAGTTTTCGACATCTATCATTTTACATTTTTGATAGAGATGTTTTCCGCAGGGATTCAATCATTGGTATGTGTTTCTATGTTAGTTCAATTTTCAATCTTAATTATTTTCTCTAGCTGGAGAAGCTCTGTATGTTCACACATCTGTCAACAGCAGCACTGAATAAAAAAAATCATGTATTGTTTTCTTTTAAATGTAGCATAAACATTTCAACACACTGTTCATCTTGGTTGAGTTATGGTTATGTTCTTAAATAACTATATACAGTAACAATAAATTCCTTCAAAATAAAAATCTGTACAAGTTGTATTTCTAAGTGAGAAATGGTGTAGGGTCTCCCACTTGTGTGGGAGGTTGGACTAGATGACCTACAAGGTCCCTTCCAACTTTGATTATCATTTAAATCTGTTAAATTAGGTCACTTTACTGCAGATGTCCTACTATACTTTCATTTCTGGATCTAGAAAAAAATCCAGAGACCTGTTAGATAACATTTGGCTATCTTTTATTCTTCTCTGGTTAAGTGTAGATGTTTTAATAACAAAGTGCTTTTTAATCTTAAAAAGTTTAGTTGTGTGGGATAATATAACAAATGGGAACATCAGGACATACATATTTACATACTGAGATTCAGAAAGAAACCAAAGAAACGCTTGAGTGGAGAATGTCAAATTTATAAGACTGCCAGATCCCATAAGATTCTGGGCAGTGTGCATCACAAACAAAACAGTATAACAAGAAAAGAACAGTATGTGTCCAAAAGAAAAAAAAACAAAGAGAGGAAATTCCTGGGTCATCATTTTTATCACACACATTCATTTTTATATGTTTGTATCACAAAGTTGTGTTACTGGACTTTGTTTACAAAAACTTTCCAAAGGGTTTTTCTCTTTATCTGTGAAATGTAAGACTGTGTTCTCTGTCTTTATATTTATTAAGGGTTGAAATTGTTGCAGGATCTACAGCTGTTCTGGGCTGCTTGATTGACATTAAGCTGCCCACTTCCTCTCCTCTATTTTTGTTTTGATGTAACAGGCTTGCATAATGTAAAGCCAGTCGCCATGGCAATCCCAGATAGTGCTTGTTACTATTTCCTGGATGTGTGACATCCAAAAAGAGAAACATTTTGCCCATATATCTATATGTTTTCCTTCCATATAAGGCACTAACATCCAGGATAAATGGATGGATTGAAAATTGTCTGCCAGCCTGAGACCAGCACTATGTGACCTAACAAAGTCAAGATTTATGATAATAAATGGAATCCCAAACTTTTACAGTGCTGCTTATGTCCATTGATATATCTAAATATCTCTTGACCTTTTTCTGTGTTTTAACAAATTCATCTCACCAAGACTGAGTTAATTGACAGGATTTGCCGACAAATGATTCAATAAATAGCAGGCATGAAATGGAGGGCAACTTAGGCATACACATGCCACAGACCCAACTTCAGTGTTTGAACCCCTGGAACAACAATCTTGATAAGGCATATTGTATCTTGGTGTTATAACTAATAGAGGCAGCTTCTCCATTTATACTAGATGCTCTTTTGTGCAGAACATGGAAAATAAAACAGTATCCAAGTGCAGCAAAAGAGGCACATGTGAATTCACAATAGCAATAAATAAATATATCTGCTATCTTTTTGTATATCTGGATCCAAAACTATCCGTTTGTACTTTGGGGTGATCTTTACTTGGATCCAAAGAACATATAGATAGGAGAGATAGCTCACACTAAGCCAAATCAAAATCTATTAGTTGTTTTCAGTGGAGAGACATAACTATCATAGAAAGTAAATTGGACCAAGAACTGCCACCTCCCAATTCCCCATCAGTCAATTGCAAAAGGCAGCTTTACTTGAAACAGCTTACACCCTGCAGTGATACCTTTAATACCATCAAACAACAAGATCTGCACATCTCAGGCCTTTGGGAAGGACTTGATAGATGGATAAAAATGCCAAATCTAGTCAAAACATCTGGCTGAATGTGCAACTAACCATAATAATACATTACATATTCTAAATTTTGGACATAAGTTTTAAATCAGTCTTCTCTGATCAGCTATATTCAAGATAATATAGCTGGATATAATCCAGCTCACTGGATTGGGAAAGGTGGTATATAAATAATGAAGGTGGGTAATCAATTTTCTTCTGCTTGTGGGACTCATCCTTCACAATATCTACCTTTGCTGTTTTCTTGCCAAGGAAATGGGAGGCAGTTTCACTCATTTACACCTGCTTAGAAAGATGAGGAATCCCATGAAACATTGGGAAGGGTTTACAGAAGGGCTGAAATCTTGACTATTTCGACATTGCCTGTATGAACTGGTTGGTGCTCAGAAGCTAAACGGGGTTCAGCCTGGATGATATTTGGGTGAGAAGTTTCCGAAGAGTACCAAGATTGTAGGCTAGATGGAGAAGATGAAAAACATCTTGTATGGTGGCCAATAAACTCTGTGACCCTGTCCCTGAATGTAGGAGTTGAAGCCAACTTCTAGGAGACGGGGTTGATTTAACTATGGCACATTGAAAAGAGGCTTTGAAAATGCTTTAGGCCAAATGCTGGGAACTGGGAGAATAGATTAACAACAGAATTCTTAGCAGCCATGCAACAAACAGTTCAGCCTCTGTGACCTTCAGTTAAAAACAGGAAGCATGCTACATCATCTGATCGTTTAACCCTTATCTGAAAGAATAAAAGAGTCTTATCCGGGTGCCCTTCATGTGACAGATGCACAATTATTTCTGGCCTAATTTACAAACTAGGAGGGCAGATGAGAAGCCAAAGCTTTCATTTATGTAGCAAATATAAATTCAGAATTCAGTCATGAGAATTTCTTAAGCAGAATGTTTACATAGAGTGATGCTATGTCCTTTGATCAACAAGATGCTACTATGTATAGCAAGAATATTGCCCAAGGGTAAATATGCTATTGGCTAGGATTTACAATTTACTTTTTGTCATAGTATTAATAATCAGGTTGTGTGAAAGCTGTACAAGGTAGCCTCTCAAATCTTCCTGTTTGCTTTGTTGTTGTAATTTCCCTTCCCATACTGTTTTCAGAGAGTTTATTAATTGACAGAAGTAGCTTTCAGACTGATAGAAAATCCAGAGCATTGTAAGCAGCTGCGACAATGTTTTCCTGACACACTTGTCAAACAAATCCTTTTTCAAGTCCTGATAAATTTTTTTAGATGATTTGGGTCTTCTGATCATATGAATAATCTGTAGAAAAGTTATAAAAAGTGAAATTCATTTTTATATAATTAAGTAACACTAGGTCAAGTGTTTGAAATAATTTTCAACACGCTTGAAACTTTCATTTTGTATGGAAAGTTTTTCAGGTGTAATTTGATGCAATTATTCTAGATAAAAGTTGTGGTCTCTAATCCCAGTTGAAGAGCCTTGTTAGAGATAAATATTTGGATTCAGAAAGCTAACTACTAATGTTAATAAGTTTTTCTTCAAGATGAAAAACTTGATGTATAACATTATTAGTAAACTTCATTGATTTCATAATTGCTCTTTAAACATTGCTTGAACAGTTAGTATCTAAAGCATCTAAAACAAAATCATTTTACAGATTATTTTACCTAAAATATATATTGTAAGTTCCCCAATTTGGAATCTTGAGAGTATGTTGGAATTTTAATTCTTGAAATTTCCAGCAAACATGGACTTTTGCTTGGAATGAAGGGAATTGCAGTTGTAATACTGTATATCCCAAAATAAGGAAGGCTATTATATAACAATATTTATATTCATCATGATGTGTTCAATTTGATCTATTTTCAGGAAAAGTAGCAATATTGAAGGAAGATTTGCAGAAATATCATAATCGAGACACTTGGTTTCAACTGCAACATGTTGATGCTGATTCAGAAGTGCAGGTAAGATTGTCTCTTCATGGTCTTTATGATTATGGTGGCTGTAACAATTAAAAAAGAAATGTTCTTGGATCCCATTATTTTTGAACATATATAGGGTAACTGCATGGAAGATGTTTCAGTCAGTGCCTAGATAATCACATTTGTACATTTATCCCAGAAATTAATTTTATAAAAAGTTGCTGTGTTGTAATAAACAGACTATGTTAACTTGGCATTTGTGTCAGTGGAAACCACTATATTTCCTTCCGAGTGGAAAGAGGAAATATCTCAAATTAGATAATATGTTTCATTTTTGTTAAATAGGAGCTACTGCTTATAACTGATATTCTGTGTGATTTAGAATAATGTTGGGAGTTTACTTGATAAGGCTATCAATTGATCACCTAATGATCACTTAGACACATTCATGTAGATGCTCAGCTTTAAATGTATTTATTTACCTAAAGTCTATAAGACCACTCCCTTACAGTTTGTGAATTATTAGTTTATTAATTACTTATTAGTTTACTAATAGATATTTTAGGTATCAATTCGGGGTGGGGGGAGGAAACAGCAATGCTAGTTTTGAGGAAACCTGAGCCACATCCATCTATTTGGCTATTCCTTTTTGGGCTGCATGAGGTCAACTGTAAATTAGAAATCAAATGTAGATAAGCGTGCAGCAGAGGGCAAGAGAAGCTGAGTTGGTCTAGCTCTGTGCAGTTACCATGTGCTCTGCGGCTTGCTGGAGGGTGAGGAGAGAAAGCGCTTTTTGTGTCTGCTGTCCGCTTGCCTGGAACAGCCTGAAGAGAAGTGACAGAGTTTGAGGACATCAATTCAGGTTACATTGGTTGGCCCTCCACAACAGTCCCAGTTTCTCAGGTAGCCCCTTGGGAAAATTAATCCTGGTCTTAAGGGATGCCTTTGATATGATGCAGTTCAAATTTGAGGAGCAAATGTTGGCCAAATGTCTATTTCTTTTGTAACTAACTGGATTAAAAATATGCAATTCTGATTCATTTACCAAGCTTACTACAAATAATTCTTCATCCATCAAAAGGATTCAAAGATGTCTTTTTAATTTAATATGGGTTTGTTTGACCTTCTAAAGAGGCAGTCAAAGAACATTTGGACCAAAAAATGCTTTATGTGGATGAACAGTTATTATATGTTAATGATATTTTATGTTTAATTGATTATGTTGTGTAAAAAAATGTTCTGATTTAATGTAATGGTTTGCTGAATTACTTAGTTACTCACATACGTCTTCCATACTCTAATGTATTTATTTAAATGTGTTACAAATTGGACTTTAATATTTGAAATATCCTAGAATAATTACCCAAGAAAATTGTCATCTTTAAAGATAATTATTATTTTTAATTAAACTTGTGATATTTTGAGTTCTTGGGAAAAGATTTAAATTAATTTTTTTTAAAAAAAATTTACAATATTGATATAGGTATCCAGGACTTTTATATGTTAAAATGCAAGTGATGAAGCCAACAAACTTTTACGTACCCTTAATATCTTGGAAGAGGCTTGGTCTTCTTTATTCTTTTCAGGCTAATGGAATGGTGGAGATAAATTATATAGATGGATTCAGGATTCTCTATCAACCAGCATGGTAACTCTCTAAACTCGAACAAAATTTGATCTAGGAGGAGAACCTGTTAAAGTTAAATCCTTCTGTTTAATCCTGTTAAATCCTTCTGTTAAAGAAGGATTGAATTAAAAATGGCTTAGGTCATGTCAAGGGTTCTGCCAAGTTTTTTTTTAAAAATCTCTAATGCATCTGTATGAAAAGGAGAATTTTCTTAGAAAATTGCTATTCTAAGTCTCTCTTCTTCCTGGTCATTTGATATAGAGTGGAGCTATAATTAAGTCTCTTGAAATAATTGTGGAAGTCATGCTTTGCATACCTTCCCAATCTTATTTGGTGAAATTTCTACTGTATTTCCAGCATTAACAGCTGCAAGGTATTTTTGGAAGAGATTGGGATACGAAAAGTTGAATCTTAGCCACATGATAAGGTGATGGAATAATATAAAATTTAGGTTAATCTAGGTCTCAAAATTGCTGGTACCTTTTTTTTTTTTTAGTAAGGATACTAGCCATAGTATCCTTACTATTGATAATTGGATGTTATTTTTCAAATTGTTTGCCATATTTTAAGAGAAATTTGGATTTTCTGAAACTGAATTTTTTAAATTTCATTTCTGATTTCACAATTTGGTTTAGATCAGGCATGTCAAGCCTGTGAGTCACATGCGGCCCTGGACAGCTAGTAATCCGACCCCACAACATCTAAATTTTGAACATAATTATATGACAGGTAGTCCTTGATGTACTACCACAATTTGGCCCAAAATTTCTGTTGCTTAGTGAGACATTTGTTAAGTGAGTTTTGCCCCATTTTATGACCTTTGTTGCTACAGTTGTTAAGCGAATCACTGCAGTTGTCATCTTAGTATTATGGTGGTTGAATGGATTACATGACTCTTCAATTGTCATGAATATCAATCCATTGCCATGTATCTGAATTTTGATCATGTGACCATGGGGATGCTGCAGAAGTTGTGTGAAAAATGGTCATAAGTTGTTTTTTCAGTGCCGTTGTATAATTTCAAATACTCACTAAATGAAATTTATATCGAGGACTACCTTATATTAAATATATTATATATTTAATATGTGGCCTAAGGCAATTGCTCTTTACTCAGTGTAGCCCACAAAAGCCAAAAGCTTGGACACCCATGATTTAGATGCATTAACTTCTAAAACTCCTGAATTACTTTCACCATTGAAATATATTTTGATTTATTCCAAATTCATTGAATTTTTATAGACAATTAATGAATAATGTTTAGAATATATTTAGGTTTAAGTATCAAATAAATTTGAATGAATGAAAAACAGATTTTTTGGGGGGGTGGGGGGAAGCATTTTTCCCTTTGTCTCCGAGCCTCCTATTTTTATCTCATCTTCTTTGTCTTTTGCAGTGTTAGAATTTAAATCAGAATATCCTTGGAATAATTTTATTTAAATCGCTTTATAAAATGCGAATGTTCTGATACATCACAATAGCCCCATCAGCTATTATTTTTGCAGCATATGTGGTAATAGCTATTAATATGTGTTAAATTGGACTTGTACTTTGCTAATATAACAGCAGGAGCTGAAAGCAAACACAATGTTCATAGTATTTTTTTCCTGTGAGACATGAGAAACCTCCTTTGCCTTGTGAAATGAGTCAATATTTATATGGCCTTTATGTGTTGCCAATACTCACTATATTGTTGATATACAAGCAGATGAGGGACTTGCTTTCTTGGAGACTGCTGATTATTTGCCGCATGACTCCTATTTTTGCAGCACATTACCAAAAAAAGTACTTATTTAGGACATGGATTTTAAATGCTAATTATAAATGCTAGAGTATTTTTATGCCGTTTATCACTTCCTCTATTTTTGCTTTGTAAAAGTCAACCTCTTTATGTTTGGAGCTTGATTATAAATATTTACTTCAAGTGGTTTGCATTATGTTATATTCTTGTATTTTATGGTTTTATCTCTGTGTTGTGAATTGAAAGGACAATTTTGACCCTGTGCAGTGTAAAAATGTTAATAAATACATAAACTATGTATTTATCATTTAGGTATATTTAGTCTGAAAAGTTATAGATTTCCCTATTGGTAGCTTTTAAATCATTTAAAATATCTCTAAAATGTTTTATCTAAAAGCAGTGGTTTAAACAAAGTAATGTGCAATTTGCAATAATTTATAGAGAGCGCAGTCTAAAATAGCTAAAAGGAATTTGAAGTCTCCATTGCATTCTGTCACAGTTAGCTTTATAATATTAAAAGATCTGAAAGAATAACAATGTCTTTAGTGTTAAAAACATGATAAATTACCTCCCAATTTACTGTCACTGAGGAAGCTATTTCAGAGCTGGGAATAGGATTGGTGAGACTACCATTAAATTATTCAAAGTGAGGTTGTTCTTACTCATTAATGATAAAAATTGCTTAGTTACTTGACTGACCTTAAAAATAAATCAAGCATGGACCTAGTTATTACTTGGATGGAAACCATTAGAATCCCTTGATCTATATTTTGGAGTAGGAAATAAAGAAAAATATCTTGAAAGAGGGCAGTACAAATCATTTCCATAGTTTTGATAAGAAAACTGTATGGATGTATCCATATGGTCACCGTCGAACTAGATTTAATGGATGCTTTACGTGTTATACTGTTGGCACTTCTGAGATGAATAAGAAAGATTTTGATTAATATTAAATAGTTTACAATGACAATTCTTCCACTCAATTGTAAAATTATTACTTGTCTGCAAATGTTCTATTCTTTTGATAGCTATTCTTATTAACATGGACTCTCAGTTCAGTTTAGAGCTCATTCTATATTGATGCAAATCTTAACCAGATATTGGAAGACCTGAGAGATGGGAGACATTTCAAGAAAATGCCAAGTTTTTCAGCAGGTTAGAGCACAGTGTCAAACTCAATTAAATCACATGACATATTGTGATGTATCACGACATTTTTTGCCTTTGCGAAGCCAAGGTGGGCATGGCCTGCACGTAACGCATCTGACTCGTGAGCTGCCATTTTGACAGCCCTGGAGTAGAATATAACCATATGAAAACCTCTATGCTTCTTCCTCTACTATGGGATATTCATCATATATATATATATATATATATATATATATATATATATATATATATATATATATATATATATCATAAAATATTAAGTATACATTATCTGTATAATACTGAAGTCATAATATATAAATAGAATTTTAAAAAATGAATTAATGATATGATGAAGTCTAGATTGATTTATTGATAAAATGAAAAATTCAGATTCCAAAGATTCAGAATGTTGAAAGATGTAGGTCAGGGGTGTCAAAGTCAAGGACCGCGGGCTGGATGCGGCCCACAAGGTGCTTGGATCTAGCCTGTGAGGCCACCCTGGAAACAGTGAAGGATCGGCCAGCGGTGCCTCTGCCAGCGAAAATGGAGCTCAGGAGGGCCGCACATAGTCTTACCAGGCTCTGTTTTTGCTGGCAGAGGCACCTCGGGCTGGTCCTTTGCTGTTTCCAGGGCAGCTACTAGAAAAAGTGGCATTTGATCAAACGTGTGATGTTGAGCTGGTCATGCCCCCCCAGCCATGCCTCCCTGGCTCCCCAAGGTCAAACACAACCCTAATGTGGCCCTCAATGAAATTGAGTTTAACACCCCTGCTTCTTCTTTCCCACAAAATGAAATTGCCTGCTGTGGATAGTTCATAACAGCCACCTGCATATTTAATTACTGGCAGGGAGGATGTGGGTAGAGCACAAAATAGACTTTTCACTGATAAAAACAATGGGTGAAACTGAATGTTATTGTATACAATTCCAGTGCTCACATTTTATTAGGTGAGATGTTGCAGGCACATATTGGGCATTGCCCTCCTGATCAGCTGTTCCTGGAGACTCAACTTATGTGGATTCTAAAATATGTCTGTCCTTCTAGTCTTCATCCTTTTTGTCTCCAGGCCTAAATGTTGAGGTTAATTCCAGAATTAGTGTAGATCCATGAACTAAAATGTGGAAGAGAACATGCTCCTCGATGTTTGGAAGATAATTTTTAAACATCTTTTTTGGAATTGGTCACAATCTGGCCACAATAATCTGTAACCTGGCATGGAGTAGGATTATGAAGTCACTGCATACACTTTTATATCATCTGGGCACCTCTGGAATCAGATCTGTTTATAGAAATGGTACAACCCATACTCTCAAACCCTAGGATTTAATTTGATTTCAAGAATATTGTCCAAGGAATGAATAATCTTAAAATAATTTACTTTCTTTCCATTGTCAGAATTGTAAGGTAACTTGATGTTTTCATAGAAATACAGTAATCAAGGAGCAAATTATAATTTCCAATGAACCCACTTCCATTTTTTTAAACTATTGGATTAGGTTTTAGGTTTTTTAACTATTGGTTTCTTTTAGACCATGCCCCCAAAATGCTCAGCAGTTTTAGAAGTTGGATATCAACTGGGCGCTATCATGTTTGGATTATGTTTTATATGTCTGATTGGATAATATATATTCTCATTTTTATGATAAGAGTAGAGCATAAGATAACCCATTTTCATGGGATGAGTTTCAGATCACAGGCTGAGAAGTTTAATTTAGGAGTCTATAAATGGTTAACCAATAGCGTGGCTATAATTCAGTAGCTGCTTTAACAATGCTTGCTCAGCTGATTTGCATGTATCCAGTAGCAAGCAGCAGAATTAATCATTTACAGAGTTCAGAAAGGGTGCTGCTGAAGTGTAACCCACACAGACCATGTGAAAGTGAAAAAACACTATTTCCAGGCAAGCCTCTCCCCACCCAGGAAACAAAAGGGTGTGACCATTTCCTCTAATAAACAATAGGTTTTTTTTAATAGCTCTTGTTTTCTCTATTCCTAAAGAAATAAAAATTTTACTGCATGCCTGTTCAACTGTAAGAAATGTTACATTATAAACAAGTTGTGCTCAGGAACCCTTCAACCTTTGCAGTGTTCAGACCTACTAACTGAAATTAATTAGAATGCTCTGCTCCTGTTTTTGAACCTACTCTGTTTGGGTTGCCAGTTCAGACATTAAGTTCAATATGTTAACATATTCCTATGGACTTACAGTGGATTCAATCCAATCCAAGCAACTGTGGAGAAATGTATATTAGTAGCCAATCATGTGATGAGAGTGAGGAAGTCTGAAAATATTTTCGTTGTTCAGTAAAGTTCCAGAAATGTATTTTGACAGAACTTAACAACACAAACGCATGCAACTTCATTTGAATGCACTGGAATAGTTTGCCTTGCAAATCAATATTGGAGTCTTCACATTCATTCTAGGGTGCGAATGTGCACATTTATTAGTATTTTTCCTGTGTGAGATGGGCATAAAGCAGCCAATCACCCACTTTAATTGCTTATATGGCCTTTGAATGAAACTGTGCATTGCAAATTGAATAAATGACTAGTAAATTAAATCTATTTAAATTTACAAGAAAGGAGCGAGGCAGTGAGGTATGTCAGTGGTAGGTTACTAATTTAATCGGTGCCTTATTTTAATAAATAAATCAGAAAATTAAATGCAGGGAAGCAAGATTAGCATCACAATGCAAAGCATACATACACCCAGGGGTGGGATTCTACCAGTTCGCACCTATTCGCTAGAACAGGTTGTTAACATTCTAAGCAGTTCGGAGAACCAGTTGTTAGAAGAAATTACTGGCCTAATCCTGTAAGGAAGGCAGGAAGGAAACATTCTGGTGTTGCTTACAGAAACTGCCTCTCAGTTAACACTTATTACATTCTTGGCAGGACTAGACTTCCTGTCTTAGGAACATCTGTGGGTTTTTCTTCCCTTCCTTTGCTGGTACATTGCTTATGTGGAGTGACCATTCAAAGTTACAATGGCATTGAAAAAAGTGACTTATGACCATTTTTCACACTTACAACTGTTGCAGCATCCCCACAGTCATGAAAGGCCAGGCGAGGAGATGCATGCCTCAATGTGAGTGATATTGAGTTGGCCACGCCCAGCCAATAACATGACTACCAAGCCACGCCCACCAACTAAGCCACACCCACAGAACCGGTTGTTAAAAAATTTGAATCCCACCCCTATATATACCCTTTCTTCCCCTGCCCCATAAAAGAAGCACCAAACTTAAAAGTTTGGAGGGGAAAGAAATGTATTGCAGAAATAAACTGCCTTGTATATTCAGACTTATTATATTCTTCCAGAATGAGAAATCTTGAGAATGTTTTTGCTGCTGATTTATGGCAGCAATTACACTCTAGTTCAAAATTAGGGTATTGGAGCAAGACAAGGGAGATCCTTGGAAGCTTTCTGGGTAACCATAGGCCAATACTCTTTCAGCTGTATAAGTGTCACAGTATTACGGGGGGTGGGAATGTTGCTTGAGCTCCTTAAAAAATGTGGGATGTACTAGCAAGTAGATAAGCAAGTTAAGTCAAAAGTTGGCATCTTTTTTTTAAAATCCAAGGAATACATTCTCTTTGCGATCATTTAATTAATCATGTAATCACTAAATTTCCCTCGTCTCATTCATTTCCCCTTGCTGTGTTGTCTCAGTGAAATCAAAACTAAAATTTCCGGCCTCCAGCACAGTTTATCTGACCTCGTAATGTTGTTCCTTTTACTTTCAATCTTTTTTTTCCCTCCAGTTCATTTGATTTTTTTTGCAGACAGCACAGAACATGTGCTTGCAAGAACCTCACATTGTCATGGTCATGACTCACTAGTCTGGTTTCAGGCCTCTAAGCTACAATAAAACATCGCCTTAAGCAAGATTTAACACTGTGGTTTTAACAGTAATTCAAAGAAGCCTAGCCAGTTAACCTCCACTGTCAGCTGCCTTGTTGGCAGCAAATTGCTCCAAAAGATCAACAGATAGGTCAAATTTAGGGGCAGAATATACTGGTTTGCTAAAACCATAATGTTGTTTTGCAAAGGACAAGTAAGTTCAATTAATAAACCATTTTGAAATAATTATTGATTGACGGCTTTTGCAGCATTGGCTTAATGTGTCATCATCATCATTCATCATAACTTGGATGCTGCCTGACTTTAAACATCTCTGGCTGTTCCCAATAATCAAATAAATTGCAATAAAATCAGAAAAACAAAAAAGAATGATAAACATTAATTGTTTGTGGCTTGAGTTTATGTCCTTGTTTCTAAGTGATCCAATGTAATGGTGAATTCACTGACTTAAAAAAAAAAAAAAAAACAGGCCGTACAAGGCTGCTTAGTAGGCCATGTACAATCTGTGCCTGATCCATAGAGGATCCATGGACTTCGGTCGCTACAATATAAAAAAGATGTTTGAGACTCTTAGAGTGCAGAGAAGAGCAATAAAGATTATTAGGGGACCTACAAAGAATGGTTGCAGGAATTAGGTATGTCTAGTTTAATGAAAAGAAGGACTAGGGATGACATGATAGCAGTGTTAGATATCTATGGGGTTGCTACAAAGAAGAGGTGGTCAACCAATTCTCCAAAGCACCTGAAGGCAGAACAAGAGGCAATGGATAGAAACTTATCAAGAAGAGAGCCATCTTAGCACTAAGGATAAATTTCCTAACACTTAGAACAATTAATCAGTGGAACAACCTGCCTTCAGAAGTTGCAGGTGCTCCAACACTGGAGGTTTTTAAGAAGAGATTGGGCAACAATTTGTCTGAAATGGTGTATGGCTTTCTGCTTGGGCAAGGGATTTGGTTAGATGACCTCCAGGGTCTCTACCAACTCTGTTATTCTGTTACTTTGTTTCCTTCAGAGTTTGCACAAGTCAGGTGTACCACATATCTGATCAGAGAATACAGAATAGACTTGTACATTTTAGGGCTCCTGGGCCACATCTGCCCCTTTGGCTGTTCCTGTCCAGTGTGTGTAGGGTCACTTGGAAATTAGAAATCAAATGCAAATAAGCACACCACAAGAGGTAGGAGAAGAAGCTGAGTCAGGTCCAGTTCTGCACAGTTGTCATGCACTCCTTCAGTTGGCAAGAAGATGTTTTTCTGCACCCGTGCAGCACTTGTCTAGTGCAGCCTAGAAGAAGTGCTGGTGGTTTTTGCATGAGTTAGGGCTGTGAAATCTCCGATTTTACGCGGAATTCCGATTTTCCCTCAAACACCAATCTACATTTTCCGCGTTTTTTCCCCCCATCGGATCAAGATCCGAGAGTCGGAAAGTGCCTGGCTGCGCCGTGGCGGGAGCCCCCGGAGCAGCTCTTCGCTGCTAGGGGAGGGGGCGGAGGAGGCTGCCTGAGCCTAGTGGTTTGTTTCCTGGGTATCGCGGCATTTGCGCTGTGGCGGGAGCCCCCGGAGCAGCTCTTCGCTGCTAGGGGAGGGGGCGGAGGAGGCTGCCTGAGCCTAGTGGTTTGTTTCCTGGGGATCGCGGCATTTGCGCTGTGGCGGGAGCCCCCGGAGCAGCTCTTCGCTGCTAGGGGAGGGGACGGAGGAGGCTGCCTGAGCCTGGCGGTTTGTTTCCTGGGGAGCGTGGCATTTGCGCTGTGGCGGGAGCCCCCGGAGCAGCTCTTCGCTGCTAGGGGAGGGGGCGGGGGAGGCTGCCTGAGCCTGGCGGTTTGTTTCCTGGGGAGCGTGGCATTTGCGCTGTGGCGGGAGCCCCCGGAGCAGCTCTTCGCTGCTAGGGGAGGGGGCGGAGGAGGCTGCCTGAGCCTAGTGGTTTGTTTCCTGGGGATCGCGGCATTTGCGCTGTGGCGGGAGCCCCCGGAGCAGCTCTTCGCTGCTAGGGGAGGGGGCGGAGGAGGCTGCCTGAGCCTGGCGGTTTGTTTCCTGGGGAGCGTGGCATTTGCGCTGTGGCGGGAGCCCCCGGAGCAGCTCTTCGCTGCTAGGGGAGGGGGTGGGGGAGGCTGCCTGAGCCTGGCGACCCCAAGCGGCCTCTCCTTCCCCATTAACGGGCGCCCGGGGCCCCCGCAAGCTCCTGCGTTGCGTGCTTCCAGCTTCACCAACAAACGGAACTGCAAATCTAGTAATCGCTTGCGGAGCCGCGGCACGAACCCCCTTTCCCCGCACTCACCCCCCCCGCACTCCTCTGGCGGCAGCAGGCGGAGAAAGCCCCACTTCCCCCTGGCTTTGATGGCACGCGTGAGTTGGCTTCCCACTATTTTTTTTTTTTTAACTCTCCTCTTCCTCCTCCTCCTCTCCTCTCCCCTTGTTGTCTGGTCTTCCCTAAGGAAACTCGAGGGCTCACACTTCCAGGTGTTTCTCCCTGTCTTTCTCCCTGTCAATGATCTTTTCTTCCCTTCCCTTCTCTCAGCCCCAATTTAAAGAAAGAAAGAAAGAAAGAAGAGAGAGAGAGAAAATGGGGCCCTATACAAATAGTTTGCCACAGACAGCACTTAACATAAAAGTAAAACAAACATTTTTTAAAAAAATTCTGATTCAGATTAAAAAATATATCCTGGCTTTTATTTGTAATCATCATGGATGTTTGGAGCCTACATTTCTGCATGATTGTTTGGCTATTTTGAATTTGATAGAATGGACTCATTGAATATCTTTATTTTTTAATCTATTTTATTTTTTGCCTGTTTCAGAAGTTTTATACATGGACAATTGAATTTGCAGATTTGAATTCACAAACACTTTTTGAACTGTTATACATGACTGTATAGAATTGGATTTCACTGCAAAGTTGAGAGTTGCCTGGTGTTTTTTTCAACCTGTTACCAGCAAATGCCAGTTGCCAGGCAGCAGATTATTTAGAAGTGTTTTTTACAGTGGTTGTCCCAGATGCAAAGATTCAAGCCTCAGGTTAGGTATGGAAAAAGTAAAGTGTTTATTCTCAAAAACAGCAGTTGAAATTGATGGAAATAGTCTCCAAAATAAGCCTAAGTTGCACCAGAGAGCATCTAGAACCCCAGAGCTTCCAGGGCCCTAGGCGGGCCCTGGACCCCGGCCTAAGGGACTTCACACTTCACGCACCTTATTCACTTCAGATTTTTTCAGACTTTTTTTTTAACCAGCTCTCACACCCCTAATGAGTGGACCGAGGCTCAGCCACCTACTGCTGCCTCAATGAAGTGCTTTCTTGCAGGCAAGTGGGTGTAATGCAGCCTGGAGCTATTGGTGTGGCCTTCAACAACAGTCCTAGCTTCTTATGTGGTCTTTTGGGAAAATTAACTGCCAACATTGAAATAGAAAGTTGAATGTAGACATTAACCCTAATCTAATTTAAAAAGAGAAAGACCTAAGTCTGATAATTTGGAGGCAAGTCAAAGTTTGTTATGAAGCTAAGTTCAGATGTTTACTATTTATCCTTCTTGTCTTAACGTGCTGATAAAAGTCCATAAAATAGAGCCAATTTTGGCAATGGCACCCCTCAGAACTGCAGAAGCACCTCAAGAAAATGATTTTAACTAAAGGTGAACCTTTGACTGTTTTAGGGTTGGGCATGCCCAGAGCATTACAAATTACAATTGTTCTAGAAGCTTGATTCTCAGAAAACCACAAAACCCAGTTTACGTGACATGTTCTGGAATTAAAATGGAACTCTGAAGTATTTCACCCTGCAATAATGATGTAACAATGAAAAGCAAGACTCCAATTGCATTTCCTGTTCTACTTTCATTCTGGAAATGGTCACATGGGAAAATGGCATGTTTTTGAAAGAGGTTATCTCTACAATGTCCATCTCAGATGGTTATAATGCAGATTACTTTAAAAAAGTGTAATGATGTTTTTGAACCCTTGAAATGCCTTAGTAATTGTTTGCAATTGTCATCTTCACATGGAGAGAAACACAATTGCTTCTCTCCATGTGGAGATAATGTCCATGTTTGACATAATTTCATGTCAAACTTTAATCCTCTCTCCAAATATTATTCTTGCATTATTCTTGTATGGCAAGTGTACACAGGGAAGAAGGAAAGGGAATAGTTGTATAGGTTGTTCCTCAAAGTTATAGCATTCCCATCATCATGTGATCAAAATTTGGGCTCTTGGCAGGCCACCCACATCTACAATTTCAGCTGACCCATATTTATAACTTGAACTTAATCCATCTGCCCATCTCTAAGCAGTGCAATCATGAAATGCTTGTCTAAAGACCACTTTGCTTAATGATGGAAATTCTGATCCCAATTAGGGTCATAAATGAGGACTACCTGCAGACAGTCTTCACAAAAAGGCCTCTGGTGAAAAGTGTTGCCCTTTTACCCCCATAGAGACTGACTAGAGATGAGAAAGCATTGCATTTATCCTTCCATCTTCCTTGTAATTACATTTATTTATACAAGGGATGTCCAGAGGAGGTTGTCAAACTCAAGATGGCAGCTGTGAGGCACCTAGAAACTTGATGGAAATTCAATTGTCCTACTGCAGATGGTATCAATCCTTCAGACATCTCTGCAGGAGAAAAGTTTATGCTTAACAGATAACAACCAACAAATACAGAGTTTTCTTATTCCTGATGTTCTGCATTTCTTCATCTTTCCAAGTTACTGGAAAAACAATTGATGATGGAGATGGAGATGGAGAGGTTGCAGCATGATGGACATCAGAGTTTCCTAAATGTGGGACTTGGCATCTAGTTGTTATTTTGGTGGGAAATACATATTTTTTCTAATTAGCAATATCTTATTTATATTATTTTATTATTAACAATATTTATACGACTCAACTCACAATGATTCCGTGCAGTTTACAAGACTATAATCCCATTAGAAATTCCAATAAACCCTCCCACTCCCTTTTCACATTTGTCTGGGCCTGTATTTATTATTTTGAGAAGTTTTAATTTTTTTTTTAAAGACTACCTGTTTTGAAAAAATAAGTAAAGTCACGCTTGATTCAAACTTGAGTCCCAGTGACCAGATGGTTGTATTCATGTTGCATTCCAAATTATTGATTACTGTCTGCTTCCAAAATATTTGTTTTTCAATTCAGGTGTCTTGGGATTTCCTAGTACACTAATTTCTGACCAACCTCCTAATTATGTTAGTTTATCTTTTTAAAGATCAGCCAAGGGTGCTGCTGGCTGCTTGTGGCTTTTTTAACAAAAAAGGGGGGAATTTAAAATCTACTAAAACTGAAATCTGTTTAGCCCAGTTGTTTAAAATCTTGAATGCAGAGCCCTATTTATAATTGTTATATCTGAGTAATAATAGTACTTCCCTTTTCTTGTTTTGAAAAGGAAGTGTTTTGAAAAAAGTGCTTTTTAATATTCTGTACCATCATGTCCCATGCCTCATGACTGTCAGTAGGCTTTTGAAAATTAATTTCTATGGCTAGTTTCATAGTTTCTCTCTAGTACTTGACATTTTCATGCTGCAGTATACTCCTGTCAGGTCTCACAAAAGATTTTGCTAAATAAACGGTAAAGATACTGAGATACTGTTTCATCACATATAGGGATGGAAGTTGTGAAATAAATTCTTTTATAGTTAACCAAATAGACTTTTTTCCAGACCAAAAAACAGAGAAAATATGCTATCAATTTCTCTGAGATAATCTACCTTTAGGAACTGCTCTCACAATGTACACTATGTACTTAATGCTTGGGGAAAATTTCCAAGAAGTTTTCATCAGAGAAAATAGATAAAACTCTCCAATTTGTTTGTAGATGATAATGTTCTTGGATGGAGAATTTTTAGTCATGCAGATTAGGCTCTAGTCTAGGTTGTGCAGAGACGTAATGTTACATTGCATAAGAGACTCTGTGGGAATTTGCTGGGAAGAAGAAGCAAGTATATCCTGTAGTTGTTTTCCATTTTTGGAAATATAAAATCTAATTTTTAAAAATCTATTCTCTGTTTCTGGATTTTTAATTTTTTGCTTGAGATAATAATTGGCTCAGTAGGGATGGTGGATTTTTCCTGATCATCAACACAAGTGTCATTTATACTTAATCTTTTACAGGCAATTTAGAAGCATATGTTTAATTATTTATAATTAATTTACAGCATTTAATTCTTATATTTAATTTACAGCAATTTAGAGGCAGATAAAAATCACATTTTTATTTAAGCTATCGAACTAAGATAGCATGATTATTTGTCTTGAAACTATATCTGTTGTAGATTTCCCTGCTTCCATTATTTATTTGATAGGCTGATTGATTACAAGATTTCATGTTATCCATCAATAACCTGAATATTTTGTATTTTTTTACCAATCATATTTGTATACGTAGTCTTATTTTTTGCAATTCTACATTTCAGGGAAAGGTCCATCTAGAAATGAGGCTAAGTGAAGTCATAACAGATACTGGTGTGGTTTGCCATAAACTTGCTACACGGTAAGTATCCCTGATGTTTGATAATATTTACCAACACTGTTGTTTCAATAACTGTGAATATGTATCCTAATATATATCAAAGATAAACAGGAATGCACCTTTCAAATAGCTTGGCAAAAGTACAAACAGTTTCAAGGCTCAAGCAGGATTGTCAACAAGCTTTTTCATGAATATGAAAAACCATCTTTTTGGATGGTTCAAAAACTATTAGTCTGATGGAGTGAGTAGAAAATATCGAAGAGTAGCCAGAAATAATATTTTTGGACCCCAGACACTCTTTAGGGCTACATAAACCTTGTAAATCACGTTACGCATATTATAGGGATGTATCTTTTCAGTTTGTAACATTTTTTTAAAAGTAAACTTAACAGTGGATGAAGCCTAAATTTTACAAACTGCAGCAGAATTACATCCTTTAATTGGCATGTTAACCAGCATATAATCTGTTCTATGCAGGGGTGGGATCCTACTGGCATAACAACCGGTTCGATGAGAATGTGCTCTGCAGGAGTGCGCAGTACTTGTAAATCAACTTCTCCTGCAAACAATAACCTGCTGATGCATGGCACTCAACTATACCGCGCAAAGCAACTGAGGTTGCTTTAGCAGGGAATGAAGGACAGCCTAGAGCCTGGGCGGGCAGGTGGCCCAACCAAAGAAAAGAAGATCTTTGGAGTGAATCGGTTTGGTGTCAGCTGCTCTTCGGAGCTACTGGTTCTATAGAACCAGGCTGAACCGGTAGAATCCCACCCCTGATTCTATAGTATAAACAGCAAAGTGGTATTGCATAGCATAATAATTGTCATATGTTACCAACTTAGATTTTCGCATCATTAGGAAACATATAAAGGAAGATTTTTTTTTTTTTAACCACAGCCTTTTTTTAGGGCTGTTGGGGAATCCATATGGGTAGTGAAGGAAGGCAGAACTAAGAGAGGATAAAAGTACTTTTGTTTCCTTTCTCTATACTCTTTTTTAAAAAATACTTTCCTTATTCTGAAAACTGAATTTGAACAATATGGATTTGAAGTGTAATCACCAACTATCTAAGTGACAAAATGGGTGTAATTCTTTAATGGAAGTTCAAAAAAGCAAACTCATTGCTTAGTTTAGGTAAAGGCATTGTTTATCCAATAAGTGATCAATAATTAACAACTTTTAATTCAAATAGCTTTTCTTATTTTAGCAAGGATAAATCTGTGAATGATCTTTCCTTTTTTCTGGGTTTGGATTTTTTTTTTTAAGCTATTAATGTTATTTATGTTTTTGAATACTAGACACCAAACTGTACAGTCAATAAAAGATGGGATGTTTTTTTTAAAAGGCACATGAGTTTGGAATAAGAATGTTCTTTTTTCTATTTTTTAAGCATAGGTTAGAAATTAAACTTATACGAGATCTCTGATAATGTTATTTTTATTAGAGATATCTACATTGTATAAACATTCTGAATTTCCCAGGAACATCAGAAGATAAATATCTTTCCTGGAAACTCATAACTTGACTCTCTTCGGAAAATCAGGAAATGCTGATGGGAAATAAACTACACTCGCAGTTTTTCTTACATGAGCTAAACCTTCTGTTACCATTCTGTTAAATAAAAGGCATAGATTGTAGCAGTTTTGGTGATGTCAGTAGTAATTCTGATAAGAATTACATTTCTCAATCATGCTATAAAATCTGCTCAGAAGAGGTAGGGCACAGTTTGTTCTAAAGTATGGTCAGAATTGCAGTGGAGTGTTTCCCCTCATTATGATTTAAGAACTACAAAGTGTTCTGTTAAGTGTTGCTCTGACTTAAGATAATCCAAGGAAAAGTTAATTGTGTCTGAGAGTTGCCTAGTACAATCTACTGTTCTCCAAGTTGAGGTGAAAATAATTGTCTTCATTGTTGGATCAGATGCCAAAAATGGCCTTTGGAGTCTGGAGGGCTGATATCGGCAAGGTTGTATTTATTGGAGTATATTGTGTAAGATATTTTATATTCTGTGCCATTTCATTATCAATATCTTTGTTTTATTCTTATATCTCCAAATTAATCTCATCAAGACTAGTAAGAAAAATCCTCTTCAGGTAGACCCACTGGATGCCTAGAAGAGCCTCTTTTCTCCCTCTTCATAAAAGTACAGGAGACGTCACTTAATCCTGACATTCATGAAATCTAAGTTACAGTGATCAGATGACATTTTATAAAGATGCCAACTAATAGAAACCACAGTTGCTGTTGAGGCCCCCCTCCTTTCCTTTTTCTCCTTTTGCCATTTTTGTATTTGTGCACTTTTTTTTATTATGAATGAAATGGCTCAGTATCTAGAATGGATGTGAAAATCTAGTTCAAGTAACAGATAGAAAGAAAAGCCCGGGAAAGAAACCCAATAGGGCAGTTTGGAAGCCTAGAAGTATAATGTGTAAAGTGTAAAGCTTTACTTAAACTGGGCACACATGTAAAATAAACCATAAGCAGCATGTTGAATAGCCACACAATGGTTGATTTCTAGAGTCTTTTATTTTCATCAACATAGATATTTTGATACAAGCCTCAACCACTGCTGAGAACAAATACGGCTTCATTTTCTGTCCAAAAATGTATCAGTTTGAGAGGGGAGCAAATGCCTCGCTAGTTGTTGATATATCTATTTCTCTATCTCTATATGGTACTTTTCTGGGTCTGTTTTGCATTTGGACTAAATTGTTTTTGGCCAGTATGGATGTAATGTTTTCAGTCCCCTAACTTAATGTACAAGGTAAAGAAATGCTGCGTGCATTCATATTTTCCTTTCCAGTGGGAGCAGGTTCCTCAAACTAGCATTAATCGTTATGCAAACCCCAGCATGGTTAAGATTGCCACACACTGCCTGGTACTAGTTCAGTCATAAAGACATATCTCTGTACTCTCATCTCATTATCTGGATTCAACAAGTGTGTCAATTTTTCCAGCTCAATTGTGATAGGAACCTGTCCATCCTGGCTCCTGGACTGAAGCTAGTTGCTTCCCATAGAAGATGATCATTCCTAATCTTTGAAGCCCAACATAGTATTATTAAGGTAGTGGTGTGATAAATAAATTTCCTATCCTCCCTAAATAGTAACCATTTGCACTGAAGTAACAAACCTATGAAGAAAACTATTGTCTCAGTACTGAAGCATTGGTTTACATATCTTTTTAGGGGAGAGGAGATATAATAGATATAATGATGATATAGAAGTAATTAAATGTTCTTTGGGTTTCCCACTGTTTCTTGCACTTTTCCTGTTTCTCCTTCCCATTCTTATAGTACATTATGTTAATGCATTAAAGTCCAACATGTATATTCCTTAGATAATTGATAGTAGATGTGCAATAGTTCTTGTACTTGTAAGTTGGGTTTGTGGTTTGTGCTATATATACTTGAAAGATGGGTTTGTGATGGGTTTGTCTACATATGCATGTGAACATTCCTTCATTCCTTCATCTCATCAGATTAAATATTTCTTAGAAATGTCTTTATTATAGAAGTTCATGAGGAAAAGAGAGAAAATAACTTAAGAATTTTATTCTGCAAAATAATGGCAGTTCAGCAATGCTGCAATAGGATATCCTGTTTTTCTGCACATGTACATTCAGAAAAGGCCAAGGATATGTATCAGTAAGATGAATTTCTAACCTGTACATCAAGTTATTCTCCTACATTCTAGCCCTAGGAAAAACAGAGAGGAACATGGTTTGGAATCCACTAGCCAACACCCAGAAATTTACAGATTCCTGAAACTCACCATATAGTTGTATAATGGAGAGTCAATACAACACAACAGAATAGAAACAATAAATAAATAAATAAGACAATAACTTTGGTGTCTTGGATATGGGAAAGTTTAATAAATAATAAATTCCATATTAAGTCAATGAAGTTAAATCTCTACATATAAAAAGGAGGGTGTTTTTTTTTTTTAGGAAATTAGGGATGTAGGAAAAATAAGACAACATTTACAGAATTAGAATTTATAATAAAATCAATGCAGTTAACTTAATTAGTTATTAATACAGTTAATATTCTTAATATTCAGCATATATTCATAATTCATTACAAAAAATGCAATTGAAGCATAACTGAAAGTTAGCCTGCTTGGGGAGACTATTGCTTTGCCAAATTAAAAAAAAAATATTTAGTCTATCAAGCAAATCAGAAATTATTTGGAGGACAAATTCATCTTCCTAATAACTGTTAGTGGAATGATAAATGTACAGTTTAATATTCACCTGTGGTATAGTATAAATGGGATTATCGGAAAGAGATTCTTCTGTTAAAGAAAAGCTAGACTATCTATTCATGACATTCAGTATTGGGCAAGTTAACAGATGCATTTGTGGCTCAATTATGCCTTACCAAAACCTAGGTATGTGTTCTATTCCCTGAGAAATTGCTGGAGAATCTGTGTCCTTTTCCACAAAAAATATGGAATTAAGTTAGAATAATGGTAGCAATCCATATTAAGCAGTTTCTTGCACTCCCAAAATATAACTGCTATAAGCAATTGAATTCTTGCACATTTGCTGCTACCTTTTTAGGATGCAGTGTTATGTAGAGATGGATATAAGCAATTTTCACAAGACCTTAGCATAAATGGATCATTAGCACTGAATAATTTCAGGGACAAAAACATATTTTATTCAGTATTAAAATGAAATGAGTTGAAACAAAATACTGAGTTTCATCTTGTATGTCTATATATTCTTCCTTTCTCTGCCTCAAAATATCATACATTTTTGCCTAAATTATTAACTTGTTGCTTGAACAAGCTAACAGTGCCAGAGGTTCCTATGCATTTATCGCTTTAACAGTGATTATGAAACAGCGCATTAGTGGAGATTGAAGATTTATCTAAAAATCCAGATACAGTATGTCTGTCTACATTTTATTGGAAAGGAAATATGGCTTCCAAATGGAAATCGTTATGAAGGACAAAGAAACAAACTGGAAGCAATAGAAAATGAACGCACTCCAAAATTAACAGTGTTGTATAAGTCAATACAGTGGAAAAGGTGAAAAATGAATATTGTGGGGTTTTTTCTTTATTTATTTGTATCCCACTTTACTATTTTTTATAAATAACCTAAAGTGGTAAACACAGATAATATTCCCCCCTCCTCTATTTCCCTTCAACAACAAACCTGTGAGATGAGGTGGGGTGAGCAAGAGTGACTGGCTTGTCTATTAAATCCTCATTTCCTCACTTAGAAGATTCCACTTTATTCTGATGTACTAGTTTTATCTCTCTAGGCTTCCCTTCTCTGTTTATGTCTTATCTCTGGCTCCAAACTACTGCTAGTACGCTTATCATGTAATGTTCATGTTTGTCCTGTCCTTTTAAATCCCTTTTCAGCTTTACAAACCTACATACATTTTTGGGAAATGTGGGGTCTTAGGTGTTCTCTGAGCTTGGATGCTTTCTTGCAGACGTTTCATTAACAAACTAGGTAACTCATTCATGTACTCTGGTTGCATAAACACATTCCTCATTGCAACAATGCAATGCAGTGACTGCTGAAGGTCCAGCAACACTCCCAAATTGCAATCCCGATTTTTCCAGCCAAGCACACTTCTGCCTAGAACAAATTTCGTCCCAGGCTCTATCTTTTACTGTACCAACAACACTCTGCTTTGTCTACATTTTACTTCAGCTTCTTAGTCCTCATCTAGCCCTTAACTGTGATTAGGCAATATTGAAGAGTAACGATTGTTGCCTTGGAGTTAGAAAGTACAGGTTGTCCTCAACTTACAGATTACAACAGTTCATTTAGTGAGCCAAGTTACAACGGCACTGAAAAAAATGACATATGACTATTTTTCACACATATGACAATTGCAGCATCCCCATTGTCAAGTGATTTGCATTTTGATGCTTGACAACTGACTAATATGTATGACAGTTTGCAGTGTCCCAGAGTCATGGGTTTTTGGTTTTTTTTTTGCAACCTTCTGACAAGCCAGGTCAGTGGGGAAACCAGATTCACTTAACAACCCTGTTACTAATTTAACAACTGAGGGGATTTACTTCACAAATGTAGCAAGAAAAGTCATAAAATTGGGCAAAACTCACTCAAAAAATTTCTCACTTAGCCATAGAAATTTTGGACTCAATTGTGATTGTATGTTGAGGCCTATCTTACTGATGGCTGAAAAGTCTTCAAAGCCTTCTGCGGTGTTTCCACATAGTTTTAAAAATTATTATATTTTTATTATATTGTTCAGAAATATACAAAATAAATAACATTAATAAAGGAGTATTTTTACATTTTTGGCTAAAGATAATTAACACTCTGATGTTTGGATAACTTAAGACTATTAAAGATAAAAATATAGAACTATTATATCATTATTAATTATAATTTATATTGCCAATGTTAAGGAGCATAAAATTATTTAGCTTGTTTATTCAGATTTGAATATAACATTAAAAAGCCCTGCAGATTATATCAAAATATTTGTGATGACAATATAGGATTCTATCTTAAGCGGATTATTTAGTATTAAGGTCTCTTCTATATTATTATTTAGTATTATTTATTCATGTTGCAAAAAAGGATGAATTTGTAAATTTGACAATGAAAAATAATTAAAAGATGAGTAAAATGAAAGAAAAAGAAAAAAGACTTCTCAGTTTCTACCTTTCCCTGTTTGTGCTTTTGCTAATTTACAAGATTTATAAACAGTTGGGGCCCCCAGGAAGCAAGACTGCAAATGTTTATGTTTGCTATGATGTACTGTATATATGGGAACCATTTTTGCTTAAATTTGACTAAACTTCTGTTGTGAATACATATTATTAATGTTACCATTGCTGTATATTCTCCAAGTTTAAGTTCCCAATCAGATGCTGTTAGAATTCTATCCTTCTTCCAGTGTGGGGCAAAATTTATTTTCTCTGCTATGAGTAGGTATCGCATTAAATTATGATGGAGAACTTAAAAGTACATTTTATATTTTATAAACAGTCAAATAAAAAATTAAGGTTAGTCTTTCCTCAAATATATTCCTCAAATGCTAGGAAAAAGATACATTACATACAGATAATGGCAATGCTATCAGATTTGCATAGAGAAATCAGGATTAAAGAGGCCATTGAGTCCAGGTCTTTGTCAGGACTGAATTACAGATTAAAACAACCCTGACAGATGGTCTGTTTCGCTTCTACTTGAATACATTCAGTAAAGGGGAACCTGCCACTCTTCCAGATAATTGTTTCCACTACCGAACTATTTTTATGTTAGGGAATTCTTTTTGACCTTCACTTCCTGTAATTTAAATCCATTATTCCATGTCTTGCAGTCTTGAGCAATGCAAAACAAGACATAACTTTCTATGTGATATCTTTCTGGTAATATAAAAGTGCTGACAAAGCCTTCTTTTAGCTTTCCCATGATTTGGAAAGAGCTATTCTGTTGCCTAAAACAAAACTTTTCTTTTTTACAACTATTGCTAATTCGTATATCTAGTAACCATTCAATAAATATTCTTCACAAGTATTATTGATGATCCAAGTATCTCCTATTCTAAAGGTGTACGTTTATTGTTTGTTTCTTAAGTGAGGAACTTTGCACTTGTCTTTGATAAATTTTATTCTTTTTGAGCCAGTTTCTCTTAACTTTTTAATATATACATTTTATTTTTCCTTCCTGACGTATTGGCTGTCAAATTTGATGCAAATTTTATAATTATTACTTCTACCAAAATGCCAGTCCTTGACTTTTCTATAAGGTTATAGTTTCCAGATTGCTCTAAAATAGGAACTTGTTACAAATATAGCAGATTTCAATTGCAAACTCCTGTTCTTTTATTTTACAGCAGAAATATTGTGTTTCATATTCTCAAGCTCCCAGAATAGCCAGATATCCTGAGTTCACTTGAAGGAAAAATTATTAGAAACTCCATTGTTTATGTGCTGGTCTTTGCTTTCCCTGTTCATTTGCTCAGTGAGTGAATTCTCTGGAATTTGGCTACCTTAAATTCCTCACATAATTTCTGCTAGGAGATTGCCTTATTATCCTTCATGGATCTAGCGATATAATCGCTCAGATCATATAGCTTCTCTATTGTGTTCCTCTTTTCCTTGTCTCTTTCCTTTTCATACATTTAATAAGTTTCCCTAAGGTGCATCTATAATATCACTGTATGTTTAAAATTATATAGTTGACTTAATTGGATTAGGAAAGTAGACCCTAATAATTCCTTCTTTTTAATATTCAATAAGCTCTTACATCTTACTATTTTTAGTTTACTTTATTGATTAGCCCATGAACCATATCAAAGTGCAAAGTTCCAAACACAAATTATTACTAAAATCTGATAAAAACAATTTAAAATGGAATTGGAATAAAATACATTTTAAAATGAATCTTACTATTCTTGAAAACTAAACAAATACAGATGTTGAAGATGTATTGTTTTTCATAAAATGACACTAAAGTCAAATCATTTAATTTTCTTATAACATTGTTTTGTTCCCTTTGTATTTCTTTATTGTTAACTGTACAATAAAAATTCAAGTGTTTTACATCTCCCTCTGTTTCCTGTATTTTAATAGGTTACTATCTTAATTTAATTTAATGAGAAATCTTTAACCTAACTTGTGGAATTAATATTTTCATTTGTTAACATTTTATATCTCACGTTCACTTTGTAGACTTACACAATTACTTTTGTTTTCAAGGCTGGTTGACTAAAGCTGCTGTGTAGCCTTTTTTTGCCCTTTCATTCTAAATATTTGGAAACATCACTTTCTTGTTCATGAATTATTAACTTGTGCAAAAAGAGTTTTAAGTATGACGTGAGATTTTACATATAAGCAGAAATGTCGGATCTTCAGTTGCTTTTTAAAAAGCATAAAAGTCAGTATTTTGACATCTCTTTATACATTACCATTCATTAAAATTCTGGTCATGTTTTCTCTGGAGAAAATGGAATCTGGGTTTTTATAGTAACAAATATGAATGGAAGGATTTTCTGAATGGTCTTTTTTTTTAAAGAAAAGAAAAGAAAAGCTTGGAGCACTTTCACAATCAACTCATAAAACAATTCAGCTGCTAATGAATTGACTCTGTCTTAAGGCAGCATTATAACTGACAGGTTTTTCCCCTCTGCTTCCTCTACTAAATATCCCAGCTGGTGTTTTACAAACTCAAAGCATCATCCTGAGAGACCGCTTCATGATTTATAACACAAGATTGGTTCCTGTGAAGCCATTAGGGATGAATTGCTTCTTGTCAGTGATTATTTGAAAGGCATTCCTGTATCTGTCTCAAAGCATATGTGAAGGAACACTTGTCCAGCAAATGCAAATTTCAGGAACACAATTTCTTCATGTTTTTCAAGCATAATGAAAATGTCCTTCAAATATTGCTACAGATAATCAAATAGCTACAATAGAGGTTTACTATTTCCTGAATGGGAAAAAGACATAAATTATGGCTTGTAAGCTAAGATCCGGTGATTCTCAGATCATAGTTTTCACTTATATAAACAATCAACAACCACTCATCTTCAAGATCCCTAGCACAAGACAATTACAGGTAGTCCTCAAGTTATGAACATTCACTTAGCAAATGTTCAAAGTTACGACATCTCCACCAAAAGTGCTTACGACCTGGTCCCAAAGTTACTATGCTGCAACATTACAGCGATCGTTTGCACTTACGAACTAACCACAGAGACACTGCAACATGCTATTTTGTTGCCACACTTGAGAGTCCCAAACTGCCCATGCTCGCCTCATATGCAGCCTTGGGTGCCAGAGCCATTGCCTTGCCAGGTGGAAAAGTGCCAGGCTGGCCTCTCCTCTTCTCTGATTGAAAAAATGTTCAATCAGATCTTCCAAATTTGCGAGACTTTTTTTTTGGTGAGAAGTTGGAAAGTCTGATTGAACTTTTTATTTAGTCCCACAAATGTGTGTTGTTGTTGTTTTTTTTTGTTTCTCTGCAAGTTTCTTCCATTTGCAACATGGCTTTTCCATTCCTCCAGCAAAAGAAGAGTGTCTTAAGCTGCAGGGAAAAATGTGATGGAGCTGGAAAGCAAGTTTGTTTAGGAGCTAGCTTCTGCAGACTTTCAGAAAGCCAGGGTTTATCTTGTGGGAAAACTTTTTAATCTATCCCAAAGTCGGGACAGAGCTGCTTGGGCTAATATAATTTGTCATGGGCTCTAACGCTGTTTCCCAGAGAAAAGCTCTGGTCCCTGATTAAAATGCCTGATATGAGTACTTTGATTTGATGCTGCAGGATTAATCAATTAATTGTTCCAATGAGCCAGTGAGGTTTCCAGGCATAACAATGGTTTTTTCAGGAGCTGGACCCCCTGCTTGATTGTCAGGAGGGATAGCTCCATTTTTAAAGTGGCATAGTGAAGAGTAGTGGTCAGGCAAAGGAAGGTGTTCCCTGTTCCATTCTTGCTTGGAGGGGAACCAGGATTACCTGGTATTTGCTTACCTAACAGTCACAAGGCAATGAAGCGCAAATAATAGCTTCATCCAGACATTTTAGGTCAGCTTCTCCCCTCCCCGGGCTGCCTCTGGTTCCAGGTTAAATGGGGAGGCCAGGAATGGGATTCCAGACAAGCAGAGTCATGCTAACAAGGAGTGAGTTAGTTCCACCAACCTGTGCTATGCAAAGCTGCAAAGGTATTGCTGTGCTCTGCACCTGTGCAAAATCTCAGTTTAGGAGATCTTTCAGCAAGGCTGTGGAGACGCGAGGCGGAAGTGGGCCAGCCAAGCTTTATTCCTTCCAATCTAGAACTAGATGGGAGCAGGCAGCTTCCTCTGGGTGGTTTTTTCCCACTCAGGTCCAAATAGGAGCAAATGCTACAAAGCGAGTGGAGCTGGGAGATGGAGTGCCAAGTTCTCCAGTTCCATGATGATGGAGAAACACAACAGAGCTGGAAAGCAGGTTTGTTTAGGAGCCCCTCTTACAATTTGGAGGAGTGCTTTTGGCAAGTGAGCGGAGAAGGTGGTGGCATTCTATGTTCTCCAGCTCCTCAATGGCACAATTTGTGAAATCCAGGTGGGTTCAGCACTCCTGCAAGTGGCTGGGCAGGGCCGTGCTTAGCAGAGAAGGGGAGAGACTGGCTCAGTGCTTCTCCATCTGGTTGGATAAGGATTCTGGCACCCAAGATTGCATAAGAGGTGAGCTTGGAAAGAGCAGGGCTCTCAAATGTGGTCCCAAAGATAAATTAACAGTCGATTGTGAGGTAGGGAGGAAAGGCCCAAGCAGCTTGACACCCAAATGGGTGGAAAGAGGCGAATGGGATCTCTGGGTGGGGGGAGGCCTTTGGTGGCTGGACACAGTGGTCTTGTCCCTGCACTAGGCCCCCATGGCCCTGAGAAATCTCATGTGCACTTAACGACCCATGCATTTGATTAGCAAATGCGTGGACAAAAGCAGGGACTGATCACGTTCAAATTATGTGATTCACACCTATGAATCCTTAGATTACAAATGTAATTGGCAGCTCCATTACATTCGTAACTCAAGGACTACCTATAATTTGTGGAAAGGACAGAAAGAAATTGCTATGGGTTTAAACTATTGTGGAAATAAGAGCCACTTGCACTTGACACTGGCAGTGGACAGTTACCTGTTTTGTTTAGTTTCATGCTTGTTGGCAATGAAGATTCTTAACTAACCAAACTGTGACTATGAGACTTTTGGAAGTCCTAGCCTAGAAAATTAATTGAGCTATGTAAAGTCTGAATGCCTGTGTTTAATTGCTGAGTTGGTCAGGAGAGCTGGAGAAATTGGATGAAAGAGAGAGAACTAGACTTTCTTGATTCACAAGAAATTTGAGAATATTGTTTTCCAAACTGGTACTTCCAGAGGAGGTGGGAAAGACAAGAATAAAACAAGCATTACTACAGAACTTATGATGGATTTCTTCCCCTCTCCAGGTAGGATCTGTTTGGGACAGCCTATGGTGATTTCTGTCAGAGCTAAAATTCTTGTGAAGCAATACTTCCTTTTCCTACAGCTGTTCAGTTTCAGTTTCTAGTAGTCAAATACTACCTTCCTGATCTCAGTTGACTAATGCCAAAGCCAGGCATTAAATCAGCTTCCTCCAGTTTGTTATTCTCACATTTTGCTTTTCTTGGCATGAAGACTAGCTGTTTTCAAGGGACATATCCTCATGGTGTCAGCTTAGAACCAACCTTTATTGTTCTAGTTTGGAAATTATATTTTGTTCTTTTCCCAGCAGAAAATTTGTCAAATTATCTGGAATCTACACTGCTCAAAAAAATAAAGGGAACACTTAAACAACATAATGTAACTCCAAGTCAATCACACTTCTGTGAAATCAAACTATCCACTTAGGTAGTAACACTGATTGACAATCAATTTCACATGCTGTTGTGCAAATGGAATAGACAACAGGTGGAAAGCATAGGCAGTTAGCAACACATCCCCAATAAAGGAATGGTGACCACAGACCACTTCTCAGTTCCTATGCTTTCTGGCTGATGGTTTGGTCACTTTTGAATGCTGGCAGTGCTTTCACTCTAGTGGTAGCATGAGACGAAGTCTACAACCCACATAAGTGGCTCAGGTAGTGCAGCTCATCCAGGATGGCACATCAATGCAAGCTGTGGCAAGAAAGTTTGCTGTGTCTGTCAGCATAGTGTCCAGAGCATGGAAGCGCTACCAGGAGACAGGCCAATACTTCAGGAAACATGGAGGAGGCCGTAGGAGGGCAACAACCCAGAATCAGGACCACTACCTCCGCCTTTGTGCAAGGAGGGACAGGAGGAGCACTGCCAGAGCCCTGTAAAATAACCTCCAGCGGGCCACAAATGTGCATATGGCTACTCAAACGGTCAGAAACAGACTCCATGAGGGTGGTATGAGGGCCCGACGTCCACAGGTGGTGGTTGAGCTTACAGCCCAACACTGTGCAGGACGTTTGGCATTTGCCAGAAAACACCAAGATTGGCAAATTCGACACTGGCACCCTGTGCTCCTCCCAGATGAAAGCAGGTTCACACTGAGCACATGTGACAGACGTGACAAGGTCTGGAGATGCCGTGGAGAACGTTCTGCTGCCTGCAACATCCTCCAGAGTGACCAGTTTTGCAGTGGGTCAGTAATGGTGTGGGGTGGCATTTCTTTAGGGGGCTGCACAGCCCTCCATGAGCTCGCCAGAGGTAGCCTGACTGCCATTAGGTACCGAGATGAGATCCTCAGACCCCTTGTGAGACCATATGCTGGTGCGGTTGGCCCTGAACAACTAGTCTTTTTCTATAGAATGGACAACTAGTCTTTTTCTTTTTATATTGCAGTCCAGGAGATTGATAGCTCTGTCACCCAGGAGTCCTGCTATTTGGGAGATCACAAAAAAGATAAAGAATGCGAGACATACCAACACAAGAGAGGGTGGGGGAGAGAAATTGAAAAGCAGACTTTTTGCCTTACAAAAAAACATTTTCCTCATTTTCTTGGGGGAAATTTTGTTCAGGAGTACACTTGCAGTTTAATTGGCAGTATTGTCAGAGAAATTGAAGGTTGATGTACCTGTCAAACAATTCCCTTTCCTCCCAAAAATTAGTGCTTCGACTCCCAATTCCACTCGGTGATATATACAGTGGAGAGGTTGATGTTTGCTTTCTCACTCATCTATAACACTGGTTGAAAGAATGACTGGAAGTCCACCATTGCTGATCGAAAACTACTCACATTGTATGAGCTTAGCAACATCACCACGCCACATTAAAGGCAATCTGTGAGGGCATAAAATTGATAATAATATACTTTCCTCCTGAATGGACAGAAATAGAACATTAGAACATAGCTTTGAGAATGATCTCAACTGCCATCAACCTTAGGCAGCATCCGGGTTAGGAGATAGTAGTTGTAACTTAACAGAGTTTAGTCAAGAAAGACCACCAAATTCTACTTATTTATTTGCAAATAAACTTGCAAATAAAATAAGAACCTGATGGTTCTGCAACAGGTTTGGGGTTAATAGAAAATGAGTCTGATTAGGAAGCAGAATTGGTTTCTTGGATGGAATTTTTTTTGCTAATGTGAGGAAACATTAGAGATGTTCTAAAGAGCCTATTATACAGTGGCAAAATAGTCTCTGGAGAGACCATTATTTAATTCCTCAGATTCCTGTAATCTATTGATTTCATTCTGCCTTGATATAGCGCCCATGAGGCACATGAGTCATCTTCTGCTTCCCTACCAGCAAGGATGCAACAGCTGTGTTGATGCTTCACATGTAGGTGAGATGGGAGCAGAGTGCTGTTGCAAAGAAAATTCCACACCATGAATAGGACAGAATGATACCCACTCTCTCTCTTCTGTTCCTCCCTCCCTTACTTCCTCTTAATAGTTTTTCTTAAATGCCACTCTATTCAGAGAGTGTGAGCCTGGAATGCAGTGAGTCAGAAAGTGCATCAGAACAAGTAAAACATTTAAGAAAGAAATCCATATTATAGTTGCCTGAATGTATTGTATTTTAAACCTTTGGCAGAATATAAGATCCCATTTGCAGCTTTAAAGTTCCTCTAATGAGAGGAAGAAATGATGAAAGGAATTTAATCAGATTTTCATGTTAGTTACATTTCAGAGATTAGTAAAAATGAAAACAGAAATTAGAGGGGGGAAAAACAAATCTTTTCTTAATTAAATACCAGGGCCTCATAATTGTTAGGCAAGAATGAGCTCATAACTTGTCTTTCTTGAGCTCAAAACCAATAGATTGTTGTCCCCTTTTAAGGGGCATAGAGTTGACATTAATTACATGATCATTTATAGATTTCCACATGAATGAATAAGTGTATGGCTGTGCAGAGTGATTCTTTTTGGCTTTCTATCCAGATGCATGTTGAATTTGGTTCTCTGTTCTCCTGACATTTGACTGAAGACTGCAGCGCAGAAAGTCTCTAATGTCTTTTGTTTGCAATATATCTTGAACAGGATCTTAAGCCCATTGTATTTTTTTTATTTAAAAGTACAGTTATAACAGTTTATTTTATCTTATTTTTATTTTACCTCTATTACATTTGTGATCCAACTAGATAACCCTGCAAAAAATCAGCGCATCTGTAGTGGTGGGATTACCAGTTCTGTGAGCATGGTTTGGTGGGTGTGGCAGGGGAAAGATATAGTAAAATCCCCATTCCCTCCACACCCCACTAACCTGCTTTCCAGCTCCGTTCTCCTGTGCAGAGCAACAAAAGAAGATCCAGCCGATTAGCTTGGACTTGGGAGGCAGTGAATAGATGGGGACGGGGCCAGTCAGAGGTGGTATTTGCCAGTTCTTTGAACTACTCAAAATTTCTGCTACTGGTTCTCCAGAACTGGTCAAAACCTGCTGAATACCACTTCTGGGCATCTGCTAGGTATAGTCAAAATGGCCGTCTTGGCAGTGGGTACACAACTACAGAATAACAGAGTTGGAAGGGACCTTGGAGGGCAGCTAGTATTCAAGCCCTATTCAAGCAGGAGATCCTGTACCATTCCATTGAATAAGTGGCTCTTCTTAAAAACCTCCAGTGTTACAGCATCCACAGCTTCTGAAGGCACGCTGTTCCAAAGATTAATTGTTATTACTGTCAGGAATTTTCTCCTGAGTTCTAGGTTGTTTCTCATCACTTAGTTCCCATCCTTCGTTTCTTGTCTTCCCTGCTGGTGCTTTGGAAAATATCATAGATTGACTCCCTCTTCTTTGTGACAGCCCCTCAAATGAAGATAGCGTTTGATTTTGTTGTGCAAGATGCAATGACAATAAAATAAAATAAAATAAATATTAGAACATTGCTATCATGTTGTCCCTAGTCGAGACTAGACATATCAAATTCCTCCAACTATCTTTTTGTTTGTAATATATGTCAACATGGAACATATATATCAACACCTTGAAACTGCCATTTTGAGATCCTTTTTTGACTTGCAGACATCTGGGTCATTCTACATGGCAATTTGTGGTATTCTGCATTTTTGAAGCAAAACAAAAAAATGGGTGATTAGAGCAACTTTTTGTTACATTTCCTGTGATGATATTCTATAGTTGTCTTTTTGTTTAGAGTTCTAGAATGCCAAGGACTCCCGATTGTGAATGGCCAGTGTGATCCTTACGCAACAGTTACACTAGCAGGACCATACAGGTTAGTAACATTTATTGCTTATTCATTTTTTTCCAATCTGCTTAAAATTAAGTGAAGACCCCTATGAAATAAATAAAAATTGAAACCGTCTTTAAGAATTTATGAGTGAATATTAAATTCCTACTTCGCTTTATGGAAAATCAGATTTTATTGCAGTATCATCTACTGATCAAACTATTGCTGTTGCCCCAGATCATTGATTCCATGATCTGGGGCAAGTTCAAAGGTCTGGGCATAGTTCAAAGGACTGATTATGACCTATAACTCTTTTTAAGAACATTGAATAGGGTATCTTCTTTATAAACTTTATATAGCTTTAAGAAAATGAGAAAAAAAAAACTAAACACAAGATAATTAAAATGCTTGTTTTTTGTTGACGTGAGCTTGGAAAGTGTTGGACTAGAACCAGATAGATGCAAATTCAACTCTACTCTCAGCCACAGAAATTCATAGGGTTTCTTTGAACTTCTACAGGAAGGGCAGAATGTACATATGTATATCTTCAATTAATTGTTTGTTTTAATGCACTAAGAGATATGGACAAGCTAAAAGTCTGCTTCCTGTCTCATCCTGCAAGAAGCTTAGGGAGATGAAATAACCCCAAAATCCACTGTTAAACATACTTTTAAGGTAACTTTAACTCCAGGCCTGACCCTTTCAGCTTACCCTATTTTGGGTAACATTTCTGCCTTGCCCTTTTTTTTCTTGCAGATCTGAAGTCAAAAAGACTAAAGTTAAAAAGAAGACAAACAATCCACAGTTTGATGAAGTATTTTATTTTGAGGTTAGTATTTTGGAAAGTGGGGGGCCAATGTTCTGCTGTAGACGATTGCCATAGTTACATGCTGTGCCAGCTGCTGGATTTTAAAGAGTGCTCAAGATAGAGCCTGAAGTATCGTGGAGCCAGCCAGCTATTTGGTGGAGCAGAAATGTCCTTTCCAGCCGAATGCAATATTGTTCTTCTGCAGGGAAATTCTGAACTCCTCGTCTGGAGCTTCTGAACCAGTCATCCAGTTTTGAATTGGTGCTGATAAGTGATTCCTTTTGACTCTGGAGTTTTATGGCTCCTCTGCTATCTTTTTTTAAAATCAGTAATGGGATGGTTGTCTCAGAGGAAATATAAAAAGCTTTAAAAACAGTAGTGGCAACCCATTCAAAACTGGAGTTCACTGGTTGATTGCCAACATGCTATCACACAAAAGGTCTCTTTGCTTCGATAGAAAGAGCTTCCTTTCCACTGAGAATGCCAAAGAGGTTGTATAACAGGACTTTTCAAAAAACGAACGGAGGTAAAACCTAGCATCCTTCAGAAATGCCTCCCCCACTATTTTCTGTTGTCTTGATAGCGATTGCTGTAGGGATAAATGCAAACCGAAGTTCATTTCAGGTCACTCTAGATCAGTGGTGGCTCACCTTTTGGGGCTCCCGTACCGATCATTCTCGCGTGCCATCACCCAGAAGGCAATCCGTGTGGCCCCTCCATGCCTCCTGTGCATGCACGCGCAACCTGTGTGACCTGCGCTGTGTGCTTTTGAGCAAGCACGCGTACCCACACACACACACCGCACATTTCTGCACATGTGCAAATTCTCCTGCAAGCCCCCCGCACAGGCATGACAGATAGCCAACAATCAGCTGTCGGATGTGCACGCATGCGCAATAAACCTTTTCTGGGCGACTGCTCATGTGCCAGCAGTAATGGCTCTGCATGCCACTTCCGACACACGTGCCATAGGTTCGCCACCACGGCTCTAGATTTTTTAATCTCATCATTTTTGCGTACTAAAATAACTTACCAGCTCCTCAAGGACATCCTCACAGTGACCAGCATGCAGTAGCTAAGTAAAATTGCTGAATATAAAGATTCTTCAGACTGGAGCAGACCACTGATTCAGCCACATCACTATTGTCTATGTTGACAAGCCATCATTCTCCAAAACATCAGTGCCCGCTACCAGGTTTGAGGCAAACACTGTTTCTCCTCCATCTTGATACAGTCCTGCCCAGATTGTTAGAGGAAAAAAGGAGAAAATGCTCTGAGTGCTTTTCTTTTTTCTGTGTGCCACCATCAGTTGGTGCTGTATTCTGTGCAGTAGTGAAGCAAAGAGTTTGATGTGTGTGACATGAAGCTCTGTATCAGTACTTTGTCATCTTCTTTGCCTGTGTTTCCACTGATAGTTCACCCTTTGCTGCTTTCTCCACTTTACTGCAGTATTGAATAGGATGCCAATAATTACAACAGCTCCTCAGATCCTCTGAAGGACTCAGCTGTTCCTATTCAGTATTGGATATATTTAGGAAATGATAGGATGCATGGAAATAGTGTACGTGATTAATTCCAGTTTGACATGCAAGTTACAGTAGGATTGCAGGCACAAGGCCTAAATTTTAGGTCATAGTAATAAGTAAAGGTAGTCTATGACTTACAATTGCTTGTTTAGTGACGGTTCAAAGTGCTGGTGGACTGCCTCCCTTTGGGTACTTACAACCCAGTTCAGCTCTTTGCAATGCCCCACACTTACACAATTACAACTTACAATATTTTTGCTGAAAACAGATATTTACTTCTGGTTTCCAGCAAAAATGCCCTATAATTATCAGTAGGTTTGCTTAACGGTTGCAGATTCACGTAACAGCCATGGTGATTCACTTAATGACTGTTGCAAAAAAGTTTGTAAAATTGAGTTGGTCATACGATGACCCATTTTATGACTCTCACAGTTTATGACTAATGGACAGGCTCCATTACAGTCATAAATTGAGAACTACCTGTACTTTTAACACATTTCCCATGTATGACTTATCTCAACTTTCCTAACCATTATCTTGCTGTGTAGGCCCCTAATTATTCCATATTGTAAACAGATTGTCTACTTAATATTATCCAGTGATTTCATGGATAAAGTGATGTATTCACTGTGAAAATTGAATCACACAACTAATTGTACATTTTGCTTGCTCCGGACAACAAACAAATAATGGAGTTCTACTGATTTGGAATCTAGAAGTATCTACTCACTGTAGAATTAACTATTTAATGTAATTAATTAGTGTAATTAGTGTCCTGAATACTCTTCTTTGTGAAAATTTTAAATTTAGTATGGTAGAAAATGAAACTTAATTGAAAAATTTTAAACAGAGTATGACTTATAGGTGACATGTTTTATAATGAGATTTTCTCATGCAGCCACAATTCTGAAACATGAGTTTAATTGCATTTCTATCTAACCTCTTCTGCATGAGATTCCCCTCACTGAATGATACACAATTTAAATCATAGTTGGCCACCTGGGATTAAAGCTTTGGTTTGATTTCCAAAGATTTCCATACCACAAAAGATTGACTCTCTGTTAAGAGCTGTAAGTCTTTCTTGTAACTGGCAGCTCTTTGAGAGAGAAAGGAGGAAAAATATGTTGGAAATGAAAGAATGAGAGAGAAAAGGGTTTATGCCAAAGAAACAGTGAATGCTACCTTGGATTCAGGTTTTACTCATCACTTGCCTTACTCTTGTTTGCAATTGTTTGTGCCCACAATGTGTGACCTTGAGAATGAGTCCTTTAACAACAACAAAAAAACTAAAACTTCTGAGTAAGGCCAGTTTAGAGTTTTTTTAACCTTGAGGAAAAAGTTCAAGGGCATACTGATACATGCCTCTCAGCCTCATAGAACCACACAAACATAACTTGTCTGAACCTTACTCATTGGACTAAAATCTTGCATTTGCTTATGCAGGTATTGTCCAGATTTTTTTGTGGGATCATAGGTTTACGCATATATTTTATGTATATGTTAATTTTAATAGTGCTTTGTTATTGTGAACATCAGGACAGGACATGGTTTAAGAAGAAATAAGATCACTTATACTCAAACCAGGGACTCAAGAAATTATATCTGGAGGCAGAGCCCCTGGGCTGAATACAGGACAACTTATACTACATCCCTGCTGAGTAGCGAGGATCTCTGAGTAGCGAGGATCTCCACTCCACCTGACTTTGTATATATCTGGAAAATTGGGGTTGGTAAATTGGTGGGGAATAGGAGGCTTGAAAATCTGGAAGATCACATAATGACCTGAAGTAGAGGAGATCTGAGCATGGGTGAGGACAGTTGTCAGAACTGTTGCACAAGTCCAGTTTTGGATGGAGATGGTTCCTTGAATGAGGCAGGAGATAACAGAAGGGAGAGGCAGAAGAGCTGAGATGTACAGCAAGAGATGTAGCATCTCTGCATCTGGCCTTATGGCCCTTTTATGGTACCTTTGTGTGGGGTGCTGCATAAGCTTCAGTGAGTAATATCACTGACACAAGCAATTCAGGGTATGACTTACTTTCTTGGAGAGAAGGAAAGAGGCAAAAAAGCCCTTCATAAGGTGGTTAAAAACATATTTGGTTTTGGTGCAAAAAAAAAAAAAGAGAGAGAGAGAGAGAGAGACAAAAATAAGAGGTCTGGGTGAAAAAGGAAACAGACTCTGGATCATTGTGGTTGGGTATCAGCGAGGAGAACTGAAAGAAGGTGAAACAAATGAAGCAGCTTGGAGATGATGCAGATGGCAATGATAATATCACAGAGGAAACCTGCTGTATGAATGCGGCAGAATATTTTGAGCATGAAAAGTTTGATGGTACAAACTGAAAAGAAACACAATATATAAGTAAAACAATCTGATCCCCATACTTGTTTTCTAATATATCACCCCAAAATGATATCTAATGACTTAGTCACCTGGGGCACATTGATAAACTACAAAGGGGCCTAGTTGTTTCCACAGGAGCTCATCCCACATTGCAAGTTTTCCTAATGATTCCTCCACACTTTTATTGCCTTCATCTGTTTTCTTCAAGGGTGCCTGAGAGTGAGAAGATGAAGCTCAAGGAGCCTGGTTTGCTCTGTTCTCTCTGTTACCACTTTTGAGATGTGGCTAGAAATAATTCCAGATTCTGCCATTGAGATGTAAATTATGATCAGAAGAAACTTCGAGTTAAAATATCCCGAGGCCTATTCTAGTCACTTTAATCATTGCATAGAGTGAACCATCTTGCAAATGCTTGTTCTGGAAAAGGAGTCATTGATGAGATGGCTGATGAGTTGTGGTGGTGCAGTGGTTAGAATGCTGTACTGCAGGCTACTTCTGCTGACTGCCAGCTGACTATATATAGTTCAGCAGTTCAATTCTCACTAGCTCAAGGTTGACTCACCCTTCCATCCTTCTCAGGTCAGTAAAATGAGGACCCAGATTGTTGGGGGCAATAGGATGACTCTGTAAACCTCTTCAAGAGGGCTGTAAAGCACAGTGAAGCGTTATATCAGTCTAAATTCTATTGTTATTGATATTGTTGAAAAGAGTCTACTGTTAGAGAGAGAAAAATGCAGTAAATGCTCCTTACATGACTTCATCCAGTTTCTGGAAGAAGAATAGATATCCTTCCAAGAACCATATTAAACTTTTCACCACAGTGACATTGGGCTCTTCCCCTATAAAATTAATCTACAAATAAAACCAATATTTTTAGTTTCTTATGGAACACCAAATGGCTAAGAAGAGACAGAAGGAGCAAAGTTGTCCTGGTAAAGTTAGAATTAGTTTTTTTAAGGTGTGTGTTAAGAAAGTGCTATCTACACTTCTTGAAGAAGCAAGATATACTTACTTGTATTGAAACATATACATGAGAAAAATAGGAAGCAGTTGCGCAGGAATACTTCCTGAAAATGCTGGACAGCAATTAAAAAGGAAGAAGATTTTGTAGAACAGGTCATGAAAATACTGGCAGAGTACTAATAGAGTACAGAATGGCAAAAGGCTGGGATTTGAAAATGCTTGAAATGTATCTGGAAAATACCAGGATGTGAAAACTGTAGTTAAGCCAGAAGTCCTTGGGTTTTGTTTTCATCCTGCACAGCACACTATGAATCTGTGTAATACTTGTGCTGTATGGAGGAGTACAGAAGTCAGTATATATTTTGGAATATCCCAATGCTGTATGGTCTCTGAGAAAACAAATGTCTATGGTTGGGTAACAGTGGACTTGCAGAGAACAAGATGTGGCAGGCACAGGTATTGTCTGAGTTGCATTTTAATCAGCTACTGTATGCACATGTATGAATTGTGAACAATGAAGGGCACATATCGGTGGTGGGATTCAAATTTTTTTACTACCGGTTCTGTGGGCGTGGCTTGGTGAGTGTGGCTTGTTGAGCGTGGCATAGTGGTGGGATTCAATTTTTTTTACTACCAGTTATATGGGTGTGGCTTTGTGGGTGTGGCTTTGTGGATGTGGCAGGGGAAGGATACTGCAAAATCCCATTCCCTCCCCACCCCACTAACCTGCTTTCCAGCTCCGTTCTCCTGTGCAGGGCAACAAAAGAAGACCCAGCTGATCAGCTGGGACTTGGGAAGCAGAGAATAGATGGGTGTGGGGCCAGTCAGAAGTGGTATTTGCTGGTTCTCCAAACTACTCAAAATTTCCGCTACCAGTTCTCCAGAACTGGTCAGAACCTGCTGAATACCACCTCTGGCACATATACATCAAATCTATTAAGGCCCCCTATGTCCTCTGGGACACCCAATCTGAAGGTATATCAGTAATTATATTTCCACTTCAAAGACTCAAACTGATAAAATGTAACCAAAATGTAGAAGGTATAATCAATTTTAAAGTGCTAATTGAATTGATTTTATGGTATTCAATATCCTTCACAAGATTGGAAAGTGAAATTAATTCTATAAGAAGTGGTGGAGATAGTTTACAAAATATTGCAACATACATGGTAATGCACAGAGTCACTACTCTTATTCCAAGATACATTTACATTAAATATATAACTAAATTTTCTAGTGTTGGTGTTTTAATTCCATTGTTTATCATGCACTGTGTGTGAACCTGCATGTTCCTCACAGATGTCTGTTTATTTGGCTTTGTATTCAGAACTGAATTTTCTTTGTCTGACTCAGTTTTAAAATGCAGTTAAATCAGTTTGCTAATATATTTTAAAAATATATAGTAATGCTACCTGACTATGGAAGAAGTTTCTGAATTTTTTATGGGAGGAGAATTATATTGTGGTTATTGCTGGGTGGAGTACTTTCATTCCGTGTCATAGCCTCAGTAGAAATAAAAAAACCTCAACGGTTTTGTTGTCTTTGTTGGGTTGGGTGAAAGATTTATAGATAATTTCAGTAAAGGTAAATTGGTCCCCTCCTATGCGTTACACATGCAGCTGCTTCCGAGGTGTTTGAAAAGCATCTTGAAGCATATTCAAGGCTGGAGGAAGGAAGGAAGGAAGGTGACATTTCTGGGTATCAAAACCAACTTTCATGTACTGAATATAGTCAAAGTGGAGATTTTCAGAAAACAAAACATTTTTCAATTTATCTCCAAAATAAAAACATGCATGTAAACAACAACAACAAAAAAAAACAACCCACAGGCAAACCAAATGGATAAATATAATCTACAGTTCTTAATTTTTTCGTAAAGACTGTCTGTCATGGCTTTAGCCGAATGGTATTGTTTATTTAGCAAATAGGAAATTGTTGGGAATTATTAAGAAGATATAAATTTCAAGTATTCGGAAGCATTAAAACCTGTTGGTATATGCAATATATTAACATGTATCTGTTATATTTGATTGCTTTTTAATCTGTTTGGATACTATTTTTTATTATCCTTTTGCTTTTCCGTCCTTGAAGTACAGGTAATCCTCAATTTAGGACCAGAATGTGGTCATAAAGAAAGTCTCTCTTTATGACCACATTCACCTGACTGAGAGAATTCACATTCTCTCTTTATGACCATCACAGGACTGCAATTCTGGCAGTCTCCATGCTGTCATTAAGTGAATTTTAGCAGTCATTAACAACAGACGGCCAAATCCAAAGCCATTCCAAGCTTGGTCCCCTCCTGGCCCTGAGTCTCAACAAGATAAGGGGCCAGGAGGGACCCTGTCCACTATCTCACCCTCCATCTTTGCCCTTCTGACTACCCTGTACCCTGCCTAGCAGGACGGCAAACAAGTGTGTGACTCTGGGGCTGCTTGCCAAGCCCCAGCTTCCCCAGGCCCAGTTGCCTTCTCCACCCTGCTGCCCAGTGTACTGCCATTGTAGCTCATCTTTGCCACTGTCTTCTTGCTCCCGCTGATGATGAGGCGTGCCAGGCCTGGCTTCTGGGCTATATGAAGCTGGCTTTGCATGGCAAAAAGGAAAAAAAAATCCCCTAAAGTAACATCATGAGGACGGTGTGTGCCAAATCACCCTTTTTTTCACTACACTCTTGGTTGGTTCTTATTGGGCTGGCTTTGTGCTCAGTAGTGTGATCCTATCTTAGTTGCTACCGGTTTGGTAGGTGATCGTGTGTGCGTGTATGCACACCTAAAGCATGTGGACCTAACAAGCCAATCAGCTGAGAGGATGAAGAAATGAAAAGCTAGGAGCTACCATCCCACCCTCCCATGCACTTTTCGGTCTTTTAGCTGATTGTCGGAGGCTTTTTTCCCCTCCTCTCAGCTGATCGGAGGCCTTCTTTTTACTACCAGTAACCAGTAGTGATTTTTACTTCTGGATCAGGTGAACTGGGCTGAACTGGTAGCATACCACCACTGTTTGCGCTGCAAAAAAGGGGGGAAGTAGGCTAAAAGCAGCCCCTTTCCCCTGTTTTTTGCAACACAAAGCCAGCCCTATATAGCTGTGATGGCGAACCTATGGCACACATGCCATAGGTGGCAGGCAGAGCCCTCTCTGCAGGAACGCCAGTCATCACCAGTCCAACTTTACTGCACAGGTGCACACGCCTCCTGCTGGCCAGCTGGTCTTTGGGTCTCTGCAGCACATGCGTGGAGGCGGCGCCTTCTCCAATCTTCGCAGTTTCTCCCCCCCAGCGCGCCATAGCTTTCTTCTGCATTTCTGCCGCTTGTGCCTTCCCCGATCTCCGCAATTTCTTTCCCCGGTGGTCCCTAGCTTTCTCCTCCATTTCTGCTGCCCATGCCTTTCCCGATCTCTGCAGGTTCCACCCTTGTCAGGTGCCTCTCCATGGCAGAAATGCAGGAGAAAGCTATGGCATGCTGGAGGGAGAAACTGCAGAGATTGGGGAAGGCACAGGCGGCAGAAATGGAGGAGAAAGCTACGGAGCGCTTCTGGGGGGAGAAACTGCAGAGATTGCGAGGTCCCCCGTGTCCCATTTTGGGCCTGAAAAGCCTCTTGCACCAACCTGGAAGCCAAAACCGGGGTCGGGGGAGGGCGCATGCGTGGGGCACATGTGCAGGGAATGCATGCACATGCACGGGGGCGGAGTGCATGCGCAGGGGCGCTCCCATTCCATTTTGGGGATTGGGGCACACACACATGCATTCATGTGGTTAACCATCACTGCTATATAGCGACCAGGACAGACACACCTTGTCAGCAAAAGGAGCAAGAAGGCAGTGAAGGCGAACTGGGGCAAGGAATACAGGGTCAAAATAACATAGATGGGAGGAGATAGGTGGGTTGCGGTCGCTGCAACATCCCTGGGGCTGTTAGTATGCGTGGGCTGCCAAGCTCCCAAATTTTGATCACATGACCACGAAGGCATCGTAACAGCTGTAACTATGGGCATGGGTGGTAACACCACTTATCACTGTCATAACTTTGAACCGTCGCTGAAAGAATAGCCTTAAGCCAAGAACTATTTGCACTGAAGTATTACAGCAAGGATAAATAAGAAAAAATAATGTCTGGATTCAGATGGGAAAGGTCAGATATGTCTGGCAAAATTTATTCAGCACCAGTTTTCAGGGGAAATGAGTATTTAAATAATTTATATAGAGGTGGACTTGCTTCTCCTTCCTTAGATTTTAAAGCTCTCAGGGACATGCTTACCCCATTTTGTTTCAAAAACTATGTACTTCTGTTCCACTGCAGGCTATTATATTTATGTATTATACTACCATAACTGTACCGAATAAATAAAGTGTTTACCCCCATCCCCAGAGACATGTCTGTAACTGTACTAAATAAACAAAGTGTTTCTAGCCTTCCTGCAATTACATCTAAAGGTTATTACATTTTAGATCTGTCCGTAAAAAGATGAGTTCAAACTGACTCATAATTACAGATTAACCTAAGCCGTGGTCATTATAATGCGAGTTCTTTTTCTTCTTAAACTGAGAAGAATTGCAGAAGGAGGAATGAGCCTCAAACTGGAGCTCCTTTGGTCCTTGACTTCCTGCAGGACTGAGCCAGATTTCTCAGGGCCCTAATTAAGCATCCGCATAAGCCCCATCATCTGACCAAAGTCCTGTAGTTATTTCTCCAAAACAATAAAGCCAAGCCTTTTAAAGACAGCCTGTGAAACTGAGCCTTCAGGGTATTTTGCGGTGAAGAATGTCGGACAATTTTTCCCCCCTTTTTTATTTCCTCCCTTCATTTCATCTTCTATCTAAGCCTTTCAGTTGTTGCTTAGGGCAGTTGGTTTTCCTGCCTTCAACTCAACAATTTGCCTGGAGCATTGGCAGACCGATAGCGGTTTTCCCTTGGACATAGAAATATAATATATGGCCCTATTATCTGAATAGCGAGGATAATAATAAATTAGCAGTAGATGAAGCCAAGTTATTTGGATTCCAAAGGGTCTGGTCTGGGTCTTTTCAAATCTTTCTAGAAAGTAAAGAAAAAGAAGTTTTTACTGGGAGCTCTGGGAAATGGAGAAATATCCAGTCCCAGGACATTCCTCTACTATCAGCAAATACTTTTCTTGCAAGTTCTACATTCCCATATCATGTTAGAATATAGAAGACATTGGCAGGTGAAGCAGCAGTTCTCCACAATATCTGTTTATAGATAGGTTGTTGGGTTTTTTTTTGCTTTCTGCACAAAAATTTCCCCATTCACTTGATGTTTGCATTGCCAGTATGAATGCTGGGTGTATTTATTTGTTATATAACTCCTAGCCACTAGGTCAAGGAGAATAACATTTAGTCTTAGTTGTAGAAAACAATGTTCTATACATACCAATACTGTTTTCCTTCTTTCCTTTGTAACTTATAAAATTGTAGAGAGCTACATGAGAGGAAGAGGGAAAAACCAAGAAAGCTTGCTTTATCCTTAAAAATGAAACTAAAATTTGGAGGAATGGCTTCACTAGAAACTTGTTTCTGCATTTCTTTCTAATCACTAATTTTTGTTAGTTTCCTCCTGTTCTCGTTTGGATATTGATTACCTGCTGTTTTTTAACTAAGAAAAATCTTCAAGTGTTTGTAATTGATCGAGTCCATGAGGGCCTTTGTTTGCCACATCAAATGAAAGGATCACATTGTTTTAACAGACTGTATCAATTGATTTGATGTATGCTCTGAATCATACTCCTATAGGTCCAGATTTTGTGTAGCCATGCATCATTTTTTTTTCTGGGGGGAAGCATGGGGAATTGCTTTTAATTAATTCTCAGTCATTATGTTATCCAGGGTATAAGAGGAAATATTTGTTTTACATTCAAATGTCTTAGGTGCTTTGCTTGCATACTTCTTTGATTCCCCATTTCTCTTTCCATTGTTCTTCTGAATTTTGACCTCAGGCCACTTGAAAATGTGTCATTCTTGATTTAACACAAAAAAAGATTTGGAGCATAAGCTTTAATGTACAAGAGCAGAATTTGTAATACAAGTAGATGCGCATGGAGCTATCAATCCTACCTTGGTGATTTATCAAGGTGAATGAATGAATTCTGCAAAATTGATAAATGTGTGGGGGGTGGCATCCATACTCATATCATAACAATTGCTGTCTTCAAATAATAGTTGTATGATAGACAGAATGGTATATCACACACATTGGACTTAAGAAAACAAGTTTTGAACAAGCCATTGGTTGGAGAGGGAAGGAATAGTCCAATTAAGATATCCTCTGTAAATCATCCTGCTGAGACCTGCCTGCAATGCTTACTACCTATTACAAACAAAAGAGAAATGGAATGGATCAACAAGGCATTATCAGAAATCTTACCTTGTTGTGTTCTGGTTTACTTTATCGGAAGTAAATTCTGGTCACTCTTGCCTCAGAATGATTGTGTGAGTGATTAATATGTTTTGCACACACAAACTGAGTAAAATACAATTACATGTTAGAATTATGGGCATATAAAAGCTAAGAAAATTGCAATTAATCTTCTGGATATTGCATAATGCTCTGCAATAACTAACATTTGTTTTTGATTCATTTTCTAAATAGGCTCTTCATTTTTCTCCATTAAGTGAAATAGATTTTTTTTTCTGCAGTATTTGAAACATCTGAAAAATAATGCACTTTTTGTAAGTGAATAATGTCAATTACTGTATAATAAACTCACTTGCCAAATCAGCTTGTAGGAATGATCCTTTTAATATTTTAAATGAGTAAGTGATGTACAAATATAGGCTGTTTCAGTGACTTGCATAAATTTTATTAAAACTGTTATAGATAACTTACACTATAATATATGTATGCTTATAAAAGCATTATCTGAAGAAGATGGAGTTTAATACAATTAAATTTATGAAACTGAATCAAATATAATGTGCACTGAGGTTCTTTATATAAAGCGTTCAGTGGATTTTTCTTAATAATAAGATCCTTTTTAAAAAAAAATCTTATTTGCACTAGATTACTAGGCCAAGCAGCTATAGCAAGAAATCTCACTTTGAAATTGAAGACGCTGATGAAATTGACAAGATGGAAATCAGGTAAAATACTTTATATCAGGAGTCCCCAACTCTTGGGTTGTGGCCCACTATTGGGCTGTGGCCTATTCAGAATTGAGTGACTGGCCAGAATGCACCCACACACAGCTCAACTTGCACGAACAGCAGGCCTGCGGACACTTGCACATATGCACACTGGCCTACCGCCTGCACAAGTTGAGCTGCATGCATGTGCACTCATGCAAGGGATGTGTGCATGCGCCAGCCCGCGCCACTTGTGTGGCCCAGTTCCCCTCTCTCCTATCCCAGCAGGTCCACCAAGCCACAAAGGTTGGAGACCTGCATTATTGATAAAATCAGCCATGAATGGAAGTAGCAGTGCCTTTCTATTTGTTACCTTTGCTTTTCCTCCTTGGACAGTTGGAGCATTTCTACACCAGTATTTTGTTCCACTTTAAAACTGGTTCCCCCTCTTTTTTTACAGTACTATCTGTTAGGGAAGTTGAGTTTGTTCCTGGCTCTGTTCCAGTTTATTTGAAATTATCTCAGTTTTGGGATTTTTCTTCAAATCATGCAATTCTGAAGATTGCTTCTTGCACATCACCTTCATTTCCTGATGCCAGTAATTTATTCCCTTTTCCCGCACGCATTTAGAACTGACCACATTTAATCCATGCCCTTTTTAATATTTAACCTCAATCACAGCTATTGGGGAAGTTGCTTGATTACTCCCAGTATAATTGCACCATAGCAATTTACAGAAACTTTTAAATACAATAGAAAAGTGATGCCCAAGAGGCTGAGAAGAAATTTCAGAAGGATTTCAGTGTTTTAAAATCAAAGTTCCTTTGAATCTCTGAGGTTTTTTTCCCCAAACTAAACACATTCAAACAAGAAAAATATGGACAGAGAGCACTGGCACTTTATTTTCTTTTTGCATGGGACTGGTGAGATTTTGTTACAGCAAAGATGGTGGGAGCTCAAGAGGTCCTAACTCTAAACCTAACCCTGCTATAGGCTTGCTGCAAGTAACGTTAGACCAGCTTCAAGATTACCAGTTGAGCTGTACTAAACTTGGATGCTTTGAAAACAGGATGACACTCCTTTCAAAGCTCACTAGTGTGTCGCATCAATTTAATATGAACTCATTGCTACAAGAATTATGATCTTACAACTTGAACTTGAACTTCTAGATTTAAACAACAGGAAGTAATAGGAACAAATACATACAGCAAAACATTGTGTTGTGAACATGGATTAATTAGGTGAATCCATTTCTGTATGCTTATCACATGCTGAAATCAGATTATTATTTCTTTAATGATCTTCTTGGTTAATAGAAACCAGCTGCAAATCTTTTTACTGTGTCCACCCAAAATGAGTTATCAGTTAACATAGAGCTACTCTTATGTTTGCTTCAGCTTTGGCTTTAAAAAAACATCCTCTTTTGTCTTGAAGTTGGTTAGTTAATTAGTTGACTTTTTATTTGTATTTTTGGAGAGGATGGAAATGAAAGTATTAAAGAGGAGGAGAAAGGGCTTGTTCTTCTGTCTCTCATTCTGTCTTTTACTCTGTTACAGAGTTGATCTTTGGAATGCAAGCAACTTGAAGTTTGGAGATGAATTTCTGGGGGAGTTGAGGCTGCCACTCAAATTTCTTCGACAGTCTAGCTGTTATGAAGCATGGTACTCTTATTTTATTAAACTATTTTATCCTTTATTTATCCTTGGTGGCACAGTGGTTAGAGTGTAGTACTGCAGGCTACTTCTGCTGCAGCCAACTGCCTGCAGTTTGGCAGATTAAATCTCACCAGGCTCAAGGTTGACTCAGCCTTCCATCCTTCCAAAGTGGGTAAAAGGAGGACCCAAATTGTTGGGGGCAATATGCTGATTCTGTAAACCACTTAGAGAGGGCTGTAAAGCACTTAAGTGCTATTGCTATTTATATTTCTTTATAGGTTATTTCAGAATAATTTTACTTCTTGCTAATTGATTTCTTATCTAGTGTTTTATTTTAATTCTTCTCCTTCCTGCCCAATCCAGCTTTAGGTAGAAATGCATGTTATCACAACCATAATGTGTTTAGCTACTTAAAAACAAAAAGACATAAAGAAAGATTTATAGACTCTTTCATAATACTGGGAAGAAAGGTTTTCTATAGGCAATACAATCTATATATAGCTTTAGAAGCTGTTTTATGTTTCTTTCTTTTGTTAGGTATTTCCTGCAGCCCAGAGTTAATGGCAACAAAACATTGAAACCTGATGACCTAGGTTCTTTGCGGTTAAATGTGGTTTATACAGAAGACCATGTCTTTCTTCCAGTACATTACAACCCCCTTAGAGACCTCTTATTAAAATCTGCAGATGTTGAGGTAATTTTTCCATTCTTCTTATATTTATCATTTTACAATAAATGGTCTGGTATCTTCAAGCTCTCTTGCTAATTAATAAATTAGGAAACATGCATTTTCTGCCTGCCCTGGAGCAAATGTCCAGGGAATACTCCTGTTTATGATGACTGTGTCCCCAAAATAATTTGGCTGTGGGAAGCCAAGACATTGGGATAAGAAAAAAAAGACTTCAATGGGGGCCGATTTTAATGTCTGGATTCCTCTACTTACTAGCAATGAGAAATTATTGGTTGTATGTCTGCATTGCAATTGTTCCTCGAGTAGGGCCTAGAAGGGAACATTTGATAACTTCTGTTAGCATTTCACCTTCTGTATTCCACCCGATTCTGTATTCCACCTGTAAACTGTGGGAAAACAATATTCCCAACTTTCTCCAATAGCTGATCCATTGGCTTATCCGTAGGCTGCTGATGTCCTGCATGGAGAACTTCACTGCAGTAATTTTTTTACCCAAAAACATTTTTGATCAAATTCATGTTAAGATTTGTTATTATTGCGTGGGCACAAAAATAATTCAAGGGGTAAATAAATACTGAATTGTGGAAAATTAGCTGAAATATCTTTTCAAAAATTAAGAGGAAATAGAAAAGCCTATCTAAATACAACTATGGTCATTAACTTATTTGTCAAAAACAAGTAATATTTGAGAAAAAGCGTTAGGAGAAGGTGTTCTCCACATTTTTATGAACATTAATGTAGTGGTTGACAATTGCAGAAACTTTGAGAAAAATGGACTTAGTGCAGCCGTGCATAGCATGCAAGTTACATGTGGCCTGCTGGGCAGAGTTATATTTCTGTATCAGAAACTAGATTTTAATTCTAACATTCAAGTTGCCTTTTCTCTAGTCTACTTAGCATTCTTGCTATTCTTTGAGAAGATGCACTGCATAGTTTCTCCAGAACTTGTGATTTGGTCATTTCTTCAGGAGGTCAAGTGTCAATGCTTCCTTTGTATTCTTCTTAAGGAGCCATGTTTTTCCTGTAATCTTTTGAGTGACCTCTCCCCATGATCTCTAAACCTTTGTAAAATCTCTTCTAGCTCTCAGCTTTCTTTTATAAAATATTAATTTCCTTTCCTCATAGAAGAATGCAGTGTAAATCTCACAATTGACATATTGTAGCAACTTTGGCAAAAAATATAAGAGTCTGGTAAACATTTATTTTACCAGTTTATTGAAAAAGCAATAGTTGTTTGATTTACACATAACATTAATTTGTGCATTATGGCTTAATACAGCATGTCAGCCAAGCCAAAGTCTTCATCTCACAAACCGAAACTGGGATAAAATAAGGAGAAAATGTAGTACCCAAAATGCAAGTTTTCTTTTGTAATTCCACTTAGCTAAAAGCTGACATTCAATGAACGAAATATGATAGATATAGACCCAGTCAATTAGACCTCAATACATCGTGAAATAGGTTTCTATGTAAATGGACACTGCTGTTAAGAATTTGGCAGTTCATTTAAAAAAAAAATTCAGGGATGCTTCCATTTAAACTTTTTTTGCTTGTCTCTGTTTAGCCTGTTTCAGCATCAACTGCCCACACTCTGGGTGAAGTCTGCCGAGAGAAACAGGAGGCAGCCATACCTCTGGTTCGACTCTTCCTTCACTATGGCAAAATTGTGCCTTTCATTAGTGCAATTGCAAATGCAGAAATAAAAAGGACTCAGTGAGTACAATAGTGCTTTGTAAAAAGAGGTACCAAGGAGCAAATAATGATTTGGGGGAAGGGGCATGCATAAGGACAAATGGGCCTTTGGTTTTCCACATTCATTTTTGATAAAGATTCCATAGCAAGTCTTTTCAGCATCAAAAAGTTGTGATTGTGGTTAATAACAGATTTAAGTTAGTCTGGCAATAAAGACAGGAATAGAATTGCATCATCTGGACATTTGGGCTGATGAGTGGTTTAAACAGGAGGATTTTTTTAAGAAGCAAGGTCAATATTTTGCCCTGAAGCTCCGTAGCTAAAGTCCTTATGCTATTTTTATCAACCATTAGAATAGTTTTAGAAGGAGAGTAGTAGTCCAAAGATATCCTGGGAACTATTTTCTCCTAAAACTTAGCTAAGAGAGAACAATAGTAGGATAGATCCCATTTCATTATATACCTTGTAACTTGCCTCACATGTTTATTATAAGAAGAAATTCCGATACCAAATACAATACCCATGGATTAAGGAAAGAATGCAAATCTGGTAGAGAAAGATTGGACCAAGCTACAAAACTGCATATTTCTTTGTTCTGCAGCCAGATTTGAAGCCTGGATAGCTCATTTATCTTCTACACTTACTTCACTACAGATTCATTCTTATTGTTGTGAATTATAGACTTATCAGCTTATAGACAGCTATTGCACTAAAATAATTATTGTGTTCAATTGCTTGCTTTTCTAGAAGAAGCCTGGGCTTTGCTGACCAGGCTTAACAGAAGAACAGTTGCTCTAATTTATTTATTCATTTAATGTTTGCCCTGCCTTTCTATTCAAATAAGCACTTACAATTGCTAATTTTAAAACATGATACAGCTGATTAGAAACATAATGAACATAGATAAACCTCGACTTGCTACCATAATTGGGTTCAGAATTTTATGACACTTTTGTGAAGTTTGTTAAGTGAATTACTAAAATTAAATGAATCATGTGGCTGTTAAGCAAATCCAATTTCCCTCAATGACTTTGCTTATTAGAAACCAGTGGGGAAGATTGCAAATCACATGACCCCCAGCACACTGCAACTGTTCTAAATACATGCTGGTTGCCAAGCCCTCAAATTCTGATCATGCGACTGTGGGAATGCTGCAGCAATTGTAAGTGTAAGGTCTGGTTGTAATTTTTCAGTACCATTGTAACAGTCGCTGAATGAATGGTTGAAGTTGAGGGCTACCTACCTGTACTAAAATAATATAAGCATTACAAACCTGGCAAAGGAGCTTTTCCTTTATGGATTTCTGATGTACTGAGGGCCTGGAGAACATTCATATTGCAAGGTATTTCTATACCTTGAGACTGAGCAATGGGGACATTTCAAGAGGATCTCTCTTGCAGATTTTAATGCCAGAGAAGACAGCAAGGAGAGGAGTTTTGAATGACAAGATTTTCTGATGGGTCTTGTAAAAATCAGTGCTGGAGACATGTGCAAACTACCATTCCATATTTTTTAGGACCTTGCCAATTCAGCTATTTCAGAAATGATGCAGTGAGTTTGTTTCAGTTGGCTGTTTTGTGATGCCCCAGATGTGATTTGGTTCCAATTTTATCTGGAACACCACACATTGGTACTAGTTCAAACAAGTCCACTAGTACAGGAAGATAGGAAGAAATGGCATAGAGAAGAAATGGAATGTTTCAGAAATCTCTGAAATGTTTGTTGCTGATAGGTTTTTCACATGCCTTGCAATATATTAAACATTAAACTTTCTATGGAGTGGCCTCCTTCCTTTGCAGCAGTCTGTGGCTGATAACCTTTATTTTTTTCACACTATGATTAGTCCTTTTTGATTAATCCTCTAGATACACCTTATATACCCATATCTCCTGCAATTCTTTTATTACAAGTTTATTATAAGAAGGCTAAATGATTAATAAAATGTTTGCTTTCAGAGATCCAAACACCATTTTCAGAGGAAACTCATTAACCTCCAAGTGCATTGATGAAACCATGAAACTAGCAGGGAAGCATTATCTTCAAGTCACACTGAAGCCTATTATTGATGAGGTAACTTTTATTAGCAAAATTAGCAATATCTTTTTATGGTTGTGTTTGAATGTATCAAGTCAAGAACATATAAGCAGTATGTTAGAGAAGTAAACATTTGTTTCCAAAAATGTAATGCAATCTATATATAAAAGAAGCAATTGGTGTAAATAACTATTTTTAGATCCAGAACAAATGTTTTTTTTTCTTAAGTTTATGGAAATACTTGTTATCTCCATATTGCAGTTGACTTGTCTTTTTTCCAATGACAGAAATAAGCAAACCGCATATTTCCTTTAGTTGATTCAGCATTTTCCTGAGTTGGTAATGTCATGGCTAGCCAATAATCTATGCTATTTTTAAAAAAACATTAAAGTTTGCAACACCATGTCATAGTCATATTTTGTCTTATTCAAAACAATGAGATTTCCCCCCTTAAATATTCTTTTGATAGGATATTGATAACATTGGAGTCCATTTGAATTAGGTGGCTAATAAATTTAAATATATAGAATAATTAACTAACTAACTAAATATTATTTCAAAGCACTGGAGAAAATTTCAAAACTGCATTTCTTTTTGTAGACCATTTATTTCTTTTTCTCTAAAGCCTGAATATTTGTCTCTTTATTTTCCTTCATCATCATGTGCACCATATTAGCAATGTCAATAAACACAGTTAAGACTAGAATTTACATTTTAGCCAGCACTGGAAATTAGATCTGCAATGGGTTTATAAACTTCTCACTCAGGGAAAAATGGTTAGTGTCACTGCCAAAGTAAAAGGAAATAAGAAATTGAACCCAAGAAGAACATTGTTTTTGGATCATTTTTTTCTCTAAAACAACTGCAGTAGGGCAAATTCCATCTGAAAATTGAGACATGTAAAATCCTATTGGTAAGTAATCCACTACACTAATATCAATTCTGTATTTTCTTTCTTATTTCTCACAGATCTGCCAGCTCCATAAACCTTGTGAAATTGATCCTGTAAAGTTGAAAGATGCTGAAAATTTGGAAAATAATAGGGTAGGTAGTTCAGGTGATAGAGCAAAAAATCAGTTTTTCACCTATGAAAATGATTACTCCTTGAAATGTATTACCAAGTGTAAACTAGGTGGGATTACTAGACCATTGTGTTCAATATGAATGTAATTTACCATTTGAATTTCCTACTCTTCTCTGCAACAGGGTGATACTGATCCAGATGTTGAAAATTATATTTCATAAAGATTGTTTCATATATTACCAGATTTCAACACAAAAGGAAAGAAAGGAAAAAAGTAGTTTTTTATGTCAGGCACACATTTTTTTCTGGCATGGAATCCTACCAAAGCCTCCATTTAGTTCAGCTTCTAGAATGCGAGCATCTAATATTTTCACACCAAATCAAAATATCAAAATTCATCCATACATGTGGCTGTATATGTTTGTGTGTGTATTGTAAGACAGTACTATAATCTACTTTGGAGTTTCATATAAATTCATCTATATTAGAGTGGTGCAGTGCAGTGGTGGGATTCAAATTTTTTTTACTACCAGTACTGTGGGCATGGCTTGGTGGGCGTAGCAAGGGAAGGATACTATAAAATCTCCAGTCAGAGATGGCATTTGCCAGTTCTCCGAACTACTCAAAATTTCTGCTACTGGTTTTCCAGAACTGGTCAGAACCTGCTGAATACCACCTGTGGTGCGGTGGTCTAGAGGTGGAGCTCTCGCTCACAATCAGGAGGCTGTGAGTTCAATCCAAGGTAGAGGCAGATATTTCTCTCTCTGGGTACACTGGGAATATATCTGCTGAACAAAACTCTGCATTTGTGACAGGAAGGGCATCCGGCCATTAAAACACTCTGCTAGCTCCATTCAGTTGCACGGACCCCACCCCGCAAGGGATTATGGAGTCGTTAAAAGAAGATGATGATATACATTCATCTATATTGAAGCACTGCTAAATGGGAATATTTTATGTACCATAAGTAAGACACATTGTAGTAAGTAAGATACTTGTAAGTAAGTAAGTATGTAAGTAAGATAAGTAAGATACATTGTAAAGACATAGAACTGGATTTAAAAATAAAAATGTATGAAGGTCTAATACAGAATAACTAATAGTACAACATAGCCAAATAATGCTTCACAAACAATTTATATGACCTTCTGATTTTGTCATTGGCTTGGAGAATTCATGGAAATATGATTATATTCTTCGGAAGATTGGAGTGCACACTCTCATGATTCTGTTTTGTTACCATTTTAAATGTATTTCAATGATTTTGTTTTTAATTGCTTTGCTTGACTTTATTATTTTAGTTATGAGCACCTCCTAGAGTCATATGGATGAATGAATGAATATAATTAATATCATATAGTATTTCAAAATAAAAATTTAAGAAATTATAACCTGATTAAATTTCTTGTCATATATAGGAACACTAGAGGATTGTAACATAACTTGAGCAAAGAGAAAAATTGTATGGCAAATACCATTACTATCATACCTGGGATATGGTTTTGAAAATATTTGTAAACACATTTTTGAAAGTAATTTGAATTAATGGATGTTTCAGAGGACCTTAAAGACGGCTCTTGGCCCAGACTTTTGTCTGGGTCATATGATCACTTTTTGCACCGTTCTGACGAGCAAAGTAAATGGAAAATCTAGATTCATTTAACAACTGGATTACTAACTTATCAACTACAATGACTCACTTAACAATTGTGGTCATAAAATGGGGCACAACTCCCTTACAAATGTCTCACTTAACAGAAATTTTGGGCTCAGTAGTGCTCCTCAATTGAGGACTACCTATATTAGTATAAGATGGTTTAATGTAATGTAATTACTAATGTAACGGCATTGCTTATAATAAACAAGTTCCATTAGTTTGAAAATTAATTAAAATGTTCAATGTTTTAAAGGTCCGAAATTATTTTGGAATTAATGTTTTATGTTCTTCATTTTCATTCTAGGAAAATCTTAGGCAGTATGTAGATCGAATTTTCACAGTTATTACAAAATCTGGGGTCAGATGTCCTACAGTGATGTGTGACATCTTTTTTTCATTGAGGGAATCAGCCGCTATACGTTTCCAAGGTAATATAGAATTAAAACTCTTTTTTTCCTCTCCCATTTAACTTAATTGGAACAGTTTCTGTTTGTACAGTCTTGTAAATCCATTTTACTATATGTTTCTGATATATATGTACATTTATATATACATGTATTTTTCTCTATTTTGCTTGTGAGCTACAGTAGTGTGTTTGGACAACCTTATTTAGATAGTACATTTTGTAAGAAATTTAACGAGATTTGTGGTCTATATTATATTTGAAAGCTTAGAAATTAATTAGCAGAAAAGTACCATCAAGGTCAAAATTAATTTTCATAATCATATAGTAGAATCTCAATATTATTACATATTTAATATTAGAATTAGTATTCATAATATTAGCAATATCTCTTACACTTATATACCGTTCCATGGTGTTTTACACTCTGGGCTGTTCACAATATCAGCATATTGCCCCCAACAATCTGGGTCCTCATTTTAGCAATCTTGGAAGGATGGAAGGCTGAGGGAACTTTTGAGTCCCATCAGGATAGAATTCCAGAGTGTGCGCAGAATTGGCCTGCAATACTGCATTCTAACCACTGCACCACCAGGACTCCATAATGAAAAAGAGAAAAGGTGAAAAAAGGTCTGGAAAAAGAAATCCAGGGAGCACACTGAACTTCAAATAAATATAACACTATTGTTAGGTGACTGTTGGTGTTTTCATTTTCATCCTAATAACTGTGTGCTTAGGGAAGTAAAGAAAGGTCAGTGAACAAATAAGGTAAGTAAACAATATTAAAGATATCCCTGGAATGAGTTTTACTAGGAACCAATCAAGGAGGAATAAATTTGTCCACAGGTTTTGGCATTAACTAATTGCTAGTATTGAACCATGTTATTACTGGATGTTTTGATGACAGAAGAAGGCTTGATCAATAGTTGTCAAGATGACACTTCAAATGGGAGGCTTATTAAATTTTATAGTTTTATTATGCTAATCAATAACCCAAATAAATAAACATTAACAACAATAGCCATCCCCTTAGGCAATTTGGCAGCTATTCAGAAAGAGGAAGAAATGATGGCTAATCTTCAGATAATACAAAAGCCCTAAAATACTAAATACTAGTATTGTAAATTCTAAACTAAATGTAGCTGAGAAAAGATTATCTCAGCTGAATGATCGCGGGAAGTCAATAGATACATCCATAATTGCTTTATAATAGTTTCAAGATTATTAAGGGGAATTCAGAAATCATCTCATAATCACACTGAAACTGAAATATATCCCATATGTCTTTAAGCTCCTGTTGAAGGAGGAAGGAAGAATATCTTCTTTCCCTTATATTTTGTATTTTGTTATTATTCTTATTTTTATCCAGACTGTTAAATATCTTCATTTTGGAAATTAAATTATGTATTCACTTATGGATAGCTGTATATCCTTGGCTGCAGAGGAAGATTATGAATGGCAGTTACTTCCACAGATGTGGTCAGAATAGATATTAAAATAATGGTCATTAAGCATATTGTTGACCTTGACACTTCTTATTTTACCACCTAAATTCTTAACTATCCATTTCCACTGTATTAAATTTATTTTTAGATTACTCTTGGCATACTCAACTCTTTGTTTTCATGGGCAGAAGTATTTCTTATACACAGACCTTTCCCCTTATTTTGACAAAATGAAATTTGAACAGCAAGTTGAAGATAGTCTTCTGTCTTTTTACCCGCAATTGTGCATCTTAACATTTTTGGGTTGATTGGGATGTTTTCATCTCTCTCTCTCTCCTTTTTGGGTTGGTCTGAACTATTTTTCAGAATAGAATCACAACATGATCATTTGTATTCTGTTTTAAAATTATAGATGACCCAGATGTGAGGTACACAGCAGTAAGCAGCTTTATTTTTCTGAGATTCTTTGCTCCTGCAATTCTTTCTCCAAACCTTTTTCATCTTACACCGCATCACCCAGTAAGTACTTCAGCTTTAGGAGGTCAATGATGAGCCCATTGTGTCCTCCCCTTTGAGGCCCTGTATTTCATTTACTTTTGCTCTTTTTCATTTTTGGGATTTAGGCTTTTTCTGGATAGTAACAAGTTATAATTTGTATTATTTTTTTATAATTCAAATGCTGAAATGGACACTACTTAAATATTTACAATATCTTACACAAGATATTAATATGAGTGTTTAAACTTCATGTCAAATATCATAAATGGCCATTCCTAAAGGGTGATAAAATGTGAAAAAGAAATGTTTACTATAAGATAGACAACTTTTAAGGGCAGGCACTGTTCCAGCAATAGAAATAAAAAGGGTAAGTGGTGAAAAATCAAGAATGAAATAAATGGTGGAGAACTGACTCGTGAGAAAAATTAACTTGTTCATCTGCATCTTTGAAGAATTATTTTTGTTTCTTTATATGCAACGTTTTAGTTTTAAAATTCAAAAATATCTTATTAATGTGCAGCAAGTTTCTGAAAAAAATGTTAACATAATTCAGTTATAAATGTGCATATTCCTTTGTATTCTTAGTAAAAAAAAAAGTTCTATTTTCAAATTAGCAATTAGCATTTTTCTCCAGGCTGAATTCTTTTCAACACAAAATTATTTTCAGCCTGGTTCTATAAATAATATATTTACTTAATTCTGCAATGTTGGGTCTTACAAAGCAAACTAAATAGGAATTTTGGGGCAGCCACTAAGAGAATCCTGTTCTTTCAACTTTTTTCTGCGTACCAAAAAAATAAAATTTTATTGGTCAAACTGGAAAATAAAAAAAATGTCCTTAACCACTAAACTAAGCAGAGTATCTGGAGAATACTGCCTAATGCAAAAGTCCTTAAAATTTCTTTTCACTTATTCACTTAAACTTTATGTACAGAGGAAGAAAATGCATTTTAATAAATGTAAACCAGAAGCTTTTATGGTTTCCCATAACAAATTATAATATGATGGGTTTTTTTTCCTTTGTAAGGACCCACAAACTTCAAGAACTTTGACGCTGATCTCTAAAACCATACAAACATTGGGCAGTTTATCAAAGTCTAAGTCTGTAAGTATTTCATGTTTTTTTCCACTACAAAACTTTTTTCCGAATCCTGAATTGTGATTATATTTTTACTTCTGTAATGAAGGCCTTCCCTAAAGTAGCACTGCATGAGACAAAATAGAAATGTTTCTAATAGAAATGTTGACCATTTTGAGTTGACCAAAATATATGTTTTTAAAAGGGCAAAAAATAATATCTGTTGAAACTCATCAAATGATTGAAAGTGCATATTGTGTCAAAAAGCAAAGTAGATCATACAAAGTAGATCAGTTCATGCAAAAAGATCACACAAACTGTTAATAAACAATGACATAATACAGTTGCCAAAATGGTTCACTGGAACATCTGTAAAAATTATCATGTACCTGTAATGAACATAGAACACAAAAAAGTAATAAATTAGCAGGTTAAAATATTGTGAGATTTCCAAAAACAGACTGAAAATCTTGGCTCATAAAATATCAGATATAACTGTGGTTGAAAAGAAGAAAGCGTGAATAATTGATGTGGCAATACCAGGAGATGGTAGATTAGAAAACAAAAGATTAGAGAAGGTCACAAAATAATCAAAATCTGACAATTGAAATTAAAATGGAAAGATTTTGGCATAAACTGGCCATAATTTCCAGGGTATTAGTATACTGGGTGACGTAGCAAAAATCTTGGATGGCACCTAAAAAAATTGATGCATTGACAAAATTTCCCTCTATTAATTGCAAAGGTTTTGGGTCTGCACCTAATATTACACTGATACAATAAGACATCCTAAGTTCTTGGGAGAAACCTGATATGTACAAAGGCCAACTGTGAACAGATAGTAATAAGAATAAGCTAATATGGAACATTTTTTATTTGTAGTATAATCTGAATAAATCCATGTTTTTGCCAGCTTGGGGAGGGAAGAAAAAGCAGGACATAAAAACAATATGGTCTTGAAATATATGAATTGTGATCCAGCAGTTTCTCTAAACCAGCAAAAAACCCTGAGAGATTATTCACATTATCCACGTAGAGCTTAAAGTTTGTGAGATACACGTCCTATGAACTAATACTCCTGAATTGTTTCCACCCTTGAGTCAAAACCTAGGCCATCAGGAAGAGTTTTCTAAACCTATTTTGCCGTTGAAAATTATTTGTCCATGAATTAATGAATCTGATTTTTTTTCCTGTATTTTGATCTCAAGTTTCATGATCAAAATGGTGATTTTATTTCAGGCCAGTTTCAAGGAATCATATATGGCTACATTTTATGACTACTTTAATGAGCAAAAATATGCAGATGCAGTAAAAAATGTAAGTATTAAAAACAATATTTTGTGTGCTTTGGGGGAATACCAGCCAGTTCCATAAATTATTATTTATTATTTAATTAATTTTTAATTGAATGTTTTATGAATTTCATGAATTTATGAATGACAATTTTTTTATGAACACTGAATTACGTGCATGTACATTCTAAATAATTAATTAGAAGTAAAAATAATAATGGAGAAGGTGGGAAAATATTGGAAATAAATCTTTTGGCCACTGACTGGATTTTGGCGTATTGATTTAAAGTTTTCTTCAATGGGTATCTTGAGAGTTGCAATAAACAATATGAAATAGTATAATTGAGTCACCATTTTGAACATTCTCAGATAGTTCAAGAAGGGTAGGATAGGTTTTTTTTCATTTTTCAGTAGCTTAGCTATTAAAAAAATACACCTTTAAACTATGCACCAATTTTCTGTTACTTCTAGATTTACTCGGACTATAAAATACAGAATTAACAACCATTTATCCAACATTGAAATATATTAAAGATTATGCTCCCAATACCTCTTGGGAATATTGGAATGGGGTGTTTGTCTAGATTTTTTTTTATCTTAACGTCATTCTTGTGCTGATCAACCATCTGCCATATGGATTACTAAGGCATTTATGAACAATATATTTGACAATACTCTCATTGAAATGTCTGCATTCATTGACAAAAAGCTTGGGCCTTTCATTCAATTTAATTGTTTCCCTTCATTACCTGATGGACTGCAGTTTTTTTTAATTCTAAACCAATGTAGATTAAACACTATTATGTAGGCTGGAATTTATAATAGCTGGATTCCCACATTTGACGGTTGAAATAGACTGATTTAGGTATCCTCCAATGTGGAAGCAAGCATTAGACCAGCATCAGTCACAACTGCAATGAAATAATTAAAATTAAAATCAGGAGAAGAAATAGACATAATGTATGACTCATAATATGATTACGCATAAGATATTTAACATATTTTATTTATACATGAGGAATTAATTAATTCCTTTCTGTTTCTCATTGGCCAATAAATCAATGTTTTAAAACTTGAACTTACTTATTTCAACAATTTTTATTGTTGGAATAAGAATTGGATGACTTCCACGTTAAAAGTTTATTTCAAATCTATTCATTCTTTCTCAAAAGTTCTTAGATTTGATTTCATCCTCCGGAAGGAGAGATCACAAAATTATAGAACAACCAATACTACTTAAAGAAGGGTGAGCTTACATCAGTTGTTTTTTCCAAATGTGTAAGATTAAATGTTTCATCATCTGTTCATAATGGGTTCTATGTAAGTGTTGTGCTGTCTAATATATGTTAAAGGTTTAGGTGCGGAAATAAAAGAAATAAAAATTGAATTAAAAGAAGTGCAAATAATTACTGTCCATTTTTAGAAGATTGGATTATTGTTGAAAACGCCAACTTTTCCCCCCATCAGAAATATTTCCTAAATACCAAAAACATGAAATATAATTAGGTACAAGGTAAAAAGGCTACATGCTTCTAAGTGCAATTAATTTTAATTTAGATCCATGACATGTACCTGCCATCTCAAACTTTATTGCTTTCTTTTAAAAATTATTTCTACTTTCTGTAAAAAGCAGAAATATTTGACTTTCTAACTTTTCTTTTTTAACAAAAAATGAACTTCTGCAACTGTATTTTTGTTCTCTCTGATTTTTTTTTTTAGTCTTGGCCTGGGGTGTTAAAGATGCTTAATTAACTGTAGAAAGTTAATAATAATATTTCATGAAGATAAGATAGTAAAGACATAAGATACTGAACTGTAGCTTTCTGTCATATAATATATTTGCTCTTTTATTAAGTACCTTAACACAAGTCTTAAAGTTGCCAAGTTTGGAGGCCTCTGGTCTACTTGCTGTACTTGTCGATGCCTCCTTAAAGAACACATGCCTTTTCCTGGGCTTAGATGGTGACTCTGCAATTCAGAAAAATGCACATTTGAGTTTAAGAAATATGAACATGATGCTATTATCTCTGTGGTGCCTCCTTAACTGAAATGTGTAGTTTCTTTTGAGGATGCAACTATATTGTGGTTTGACCATGATTTTCTGTAGTGCAGAATTTCCCAGCCTTTAAAGATTTCCCAAGACTGGTTGCTTTATAAGAAAAGTGCAATTTCTGACACGGACCATGCTGAGTATATATTTATGTAAAACTGCTGTGGACTTTTTTGCAATAGGTTTATGATCAAAAGGGCACAAGGCAGGAAAAAATTTGGCATGAAGAACTTCAAGAAGAGATGGTTTCGGCTCAGCAATCATGAATTTACTTATCAGAAAAGCAAAGGTACTAAGGTTTTTGTTTCCCTTTTAATATAAATATTAATACACTATTTTCCAGGATAAAGTTAATCAAAATCCCAAAAGGTGATTAATTTAAGTGGTACAGAATATAATGATAATACAGTTTTGACCTGAACCCCAGAGGTGGCATTCAGCAGTTCTGACCAGTTCTGGAGAACCGGTAATGGAAATTTTGAGTAGTTTGGAGAACCAGCAAACACCACCTGACTGGAGATTTTACAGTATCCTTCCCCTGCCACGGCCACCAAGCCACGCCCACAGAACCAATAGTAAAAAAGTTTGAATCCCACCACTGCTGAACATAGACATATATTTATATACACAGGGTGTTTTGAAAGTTTTTTCTTGCAATTATCCACCATAGGTGACCATCCATTATGCAGCATTCCAATTGAAAACATTCTGGCAGTAGAAAAGTTGGAGGAAGAATCCTTCAAAATGAAAAATGTAAGTAGTTTTCCTTCTTAACTATTAAGTACAGCTCGTATCATACACTTGTTTCTTGGATGTGCCAATTTGGTGTAGTGGTCAAGGCACCATGCTAGAAACCAGGAGACAGTGAGTTCAAATCCAATCTTAGTCATAAATGACTTTGGTCAGTCACTCTTTTTCAGACCAGCTCAACTCACAGAGAGAGAGAGAGAGGGAGGGAGAGAGAGAGTCTTGTAATATGCCTTATAGTCTACAAATTGCTGTACAATTCATGCCAAAGGATTCAGGCTGTGAGCCCATTGTTTGAGCAAGTGTTAGCCACTAAGCAATCCAATGATAAAAACACATATTCCTAACAGTTTTTTTCCCTAAAACATTACATTTTAAGCATTGTTCCCTGTTAATTATTGGTTGTTTTCTTCTCTCTCTCCCTTTAAGATGTTCCAAGTGATTCAGCCTGAAAGAGTGCTGTATATTCAGGCCAATAATTGCGTTGAGGCCAGGGACTGGATTGATATCCTCACCAAAGTTAGTCAGTGTAACAAGAAACGTCTCACTGTCTACCATCCTTCTGCATATCTTAATGGGCACTGGCTGTGCTGCAAATCTATAGCAGATAATGCTCCTGGTTGTACTCCTTGCACTGGGTAAGGAAACACTTCCTGCTTTAAATGTTGCTTTAAGTATTAGATGATAAGATGTATCCCTGTGGATGATGAAAGAATGAGATCTGATGCTGTGGATAAACAGGCAGGTCTGACAACATGCATTAAACACTACCTAGTTTTTCTTCTCTATCTGGTTTTCCTTTTAGAAGCCTAGTAACTTTTTCAATATGGACAGGCTTAGAAGATGCCTTCTTACAAGACTAGGATTATAGCTGAAATTATTAAGCATGTAGGTTATGCTAGATCATTTTGTTTACTATTAATTTCCTCAGCTAGCTAGGAAAGGGATTTGGATGTTTTATGTATACTACAATTCTTACCAAAAGTGCATGTAGCATTTGCAACAGGCCCCATCTTTAAAAGAAGAATTCCAGTTTCTCTATTGCAGGGGTGTCAAACTTGATTTCATTGAGGGCTGCATCAAGCTTGACGTAACTCCTGTTAGGGGTGCCTGTGATGGCCCAAGTGCTCTGCCAGCGAAAAAGGGCTCCTAAGTTCCGTTTTCGGCTGGGACGGCTTCCTGCAACCCTCTGCCAGTGAAAACGGAGCTCGGGAGGGCTGCAGAATTTCCAGCAGAAGGTTGCAGGAGGCTGTGGCAGCTGAAAACAGAGCTCGGGAGCCTGTTTTTGCTGGCAGAAGCACCGCAGGCTGGTCCTTCGGTGTTTCCAGGGCGCCCCCGTGGGCCAGATCTAAGTACCCTGCAGGCCGAATCTGGCCCCTGGGCCTTGAGTTTGATGACACTGCTCTATCTTATAATAGGAGATACCTTTGAAAAGAAGAAAAAATAAAATAAAAACAATCCTATCCCCAACAAAATTGTGCATCATCCAGATGCAAAACAAGTTTTGTTAGTATGCGCTAATTCAGATGCATATTTTTGTTGATTCAAATCATCCCATAATTAGTGCTCTTAGTGTGCTTCTTCTGGAGTTATAAATTTGCTTAGTGGCTTAGAATGAATTTTCCTGGGCATGGATGGGCAGGTCATATGACTCATTGCTATGATTATTTCATGCTAGCGCAGTGCATTTTATATGGAGTCATTCCTGAATGAGATTTGCAAAAGCTTTCAAGGTTTCTGTCTGAAAAATTTTGCCCATGTTAGAGTGATCCAAAAGGAACAAGATTGGCAGATACATAGCATACTTCAAAATTTTAGTAATATGTAAGGTCCTTAATGAGTTAGGAGTCTGATGGTCAGAGAACATCCTTCCCGGTTTTAACCGGTTGAAGTATTAAGATCTGCAAGAATAATGGAGGTAAGGAAGAACCTTGAAGAACAAGAGAAGAACCGCTACCAACAAAACAGTCAAATAAAATAAATCTGGGTGTGGACCAGAATCAGAACCAAGAAGATGTTACAAACAAAACCCTTCTTAACTCTCAGGATGATAAAGGGAGGTAGGAGGGAAGCACATTCAGATTCTGTTACAATAGCTTTATAATAAGAGTAGCATTAGTTTGCATGTCTTTGGTTTTCTAGTCTGGCCTGCCTTGAGGAGCTGACAGCAAGAAAGAAAGAAAGGGTTCTCAGTGTTCATGGTTGGAAAACAAAAGTCCTTCCTTTTAGGGCACTCTGGCTTTGGGATGCTTTTTTCCTGGAAGATGAACTAGGGCAAATATGATTAACCTGTAATTAACTTTTAATATTAGTTTTTAATCCATTCTCCCCTTTTTAAATTGTAAATTTCGCATGCAGTTTTTATGTTTTAATATTTTTTTACTTGTATACTGCACAGAATTCCTCTGCGAGGGAGACGGTCAGTTTCCAAAATTTGATGGATGGATGGATATGATGGATGGATGGATGGATGGATGGATATGATAGATGGATATGATGGATGGATGGATATGATGGATGAATGGATGGATGAATATATGGATGGATGGATATGATGGATGGATATGATAGATGGATAAATATGATGGATGGATTGTTGGATGAATATATGGATGGATGGATATGATGGATGGATGGATGGATGGATGGATGAATATATGGATGGATGGATATGATGGATGGATGGATATGATGGATGAATGGATGAATGGATGGATGGATGGATGGATGAATATATGGATGGATGGATATGATGGATGGATATGATAGATGGATGAATATGATGGATGGATTGTTGGATGAATATATGGATGGATGGATATGATGGATGGATGGATGGATGGATGGATGAATATATGGATGGATGGATATGATGGATGGATGGATATGATGGATGGATGGATGGATGGATGGATGGATGGATGAATATATGGATGGATGGATATGATGGATGAATATGATAGATGGATGAATATGATGGATGGATTGTTGGATGAATATATGGATGGATGGATATGATGGATGGATGGATGGATGGATGGATGGATGAATATATGGATGGATGGATATGATGGATGAATATGATAGATGGATGAATATGATGGATGGATTGTTGGATGAATATATGGATGGATGGATATGATGGATGAATGGATGGATGGATGAATATATGGATGGATGGATATGATGGATGAATATGATAGATGGATGAATATGATGGATGGATTGTTGGATGAATATATGGATGGATGGATATGATGGATGGATGGATGGATATGATAGATGGATGGATGGATATGATGGATGGATGGATGGATGAATATATGGATGAATATATGGATGGATGGATATGATGGATGAATATGATAGATGGATGAATATGATGGATGGATGGATGGATGAATATATGGATGGATGGATATGATGGATGAATATGATAGATGGATGAATATGATGGATGGATTGTTGGATGAATATATGGATGGATGGATATGATGGATGGATGGATGGATATGATAGATGGATGGATGGATATGATGGATGAATGGATGGATGGATGGATGGATGAATATATGGATGGATGGATATGATGGATGAATATGATAGATGGATGAATATGATGGATGGATGGATGGATGAATATATGGATGGATGGATATGATGGATGGATGGATGGATGGATGAATATATGGATGGATGGATATGATGGATGGATGGATATGATGGATGAATGGATGGATGGATGGATGGATGAATATATGGATGGATGGATATGATGGATGAATATGATAGATGGATGAATATGATGGATGGATGGATGGATGAATATATGGATGGATGGATATGATGGATGGATGGATGGATGGATGGATATGATGGATGAATGGATGGATGGATGGATGGATGAATATATGGATGGATGGATATGATGGATGAATATGATAGATGGATGAATATGATGGATGGATTGTTGGATGAATATATGGATGGATGGATATGATGGATGGATGGATGGATGGATATGATGGACGGATGGATGGATGGATGAATATGATGGATGGATGGATGAATATGATAGATGGATGGATGGATGGATATGATGGATGGATGGATATGATGGATGGATATGATGGATGGATGGATATGATGGATGGATGTATAGAGAGAGAGAGAGAGAAGAGTGGGAGGGGGGAGAGAGAATTAATGTTGGTTTTCATTCCCAGGCAAAGTTTTTGCTTTTTACTCATGCGTTTAATAATCTCAGCCTGATTGGCTGAAATACACCAGGCAGTAGAATGCTTTCTTTCCTTTATACAAATATTATGGTTGTTTGGAATGTCTCCTTTCATTATTTTGTTCCTGAGAATGTGTCTCATTACATCAGTTTATTAAAAATGTGTATCAACCTGTAATGAAAATGATTTGATTGTGGAATCTTGTTCTCTTCATCAAAACCCATTTCAACCCATAAATGAAATAGAGAGTTTCAAAATTTTTGACTCTATTTAAATGATTGTGTAGGGGTCTACCAGCAAATATACAATTAGACATCGATGGGGATAGAGAAACAGAACGCATCTACTCGCTGTTCAATCTGTATATGACCAAACTGGAGAAAATGCAAGGTGGGTATGAAAATGAGTTATTCTTTTGTCTATAGAATTCATTTTATATAAAATCTAATTTTAAGGGAATTCTTGAAAAATAATAGATTTTTCTTCCATTTTTGAGCATTTTCCCTCTTTCTCTTTATTCCCCCATTCTGAGTGAGTCACTTTCTTTACAAAATGGGGAAAGGAGGGCAAGGAGAGCAAATGAGGAAAATAGTTTTGCACCAAAGCAGCACAAACTCTACTGGCTTTGTATAGGCACTGTGACATCACATACATATATATCACAAAGGTTTCCTCCCCCCTCCCCCCCATTATTTTAATGAAAGCACTGGATCCTGGGGCCACCTCAAAAGACACTTTTAGATCTTTGTGTTTAGGGGCTTACATCTTTGTGTTAGGGACTTGTATTTTTTTTTCCCTTATGGCAATATTAGATTGGAAGTTAATCACCTGAGTAGCTTTTGCCTGAATGTTTTCCTTTTTTAAATTACAGTTCCAGAGAGAGTGGGGCTATTAATTGGGTTCTTCAAGAGAGAATTTTTAAAGCATTGCCCAGGATCCCCCACTCTCACTGCACACATCCCTTTCACAATGGCTACCATTTTGTATTGGGAAGAAAACTTCTACTATTATTGATGGAGGATCTATGACAACTCACTGCAGCCAACTTGCCATGGCCAACTCATTGTGGGACTACTTACCATGCTAACTCACTGTGGGACAAGAATTACATTAATATTGAAGAAATGGTGGAACAGAATAATTAAAGGAGGGATGAAATGAAATGTGAATGACAAAAATTTAAATAAACTTTCAATTTTAAAAATAATTAAGTTGAATCATTGAATTGACCCACAGTGAGTTGTCCTGTGGTGAATTAGCCATGGTGAGTTGGCTGTGGCAGGTTGTCCCATTCCAATTGGTGGAAGCTTTACCCTCAGTGCAGATAGCAGCTATTGAGAGTGGTGACTTTCAGATCAGGACCATTATCACAAGAATGGAACCTATCTGCTTTTCATTTTGCAGTTCTATTCTAAAACAAGAAATCTTCACATCCCTTATTTGATAAAGAGACTATAATTTGATAAAGAGAGTATAAATGTCATTTATGAGATCTTAATTTGGTCAAATGGAGGTATGGGTAAAGGTGAACAACAGAAACTCAAGTACAGGGTTGTCAAACTCATGTTGTCAGGGCAGCATCATGTGACATATCGGGACTTTTTCCCCCTTTGCTAAACCAGGCATGAACATGGACAGCACGTGATCCATCCGGCCCTTGGGCTGGGAGTTTGACAGCCCTGGTCTAGTATAATAATGGCATAAAGTCCTTCCTTCCATGAGTAAGCCATAATTCAGCTTTGCAAAAGTACATATAGGATGCTACAATTTTCTAGATTTTCAGATTTTTAGGCATGTTGTACATTTTACACTAATAGATGCTTTTGCAATACATAGCTTTCTATCTAAGCCACCCGCAAAACCTCCTATCTGATGGCCTCAAAATGTGTTGGATTTGAACTCCCAGAATAGCTACAAGAGGACACCTACAAGAGGTTGAGGAAGGCCGATATAGGCTGCAGGAATTCATATTGCTATTAATGGCCATTAGCTTAGGTAGCTTTAAAAGGAGAGAAATATGTAATGTATTGTGTATGTCTTATAACAATATCATAAATATCTTGTAAAATAAATTTTTAGCTAAAATCAGTAATGGAAGGTAACTTATTACTGTCAATAAAAACTCATTAGCAGTCTCCTTATGAATACTGTTGTCTCCATGCCCAGCTTGGAAGCTTCTAAAGTTGACTCCCACTGAATTTCCAAATGAAAAGCTGATCTTACAGGATTTCTTTATATGGCAAAACTACTCTGATGTATTATCTCTTATTCAATTTTATTCTTAAGATTGTCTTGTCATTCCCAGAATACAGCATAAGCTGAATCCTGATCATATGTACTCCTTATTAGCCTCACAAGTTATAAATCTTTTTTGAAATCTCTTTTGACAGAGGCTTGTGGCAGCAAGTCAGTGTATGATGGGCCAGAGCAAGAAGAATATTCAACTTTTGTCATTGATGATCCTCAAGAGACCTATAAGACACTAAAACAGATTATAACAAATGTTAAAACTTTAGAACAGGAACATGCCCAGTACAAGAGGGATAAGTTCAACAAGACAAAATACGGAAGCCAGTAAGTATGGAATGCTCTCGAGCATTATTGAAACATCAGTTGGCTCCCTGCTGAAACAAGGAATGTTGGTTAAATTTTAGTTTGCTAATGGCCTGCAATGGATAGATTTGTCCCCTTTGTTGTCATAAAGCACTAGCTCATATTTGTAGCATATTTCCACCATCTGTTCCTTATGGCAGTGTCATGGAGCCTGTCACTTTGCTCCACCATCATATACCATCTGCCAGTGATTTTCATTTCATAGAATGGCAGTTTACTTCAGGCTAATTTCAAACCATTAACCATTAGTGGTATGATTTTATTGAGAGCAAGAAGTTAATAGTACACTAGTTTTGCATTGACATCTCCAGAACAGCAGTGCTTAAAGCATCTGTGCTGCTAAATATTGCATGCAAAAACGAGTTTGTCTTGGACAAAGGGAAGCATTTTACATCCGTTGTGGAAGGCTATAGCCCATGCATTACAGGAAAATGTTTGAAGTTCCAGGTACATGGACTCCTCGGTGCTCTCTGAGCTTGGTTACTTTCTTGCAGACATTTCATTATAAACTAGTTAACACTGATGAAGTCATCAATTGGGTAACACCTCCCCCCCCCGCTCACCCCGCATCAGCCATGCTGTTCACAGTACGCTACAGCTGATCTGAGACACACAGGCCGATGCCCTTTGAGTGTCTGCCTCCCTCTGTCTCCTGCTGCAGTCTGGTGGAGCCTGACCCCTGGCCCCTGCCTTGCCACCCATGCCTTTCCCCAGTTCTCCAGCCATGGCCATGCTGGCTTTCCCCTTCTAAAGATAAAGCAATCTGGCATTGGGAGGGATGCATGCGATCTGGCCTGCTGGACCCGCCGTGTGCCCCATCACAGCCATGGCCAGGGGCAAAACAGGCGGTAGGATGGAGGGGGGGGAGGCTCTTAACTAGGGCTTATTTTGGGGGTAGGGCTTATATTAGGCCCATGTTAAATATCATGCTGGGGCTTATTTTCTGGGTAGGTCTTATTTTCTAGGAAACATGGTATTCTCTTCTCTTGGTAGTTCCAGGCATGGCTGGAAAAGATTCTTACCTGAAATCCTTGGAAGTTAGAAACTATAAATTACTCATATGCCCAGCAGCAGTTCAAATGGTGATAGCCACACACCCCACCACCACCATCCCAGTCAAAGAAAATATCCATTACAATACTGCAATAAAAATAACAAAATCTTGAGCAATCCCCCTTTTCCCTTGCAATATTCTATGATGTTTACAGAGGAAACTAGACAAACAGTAAAATATCAGGCTATTTTCTGGAGAAGGTTTCCAAATACCAGAAGAAGCTGGTGTTTTATTTTACAGTATGTTCAGTTGGATGGATTAATGGCCTGTTTCTTCTGCCACATTAACCAAGAAAGGTAAATTGTAGTTTCAGCACAAAGCTATTTGTTTCACTCATTCACTACAAAAAAAGCCATTGTCATTTTCTATCACAAAGGAAACATAATCTTCCTATCAGCATATTTCTTTAATGTAATACGGCATCTCCTAGGCAGACAAATCACATATTCTGTGTCTTGCTTTACAGCTTAATTTTGCCAAATCTTAATTCAGACTAATTTGATTATTCCTTAAATCTCTGGGTTTTCAACCTGTACAATCTATGTCGTTTACAAAGATGTTTATATATATTCATGGGTTTCCATTATGCATTTTTATTTTTTTTTAAATTATCATATCAAATGATGTACTATACAGGCTTGTCCATCTCGCAATAATATCATTCATACCAAAAATTTTAATCAATATATTTTTGTGGAGGATTTTTTTTTAAATCTGAAAACTAAGAATAAATATGTCAATCTCCCCTTCATCTTTTTCCTCTTTTTTTTTTCACTTTCTAGGGAACATCCCATTGGTGACAAGAGCTTCCAAAGTTACATAAGGCAACAGTCAGAAATCTCAGCTCATTCCATTTGAAGTCTGAAGAAAGTTATTAGATGGTGTAGCTGAAGGACTGAAGAAAGAGAAGAGCCACCTGTAGCAAGATGTACATATCAAATGTCAAGCTTGCTGAGGCTTGCTAAGTACTTTCTCTCTCTCCAAGAACTATTACAATTGTTGCTATGCACTTTATTCATCTGGTGTTAACAGATGACGGAACTCTGCCTTCTAGGTGGTTTTCATCATATGTGTTGTTCTGCATTTTTAAAAGTGTTGCTCTGGTTTCTTGGAATCTAGCGATCAGTTCAATGATCAAAGCCTGTGGGCTTCATATTGACAACTTCCACACTCCTTTTACATGGCTGAGAGACTTTTTCCAGATTTCTAATTTTTGATGGCTGATTAGGGGCTATTTTGCATTATGCCACAGAGCAATTAGGAAAAGCTTTGCAGCATTTGCTTTTTAATGAAGCAAAGTCCAGTTGGTTATAGTTGTAATCTCCCCTCATTGGAGCTTGCCTTGACCCTAAGAAGACTGAACAACAGGGTATTTTGTTAGCATTAGCAACATATTATTGGTTTAAGGAGAACTGGCTTCTAAAAAGAAAGTCTACTATTTAACGGTACTCCCTGTAATTTTTTGATACAGAGTTGTTTGCACTAAGGCAATCAATTTCTATTTTTTTCCTATAAACGTAAAATGTTGTAAACCTGAATAAATACATATTCAAACAACTTAAGTATGTATACTACAAGAATGCTCATAGAGTAATTGCAAAAACAATGGTTTAATTATCAGAATTAATGATTTTCTACTATTTAAGGGCCGTTTCAAATGCAATACATTTCTTACATCTGTAATATTTCCATGTAAGAAATAAAATCAACTATAAGCAATTTCTCAATGAGTGAAGTGAGCACACACTTCTTTTTTGATGACATTTACAGATAAAATTAGAGATAAAATTAATCAGTGAAAGGTTGACTTAATAAGTTGTACTATAGGTGACCTCACCAGGTTCTTCCTCAGGGAATTTGAAAGCAAAGAATGGCTATAGACTCTGATACAAAAAGCTATTTCTTTTCTAGCGAGGTTGACTGAAACATTAAAACATTTCAGCAAGAAATGGAAACAAAGATTTTTTACAACATGGTATGCACAACCTACACAGAAGTATTATTGATGTAGGAAAACAACATTCCATTATGAAACAGATAAGACAGAGTTGTAATGTAATATTAACTCTTTATGCTCCCTTAAAGTTGCAAGATAAGGTGTAAGCAGCAAGATATCAGTAAAGGGATCTTAACAGAAAGTTACGGAAACTTTATACTGAATGTTGCATGAGGCCGAAATTCCTGTTCTCCTCGCACTACCTGATTGTTATGTATAAGCATTTAAACAAGTATTTCAAGAGCTGTGAGATAATGCAGTTTCAAGGATAAAAGATATGTTTAGTTTGGGTTGTTTTCATCACATTAACATACAGTTGTATTCTGTTAATATGTTATGAGTAGGTGCAGAGCATAAGATTTAAAAAAATGACAACCACACAATCACAATCTTGACCTTTTGACATCGCTTCTCCACAGATTCCCCTGAATAGATGAAATGGAATGTGCAGCATACCTCATGAATACAAATAAATATTGTTGTGGGAGGTTGGTGTGTGTGTGTGTGTGTACGCTATAAAATTATAAAATGGTTTGGACCCAGATCAAGTTAGTTGCACTTTAAGCCCCACTGATAGCTAGAACGTTTGTTATGACCATCATAACCCTTGTATATTTTAGTTAACTTTGATATGCCTAACGGTCTGGATCCAACCCAATATAACTGATTGGTGATGTCATAGCTTTTCTAAGAGTCTGATTCACTGCTTGTTGGGCTTTGACAAAAGTCAACGTAATGCGACGTAAATTATAGGCCAAATGAGACTACTCTTGGACCACAATTAACGAACATTCAACTTGATGCAAAACTTCTTTAGATTCTAATATTAAAAGTGATGTCTGCAAAACCAGCCCCACATGGTCAAATCCATACAAAAAAGAATGACAAAAACTTGTATGCAGCATCTATTTCTAATGAGTCTTGTTGTTGGTATTGGGCTACATTAGGAAACTACAAGGTGAAAATTTATGTCCTATCAATTGCCAATAGAAGTGCTAGGGGAAATCAGCACCATGTGCGCTGAACTGCCATTTGAAACTGCCAGTTTTTTAAAAAAGAAATGTATTTGTAACTTAATAGTCTTTTGACAAAATACTAATGACCTGCAATGTGTGTTCTACTTGCCAATTAAAAAGTGTTTTATTTCTGAAAAGCGTATGTGTATTCATTACAAACTCAATATTGGCAAACCTTTTTAAAGGGTAAACGCTGAAACTTCAGCTAGGTACACACAGTGGCTACAGCAACATTTCCTCAAGACTTTGCATTCCAGGCTTTATTTGTTTGATCAGTCAATCAACTGTAATAGCCATCAATTCTTATTCACTTTGGAGAAAGTCTGCTTTTGTTTTCAAACAACAAAGCAGGGGAGAAGCAGTATTGCTTTGGTTATCAATGAAATTTTGTGTTAATTGGTTCAGTTATAAACAAAACAATCCCAGTTTTTTTAAAAAGTTATATTTGTTCAGAAGTAATTCTTTAACAATTTTTTTGGTCTTTTAATGACTCCATAATCCCTTGTATCAGGGTGAAGTCAGGGCAACTGAATGGAGCTGACTGATTACTGGCTGGGTGCCCTTCCTGTCACCAAGGTGGAATACACAGCAGATATAGTCTAATTGTTCCCAGAGAGAGAAATATCTGCCTCTACTTAGAATTGAACTTACAGCCTCCTGATCGTGAGGCGACAGCTCAACCTCTAGGCCACTGCACCACTCTAATTCTTTAATAATGTAAGGAAGAAAATATGAAATAATACATTTTAAGAATCTGCCATCACGTTTGTAAATATAAGTACTCTCAACTTACAACCAGTTTAGCAACCAAAGTTACAAGGCATTGAAAAAAGTGATTAATGATCGATCCTCACACTTTTTGGCCTTCACAGCATGATCACCACCTCATGATAACTGCCACATGTTCAAAATTGGGGCACTTGGCAACTGGCATGTATTTATAACGGTTGCAACATCCTGGGTCATGTGATCACCAATTGTGACCTCAGCTGACTCCCGACAAGCAAAGTCCATGAGGGAAGCTGAATTCGCTTAACAATTGCAGAGATTGGCTTAACAACCATGGCAAAAAAGGTCATAAATTAACTTAATAACTGTTTTGCTTAGCAATGGAAATTTTGTAGTCATAAGTCAAAGTAATCAAATAAGTGTTCAGCTTTCAGTATCTTCACTGCCCGCACACAAATACAATAGAAGATCATCTAAATTTAATCTGCCAAACAGTTATAGACATACAATCAACTAAATTATTTGATAGTCCATTTTTTGATTGAATGAAAACAATTCAGTATAAAATTTAGTCTACCTAATTAAAAGGCTTGACTTAATCCATTGTTAGATTGTTAAGTGTCTGAAAAATAAGAAAGGAATATGAAAATAAAGTGCTATTTCACCTACCCATGTTCATAGCTTAACATCACAGAAATAATTATGTAAAGAACTTTTTGGAGCTGGAAAAGTGTATGTGTTTCCTTTTCAATTTATCTGTTGCATTATTTCCAGTTGACTTGTGAAATAGATTTACTTGCTTTTGTTTTCTTTTGTTTCCTTTTCTCCATTTTCTCCAAGTATTTCTTTCTTTTTTAAAAGGAATATGGTCTTTCTGCATCAGGAACTGAATTTTGAATGGTGTATTTTGTAAAGGGAAAGTCAAAGAATTTAATGACAAAGCCCAAAATTATGTAGATGGTTACATTGTATTTTAAAAAATCAGTAATGGTTAGCAATGATAAGTATTTGACTGAATGCCAAAATCCTCCAGGACAAATTTATTCTGTTAGGTTTTTATTTTATTCTGTTAGTTCTTTGTCATTAAATATGAGTAATACTCAAGTAATACTCATTTCCTGAATCACTATGTCATACCAGCTATATTTTTTAAAGCTGCCTCAAATTTTAATATCTAAAGTAAAACCCTAAATTGAGTACATACCAGATTTAGAAGAATCTTCAAGCTGAGCAGAGTTGGTGACTGTGGCAATTGCTTTAGTCTCTTTTATGATGTCATAGAAACTTTGCAACAATTCAGTGTGAATAAAAGCCACATGTATTTAAAGCACATTAATGAAATACATAACTTAAACAGGACTTCATTATATTCCATGATCATTTAACATGAAGAATCAAAAGATGCCAAAGGCTATAGCTGCAGCTCACAGGAAACGACTCCATGGTGGGACTAGTGCAACGAAGCCATCCCCAGGCACACACCGAGTTGCAGAAATTTCTGATCTTCATAGATGTAAGAATGTCAGACTCGGCAGTCACGCACTGAAGCCTGAACTAGCTGGTCTAATTGAAAAGACATTGCAAAAAGCAGGTAAGAAACTTAGAAATCATATTATTGAACAACATTTGAGAAAGAACATTTGTAACAGTTTGTCACAGTTCTGCTTGTCTGTTTAAACCTCACCTCCATGAAGCTTTAATCTTAATGAGGAAAAAAAAAAGGCTTACTTATCCAGCCAGATAGCTTGGAAAGGAGAGAAAAAAAGCCATACAATGTGCTATGATTAGTATAATTAATTGAAAAATTAGTTGCAACAAGTAACAAGTGTCTATGAAGATACTCAGTCATCCAGGTCTTGTTTGTCCTAAAGGTGCTGAAAGAGAGCAGTTCTCTGCCTTTTGCTACAAGAGCCTTAACTTCTTACTCATTGCAGAAATTATTCATTCTACATATTCTGATATCTGCCCTACAATTTTTGTGGTATGGGGAGGAAAGACAATCTTTGGAACAAAATGAGATTCCAGGATTCTATTTACAAGTCTAATGTAACTTTTCCTTTTTCTAGAAATTTCAGGTAAAGAAGAAGTACTGAGTACAGAAGAAGATCTTCACTGGTAAAAAGCATTTCTATGTAACAGTCAAATGCAAGTGTAATTTGGTAATAATATAAGAACAAGTCTGGATGTGCGGTCCAACATTCTATTTTTCATTGTGATTTTCCAGATGTTACAGTGAAGCAGGGTTTGAAGGGAACAGCCTTCAACACTCTTTCATTCTTTCTCGACTTGTCATGTTGCTCCAAGTATTTGGAGGGTCTTTTTTAGCTGCTACTATCTACTGTCACTGTGAATATGTTTACCAAAAAATAAATTTGTCTTATACACTTTACATACAATATATTATTATCACAATTCTGTGAAAGTGATGTTATCAATCTAATGGTGTAAGAATAATATACTTATAACCCTGCCTTAATTCAACCAGTTCCATGGCTATCTAATGAGAATTATAGTAATGGTGTTTGCTTAATTTCAGTTTATTGATTTGTACAATGCCTATATATTGTCTGCTTTCATGTTAAGGCACAATTTGTTTTGCCATGGTTACCAAATCATAGCCACCTGAGATTGCATAATATTTATTCCATTAAATTTATCTGCTCACTCCAGCAAACTCTGGATATCATACAAAATCTAATACAGATTAGAAGAAAGCGTACATGGAAAAAAACAATCTGGACTAATACAGCATTTGAAACACATAAAACCCTAATACACAATTTGCAAACAGCAGTGATTGGATCTGTTAAGCCTGGTTTCCCCAACCAGGGTTAGGGAGACAAGCTAAACAGAATGTGCAGCTTAGTCAGATAGGCACACAGATAAATGAGTGAGCTAAGCTTTTATGTTTATTAACATACAGTAAAAATAACAGATACGCTTGTGCTATCAAATATATAGTTTATTCCATTATGAGTTCATAGCATAGTCAAAATAACAGTCCAATAGTCATGTATCATTTAGTCAGTCCATTCAGGGATATTCAGTTAGCAAAGTCCGTGTAGAAATATCCTATGTCAATTCACTTACAAGTCAGTCCTTTGTTTTCTCTCCCGTTCGAGCAATGCAGTCTTGTGTCCTTGCAGTAATCAGGTTTCATCAAAGCCAGAGAGAGAGCAAGCTGCAGTCTTGCTTCTTTTAAAGTGCTTTCACAACCACTCCCTTAATTACTATCCCACAGTTAAAGTTGCAGACACTTTAACTTACAAACTATGATTACATATTATTATTTACCTAAACCAGTTAGGGTAAAACAATGTTATCCCTAACATTCTCCCCTTTTAGGAAATAATAATAAATATAACTATTTACATCTTTAAATCATATTTGTTACAACTCTCTTTAAACTTAATTACTCCTTGAGCTTTTGTAAATTGGTCTGCAATGTTTTCTTCTGTCATGCAGTATTCCAATTTAATTAGCCCATTCTTTACAGATTCTCTAACATTTAAGTATCTTAAATCAGTATGCTTTGATCTAGTTTTTATAGCAATACTAGTAGCTAACTTTATAGCTGCTTGATTATCCTCGTACACAATAATAGAATCTTTTACAGTTATACCCATGTCTAATAATAACTGTTTGTACAAAATCAAATCAGTGCATAATAATGACAGACATGAAAATTCCGCTTCCATTGTGGACAAACTGATATGCTGTTGTCTGATTGACCTCCACCCTATTAGTGTCTTACCAAATAATATAGCCATCCCAGATGTTGATTTTTTAGTGTTTATATCAGTTGCAAAACTTGCATCTGCATAGGCACTAAGACTCAAATCACCCTTTGGTTCTATATGCAATGCATGGTTCATTGTTCCTTTAAGATATCTTAAAATTCTCTTTAATGATTGCCAATGACATTGATGTGGATCTGAATTAAAACGTGCCAGCTGATTTACACTATAAGCTATATCTGGCCTAGACCAATTGCTGATATATGATAAGCTACCAATCAAAGATTGATATATGGACTTATCAAATTTGGGACTTTGATAATCAGTTTGGCAAACTTCCTGACTCATTGGAGTCTTTGCCGGTTTACAAAGTTCCATTTTAAATGTTTTAATTAATTGGCAAATTTTATCTTCTTGAGATATCTTAAAACCATTTTTTGTTTTGTTAATTGTCAATCCTAGATACTTTTTAATTTCACCTAAATGCTTTAATTTTATCTTTTTGGCTAATAATGATATAATCTCATTAGCTTCATTATTAGTCTTAGTTATCAAAGCAATATCATCTGTAAATAATAACAATAATGACACCGTTCCATTATTTTCTCTTTTAAACACACATGGATCTGCTAAACCAGATTTAAAACCTATATTGTTTAACTCTTTCACAATATATTGGTTCCACTCAAACCCAGATTGTTTCAACCCGTAAAGACTCTTTTTGAGTTTCCAACAATCATTACTATTTGCTTTATTGTCTTTTATACCTACTGGTTTTCTTAAATATATAGTGTGCTGCAATGGTGCATGTAGATAGGCAGTTTCTACATCTAAATGGTTAATGACATAGTTTTTCTTAGCTGCCCACACTAATGCTGCTCTTAAAGATGTTGCTTTAAGACTTGGTGCAAAAACTTCATCGTAATCAGATGCAGTTTGATTAAATCCTTGAGCTACTAACCTAGCCTTATGGATAACAGTCCCATCATTTCCTGTTTTTATTTTAAATATCCATTTGCACCCAATGAATTTTTCTCCTGGAGGTAATTTAGCATCTTCATAAACTTTCATTACCTTTAATGAATTTAGTTCCTTTTTCATTGCCTTTTGCCAATTCTCCTGATCCTTAGCAGGATACATCCTAAGTTCATCTACACTAGTTGGAACTTTAGTTACTTGGCAAACTATACTTGCTTGATACCTATCAGGTGGTCTAGTTACACGTGTAGTACGTCTAGGTATTACAGGACTTACAGGTGGACTTTCATTTATTAACTCTTCTTGATTATCTAACTCTTCCTGATCAACTGTTTCCTCTTGTTCTGGTCCTATTTGCTCTTCATGGACTTCTTCTTTAATTGGACTCTTCTTATAACTAATCTGATCTTTCTGCCTTTTGTAGGGTTCAATAATTACTTCATTATTTAAATCTTGCTCTAATCTATTCCATCCTACATGTTCTAGGAATTTTGCACTAGCACTGGTGTAAACTCTAGATGTACCTGGTTCCCAGAATCTATAAGATCTATGATTAGATGTATATCCTACAAAATATAATCTTTTAGCTCTATGCTGTCCTTTGTATCTAAGTTGTGTAGGGATATGCACCCATGCTGGTGCTCCAAATGTGTGCATGTAACTTAAATCAGGTTTTGTACCATGCCACAGTGTGAATGGTAATTCACCTGTTGTTGAATTAACAACATTATTTAATATATGATTACCACACATTATTGCTTCTCCCCACAAATTGTCAGGTAATCCTGAATCAGACATCATAGTTCGTGCCATTGATTGTAATGTTTGGCCTCTTCTCTCTATAAAGGCATTATGTTGTGGCCTGTATGGTGCAGACTTTTTATGTTGAATTCCTAACATTCTTAGTCTATTCTGGAATTTATTATTTGTAAATTCCGTACCATTATCTGTTATAAGAGTTACTAATTTCTTTTTAGTTTTCCTTTCTGCAAATTTAATCCAATGAAAGAGATTTTGATACGTTTCAGTTTTGCTCTTCATTAAATAGCAAAAACCATATCTAGAATAATGGTCCATTATACTTAGTATGTAACGAGCTCCTCCTACACTTGGTTTTTTAGGACCTATTAAATCTGCAAATACTACCTCTAAAGGTTCTTTGGTAGTAAATCCATCAACTCTATTAGCCGGTGTGACCCTGCTCTTACTTTGATTGCAAATATTACATTGCAAATACTTATTACAAGGTTTCAATCTTATTCCCTTAGATAATTCAACAGTTTTCTTAAGCATTTTAAAATTTAAATGCCCTAGCCTTCGATGTAACAAGTGAATACATTCATCATGAGGTTTCTTATTTTCATAAACTGTGTTAGCCACCTTTAAACCATCATCATTTAACACATATAATTCACCTCTTAAAGATGCAGTAATTTTCTTATCTTCTTTTTCAATTATGCAGTTATCTCCTTTAAAAGTAACTACATATCCTAGTTTAACCAAAATTCTAACTGAAATTAAATTAAACTTAAGTTGTGGTACATATAACATTTTTACATTCTCTTTTATAAAAGAACAATATGCTATACCTTGACCTTTAGCTTTTAGTTTCCAGCCATTGGCTAACGATATCTGCTGTGTACTCTTGGACATTTTAATAAAATATTTGTTATCATTTGTTATACAATGTGATGCTCCACTATCAACCACCCATAAATTATTTTTTTACAGCTCCGTTAGTATACATGGCTAACTCTGGATTTTTATTTATCTTTTGATGACTTTTAGGATTCTGGCCAGCGTTCTGGCGCTTTGCCTTTTTACAAAATCTTGCCAAATGTCCTCTTCCTCCACAATTAAAACACTTTTTAATTGCGTATGCAGTAGGAGTTTCATTATCTTCTTTTTGAGGTTGCAACCTCCTTAATTCGTCTCTTTCAAGCCTTCTTCTGGCCTCTTCAATCAATCTGCCAGTTATATCAGTTAAAGTTAGGCTTTCCTTTGGCAATATTTCAAGGGAAGTTACGTAGTTATCATAGCTTTCATCAAGTGAAGATAGAATTATGTAGACTTGGTGTAGTTCAGAGAAAATAAGCTCTTTCTCATGCAGTTCTTGAAAAATGCTTTGCATAGTTTTCAAATGACTCAGCATATCACCATTCTTATGGAGATGTGTACTGAAAAGTTTCCGTGTTAGATTTATGTGAGCACCAACATTATCTCGAACATAAATCCTTTTCAGCTTCTGCCAACACCCAACAGCTGATTTCTCTCCGTGGATATAAACAAGCTGCTGATCAGTTAAGGTTAAAGCAATAATGCAAATAGCTTGCTGATTTTTATGCATAAATTCTTCTATCTTTAATTTATCTTCATCATCCTCTGGATCCCATTCTTCTACGTTTGGTGGATTTTCAATTATGTTCCACAAACCTTCTCTTCGTAGAAGCAGACTACATTTCATAGACCATGATACATAGTTTGTTCCATCCAACTTGGATATAAGGGACAAACTTTGTAGATTGACTTGTGCCATGTTTTCTTTTAGGGATATAAAACTATAATTAATAAAACACAGCTGTCTGTTTACTGTAATGTATAACAACACAAACTCTCACTTTTAACATAAATCTGTTTTATCCTAGTTAAACTGACTTTGCAGCCTCTGGGCCCATAACCAGTGTTAAGCCTGGTTTCCCCAACCAGGGTTAGGGAGACAAGCTAAACAGAATGTGCAGCTTAGTCAGATAGGCACACAGATAAATGAGTGAGCTAAGCTTTTATGTTTATTAACATACAGTAAAAATAACAGATACGCTTGTGCTATCAAATATATAGTTTATTCCATTATGAGTTCATAGCATAGTCAAAATAACAGTCCAATAGTCATGTATCATTTAGTCAGTCCATTCAGGGATATTCAGTTAGCAAAGTCCGTGTAGAAATATCCTATGTCAATTCACTTACAAGTCAGTCCTTTGTTTTCTCTCCCGTTCGAGCAAGTCTTGTGTCCTTGCAGTAATCAGGTTTCATCAAAGCCAGAGAGAGAGCAAGCTGCAGTCTTGCTTCTTTTAAAGTGCTTTCACAACCACTCCCTTAATTACTATCCCACAGTTAAAGTTGCAGACACTTTAACTTACAAACTATGATTACATATTATTATTTACCTAAACCAGTTAGGGTAAAACAATGTTATCCCTAACAGGATCCAAGCAACCTGCTAAGCTGCAGTTTGCTTCAATTTGGCATGTAAATTGAACTTTGTGTGTTATTTAAGAAGCCTTGGTTACTATAGTACAATCATGCAAAATGACCAATGTTTCAAATACACTCATGGATAGACAGAATGGCTTTCTAACAGTGGCTCAAACCTTTCAGTTTTGTTCTAATAATTGAATTACGGGTGGGCAAGTTGAACTCACTGGAATTCTTTTGTAGAATCAGCCACCATTTGTGGTGGTCTCCCATGGAAAGAATGAGACACAGGCTGGTGTACTTGGGATGGGAGCCCAGAATAAAATTCCAGTGCATCCTTTTATTGAGATTTTTGTGCATAGTAAGCAATTACATTGTGGATTAATAATTAGATATAGTACAGGCTTGTTTGCAGTTGTCTAAGCTGCCTTTTTGTTTGTATTTGTTCTTATTGTTCTCTTTTTTTTATACTATCTTAGTGACCTTTAGACAGGCATGAATCTATAAGGCATTATATTTATCATTGCTCAAGTTCAGGCCAAAGTTTATTCCCACATCTCCCCTGTTTTAGTTTTTTGATGATCGCGGATGCCTCGGTAGCTTTTCGCCATCTGCAACAGCAATTCTCCTTCCGTAGGCTTCACCCGACACATTCCTAAAAGTCCAGGGAGACATTGAATACAACAGTATACACAGAGAGAAAATATAATAAGCAATATCGCTCCAACAATTAGGTGATGAATCCATGAACCATCTGGCAACCAGGACCAAAGTGCAGACCACATGTCCAGTCCCTCGTCCTTCGATTGTAATGGATTCTCATTCAGGGTTTGTTCCATATGCTGTATAGTAGCTGTAATGTTTGGAGAATAATCAGAGATATACATGCAACAATGTGTATGAATCACAGCGCAAACTCCCTCTTGCGCTGCCAAAATAGTGTCCACCGCATATCTGGCTTGCAGGACAAAGTCAAGGATTTTTCCTTGCTCTTCTTCAAGCAGCTTTAGCGTTTTAATGGTGTCTTTAAATATAGTAACTGTCCAATTGTTTAAATGATGCAAATCTCTATAGTTCATCATGACTCCTAAAGGAGGAATAACTCCCCTTGATATCTGTGTCCAGTAGTCATGATTCAAAACAGTGTTTACTTCCATTGGGGAACGCGCATTGCGGATATGAGCGGTCCCCAAAGATTTTAAAATGACATGAGATGGGATTACTTTCCCAAAGGTGCAGACTCCTTTCCATCGTGCTGCCATGCGATCATAGGCCATCCGTCCACACAGCAACCATAGATTTGCTCCCAGGAGATGACCAACCTTATTTGGCTCAGCATAGATTAATTGTGCAAAGGATTCCATTAACATAGCCAAATAAGTGGGCGGTGGTGCGTATTTCCCACTTGCACATTTGGGCAGCTGGTTTTCTATCATGATGGGACAACATGTGGCAGGGATAACTGGACACCCATTTTCATTGATTAAAGATATGATATTAAATTTAGAAATATTATGTACAAAGTAAGTGAGATTTTTAGTTTTCATGTCATCCGGATAAACCCGACTTCCATTGCTAATAACAATTGTTTTGTTGCAAAATGGATAGGTTCCCAAGTAAGTCATATTCTCTACCGTCTCATTGTGGGTCCAGCAGATACCTGCCACTTCTTGGATTCGGCTTCCAAGATGCAATGTATTTATGTTACTTGTAGTCCAACTGTTAGACCACATCCCTGAACAACCATAGCATTGTCCCTTATACTAGTCACCTTCGGCCAGAGGTACTGCAACCATTGGAAGCCCTGATGTTTTGTGAGTTGGCATGTGCATACATATCCAACAATCAGTTTTATTATGAAGGTTTGCTAGCTTCCCCATGTCCTGGATCATCGTGTTTCTTTTCCATTCCCCCAAATCCATCCCCTTGCCTCTTTGGCTGATGATAAGGATGCACACAGCGAGCAGGAACCCAAACAACTGTCCCCTCATCTTCAACAGCAGCATATCCTCGGCCCCAAGTTATCAGCGGGACAGGTCCTTTCCACGTTGGATCTGGTAGTCTCTTATACCAAACTTTCGGTCTTGGCGTACCTGCAGAAGGAGAGGAAGCAAAATGCCTACTGGCTGCCTTAGCAGCAGGAGATCCTGTCATGTTTAAAAAATTTAAAGTGTATAAGGTAATATTAAGAATGTTTTGTATGTAAGGCAAGCCATATCCATCCACTTCCCCTGTTTTTGTTTTTGTGTGAAGGAGTGCTTTTCCTGTGGAAGTGGCCATTGGTCAATCCAAACTGGCTGAGAGGTTAACAATTGTAATTTTTCCATTATCCAATAACAATTTTTGTGCGAAATTGTGACAGCAAATCTCTACCCCACAAGTTTATATGCAGGGGCAGCACAAGAGGTTGAATCCTTGCAGTCTCACCAGTTTCTCTATGCAATGCCTTCAACCAATGTACACTACTTCTTGCAAACTGCATACCACCCATTCCACGAACGGCCGGAGAGTCTTCAAGAGCCCATTCATTTGGCCATTCCTTTTTGCATATCACAGAGACATCTGCTCCGGAATCTATAAGGCCAGAAAATGATTTTCCCTGAATTTCAATTGTCATTTTTGGTTGGTCTGTAGTCAAATTTTTTGTCAGTGCTAGCAATTCGGCAGCAACTGGAGAACTGGCCATTTCAGTGGACCCAAAACCACCAGTTCGTGGGATCCCAATTAAAGGATTTATAGGGATGTATGGAAGCAACAATAACTGGGCAATAGAGTCACCGGCCACTAATGATGCAGGAGTATCAGTGTACAATTGTATCTTAATAACCCCTTTATAATCTTGATCAATAACTCCTGGAATAACAAAAAACCCTTTTTCTGATGCAGAAGACATGGGAAGTACTAATCCCACTGTTTTTTCTGGCAGTGGCCCATGCAAATGAGTGTCCTCAATGTACACTTGATTAGGAAAGGTCACATTAATTGAGTTCAACATTTTTAAACCCAAACCTGCACTCCCAGTAATTGCAGGCGATGCTTTTGTGACAGCCTTGGGAGCGGGGTTAGCTGCACACCCCAAATTTAGTTTCCTGGATTTTGGTTCTGATCAGAGCGACATTGATTTGCCTAATGAAACCCTTTTTTGCATTTTGGACAGACCGATTTTGGACGGACGTCCTTAATTTTGTTTTTGTTAAATGCCATCCCCCCCCCCAGGGGCACGGCACTGGGCTTTAAAATGGGCAGACTTTCCACAATTAAAACAATTCCCTGTAGGTTTCATCCCTTTTTGTAATGCCATAGCCAAAGTCTCCATGTTGTAAGCCTGAGAACCCACCACTGCACATGCCTTTAACAGATCAGCCAGAGTAACCTCACCTCTAGCCACCAAAGGCTGTAAGATACGCTTGCAGTCAGCGTTTGCATTTTCAACTGCCAATTTCAGCAAAAGTTCTTTTGCAGCTTCCTCATTAGAGATTTGCCTGGTAATAGCCAATTGTAGCCTTTCCACAAAATCATTATAAGACTCAGATGCTGTTTGCTTAATTTGAGAAAAAGACCGTGCTGGGGTTCCCACATCCTGAATGCGGGACAATGCCCCAAGGACAGCTGCTATAACCACTGGAAATACGTGATCAGGCAAATTAGCAGCTTGATCAGCAGTGGATTCAAACAAGCCTGCCCCGTAGATTTGGTCTGGCGAATACAGCCCCCCCCCCGAATTCCTTCCCCTAGTGATAGCTTCCCTTTGGTATTCTGAGTCAAAAACCACATACTGAGTAGAGCTCAATATCATTCTCATTAAATCTTTCCAGTCACTAGGAATCATGCATGAGGTAGCCAAACTTGTCAGAAGCCCCTTTGTAAAAGGACTTTGAATACCATAATCTTTTACTGCTTTTTTAATTTCCCTAAGAACTGCTAAAGGAATCGGAACCCATTCAGTCTGCAGATTGCCTTGAGCATCCACTTGCCTATTGACTGGAAACAAATTCATCTGGGTAATCTCTTCAGGCTCTAATTTCCCCTCATTGAAAGCCTGATGCATCATTGCTTGAACTTTTCCCATTTTTGGTTGGATTTTATCATTCACAGGCATAGGCTGTGGAAATGATAAAGCACGCTCCAGTTTTGGGGAAGGCGGGTGCAATACAATTCCTTTATAATGAGGAGGTTCTACTAAAGTTTTTAAAAGAGGTTGTTGCTGGGTCTCTAAAGCAGTCATAACAACCTTCCAATATATCAAAATTTCAGCTGTTGCCCATGGCTCTATGAAGTTCCAATTCTCCTCCATGTGTCTAACGTTAAAGAGCCTTTCTCTGGCTACCAGGGACATTGCCACCAGATCTCTAGCAGCAGCTCTCTCACATTATCTTTTGAAAGAACTATTTGCTCCCCCCCAGAGGGTTTAAAGATAAAGAAGTTTGTCCTGACTAACTTCAGCAGCTCACTAACATGACGTTCCTGTGGCTGAGAGAGTTTTCCCCCCATGTTCCCTGAATAATCCTATTGTCCAGCAATAGTTGAGTACGTACTTTACCTATTCCAGGCGAGGAAACACGGAGGTCCGGACACATACCACTTGCAGTGGATCACGTCGGGGTCACCACTTGTGGTGGTCTCCCATGGAAAGAATGAGACACAGGCTGGTGTACTTGGGATGGGAGCCCAGAATAAAATTCCAGTGCTTCCTTTTATTGAGATTTTTGTGCATAGTAAGCAATTACATTGTGGATTAATAATTAGATATAGTACAGGCTTGTTTGCAGTTGTCTAAGCTGCCTCTTTGTTTGTATTTGTTCTTATTGTTCTCTTTTCTTTGTACTATCTTAGTGACCTTTAGACAGGCATGAATGTATAAGGCATTATATTAATCATTGCTCAAGCTCAGGCCAAAGTTTATTCCTACAACCATTCTTAATTCTTTTGCACCAAAACTATTGTCCACTTTTACTGTGAGTCCTAATGCAATTGTATTCCCCAGAAGGGATCCCTGCATGGAAATGCCACAAATACTTAGAAATGATCTTAGTAGAAATTAAAGCAAAGAAGCCAAAAACATTCTGGAAGGCAATGACATATTCTTGACAAAAAAAAATGTGATGAAAGTGTCCAAGATATTACCAGGAGCAATTGAAGGACCTTACTTGAAGGTCATTTCACCTATTTTTAGAGACAGGGTACTTTTTATAACAAAAAGGGAAATTGTAAAGATAAGAGTACCTTTAAAGTACATATAGTACTATTTTTTTCAGAGAGCACACAACCCAATTTATAATAGATAATCTCCCCAATATATTTACAAATATTTCCATTTTGCTGACATCCAGCCTTAGTTTAGTGGCTCCCATCCATTCTACCTCTGAAGCCAGACATTGGTTCAAGGATTTGAACAGTTTCCCCTATTGAGACATTATCACATCTGACTATCTTCTCCATATGAGTGACAACTAGCTCTAAAACCGATGATAACCATCCCCAGTGGTGTCATAGAAATGGAAAAATAGCAGGATAGAACATGGCACCCAACAGCATAGCTAACAGGTGGGAAAACCTCCAGTGTTACTCCCTGGGGCTCCCTGCCATAAGAACAATTGCTGTGAACAGTGGTAGGATTCAATTTTTTTTACTACCAGTTCTGTGAGTGTGGCTTGGTGATTGTGGCTTGGGGGGCGTGACAGGGAAAGGATACTGCAAAATCGCCATTCCCTCCCGACCTCAGGGGGAAGGTTACTGAAAAATCCCATTCCCTCCCCATCCCACTAACCTGCTTTCCAGCTCCGTTCTCCTATGCAGGGCAACAAGAAAAGACTCAGCCAATCAGCTATGACTTGGGAGGCAGAAAATAGATGGGGACGGGGCCAGTCAGGGGTGGTTCTCCGAACTACTCAAAATTTCTGCTACCGGTTCTCTAGAACTGGTCAGAACCTGCTGAACACCACCTCTAATGTGACACAGTACACCAGCCCCCAATTCTTTCCTGGTAGTAATTTTAATTTTAGTGGTTTTGCTGAATCTTATTGCATTGTTCTCCTCCTGTTTGGTGTAATTCTGCTTTAGCTTGAGCTATATAGCATCATAATCATTCATGTGAGGATAACAATAGCCAAGATGGCAGTTGCAGCAACACAGTCATAGTGCTGCCCCCTTTTTATGTCCATCATACAACAAATTAAAATATGCAGAACTAAAACAGCAGAGCTGCAATTCCCATTTGGAAATGTTTGCCATCATTATATAAATTGTATTTACTCTATAGTAATAACATATAAAAAGATGAAATGGAAGCTATTGCTCTGAATTCCAATTTATTTTCAGTTGTCCAGTTGAATCCCTATGCAAGGGGATTAACTTGCCTTTCTCTTTTCCAACCAGTCTGAAAGTGATAAAGAAGAAAGTGTATGAAATAAACAAAGATAAAGAGATCAGCCATGGACAAACTGCATCTGCTAGAGTGGACAGCAGTAAAAAAAAGGTTAGGCAACAGGGATTTTTAAAAATCATTTCTGTGTTCACCAATATACTGTCCTAGGAATGGTATATTCCTTAAATGTGTTGTGTGGCTCATTAGTTGTTCATCTGTGTTAGATTTATAAAGTGACTGGAGTTTTGCAGCTGGGAGTAGAGTAATGCAGCTCCTAAATAAATGGCATTTGTCAATCCAACTCCTCAAGTTAGTGAAAGAGTGGGCAAATCCAAGTTGATGCAGACATAGTCAAGCTGGATTTGACATAATGAGTGCATTACGGTGCCCGCTGTTTCACAGAAAAAAGATATAAGGGTTGTTTCAGATGCATATCTCTTAAGACTTTTTGTTTTGTTCTATTTTTATTTAGACTATGGTTAGACCGTTAGATTTTGGCTACCCAATGTGGTTTCTGTTGAAGAATCAAATAATATGGGAAAGAGAGGACCTGAAAGTAGAGTCTAGTGGAGTATAACCTTGTCACCGTAATGGAGGAAATTGCTAAATTGGAAAATGTTTATATATGAAGACTAGGCAACATAGATTACTTTTGTGAGAACATTTGGGTATACATTACATCACTTGTTTTTTCTCTTCCCCCCTCCCACCACGGATTCCCAATCCTGGAGGGCTAAAGATGTTGGGAAGATTTGCTAAAACTAATCACAAACTGTAGACAATAACTAGAACATTCTGAAAAATGACATTCTCTTAATAACTACCCATTTCAAAGTTCCATACTTCCTGCCAACACTTCCCAAGCCTATCCCATCAACACACCATGGTAGGACAAGCAGGGCGTCTGAAATCCCCAGAATGGCAGAAGCAAATTTGTAGACTTCTTGTCTTTTAGAAAAGCTGGCTAGAAATATTAATCAAACAGACAAAACAATAACAACAAAGCAGAGAAGAAAAACATCAATGTCGCAAGCTTGTGGTAGTTTTGGAAAAAAAAATAGCTGAGCAGCTTTTAAAAAAAAATCTATGTTTAAATGTGGAGGCAGAAACTGAAACAGAAGATGTATTGTATTTTGGAAGATAAAAGCAAGAATTTGACCTCACAATGCATTTCACAATATTCTCCCCCCCCCGCCCCCCCCGCAAATTCATTGTTTTTGAAAGATGCCAAAGAGAAGACTAGGAGGTTGAGATGGGCAAAACCATATCTTCTCAAATTAGTCAATTCAAAAAGAAACACCCTCAATCCAATGGTATGGTTGGGGGATTCTGGGAGTTGAAGTCCACAAGTCTTAAAGTTGCCAAGGTTGGCCAGCCCTGAATTAGGCGGTTGAACATGTTGGTTGGGGACAGGCGGCTCTTCTGAAGGGCACCAGATTAAGGAAAGCCATCTGTTTCCTTCTGGTTTTTAAATCATATTGTGGTAAAATAAAATAAAAAGAATTGTTTTCTCCCTTTAATTAGATAAATTTGGTATAGATAATGGTCCGTAAAAATGGAAGCCATTTTGACTTAGTATTTTCCAGAACATTTTAACTGATCTCAACTGATTTAAATAAGATAGTGAGCTGCTAGCAACAACTCTCATGAACCCGCAGGCCACTGTTTCTGACCGCTGTTTAAATAGCAATCTAGGTTATATTATTCTAATAGATGTAAGTTACCTTTAAAGATGCAAAGCAGCAATGAATTCTTATAGCAGGAGTGATTTCTTGAGCTGAATTACAGGTAATCCTCAACTTAAAACCATTCATTTGGTGATAAGTCAAAGTTACAACAGTCCTGAAAAAAGTACCTTATGACCATTTTTTATAGCTGCAACCCTTGCAGCATATTCTCGTGATCACATGATCAAAGTCAAGATGTTTGGCAACTAACTCATATTTATAATGGTTGCAGTGTCCTAGGGTCAAGTTTTGCAACCTTCTGGCAAGCAGTCAATGGGGAAGAAATACTCACTGAACAAATGTGTGGCTAACACAACAACTGCAGTGATTTACTTAACAACAGTTGCAAGAAAGTTCATAAAACGGGGCAGAACTCACTTAACAACTGTCTTGCTCAGCAACATAAATTTTGAAATGTAGTCATAAGTCAAGGACTACCTGTATCTATTGATATTGACTACAGTAAATCACACAAAACACATCTGATGATGAATGTTTTTTTTTTCCTTAAAAAAATTGGGGATAGGAATTGTTCTCTGGTATAAGAAGCTTAAATGGGACCTTCTATCCTATGATGTTCAGTTCCAGTGCTGTAGAAACATCTTATTCTCATCAAGGGTATTAAGTTTGCACCCATGCTGCTTTTATTTGTTCCTACATTCTTAGTAATCATTACTACTTCCACAGTCTGCAGTAATAACGTCTTCATTTTATCATGTCATTTGCAAGATACACTGGAAGTAATTATTAAGACAGCTTTCTCTCAATTTGCAGAGCTGAGATACACCATGGAATAATCACATTCTTTTTAGTTTGGCCAGATCATCAATGACAGAGATTATGATGATTTATTGGAAAGATATCTTGAAATAGATTAGCTTATATCTTTTTCTAATTTTCCCCAAAATCAAACAGCCTAATTGCACAATCATATAGCAATAGGTTTAAAAAGTGCTTTTTCTCTTAACTTTAACATGGTCAATAAAAACTATACGGATACCTGAGGTTTACATAATTCTTTGATATTGCTTTGCTTTACACTGAAACCATGAAGTTATAAACAAAACAATTGCTTTTCCTTATGAAAAATATCTCTTACCTTTTCATTAGACTCTTCTATATATGTAAGATGTAATTATACCCATAGATTCTTTTCAACTATATTGCATTTTCTTTTATCTTAGCTATTACAGAGAGACTTGCCATCATTTGTGGAAATTGACCTGAGAGATAGTATTGAAGAAGTAAGTCGTAGAAACATATTTTTACTTGTTATACATACAATCTTGTCACAAAGACATGGAAAGACATATTCTAGTTCTTCTACCAAATACGTTAAATTTATTAAAGCCATAGGATATTTATTTTAAAAAGTGATACACACCTTCCAGCATCTCATTGTTGTATTGAAGCCAAGAGTCAAGATGGTGGTTTGAAATCACCTTTCACCTCATAGATCTCTCTGCTAGAAACCCAATCCAAAAGGAAGTGGGGATGGAACTATTAATGTATTTTGAATAGAATTAGAATTTCAGAATTAGAATTAGAATTCACATTTTTAAATATTTATCCCCAATCTAACATTGCAATAAGTAGCTAACAATCAAAAAAACATTAATGCCCAATAAACAAAGTTGGAGGGTTTTAAATCCTTTATAAAATAGCCATTATAAACTGTTATGCTAAAGTTATAGTTATTTCCTTGCATTTTGCAACAGGCAACGTGAGAGCAATATGACTCTCCATTTTTAGACCAAATTAGCCATATAGATCATAGGAAGTTTATTAAATACAGTGGCATTTTTAAATAGTAATACATTAAATCGCTTGTGTTCTGTAGTGCATTTTTTTTTCTTTTTGATTGAAGAATAATTAGAAGAGCTACTTTTTAGGAAGAACATTTGCTTTTTCTCCTCACATAAAAATTAAAAGGGGAGTACTTTTTCATCACATTTATCCTGTGGAAGATATATAACAGAATCTGCGCCATGGGGAGGTTTTCCTTCAAGTTTGAGAGAGTTTTGGATATTGCCTTTACAACTGTAGCAAAAGTGAGGTTGTAAATCTGTCATTACTTGCATGATAATGACCTCACAGCACTTAGTAACAGAATTGCCTGTCCCAGTATGACCATTAAGTGAAAAATGCCTGTAGCTCCATTACTTTCTGATCAAATCTGTTTAATAAGATAGTGGAGTTCCCTTTTCTTTTGAAGAGCTTCAGGGTATCCAGGGGAGGAAAATAATAAAAAAAGTCAAGATAGTAGCCAGAGTCCCATGACTAAAGGTATGTTGTACCTGTAAAAAAAAGCTAAACTGTATGATTGTATCCATCATCTTGGCCTTCTTTAACCACAATCACCCAGCTTCCGATACCTTTATACACATTAACAATATAACAGCTATCATAAGAAAGAAAATGCTCCAATGGCTTTTTCTGATAAAATGAATCTTAAAGCTAAAAATCAAATTTCATTCTCTTTGGCTTTAATGTTATCAATGATGTGACTCTGCACATATAAATATTACAACCTTGTCAGGCAGAACTGAACGCCCTTTTCCACAACCTGTACCAAAACCTATCTTAAGTACCCTGTTTGCACCGAACTAGCAATGCAATGAAGCATGTTTTATATTTTTAAACAGGAATATTTTTTTTACTGAAGTCACATGTTATACACTGTGTATGACCTGAAGCAAATATTTTGAACAGGAAAGTTCCCAGAAAAAAACTTGACTGTCATAGATGAATAGCCTGAAGTGTTTAACAAAGAAATGACTATTTGTTCTCATTTCTCTAACTTAGAAAACAGAAGATATTTTGGCAGAAGACAAGCAACATAAGGAAGAAGAACCTCCCAAAACTGTGTATGCCTCTCTCTATTTTTTCTCTGTATGAAAAACATTTTATGAAAGGCCACCCCAAAAGTTAATTGCTGTGCAGAAACAGATGCAGGCCCCATGCAATTACAGTCAAACCGACTGTAGCATCTCAAAGGGGAAGATCTAAACACCTAAACGAACTTCTCTTTCCTGAGGAGTCACTAGAAGATGACTTCAGAACTCCAAACGATCACTCTTTGCTCCCATCTAATGATTTCCAAAATTTTCCAGTGCAGATATGGCAGGCTTACTTTCCTGAAACCTGAATATTGGCCTTATCTGATTTTCTGGTATAAGAACTCCTGGAAGATATTTTGTGGGTACAAGTAGAAGAGCTCAGGAGTCCTCAGTCTTACTTTCTTCTTGATTTATTTTCTTAGCACATTTCTAAGGCTGCCCAACTCATTCCATAGGAACATTAGCAAAAAAAAGAGTAACTATTAATCTTTTAAAATGAAATCCTTCTTCACCATGTTGTCTTTTCTACAGCTATGGTGGTATTGTTGTATAAGTGTATTGTTGTTACTTTTATTATTAGTTAGAATCTGTTAGCACTGAGTGAGTAGATAAATTGCATAAAAGGGGAGGAGAAAGTGGATGGACATCAGAGGGGAATATTGGGCAATATTGGAATGATGTCATCATAATCATGGCAGTCCTAATTTATTTGATTTCCTTTGACCTTTTTGCTCAGGGGGTTGGACTTTTATGTAATATACACATAAAAAATTGGTAACCATGTAAGGAAATTTCTGTAGAGGCCTGTGCCTCAAAATTAGTCACAGGGTGTAATTCAGTGATATTTCACTTTTGCAGGCCTCAAAGCAGCTGGCTGTGCTGTTTTCCTTTCTGGATGAAGCAGAAGAAAAAAAGGGAAAAACAAGACTAGCAACAAACTGGTTAATATTCCTTCTTGGATGCATGGGGCTCTTGGGAGTTGGGACAGGGAAAGGCAGGAAAGGTTTTCATCAACATTCATGCTTATTCCATGACCACAGACCTCAAACAGCCATTCTCAACTGCAGCATCAAATTGTTCTTTAATGTTGTATGAATAAGTAAGTCCCAAGTATCCACAATTGTCAGGTGGGGAAATTACCTAAATAACGGAAGATTCCCTGTCTTGGGGTGTTCATCCAGAGACTGACTCTCTCATAGTACTTTGGGCATTGATGGCTTGACCATGGCAATATTTATTTTTATACTAACTGGATTTTCTCCCTGCTAGCCCTGATTTGTTGAGGGCAGAAAATCCACATGGGTTCCCAGCAAGATTCATGGCAATACTTTTTAATCTTTTTAATCTTTAATCTAACTGTTATGTCTGGGCGGATGGGCGCAATAACGGAGACGAGACCTTGGATAGTAACTTCAACTCTTTATTAGTGACTTCTGATCAGAGCGAAAAAGCCTGGCTGCAGCAGCTCCTTTTATAGAGCTCGCTGCTGCTAAAGCGTCCAATGACAAGGATTTAAGCTTGCTGTGCTTGGGTTGCCCAATTGCGGCAGCCCATTAACCAGCCAATCGGATTAGCCCGGAGCGACCAATCACAACCTGCTGTTAGCGGACCAATCAGGTTTGCAGGATTATGAGCCTGCTAGTCCGGAACACTAACTTTCTTTAGATTTCCCAAAAATTTGTGGCAGTTTGGACAAGGCTGGGACAGCGGGTGTGGGATCTATCCTGGGACAGCAGGTGTGGGATCAGTGACAAAGGAAAGTGTGTCAGACCATCGCTAACATTCACTACCCACCTCTCACAGCTTAATAGGAAGGACATGATTATACTGGTTGGAAAAATGACCTGGTGGCTACAGTCTATGCCACCAAATATATTTGCCCATTACAGGTAGTCTTCAACTTACAAGCACAATTGAGCCCAAAATTTCTGTTGCTAAGTGAGACATTTGTTGAGTGAATTTTGTCCCATTTTACAATCTTTCTTGCCACCATTGTTAAGTGAATCATTACAGTTGTTAAGTAACATGGCTGTTACTGGCTTCCCCATTGATTTTTCTTGTCAGAAGTTCTCAAAAGGTGATCTTATGACCCCAGGACACTGTCATAAATATGAGTCAGTTGCCAAGCGTGTGAATTTTGAATGCATGGCCATGGAGAATGCTGCAATGGTTATAAGATGAAAAATGGTCATAAGCCACTTTTTCAGTGCTGCTGTAACTTCAAACCAGAGGTGGTATTCAGCAGGTTCTGACAAGTTCTGGAGAACCAGTAGCAGAATTTTTGAATAGTTTGGAAAACCAGCAAATCCCACCTCTGACTGGCCCCGCCCCCATCTATTCTCTGCCTCCTGAGTCCCAGATGATTGGCTGGGTCTTCTTTTGTTGCCCTGCACAGGAGAAGGGAGCTGGAAAGCAAGTTAATGGGTTGCGGAGGAAATGGCGATTTTACAGTATCCTTCCCCTGCCACGCTCACCAAGCCACGCCCACCAAGCCACGCCCACAGAAGCGGTAGTAAAAAAAATTGAATCTCACCACTGCTTCAAACTATTCCTAAACGAACTGTTGTAAATCAATGACTATTTGTATTGGGCTTGCTGCAAATGTCAGTTCATGCATCTATGGGACTATGTTGGGAGAAGACAGGGCAAAGCAGGGAGGACATCTGTGAAGATGTGGATCTAAAAATCAAGACAGTGTCTATGACTATGCAATTGAAGCCACGCTGTTTTTTTTTCCCTTCTGCATGCTGTGATATATGTCATCTGCTGTGCTGATTATTCCACGTATCGCTACCCCAACAGAATGATCCATCTTTTGAGAATATAAAGACTGATTTGAAAAGGAAGAATGGATACAAAGTGGTTGCTGAAGAATGAGCATTGAATAAACTCAAAAACCAGAGTCAGGCTGATGGTTTATCCACTTTATTATATTTTTTGTCAAGAAAGCAACTTCCAAATAATTTACTGATTTCCGAATCTGTATATACTGAACAGTGCAATACATAAACATGAGATAATGCACTTCTTCAAAAAAAAAAAATAGCAAGTTCCAGCCATGTGGTAGCTTGTTCTCAAGTTTAACATACAACAGAATATGTACCAGCTACAGGTCTTGTGCCCAGAGAAAGCTTAATTATAAAAGCTGATTACAATGGTTTGCCAATCATATTGGAATAGTTAATTTCAAACTGCTCAAAACAAATTTGTTTCGTGGCTGCTGGGCTATTTAGGTGGCTATTTAGAGCAACAGAACATCTAAAGCAATACAATCAAAAGCATGATGTATTTGAGTAAAATTACATGTGTTTCTTACCCTAAATACTATGGCACTGCACAAAAACCTTTATATTAAAAAAAACCACTCTCTGATCTAGTCCAGTGCAGAACTGCAGAATAGACTGTTAAATGTTTGCAATCGAAAATATGTGCTGTAACTATTTGCATGTTAAGTAGAAAAAGAATATTCTTAAAAGCGCAAAACAAATTTACAATGTTTCATTTTGGTTTCTCCACTTTATTGAGGGGGCTAAATTGATGTGTAATGAGCAAATCCGTGAATTCCCAAAAAACAAAGGCAATATGAAAATAAAGAAATGTCAAAAAGTGCTGCATTTTTCATAAAGCAGCAAGCCAAGGTAGAAGCTATGAAGGTTGATTTTGAGAACCTGTACTCTAGATGTGTACCATGGTAGCATGTGTTTTGTTCATTTCCACTAGGTTGAATCATTCATTATTTGCCCCAAAAAGTGACGTTGAAAAGCAGATAGCCAGAATCTGCAAAGACGAAGTCAGGAAAGCAAAGGCTCATAACGAACAAAGACTTGCAACAAAAGTCAAAAATAATAATAAAAAAGTTTCTTCCAACACATAAGTAACAAGAAAAAATCAAGGAAACAGTCGGTCCACTAAAGAGAGAAGACAGCAAGGAAGTAACAGGCAACAGAGAGAAAGCAGAACTACTTAACTCATTCTTTGCATCAGAGGTGCTATTCAACCGGTTCGCACCTATTTGGGTGAACCGGTAGCGGTTATTTGGCATGGGTCACTGAACCGGTGGCAATCCCTGGCTGGCCATGCTCCCAATGCAGTCACCTGGTCAGTCACTTGCGATCGCTCTCCTAGCTTTCCGTTCCCCATGTCCTCTTTCTCCCCGGGGAAAAGAAAGAAAGGCATGGATGCTGCAAGTATCACTTTCCCCTAAAGTGTCTGGAGTGAGAAAGAGTGCGGTCTGACAGAGGAGGTGGGGGAATCCACTCAAGCCTTGGAGAAATTTAAAGGAGCTGCTTCCAAAATGCTTGTCTGTTAAGTGCTCTGTGTGTGTGTGTGTGTGTGTGTGTGAGAGAGAGAGAGAGAGAGAGAGAGAGAGAGAGAGAAAGAAAGAAGGTAGAGAAAGAAAGAAAAAAAATAGGAAGAGAGAGAGAGATAAAACTCTGTGCTATTATTTTTAATTGTTCCATTATTTATCATGTGTTAATATTTTACACTGTCCCTGCACCTAGAGTGATTTTTCTGCCTTTCTTTTGCCCAGGGCTACCAGATATTTTTCAGGGTTTACATGCATTCAATGCCAATAGTCCAGAGCATAAAATCCACATGTGTTTAACAAGAGTTGAAAGGGATCTTGGAGGTCTTCTAGTCCAACCCCCAGCTCAGGCAAGAAAACTGAGGATGCCAAACTCTGAGTAGGGATCCTGGGAAAGGTGTCAGAATAACAGAATAATACTTAGAAGGGACCTTGGGGTGAACCTTATACCGTTTCAGAGAAATGGCTGTCCAGTCTTTTCTTAAAAACTTCCAGTGATTGAGCACCCAGAACTTCTGGAGGCAGGCAGTTCCACTGGTTAATTGTTCTCACTGTCAGGAAGTTTCTCTTTAGTTTTAGGTTGCTTCTCTCTGTTCATTTCCATCCATTGCTTCTTGTTTGCCTTCTGCTTCTTTGGAAAATACATTGTCCCCCTTTCTTTGTGGCAGCCCCTTAAAAGCCTGTTGCCTATCACACTCTTGGGTAAAGCATGTGAGCCATTTCCTCCTTTCAGTAGTCCATGAAAGTACATCTATAGTATGCAGATAATGAAGTAAAAAAAGGTGAACAACATTTTTACAAAACTATAGATAATTTGAGGTTGGGTGGCAAGGAATGACTGGGAGGGGAGGGGCCAGGTGAGGCACCCTTGATGTGAGTGCCACGGCCACCCAGTCACATGACCACCAAGCCACACCCACCCAGTCACATGACCACCAAGCACACCCACCCAGTCACATGACCACTAAGTCATGCCCACCAAATAAGCCACACCCCCAGAACTGGTAGTAAAAAAATTTGAATTCCACCACTGCTTTGCATCCGTCTTCACGCAAAAGAAACTATAGCTCAACACTTGTCTGATCTTGAACACAAATCACCGGGGCCTGATGGATTACATCCAAGAGTTTTAAAGGTGCTGGCAGAGGTCATCTCAGAACCACTGCACCTTATCTTTCAAAAATCCTGGAATACCAGGGAACTATCAGAGGACTGGAAAAGAGCTGATGTGGTTCCCATCTTCAAAAAAGGGAAAAAAAGCAGACCCAGGAAATTATAGACCAATCAGCCTAACATCAATACCTGGGAAGATACTGGAAAAAATAATTATAAAAAACAGATCTGCCAACATCTAGAAACAAGTAAAGTAATAACTAGCAGTCAGCACGGGTTTGTTAAAAACAGATCATGCCAAACCAATCTTATTTCATTCTTCAACACAGTGAGTAAATTAGTAGACCAGAGAAATACTGTGGACATAATATATTTAGATTTCAGCAAGGCATTTGACAAAGTAGACCACAACCTACTTCTTGGTAAGCTAGAAAAAAGTGGAATAGATAGCACCACCACTAGATGGACTCACAACTGGCTGGCAAACCCTACTCAATGAGTAGTCCTTAATGGGTCTAAGTCTACATGGAGGGAAGTAAGCAGTGGGGTGCCACAAGGTTTCGTCTTAGGCCCAGTACTCTTCAATATCTTTATTAATGACTTAGATGAGGGAATAGAAGGGGACTTACCAAATTTGCAGGTGATACTAAGCTGGCAGGAATAGCTAGCAACCAAGGAGATAGGTTCAAGATCCAGATGGATCTTGACAAATTAGAACACTGGGGGCATATCTAACAAAATGAAATTCAATGTAGAGAAAAGTAAGGTCCTACACTTAGGCAAGAAAAACCAAAAGTACACATATAGACTGGGTGAAACCAAGCTCAATAGCAGTAACTGTGAGAGGGATCTTGGAGTCTTAGTGTACAACCAGCTAAATATGAGCCAGCAGTGTGCAGCAGCCTCCAAAAAAGCTAATGCAATCCTAAGTTGTATTAACAGAGGGATGCAGTCAAGATCAAGGGAAGTACTAATACCACTCTATAAAGCCTTAGTAAGACCACACCTAGAGTACTGCATCCAGTTTTGTTCACCATACTATAAAAAAGATGTTGAGACTCTATAAAAAGTACAGAGAAGAGCAACCAGGATGATTAGGGGACTGGAAACTAAAACATATGAAGAATGGTTACAGGAACCGGGCATTGCCCAGTTCTAGTGAAGAGAAGGACCAGGGGAGACATGATAGCAGTCTTCCAATATTTGGAAGCATTTTCTAAAGCACCCGTAGGCCAGACAAGCAATAATGGATGGAACCTGAACAAGGAGAGATTTAACTTGGAAATAAGGAGAAACTTTCTGATAGTGAGAACAATCAACCAATGGAACAACATGTTAAGTATGGAGCATGGGCGAGAAAGAATGGAGACGAGCCTCTGGAACGGTGAACTTCAACTCTTTATTTACATAGTGACTGCTCAAACTCAATGGCAGTTATAGCCCTCCTTATATAGGCAACCCAATAACTATTAACCAATAACAATCTAGGAGCGCTAGCTCCCTTAACCAATAAGAACGCTCCGTTAATGGCCAATCGGATTCCCCGGAACGGGCCAATCCGATCCTGCCGTTAACAGCCAATCAGAAGTGCAGGGCCAGAACCCTGCACTTGACTCCAAGCTTAAGATATCTTTATTAAGGTCTATGCATTCACAACACCCCTTTCCCCGGCTTCTGTTTACAAGGTGCAGTTACATAGTCCTTTAGGTAGGACGGTTGCTTTATTAGTCTTTTTGATTTTCGCTGTGTGTTTTGAATTTGGCTGCAATCTCGCTGAGGTAGATCGTTGTTTGTCGATGGGGTTGCCTCTGGTTCAGAGTTCACGTTTCCGTCGTCACCAATATCTTCGGCAACTCCCTGAGGTGAATCTATTCCCTTCTCTAGTTCCAATTCCTGTGTCTCTATTCCGCCATCGTTCCCTTTGAACGGGTTTTCTTCTAATTGAAATTCATCTTCTTTCGTATCTCCCCCCCCCTCAGTTTGGTCATAAGGGAGTTCAGAATTGCCCGACCGGAGCCGTGATCGTAATTGATCGATATGGCGTTTCCATAGTCTATCATCAAGGCATTGTACAAGGTAGGATCTCGGGCCGGTTACACGAACTACTGTCGCCTCTACCCACAGTGGATCGCCCGATAGGTTTTTTGCGTATACCAAATCGCCTACCTGGAAGGCACGACATCAGCCGCTGGATCCTAGTGGTTTTTCCGGTTCATAAGCTGGGTGTAACCGGTTGAGGTGGGAGTGGAGTTTTCGTCTGATTAGCAGTTCGGCGGGAGCTTTGTTGGTGACACTATGAGGTGTGATGTGTTGTAGAAAAAGGATTCGGTTGATTTTGTTGTCGATGTTATCGTAGTCTAATTTCTGCAAGGTTTTCTTAACAAATTGGACCATGCGCTCAGCCCTGCCATTGGTCGCAGGGTGCACAGGCGAGGTGAGCGCATGTCGGATGCTGCGGTCAGCCAGGTACTGCTCGAAGGAAAGCGCGGTAAATTGGGGCCCGTTGTTGGATACCAGAACGTCTGGTAATCCGTGGGTTGCAAACAGTCTTTCCAATTTTTTGATAACTGCTTCAGTGGTTGTGTTCGTCATGCGGTGAATCTCGAGCCAATTCGAGTAGGCGTCGATGGATAGAAGAAAGGTGTGTCCTTTGGTCAGCCCCGCAAAATCCAGGTGAATATGGGACCAGGGTCCCCGTGGTGTCTCCCATTCGGTAGGGATGGCTTTTGGTGGGACGTTGCTCACTTCCTGGCATCTATGACAAGCTTTAACCCAATTTTCGATTTACTTGTCGATGCCTGGCCACTATGCATAGCTTTGTGTGAGGGCTTTCATCCGCACGATACTGGGGTGGCCATCGTGCAAGGTTCTCAGTACTGCTTTTTGGAGTCGTTCTGGGATAACGACTCTATCGCCCCAGATGACACAGCCTTTTTGAGAGAACAACTCCGTTTGTCGAGTCTTGAATGGTGTGAAGTCATCTGATAATTGGTCCAATGGCCATCCGCATTCTACCCAGCCTAGGACTCGCGCCAAGGTGGGATCACGTCTGGTTTCTCTCGCGATATCTCGAGTGGTTAATGGCAGCGAGTGGAGTGTTTCAATTTGTAACGTGGTTATCGTTGGTGCGGGATCATCGAGAGTCTCTGGAAGCGGTGCTCAGCTCAATGCGTCGGCGTGGGGAATGGCTTTCCCTGGGCGGTATTGCAGCCGATAATTATAAGCAGCCAAGAATTCTGACCAGCGAATCATCCTGGGGGATAATATGTAGGGAGTCGGCTTATCTCCAGCTATTATCCCCAATAACGGTTCATGGTCAGTCACAATAGTAAAAGCCCGGCCATACACCTACTTGTGAAATCTTTTAACGGCCGATACAATTGCGAGGGCTTCTTTATCAATTTGGCCATAATTTCGCTCAGTTTTTGAAAGTGTCTTTGAAAAATATGCAACAGGGGCTTCGTTACCATTAGGCAGTACATGGCTCAGAATGGCGCCCACTCCGAAGGGCGAAGCATCACATGTGATATTTAACGGCAAAGTCTCATTGTACTGCATGAGTACAGAGTCAGAAGTCAGTAGTTTTTTTACATTACGGAACGCCTGTTCTTCTTTATGACCCCATAACCAATTTGCTTTCTTGTCTAGCAAACGATGTAACGGCTCAGCGACAGTTGCTTTATGTGGTAGAAATACATTATAAAAGTTGATGAGGCCTAGGAACGCCTGGAGATTGGCCTTGTTCCAAGGCCTGGGAGCATTTTTTATTGCTCTTAATTAACTGTCAGTAGGGTGAATACCCTGACTGTCAGTTAGGTACCCTAAAAACTCAACACTATCTGTACACAATTTACACTTATTCTTTTTCACCTTAAGACTGGCGTCTTGGAATTTTTGTAGGACCAACTTTAAACGATCCCGTAAGATTTTTTTTGTAGGTGCAGCAATTAATACATCATCAAAGTAGGGGACCATGCCTTTAATCCCTTGTAGTAGCCTCTCCATAAGGCTCTGAAATATCCCCGGGGCTACACTGACCCCGAATTGGAGCCGGGTACATTTAAAGGCACCTCGGTGCGTCACAATCGTTTGTGCCTGTGCCGTCTTTTCATCAACAGGTAATTGCTGATATGCCTGAGCTAAGTCTAATTTGGCGAAGACTTTTCCACCCCCCAGGGAATGGAGGAGATGCTGTACCACCGGCACCGGATATGCATTTTGCTGTAGGGCGTGGTTCAGGGTGGCCCGGTAGTCCCCACAAATTTGGATTGAACCATCCGGCTTAATGGGTGTTACGATTGGGGTTTTCCAGGGAGAGTGATTGGTAGGTTCTAGCACCCCCTGAGCTATTAGTTTATCGAGTTGTTCGTCGATTTTCGGCTTTAAGGCAAACAGAACTCAATGAGGCTTAAGGCGGATGGGAGCTATCTTTGGATTAAGGCTGAATGATATTGGGGTCCCCTTGTACTTGCCTAATTTTTCCGCGAATACGTCCTTGAATTCATGGATGAGGTCCTCCTCCCAGTCACTTCCGCTGACTCGGTTTATGCCTGCCACTTCAATGCCGAGTGGCGCGAACCATTGGAGACCTAGCAGACTAGGCCGATCTTTGTCGATCACAGTTAGCAGTAAGTACGCTGTGTGCTTCTTGAATGAGACCCGGACTCGGCAGGAACCAACAACAGGGATTCGATTCCCTTGATAGTCCTTAAGAATAAGTTTTTGGAAGCGGAGGTCTTGGCGCTGGATCGTGGGGATGAGTTGCTTGAGGGTCTTCCAGGACACCATCGAGAGGAACGATCCCGAGTCGACTTCCATGTGGCAAGGCTGGTTCTCGACGGCCACTGTAATTCAGATTTTCTTGGCATCCAAGGCAGAGGCGTGACCGATAGTGATAGTATGGTGAGCCTCTTCTCTCTGCAAAGCTCGGTTTCTGTAAGAGTGGTTTACTGGTTCTCGCCTTTCAGGACGGTTTCCTGTCGATTGGCGATAGTTAGCCCCTTTTGAGGCCTGGCCGGGTCCTTGTAAACTTTGGCAGACCCGTCCGATGTGGCCTCTCTTCCTGCACTCATGGCAGAGCACGTCGCGGAATTTGCATTCAGACCTGGCATGGTTGGCTCCACAGCCAGCGCAAGGGTGTAGGGACTTCAGGTGGTGGTCCCGGTCGGACCGCAGTCGATGGACCTCTTCTTCGTCGCCGTCTGATGACCAAGAGAAGTCCTCATGGTGTGTCATTGAAAGCTGCCCTTCTGACTTGGATAAAATTTCGCTTGTCGGTTGGTGTACCGGAGCGCGGTTGCGGCGTAATTGTGCAGCTGACTTCCTGGTTGCTTCTGCTGCAGTAGCATCGGCGATGGCATCGGCAAGGCTGATGTCACCTTTCGCCATCAGCTTGCTCTGCACGCCTGGTGCATCTAATCCCAGAACTATTTGATCTCTCAGTGCCTCTTCCAAATCGGCGAATCCGCAGAGGCCTCTCAGGTTTCGGAGGTCTGCTATGAAGTCGGCGACGCTTTCTCCTTTTCACTGGTTTCTCTGATAGAACTCGTGCCGTCTCACGAGCGTGGGCACGGTCGGTGCATAATGAGCTCTTAGTAGGGGTTCAAGGTTGTCCCAGTCCATCGTCTACACTTCGGTAGGTTTGGCTAGTGCTTTAGCCATCTTAAATACGGTTGGACCGCAATGCGTTAGGAATACCGCCCGTTTCTTCCCGGCTGTGGCATCCTTTAAATTGTTAGTTTCCAAAAACATTTGGAAACGATCCATGTAGGACTCCCAGTCCTCTTGCACTGGATCGAACGGAGCGGGTGGTACGATGACGCCGGACATGGTTCCGTCGTGTAGCGCTGTCAGCCACGTGCTCGGTGTTTCTTCTTAGTTCAGTCGGCTCAGATGTCTCCATATCCCATCCTCGTCGCCAGTGTTAAGTATGGAGCATGGGCAAGAAAGAATGGAGATGAGCCTCTGGAACGGTGAACTTCAACTCTTTATTTACATAGTGACTGCTCAAACTCAATGGCAGTTATAGCCCTCCTTATATAGGCAACCCAATAACTATTAACCAATAACAATGTAGGAGCGCTAGCTCCCTTAACCAATAAGAACGCTCCGTTAATGGCCAATCGGATTCCCCGGAACGGGCCAATCCGATCCTGCCGTTAACAGCCAATCAGAAGTGCAGGGCCAGAACCCTGCACTTGACTCCAAGCTTAAGATATCTTTATTAAGGCCTATGCATTCACAACACAACTTGCCCTTGGAAGTTGTGGGAGCATCATCCCTTGAGACTTTCAAGAAGAAATTGGACTGTCATTTGTCAAAAATGGTGTAGGGTCTCCCGCTTGGGTGGGGAGTTGGACTAGTTGACTTACAAGGTCCCTTCCAACTATGATTATCTGATTATGTTGCTCCAAGCAGACTCAAAACTCAATGCTCATCTAAAAAGAAGATGCCAGGGCTGAAATATGCCCCTTCTCCGAAGCAAGGAAGCATTTGGTCATTTCTCTGTTTGAAAAATACTGTATTTTTTTAAAAATAAATAACCTGGATTGATTTGGATTAATGTAAAAACCTTTCTTTACATTTAAAAACTTTGAATGAGAAAAAAAATCAGTCAGAAATGCACCTATCCTGTGGCAGGATAGGTGGTTGATAAATAAATTTAACAGATTTATAATAAATAAATAAATACTGCATTTAAACAAAAGCAGGTAACTAAGAAGATAAAAAAATGAATACAGATATTCCTCGACCTTGCAGAGTCATAAGTTTACTTAAAGATAAATCTAGATAATTCTAGATCCTCTCCAGAAAAAAATATTAAAACCTTTTTTATTAATTTGCTCATATGCTGTTTTTTTTCATTTGGCAACAGTATCAAAATAGTTACAGATATAATAGAATATTTCCATTTGCATATAAAGGCTATGACAGCAGGCATTTTCTATGCTTTATAATGATATTTTATTAGAATTTCTAGAGGACTCATTGAACATACTTTTCAGAATTATATGTAGATTATCATGATTTTTTTCCCCAGTGAGGGCTCATCGACCAAGTTGTTAATTCAATTAATTTCAAGTCTGAGCATTGTACTTGCAAGCAAACTAAGAGCTGAAAATTAGATACTGATTTACACTTCTGCCCAGTCAAAAAGGGAACTGCATTGCCTTAAAAATATCCACCTATCCTCCTTTTCAAGGCAAATGTGAAAATGAGTTTGGACAAATCCATTTGATCCACCTTGCAATTCTTGGAGAAAGGCTGGGAGGCAAATGGGAGATAAAAGAGAGGTTTTCATTCTCTTGCTATTTCAACCTGGGCTGGAGCATAATGGATGTTGTCAGCTGTTCCACTGATGGAGCTTGTGCTTAGCTACTGCCAATTTTCTTTTTTAAAAATGCTTGTTAACAAAGCATGTGCCTGGGAATAATCTTGAAGGTTTAAATAATAAACAAATATCTGAAAGGGAAAGAAAATTTATAGCTTGCCTTCCAATGCTGCCTATATGCTGATTTTTAAAGTGTCATATTTTGGGCAGATTTTAAATAGATCAACAAATTTGGTGAAATTTGAAAGCAACTCATGACATGAGGTAAATCAAGTTTCGGCAACCTCAAATGTATCATTTTTATTATGTGATTAATAGGCTGTTTAGAAAAGAATGGCAGGATGTTAAAACTATTATAATCTCATACACATTGTGCACCTCACAACCTCATTTCAATGACAGCACAATTACTGTTAACATTGGTTTTCCTTCTTCTGACAGAAAAGTAATTTTTTGTTGCTGACATTATAAAAGTAGAGGAGCAGAATAATTGGCTATTTATCCAAGCTTCTATGTATTAAATCATTTTATAATTCACAGGAAAGCTTGCTATTAATCCTTCTGGCAAGGCTATAAATGAAACAATAGAGACATCTTCTGGTGAAAGATAAAACTGGGGTAGGAGATAACCCTGTTTGCTAATGGTAGTAGGATGTGTTATATGAAAAAACAGCTCCCTGAAGAAGTCTACAGCAGCGGCCTGCAAACTTTTGGGCACCAGGGATTGGTTCCATGGAGAGAGGTTTTTCCACGGACTGAAGGGGGGGCATGGTTTTGTGTGCTGACTGAATTCCATGGATAGGGCTTCACTTGTTTGTGTGGCCCGGTTTCTGGCACACCACGGACTAGTCCTGACATGGGCTGGAGGTTGGAGACCCCTGGTCTATAGAACTGTAAGCCAACCAGACCAATTAACTAAGATGGGCAGCTATAGAAATTGAATAAATAATAAATAAATAATGCTGGGAAGGGTTGGAGGAAAGACTAACAAGTGGATGGGCTGAATTATACAGCTGTTGGTTGGGGACAGTTGGAAGATTTGACAACCCATTTGGGAACAGGTCTTCCTGAAGCTAATCTGTCTATGACATGGTTGCTAATGGTCAACACCAATTACAGCAGGGGTCTTCAAACTTGACAGCTTTAAGACTTGTGAACTTCAACTCCCAGAATCCCTCCTCCAGTTGTGTTAGCTCAGGAATTCTGGGAGTTGAAGCCCACAAGTCTTAAAGCTGTCAAGTTTGAATACCCTTGAATTAGAGGGTACATAATTAATCAAAAACAATGAAGTTAACAATTGTAAGTTGGCTTTGGAACTACATTTTGCCTGGCAGGGCCTGACACAGCTGATGCAAATATGCTACTGTTATATTAAGGTTTGAGTAGGATCAACCTCAAGCTGGGTAACCAACCAAAAATTTAAAAATACCTTTAACATCTGTGACACACTTGATACATTTTTGTCAGGGCTGAAGAGAAAAATGCATAGATATTTCTTGAGAACTCAAGAGTTCCAAACAATTTTCTGGTAATCTTATACTTGATGAAATCTATTAAAGGAGTATATTTCTTGGCTTCAGCTTTCACAGGGCCATTTAAACTTGCATTTGTTCTTTGCACAATGAAAATATAGCTCACTATCAGCACAAACAGAGCAAAATAGTAAATTTACCCTTGCTTTTGAATTTAGGGCTTGCATATATTTGGGATTTACATATAACATTAAGGTTATACATACATCATCAATGGCCTCTTTCCTTATCTCTAATTAATATAATATGAGTGACCTGATGAAAGAGGTTTTTAACATGTGAAAATTAATTTTTTTATAATGGTTTGTGTATATTTGGAACTCTTTAACTTCCAGGGATATCTACCAGGGAAGAGATGCAGCCATGTCCATATGTTCAAAGCCCTGCCCTTTTTTAATAAAAGAATATAAAATATATAATATTTGTACATACTAAATGATTTGAACTTCAATTGTGTGGCTGTGGCTCTCATCTTGGCTATACCTGTTGGCACCATAATCAATTTCCCTAGTGTTCTATAAGGTTCATTCCAGATCTAACTCAGGACATCCTTTCGAGAGAAAAAACTTGTGACTGTGGAGTTTGAATCCATGGGTTGGAATAATTCCAAAATTGAAAAAACACACAGTAGTATAGTCCAAGACGGAATATATTTCGGGGGCGATTGTTTAACCCCCTTGTTCACCCGCGAAGTACAATAAGGCAAATGTTAAAAACGTTAAAACCGTCATAAAAACCGTCATAAAACCAAGGATGGAGCAGCGGTCATCCTTGGTTTTATGACGGTTTTTATGACGGTTTTAACGTTTTTAACATTTGCCTTATTGTACTTCGCGGGTGAACAAGGGGGTTAAACAATCGCCCCCGAAATATATTCCGTCTTGGACTATACTACTGTGTGTTTTTTCAATTTTGGAATTATTCCAACCCATGGATTCAGGACATCCTTTCATGTTCTATCTCTGAATCTATCTTTATTATCCTGGGAATTATAACAACATCTGAAAGTTCAGAGATTCCACAATCTGATCATATCTTCTTCTTCCTTTTTGCAGGCAGAGGCTACTTGTATCTCACAAATGCTGTGCCGACCTCCAGCACCCATTGATTGCAAGAATTCTGAAGCAAAACAACTTGATTTTGGTGACACAATTTTAACCTTGATGGGGTGTTTGGAGATGTAGGGATGGAATCATGGGAGCAATTTACTTTCTTTCTTTCTTTTTTAATAAACAAGTTTTATTAATTTTAAAGACAAACAAAACATCATTAAACATATAAAACCTCTTTCCATTATGAATTTTTACAAGACAGGCAACACATTATTTTACACAACATAATTCTAATTTATCCCATTTCCATATGGACACATAAATATCTTTTAGCAAATTTCTCATTTCTCTTTACTCTTATTCAATTACATTTCTTTTCTATATTTATCCATTTTATAGTCATCATATTCATATTTCCCTCTGACTTGTTTACAATTATTCTCATCTGACATTCCTCCAAGGTTTTATTAATTCTCAAACAAATATAAACACACAAGACACAAAAACATAAAACTTCTTTTAAGAAAGTGTTGGCCCCAGATTACCTCTCTTTATACGGACTTCAATTAAATTCATGCTCATCTTATATACCATTACCTATCTTATTTACCATTCTATCTCTTCTATATAACTTCTCCCCACTTTTCACTCTTCTTAATTCTATTTTATTTATTTCAACTTAATTTAAATCATTATACTTGTATCTTTTGTCCATTCTTTTCCAATTATCCATTTATCTCATTCCCTATAATAATAATAAAAAAGATTTCTCCAGAAATCACTAATCGAAGTATGATGCCTTTCTATTGTTCCCCCAAAATTGACATTTAAAATAACACCTAGTTCCCATTCTGATTCTGCTTAGTACATTCTACCTACTAGATTTTAAGAAAAAGAAAAAATACCTTTGTATTTCAATGTTTTTTCTCTTACCACTTGTAATATTTGTGTTTTAATGGATTTTTTGGTAAATCTAATATGGACTTCCTTTGGTAATTTATTTCTCATCGCATATCTTATATAAACTCGATATACCTCATCTACTCCATCCATCATCTTTTCCTCTGTAGTTTCCAAAGCATCTGCCAAAATTTCTATCATTATCGCCGCCAAATTTTCTCCTTTTTCCTCTTCTATATTTTGAAATCTGAGATAAAATTCTGACCTTTCCATCTCCCACCTCAACATCCCACTTTTTTCTTGTTCAACCACTGTTAATCTACTGTCAATATTTCCAATCTTCTCTCTTTGTTTACCTTCTTCCTCAATTTTTTGGAATCTCTCCTCATACTTCACCATCATTTGTTTAACATTTTCCACTTTTTCATCAGTCTTCTCTATTCTTTGTTCAATGGTGTCTGATTTTATCTTGAGATCTTGAATTCCTTGCATAATCATCTGTAAAGTTACTTTTTCTTGTTCTTTATCTTGCTTCAACATTGTCTGAATTAAATGTTGTCCTCCAGCTGGTGGGGAGGCAGAGGTAGAAGTAGAAACGCCAGATGGTATTGGTTTCCTGCTCATTTTAATGCTTCCAAATCTTCAAATTCTTTTTAACTTTTAATCCAACTGGTAAAATAGCCAATTATAATCCAAAATGGAAAAATCCAATAGTAAAAGGCCCAAAACCAAAGAAGAAAAAGGAAAAAAGGAAGAAGAAAGATCTTCAGGTTCTTCTAGACCCTAATCCAATTACGAAGTAGTCCACCATAAAAAAGGAAAAATAGAAAGGAAAAAAAACCCCCAAAAATAATAATATTGATCAAGAACAAAAAAGAACAAAAAGAAAAGAAGAAATTCCTTCAGGTTCTTCACACCTTAATCCAGTTGAGAAGTCTCAATAATCAGAAAAGTAAAACAGAGTGGTCCAAAAACATGAATAGAAAGAGCAAAGAAATCCCAATAAAAATAAGAAGAAAAAAAGAAAAATAAAGAAAAAACTCTGAGGCTTTCCCTTTGAAATAAAAAGCAAAAATAAGAATATTACTAGAATTGAAATTTACAAAAAGGCTGGTGAGTAGGGATATCACAAGTAAATATATATATACATACATATATATATATATATGAGCACACTGCACTTTATTTATTTATCCAAGGCTCTTATTATGACTCTCTTCTCCAGCAGCTTCAAAGCCAAGCCTCAAGTGTTGAAATATTGATAAGAGTCCAGGAAAACACCTGTAATAATATTTTGCTGTGCTCTCCCTCTATCTTATCACATTGAAAATGTCCTTGAGAAGGAGTCTTCTTACAGTTCTCTCCAATTCAAATAAAATATTTTCAAGCCTCTAGTTGGCAGTGTTGCAAAGTTTCTTAATGCTCTCCCCTCCCCCCCAGCCAAAAAAAGGGAATAATTTATGAAAAAAAAAAATAGCCAAAGTGAGCCTCTAACCTAAAAGAAAATTAAAAAATCAAAAGGAGCATAAAAATATATATAAGAGAAAATTCAATCCGGTTACCTACAAAGTCACACTAAAGTCCCCCCCAAAAAAGTAAGAAAAAGAAAAAAAAATCCAAGCCTCAATTTGACATCACTTTAAAAAACACCGCTCAAACAGTTTTTGTCAAAAAAAAATCTCACAGGTTTTTTCTCTATTCAGGATGCCCTTTCAAATCTCAGCAAATTTACAAAACAAAATAAGTTTCTCACCCAGCTGACACACTTTCTTTCCAGCCACTTTCTTTCCGGAGCTGTCCTGACTTCAGCAGCTGTGGAGGCTGCCTCTCCGCCGCCAGCAAAAGGGCTTCTCCCGGATCAAACCAGAGATTTTGCGATATCTCTGGGATCCTGGGACTGTGCCCTTCACAATCCCCGTCTCTACGGGACGGTTTAGGTCCGTTGGGACCGACCAGGGGCAAAAATATCAGCTGCGATCTCAGAGCCCCGAGATCGCAGCTGTATCGCCGAAACGAAGCTCCACCTTCCCAAATACCCAGAAGAGTGAGAAAGATGAGAAGAGAATATCTATTTCTGACCAAAAAGCTACTGGAAAACGAAGTGAATTATAGATGGCTGATTCCAGAAGGATTAATGTTTACGTGGCAAGAGCACAGACATAGAATTGATTCAATTGAGAAAGCAGAACTTTTCCATGCAGAATTTTTTGGAAGAAGAGAAGAGGAGGCAGAGAAAGAGGTCTCATTAATTGAGTTTCAAGAGGAACAACTGGAGACTGAAAAAGAAAAAGGAGCTGTAGGTGGACAGGTGGATAGTAAAGAACGGCGTGAAGTGAGACCCACGAGAGCTGTTAGACCTAAATATAAAGCATAATCATGGAAGAAAAAAAACTGATTACAATGAATATAAATGGACTCAAATCAGCTGTTAAAAGAAGGAAAACTTTTCATAAATTAGAGAAATTAAAATTCGATATAATTTGTCTACAAGAAGTTCATATTAAAAAACAACATGAACAATTGTTAGTACAGCCAAAATTGGGGAAAATATTTACTTCTTTGACTCAATGTAAGAAAAGAGGAGTGGTTCTATACATTAAAGAGGTTATCCCAGCAAAACTGATCTACACGGATGAAGACGGAAGAGTATTAATGGTGGAAATAATGGACAATAATATAAAAATACTTTTGTTTGCAATTTATGCTCCGAATGATGAACAAGAAGAGTTTTATAAAAAGCTACACATGAAAATAATTGGAATGGACTTTGTTAATATAATTATGATGGGAGACTTTAATGGAATTGTGGACAATAAATTGGACTATATAGCAACAACAACAAAGCAAAATAGAAAGGCTCTCCCTAAATTTTTTTTTTAAATGACAGATGAACTAACTTTAAAGGACATTTGGAGAGAAAGAAATGTTAAAATTAAACAATATACTTTTTATTCAAATAGACATTTATCATGGTCCAGATTAGATATGATTTGGATCTCAACAGAATTAATATCCAATATTCAAGAAACAAATATTGAAACAAGTACTTGGGCAGATCATAGCCCAATGACAATTAAATGGAAGGGACAAAAAAAAAGATCGAGATGGACATTAAATAATACTATCTTAAAGGAGAAAGATTTTATACAACGGATGGAGAAAGAACTGGCTTTTTTCTTCAGAGAAAATAGAAAAGAAGATACTTCAATGCAGAATGTTTGGGATACAATGAAGGCATATGCTAGAGGTCTGATAATAGATTATACAAGAAAAAAGAATATTAGGAAAAGGCAAGCTTCTAAGGCCTTCGAAGATGAGTATAAAAGACTTGAAAAAGAATTACAGAAAATGCCAGAGAAAAAAGATATTAAATTGAAGCTGGATGTAATTAAACATAAAATGGAATGAATAGAGAAAGAAGAATTGGCACAGAAAATAAGAAATTCTAAACAGAATTACTTTGGAGATGCAAATAAACCAGGTAGATGGCTAGCATATAAATTGAGAAAAGAGAAGGAATCAAGAAAAATTTTGAAGCTAATAGATGATCAAGGCCAAGTTTGTTATGGTAATAAGGAGAAAAAGGAAATTATTCGAGATTTTTATGGGCAACAATATAAACAAGAGAATATTGATGAGGAAAAAGTCAAACAGTATCTACAGAATGCTAATTTACCGAAGATATCTAAAGAGACTGAAGAAATGCTAGAAAGCAATATAACAATGATGGAATTAAATGAAGCATTTAAGAAACAAAATAATGGGAAAGCACCAGGACCAGATGAGCTTCCGGCAGAATTCTATAAAACATTTCAAGAATCATTGAGCATCCCATTGTTAGAAGTTATGAATGAAGTTATGTTAAAGAAGATGATACCCAAAACATGGTCAGAGGCTTATATCACACTTATTCCAAAAGAAGAGGCTGACCCACTGCAAATTAAGAACTATAGAACTATTTCCTTATTGAATGCAGACTATAAAATCTTTGCTTCAATTTTAGCAGAAAGACTTAAAAAATATTTAAATAATTTTATTCACCCAGATCAAAATGGATTTCTGCCAAAGAGACAAATCAGAGACAATATGAGAGTAATCCTGGATACTTTGGAATACGATGAGGCTCATCCTGAAAAGCAAATGGCTTTGATATTCCTAGATGCTCAAAAGGCATTTGACAACGTGAACTGGAGATTTATGTTATTACTATTGGAACAGATGGGTTTTGCCAAAAAATTTATTCAAGCAATAGAAGCCATATCCAATAAACAGACAGCAAAGGTAATGATGGAGGGGGAACTTACAGATTTTATTAATATAAGAAAAGGCACAAGACAAGGGTGTCCCCTATCTCCTTTGCTATTTGTGTTGACTTTGGAAGTGTTGAATAGAAATATTAGGGATGATAATAGCATAAAAGGAATGAAAATTAAGAAGGAAGAATTTAAACTACAAGCTTTTGCTGATGATTTAGCTTTTATTCTGGAAGACCCATTAGAAACAGCTCCAAGGTTATTGGAAAAGATAGAGACATATGGTGAGATGGCTGGTTTGAAAATAAATAAAGATAAAACAAAGATTTTGACAAAGAACATGCTACTGAGACAGAGAGAAGAACTGGCAGATCTTTTGAAAATCCAAGTTACAAATAAGGTTAAGTATCTGGGGATATATTTGACAGGAAGATGTAGCACATTAAAAGAGAATAATTATATTAAACTCAAACAACAGATAGCTACAGATTTGAAGAAGTGGGAAAACTTGCAATTGTCATTAATAGGGAGAATTTCAACAATCAAGATGAATATTTTACCCAGAATTCTATTTCTGTTCCAAACAATACCAATTAGGCTTGGAAAAGACTATTTTGAAGATTTAAATAAAATCATGTTGAAGTTTATATGGCAAGGTAAAAAAGCGAGAATAAAGCTAAAGCTTTTGCAAGAAGCTAGAATTAGAGGAGGTTTTGGCCTGCCTAATTGGGAATTGTATTATCAAGCTGCAAGTTTGATGTGGGTCAAAGAATGGATAACATTAAGAAAGCATAGATTGTTGACATTAGAAGGGCATGATTTGCTGTTGGGCTGGCATGCTTTTTTATGGTATAAGGGCAGGGGTGGGCAAACTACGGCCCACGGGCCACATCCGGCCTGTTAGTCTGTCCAATCCGGCCCACCCCCGAAAAAAAATTGCTGGTGTGGCGTATTGCCCTGTGCTGCGTGGCCCCCAAGGCTGCAAAACAGTGCGGAGCGCTGTCGGAGTAGGAAAGAAAATAACGTTGCAAAGGCCTCGGCTGAGAGTTTGAAATCACCTTCGAGTGTGACCTCTCCGAAAGTGAGTCCCCGCCGATCCCCCTTATTTTTCCGGGGATTCCAGGCTAAAACTTTGCAAAGGCAAAGTTTGCAGGCAGGAGTGTCTTCCCGCCAAGGAAAGGGAAGGGTTCCGCCCAACGGGCGGGTCGGCGGGCTGCTTGGAGGAGGCGACCTGGCGGCGCTCTGGGTTTCCCCTCCACCGCGCTGTGCAAAGTTTAAGCCTGGAAGCCCTTTCAGCTTCCTTTTAACTCGCCAAAACTGAACACTTCAGCAGCAGAATAATCAGAGAAGCCATAGAGATAGAAAAACGCCCACACAGCATGAATAAATGAGATGACACCTCCCGTCTACCAGCCATTTGGAAACCCGCCCTCATGAACAGACGAGTACCTAACATGAAGAATGACACCAGACCCACACCCCTGAGAGCCAAACAAGATGCCACCACCACATTTCCACGTAGAAAGCAGACTCACACCCACACAGAAGATGAGACACGATCACGGACCAGAAGCCACACTGCAGCTACATCACTACCCACTTCAAACCCCTCTGAGCCATACATGAAGCGAACTGACCCCCACCATGAAGATGCAGCACGACCACAAACTCGAAACCAAACAGCAAGATGACAGCTCACCAGCTCAAATCCCCCAGCAACTAAGACTAACCTGAGCACAACCAAGCCCCCACCTGAACAGAACACGCCTCCAGCCAATCAGAACACAGCCAACCCCCCCACCAATCAGAACACAGCCAAACCCCCAACCAATGAGAACACCCCCCCACCCAATCAGAACACAGCCAAGCCCCCACCCAATCAAGTCACACCCCCACTAGCAGTTAAAAGGAAGAAGAAGCTGCAAGCTCACATCACTCTGAGAAGCACAGAGCTGAAGACCAAGCCTGAAGATGATGAATGAGACTTTATCGAAACATTGCCTAGATACTTCCAATCTTACACGGGAGAAAACCCGAATAACCAAAGATCCAATATATATATATATATATATATCTGGCATTCAGCTTTGTTCGGGTATTGTCTGACAAACACCATACAGAAGCCTGATGATGGCAGATGAGATTCTGCTGAAACGTTGCTACAACTTTAAAAGCACCACGTGGGAAAATACCCGAACAAAGCTGAATGCCAGACATGTAAGTACCCGCAAAAACTTAAGAAAACAAATATATATATATATGTGTTTTCTTAAGTTTTCGGGGGTACTTACATGTCTGGCATTCAGCTTTGTTCGGGTATTTTCCAATGTCATAGTAGTGGTGCTTTTAAAGTTGTAGCAACGTTTCAGCAGAATCCCATCTGCCATCATCAGGCTTCTGTATAGTGTATAGTGTACTATACAGAATAGTGTATAGTGTACTATACAGAAGCCTGATAATTCTTTCAAAAGATAAAGTGAGAGAGCTGCTGCAAGAGATCTGGCGGCAATGTCCCTGGTATCCAGAGAAAGGCTCTTTAAAGTTAGACACATGGAGGAGAATTGGAACTATCCTTCATGAAGAGCCACGGGCAACAGCTGAAATTTTGATTTATTGGAAGGTTGTTATGACTGCTTTAGAGACCCAGCAACAACCTCTTTTAAAAACTTTACCTCCTCCTTATAAAGGAATTGTACTGCACCCTCCTACCCCAAAACTCGAGTGTGCTTTATCATTTCCAACAGCGTCTATGCCTGTGGATGATAAAATCCAACCAAAAACGGGAAAAGTTCAAGCCATGATGCATCAGGCTTTCAATGAGGGGAAATTAGAGCCTGAAGAGATTCCCCAGATGAATTTGTTTCCAGTCAATAGGCAAGTGGATGCTCAAGGCAATCTGCAGACTGAATGGGTTCCGATTCCTTTAGCAGTTCTTAGGGAAATTAAAAAAGCAGTAAAAGATTATGGTATTCAAAGTCCTTTTACAAAGGGGCTCCTGACAAGTTTGGCTACCTCATGCATGATTCCTAGTGACTGGAAAGATTAAATGAGAATGATATTGAGCTCTACTCAGTATGTGGTTTTTGACTCAGAATACCAAAGGGAAGCTATCACTAGGGGAAGGAATTCGGGGGGGGGGGCTGTATTCGCCAGACCAAATCTATGGGGCAGGCTTGTTTGAATCCACTGCTGATCAAGCTGCTAATTTGCCTGATCACGTATTTCCAGTGGTTATAGCAGCTGTCCTTGGGGCATTGTCCCGCATTCAGGATGTGGGAACCCCAGCACGGTCTTTTTCTCAAATTAAGCAAACAGCATCTGAGTCTTATAATGATTTTGTGGAAAGGCTACAATTGGCTATTACCAGGCAAATCTCTAATGAGGAAGCTGCAAAAGAACTTTTGCTGAAATTGGCAGTTGAAAATGCAAACGCTGACTGCAAGCGTATCTTACAGCCCTTGGTGGCTAGAGATGAGGTTACTCTGGCTGATCTGTTAAAGGCATGTGCAGTGGTGGGTTCTCAGGCTTGCAACATGGAGACTTTGGCTATGGCATTGCAAAAAGGGATGAAACCTACAGGAAATTGTTTTAATTGTGGAAAGCCTGGCCATTTTAAAGCCCAGTGCTGTGCCCCTGGGGGGGATGGCATTTAACAAAAACAAAATTAAGGACGTCCATTCAAAATCAGTCCGTCCAAAATGCAAAAAAGAGTTTCATTGGGCAAATCAATGTTGCTCTGATCAGAACCAAAATCTGGGAAACTAAACTTGGGGCGTGCAGCTAGCCCCGCTCCCAAGGCTGTCACAAAAGCATTGCCTGCAATTACTGGGAGTGCAGGTTTGGGTTTAAAAATGTTGAACTCAATTAATGTGACCTTTCCTAATCAAGTGTACATTGAGGACACTCATTTTCATGGGCCACTGCCAGAAAAAACAGTGGGATTAGTACTTCCCCATGTCTTCTGCATCAGAAAAAGGGTTTTTTGTTATTCCAGGAGTTATTGATCAAGATTATAAAGGGGTTATTAAGATACAATTGTACACTGATACTCCTGCATCATTAATGGCCGGTGACTCTATTGCCCAGTTATTATTGCTTCCATACATCCCTATAAATCCTTTAATTGGGATCCCACAAACTGGTGGTTTTGGGTCCACTGAAATGGCCAGTTCTCCAGTTGCTGCAGAATTGCTAGCACTGACAAAAAATTTGACTACAGACCAACCAAAAATGACAATTGAAATTCAGGGAAAATCATTTTCTGGCCTTATAGATTTCGGAGCAGATGTCTCTGTGATACGCCAAAAGGAATGGCCAAATGAATGGGCGCTTGAGGACTCTCCGGCTGTTCATGGAGTGGGTGGTATGCAGTTTGCAAGAAGTAGTGTACGTTGGTTGAAGGCATTGCATAGAGAAACTGGTGAGACTGCAAGGATTCAACCTCTTGTGTTGCCCCTGCATATAAACTTGTGGGGTAGAGATTTGCTGACACAATTTCGCACAAAAATTGTTATTGGATAATGGAAAAATTACAATTGTTAACCTCTCAGCCAGTCTGGATTGACCAATGGCCACTTCCAAAAGAAAAGCTTACAGCTTTACATCAATGGGTAGCTGAGCAGCTACAATTAGGACACATTGAGCCAACTTCTAGTCCATATAATACTCCGGTATTTGTTATTAAAAAGAAAAATGGAAAATGCAGATTTTTTCATGATCTGAGAACCATTAACTCCATCCTTCAACCAATGGGAGCATTACAATGTGGTTTGCCTAACCTTAACCTGATCCCATGTAATTGGGATCCAGTTGTAGTAGATTTACGGGATTGCTTCTTTTCTATCCCTTTGCATGCAGATGACAAGAAATTATTTGCCTTTACCGTATCTGAATTGAATAACAATGCACCTACCTTTCATTACCAATGGAAGGTTTTGCCACAGGGAATGCTAAACAGTCCAACGATGTGCCAGTCATATGTTCGAATGGCTCTGGCTCCATTCAGAATCTCTCATCCTGGGTGGAAGGTTTACCACTACATGGATGATATTTTAATTACAGCTCCTGGCTCACCAGGAACAGTTCAGACAGTGTTACCTTGCCTTAAAGAGGGATTATTACAATTTGGACTTCATATTGCCCCAGAAAAAATTCAAAGTCAAACGCCATATGCCTACCTAGGGCATAAGGTCCTTGCAACCTATGCTCATCCGGTCATTCCGGAAATCAAAATTGAGGAAAAGATTTCTCCAGTAAAATTACAACAAATACTAGGAACAATTAACTGGGTTAGACCCTACCTGGGGTTAACTACAGCAGTACTCCAGCCCTTGTTCTTGGCCCTAAAGGGCTCTGCGAGGCTGGATTCTGCTATAACCTTATCAGCAGAATAAAGGAAGGTACTGACACATGTAAATGCAGCTTTAACGCAGCGTTGGGTTGATCAATGCATTCCTGATACTCCGTTTGCTTTGGCAATTTTACAAACTCCAGCCTTGCCTATTGCAGCTTTATTTCAATTACATGAAGTGCAGGTTTATATCATTGAATGGTTACATTTGCAAAATACTCCCTGAAAAACAGTTTCTACTATGGCTATGCTTTATAGTGAGTTACTCATCAAAGGCCGAAATCGCAGTATGCATTTATATGGCATAGATCTAGTTCAGTTATTTTTACCTATCTCCCTCACTCTGTGGGAAACTTGGTATAGTCAATCCATTGAATTGCAAATTGCTCTTGAAAATTGGCCAGGGAAGATTTCTTGCCACACCCCCAGTGACCCTCGTTTCCAGTTGCTTCGAAACGTATCTGTAAATTTTAATTCAGTTATTGCTAAGCAGCCAGTTGGGGGAGTGACCGTTTATGCGGACAGTGGTAAGACCTACGGCGCTTGTGCATGGAGACAGGAAGGGGTATGGAAAACAAAAATTACCCCTCCTCAGCAATCAGCACAAAGGGCTGAATTAGCTGCTGCTATTTTGGCCTTACAAGAATTTGCACAAGAACCGCTAAATCTTATTGTGGATTCTCTTTACGTTTATCAATTGATACTTAACATTGAATTTGCTTATCTTTCTCCATCTGTTGATGCTAATCTTATGAGTTTGTTTCTAGCTCTGCAAAGCTGTCTTCATTCTCACACACATTCTCTACATATCGCACAAATTCACAACCAACAGCCACTTCCCAGGGAGCTGCAGGAAGGGAATGACGTGGCTGACGCAGTGGCCTCGGCCATGTCCTCTCTCTCGCTTTCTCCTGTTACTCCATGGAACTCACATAGCTATTTTCATCAAAATGCCAAAGCTCTTTGTAAACAATTTGTTCTCACTGCTGCAGAAGCTGCAGCTATTATTCAACAATGTCCTAGTTGCAGTGCTCAATCCACTGCTCTTCCTCAAGGAGTAAATCCTCGGGGGACATCTGCTTGTCAACTATGGCAGATGGATGTCACACAACACCCTCCTTTCAAACCATGGCACCATCTGCATGTCACCGTTGATACTTATTCAGGATTTATTATGGCAACACCTTTATATGGAGGCCTGCTCAGCTTGACAAACCCTGGCTATGTGCCCTCTCTTCTGGCAGTTCAGACAGATAACGTTTCTGAACCTGCAGGTTGATCTATAGTGGTTGCCCCCGCAGCTTATACAAGGGGTTTGCTGTTTGGCTGTCTGATTGTTGTATTTCCTAGGTGGCCCTGGGGGGGGGTGTCTTGGACGCGTGAGGCAGTTTACCTCCAGAGGTTCTTCTTCCACTTCTTGGGAGACCTCATCATAGTGGACTGTAGCCTGCCCTTGCTTAGGGGTGTTCCCCTGAATTTCAGATGCTGATAATTCTGACAATTCAGCAGCCTGAGCTTCAATAGCTGAGGTTAGGGTTAAGTCTTTTTTAGCCAGTAACCGCCTTTGCAGCTTTAGGTCCCTTACTCCTCCCACAATTTGATTGAGCAGCATGTCCTCAAGGTAGTCCCTAAAACCGCAGTGTATGGCAGCAGATCTCAATGCTGCCATGTACTGATTCACAGTCTCCACTTCAGCCTGAGTTCTTCTTCTAAAAGGCAGTCTCCTGGCTATCTTAGAGGGTCTGGGGGAGTAGTGATTTGACAAGATTTCTCTCAACTCATCCCAGGGAATAGCCTTTATAGAACGTGGGGACACTAGTGCAGAGGCTGTGTCAAAAACTGTGGCCCCACAGAAACTTAAAAAATAGGCGCTTTTCCTTAGATCCGTGGCTTCAGTTAGATCAATGGCATTTAAAAAGCATTCAAACCTATTCATATATGATTCCCATGTTTCTGCCCCCAGTTGGAAGTGCGGGAATGTCGGATTAGAGGCCATTAGAGTGGCAGCGTTGGTTTCCTCAGCTGAGGAAAAATAGAGTTTTCGCTTTTAGAAAAGCGTTTCTGGCTGCGCCTGTCAGCGGCGTTCGGCTCCTCAGCTGAGAGGGCTTTTAAATTTCGCGCTCTTTGGAGAGCGTCAGTGGCGGTGACTCGATCAGCTCGTAGCGGCTTCGGCTCTTTCTTGTTGTGACTTCGGCTCGATTTCCTGCCTGGTCGTCTTAGCTGTATCCCGCCCTCATTGCCAGTGTTGTAGAGCGGCGGTTACAAAGAGAGACGGAGCCAGGCTAAAGGCTAACAACTTTATTCTTGCGAATAAAGGGTCGCCGCGGCTGCCGAGGCTATCTGACAGCCAGCTGGCGGCGACAGCTGATGCCGTTTGACAGCTCCCTTTTATAGCCGGCTGTCAAACGGCATCAACCAATGGGAGCGACCGGCGCTCCCGCGTTGGCGGCGGACCGGAGGGAGGACTGCTGCTAGTCTTTGAACACAGCAGGGAGAGAGAGAGAGAGAGAGAGAAATGAGAGACAGGGAACATGTATTCTTCTGGCATAGAAGCTATTTCTTGACAATTATTAACTCCAACTAAACTGAAATGAATTGCTGGGATAACAATAGGTTTTTGTCCAATAGCAGGTGGAAACCTGAAGACTTCTAGTGTTCTATGTGTGCCTCAGAATGCATCAGTTACATCTTTATGGAGTGCCATGACACAAATGCCAGTTAGTTTTTCTTAAAATGCCTAAGAAAGAAGCATCAAATTAGTCCTGAATGAAAAACAAGCATGTGAAGGAAGACTAAACAGATTAAGAAGGGGAAAATCAAAAAACTTGTGATTGAATGGAGTTGATGAATTTCTCAGTAAGTCAATCTTATTTTATTTTAGTCAAGGATGAGACTTAAAAATACAACACAATTAGTCAAAGCAGAAAAAAGACAAAAGAATTAATATAATAAATTACAGCTATTTGGACAGAGGTAGATCAACCACTAGGTGCTCCTGAAGTTAAATCCACAATATTATGACAGTTACAACTGACTAAAACTTAGACTTTTAGTCTAAGTTTAGACTTCTAGATTTTTCTGTAAACATAACAAAAGGTAAATGTAACAAAACTTCTCATCAGCCTAACCTAAGCTAATAGTTTCAAAAGGACAACTCAACCAGATGTGCAAACCAGTTTCAATTGTCTAGTCTGAACATGGACTTTTTCTTTCCAAGGAAGTAGATACCAGAACATTGGGTCCCATTAACTGAAACTTGTTGTGCATACGACAAGAAAGATGCCATTTAGGGATTGGTTTCCGGTTTCGCATGGCTTCGGGGCAGCAGGAATTCACGACTGCTCGCGATTCCTGCTGTGCTAGCTGCCGAGGTACCCCCGATCCAGATGGGTCAGGGGGATATGGCTGCCCTGTAGGGACAGCCGAAGAGAGAGGGGAGCCGGACAGGGGGTTGGGGGTGTCGCAGACCCCCTCCTTCTCCGGAAAAACCCCTTTTTCCCAAGGCGGTGGAGCGGCGGTCAGCAATGGCCGCCACGTAGAAGCCAGCAACCGGGTAAGATTGCGCTGGAGGAAGCAAGAAGAGTGAAAGTGCTGTCTGAGCCGGGTCAAGTAACATCTTTCAAATTTGTTGGAACTGAGCTGTTTGAATTGCTGGAGGATACATTGTATCCCTAAGAAGATCGAAAGCGGTGGAGAAACTGTTAAAGGGAACTTTTTTTTTCTTTACTCTCCCACCCCATGGAAACAGCAGATATGTTTGGACATATTGGACATTGAAGGTGAATTATTCTGAAAGTTGAAGCTAAGGGACAAAAGGGTTCCTGGACATTGAAATACTTAAGAAATTGGAAAACCCTTATTAGAGGTATGGATTTCTGATTATTTAAAATTGATGTTGCAAGTGGGAAGGGAGAGGAAAAAAAATTGGAGCAGAAGCTGAAAAAGGAGGAGATTGCCTAGAATCCCAAAGAAAGGTATATGGTAATTGGACCTCTTTGATTAAACATTAACCCCAGAAAGAGAAAGAGAAGAAGGAAGAAACGTATTAATTTTTGGAATTTTTTTTTTGAATTATTTTTGATTAAAAATATTTGTGGTTGTTTTGGGAAAAGTTTCTCTTTTCATGATGGCATCGCTTGTGGATGAACTAAAGACTGAATATCAAAAATATAAAAAGGAAGATACTTTGGGCACTTTGTTTCAATTCTTAGAAATGGCGTTATGTACTTATGAAAAGTTGACTACGCAGCAGAAGGAATGGGACAAGGAAGAAGAGGAAGAAGAAGCCATCTTTGATGAACAATGGTCCTTTCCGGAGAGGAGGAGAAAAAGGATAAGAAAAAGGGGATTTTAAGAATTATAAAAACAACCAAAGAAGAGAAAAAGGAGCGAAAAGGTGGAGGCAAGGTTAGAAAGCAAAGGAAAAGGAGTAAGAAAAGGGAGGAGGAAAAACAAAGGGGTAAAAAGGGCAAGGAGAAGAATAAGCAAAAGAGAAAGGGGGGGGGAGGAGAAGCCTCAATGGGGGGAAGCAAGATCTAAAGAAAAAAAGTTTATTTAGAGACAATGGGTGAATTTAATTTAGGATAAAAGAGGGATTCTGGAGGGTACATAAGATTGTGTTTTTATATGTGTATTTAGAGTATAAAATTTATTATGTAATCTTAGAATCTTTTAAACAGAATCCCAAGAAAAATTGTTATACGAAGTACTTTTAAGTTAGGGTAATGAGTTATAGACGTTACTCCAATTGGTGTATAGGAGAAGTATAATAAAAGAAAAAAGATGAATGGATAGTTGGAAATAGAACAGACAAAGAATGTTATTGAAAATGGTTATAAGATATGAAAGGATATATAAAGGTTTTGGGTTTTTTTGGATTTTGTATATTGATAAAAGGCAATAAAATTTTGATTAACAAGAAATAATTTGGATGAAAAGGAGAAGCTGGGATAAGATATGAAGTATACTATAATTTGGAATTGTTATGTTCTATTGGTTTTCTTCTTTTATTATTTTTTTTTAGAAAAGAATTTATAAGCTGTTATGCCTTGATTCTTTGTGCATTGTTTTTATAAAATTGATAAAAATGGTTTATATATATATATATATAAAAAAGAAAATGATAATAAGATATGGAAGGATATATAAAGTGAATATGATGTTTGAATTTGTGTCTGTGTGAAGAGTTTCAACCCGGGATCAGACAACCTTCAGAAAAGATCTTTTAGTTTTGTTTATGTTTTGTGTATTGTGTTTTCTGTAAAATTAATAAAATTTGTTTTAATAAAAAAAAAAAAAGATGCCATTTAGGTAAGAAAAAGATCCATTATAAAGACTGCCATTGCAATAATAATGGCTGTGCTTCCCTCCGTCTGCAGGTTTAAGCCCAAGATTTACTGCTTCACCTTTAGGACGGCTCCTTTAGACTTAATATCATTGAGTTAGGAACAATGGTTCAGACGTAAGCTTTCCTTTCATTTAAGAAGAATGAGAGTGTATAGATTGAGAAGAAAGGAGGGATAAAGAAACTCATCATTGAGCAGCGCTGACAAGATTTGCAAAAAAAGAGAGATGAAAAGTTTAAAGAATTAAAAATAATCCAACAATATGTAGTCATGGTTGAGGTAAGGATGATTTGCATGTATAGAGGGGAATGGAAAGAAGCCTCAGAGGCATTGGTGTAACCAAATTTATATTCGTATTTCTTTTCACATTTCTGATGCTTTAATTTCATTGACTTGCTAGTTCACCAAAAGTACACATATAGACAGGGTGAAACCAGGCTCAATAGCAGTAACTGTGAGAGGGATTTTGGAGTCTCAGTGGAAAACCAGCTAAATATGAGCCAGCAGTGTGCAGCAGCCACCGCCAAAAAAGCTAATGCAATTCTAAATTGCATTAACAGAGGGATACAATCGAGATCAAGTGAGGTACTAATACCACTTTATGAAGCCTTAGTAAGACCACACCTAGAGTACTGCATCCAGTTTTGTTCACCACACTATAAAAAAGATGTTGAGACTCTAGAAAAAGTATAGAGAAGAACAAGCAGGATGATTAGGGGACTGGAGATTAAAACATGAAGAACGGTTACAGGAACTGGGCTTGGCTAGTTTAGTAAAGAGAAGGACCAGGGGAGACATGATAGCAGTCTTCCAATATTTGAAGGGCTGCCACAAAGAGGAAGGGGTCAAGCTATTTTCCAAAGCGCCCTGCAGGCCAGACAAGGAATAATGGATGGAACCTGAACAAGGAGAGATTTAACCTGGAAATAAGAAGAAACTTTCTGACAGTGAGAACAATCAACCAATGGAACAGCTTGCTCTTAGAAGTTGTGGGAGCTTCATCATTTGAGACTTTCAAGAAAGGATTGGACTGCCATTTGTCAGAAATGGTGTAGGGCAGGGGTCTCCAACCTTGGCTCCTGGAAGCCTGGCGGACTTCAACTCCCAGAGTTCCACAGCCAGCAAAGCTGGCTGTGGAATTCTGGGAGTTGAAGTCCACCAGGCTTCCAGGGGCCAAGGTTGGAGACCCCTGGTGTAGGGTCTCCCGCTTGGGTGGGGGGTTGGACTAGATGACTTACAAAGTTTTCCAACTCTGATTATCTGTTCTTACTCCTGTATTCTGCTTAGCACTGCTTACCCTGAAAAGGAATACAGCAATGGGCATGTATGTACAGACTGTCTTTTAATGCTTATATGTTGACCGACAACTGGAGGGAGAGAGCAGCTTGAATTCTTTTCATTTTAGCTATATTGTAGAGTATCCCAATGGAACCCTGCCTTTCTTTTTTGGGGTGTGTGTGGAAACACATAAGTGTGGAAAACAGGCATGTCACCTTTTTCAGTGCCATTGTAACTTTGAATGATCACTAAACAAAATGCTGTAAATCGATATGCTGTAATATAAATGTATGCTTAGTATGCATATATTGGTTAAAGAGTCTTTTTTTTAAAATGAAAGAATATCTCAATATTCTGTTGATTATGGACAAACTGGCTTGAAAACAGTAATGTTTTCACAATCCAAGATAAACTGGGAAAATTGTGTAAGATAGCAATTAAATATTCTTCTATAATAGGTAGGTAGAACATGTGGTGATATTTAACTGCACTTTTGTAAGATAATTTCAGGAACTGAAGAACCTGGCAAATTGGCTGGGACAACCTGTTGCAACCGTGAGCTTATTCTTCTCTTTATTGCAGTCAAAGAGAAGTTATACTGTTCTGACCCAAGCCTTGTTCAAATTAAACAAACACAAACTGTGTATAAAAGCAAACCTTTTTTTAATGTGGCGCTGGGAATTCTTTGCATTCCCAACCAAGAGTTATTTAAACCTAATTGTCTGAGATAAAAGCAAGTCCTTTCAAGGTTGTCAAAGGCTGCCAAGAACAGAAGTCTAATGACTGAAGTTTCAAAAACAAATCGGAGTTTGCAGGAGAGTCTAAAGAACTTCTTTGCTTCCCACAAAGAGCACATTCCTGAAGGCTGGTTTTTTATCCCTTATGGGAAGGGCAATCACCTTCCAGCCTTACACCTGAGTCGCCCTTGTTGCTTCAGCTGCTCTCTCCTTTGAGCAGCCCTGCACACATGTGCACTGGGCATAGGTCCCCTGGGTCCTCTGCTTCACTGCTGCCAGACTCCAAAAGCTCTGAAGGCAGCATCCCACCCTCCAATAGTCCTGGCCCTATCCCTGCATCAGACGCAGGACCCTTGTCCAAGTCCTCGCCAGGCTCCCTGACAGGTTCTCTTTCATCCTCGCTGTCAGAGACCTCTGCTATCTGTACCTGCTGCCAGTGACCTGCAACATATACAAAGAGAAGTTGCAAACTCCATAGCATGATATTGTGGCATCAATTTCAAACTATATCAGTTATTTTGTGGTTGTGGGGGATTGCATTGGTGAATGACATTGAAATTGGCTTTAAATTTAAAATGGTTTATTAGTTTTAAAAAAAGGTTAATTAGCAACTGTACCACCCAATATATAACAATCTGAAAGTAAGCCTAGTTACATTCAACTGATTTTTCTTGCTGTCATTTCGAAAGGAGTGAAGCTGTGTAGTACAAGCCAAGTAGAGTTGGCTTATCCAGCGAGTTTCCAATAGGGCTTATTACTTAATAACCACATTTACTCTAATTTACGGGAATTGAATGGGACTTTTTTTTTCTGAGCAGACTTCTTGTGGATTGCACACTGCTGGTCTACCATTATTCTTGAGCCCTTAAAGCAAGCCTTGTCCTGGGATTCCTGCCACATTTACCCACATTGCTGAAAAAGATAAAGTTACAAATATTGAAGAATAGGGGAGTAGATGATTTGAAGCTTCCAAGAATTAAGATTAACCATTCAAAGTTTGAACTGGACACAACTGAAAGAAAAATTGTTATGGGCAAGAAAATAATTTGGAAGACATCGCTGATTGTAGTTGCAGTAATTCTTTATCTCCACACAGGCAAAATTGAAATAAATCTAAAGCTTCTGTTGGATTCAGCAAGGATAGTTTAGTCTTAGCTAAGATCAAAATCTATCCACTGAAACCTTGTGCAACCATCCCAACTTAGAAATATCACTGTCTTTCAGAAAGGGTTTGCTAGACAACAAAGAATTGAGAAGTATTGAGAAATGCTCAGTGCACCTTAAGAAATTTCATACATTTTGTTGATAACATTACAAAAATTATTGTTCCAAAGGTGCTTTTGCAAAAGGCAATTGGACCTTCTTGGCTTTTTCTTTTTTCTTTCACATCTCATCCAAGAAGCTTCTTCAGTCTTGGTCTATGATAGTTTTGTTCAACAACTAAGATTCTGGTTTCAACTGTGGTCATAAGTTGAGACCAAAATTTCAGGTTTTGAACAAAACAATCATCAAGACAGCCGAAGAAGGGGAAAAACTAAGAATATTCAGTTGTCTTCTGAAAAAACACATTTGGAACAACTATGACCTGTATGATTCAGAATCTCTATAGACAGTTATTGCAACAATCATTCTTTCTCAGGCCAGTCTCCCTCATAGGGCCGTTGTAGAAAAAACGGATGGCAGGAATACAAGGTATTATCCAACAAATAAATATTAGCCTGTGGAGCAAATTCTCCAAATCCATTACTGAGTAATATTTTGGTTAAGCTACTAATACACAACAATGGTTTTGTATTAACAGTAAATTTTAGGCAGTCTAGAATTTCCTAATTAGAAACAAATGGCTAATTATTCTGAAAAAGCAGAGATGTGTTTTTAGTCTTAAACTTTCTTGAAAGTACTTGATATTTTCTCCACAGAAAAATATTCCAGCTGGCATTCTCTTTAAGCCAAATTATAGCAACACTATATTTGGATATGTTTGGAATTTGTTGTAAATTCTAGAGTTAACTTGACATAGAAAGAAGTTTTTAACTTGACATAGAAAAAGTTTGTAATCTTTTTTTCCCTTCTCCTTGGCAGCTGATGAGTTTTTTTCATGAGGTTTCCAAGTAGATTTCAGAAAACATTAATATATTAATACATGTACACACACACACACACACACACACACGGCATATGAAAACTTTTTTTATTGGTCATTGCACTCTCAAAAGAACAATATTGAAAGTCTTCTAGCTCAAGCAGGAAACTCTATATACCATTTCAGACAAATTGTTGTCCAATCTCTCTTTTTTTTAAATTCCAATGTTGGAGCATCCACAACTTCTGGAAGCAAATAATTCCACAGAACAAAATAATTGTTCTATCAGGAAATTTCTCCTTAGTTTTAATTCAATTCAAGCATGATTAACAATTAGTCATATTTCTCTCCCAAATCTGAAAAATTTCCTCTCTCCTCCTCTTCCTCTCCATCTCCCTCTCTCTTCAAACAATATGATAAATTGTAAACCACTATGCTTTCCATAAGGGAAATAGCTGTTGGAGTTTCTTGATTTCTATATGCTATCAAACCTTTGTGCATATATTCTAGCAGTATAAGAACAATATATAAGAATATTCTTATAAGCTAAGAAATGGAATGCAGATTGGGGAAATGATTTAGTTTTTGGGGGAATGATTATTTATTATTCTTGGTTTTGGAAAAAAACCTGAACAATTAATTTTTTGAACCCAGTTTCAAAACTATAAATAAAGCAACATTATTTTTTTTGAATTTTTATTAAATTTATTAGGATATAAAATACAAATGAAAATGAAAATAGAGGGCAAAGAGGAGAGAGAAAAGGGAAGAGGAGAAAGGAAAAGGGAGAAAAAAAGAAGAAAAGAATTGACTTCCAATTTTTTAATGCAGTAGAATAAAATAACATTGCAGCATCAGTGTTTTACTTTTACATAATAATATATACCAGCCATTTCTATAACAAGAAAGCTATCTGATCAGCAAAACCCAAAGTCGAAATTTCATATATTTTTTTCACCTCAAGCACAAAATCCAGAAGCAGTTTCCAAGTTGGATGTTTTATTTTCTTTGATTAAAGCAGCAATTTAACTACCATGTTTCCCTGAAAATAGGACCCAGTTTTATTTTCGGTCCCAAAATAAACACCAGGGCTTACTGGTGGGATGTCTTACCTGCTTATATTAGGACCACCATAGCCACACCTCCCATGCCCCAACACCTGTTGCACTGCTGCCTGACTTCTACAGCTGTGCAGCTTGCAACCAGATGCCACATGGCTCAACACACCAGTGCCGTCACTTGCAGCAGGGCACTGTCAGGCTTGTTGCGCTGGTGTTGCCGCTTAGGGCAGGAGGCTGCATGGCACATTGTGCCATTGCACGTGTGAGTGGCCATGAGTGGCTTCAGAAGAAGTCGGACAGTGGCATGACAGGTTCTACTGTAAGTTGGCACGTGGCATGTGGAGCCACTCCACGCCCCCCCAAGCTTGATTCTTATACCCCATCTCTTATACCCCACCTCATACAACCAGATATGATACCCCATCTCTTATACCCCACCTCATACAACCCACCTCATACCCCATCTCTTATACCCCACCTCATACAACCAGATATGGTGGGTGGGGCTTATATTAGGCACAGGCATTAAAATCGGGCTAGAGCTTGATTTCGGGGGTAGGTAGGTCGTATTTTCAGGGAAACGTGGTATCTGCTAATTCTATCAAATTTTCTAACCAATCATCCGTTGTGGGAATTAAAATATATTTCCATTTTTGTGTATAAAGCATTTTTGTTGCTGTCAACATATAACAACCAAATTTCATTTTTTCAAGTTTTTTATCCTGTAAGCATAAAAGAAAAATGCTAATAAAGCAACATTATTAATCTTGTCACAATTGGTTCAGGGGTTTTGCAGAGAGAATTAAAAGAAAAAAAGAAGATGGTGGTTATAACCAGGTGACTATGTTGTCTTTGTAAAAAAAACTTCGTAAGAACATTGAGCTGTGATTGTTTGATCATAGTTACCATTAAAGTTTTTGCCACTTAGATGCTTCTGAATTTCCCTAAATAAAAACGTTCAGAAATTATTTTATGTTTACATATGGTATATGAAAACCTGGAGGGGAAAATAACTTGGCTACTATGTCTATGGATATTCTCAGTCATCCAGGTCATGGTTGTCCCAAAGGTGCTTTTTCAAGAGACAACACTAAGGCAGAAGCTTCTCCACTCCAAGGATAAGACACTAAATACAAACTCTAATATTAGTGATCTTGTATCTTTAAATTTTACATATCTATGACAGATTGAACTTCTCACACAAATACTTATTTTTTGACTGCGTAGCTCGGTAAGTAGACTTCCAGTAAATCCTTGTTTATAGCTGTTGATTTTTGTTTTGCAAGCATTTGTGGACCTATTTCTGAACTGATAGCATCTGATTGTAATATAACAGATACAATTTAAATGCCTGGAAGTATTTCCTCTGGAAACAATCATTGTTGAAATAATGTGGATGTTGAGCAATGCTGTTTTTCCTGATAATGAAGCTCTTGGATGAGGAGAAAAATAAATGGAATGTTGCTCAAAACTGTATTCTTTTCTCACTTTTTTTCATTCCAGTTAAAGAGATTCACATTTTGGTTCTATCTAATGAATTATTTGCAAACAGAACATTTTAGAATATGGCCTAAGGCAAGGAACTGTGGTTAATTTGGATCTCTTCTTGCAATGCTGATGTTAGCCTGAGTTACTTTCATATAATGCATGGGTGTCAAAATCACAGTGTCACATTGCCATCATATGAGGTTTTGGGACGTTTTTCCCAATTGCAGAGCTGGGGTGGGCATGGCACATAAGTGATGCATCCAGCCTGCGAGCCACCAGTTTGACATTGTAATGTTTTCATCCATAACCCTTCAAGTTTTTTGGCACTTCAATTTTCAGAAGTTGGGCTTTTCTATTTATTATGTGTGATCATGTATTCAAATATACAGATAGATCAGAGGTGGTATTCAGCAGGTTCTGACCAGTTCTGGAGATTTCTGGAAATTTTGATTAAGTCGGAGAACCAGCAAATACCACCTCTGACTGGTCCCGCCCCCATCTATTCTCTGCCTCTCGAGCCCCAGATGATTGATTGGGTCTTCTTTTGTTGCCCTGCGCAGGAGAATGGAGCTGGAGAGCAGGTTAGTGGGGTGGGGAGGGAATGGGATTTTGCAGTAGCCTTCCCTCAGGAGTGGGGTGGGAATGGAGATTTTACAGTATCCTTCCCCTGCCACACCCACCATGCCACGCCCACAGAACCACTAGTAAAAAAAAATTGAATTCCACCACTGAGATAGATGGTTAAAAGTTTAAGAGGTATGCTATATATACAATAGAGCTAGACACGTACTTCAATAAAATGAAAAATGTTTAGTTAAATCAGTCAAGTTTTTAAACTAATATGATCTTCATAGACATAGACATAGACTGAAGAAAATGTTTATATTGCAAAAGAGTGTATGGCCTAATATTTTAATAGTTCCAATTTGAAAACAGCGAAAAGACACTAACTGAAAGGTTATTTTATAGATGGAGTTAGGAGCATCTCTAGATGTTAAAGCTTTGAGTGTTAAAGTGTTAAAGATACCTGCAATCTTATAGCAATCCTATCTTATCTCAGGCTCTTGCGTCCAACTTTTGTTAGTTTCAGCCTTATCCAGGACATTTTATCCTTCCTTCTAGGATGGTTCACACACCACATCATTTGATACTAGTATTTGCTACTCTTGGTTATACAGTGATTTGAGGGAGAACCAAATAAACCAGCAACTGATTGCTGGTTCAACCACAATTCTCTGTGTTAAGATGAAAGCAGAATATAGCTGCTATCATTTATTGTATATATAGTCAGTTCTGAAATCTGACCCAAGCATCTTATCTCTTCCTAATATATTATTATAACTTTTAAAGAAAGAAGCTAGAAAGAAAAATTACGTATTTACAGATTACAGATAATCAGAGTTGGAAGGGACCTTGTAGGTCATCTAGTCCAACTCCCCGCCCAAGCGGGAGACCCTACACCATTTCTGACAAATGGCAGTCCAATCTCTTCTTGAAAGTCTCAAGGGATGATGCTCCCACAACTTCCGAGGGCAAGCTGTTCCATTGGTTGATTGTTCTCACTGTCAGAAAATTTCTCCTTGTTTCCAGGTTAAATCTCTCCTTGTTCAGGTTCCACCCATTACTCCTGGCCTATAGGAGCTTTAGAAAATAGCTTGACCCCCTCCTCTCTGTGGCAGCCCTTCAAATATTGGAAGACCGCTATCATGTCTCCCCTGTTCCTTTTCTTTACTAGACCAGCCAAGCCCAGTTCCTGTAACCGTTCGTTGTATGTTTTAGCCTCCAGTCCCCTAATCATCCTGGTTGCTCTTCTCTGTACTATTTCTAGAGTCTCAACATCTTTTTTATAATGTGGTGACCAAAACTGGATGCAGTACTCTAGGTGTGGTCTTACTAAGGCTTTATAGAGTGGTATTAGTATTTCCCTTGATCTTGACTATATCCCTCTGTTAATACAACTTAGGATTGCATTAACTTTTTTGGCGGCTGCTGCACACTGCTGGCTCATATTTAGCTGGTGTTTTAGATGTTTTATACCAAGGGTATTCCTTGGCTGGCTGGAGAATTCTAGGAGCTGAAGTCCACAAATCTTAAAGTTGCCAAGTTTGGAGAGTCCTGTTTTATACTTTGTCTCATCAGCTACAGCCATCCAAGTTAATGATAAAGGACTGTGGATGTATGGACTAAAACATCTGGAGAACATCAAATCTGTTCCGGCTTTCACATAGCAGGGACTCTTAGATTAGTAAATTCCAGAAGTGGTATGGAAAGAAAGGATGAAGCAGTACAGAAACAGTTTTAACTACCTATTCAAACAAGGAAGAATTCCAAAAGACTTATACATTGGATACACTTAGTAAGCAAAATACTGTGGGCACAAGTATCTTCTAGAATTTTAATAGTCAGTAAATAAAAAAGGCCAAATACCTCAAAGTAATTTAGGCATATTCAAGTACGATGTTGTACAGATAAAGTCAAAACATTAATCATTGTACAGCACGTTCTTATGGAAAGACTGAATGGAGCCACAACAATTTGATTTAAGGAGAGATTTAAAATTGGCTCATCATCATACTTGGCTCAAGCTCTTTAGTAGCAGATTTGTACAATTTCTTAATTCCATGCTTCAGTGCTATAACCACTGGCTTCAAAGACATCAACTTACATAACTAGTAAGCCGTGACTCTACTGTGCACCAAAAAGGTTAGAAAAACCACTCCATGATGGAATCAAGATACAGTTTTTTCCTATATATGGACAGAGGTAACATGATAGTGCTAGAAAAGAAGTGACAAATGTCAGCTTCAGAAGTGGCTACAAAGCACCAGGGTAGTGATAGCGTTCACAAGGAATTGCCTCAAACTGGTTTAAAAATGAAGGGAAAGCAAGTTTGTGTCTACAGTTCTTTTACTACTTTGCTTACAGGTATTTATTTGAAGATATTGAAACCAGTAAGGTAGACTAACATGTCAAGACTAAGACATATGATGTCCTGCAGATGACCTGAATAGACCCAGCTATGAAAGGGCTGGGAACCAATCTCCCTTTTCTTTACCCCCCACCCTGATTAAATACATAGTTAATTCTTGACTTACGACCACTCATTCAAATTATGACAGCATTAAAAAAGAAAAGACTTGTGAGACGTCCACACTCTTATGACTATTGCAATGTACCCAAAAGTCACTTGAACAAAATTTGGGTACTTTGCAACTGGCATGTAGTTATGATGCTTGTGGTGTCCTGGGGTTACATGATTGCCATTTGTGACTTTCCCAACTTCTGACAAGCAAAGTTAATGGGGGAAATCTGATTTGCTTAACAATTGCAAGATTTACCTAATGACCATGGTGATACACTTAAAGACCACAGTGAAAAAGATCTTAGATTGGGCATGACTCAATTTCTGCAATATTTAGCAACATAATTTGTTTTAGCAACAAAAATTCAAGTCCTAATTGTTGTCGTAAGTTGAGAGCTAAGTATTACCCTTTCAATTCTTTCTCTGGTCTCCCATGACCTTTTTTGCTAGTTGATAAAAATTACACAAGTGTTTATTTGTGTGAGGATAATATTGCTTGTACAGAATGCCTAGAGTTGTGTAAATCTAATATGCATGCAAACACTAGGTTTGCACATTTACTAAGCCATGATTTTCTCATGAGATCTGTTGAACAAGCCACCCAACATGCTAACTTATAAACCATGTTTTGCACACCACAATGGAGTTCGCACAACACAAATGAACAAAAGGCCTTACAATATAGTATGATGATGCATGATCATATCAGAGGGAGAAGAGTAGTGACAAGATGATATAAGAAAAGAAGATATAGGAAACCAATAGCTTCATAGATATAAGTTAAGTTATGTCTGAAATAACTGGTTTCATGAGACACAGACATTACTTAGCCATTGTGATTTATGTAATATAGTTAATGGCTTATTGTTCCTTTTAGTGGCTTATATGGCTTAGTGGACTGCTTTAATTAATATATATTTCCATTATAATACAGTAAGGCATAATTTAGTTTTTTGGGTTTTGATTTGGCGAATTATAGTTTGTAAACTATGGTTTATGGTTTAATATGGTGCATGAACCTACCTACTTTTGTTTACTCAGCAAATCATTGTTAAAATTAGACAGCCAAGTTTGAGTATGAGATACTGACTGCCCAGATTATGAATTCTAGTCCTGCCTTAGGCATGAAAGTCAGCTGGGTGACTTTGGAGTGACTTTGACTCAATCCAACCTACCACACAGGTTGGTTATGAACAGGATTAAAGATTAATCGACCAAAATAAAGGTATAATAAAAACAAAATAAATATAATGGTTTAGCATGATTTATATGTGATCTTGCTTACTTATTAACCAATATAACAGCATGTATATCATGCTATTAATATGTAACTGATATCACTTATATTTGTGCATTTTATAACACAAGCATATAAGCAAAATGAACATTTGTCTATACTGCAACACAAACATAGAAGCACAACATTTGTTTGATGATGTTATGACACCCAAATTGTTATTTTGATATCTTTTTGGATTCTTAGATCCCCTGATATTCAAGCAGGACTTGATTTAGTAAGCTGGCTGTGAAGTTTCCAAAGTTTACAACAGTGTTATTATTCCAAAGTTTACAACAGTGTTATTATTTGACATGTTATGAATAAGATGTTGAAAGATTTTGCTTGCTCCTTTGTTTGTTGGTTTTGTAACCTTTCCAACAATACAGTGTTTCTCAACCTTGGCAGTTTGAAGATGTGTAGACTTCAACTCCCAGAATTCCTCAGCCATAGCTTATCTGGGAGCTGAAGTCCACGCATTTACAAACTGCCAAAGTTGAAAACACTGCACAATGTATAGAATGTCTTTTAGGAACATTTGTATGGACTTGAATATTAGAAATATAGGAGTAGAAGCAACGGTTTCTAAAATATTCTTTACAAAGCTGTACTTGCTCCTTTCCAGATTTAGGACACTTCTACATATCATTATTTCCCATTTTTGATCCTTTCCAGCTGTTTTGGAGCTGAACAGCGGATGGTCTTTTCACTGCTGCAGATCTTTAAGCATAGAAAGCAGACAGGAAACAGCATGAAGTGATCAGTATATTTTCTTTGGCTGACCAAAAGGAAAATGCAAAATAAATAAATAAATAAAATAAAAATGTTTACAGTAGCTGTAAATACAATGGGTATTTCATTAAATAGATTGCACTACGAAAAACAAAGTAGACTATTGAACAATTGTGATTAAAAATATATCTTGTATGTTTAACAGTCCTCTGAAAGCATAGAATGTATTAGAAAATACTGTGTCATTTTAGAAAATTGTTTCCATGTGGCTTTCTAACAAGCATGAACCTCCAAAACAGCTGGACTACAGTTCTCATTAATCAGCATATTGATTATTTTAAAATATTTGTTTTATAAGCTTATATTCCAGCAGAATAGGTTCATGCTTGCTGGCAAATCAGATAAAGTGTATTGTTTTGGATTAGAAGTTAAATCCAAATTAGTAGGCATAATATCTTAAAAATCTACCCAGATATTTTCACTATCTTGAAATAGTTTGGTCTTAAGCTTATTTATTCAGAAACAAATCCCATTCAGTTTTATGGGAATTGCTTCTTAATAAATGTGTTTTGGATTATACCATGCTAAAAAAGAAAAGTAAATATTGGAGGAAGAGGAAAGGACTGCATCATATAAATCATGATCACACCTTTCAAGGTGTTTTTGCAATATGCAAGTAGTTTACTGTCATGCTTTGGGTTGGTACTGTTTAAAATTGAAGAGATCACAAAGCAACTTTGAAGTAGAGCATGCAACTGAGGACATTTGCAATAGGACAAGAGAATAACTCACTATATTGTAATACTGCATATACAGTATTATATTTCTAGGGGATCTAATCCTGATTAAAAGAATTACATAGTCCTCAATGTATTATTGTTCATTTAACAACAGTATGAAGTTATGACAATCTTAGGAAAAGTTATTTAAAATTACATCCATTGTATGTTTTCACTGGTGACATAATCACAATTTAGGCTTTTGGCAATCAGTTAGCATTTACAACAGTTGCAGCATCTTGTGGTCATGTGATCATGATTTGTGATTTTCCCAGCTGGCTTCTGACAAACAAAGTCAATCAAGGAACCGGAAGCGTGACTCATTTAACAACTAAACTAGCCAGTTTGGTCTAGTGGTTAAGGCCCCAGGCTAGAAATCAGGAGACTATGAGTTCTAGTTCCAATTTGGGCATGGAAGCTAACTAGATGACTTTGGGCCAATTACTCTCTCTCTCTCTCAGCCCAACACACCTCAGAGGGTTGTTGTTATGGGGAAAATAGGAGGAGGAAGGAGTATTAAATATGTTCGCTGCCTTGAGTTTATTCATAAAAAATAATGAAAACAGGGTACAAAAATCTAAATAAATAAATAAGTTATATGTTTACTTAACAAAAAATGGTCATTACTTAACAAAAAATGGTCAACATAGGGTCCAATCTCATGGTCAACATAGGGTCCAATCTCATGAAGAATTTGCTTTACAACTGCAATGACTTACAAAGGAAATTCTGATCTCAATTGTTGTAAGCTTGTGGTTTTTATTTATCATGTAAAGGTTAAGATTCTAAAGCTCAATGATGGATAAAGCCTTTCTTCCTCTCTTTTGATGAGTTATAAATTCAAGGATTTAGATAATTATTTTATCAGACAATAATAATCTTTACTAGTTTTGGCACTTCTTTCTGTTCCTCTCAGTGATTGCATATGGATCAAACATGATGTTCTTATATTAATTCAATAATAATGCAGCAAATATTAATTGTACAGAGTTGTCAATATGAAGGAAATGATACCTTGCAAAAAAAGAGTTGAGTGCTTCATAGTAGAATATAAACTTTGATGGAATCAAATAGCGCTGTCCTCTGCAAATTCCTACCCACCAAATACTTGGCTGTTACTTTATTTCAGTTCTAAATAGACACTAAAGAAGAAAATTCTTAGCTGAGCCCTTGAAAGCCTCTTGAATTTATATCTATACTATAAATTGAGTGAATAAACAAATACCACAGTTTGGTGTAGTGGTTAAGATATCGGGCTAGAAACCAAGATACCGTAAGTTCTAGTTCTGCCTTAGGCATGAAAGCCAGCTGAAGGACTTTGAATACTCTCTCACAGCCCTAGGAAGAAGGAAGTGGCAATGTTCTAAAAACTGCAGGGATATATTCATGAGTCAGGATTGTCTACTGAGGTGTGCACACGCATATAAATGATGTACATAATATTCTTAGCAGAGAGAATACTTGCCAAGGTCTGGTATAGCTCATGTGGTATCCTTCACATCTGGAAAGTTGAAAGATCTCAGAAAAATAGAAAGATGGGTGCCTTCTCTTTATATGGTAATGCATCTTGTTTGGCAGTCAAATGTTATCCCGTACAGAAAACAAATATTGGTTATATTATTTAGACATTTCTGATTTGTTTGATGAGCACTTGGAAATCTCAAAGGAGAGCATCAATGACCTTAACTTTAACGTGTTTCTTTAAAAGCTAATAGAATGGACTTTTGCCAAGAGAATATTAAGATAGAAATATTTCTTGTTGAAACATACAGTAACTAAAACTGGATAAAAGTTTGAGGTGTTTCTCAATATTCTTGTGAATAGAGAGATATACAACCTCTCCTATATTGATAAGTTGAGTGATACAGTCAGATCATTCTGAATTTAACAGCTGCTACATCTGGGTCTTAGTCAAATAGTCACTTCTTTACCAATTATTATTCCAGTTCAAATGTAGTGGAAGAGTAATATAATACGATATGTTGTGTTTATGCAAAACCTGTAATCAAGGACAAAACCTTTGGCCACCTGAAACAGAATTATTACTGTACTCTGCATTTTTTTTACAAGCTATTAGAAATGTAATTCACCCGTGGTTTGAGGCCTACAGGCTTCTTACTTCCGTAGCTTTATGTTCCTAAGGCAGGGGTGTCAAACTCACGGCCCATGGACAGAATGCATCACTTCCAACCCTGGTTTAGCGAAGGGGGAAAAAAAGTCACAATACATTACATGATGACACAAGTTTGACATCCCTGTCCTAAGACCATTTTATAAACCATAACATTGGCTAGCTTGCTGCTGATATATTTTTCAAGCAAGGGCTGTATAAACCAATCTAAGCAAAAATAATGGTGAGTCCTGTATTTGGTGGGAATGGGGCAAAACAGCACCTGTATTGAATGCACCCCCGGCCTTTGAATGGTGCCAGACTTAAAGCAATTCTGACACATAACAATCTGGAGGCAATTCTGGATTGGCCTTCCCACGGAATAAACTTATTTTCTGCATCACAGCCACATGAAATGACCCAGCTTAAATGTTATCCTATCTTTTGTTCAAAGAAATGATTTATTTCCTACTTTATCTATGGACTGTTGCATCTTTGGACATATTTAGTATCTGCTGAATTAAGAACAGCTGTGAAAAGCACTTTTGGGTCAAATGTGTTGAGCATGCTTAGAAGATAGGTCAGGTCAGGAGTGGTAGAGCAAAGCTCACAGTGCAGATAGTAATAACTCTTACTGTATGAATGTTTTAAAGTAAGCAGACTACTAGTCTTAGAACTGTTGTTTCTCCATTATGCAATCTACCTACTGGGTGATGATTAGTTATGCCGCTTCTGTGATAAGGAATAATTTTCCAACCATTCATACTGGTATTTCAGCTCTACTCAATTGCATTTATTAAAATATGAAAGCTTTTAAAATAAGTTGGAGTAAGCATTTTAGAATTGTACAGATACAGCACCTTTATGCTATTCTTCAAAGTATATGCATATATTTTCAGGTGTTCACATATGCTTGAAGAAAGAAGATACCCTCTGATCAGCTTAATCATTGAAGTAGCGCTCTTTAAGATAACTCTTAAAGCTGCTGCAGTATTTTTCAGATTTCTATATATTTTAGTAAATAATCAAGAGGTAGTGGATTTATACAATGTACAAAGCATTTCCTTTAAATTATTGCAAACATGCATGCCCTAATAAATATCAGTAATTCATTATTCTGTTTTTAAGCAGCCCTGCCTTATAAATTTCTAAATTCAGTGTGATTACACAATAATAACCTATGCTGGATGTAAATTTAGATTGCAACTTCAGAGGTTTTGCTCATGCCTCCTGAAACATCATCTTATCTGTTGTAGATAATATATATTTTGTTGCAGAAGAATATGCTACTTATTTCAGTTTTTAGCTGAATACATTACTTAAAATTATAAAACAAACATATGTGCTAGTAAGATCACTTAAGGAAAGTTGAACAAATGTGGCTTACTCAGCTAACACTGCACTTTCTTCAAGTTGGTCCAGAAGAACACAAGTTTTATTACTGTATTGCAGAAAACACAACTTGCCTTTTGAATCTAGTGCAAGAATATCACAATATTTCCTTTAAAAGTTACTTTCAACAAGAATGAATTTCATGTACTCTTCCAACAGATAACAAATATATTTCTCACAATGCACCCATAATCTGCTTTTTGGAAGCTCACAAAGGCATGACATACTTTGACTTGATTAACGCTGTCCTTTTCTAAAAACAAAAGAAAGTTTTATTCTCAATTTTCTTCTTCTTTAAAGCTTACATATCCAGGATCTAGACAGGTTAATAATGTATGTATCACAAAATTCACAATGATTTCCAGCATCTAGACAGGGTAATAATGTATGTACCACAAAATTCACAATAAGATGAATTTTGACTGTTTACATTTGTCTCACCCAATTACTGGAAATTCTCTTAGAGATGGTAGTAGGTTAATACCAGAAATTACATGAGTAGAATCTGGATTAAAATCAATAAAATGGAGGTTCAAATTCCCATTCTGATATGAAGCGTATTGACTTTGGACTGGCTACTATCTCTGACCTATACCATCTCACTTTGAAGATAAAATGTTGTGGGAAAACTGCCTTTTGTTCTAGGGCAAACTGGCAGTCCATGGGCCAAATGCATCATGTGCAGACCATACCCATCCCAGCTCCGCGAAGGGAAAAATGTCATGATACATCACATGATGGCAATGTGACACCGCAAATTTGACACCCGTGTTCCAGAGGTGGTATTCAGCAGGTTCTGACCAGTTCTGGAGAGTCGGTAGTGGAAATTTTGAGTAGTTTGGAGAACTGGCAAATACCAGATCTGACTAGAGATTTTACAGTATCCTTCCCCTGCCACGTGCACCAATCCATGCCCACAGAACTGGGAGTAAAAAATTTTAAATGCCACCACTGTCGTGTTCTAGGGAAATGAACTGACCTTTTCATTTTGAAAAGTAGCAATGTTTTTGCTCCTTTTTACTCCTATGTGGCTATGTTTAGAATCATAGTAAGATATATTGTACAGATAATCCTTGACTTCCAACAGATAATTTAATGACCATTCAAAGTTACAATGGCACTGATAAAAGTGACTTATGACCATTTTTCTCACTTACAACCCTCACAGCATCCCCACTGACATTTGATTGACATTCGGATGCTTGGTAACGCGTTCATATTTATGATGGTTGCAATGTTCCAGGGTCATGTAAATACATTTTGCAATCTTCTGACAAGCAAAGTTAATGAGGAAGCCAGATTCACTTAATAACCATGTTATTAACTTAACAACTGCCATGATTCACTTAACAAATGTGGTAAGAAAAGTTGTAAAATGGGACAAAACTTAACAAATTTCTCACTTAGCAAAATACATTTTGGGCTCAATTGTGGTCATAATTTGAAGACTACCTGTTATTATCTCTGATTTCATTCCAGAAAGTTGAAATAATGACACGGGAATGATTAGTGGGGCTTTCATAAACCTTTTACAATTCCCAGTACAGCAATATCCTTCTAATGCAGCAATTATAATCTCCTACAATAGTTATATAATTTTTTCTGGCTTATTTTAAAAGCTATTTCATGTGTCAAGTATGACATCCATTTAAAGGAAATCCAACTGAGAATTAACTAAGGTGCACTGTTTGGGAATAAAACCATTCAGTGTTTCCCGTCTTTGAGATCCATGCACTATTTCCTGGCACCTGGATAGGAAATGCAATTAAAAAAAACAAAGCAACAAGATCCAGATTGGAATGTTTCTAAAGCAAAGTTTGATTCTTTCCCAAAATGTGTTGCCATTGGCATTGCATTTTCTTTGTAAAAATCAGTGTAGAGAACGTTCAAATAAGTCAATATGTGATTAGTATATATAGTACCATTTTAAATTGCTTTTTAAGGGATTATTCTTATCGGATTACTTTTCGGCCAGTCTAGAATAAACAAACTAGACCAAGTACAAATGATTATTAAAGTGAATTGTTCAACTTGAGTGAAGATTTTTTGCAGAATCCCCAAAAGGACACGCAAGTCAATCCTTTACTCTGAAGCAAGTCCAGTTAAGCAAAAGCAGTAAGTATATAAATACTCAACTATAATCTTAGTTTGATATTCTAAAAACTAGAACAATGATCAACTGCCCCACAAAAAATAGCTACATAGTTCATTAAAGATTGTAAAGAATTTGTAGAACAACTTCACCCTTCAGTGCTTGTGTTGGTTGTTTGCCATTTACATTGTTTTGCAAAACTGGCATGCATTTCAAGTTGAGATCCATCCCATTCTAAATAACTAATGCCCAGAGGGCGAATTTAACTAAAAGAGAGATCTCTTTCTTCTCAAACCTTGCATAAGAAGCAAGCAGGTACTACTATAACTACAGAGGACTCTACAAAAAGAATTGTCACATTCCACAGGCCAGTAAAATTCCATTGATAGTATCTTGTTCCAAGCCATTTTTGAGAAGTGGTATTTATGAAAAATAACTTTGCTCAATAAATCAAATATAAAAACTGCACGTCAAAGTCTCCTTAACATGTTCAAATCATTAAAAAATGCTTGCAGCTGAGAAACTAGATAAAGCATTTATCTAGTTTCTCAACTTCTGAAGTTTGCAGATGATACAACAGTGATTGGTTTCATTCGAAACAATGATGAATCTGCATACAGACGGGAGGTTGAATAACTAGCCTTGTGGTGTGACAAGAACAATCTGGAACTGAACACACTCAAAACCATAGAAATAATGTTAAACTTTAGTAGAAACCCTCCTATACTACCACCTCTTACAATACTAGACAACACAGTATCAATAGTAGAGAACTTAAAATTTCTAGGTTCTATTATATCACATGACCTAAAATGGACACCAAGATCAAAAATGTCATCAAAAAGGCACAATGTTCTTTCTGTGCCAACTCAGAAACTTCAAACTGCCCAAGGAGCTGCTGATTCAGTTCTACAGAGGAATTATTGAGTCTGTCATCTGCATCTCTATAGCTATCTGATTTGGTTCTGCAACAGACTTCAATGGATAATTAGGACTGCAGAAAAAACAATTACTACCAACCTGCCTTCCATCAAGGACCTGTATCCTGCATGAGTCAAAAAGAGGGCTGTGAAAATATTTACAGATCCCTCACATCCCGGACATAAACTGTTTCAACTCCTTCCCTCAAAACGATGCTATAGAGCACTGCACACCAGAACAACTAGACACAAGAACAGTTTTTCCCCGAACGCCATCGCTCTACTAAACAAATAATTCCCTCAACATTGTCCAACTATGTACAAAGTCTGCACTACTATTACTATTAAACTTCTTATCAATCCTTATCACCCATCCCCCCACTTGTGACTGTATGACTGTAACTTTATAGCTTGTATCTTTACGATTTATATTGACTGTTTCCTAGTGTGTGATTTCTTATTTGTACTCTATGACTTTATTAAGTGTTGTATCTTATGATTTTGGACTCTTGACGAATGTATTTTTTCTTTTTATGTACACTGAGAGCATATGCACCAAGACAATTCCCTTGGCCAATAAAGAATTCATTCATTCGTTTCTTTTACCATTTATGTAATATTCACAGACATAACTGTTCGTTACATTTGTAACATCCAGGTTTTCACTAGGAGCTCAAAATGATTTACACTGGGATGTCTTTTCAGATCATCCCTGCAACAACCCAACACAGTAAGTTGATCTGACAGAGGAATTGTCCCAAAGTCCCCCAGTACAGAAGTCACCAACCTTTTGGACTTCAGAGATCACCAAACTCATACTTTTAAATCCCGCGGACCACTAATATGAATTTTGACTGACAGTGGCTGCAGGAAAAAAGTCTGCAGGAAAATTCCCCACTGTTTTTCTACCAATCGATCATTCTTTATTTGAGATCGCAGGATACCGTCTCCAACTCTGTTCTCAGGGGCGAGAGAGAGAGAGAAAGAGAGAGAGAGAGAGAGAGAGACTTTTGGCTTCATGCAAGGAAAGCAGAAACGGAAGTCTTTCTTTCTCTCCCCCAAACTCCTCCAGAAATGAATCTTTGCTGGGGCAGACTCTTGGAGCAGGATGCCTTGCAGGGTCCCAAAGACTCATTTCTGGCAGAATTTGGGGGAGAGAAAGCCTTTTGCTGCTTTCTTTGCAGAAGAAAGAAGCGGAAAGAAGCAGGCCGGTGGTCAGGCGAGGTGCGTGGGGCACATGGGGCAAGTTCCCCCCCGCCCTTTCCCCCCTCCCCTCACTACCTCTTGTTGTTCGCAGTGCAAGCAACGCAAGCCTTGTGTTCCCGCGGACCATGTGGGCAGTGCATCCTTGTGTTCCCGCACAGCCTAGATTAATTGCTTTGGGGGGGGTGTTTTGGGGGTGACATTTCTCTGCAGACCATCAAACTTTTCTCACAGACCACCAGTGGTCCCCAGCCCACTGGTTGGTAACCACTGCCCCAGCAAGTTCTCATGGCTGAACCCAGGCCTACCCCATCCTATTTCACACTTTAATCCTGACCACAGGGCTGAGTGATGCGATTCTGTTGTGAAGCACTATTATGTCTGAAATTTCTTAAAACTCCATATATAAGAGGCCAGGGACTGACTGGGTGAAGTGAAATGACTGAGTGAAATGACCCTTCGAATTTTTGGTGGTAACCGTTGGATAAAGAGTTGGGAAGCTGTCCTCCATCCGCTACTTTAATCTTCTGCCATCAGGTGTGGGGACAGGTGCTTTAGGGTGACCTTGGGAATATCATGGAGAGCTCCCTATTCTTTCTGAACAGAACCATGTAAAGTTGCAGAGTTTTCTCTTGCTTGCGCACAGTTGGGCTTGTCAGGCAGAAGAAACCCCCACCCCAAATCCAGGGCATCTGCTGCATGCGTGGAATTGCATCCGTGCAAGGTTGTCAGGCAGCAAGCAACGGCTGTCAAGCACGTCTGTGTGCACGCACACCCTTTTACATACAATATAAACAACCTTTCGCAGGAATTCGGAAGGCGCAGACGTGCCTTTCAGAGGCTTTCGGTCCCGGGGGGCACGGTCGTCGACGGGTGGCTCTGTTCCTCCTTCAACGTCCCTCCGGGGCCTGCCTCCTGCTTCCTCTGACCTCCATCCCCTGCCGCGCTCTGCAGCCAGCCAGTTCTCGGGGGCCGAGGGCGCGGGAAGCACGAGGTGTGTCGCTGGAGCTCCAAAGCCTGCGAACTTTCTGCCTTGATTGGCTCAACCTCACAAGTGACTCCCCCGCGGGGCTCGGCAGAAGCCGCGCTGCCTCCAACAGGAGCGGCGCTCCCTCCTCCTCCTCCACCAGACCGCCCCGTTCCTCTCGGCCAGTCAGAGGGCGCAGCCCCGAGGCTCAGCCGCCGCCGCATCATGCAGCCGCCGCCGGCTCCCGCTGCTGCCCTCTTGCTCGTCCTACTGGCTGCGGACTCCTCGCAGAGTGAGTAGTGGGGCTTCCTCCCCCGGGCCGCTTCCTCCTCTTCTTCTCCCTCCACCCCATCCGAGGAAGGAAGCCCCCTCTCCGCTGCCCTTCCTCGGAGCGGCGGCGGAGTTCGCCCTCTCCCCCTAAATGGATGGGAGGCGCGCATTAAACCCCCCCCCCAAAGCCCACGCGGAGAACACCGCGTTTGTGTTTCTGTGGGTCGGGAAAGAGCCCACCGACAGACGCTTCGGCGCTCTCCGGCTTTTGCCTCTTAAAGTCAGGGCGTCCTAAAGCCTTTTTCCCACGGGCGACCAGCCGGCAGTTTCCCGTCCACGGCACCTGCCTCGTGGTGCTACTTTTCGGCCAAAGGTGCCCGCTCCCAGACCCAATTTTGTTTCCCGGTCGCCTTTCCGGTTTTCCTCTTTTGCCCTCCAAAAGGGGTCGGTGGCGACCTTCGGTCTCCCTTGCTCTTTGGGGCTTCCGCAGCTTTGTTCTCGGCAGCGGCTGGGCGAGGGGCCGCGGGGGATGTCCTTGTTTTGCGAGGTAAAACGGCGGTGGCGCCGCGGCATTGTTTGGTTTTCTCTCGTGGCGGGCGCGCAAAATGGTGTGGGGGGGGAAGCCGCGGAGCTGAAGATGGAACCCAGAGCCGGAGGGTTTGCAAGCGGCCCGAGCATGTCGCGTAGAGTGGAGTTTGTGAGGGCCCGGGGGGGGGGGGGCTCTTAGGAAAAGGGAAATGTCCGCGCGCGCTTGCCCTGAGGGCGAGGGAGGGAGCCCGGCGACTTGGCTGGGGAGGCGCGCGGCCGCGTCCTTCTTCCAAGGGAGCCCGGGATTAATGGCTTCCCTCTTCCCTTCCCCCTATTTCTTTGGGGGCTCCTCCAGCCGTGGTGTTCTACAAAGGTCGGGAGGAGGCTTCTCAGTTCCTTCGCCAAAGGCACCGCCGAGCCTACCAGATCTTCGAGGAGACCAAGCAAGGCCACCTGGAGAGAGAGTGCGTGGAGGAACTCTGCAACCGGGAGGAAGCCCGAGAAGTGTTTGAGAACGACCCTGAGACGGTGAGAAAAGTCCAAAAAAGTGTCGGGGATCATTAACTTTATTTAAAAAAAAAAAAAGAGGGGGGGAGAAGAAGAATAGTCTTGAAGTCATCCTGAAGCATCAGAATGGGAATGAGGGTGCCAGGTGTTTGCACAGCTGGAGAAGTTGCTTGGGAAGAATCATTATTAGATAAATAACTTAAGCCACGCCCTTCTCTTGACAAATCTGTTCTATTTGGATTGTGAGGCCAAGCAAACAAGAGTAGGGAAGTGAGTAGCTTGTAGGGAGCTAAGTCAGGAACCCTCTCCTAGAAAGGATCCCGGGGGTGTCAGTGTTTGTGCGAGCACGTGCTTTTTTTTTTGTGGACAAGTTAAATCCTACTACAGACTAAATACATCTACTAGAATTGGGGTTATTAGATAACTAAGGAGAATTTGCAGTTTGCACAGCTCAATTTGAATATTTCTTTTTGGTGCCTGTCAGATTTTTTTTTATTGCTTTCAAGCTAGGTTTTGTTGAATAAATCAGCTGAATAAACAATATAAAACCATCTTATTTCGAAGAGTATTCAATATATTTATTGAATTAGAAGATTATGCTGACTTGGATCAGTGGTGCTACTGGTGTTGGTTGATAAATGTAAAATCATATCACCAAATGAACCTTTTTAAAGAAATTACTGTGTTTTGTGAGTGAATGACAATTACCTAAATCTACGGCTGTTTCTTGCTAGAAGTCTCAATAGCATAAAAGTAATTATAAATAATTTTGAATTAAATAAAACATATTTCATTTTATACATTCTAGTTTTCTGATGCTTGCAACTTTGGGGTGTACTATTCTGAAAACACTCATTTATAAACAAGGATTGTCTGATACTTAGTTAGGGAATAAATAGTTTTGAGAGAACTAGTGATTTTTGCACAGGGTTGTATTCCTATTAATAATTTGAATGGGTGGACAGGTTGAGAGTTTTGTAGGTCAAAAGTACTGAAAATAAGAGGAACTTGGATTTTTTTCCTCTTAGAAGACTTTATTTTTATATCTAAGGAAAAACATGTCTTAACATATTCCCTGACTAAGTTTGCAGCATGGTGTACTGAACTCTTTTTCCAGCCTAGTGAATAGTTGCAAAGTAGTAGCAAATTTTGGTTTGTGATATCAATCTTAAACTTTTAGCCTTTAGCCTCAGATAAAGTCAAGGATATGTTTGGGAAGAATGAAAATGCACAGATGTTCTCCAATTCTCTGTCATTTTAGTTTATAAACAGTAAACAGCATTGGATATTTAGGTTGCTTACATATGTTTTCATAGATTTGAACTCATTAAAAAATTGTTTCTTTTAAATACCAATGTTAAATGAATTCACATTTAATCAATATAAGCTTTGCTGAAATAATTGTTTACAAGTTTGCAGCCATGGTTCATAGATGGATGGAGAATATCCCCCAAAGTGAAAAACATAATCTAAGGTCACCAGCGGGTTATATATAAAGTTTCTGTAAAATTTATTTTTAATCCAAAAATGAGTCTGCAGAAAAAGTATGTGACTAAATTGTATTATTTCATTGAAAAAAGGGAACAAATGTTTTATATTCTGCAATGTCATTTATCTAAAGCTTTACTATGGAATGTTTGATTTTCTGTGACAAAAAAAAAATGCTGTTTTATGTTTGTGTTCTTAATTTCCTCCACTTTTGAAAAATCTCTGAAGTTTTGTATAGTTTATAAAAATGAATGTAGTGAAAAAAAAAAGTAATGGTTTCCTGAGGAAGAAGAAGAAAGGGTGGGGGCAGGGAGAGAAAAACTGTCTTTCAAATATGGTAGTCATACTTTGATGTAGCATACCTGAAGCAGTAGTGATTTTGTCTAATGTAAATAGATCTCTGTTTGCATAATGGGATTTCCTTTTGTTCCCCATCTCTTCTGCCCTGCATTGTATATCTCCTAGCTATAAGAAATTAGCAATAGGCAGGTTTCATGCATAAAACTAGACCAATAAGATTATTCGCCTAAAAAGGATCTTGGAATTCCATGTCATTATCGCAACACTAACCTTGTTGAATACTAGATAGGAACTGTCCTTGGAAGGTCGCAAACAATATCAAGATAAAACTGGTGGAAATATCCTGGAATTATTTCCCGTATCTCTGAACTTGGACGTTCTATTAATCATTTGAATTTTAGTCACTATTGATAGCTACATTCATAGTAGAAAAATCTATTAAAACAATAGTAAAATTCTATTGGTAATCTTCTATCAGGTAAAATTTATTCACTTAAGTTAGGTTATTATTTTAAAAATAATTTGATACATGGTGCCCTAGACATAAAAAATATTGCTGGGATGTTTGTAGTATAAGCACTTTAATATCTGAGCAAGCATGGTTATCATTTCTCTCAGTTAATCAGGTTTGTGGATGATTTTCAAATGTGGTTTGATAAATAGATGAGCAATACAATAATTCCTAAGATCTCCTGGGGACCTTCTTTAGTTCCCTAAGGTCCAACTGTATGGTCAAAAAGAAAGAGATTATGCTGTCATTAATGGAATGAATTTAAACTGGTCATTGATGACAATAGAAGTTAATGATCTACAGTAGATTGCTGGGACATGGAGAAAGATGAGAATATAAATTGCTATGTGTTTATTTGTGACTTTGATCTTGCAACATAAGTTTATTTATTCCTGCAAGAAACTGAATTGATTCTCTTTGACTGGTTTTATCTTAATGTTTCCAAGATCTTATTTGGGGTCTAAATTAATATATAGAAATATATAAGAAATAACAAAAAACTTCGATTACTTATGATTCTAATATTGGTCTAGATCCATGATGGCGAACCTATGGCACGCATGTCAGAGGAGCCACCCAGAGCCCTCTTTGTGAGCACGCGAGCCATTGCTCCAGCTCAGCTCTGTTGCGCGTGCCTGCCTTCCACCAGTCAGATGATCTTTGGGTCTCTGCTGTGCAGAGGCAGGGTGCACGCACGGGGTGGGACGCATGCGTGGGGGGCAGGGTGCATGCACAGACGATGTGTGTGCATGCACAGGGAACACATGCACTTGCATGGGGGGCAGGGCACATGCTTGGGGCACGCATGCGTGGGAATGCGTGCGCGTACTTTGGGCATTCGGTGCCGAAAAGGTTAGCCATCACTGGTCTAGATGTATCAAGTTGTTGGTATTTTTGAAGGCTGTAATCTTGTAGCTTTATTTTGAACTCAATGCAGTCTTTCCAGGTGTTGTTAAACAGTTCCAGGGAGATTAGTTAATAATATTGGAATTATAGTTAAGTAACATATGGAAGTCTTATTCTTCATTCTTGTTTTATAGTACTTCAGTGTTCTTATTTTAAAGCAAAAAATGGCATTTTAAAAATAATGTAGAATACTCGATTCTACCTTATACAAACGATATATACAGGGGTTAAAGAATTTATATTAGCATGTGTACTGAGTAGATTTGTTTCACAACTTTAAAAACCTGATGAGAATTTTGAAAAGCTGTGACATATGTATTACAAGTCTGTGTATGCCATATTACATAAATGCACAAAGCAGGTGTACATGGCAAATATTAAGGTTCAGTCTATTGGTAAATTTTAAGAGATCACTGGACAACCTGTGACCCATTGGATCTTTCTTCTTTACACATATAAAAAAGAGCCCTGGTGAAGCCTTTTCCTCCTCCACCTCCCCCAAGCAGGCATCCAAGTTACTCCCTCAGTTTTCCCCTCACTGGCCACCATTGTTAAGAGATTTCAAATTTTGGCCTCAGTTCCAAAGCAGCCAATGGCTGCTCACTAATCAGTCTTCACCTCTAGTTATTCAGTGCAGAAACACCTCTCCCATCTTCTGTTCCGCAACCCTTGGTTTCTACTGGTAGGAAGTGTAGTCAGAAGGCATGGTAGAGGAGCTTTGCCAAATTTCAATCCCACAGGAGTCAGATTTTGGGTACGTTCTGTAAATTAGTCCATTTAAGGTATGTTGATTCAAAAATTGTTGCTCTATAATGCACCATTTTGCCCAGTTAAAAATTACAAAGTATCAAATAGTCACAAGAATTTTTGTAGTGTATAGATTTTGATGTGACAAAATACTTTTTTTTCTGTTGCCTGACACAGAACTTTTAGAGAGCTTTGAGAAGGAATAAGAAAATTTTGTTTGATTCAATACTGAACAAATATCCCATAATGCAAAGTTCTATATTTAGAACTGTCATTTTAAAAGTGCTGAGTGACCTTCTTAGTCAGCATGTACAGTAAAGTTATATAAATACTGAGTTCATTTATATAAGGTTCATGTCCATCCTCAGCCATAGAAATTTACTGGATGGCTTTTGGACCAGTCATAATTTCTCAGTCCAGCCTGCCTTACTGGGCGGGGTTGTTCAGAAATAGGAGGGAATGAATTTGTTTGTTTTTGCTGTTGGAGGGGGTGTGTGTGGAATGTAGAACTAATAAATAAGTATAATTTTGAACAGTTTTGGTTGCTTGTAATCTTGCAATGATTAATGATGTCATTTTTCTGGCATAGATTTAAGAGTTTTTTCCTTGGCATTATTTTATATGCTTTGATCCTGCAGAGAAACCAGTTAGGTAAAAGGGTCTGAAGAAAATAATTTAAGTTGATAAGAGATATGCCTGTAAATGTTTTAATTTCACATATTGTTTCATTTTGCATAATTTGGCTATATCTCCTACACCGTGTAATGTTGCGTATGTGTGATTTGTGTGTGTGTATGCCTTTGAGTCAGTGTTGACTCCTGGTGACTGCCTGGGCTCGTCCCTGCAGTTTTTTTGACAAGATTTTTGGGAATGGTTTGTCACTGCCTCCTTCGGGAAAGTGATTGGCCCAAGGTCACTGATCTGGTTTTGTGCCGAAGGCAGGAACAGAACTCATTGCCTTCTAGTTTTTAGCCCAGAACTCATTGCCTTCTAGTTTTTAGCCCAGTGCCTTAACCAGTCCACCAAACTGCTTATCTTACAGATGATAGCTACGGAAAGTTACAAACTAGAACGTCAACATATGTCAACTTATAATCCATTTTCTATAGGAGGGCCAAGTTCTAATCTTGGAGAAGACATATGCCAGTATCCATGTAAAATACATACAAATATCTATGTGCACGCATAACTTCCTCCTTCTGACATATATGCTGCTTCTCAAACATGTGCACACACAGGCACATCATCTCAGTCCAAACATGGACACACAGCAATTTTTCCTGGGAGATGGGGGAAGTTTCCTCCCCCCACCACCAATGATACTATTGTATTCTCCTATTTCTCCATTTTTACTCCTGATTTTTATTATCTATCGTCCCAACTTCTTTAGCTACATATTTGCCCTCATATTATCATTTTCCAAGACCCAATGTCATTGCAACATCGTTGGATGCTTTTCCAGCTTTCTTACTCTGTAACTGTGTGAACATCAGCCAATATAAACTTCCTTGTTGACATACCTCCTAGAATACCCATTTAATTGTGGGTGTGGCATTGCCACTTACTTTGCTCTGAAGGCTCATGTTCAGGGGAGCCTGAATTCTTTTTGTGAAAAAAAACCAATAGTATATTGGTACAGAAATCCCAATGAGCAAAGGCTTCCTTAGATATATGCAGGGAAGGAAGAATAGGATTCACCAAAAGCAATGGGGATTGTTAGGGATGCTTGTGAATGGGCCAGTGCTATCAAAATGTAAGTAGTATTTCTATTTGTGATTTTGCAAAAAGAAAACATATGTAAAAGAAAGGCAGGGCATATCAGCTGGAACATTGAGGAAACTGCTAGACCAGTGTTGGCGAACTTTTTCGTCACCAAGTGCCAAAACAGGAGCATCCGTCTGCATGCGTGCAATCGAAAGCACTGGAAACTGGAAAAGCAGCTCCCCAGCCACCTGGTCTTCCGGTTTTCGGCACAAATGCACATGTGAAGAAGAGCAACAGGCAATGACTCACCTGCATGCCGTAGGTTCACCATCACAGTGCTAGACCCTTGGTATTACAGTCTGCTATTTACTAATTTATAAAAAAAACTCTCTTTTCTACCCAGTCCATCCCTGCCTAAAAATTACTTTTTGTAGATCCTCAAGATAAAGGATGGATGTATATTTCTTCCATGCTTGCAAATTATTTAACATTTATAACTGTTGACTAAAGACTGTTTTTTGGGTTTGGATTGGAAGCAAAAAAACAAAAAGTGCTTTTAGCACCCGTGTAGCACCTACAGAGTAGATGCAGTATAATGCATTGGCTGACAGAGTTGCTTTAAAAAATGAGATGGATGGCATATAAATTTAATGAAAAATAAAATGCTCTGTGACTGTAACTTGGAAAGTGTATTTTCTATGATCAAATCACATTTCTTCACTTTGTTTTTTCAGAAATCAAATCCATTAGGACCCCCTAAACTGGCCATTATTATATCTATTATCAGAAAGTGTGTGTATTTGGCAACAATGTTTTTTTGTTGCACAGATTTCTATTATTAGAACAGTAAGAACAGACTAGATTAAAATGTGTTTTTTGCTTAGCCTAGTTTGTGTGGCTCTGAAAATGACCAATCAGCCTATGAAATGAAGTATTAATTATCTATTATGACTCAGTAGTTTAGCAAAGATCTGTTCCAGTCTACCAAACACAGTTGGATCACCAGTGAGGACAGAAATGTCTTATTTATAAAGCTGAATGTCATAGAAACACAAACATTACTATGAACCTAGGTCAGGTGAAGCTGCAAACAAATAGAATCGACTTTTCAATCAGGCCTTGAAAGAATAATTTGCTTTATAGTACATGCTGAAGCTCAGCAGTGCTTTCCCTCTGTTTAAGTCATTACTTTAAAACTCTTGCCATGTATTTTGTTAGTGAGCCACTTAATGCTCAAAATCCATCAATCGAAATAAGTTTCTAGTGTAGACTGGTCTTGACAACTTAGTTAGGAATACTTCCTTGACATAAGCAACAAATCCTAAGCTTCCTTCTACAAATCTGATTTGAAAAAAAAGAAAGAAAACTACAAGTAGGCCTCACTTAATAACCATTCATTCAGCAACCATTTAAAATTGTGAAGGCGCTACACGAATGGTAGATATGACCAGTTATATATCCATTGCAGCACTCTCACAGTCATGTGATCAAAATGGATGCTTGGCAACCAGTCTTCATTTATGACCACAACATGTACTTCAACTTCCCCATCTGCCTACCTTCCCCTCATGTCTGCCCTGCATTTTGGCTGCTGTTACTGCCTACCCCTGCTGACCTTCGCCATCTTCTTCCTCCTGCTTCCCATCCTTGATCCAAGCCCTGGGCAAGGGCGTGGCCCCAGGATGCATGCATTGAACATGACGGGTGGCAGATCCTCATTTGCCAAAGGGAGCTTGCCGGGCTTGGCCAGAGAGGAGGCAGCAGGACAGAGGGGATGGAGAAGACAGGGTGATGGCTCCAAGTGAAGATGGTGTTGTTGGCACTGCGCAATGGCTCACAGAGGTCTCGTGACTTAGAATGCCACTTAGAAATAGCATTCAGGGATGTCAAGTAATTTTAAAAGAGAGACTCAAGCTGACTAATTATCTCTTTCAATATATAATCCTTTGCTTGTTTTAGATAAACAGAATTATTTAGAAAACAAAACCTTAATTTAAACATTTATAATTTCATTAATTTGAACAGGTAGTCCTCGACTTACAACAGTTAATTCAATGACTGTTCAAAGCTACAATGGCACTGAAAAAAGTGACATGAGCATTTATCACACTTCTGACCATTGCAGTATCCCCATGGTCACGTGAATAAAATTCAGACAGTTGGCAACTCATATTTATGACGGTTGCAGTGTCCCAAAGTTCATGTGATCACCATTTGTGACATGATAAGCAAAGTCAATGGGAAATCCAGGTTCACTTAACAACTATGTTACTAACTTGACAGCTGCAGTGATTCATTTAACAACTGGGGCAAGAAAGGTCCCAAAATGGAGCAAAATTCATTTTGCAAATGTCTTGCTTAACAACCAAACTTTTGGGCTCAATTGAGGTCATAAGTCAAGGACTACCTGTAATAGGAATTACATGCTGGAAAGAAAACCAATTTACAGATACATGGTCTTTTGATAATCACTTGTGTTGAACTACATTTTCCATGACTTGCATTCAAATGGCCGTTTTAAATGAAATTTATATGTTCTAATGCAAAATATCTGGAAAACACCTATATGAAATATATCCTTTGGGGCATATATAGATTAGATCTTGAACATAAATTATTGTTTCTTCATATACTTCTACTTGTTGTAATTGTTATTTATCATTGCTATCTTCTTATATTAGAATTTAACCCCTGTTCTTTTATTTGTGCTTAAAATCTATTGAGTCTGATTGTAATTGGAAAAATAAACTTTCAGAGTAAGTTTTACATTTTTTCACATAACTTCTAATTTGCCTTAATAAATTGGCTACCTTTCTGGTAATCAGGGAACCTCTAATGTATAAATAAACTACATAATGTTTAGTTTATGTTTTGGGGAAAGGACACTTATTTATAAATGCTGTTGGGTTGGTTGTAAAACACTTAATTTAAAAATGAACATAGGATAAAATTAAACCTCCCTCCCTCCAACTTCTGATTTTGTTTTCAAGTATTCGGCCAAAATAATGGATAATCTTGTAATGTTAAATGCTAACATTTCTATTACATGTCAGTAAGTGTTTGCCTCCATTAGCGTAAACTGAACATAAACATTAATTCACTGACCTTCTGTTTGAAATGTATAAGCAGAAAAAGCCTGTTTCTATCTCCAAGTCTATTTCTTCTTTTTTTGCTAAAATAAATAAGACATGTTTTGATATTCAAAAAAATTCCAGATGAAGTTCTTTAGAAATGATTAAATGGACTGAAGGAAAATGTGTAATCAGATGTTAAATACCATAATGTATACATGTGGAGAATATCCATTCTTTCTTGAGTTTTGTGTTCCTGTTGCATCAACTTGTAGTTGTTATGTGTACCACTATATTCTTCACACCACAATTGTCTGTCATCAATTCCTTGTCATACTGTCAATTTTTCTACTCATTTACAGTGTTGCATCAGTTAGCATGGCACCCATGACACATTGTTAAGCATTGCCATAGAAACCCTGTCATATACAGATTCACATCGTGAAAATCATTAAGTGCAGTTGAAGGCAGTTTTTATTGCGGGTATGATCTTCTACCCTTTTCATTTCCAAAAGAGAGAAATAAAGGACAGGTTGGGCTTTGAATTTATAAAGACTAATTATTGTTCCATGGCCACTTCTACATTCCTTAAAGGTATGGACGTTTCATCTTTGTTGCTTATTTGGTCTGTTATTCAGGAATCCTTACTCACATAAGGTGCATTATTTTTAGGACCAACTTCTTTCCTGGAATGTATTCTGTTTTTGACATTGGTGACAGTCTTCAGTTGAAGACTGAAGTGGTTACCCAAAAGTTTGAAGTAACAATTATAAGCCCACATTTTAAGGAAGAACTCAGCTGTCCTAGTGATGAGAACATATGCTGACTTAAGGGTTTATAATTCTGCTTTAAAATTGAAACTTTCCTTTCTTTTCCTATAACTAAGGGAATTTTTCTGGATTTTGCAGCTGGAGAATTTAACAGCAAACAGCAAAACGAGAAACTAAATCTTGACTACTCACTTCCTTCCTTCCTTCCAATATTGCTGTTGTCCCCAATATGTTTTTGAAACTACAGTGGATCACTCATAACCTTTGTTTTCAAGTGGGCAGCTCAAGTTTCCTTAATCAGCAAATTTATTGATGAGTAAGCAGTATAAACTTGGATGTTTACTCAGGAGTATTCAGCCATTAACCTTCAGTAGTGTGACTCAGGGCTCTATAAAAGCAAAAATGCTTTGTTTAATGGTAATGGGATCAATAGGTTGAGCAAACACCTAACACTCCATTCAAATTGTATTGCTCCATTATTAAACTGTTAGCCTTTATTTTAATCTGAATGTCACTTTAGATTAAATGTGTCTTTCCAATAAATGCTTTTTTTTTCTCACACAGGATTATTTCTACCCGAAATATTTGGGTGAGTTGCAGTTACACCTTATTCATGTATGATAGTGTTGTTTGTTGCCAGGCATAATCTGTACATGCGTATTATGATCTTTTGCAATGATCCACGCATCATTCCCCTTCTTTAAAAAAATACAGAAATCTTGACTTATGACATGTTTGTTCCCACCCTCAGGCTCAACCTAGCCATCTCCTACATAATATTAGAAAATGGAAGAATCATATTCTAAAATAAAAGTGCAGGTATATTTATGGATGTATAGATATATCTATACATATATGAATAATTCAGTAGAAGAGCAAACACGCTGAATGGGGAATTAGAAATCAGTCCATTTTGGCATACGGTTTAATAATACTTTTTGCATTTTCTTTAGACTGTATTCAGGACTATGGGTCACCAGCTACAAGAAGTCCAAATTTACATACGTGTGTGCATAGTAAGCATTTTTCATCTTTCTATCTTTTAGGCATTTGTAACATCCCGTGTAGGTCTAGCATGGGGGATGATTCATGCTCCAGCCTGCTTTTAATAATTTACAGTATTGAGAGTTTGTATATGATGCTAAATAGTGGTCTAATATTACAAGTATGTGCCCAAGTGGATCTTGTATCCCTTATTTTTCCCATTTCCTTTCCCTCACTGGTACTTGCTGCATGCATACACAGTGCTAAACTGTGATTTTAAAACATCTTGATAAAATTTCCAAAAGTAAAATATAAATGCAAACGAATTGTGGCTTAGCCTCCAATTTTAAGTTGAGCATTGCATTTCAGAGGCATTGGATGCTTCATTGGATGCTTCTATTTTACTAAGCTTAATATATTTTAGTGTTTAAGCTATGTACTGTTATTTTCTTAACCATGGTTTGCAGTTGGATGTTACAGAAGACTATGGCTTAGATCAGTGTTTCTCAACCGTGGCAATTTTAATATCTTTAAGTTGCCAGGGTTGAGAAACACTGGTTTAGATTAACCAGATGGTTTTGGACAATTTGGTGAATCATAAAAAAATGCACAGCAGGACTATTTGTATAATATTACTTAAATGTTTAGCTGCTGAAAGGAAAGATTCAAGAACATGATGTACAATGATAGTATGAGCCACAGAAGTGTGCAGAATGTCTTAAATAGTAATTGGTGATTGTGCTGACAGTCTGTATATACCTCTGTACAAGCAAAGTTGTAAAGCTTATGTGAAGATAAACCAAGATAGAGTGTCAGGAAAACACGCATGCAGATTGGAAATTATACAAGGAAAAAAACAAAGTAGATCTGTGGGAAGCCAAGGAGGTAATAGAGGAAACAACTAGAGAAGTAAAGGAATCTCTCATTGTGGAAATTTGGGGCACAGATGCAGCAAAGAAAGGTTTTAGATCAATTTCAAAATGTAGATGAAAATACATAATTTATTTTTAAAAGACTCATAATATTTCAAAGTGAATGGTTTTTTGAGCATGGATTTGAATTCCCTTGAGTGTCCTTTCGGGATTAAAGAATTCAGAGACATTGTGAAGATTAAAAGAAGGATTGTTTTAAAAAGAGAGAAGGGCTTCAGTCCTATGTATACTTATCTTAAGTATCAAATTTAATTTTGTAGGACATTACTTTGAACACAGGCATGTGAGCTCAAACTATGATTTATCAGGCAAAATATGAACAGAAAACAAAACAGAAATTATACTATAATTCTATTGTAAGTGAATTTTAAGTACTATATTTAAAGAGAAACCGATAGATAATAATAGATAATTTGATGGAAAATCCTTTTTTAAATCAACCCCCACACACGCATTTTAGTATCAAAATTTAACTAGGAAGGTTTTTTTTTAGAGTTGAAGAAAAAAGATTGAAAATTGTATCAAACTTTAAAAAGGAAACATAGAATAAAACATTTTAAAGATATTATTTATAAAGGATGGCACATGCTTCAAAAGCATCCCACAGTTCCACAATTGCTGGATACAAAACCATTTTAGTCCAGTAGAAATCTCAAGTTCAGATTTCTGAAAACCTCCGAGTGACCTAGGTTGTTCCCTTCTGTCTTTAATCAGTTTAGTATTAGCAAAAGCTAATGCTGGTTCTCCTTGCCAGTGTTTCACTTACTACTGTTCAAAAGAGTTGAACTCAGAAGGATAAATGCATATTAACAACTAGTCTCAGATATTGCAAAGGCGACATGGTTTCATCTTCTGTGATTATTAGCAATCAGTGAATTAATAAAGGAGAATATTTGTACAATAGGGTTAAAATGAGTGGTCTTTGGTGTTTTCTTGCAGACATTTCATTACCCAGACTAGGTAACAACATCAGTGTTAGTAAGTACTGGGGTTTGTTCATATTGCCCTGTCAGTGTTGGTGGGGGTGGCTTTAGAGATTCTTTGGTTGAGCTGAGTAATGTTGGCTTGTTTAGCTATTTCTTGATTGGGGTATTGTTTACTTGATTTTTAGTGTGATGTTAATCTTGGAATTAATCTATGAACAGCAGAAAAAGGAAACAGAGCATCTATGCAACATATTCCAACAAAATGGATATCTATGCAACTTTATCAAAAAATACCTGACCAATCAATCCAATACAGCACAATTAACACAAATTCTAAAAAGAATAACACTGCCATACACCAAGAACATCTCGGAAGCCACAACAGGCTACTACAACCACATAGAATCAGAATACCGCACAAGCTAACTAAAGCCCTTCAAAACATCCTAAGCAAACCAAAATACCCAGCAGCCCCAGGAAAAAAAACAAAACAGGAGTCATCTACAACATACAGTGAAATGACTGCAGCAACCATGATGTAGGATAAACAGAAGACTGGCAAAACACATTCATGAATACCAACTAGTAATCCGAAGACATCATGAAAACTCTTTAATTCCACGACCTATGGACAGACTTAACTATAGTTTCAATTGGAAACTATGACCATCCTAGATCAAGCCAAGTCCAAAAATGTCAGGGAATTTATATAAGCCTGGCACTCTGACAGATTAGCCATCAAGAGACAAATAGACATAAATAATATCTATGGCAGGGGTCTCCAACCTTGGCTCCTGGAAGCCTGGCGGACTTCAACTCCCAGAATTCCACAGCCAGCTTTGCTGGCTGTGGAACTCTGGGAGTTGAAGTCCGCCAGGCTTCCAGGAGCCAAGGTTGGAGACCCCTGATCTATGGCCTCTGCACAAAGGATAATCAACAAGCCAAAAGGGGAACAAAGAAACCTAAGCACCTGTCTAGTAGCAATCAGCATTCAGATGAGCATGTATTAACTCCAAGGTTAACATCAAACCAACAACCAGGTAAATACCCCAGTCAAGAAACTGCTAAACAAGTCAACAGTACACAACTCAGTCAAAGAACTTCTAAGACCATCCCCACCAAAACTGACAGGGCAATATAAACTGAAAGCAAACCCCACTCGTTACTAGCTAGCATTGATATGTTACCTAGTTTGGGTAATGAAATGTCTTCAAGAAAACAAGCTCAGAGAGCACCAAAGACCCATTGGTTAGTGAATTGTTGAGTAGGTTTGAAAGTGTAGCAAACACTTGTGATGGGAACCGGCAAGGACCATTAAAGAAGATGTTGAACAATGGTTTCCTTCAACAATTAAAAGGCCATTTCAGTCAATCTATGTTATCTGGTTTCTTTATCGTAGTCAGATATCATCTCTTGGGTGCATTTCTTCAAAAGATCAAAGTACTCCGTGGCATCCCCAAATGTTTCTACCTGTCAGTGAAACATTACTACATACAAATGTTATACAATTAAGTTTCTTCATCTGATTTTTTTGTTTGTGTCAAGATGAAATGAACACCCTAAACTTATCCTAAGACATTATTTATTATGTTGCATGTTATAGTTATTTCACCAGTTGTACAGCGCTTCAGATTCAAAGGCAACAAAATAATTTTTCAGGTAATACCTACTGTACCTACCCATCTGTGGTGGGGTGGCAATTGATAACATATCCATGCTGACATCATCACACAATATTGTATTCAAGACATGAAGATGCACATATGTAGTGGTGATATTGGCATGATGACATCTTGTGCATGTTGTAATTTTGTACTTACATTTTGCCATCATGCTTATCTGCATCTCTTTAAAGTAGATGCACAGGGATTGCATAGCTTTCCTTTGCAGCTGTTGTGTGTTTCCATGAAAATACACTTTTGGTTTAAGTAGTTGTAGATGGGTTCTTGTACTGTATACTTATGTGCATTCTGAAGTCCCCACTTCGCATTTAAATCTGCAGCGCTATGCAACACTTCCATTATTGGCATATGGAGGCCAGGTGGAATATGCAATTCTTATCATGATCTTGTGAGGTAGATAGGCTGAAAGAATGTGGTTGAATCAATGTGTGGAACTCCAGTTTGAGGGAAAATGGGTTCATATTCCAAGTGCATTACAGACTATACTGGATTTAATTTAAGGTTATACAAATATTGTAATGACACCCCCCACCCAACCTCAACTCATGCTAAACAATTATATGGTCATGTGAATCCATTCTTAATTGTCCCATGATCCCGAAGCTGATTACCAAGAAACAAATCTTCATATTTGAGGGCATGTGAAATTACAAGGAATATATTTCCCTGTAATTGAAGAAGTTAGAAAGTGCTGTAGAATAGCATTACGTAATTAAGCATGGGAGAGCCAGATTTTCAATAGAATGATCAGGAAGTTGTGTGTTTTAATATGTGAATAGTTGCCAGGGTTTTCTAGTATTTTTGTTCATGGAGGACATTGAACGTAATATTCAAGAGCATAGTATAATGAACTTGATACTGGTTTGCTTGTTATGATAATTATTTCCATCGGAAGAATAAACAGTATCAAATGTTTCTGATGCATAGTCTCAGCATACTAGAGAAAAAGTAAGATGTTTCTCTACCAGTCCTTTAAGTTTCCACTTTTCTGGCTCTTTACAAAATTTTGCAGGCAGAAATATTATTTGAAACTTTTGCTTATATGAGACTGAAAAACAGAACCAAAAAGATAGTTGAAAGACAAAGCATACCTAAAAGCTATAAAATGAAATAATACAATATCTATACTGAGTGTCCTGCTTTTCCTGAATGTTCAATTGCTTCACATATTTTGGTAATCTTAACAATACCCTGCAAAGAGTTTCCTTTGAAAACAGTCTTGGTAAGGCTGTATTATTGAAAGATGGATTAGAATAGAACAGAAAAGAACAGAATTAAAGCCATGCTCAGTTGCCTTAGGCAAGCTGCTATCTCAATCTGTTACAGAAGTATGTGTCTTACTTACAGAGCTCCAAACACAACAGCTTGCCCATGGCAATGTTGTAATTTCCTGGATCCTTTTGAATCTAAATGAAAAAAAATAGCAAAATGCATCTTTAATATTTAGATTATGAAAAGAGAAACACTGAAAGTCTGACTTGGGTTTTATAATAACATAAAGATGAGAACTGCTTATTTACCATGTAGAAAATGTATCCTGTCTGCCTGTATAGTGTGGTTCAAGTAAGTACTAGGTTTTTTTCTTAGATAGAATTGGCACTAGAGATTAGGTTTTTTTTTCTTCTTTAATGTACTTTTGCGTCTTTAGGCTGCAATACAAATAATGTAGTAATTCGAGATAGTCTCTAATGTAATTGTTCCATGACTAGTCTATTTTTTTTTAATATGGATACTTGGGTACAAAATTCACTAAAAGTGAAAGCAAATAATAGCTGTTACTATAAAACTGTTGTGTTTAATGACTTCATCTCCTGTTTGAAACGTGAACACTATAAGCAACAATATGCAGAGTGGAAAATATACTGCATAATATAACACTATAGTTATCAGGGAGCATCATTCTTTTTTCCCCTGCAGAGCAAAAATATCAAACGCATCAAAAAAATTGAGAGCCCCAACAGACCTTTTCTCATATTGAGTATGATAATAACAGTTACATTTGAAGAAAAAATGTATCTGAAACGTTAACGCATTTACTTTCCTCTTATATTGTGTTTCTCAGACTTAGCAATTTAAAAATATGTGGGCTTCAATTCTTAGAATTCCCCAGCTAGTATTACAATTCCTAAATTGTTACAGTTGAGAAACATGGCTTTTTTGCAAGAACAGTGTGAACTTGCCAAGTTATCAATAAAAGGCAAGTCCACCATCGATCTATTGTTTTCTGTCAACAAACCAAAACCTCAGCAACTACAGAAATAAAATTCTACCTGCTAAGTAATAATTTTCAGGCAGGGTTTTTAAATGGTATTTTCTTGGTGAGTGTAATATATAATGGGGTCACAGGAATGATTCATTTATTCGTCATTCACCTTCACAATGTTAGATGATCTTCCATTCAGTTTTTGCCAGCTTCTTTTCATGAGCTTGCTTACTTCAGAAAGAGAGGAAGGAGAATATATTTGTTACGTTGCCTTTGTGTTAGCTTTTATTAGTACTTAGCATTTATATTAATCTTACCAAGCAGTACTATTTCTGGGTTTCAAGATAAAACTATTGTAGGTATGTCTGATCTTGGCAGAGGGTACTTACATAGCATTCTTAATTATGAATTTTGCCTTGCTCAACATCAGAATGTTTTGCTTTGATAAAAGAATAAGGACTCCAACTCTGATTGGACTTGGAGAGTATAAACAATAATCTTCTTTGAGGTAGCCTTATGATAGTTGAGAACAAAAGGAAATTTTGAAAAAGAAGTCTAAATAGCCAATGTAATATTCAATTTGTTGACAATTTGTTGATCAATCACCATGTAGAAGTAAAAAAATGTTGGGATATCTCTATGTGTACAGACATAATGGTATGTGAGAAAGACATTAGGAAAAAAGGGGAATAGATGCTACCTAAGAACAATCAGATTGGGCAGGGACGTCATGCAGCTAAATAATGGTAAAGAAAGAAACTTAGAAAGGATTCACCCTAACATATCAAGCATTGGGAGGTGTGTACTTTTAGACGTGCAAGATTCTGTTAATATAGATCGACAATAAAGTAGAATTAGCTGATTTTGTTGTGTTTCCTGTCAGGTCTACTTGGGAGACTGCCAGCAATATTACTCTTGTGTTCTAGATTATGGCTTTCCTTCCCATTTGAAAAATACAGAAAACATTAGAATGTGAATAGTTGTATATAGGATCTTTTCTTCTTAGTGTACATGTTACTTGTGTACCTGGTGACATGCAGTAAGGAGTCAGTAGGTTCCCAAATAGCACAACCAAATTCATGGCTACAGGTATGACATCCTTGTCATTATTAAAATAATTTATTTGAACAATTGAATAAAAATACTTAGTGTGGCATTTAGAACAGAGAAAATCATGAATGCATTTTCAGGCATCCCAAAAAGCAACTGGACTTTGTTTTTTCCTTGAAGATGTTTTTCTTCTCATCCAAGAAGCTTCTTCAGCTCTGAAGAAGACATTTCCAGGGATCATTATTGATAAAAAAAATTTCTTAAGCAATTTTACCTCAGCATTGTCTTTCTGTCTACCATGCCTATCAGCCCAATCTTTATTATGGTCATAGATCAGCATAGGGAGGGTGGAATATAAACAGTTGATTATTTTAAAAGCTAAAAAAATATAAAATTCCTTACAGTTTTATTGTTTGGTATATAGGATATGTAATAATTAGCTAGTTTGTTTAAGAAAGATTCATGGTGTACTATTATACATTTTGTGCATTTACCTGTTTTAGTATATGTTTGTGCATGCTGTACATGCAGTCATGAGGGAGAAAAGGGTGGCAGGCACTTGGGAATTGCTGCATTTTTTGATATATGTATGTAAGTGTATTCATATTAAGTGGGCTAATTTGCACCTCTGTCTACCATGCCTATCAGCCCAATCTTTATTATGGTCATAGATCAGCATAGGGAGGGTGGAATATTAAGTGGGCTAATTTGCACCTCTGTCTACCATGCCTATCAGCCCAATCTTTATTATGGTCATAGATCAGCATAGGGAGGGTGGAATATAAACAGTTGATTATTTTAAAAGCTAAAAAAATATAAAATTCCTTACAGTTTTATTGTTTGCTATATAGGATATGTAATAATTAGCTAGTTTGTTTAAGAAAGATTCATGGTATACTATTATATATTTTGTGCATTTACCTGTTTTAGTATATGTTTGTGCATGCTGTACATGCAGTCATGAGGGAGAAAAGGGTGGCAGGCACTTGGGAATTGCTGCATTTTTTGATATATGTATGTAAGTGTATTCATATTAAGTGGGCTAATTTGCACCTCTGTGAAACATACACACTTAGTGCAAAAAGGGTCACGGAGTGTCCTGTGTCAGGTCACATTCTCTTTTGTTTATTGAATGTAACATTTAATTGGCATGTATACGTATGTATAGAGTTCGTATTGAACCCCTATACAAACAATATGTATCATAGTTTCAGGGTGTTCTAGTAAGATAGTAATTACAAGTGTGATGATGGTGCTTTTCTCTCGCCTAAAATTAACAATTGCAGTCTTAGGACTTTTTGGGGGGGCAGGGAGAGGAAAAAGAAGCAAACAGAGAACAGTTTCTCAGAAAGCTGATTTCAAAGTTACAATGAGGAAGGTAAATTGAGAAATGTTTTCCATTCTTTTTTTTTTAAACCCCACAATGCTCCCCGAGCAAAACTTCATTTACTTTGATGAGTTTATACCTTTTCTGTAATTGTGCATATGGCCTAAAAAATAACATTATACAATGATGCAATTCTACAAATGTTATTCCTCCTTATACAAGAGAATAATGGCTTCTCAGGATTAGTTTGAAGGGTAATACCAATCTCATTGTTCTGAGTAATATGAGTCAAGGATAAACATTTTACAAGGTTTGTTTTCTGCCCTAGATTTACCAGACCAATGTTCTCCTAACCCATGTCACAGAGATGGTACTATAAAATGTGAAGATCTGAAAGGTGGATACCTTTGCCACTGTAAGAGCGGCTGGGAAGGCGAGACATGTGATAAAGGTAAGCCTAGGCCTGAGCTGTTGGCATGTGTAGTTCTCAACTTACAACCACAATTGAACTCAAAATTTATGTCACTAAGCGAGTTAAGTGAGTTTTGCCCCATTTTATGACCTTTGTTATCATAGTTGTTAAGTGAATCACTGCAATTGTTAAGTTAGTAACACAGTTGTTAAGTGAATTTGGCTTCCCCATTGATTTTGCGTGTCAGAAGGTCGCAAAAGGTGATCACATGAACCTGGGACATTGCAACCATCATAAATGTGAATCAGTTGCCAAGCATCTAAATTTTGATCACATGACTATACTGCAACAATCATCAGTGGCAAAACAGTCATAAGCCACTTTTTTCAATGTCGTTATAACTTTGAATGGTCACTAAACAAACTTGTAAGTTGAGGACTACATGTACTAATATAATTCTGACTTTTAGATGAAGAAAAATATAGTTTGTTTACAAAATACGGATTTTTTTTTTTTTTTACATTAATGTTTCAATCTTTGGAATCTCCAGATGGAGATTAACAGTTATTCTAGGAAATCTTACTCCTCATGACAAGAGAAGAAATAATTAGCAAATAGATCAATGAGCCCATTAAAATAGAATAACCAAAGGCTTTATTGAAAGAGATTCTGCATAGCTTTTTGCTTCTTTCAGCCTAAAAACTTAATGCAGTATAGGAAGACGCTTGTGAATAACTGCATAAATAAGTAAATTTACACATTATAAATTGACTTGAAAATTAAACCAGAGATGATAAAATCTTGCATATACAACATGTGGAATTTAATGAAATGATACATATGAAGAGATGAATGTCTTGTCTTCTGTTGGAGTTTGTTTGGAAACTGAAACAATCTTTTTCCATTTCTAGATATTAATGAATGTGCAGATCACAATGGCGGATGTAAACAGATCTGTTATAACAAGCCAGGCAGCTATCACTGCTCATGTTACATTGGTTATGCTCTTGTGAGTGACAATAAATCATGCGAAGGTAAGCTATGAAATAGAGAAGAACAATATGAAATCCACCTTTGGCATTTTGTTTTGAATCTAATTTGATTTATTCCAGTTCTTTTTTCCTGCTTCCTCTTTCTCCTTTTTGGTACCCCTAGTTTGCCAGTTCAAACACTGTGGCAAGTCATGATTGCTGGATCTCTTGATAACACTTTATGAGAAGGTTACTGCACAAATTCTGTGAGTGAAAGCTACATACCTCTGCTGAGAATCCATTGTTCCATTATTATATTCATCATTCTTTCTTGATGAAAGAAAAAAATGGTATCTTGAGAATTAAAATGTTTATTGTGGATATGTTCTAAGTGAATTTATGAGCCAGCAATAAATTATTCTAATCCAAATAAAACTTATAAACCACATTAACCCTCAGCTACTTGCTATCTTTATTAGCATAAATAATTCTGAAGGCTAAACAGAGCAGTTGCTCTTGCTTCTGACTTTCTCACAACTGCGGTTTAAGATTTCAATAGGAACAGCCAGGAATGCATGCCTAAGCATGTCTGCAGTCATACCACAGAATGATCCAACCCCATAGCAAAAGAGTGATTCACAAAGGATTGGCATATTATGCCAAAATGCTCCAGCCAACTGGCTCCTTCTGGAGCTAAAAAGCAATATTTGGCAAAGTAGAATGTAGCTTTTCTTAGTTTTATTAATTGCATTGTATTAGAGAATGACCTAGAGTATACAAGAATTGTGCAGTCACCTGAGAAAAAAATAATCTCTAGAGACTTTACTCATCTCAGAAATGTTCTGATGACAAGTGGCCAAAAACAATGGATATATTTTTCTGTAATTTAAATTATAGTACTTCAGCCTGTTGAACAGAATGTTAATGTTTTGCACACTGGAAGTCGCTAAAGAATAAAATAACAATAATGTTGCCTAGACAGAGATTGTGGAGGGTAGAGAGAGAAGGTTAAAGGAAGAAAAGAGCTGTACAGTAGCAGTAAACACTTCTTAACTGAAGCTGTTGCTGAGAAACCACATTCTGCAAAGGCTGAGACGTGCTTGAGGCACCATTTTGTTTTGGGCATCATTCCAGATTTTGGAGCTTGAAGTATTTGCAAGACACTTTGTGACTTTTTTTTTTGTTTCACATTTCCTTTTGATCATACCTCATAAGGACTATTTAATCAGCAAGTTAAGCAGTCTTGGCTGGATAGTTCTAGGAAGGATTGCAACCTTACAGGTGGTATCTACCTTTGGTTCCATGTAATCTTCATTAGTGTCACCTAGTGATAAATATCCCCCTGTGAGACAATTTATTGCAATGTTTCTCAACCTGGCAGCTTTAAGATGAGTGGACTTCAACTCCCAGAATTCCTTAGCCAGTAATTGTATTTATTTTTATCCCACCTTTATTATTTTTACAAACAACTCAAAGTGATGACTATACTCAATACATATTTCTCCTTCTATTTTCCCCACAACAACCACCTTGTGAGGTGGATTGGGTGAGAGAGTGACTGGCTCAAGGTCACTAGCTGGTTCTCATGTCTAAGTCAGAACTAGAATTCCCGGCCTCCTGCTTTCTAGCCTGGTTCCTTTATAACTAGTTCAAATTAGCTCTCAGTAATGTTGAAATCTGTACATTTTAAAGTTGCCAAGATTGAGAAACACTGGGTTATTGAAAAAGTAATAACTCAACTATAGGCATTCCTGGAAGATACAGATTATTTACATCTATTTTAGTTTTGCTTTACAATGAGATGCAGCATGCCAACTTTTTAAAAATAAAACAAACAAATAGCAATTTCTCATAATGTCAGCTAGCATAACTGCAATTCCAATATAGCTGGAAAATGCCTAGATGGGAAGGGAGGTATAAATGTATTTTATAACACATTTGTGGAAAAGCAGCTGACAAAGGAGATTAAAATGGGCAAACAGTATGAGTAGAGAAAGAGGCATTATGGTTGTGCAACACTGTGAAAATAGTTGAGAAAATGTTCCTCACAACTTGTGGGACATTAACATACTAGTATCTGGCTGTAGCTCACAAAAGTAGCCAAGTCCTTTACTGGAATCATGCATAAAATTCACAGACAAGTTCATATGGTTGTATTCCTCAAATTACCTTTTATTAATTCTGAAGTCTGGCTCCTCATTTTACCAATCTTGGAAGGATGGAAGTGTGAGTCAATCTTGAACTGATCAGAGTTGAATTCCTGGCATTGGGAAGAATTAGCCTGAAATGCAGCATCCTAGCCACCATGGCTCAATCTGTGGTAAAGCAAGAAAAATAGGATGAAGGATGAAAAATTGTAAAGGAATATGAGCTGAATGTAAAACTGAATGATGAATATAAAAAGAAGTATAAAGAGGCATAGGTAGTCTTTGACTTATGACCACTGTTGGCCCAAAATTTTCATTGCTAAGCAAGGCAGTTGTTGACTGAGTTTTGCCTCACCTTACAACTTTTTTGCCATAGTTGTTAAGCAAATAAGTGCAGTTATTAAGTAAGTCCTGCAGTTGTTAAGCAAATTTGACTTGCCCCACTGACTTTTCTTGTTGAAAGCCCACCGGGAAGGTTACAAATAATGATCATATGATCTTGTGACAGTGCAACTGTCACAAAACCTTCAAGCACCTGAATTTTAATCACATGATTATGGGGGTCACATTTAGGCAAGAGTCATACATGTGAAACTGGTCATAAGTCATTTTTTTCAATGCTATTGTAACTTTGAATGATCACTAAAGGAATAGTTGTAAGTCGAGGACCACCTGTATGAGTATGTAGTTTGTCATAGAGTGAGAATGAATGAAAATCAGAATTCCTCAACCAATAGATGAAGGCAGAGTGAACGAATGGGTCAAAAGGAAAGTGAAGGCTGAGAAAGTCAATGTAAGATAATGTTGATGACATCCTCAGAACATAGTTTAAGAAAACAAAGGCAGCATGTGAAGCAGAGGACAAATCTGTCAGAAGCAAAGAGAATATGGAATGATGTTGGTATAAACTAGTGTCGATTATATTTCTTCTCTTTTTCTTTTCTGATGCCTTTAATTTCTTTTGGTTTACTCCTTTTCTATGCTGTGCATAACATTGCTTAACCTAAAAGAAAATGGCGTGGTGGGTATGTATGGATGCAGCTATACTATTCTGCATGAAATTTGCTATGTACAGACTAGTTGCTGAAAAATGGGTGGTGCTACATGCTACTATCTACACTGCAAAATTTGATTGTGTATCTCCATTCATTACATTAGACGTCTCATTTTCATAATGCAGAAACAAATTCAAATGTGCATGTAAACATGATCTATACAGCCTGTTCCATTAAGGGAATTATGTACAAAACAGAAGCTTTTCCCAGCCAAACAGCTGGTAATTTCCTATCCTGTGATCTTTTTTGTCTCAAAACCCTGACCCTCTTCTAACATTGCTATCACACTTTTTCCTGTGATTCTCCTCCTCCTGTGTTCGCATCCCCAGAGTTCTCATTTTTAATAACTTTACAGCATTTACCCAGAAGTGCTGTATATTTTGCAGAATACCAGCCTTTTGTTTCTGGGGAGGCTGAAGTCATTTCCTAATTCCATTATGTAGTTATAACAACAGAAAGAGAATGAGTTAGGCCTGTGAAACATTGTTGATAGTCTAACTATTATTGTTGATTACCTTTCCTTTTTTTGCTTTTTTCCAGATATTGATGAATGTGCTGCAACAGCAGGGATTTGTGGAGAAGCTCAATGTAAAAATTTAGTAAAGTCTTACACATGTGTTTGTGATACTGGTTACACTTACGATGAGGTCACAAAGACCTGCAAAGGTTAGTAGTAGGTAGAATTAAATATCATCATGAGAATTCTTATCTTTGATGTATGATGTTGCCTTCCCACTTTACTGTTAATTTTCTATATACCTCTAGATGGCAAGCAGGTGTTGAAAAATAAGCAGATCTATTGAATCAGATTTGATGCTTTGAATAAGGGGAGTCAAACTCTTGGCCCACAGGGTGGATGCATCACACACTGGCCACCCCCCCACTCCCAGTTTAGCAAAGGGGAAAAATGTTGCAATAAGTCATGTGACGACATGACAGTGTGAGTTTGACACCCCTGCTTTGAATGAAGACTAAAGCATTTTGGTGAATGTTTTTAGAAGAATAATTTTTAAAAGGCACAATAAATGTGTTGTCCAGCATTGATGATCTTACCTAGTTTGGGTAATAAAATGTCTGCTAGAAAACAACAAAGCTCATAGAGGACCAAATGGGACCCCTCAATTCAATCCTAAATTACAGATATTTTCCTTTAAATATATTGTCATCCCATTTATTTAAAAAAAATGTGATGACTAAAAATTCAATCCAGATTTATACTCAAATTTTCTGCAAATCACTATTTTTTTTTCATTTGCTTTTGGATGCCCCACATTGACAGAGCCCTTCCAGAAATGGAATGCAATGCCAAACTAAGTTCTGTAGAAAGAACAACATGTTGTATTTTTCTTCAAGGTTGCTACAATTGTTTTAAAAATACATTTAAGGCAAACACAACAACTTCATTTTCTGCTTTTCTTTTTATTGGTGTTGTGTAGATGTGGATGAATGTGAACAGAACTTCTGTGAGCAAACATGTGTTAATTCACAAGGAAGCTATACTTGCCACTGCAATGGAAAAGGTGGAGTTAAACTCTCCAGGGATATGAATACTTGTGAGGTAATGTTTTAATACAGGCAGGCAGAAATGCACAATGGAGCCTCACATTTATGAGATAGCAGTTTTCAAAGTGAACAGTTTAACTCATTCCCTTCACCTCAGGCCAGAGAAGAACATTTCAAAACACTATGTTTATATAATAATACAAATTATAAGGCAAAAGAGAGAGTATTGCTTATCATGAATAGGGAAGATGCATACTTAAAACTTTGGTTCTTGGTTCCATTCATACAGCATGTGTTGCCTGTTTTCTAACCAAACGAAATTTCAGATAACTTACAGGTTGTCTTTGACTTACAAAAGGTTGTTTAAATGCTGTTCAAAAATACCACAGCCTTGAAAAGGATGCTTTATAGCCTATAAAGCCCTTCTAGATGTTGTAAAATGCTGTTCCCCTCCTCCCTGTCACATGATTACATTGGCAACCGCCTCATATTTATGGTTGATTGTGAGTGTCCCATGATTATGTAGGGAGGCTTCAGGAACACATCTCAAATCATGAAGATTCACTAGGGCTAGAAAGCTAGTGAACACCAGCATTCTGAAGGCTAGAAAGATTTGAATCTTCGAATGTAAATGCTGTCACATTTGTTTGGAAAATCCCTTCTTCAAATTGAGCAGTTTGGAGAAGTAGTCTTCCCACAAGCGAGAGAATGGGTCCCACTTACTGGGTGGTGCAAGGTGGTTTCAAAAAAGGCTGTACCTTCATATCAACTGGTTGCACCTACGGCTGCAGAAAAAGACAATTTAATGACCCACACAGTCACTTAACAGTGGCAACTGGGAGAACTGGGATTGCAATCATTGAGTGAAACGATCACAAGGTGTCTCATTTGAACCTCTGTTCAACGGCTGAGATTCCAATTTCAATTGTGGTTGTAAGTCCAGGATTACCTACACAAAGTTGCTCTCAGTCATCAGATTTGTTTCTTGCCCATTACACTAGACTGGTGTCTTCTGATTAACACTAGCTCTCTGGATCTTTCACTCCAAAGTTTTCTGCCTGACACTATTCAGCCTTTTTCACCAGAGATCCATTAAATGGGCTTATTTTATGGTTTTTTACATCAGAAAGATATGTTATATGACTGAACAAAATAGGTAGTCCTTGGTTTACAACCACTCATTCAGCAACTATTCAAACTTGCAATAGTGCTGAATGAGTAATACTTACTTCTGGTCACTATAGTAACTTTGTGGTTGCCATTTGTGACTTTTTTCCCGAGGTGCCACAAGAGAATTAATGGGACAGCAGGCAGGGGTTTGCAAATGACCAAGGGACATTCTTGCTTAATAATGCATAATGATTTCGCTTAACAATGGCAACCAGAATTGCCATCACTAAATGGTGTGATCATGTGACATCTAAGTAGAGAAAAGATGGCTCTTTGATGGGGGTGTTCATATGATGTTTTGGACACATCACATAGCAAAATGGGGCTGTGAAATCTACAGCTAAGGATGCCCTGATTTACTGTATCTGCTTTCCAGGACAGTACAAAATCACTGAATGATCTAAATATAATTCTTACACACACAGACACACACACACATCTTTGTAACTGTTGACCTCAATCTAAGCAGAGTGTTTTGAAACAAAAAATTCTCCCTCCCTCCTCCAGGATATTTTACCTTGTGTACCATTTGCTACTGAAAAAAGTATTAAATCCCTCTATCTTGGAAGATTTTTTAGTGTGACACCTGCCATCAAAGCATTCTTTAAGAGGACACAACCCACAAGGTGAGAATTTTAAAAGCAATTTCAATAATAACTATTTTCCCTCTTAAAGTCAATGGATTTACCTTTCCTTGCCATAAAGGTGTGTCATCCTGGACTGGAATTCTAAGACTTCCTTAGTACCAATTGCCTAGTGACAAGTTCTGAATAACAATTAAAATTGTGCTCTTATTTTATGTCACTGGAGTCCTTACAGGAGTTCTTATTTATGCCAAGATGGGTAGCCTTTGGGCTGCAGTCCATTTGTGATATGAGATTTCTCCACAGTAGCTGGGATTCAAATTTGGGGATTTGGGATTTTAAGGGCCGTAGTAGGTATTCTCCACTTAGATCTTCCTGCATGTCTTGAACTTCTCCCAGATAAGGAGCTTTCTGTTTTGAGGCAGGGATTGAAGGGTTAAAATACTGATTCTGTCTCTTATGTATGGGCACTAACTTTGCTAGTTGGTGGCATAAAACATTGTACATCTTTGAACATCAACATTGTCCTTTGTAGGTTCCAGATACTTCTTTTATATTTTCCTTTGTGTATATCAGAATCTAACTATATGAAACTTAACAAATACCAGAAGACCTCTTTCCAAACTCTTTCTTTTTTTTTATTGATTCTTTTTTCCTTTTTTTTTAATAAAAAACAAATTTTGTTAGTTTTATCATAAGCATAATACACAAACATACAAACACAAAACATAGACAAAACTACAAGATCTTTTCTGAAGGTTGTCTGTTCCCGGGTTAAAAACTCTTTACACAGACACAAATTCAAACATCATATTCAACCTAAGTCTCCTTCTATATCTTATTATCATTTTCTTTTTTATATATATATATAAAAACCATTTTTATCAGTTTTCTAAAATCAATACACACAAAATCAAGGCATAACAGCTTATAAATTCTTTTCTAAAAAAAAATAATAATGATAGACCAATAAAACATAACATTTCCAGATTATAATATCAATATTTCATATAATATTAACTTCATATCTTATCCCTACTTCTCTTTTCCATCCAAATTATTTATCAATTAAAATTTTATTGCCTTTTATCAATATACAAAATCAAAAAAAAAAAGCATATATATCCTTCCATTATTACCATTTTCAACAACATTCTTTGTCTGTTCTATTTCCAAACATCCATTCATCTTTTTTCTTTTACTATACTTCTCCTGTAAACCAATTGGAGTTGCATCTATAACACATTACCTAACTTAAAAATACTACATATAAATCTTTCTTGGGATTCTGTTTAAAAAATTCTTAAAATTACATAATAAATTTTTTATTCTAAATATACATACATATAAAAACACACTCTTAAATACCCTCCAGAATCCCTCTTTTAGTCTAAATTACATTCACCCATTGTCTCTAAATAAACTTTTTTTCTTTAAATCTTGCTTCCCCCCATTAAGGCTTCTCCTCCCCCCTTTTCTCTCTTGCTTATTCTTCTCCTTGCCCTTTCTACCCCTTTGCTTTTTCCCTTCGCTTTTCTTGCTCCTTTTCTTTTGTTTTCTAACCTTGCCTCCATCTCTTCGCTCATTTTTCTCTCTTTTGGTTGTTTTTATAATTCTTAAAAACCCCTTTTTCTTATCCTTTTTCTCCTCCTCTCCGGAAGGAACCCATTGTTCATCAAAGATGGCTTCTTTTTCCTCTTCTTCCTTGTCCCAGTCCTTCTGCTGCATCAACTTTTCTAAGGAACATAACGCCATTTCTAAGAATTGGAACAAAGCGCCCAAAGTATCTTCTTTTTTATATTTTTGATATTCAATCTCTAGTTCATCCACAGAGAATGCCATTATGAAAAGGGAAACTTTTTCCAAAACAACCACAAGTATTTTTAATCCAAGACAATCAAAAGCAATTAAAAAAAGGAAAAAAAGAAAAAAGTTCCAAAAGTTAATACTTTTCTTCCTTCTTCTCTTTCTCTTTCCAAATTAATTTTTGATCAAAGAGGTCCAATTACCATATATCTTCTTTTGGGATCCACCAAGACGTTCTAGACAGTCTCCTCCTTTTTCAGTTTCTGCTCCAATTTTTCTTTCTCCCTTCCCACTTGCAATAACAATTTTAAATAATCAAAAATCCATACCTCCAACAGAGATTTTCCAATTTCTTAAATTTTTCAATGTCCAAAAATCCCTTTGTCTCTTAGCTTAGCTTTCAAAGCAATCCACTTTCAGTGTCTAATACATCCAAATATTTCTGCTTTTTCCGTGGGATGAGAGAGTAAAAAAAAAAATAAAAAAAAAGTTCCCTTTAACAGCTTCTCCGCCGCTTTCGATCTTCTTAGGGATACAATGTATCCTCCAGCAACAAGCAGCTCAATTCCAGGCAATTTAAAAGTTGTTACTTGACCCGGCTCAGACAGAACTTTCACTTTTCACACTTCCTCCAGCACAGTTCTTACCCGGTTGCTGGCTTCTTCGTGGCGGCCATTGCTGACCGCCGCTCCACCGCCTTGGGAAAAAGGGGTTTTCCCGGAGAAGGGGGGGGTCTGCGATGCCCCCACCTCCCTAACCGGCTCCCCTCTATCTTCAGCTGTCCCTACAGGGCAGCCATAACCCCCTGACCCATCTGGATCGGGGGTACCTCGGCAGCTAGCCAGCAGGAATCGCGAGCTGTCGCGAATTCCTGCTGCTCCGAAGCCACGCAAACCGGAAGTTCCTCTTTCCAAACTCTTTCTGTATGCAGCACGCATGACAGATAAGGGGGGAAAATACAATGCATATGGCTTGGTCTGATGTTGTACACACCATTACCTATATCAGTGGCTTGCAATCCACCAAGTACAGTTCTTATGAGGGCGGAACAAGAGTAGGTTACCACATGATTGGAAACCTTATAGTGCACGGTCAGCAATATTTGTGCAAGCTTCTTTTTTGAAGGTTTCCTACAGCAAAAAGTCATTGAAGAAATGGGAGCAGGGGTATGAATATTTGCAGAAGCAACAGGGCAGCTTGCTTGTCCACATATGGTTATAGTTCTTGACACATCACTGTACTATTAACACATTAACTCTACTATCACAGCAATGATAGTACAGTGGGGCAGAAGAATTGTTTGCAGACTTGGGAGAAGTTGGAAACTCTTATCTCCATTTTCAATGATCTATCTTGCCTTCCAGGCCAACAACTTCCCCAAGAGAATGCAACAAGTGTGTTGTTCATTTTCTTGTTTCTTGTTTTCTTATTTCTTCAAATCAGAGGTGGTATTCAGCAGGTTCTGACCAGTTCTGGAGATCCAGTAGTGGAAATTTTGAGTAGTTCAGAGAACCAGCAAATACCACCCCTGACTGGAGATTTTACAGTATCTTCCTCTGCCATGCCCACCAAGCCACACCCACAGAACTGCTAGTAATTTGTTTTGAATCCCACCACTGCTTCAAATGCTAGCTTAGCAGACAGTGAATTCTAAGCTTGGGATTATCTAGAACAGGGGTCTCCAACCTTGGCAACTTCAAGACTTGTGCACTTCAACTCCCAGAATTCTGGGTTTGGGTTAGGGGAGTTGAAGCCCACAAGTCTTAAAGTTGCCAAGGTTGGAGACCCCTGATCTAGAACAGTGATGACTAACCTTTTGGGCACTCAGTGCCCAAAGCATGTGAGTGCATCCCCAAAATGCAATGCACCCCACGGGAGGCATGTGCACACATGCGGAGCTGAGCTGGAGGGACGGCTTGTGTGCTGACAGGGCTCTGCATGCCACATCTAAGGAAAAGTAGTCCTTGACTTACAGCCACCATTGAGCCCAAAATTTCTGTGGCTGATAAAGACTATTGTTAAGTGAGGTTTTCTCCCTTTTTACGACCTTTGTTGCCAGAGTTGTTAAATGAATCACTTTAATTAGTAATACGATTGTGAAGTGAATCTGGCTTCCCTATTGAGTTTGGTAATCAGAAGACCACAAAAGATGAACATAGGACGCCAGGACATTGCAATTGTCCTAAATATGAACCAGTTGCCAAGCATTCAAATTTTGATCATGTGGCCATGGAAGTGTTGCAATGGTCATAAGTGAGGAAAATGATCATGTGCCATTGCAATGTCAAAAAGTGCCTGCAAAATGGTTTTAAGTGGAGGACTATCTGTACTATAAACTATGGAGGTGAAAAAAACGACCAAATATACCTTACTGTAGGACAGTGATGGCTAACCTTTTCCACGTTGCATGACAAAAGTGCGATCGCGTGCGCTCACTCGTGTGCCGGCACCCATGATGTGATGCAACTCCCCTGCCCCCCTGCGCATGTGCCTCCTTGTGTGCACACCATGCACCTCTGTGCGTGTGTGTGTGACCGTGCCGCATGCCTCTGCACATGCATGTGCATCTCCCATGCACGTCTCCCTCCCCTGCACATGTGTGTCAGATACTTGACAATCAGCTGGCTGCTGGGTGGGTGTGCATGCGCAGTGGGGCTTTTCCGGGTGACATCTCGCGTGCCGGCAGAAGTGGTTCTGCGTGCTACTGGTTCACCTTCATGGCTGTAGGAGAAGGGATAGCAGAGCCAGGATGGGGTGAAAAGAGGAATCAGCTTAGAATCCCTACATGGCCACAGATGGAGCTAAGTCCAACCCCCTGGGCTGCCATTGACCTTTATCTAACTCTGAGCAGGTGCTGACCTTAGTTGAGAAGAAGCATAGGCTTTTAGCAATAAATCAGTTTAATTCAAACATCACATGTGGACATGTTACTTTGTGCCTGATAATCCCAGTCCCAATCCTGAGCTTTTGTACTTGCTTTTGACTTTGAATGTAAATGCCCAATGCATGGGGTTTGCCTGATGTGTTATCATCCCCCAATGATTCTGTGGCTGGTAGGGTTTTTTTTTTAATTAGATGGGGGTAGTTTGAAAGTATAAGTGTCTGGAAAATAGACTGTATTCCCTCCTTAACTCTTTTTTCCCCCTCCTCATTCTTATGTGTCCAGATTTACAGCTGAATTTGATTTTAGAACCTTTGATCCTGAAGGTTTGCTTTTTTTTGCTGGAGGCCATCACGACAAAACCTGGATAGTTTTGGCTTTGCGCAATGGACGGTTGGAGCTGCAACTCAAGTACGGTGGAGTCGGCCGGGTGACCAGCACTGGCCCAGTCATCAACCATGGCATGTGGCAGACAGTGGGTATAGTACAGCCTGCCATTTTCATGCCTTTACCTCTCTTTTGCTAGACAAGGTTCATTGGTTGTAGTTGGGCGGTAAACTTTATGCTGTATTGCTGGACTTTTGACTACTTTTATTACTATGCTAGATTTTTTAAAAAATATGCTGGTTGGAACTTTTATCCTGTTGGCAATTTTATTTGTGATTTTAAATTGTGCATCACTTGGAGTGATGCGTAAATATTTTTAAATAAATAGTACAGTGACCTGCACATTGCCCATAATAAAAATTAGAATTCTTTATATATAATAAAATAGAATGTTAGTTTTTGATGCTGAAATACATAATACTTTATTTTTTTGCAATTTTGTGACATTAGCTAACTTTTGCCTATGCAGCCATCTTTAGAATTGCAGGTAAATTCTGAGGCAGGGTAGAAAGATGTAAACATTGCCAAGTATCAATTCCATTATACTGTCATAAATCCTTTTTAGCTTGTGGACTTTAAACATGTGGAAAGGGCAAAGCCAGTAACGGTTTAGTCAAACAATCAATTTACTTGCAAGAGGTTGTATATGCTTTCCTACATAAAATAAATAGCTACAACACTGATACCAAAGATACCATACCAAAGTCAAACCGTATGAATAATTGTAAGAGTTAAAATCCAGTTTAATTGTTCCTATGTGGAAGAGCGGGAAAAGTGTACATTGATTTGAAATACTAATTTCCAACTAAGATGATTAAGAGTAGTCTTGCAATTGTAGATACATCTGGAAGATGTATCTGGAATTTGAGGCGGGGATTGCTTTTCTTGGCTTGATGGATGACTTATGTCGGGGATCCAGGAATGCACCCACCTAATTCTCTTGGATTCTCTGGAAGCTTTTAATTCCTGCTAGGATTGAATTTAATAGTAATAGTGTTTGCTCTTGCCAGGACATGTTCAGAAAATGATTTGGAAGACTACTGCCTATGATGACATATATCACTGTACAATTTAGAGTGGGTTTTAATTGTAATCTAACATAAAACATTTTATTCCCTTGTCTATGTTTGAGCCTGATAATGGGCTGGATGAGAGGAGATAAACTGAAATTAGATTCATGCAAAATGGAGACTCCTTTGATTGATAGGCATTCAGATATACTCTCTTGTAGATAAAATTAAAAAGTTATCCAAAAGAGCTGAGATGGAAAAACTGAAAGCTTCTTGATCTCTAGCTGTTGTGGAATTTCAGATGATAAGGAATTCACCAATATATGCAAAATCGTGGCTAATAAGAGCTACTTGTACATATTTCAAAGTTAATTTATTTCCATCTGTGTGTATGAACCGTTCTGTATATCTTATACATTTCTCTCAGAGAAATTCAAATACGCACAGTCTTAACCTCCCATCCACCCATAGAAAAGATGAAAGAAGGGAGAACTTTTAAAAATCTACAAAGGCACCGTTCTGTCTGCAGTCCTTTGTTTATTATGTTCTGTACAACAGCTCCTTATCAGCCATTCTAGTTTTCAGATAATTATTTGGTGGAAGATGTGGCTTGGGATAAATCTGGTAAATAAATAGTCAATTTATAGTCAAATGTTAAATCCCACCAGTTCTATTTATGATTGGAACATGAGAGAACATGCATACTAATCATGTTTTGTCTTGTAATTGTTAGCAAATACATGTATGTAAAATATTATGAGACTTTCAATTTTAATGTGTGGAATCTCACTTGAAATGATTCATGGGAACTGCTTTGTTGAGATAAGTCAGCTTGCCCCTTTGTTCCTAGCTTCACTTCTGAAGTTGTAATGTTGTCCTACTGAATGAGAAAATCAAAGCTATTGTATTTCTAAAGACAAGACTAATTCATAGCCACCATATGACTTGAATATAGCTCATTGAATAATATTTTTATGTGAAGATGATATGCTTTTTCATATTTCTCTCCTGATCCCTTTGTGATTTTTTTTCTGTCAGATATCAGTTGAAGAATTGGAAAGAAGTTTAGTTATAAAAGTCAATAAGGATGCAGTTATGAGGATAGCTGTCTCAGGCAATTTGTTTACTCAAGACAGAGGACTTTATCTTCTAAATCTAACAGTTGGAGGACTTCCTTTCAAGACCCATCATCTTATCCATTCTGTAAGTAAGACTGTTCATTGCATTATAGATTATATCTTAATACAGTATATCCTATTTTATAATCTATGGTAAAGCTAGACAACTGATGGAAAAGGGGATAGAACCATCTTGTATTCAAAATAAGATAAAATAATACAATAAAGTAATAATAATAATAAAGTAAGATAAAATAATTTATCAACGAGGAAAAAATATAATATATATATATATTTTAAAAGCCTCATGTTAGATCACTTTTGACCACAAGGGTAAATTTGTGCAGTAGAACACATATTCAGGAGATATGGCAAGCAAGCCAAATTGCTCTCAACGCTATAGAAATTGGCTTTTCTGCTCTTCTGATTTTTTTTCTTTGTTTGTATTGTTCACTTATCTATTTTTATCTGGGAGCTTTAGGGAGGACAGTAGGTCAACATAACTTACGAGCAAGCCTATTTACTCCTCTGCATTCTTTAAGGTTTTTTTTCTTTATGCTTCCTTGCTGATCGTGTTTTTCAACCTTTATCACAGAAAACTTTGTAAAGGTTCAGTGACCTAATTTTCTGACTATAGGGAACCTTACATTTTATCGTGCAGTGTAATATTTTCTTGAGAAAATTCTGACTGAAAATTATTTATTCTCATTTCATTTCCATATGTATTCCCTCTGGAAGAATGCAGAATGGTCTATACAAATCCAATCAAAACAATAAACCAGAAGTCTTCAAACTTGACAGCTTTAAGACTTGTGGACTTCAACTCCCAGAATTCCTCCTCCAGTCATGTTAGCTCAGGAATTCTGGGTGTTTGTCTACAAGTCTTAAACTTGCCAAGTTTGAAGACCCTTGCAATAAACTGAATAAAATCACAAACCAACCTCTCTAAAATATAGAACATAAAGAACTTCCGGTTTGCAAGCTTTCAGCGGCAGCAGGGATTCGTGACCGCGCGATCCCTGCTGCTTTCGCTGCCAAGGTTCCCCCGATCCATTTGGATCTGGGGGATATAGCTGCCCCATAGAGGCAGCTGAAGACAGGGGGGATCCGGCAAGGGGTTTGGGGGTGCCTCAAACCCCCTCCCCAGCCGGCTAAACCCCCTTTTCCTGAGGCGGAGGAACGGTGGTCAGCAATGGCCGCCACGAAGAAAGCTGCAGCTGGGTAAGCAGGTGCAGGAGGGAGAAAGCCGGAAGAAAAGTAAAAGTTGCTTCTATCGGGACAAGACAGGAGAAAGTGACTTGGAACCTGGAAGGTTGCTAAGTATATATTGTTCCTTGTGAGAGTTATAAGCTGAGAATACTCTAAAAGGGAAAGTTTTTTCCTTGTTCTACTCTCCTTCCTAAAAGTGACAGCAGAAAAAAAAGAAAGAAAAAAACCTTTTGGCTGTGAGTGGGAAGGGAGAGTGGAAAAAATAAGAGCAAAATCTGAAAATAAGGAGAAGATTGCCAAGAATTGCAAAGAGTTTAAAAACTTCCAAAAAATATATTTGAAAAGGATTTGTGACTACTTTAACCCCAGAAAGAGAAAGTGAAGAAGAAGAAGGTATCTAAAAGAAACAGTCTGTTTGGATTGTTTTGGTGATTTTGGAACCTTTGGAAATTACTTATGATTAAATCATCTGGGTGGTTGTTTGGGGAAACTTTTTCTCTACACAATGGCATCATCTATGGATGAATTGAAACATATATCAAAAATATGAAAGAGAAAAACAAGGAGGGGAAGATAGTCTTGGCACTATTTTTCAATACTTAGAAATGGTGGTTTATACTTATGTGAAGCAGAATGAGGATGATGGGGACGAAGAAGAAGAAGCCATCTTTGATGAACAAATGACTTTGACTGGAGAAGGGAAAAAGCAAGAGAAAAAGGAAAAAAGGTCTTTGAGATCTGGAAAAACAGCCCAAAAAGAGAAGAATAAGGTGAAAAGGGGACATTGTGTTAAGAAACAACAGAAAGGGGGAAAGCAGAATAAAAGGGAGGTGGAGAAACAAGGGGTTAAAGAGGACAAGGAGAAGAAGAAGCAAGAGAGAAAGGAAGGGATGAGAAGTCCTCATGGTGGGGAGCAAGATGTTAAGAAGCAAAAGTTTTTTAGAGATAATGGATAAATTTTATTGTTAAAGGGATTCTAAAAAGGTACATAAGACTGCATTTTTATACTTGTATTTAGAAGTAATTATAGAAAATTAGAAATAATATGTAACTTAAAATGTGATAAAATATTTAACATAAATTAGTGAAATTTTTGGTTAAGAAAAAGGAGTACTGTAATGAAACATGATTTAAGATTGTGATGTGGGGGGGGTTAATTTTTGGAAAGCATAAATGCTCCCACAAAGGCATGTTATTTAATTGAAATGGATAAAATGTTCAAGATATAAATGATTGTTAATATTAATGATTAGAATATGGTATACTAGCAAAATCTTTGTGAAATGAGATTTGAAGTAGAAGAAGGAGGAACATTTTAATGAAATATTGAGCTATAATATGTGATGTGGGGGAGGAATAATTATGGAAAATGGGGCTCCCATAAGAGTATGTGATTTAATTGAAAAGCAATGAGTTAAATGTTTAAGATATGAATGAATATTAATATTAATGAATAGATTTGTATTATTTTTGATAATATAGTATAATTTTAAAATGTACCAGACAGAATCCCAATGTATGTTATGTGTTTTATATTAAGTATTATAAATATAGGGGAAAGAAATAAAGGCATCATACTCCATATAGTGTACAGGATAAGTATTTCTTCTTTTTTTTTTAAAGAAGAAAAATAAATGGTTGGCTGGAATAGAACAGACAAAGAATAATAAATATTATGATATGAATTGAGAGGAGATAAATAAAATAAAATAAAATTGAGAAAATTTAAAGGGGAGAAGTTATATAGAAAATTGAAAATATTGATAAGATATGAAATGGTACGTAAAATGAATATGAATTTGAATTTGTGTCTGTACCAAGAGTTTTAACCCAGGACTAAGCAACTTTCAGAAAAGAGATTTTTTTATGCTTTTATGTTTTGTGTTTATGTGTATATGTATTGTGTGTTTTGAAAAAAAAAACTTGTTTAAAAAAAATAAAAAATAAAATATAGAACATGAAGCAATGTCCGATTTCACAAAAGATGGAAAGAGGTTTTACAAAACCAGGCTCATAGCAATGAAAAAAATACATATTGTTCTTCAAATGGAGAGAAAGTGTATAAAACTAAAATGGCATCATTGGAAGGAAAAGTGCAATTCTTAACCTAAGAAATGATATCATGCTGCATTAAAATCTATTATCTTACTTTCCTGTTCATGAATCCTTTAATCACTCTTCGAACAAACTGTTCCACCAGTTTTTTCTACCTAACCTCTTCACTCAGATGGATTCACACTTTCACAGCCTGTAGAAATAGTTCTGGTTATTCTCTCCATGTTTTGTGACACTGCAGCTTCTTATGAACCTGCAGCAGGTGACAAGGTGCCAGGAGAGACCACATAAACAGCACCTGCCCTTCCCTTCCTTCCACTGCCTTTATTTCTTTGGAAGAGCAGTCAACTGCAGCCACCTCTTCTTACCTGACCACCTTGGTTGATGATCAGACATAGATGTTGTTCTCTAACTTAAAGAAATGGAAGAGGAGAAGCTGTGACAGAGAAATGCCTCCGTTTTGGCTTAAAGCAGAACATACCTTATGTTACTTGTTACATGAAGCAGTTGGTTGGCTTATGATAGCCAGTCAGTTTCTATCCACATCCTACATTTGTGATGCTATAAGATGTATTAAATTTCACAGATGCCTTTCCTCCATCTATTCTGAAGTTCAAATCTCTCATGTTTTATCTACTGAGTGTCGGGGAAGTGCTATAACATTTTCTCCCAGTGTTGTTCTCTTTTTTAGATTAGTTGGACTGAGCACAGCATTCCAAATGCAGCTAAACTATAAGCCTACATAAGTCTGTATGATCTATTTTTACCAAAAAAAAGGCCATTGAAGTAATGTAACACTACTATATGTCCCAGCAGTGGTGTTAAATCATGGTTGATTAAGCCTGTGTTGTTTTATAATCTTATTATATTTATTGAGTATAAATATAATCAATATATTAAAGAGAGATTTGGGGTTACTGAAAAGCATTGTTTTCTAAATTAAAATATTTGGGATTAAACCCCATTCCATTATCATCAACAGTTCAAAGAAAGGTAATTTACCCTTTATTTTGTTAGATTAATCCTCGACTAGATGGATGTATGAGGGCTTGGAATTGGCAGAATAAGGACGACGTTACTATCCAAACGAATGATAGGATGCAGTGCTTTGCAATTGCAGGAAGAGGTTCTTTCTACCCCGGCAAAGGATTTGCTATATTTAATCTCAATTATGGTAAGTACTTGTTCTTAATTATTATATGAAGTAAAGTTTTACAGGAAAATTAATGTGTCTTGTAGGCATGGATGAAGGAAGAAAAAAATAAGAGCACTGTTATAATGTTTAAATAACTCTGAAAAAGCTAAACTCTTAAAAGGATATTGAATATATGTATAATGCATAATCTAATAGCTTTTAAGTAAAGCCACCTATCGTGTATATATAAGTTGATTTACTTTTGGCTGTTGTAATGTGATATGCCTCTTTTCCTGCCTATATAACTTGGCAGACAATGCATGGCATAAGTTATTACTTTGGAGAGAAAATTCACTAGGACCTAAAATGTAATTTTCATTTTCCTTATGACATCTGGTAATGTTGAATGGATTCAGACTTCATTGATTTTTGCCTTCCCAATGATTGATAGATATCTTGTAAAGCTGAATAATATCATACCTATTACAGGTGCAATTCAGATCTTCTCTAAGAACACCATTGTTTCTAATTTTAATATTATGTTCAAATAGAAAGTAAAGAGATGCTGAAATAACTTTTTTAAAAAACAACAATCCTAAATTTAGCAGCATGCACTGCATCAGGCATCAAATTTTTATATTGGCTTTCCCAATCATTTATCTTTAAATGAACAGGTTTGAATCTTTTTTCTTTCTTTGCCTTAATTTTACTGGGTTTTAAAATTCCCTTAGGATTTTTTGCTATGAGAAATGGTAAATAAATATTTCATATAAATAGACAAAAAATAAGATATAGAAGTACAAAAAGCCAGCAAGCTTTTTATACTATTACATATGTAATATTGTACTGGGGTAAAATAGAACTGAAAATAGCTTTATTTCTTTGTTCTATTTTGTTTTAATTAGAAACCCAGAATTAAGTCCTGCAGCTCAAGATATTGGATGATTAGGGACCCTAAAGACCCAGCAGATTGACCAGGTTCTTACAATCCAGATGTCTTGGTGATTAAAAAAGTATAATCTTGACTTTAACTAGTCAAAGCAATCACAGTGATTTTATGAAATTAACAAAAGAGCTGTTAAAAGGATGGAAATATTATTATAATATAACATAGCAACATAACATAACAAAAGATAACAATATACAAAGGTTGACTGAAGAAGTTGTGATTATGACCATTTGTTCTTACCATGAGTGAGAAATCTAACCTACTGATTGATTATTTGAAGTATTAAAAATAGTAGCCCTCTGTATGCACTTAGCTCTCTGTTTCTCTTTCTGTAGCTCGTCCATTTGATATCAATGAAACCAGGAAGCAGTGGGAAGTAAAAGTAAATCTTTTAATTCGTCCAGCCACAGATACTGGAGTGCTCTTTGCTCTTGTTAGCAATAAAGCAATAGTCCCTTTGTCAGTGGCTCTGATTGACTATCATTCCACAAAGAAGCTTAAGCAACAGGTGAACACACAAATATGTATTGAAATACTTCAGGCATGTGTACGTGTAATACAAGGAGAAAATTTTAAATTATGAAACAGTTCCATAAATACTGCTTCATATTAATAAATGCATTGTGATTAACTATAATCAAATGTTTGGGAGGTGGGAATAGAATACTTTAGAATGGTTGTCCACTGCAATATATATGTCATAATAACATCTTCAGTGTTTAATACTTTTCAGAAATACAGTAGATCAGTATTTCATTAACAGTTTTTTTATTTATTTCCTTGCTGTACAGTTTATTATCTTGGCAGTGAAGAACACGGTGGTTTGCAGGCTGGCAGTAAGCATTTGTGACAAACAAGAGCACTTGGTGGACATCTCCGTCAGCAATAGTCAGATAGTTTTGACTATGGATGGGACTGCAGGACAGAACGAACTAAGCCAGGCACAAGTGGAAGATTATCTGTCTGTTTTAGATAATTACCTGCAGTCATCTCTAAAGACTTATGTAGGAGGACTGCCAGGTGAGTGTTAAATGCTGCATCCAGGATGCATATGATCTGTTCATTGATAGAAGAGAGGTCAACAAGGTACCCTGTGAAAATTAGTTCTTTTGCATCTTTTCTGTATGACTGCCTCAATAATAAGCCCTATTGACTTGTTTGCTTTTAAACACATTACAGCATGTAGGTTATATCCTTTGGAAAGTTAAGTAAATGGAACACAATTTAATTTGATTTTATTTTGAGGAAAAAAATATATATACTTCATGCTGTCTCAGGCCTGGCTTTAATAGTCACAAAGAAATAATTGAAATGAATGTAATATAACATGCAATATGTATATTGGTCATGGAAGAACAAATAATGTTCCCTTGAACATTTGTCCATTATATTAGAACTGATGATAGGTTTCCCTTCAAGGCTAGCTACTTTTTTGTATAATTCTAATACCTGAATTCAGACCCATCAGATCATTTGGGATGCAGAGGTTGTTATTCAGCTGTTCATGCAATTAAATATATTCCACTACCAAACATTATGTTTTCTTTGTATAATACCCAGGCAGTGCACTGCAAGTTATTTACAGGAAATGGTCCAGAAGTCTATTAACAATTGCTGGATGTCCAGAGGTCATAAAAAATACCACTCCTGACAGTGCTTAGAGATGCTTTCATATGGCTATCATCAAATGATCAGTAACTTCAGCAACTGCCAATTTTTTTCAGTAGATATGTGGTTATTTGGGATACCTTATGACTCAGAATTTTGAAATGGTTTACACAGATTTTTCAAAATCCATATGTGTTTGTGGTTCCTGTAATTATTTGGATTAAGGCATATCTTAACCTTGATTACATTTGGTGACTCTTAGGGCTATGCAGTCTTTTGGCGCAAACTGAGGAAAGGTCATAAGGAAGGAAATAACTGCTTTAAAGAGAATTTTTATTATGATTTTTATTTTAATTTCATATTCTCATTATCATATACTTGTTCTATTCATTATCATTCATTATTTTTATTATTATAGTTTGCTGTATAGTCTGCCAGATGTTGAAACTAAATTTGGCATTTTTGTCTATCGAGTCCTTTCCAAGGATCTGGCTAGGCAGGTGTTGAAGGTATCATCATGGGATGTAAACAATTCTGTATAAAGTCGCCTTTTGCAATTGACTGAAGGTGATTTATTAATACTGATGGTTTTCAAGTGGTGCACCATTTATTTTGGGATTGCACCCAAGATGCCTATCACCATTGGCATTACCTTTGCTCACTTTTTGCCAAGCAGTTTAACCATACTGCAAGGAGATGAAATTGAAGAGTGGTTAACATCTGGCAAAACCTACCTAATAATGAAAGATTGAGAATAAGGGACAGGACAGGGCAGCTACAGGCCAATTACTTGCTTACCAACAACTTTCATATTATTAACTGGTGTGATAGCTGATGTAATCCAACAGCATCTAGTTGAAAATAAGCTCTTCCCACCTGAGCCAAAAGCAAAAAAACAAAACCCTGCCCAAACAGCAGAAGAATAAAAGATCAATTTCTAATTGACAAAATGATTTTGGAAAACTGGAAGAGAAGGAAAACCAACTTCAACATAGCATGGCTTAATTACAGGAAGGCATTTAACTCCTAGCCACATGATTGGTTAATCAAGTGCCTAGAAATAACCAGAGGCAGTAATAATATTAGAAGGTTTATGCAAAGATTGATGGCGCAATGGAGGACACGGTTGCTGGTCAATCATGATAGACTGGGAGTAGTTAACATCAAGTGAAGAATCTTTCAAGGAGACTCAGTTCCCCACTATGGTTTATCATTGCACTGATTCCTCTGTCATCAATACTGAATAACTCAGGACATGGCTATCAAACATCAAAAACATCTGCCAGGCTATCCCACCTCCTTTACAGGGACTATTTGAAGCTGTATGGGAAAACACCATTATTATTACTGTTGCTGTTGTTTTGTTGTTGGTGATGCTGCAAAATCAATATCAGTTTTACTTAAGGATTGCTCTTGTACAACAGCAGATTTAAATGACAGAAAAGTCAACTTGTCAAATCATATCAAATTACAGACATCCTCTTATAGTTATGTAGAAATAAAGTGCATTCTACTGATTCTTACTGACGGCCCGGTTCTGTTTTTTTAGTACGGGGTCCCCAACCCCCAGTTCACAGACTGGCACCAAGTTCACAGTCTGTGGCATGCCAAAAACCGGTTCGCGCAAACAAGCGAATCCCACCTGCAGGATGCAAGCAACACGCGATACTATACCCCTTCTGGTCTGTGGAAAAACTTCTCTCCATGGAATTGGTCCCTGATGCCCAAAAGGTTGAGGGGCACTGTTTTAATATATGTGACGTATATGTTCAGGAACATAGGGATATGTCATTTCTATATATTTTGAAATTAAGAAGTATTAGGAGCTTGATAGTAGTGTTTATTGAAGATGTCTTCCTTTGTTGTTCTTGTTTTAAAAACACCACAGATGTTCCTGTCACTTCAACTCCAGTTACTGCTTCCTACCATGGCTGCATGACGGTGAAAGTTAACAATCAAGCTCTGGATTTAGATGAGGCACTCCAAAAGACCAATGACATCACCTCTCATTCTTGTCCTCCAGTAGAAACTGGTCAATAGCTGCCACTGCAACACACACAGAATTTTTGTATTCAACATATGTGCATTTCAGTTATAAATTATTCAGATTTCCAGCACTGTGTGTATAGTTCCCTTGAACGCTGATGTTATGTAGGATCTACTGTGTTAATTATTGAAATATTTCTTTGCTTGAGAAGATTTAAAATATGTAATATATTTGTAAATAGTTGAAAAGACTAATGTTAATAACCAGAAGTTGCAAATTGTTCTCTGACGTGAGTAGTTGAGAAACAGTTCATGGTTGCTGGTAAATTACTTTGTGTGGACTGGAAGATTAAAAATAATTATGTATTTTTTTAATGCTGCTTCCTAACTTACAAAACATGAAAAAAAAATAAAACTTTTTGTTGAATTATATGACGCAAGGACAGCATTTACTGTAGATGAACACGGGCAATGAGATTTTAACATTTTTTTTCCCATTAAAAGCTTAAGCTTAGCAAATGTGTTTTTTATCTAATTTAGATGTAATAAATTTGGCTTTGGGTTTTAGAAAATATTTCATGGCAAACAGCAATTATGGAGGGAACAAAGAACATTTAAATCCACATGTTCAGTAGTGGTTTCTATTCTCCTCTCTTGGTTCCTTTTGTCTTTGTCAGAAGTATAATATGGAAAATTTAGGCTTGTAAAATAAAATCCTCATACTAATCTTATTTGGATACAGTGCAAACATATGGGATGCAAAAGCATAGGATGGCGTACTCCACCTTTTTCCTTTGGCTTATTCCAAAGGTGGTGTGGATTTTAAACCTGTTTCCTGATAATCTTTGAACCAATTCCCTTAGCTCTCACAATAAGCAAAAGTAAACTTGACTTTATCCAGTAGAATTGGGATCTCCAGAAGTGTAGGGAGGATCATGAAATACAAACAGAGTGTCTGTTCTAGCAGAAGCAGTTTAGGAACCATTTCCTGAAACTTGATAAGTTCGGTGTTTAAAGAAAGGACAACCCAGCATTTAAGTTCAATTTCAGCCTCTACAGCAAGGGTCTTCAAACTTGGCAAGTTTAAGACTTATGGACTTCAACTCCTGAAATTCCTGAGCTAACATGACTGGAGGAGGAATTCTGGGAATTGAAGTCCACAAGTCTTAAAGCTATCAAGTTTGAAGATCTCTGCTCTACAGTGCAGAACACTCTCATCGAGGATAGCTGAAGTCATGTTCTGGATTGATCAAGTTTAACCAGTGAGTTCCATACAGCCTGCTTCCAGCTTCTTACATTCTGGGAATTGGGTTCTCCATGCCTCAACTATTCCTCTCAGTCTTCCTTTTTTCTTTCCCATGTACCCAGTGGTTTTCTAGACTAACCTGGAATCCAATAAAAGTAAAACAGGTTGACGTTATAAAGTCTTAATATGCTACAGATAACTACCCCATTAAGAAATTAATCTGGAAAATGTAACAAGCTTGGCTATCTTGAATTTTTATATAGTCCATGTCTATCCTGCTGTTCCTAACTTATTACATCAGCTTGCTGCTGTTTGTTCAGATTATTTGTGTTTATTTCAGAATATGTTTGCCTTTTTCTATGATTGGGAAAGCTATTTGCCCCAGGACTTTTGCTTTTCAATCCCAATATAACAGCATTTTTTCAAATGTAGCCCATCAAAAGCTGAAAAAATATAGGAGTAAAGCAATATATGTTTTTCTAAGGGAGTAGTTACAAAGTACTATAGTGTAGCATTATGTCACTATAACATTAGCAGCTTACAAATTGGATTGCTTGACAAACTAGACTAGCAGTATTGCACTGGGAAAGAAAGAGGTAATGTTTAAGTTTTTCCCAAAACATACAAATATATTTGTAGTAATATATGTGTAGTCCTCTGATTTATCACCTGTTTTTGGATGCTTTCTGGAGTGCTGAAAATGTTGGTTATCCTATTTATATCAAGTCATTTTGTGATGCTATTTTTCCGTATATAAGAAGAGGCCCACAAAAACATTTTTAAAGGATTTTATTTAGACACGTTGCATTTATCCCACATTCATTCATCTGTTCATGTATTCTCCCTTCATGCACGTACATAGACATGCCCACAAATATATATCACTAGATTTTCCTCCTTTTTCATTGGAAATATAAATGAGTATAACTATGTGGTAATATTTGCAACATGATTGGAAAAGCTGCCATGACTGAGACCATAAATCCTGTAGCCAAGCTCCAATTGAGCTTGAAATTTCAGCATATAGAGAATAGGAATTACTAATTCTAATATCTGCCACTTTTTCTACTCTGCTGGTGTTCTAGAATTTCTGTCTCCTAATTTGCTCTCGGATGATGTAGATCTGGAATAGAGATGTGAAACTAGGGAATTCAGTCTTTTTGAAATACTTGATCTGGCTCAAGTTTAAGTTATTTAAGCTGTTAGGTATACAAGAAAAGGAACCTTTCTAGTTTTTTCATTGTCTGAAAATACAGTACACTATGGCCTTTACACACACTGGGGCATCCTTCAGCTGATTGGTTTTAGCCATCTCTTACTTAACACTGCCTATAATAAAAACTTCATGTATGTTTGAAGACTATCAGTCTGTACTCTGTAGTAGATAGGAAGCTAAGTACTGTCACTAAGGTGCTAACAAATAGTTATGGTTGAGTTTTTCTTCTTACATTCTGCCCCAAATCTAGTTTTTTGTTTTTTCAGGCTTGTTGCATTGGAGCAAGTATCATACAAAATATCCCACACGTTATATGGGTTTCTGTCTAGTCCCAAGCAGATTCCAAGATTTTTATTAATCATCTTACTTTAGGAGCTAAACTACTAAAATTTCTTTTCCCAGGACTACACCCTGTCTAGGAATAGAAGTTGCCCTTTATATCGGTTTGTTCAGTGTGGTCAGAAATATCTTAAAGCACTAAATTATTTATAAAATAGTTTTAATTGTCCCAAATTACTTCATTCTAAAAATATTTCCACTGCCCCTTCATGCAACGGAATTGTTACTCAGTTAAACATTCATTTAAAGCAGATACTTTAAAGAACAAGTTCCAGAATCCCCATTATACCGGATCAGAACTAATAAAATATTTGAATTCAGGGTTGAAATGAGGAATCCTTACTGCTCTCTGAGCTTGGTTGTTTTCTAGCATTCACAAAAGCAACCATTCCTTGTTTATAAATGTTCTTGGCTGTAATGAGTTATATAAGGTTCAGAATTAACTGCATATTATAGATGAGTTTTTCTCAACTTGGTGAACTTTAAGATGTGTGGGCTTTAACTCCCATAATTCCTTAGCCAAGTGGCTGGGGAATTCTGGAAGTTGAAGTTCACACATCAAGTTCATAAGGTTGAGAAACACTGTCATATAATTAAGTGTTTTTAAGCTCTAAAATATGTGTTTAAATTATGGTATTAGGTATTATTATATAAATTAAAAAGAAAATAGTGACAAGCATATATATCTCCTTATTTAGCCTGTTCAGAGAAATGTTATTAGCTTATAAATATATAACAATATAGGAAAAATGGCTTGTAATACTATTAATGATATTTGGGAAATATATTTCTTCAGGGTTAAGATTTTACATAATTTTTCCCCAATCCTAATTTTTATTTCAGATTGTGCTGATCTGAATCCTTTTTATTTCAGATTGTGCAAATATTTTCTCAGCCATCTCTGTTATTGTCAATAATCTTCTGATTTTGCAAGCCCTAATAATCTCCTAGGAGAGGTGTACTGGTTAAAGCATCAGGCTGGAAACTGGGAGACTGTGAGCTGTAGTCTAGTGGTCCACAAGAAAATTTTGGTGGTCCACAGAAAAATTATTTGCATTTTTTATATTGCACTAAATCAGGGATCTTCAAACTATGCCCCCTGGGCTGGACACGTGCAATGAACATTTGTGTTGCTGCAGAGATTTTCCTCCCTCTGGGTCTTTTTGTGCGGGTCGGAGGGGGGTAGAAATTCCAACTTGGGGTCTGCTTCGGCTTCCTGGTGCAGAGCTTGGGTGAAGGCTGGAGGGAAGCACCACTGGTGACGAAGAACCAGAGGGCCTTGTTCCAGTGGAATTGCATCATGGCCTGGAACTGGCTGGCCATCTCAGCCTGCTGAGCCTCCAGGTGCTGGGACCTGGCCTTGCACTCCCACAGGTCTTCCCTCTGCTTGGAAAGCCTATGCTTGTAGTTCTCAGTAAGGTGCTTCTGATGAGCCTCCTCAGTCAGATCTAATTTGAGCTGAGCCAGCTGTTTTGCCAACGGTTTCTCATGGTGGCTGCTTATCTCAACAACTGCTTCCTGCTGTGGCCCTAAGCCTGGGAGGCAGGCGAGGAGTGGTTGGGAGGGGTGAGTAGAGCTCAGTGAGACGCCCCTCGATGTGTGATATTGAGTTGGCCATACCCACCCATCACATGAACACCTAGCTACGCTCACCCAGCCAGTCATTAGGCAGATTATATTAGTGATCCATGGGATTTAAAATTATGAATTTAGTGGTCCCTGAGATCCAAAAGATGTTCTAGTCTACCGAAAGCCTGCTTGGTGATCATGAGCCAGTTATTTTTTTCTCAGCCTTAGGAAATGGCAAACCACTTCTGAAGAAAAACCTTGCCAAGAAAACTGCAGAAACTTGTCCAGCAAGTTTCTGAGCATTGGACATAATTGACTGGAAGACAACAAAACCCTACTACTGTTGTATCTCCCATGGCCTTCTGAGACCTTGACAACATGAGTGTTTTTAAGCTAGGAACAGGCAATGGAGAGAAGGAACAGTTGGTGAACCCCAAATCCTCCTCTTCCCAACAGATTCCTTTTACGATGTCCTTTCTTGTGCCCACTTATTAATTGGCTGAGTCTACAGTTTGCAGAAAGAATAACTTTATTTCTGACAGTATTAATTCCTAGACCACACAAACTATTCAGACAAGGAGAACAAATCCAAATATTTAAAATATAGTCCATTTCAGTATAGTACCATGGGGTGGGGAAGGGGAGAAACCTAAATTATACTAGATTAGATTATTTATCCCTCCTTTGGATAAAAGGCATACCCTGAAAATATGAAAAATATGTACATATTTTATTGTAAAATAATTGCCACAATCTTGGAAGACATCTTTACCCAAAAGCAGATATTGAATAAGCAGAAAAACAGAGAAACACCTCTTTTTCTAAGACAGTTGGCTATGTGTGTGTGTGTGTGTGTGTGTATATATATAAGAGCTGCTTTCTCTCTATAAATACTGGTGGTGGGGGCTGGTATGCTGGGCTGGTTGCATGGCATTCAGCTTTGTTCGGGTATTTTCCCACGTGGTGCTTTTAAAGTTGTAGCAACGTTTCAGCAGAATCTCATCTGCCATCATCAGGCTTCTGTATGGTGTTTGTGAGTCAGACTTTTACAGTGGTTTCAGATTTAAATTTGCGGCAGCCTATTGCTGTGTCAGAATGGTTTTTTCTTCCTCCTGATTGGTTGAGAGTCTTGGTCTGTGTTTATTGGTCTTGGAGTTTGCTGTGTTCTGCTACTAGTATCTTCTGTCTGTTTTTTGGGGGGGGGGGCTCTTTTTGTATCTTGATTGGCTGGCAACATTGTGTTACTTTATTGGAGGCCTTTAGTGCAGTTTGGCTTCGGGTAAATGGACGGCTATCATTCGTTAGGAAGCTGGGTTTCATCTGGGTGCCTGGTTGGGGTGTGTTTGAGCTGGAGGTATCAGGGGGGATCTGTTTGTGCCCAGGTGTTTGCCTGGCTTGTGGTGTGGAGATTTGTTTGTTTGTGAGTGCAGGCTTCCAAATGATTGACAGCCTGGTGGAATCATCTCTTCTGTTCATGCTTTCTGGTCTTTTTTCAATCTCTATGGCTTCTCTGATGATTCTGTGGCTGGGATTTTCTATGGTGGCTAGGGTTTTGGTGCCATTGAAGTTGATGTTATGACCTGTGGCTTCCATGTGTTGGACAAGTGAGGAAGTGTGTTCCAGCTTTTTGACTGCATTTTTGTGTTCATCTAGGCGGGTGCTTATTCTTCTATTGGTCTGTCCAATGTATGTGGCCGGGCATGATGCACAGGGGACTTCATATATGCCTTGGTTTTCCAGGTCAATTTTGTCTTTGGGGTTCCTGAGGATGGCTGCTATTTTTCTGTCTGTTTTGAAGGCAGTCTTGATGTGGTGTCTGTATAGAATCTTACTAATTTTGTCTGTAGTGCCTCTTATGTAGGGCAGGACAGCTGTTCCATGGGTCTGTTCATCTTCTGGGTCTCTATTATGTCTCAGTGTGTTTTTGTGGATCAAGTTGGTGATTTGAACACACTGAGACATAATAGAGACCCAGAAGATGAACAGACCCATGGAACAGCTGTCCTGCCCTACATAAGAGGCACTACAGACAAAATTAGTAAGATTCTATACAGACACCACATCAAGACTGCCTTCAAAACAGACAGAAAAATAGCAGCCATCCTCAGGAACCCCAAAGACAAAATTGACCTGGAAAACCAAGGCATATATGAAGTCCCCTGTGCATCATGCCCGGCCACATACATTGGACAGACCAATAGAAGAATAAGCACCCGCCTAGATGAACACAAAAATGCAGTCAAAAAGCTGGAACACACTTCCTCACTTGTCCAACACATGGAAGCCACAGGTCATAACATCAACTTCAATGGCACCAAAACCCTAGCCACCATAGAAAATCCCAGCCACAGAATCATCAGAGAAGCCATAGAGATTGAAAAAAGACCAGAAAGCATGAACAGAAGAGATGATTCCACCAGGTTGTCAATCATTTGGAAGCCTGCACTCACAAACAAACAAATCTCCACACCACAAGCCAGGTAAACACCTGGGCACAAACAGATCCCCCCTGATACCTCCAGCTCAAACACACCCCAACCAGGCACCCAGATGAAACCCAGCTTCCTAACGAATGATAGCCGTCCATTTACCCGAAGCCAAGCTGCACTAAAGGCCTCCAACAAAGTAACACAATGTTGCCAGCCAATCAAGATACAAAAAGAGCCCCCCCCAAAAAAAAACAGACAGAAGATACTAGTAGCAGAACACAGCAAACTCCAAGACCAATAAACACAGACCAAGACTCTCCACCAATCAGGAGGAAGAAAAAACCATTCTGACACAGCAATAGGCTGCCCCAAATTTAAATCTGAAACCACTGTAAAAGTCTGACTCACAAACACCATACAGAAGCCTGATGATGGCAGATGAGATTCTGCTGAAACGTTACATGTATGGTATTCAGCTTTGTTCGGGTATTTTCCCACGTCATTATAGTTGTGCTTTTAAAGTTGTAGCAACATTTCGGCAGAATCTCATCTCATTGTGTTCCAATAAAGAAGCTTGATGATGGCAGATGAGATTCTGCCGAAATGTTGCTACAACTTTAAAAGCACAACTATAATGACATAGGAAAATACCTGAACAAAGCTGAATACATGAATGATAAATTTAGGGTTTTTTTTTACTGGAGATAAATCACCAAATTGTTGATTTTGCATAATAAAATAAAAAGATAGATAAACCTTGCATTCTACCAGTTGTTAAACCACCTAAGAAACAAATGTGAACCTGCATTGCTAAACTATCTGGGTGGCTGTAGGGATATTATTTTGGTTTTGACTAATCTTATTTATTACTGTAGCTGATCCTGAGTACAACTCAATATAGTTCTGCCTCAGCAAAATTGGGCAATTTGGTTTGGTCCACATTTTAAAGGGAAAGTAACTGAATGAATATCTAGATTGCATTATAATTTGGGATTCTGCTCTTCTCTAGCTATTGTAACATAAATCTCAGGTCACAAATTGCATACAAATGTATATATAGGGAAAACACTTATAGAAATGACTGTTATTGAAAGATGCATTTGAAAATAAATGCCATTTTTCTGGCAGATTTTCTTAGTTATGAGGATTTAATAGAAGTTATATGAGAAGTAAATCAGTTTAAAGGTTTTCCTTGGTAAATAAGAGAAATCATACTATTTTTTAAAAAATATTTTAAGTTTAACCAGACATAAATTTCAACTAACTCTGTCAGAGAAGATGTCTTTCTTGGGATGAGGGGGAGAAAAAATCACTTGATATTGCTGGAAATAACCTGGTAGCCAATTGACGTTGATTTCATGAATTATTTGGTTACATTTATGCTGCCCATTTTCCATTCTAACACTGAGACTTAAAATGATGAAATACAATGCCACACAAAATGACATTAATGAATGGAAGCTAATCTAGTCAGCACACATTGTTCTCACTGCCAAAGCTATTTTATTTTTCAAAAACAGGTGGATAATAATCTATTGGCTACGGTACGTACGGTGGAGGCTTTTCACCTGACAAGAAATAGGCTGGTGTGTATAATGGAGGAGCATTAGGAGGCACCCCATGGTTACAGCTGGCCTGAGAAGGTGGCTGGGGGTCATCAACTAAAGATACATCAGTAGACGAAGATGTTGGGAAATTGCCGGTAGGCTGCACCAAGACAAAGAAAAAGCTTGCAATGAAGCTAAAGTGTAAAACAGTAAATGTATGTTGATATACTTCTTAATTTCTAAGCCCCAAATTCTGGATTTGCCATTGCAAAGTTTTGTACACATACACATGCACCTACTTCAACCTACAGTCATTCTCAAGTCTAAGCCATAATGTTTTTTATTTTATTTTGATGTAGTGATGATATTAGAACCCAGCCAAACAAAAGGAAGGATTGAGACACATTTGTATATAAGGAAGCACAGTTTGAAAATATTTTTTTAAGTTGGTAAATCTTTGGTTATTTTAATTATATCTTATTGTTGTTATTTAAATCCAGAATCCCAAGCTTATGGTTAGTTTAATGCTTGGCCCAATTCTTTGTCTATTGCCAGAAGCAATAAAGCAAACAAACAAGCTTGTGCTTATATTCAGGATTGACTCTGCTTGTTCTTGTCTTGTCCAAGGACCATTGGTAAAGTAGGGTAACTCTTGGCTTAACACAATCTGTAAACATTGTCTGTGTTAGCTTTCAATATCAACAAAACTCTTATTTATCTGCTTTGTTTTGATTCTTTGTCTGCACAAACCCTTTTCTGTTGACCTTATAAAATCCATGTTTATCAAGACTGGCAACTTTTAAGATGTGAGGACTTTAATTCCTAGAATTACCAGCCAGACTATTCAAATTGTTAAGCTTGATAAATGCTAAATGTTAAGCTGTGATAGCAAAAGATATTCCTGATAACACACACACATATGAAAAGGAGCTCTTTTGTCTGCCCGATACTCATCGCCCAGGTTTGGATTAGAGTAGCCAATATGTACCCATAGATTCACACACAAAATTCCCCATTATAAAACCAATCCAGGATGCCACTGTGAATGCTAGATGTATTGGCCCACCTCCTGCACTCTACCTGAAGGGGCAGATGATAGGAAGGATAATGAGGAACAGAAGTTGCTGAAGGACAAAATCCAGCATATGTCAAGATCTGCTGAGCAGGATTGTAAAGGATCTGTGGTGGCGGAGCAGAGCTGAAGGCAATTTGGGAAACAGGCACCTGCAATGGCAAGAGATGCATCCATTTTACTTCCTCTCCAAGTCTGATATCAATACTGAATACTTTTTTCCCTTGATACATTTATCACACCTTCCCAAATAATATACCATTCCATTTGTGCAGATGGGGAAATGAAAGCTTTTTAAAAAGAGAAATCAATCTTTATTTTATCCCATTTAAAAGTCCACTGTTTTGGCAACAAGCCTGCTTTTATTTGGAACTCGTAAAACTAGCTGACTGGGGTTGGCAAATTCTCTTTTCTAAGACCGCAAAAATCCACACAACACAACAGGGCAGCACATTGTTAGAACAAAACTTGACTGCTTTAAGATTGGGAGGGGAATTCTGGAAGTTGAAGTCCACCATGTTAAGGCTGCCAAGGTTGAGAAACAATGAGTTAGTGGGTTCTCAACATCTAGCAGAAAAAACTGGTTTCCTTCAGTTGTCTTTTGATCATTTGTTTCTAATACAATCCTACCTTTTATGTTCTATTCATACAGGCAAGAAGAAACATTCAAGACAATGCTTCAGGCATAGTTAGGGAATTACAACTACAGTATTCCAAGTTAACTATGATAGCTGTCAAACTTGGATATTATAGACTTGGGAGGCAATTTGGCAGTTGCTTTCTGCCAAGAGTGGATTTTTATGTAAAAAGTCCAACTCAGCAGTACATAACTGCTTTAAGCTGCCTTTCTTTCAGTTGCCTAGCAAATCTTGAGTTGTGTCTGCTAAACAGTCATTTATTTCCATACTCCACTTTGCAAATATAAATACTTCATAAAATTGTCCACATTATTAATTGCATGAGCATTTATAGGATAACTTTGTCAAACTTTTAAATAAAAGTGAAGTCTGATTGCTCGGTATGCAATGCCAACCAAAAGTGCAAGATATTTCTGTGAGCAACCATGTTTTATATTAATTACACCCCACTATCCATGCTAATTATATTGTTGGCACAGTCCGTTCTAGAAAATAGCAACCCATGCTTATTCCATGGAGGATAAAACTGTATGAGCTGCAGAGAATTATGATGTAGAGAGAGAGAGAGAGAGAGAGAGATAGAGAGAGATAGATAGATAGATGATAGAGAGATAGAGAGATGATATATTGTATTCAGCTTTGTTCGGGTGTTTTCCCACGTCATTATAGTTGTGCTTTTAAAGTTGTAGCAATGTTTCGGCAGAATCTCATCTGCCATCATCAGGCTTTTGTATAGTATTCATCTGTGAGTTAGACTTTCACAGCCGTTTCTGTTTTAAATTTGGGGCTAGCCTACTGCTGTGCCAGAATGGTTTTTTTCTTCATCCTGATTGGTTGGGAGTCTTGGTCTGTGTTTATTGGTCTTGGAGTTTGCTGTGTTCTGCTTGATTGGTGTTTCTAATATCTTCTGTCTGTTTTGTAGCTTTTTAAAATCTTGATTGGCTGGCAACATTGTGTTTCCTGTATGGGAGGCTTTTAGTGTGGCTTGGCTCCAAGTAAACAGACGGCTATCATTTATTAGGAAGCTAGGTTTCATCTGGGTGCCTGGATGGGGTGTGTTTGAGCTGGAGGTATCAGCTCAAATGTGCCCAGATGTTTGGCTGGCTTGTGGTGTGGAAATTTTTTTGTTTGAGAGTGCAGGCTTCCAGATAATTGACAGTCTGGTGGAGTCATCTCTTCTATTCATGTTTTCAGGTCTTTTTTCAATCTCTATGGCTTCTCTGATAATTCTGTAGCTGGGGTTTTCTATAGTGGCTAGGGTTTTGCTGCCATTGAAGTTGATGCTATGACCTGTGGTTTTCATGTGTTGGACTAGTGAGGAAGTGTGTTTCAGCTTTTTTACTGCATTTTTGTGTTCATCTAGGTGGGTACTCTTGGTCTTTCCAATGTATGTGGCAGGGCATGATGCACAGGGGACTTCATTTATGCCTTGGTTTTCCAGGTCAATTTGATCTTTGGGGTTTCTTAGGATGGCTGCTATTTTTCTGTCTGTTTTGAAGGCAGTCTTGATGTGATGCCTGTGTAGTATCTTACTGATTTTGTCTGTAGTTCCTCTTATGTAGGACAGAACAGCTGTTCCATAGGTCTGTTCATATTCTAGGTCTCCATTATGTCTCAATGTGTTTTTGTGGATCAAGCCAGTGATTTTGCTTTTGTTGAAGCCGTTGGCTGTCAGTACTTTAGTCAGGGTGCATAGTTCAGTCTTTATGTGTGTCTTGTCTGCCAAAAATAGCAGCCATCCTAAGAATACTATACAGAAGCCTGATGATGGCAGATGAGATTCTGCCGAAACATTGCTACAACTTTAAAAGCACAACTATAATGACGTGGGAAAACACCCGAACAAAGCTGAATACAATATATCATCTCTCTATCTCTCTATCATCTATCTATCTATCTCTCTCTATCTCTCTCTCTCTCTCTCTCTCTCTCTCTCTCTCTCTCTATCTATCTATCTATCTATCTATTTATCTATCTATCATCTATCTATAAATCTTTTCTGTTCTTTTCCATTCTTTTTCATTTTTCTATGTCCTTTTACATTTTTGAATGTATTTCTTATTGTGCATGTACATTTTTAATACAAACCTTTTAATAAAAGCTATTTTAAAAAATATGACCAGCAGAGAACCCATTATAAATTTTAGCATATGTACTACACAAGGATGACACCTGGATAGAAGTGTGTAGTAGACTTACAATTCCAAATGCTACACAGCCCTATTAGACAATGACATGTACTTATTACAATTCCTTAGAAATTTTTCTGAAAATAGTGTTTTCCAAAGAAACTAACTTGAAGAATATTTAGTGCATATTCAATTGATGTCGCTAGTATATTAAATAAAAATAGATTTACTCTATCTGAGCTGCAAAAAGTCTGGACATCCATAAAAGGCAACAAACCAATAGAGAAAACTCTAATTTTCCACTATGTAGGGGGCATTAAGGTTTTGGCAGCTCAGATATGATAGTCCTGTTCAAGGTAACAAAGATGATTGGTCTCTCAATTGCATGAAATCTAAATAAGCAGCTTTGTGAGATTTAACTAAGATGACTAGGTGAAAATTACTGTAAACAGAAAAACCTAGGAAATGTAAACATTCTGCACTCAGCTAGGTTATTTTAATCTAGTGAGGAAGCTAACATTTGTTTTCCATTTTGATTTTGATTTTTTTTTTCATTTTACAGTTCCTGAACTAATTTCATTGCCACATTCTCAGTTTGCTAACTGAACCATAAATTCTTCTGGAGCAAATGAGCTGTAAGGACCTTTGCTATACGTGAGATATATTGGCATCTATAGATTCCACAATGCATAGACATTGTAGAGTCTAGGTACATCATGAATGCCTTTCATCTTTTTCTCACCTCTCCTCCAACCGTTATGAGTGCTGCAGAATAAAGATGAGAGGCAGAACTTCAAACAGAAGATGCTCATGCTCATGATATATGTTGTGACATTCAGAAGGTAAGCTAGGACTATAGACTCCACTTTCCCCTGCACGCTAGGAAGCTTAGTGACTAACTTTGGGCTGCTGCCTAGGTGCCCACACAATCAACCTTCTGGAGTTGAGTTAAAATTGGAGGGAAGATATAATATAAATCTAATGCACTCTCTTGTACCTGACTTGTTTTTTTTAACCTCCTGCCCCTCCACCAGCAGAGAGATTGCTTAAACAAGCTATCACTTTCTGACCAGCTTTTCTTTACAGGACAGCACTTCCCTTAAAAAATGCTAACCAAAAGACACTCAACTCTATAATCTTAATTAGTTGATTAGGAAACACCACCAACCCTTGTGCTGCTATCTGAAATGGACAAGACCCTAATCAGTTTCACACGAATGCTTTATTTGTCCTAAGTTGGAAAAAATGATAAAACAACATATAGACTTTAAACCAGAGATGTTTTTATTGGGAGTCATGCCGGACATATACAATAAAGAATTGAAATATTTGATTGTAAATGTTTTAACAGTGGCTAGAATTGTATTTGTGAAGAACTGGAAAAATGACAAAATACCTATGCAGGAGGAAGTTATCAAAAAATTATGGACTGTGCTGCAAAGAGTAAACTGACATTTGAAATTAGAGAACAAGAAGACAAGCAATTTTATATGATATGGGATTTGTTTTATCAATGGTTGGATAAAAAAGCATGGTAAAGTAATAGACTAGATAATTTTATGATAGAAATTTAATAGACTGATATAAAACATAATATAGATATATATAACCACTGGTTGAAAGTATAACACAAATTTTAGGAATAAAACTTGGAACATCTCGGATAAAATGATGGAATAAATAGTTTAGTCATGGATGATTAATAACTGATAAATATATAAGCATATGTTAGTTCAACAATGTGAAGCCTGATATAAGTTGAGTAAATGACTACAAAAGGATAGCACAAAAGATATGTAACCAACTGACACACTGTATGTATATAAAATGGAAGATGGTTTTATGTTTTTATGTTTTGTATGTGTATGTTTGTTTTTAAAAATAAAGAAAAAAACAAAAACAAAACAACCAGGCAAAGGATAGCACTAGTGCATTGCTTTCAGAGTGTTTTCTTCACTGCGTCCCTGCTTACTCTTTTGTAATCCCTTCCTCTCCAATGAATGTACAAACTAATTGTCTTCTTGTTAATTATCCCACCTCTGGGATGAGCATTATAAAGGAAGGGGAAGTGGGGAAAATGGCTATATGCTTTGCCTCTTTACACAGTTCCTTTGTGAGTTGAGTTCCAGAAACCTTCCCCTCCATTGGGCTCACTTGACTGGGGTCAAACCCTTGACCCCAAATACTGTGAGTATATTTGGGGGGAAATATTAATAAACTTTTTTCAAGATTTATTATTGTCCTGGTATTTCCCTTAAAGTTTTCATTCTTGGGTATCCATCCTTCAAATTCTAAATTAAGCATTAATGAAGAGATTAATGGCAATATACATGCAGCATCTCTAGGCTGTCATAGGATGACAAGACTTACCTCAAATTGTACTTTTTAAATTAGTCAAATTGTAACTGATACTGTTAGCTATTTAATCAGTAACAGACAGAGGGTGAATCTTGCTTCAATTGGTTTTGGTTTTATGGACAATTAATCAGATCTATGAAGTATCTTATGAAATCTGTCCTTAGAAATTGTTTTTATGCATCCAAAACACAAGGAAGTGACTCAAAAATGTAAATGTCCTTGAAGAAAATAATGGCCAATCACATAGACATTGTTGACAAGAAAACAATATGAACACAGTCTATCCATGGTCACCAGGATTAGATTCAATTTTAAAGTGGCATTATATTTTGAGTCCCTCCAGGGTGCCATAAGGTAATTCTGAGCTATGTGAGTACACATAGCAACTATTTAATTCAAACACATATTTTTCTTTGGTCACTTCAGCCATCTCAGGAAACCAAGCTTCTAAGAAGGGACATATAAGTATAAATTTAGGACATGTCATTCATACTCTGGGTGCAAGTCCAAAGTACTGCATATTCATATTTTATTTTGCCAGGATAACATGAACATGCTAGCAAGAATTCTGTCCTTTATAATTACTGGCTGAATGTATAAAGACAGACAGATAACTCTACAAAGCATCCATACAAAGTTTCTTTATTGGTTCATCAGGTATCCTCATATATAACTCATGGTTACATTGAGATTCATCTCAATGTCCAAATCTTTGCATAGCTGACTTCCTAGTGTGAAAGGATAGTGATCTTTTCATCCCATAGTGGTGGAGCAAAAAGGGACAGCTCCCAATTCTAACTTAACTTTCTCAATTCCCATTACTATATACTGGCTGGACAGCACACTTACCACATCTTTAAAGGCTCCAAGTATGGCTGCTGTGATTATGCCGAGGAACAAGCCAATGATGTTCAAGACGGTGGATGACCAAAGCAGTCGGTAGAGGTGAACCACATCTTGACAGCTGCTCACCCCAAGGAATTCATAATAGCTGGTAGAGTGTTCTGAGCTGGAAACAGGACATCAGAGCTTTAACACCTGATGAAAAGCAAAATGGTGCCATTCCAGCCTTGTCCCTTCTCTCTTATTGTAGTTCTTCCTTTGAAATCACATCTGTTGGAATGTACTAATTCCTTCTTTTCCTGTCCCCCCTTTAACAATATCTGTCTGAGTAACTTGGCAAGATGGCTAGGATTAAAAACTATAGCAAAGTGCTAAATATGTTTTATTTTTAATGAGACAAATACAAAGAACGCGAAAACATTTTTAGTTTTAAGGAGGAATACATTTGTTTAAAGTCCACACTTTTACACTGGAAAACACTGTATAGTGAAATCTTTGTTACCATTATGTTCTTGTGGCCTCTTTTCTGGATTACTGGAATGCGTTCTACATAGGACTGCCCTTAAAGAGCACCTGCAAGTTTCCATTGGTGCAGAATGAAGCAATGCGAGTAGTACATGCTGCCAGGTATTCAGTACAGGTACTCCAATGTTCTGTGAACTACAGTGGCCGCCAATACCCTTCCAAATGTAATTCAAGGTACTGGTTGTCACTTTTAAAGGTCTTTGTGGATTGGGACCGGGTCAGAGGTGGTATTCAGTAGGTTCTGACCAGTTCTGGAGAACCGGTAGTGGAAATTTTGAGTAGTTTGAAGAACCGGCAATACCACCTTTGACTGGCCTCATCTTCATCTATTCTCTGCCTCCCAAGTCCCAGCTGAGTCTTCTTTTGTTGCCCTGTACAGGAGAACGGAGCTAGAAAGCAGGTTAGTGGAGTGGGGAGGGAATGGAGATTTTACAGTATCCTTCCCCTGCCATGCCCAACAAGCCATGTCCAACAAGCCACACCACGTCCACAGAACTGGTACTAAAAAAATTTGAATCCCACCACTGGACTGGGTTACTTGAGGAACCATCCCTCCCCAATTGTTTTACTCTTCTGATCTGTCCGGCAGGGTGGACCTACTTTGACTCTTGTTGAATAGAGGACGCTAGTTGACATGCCTAGAAGTCATATCTTTTCTCAGATAGCACCCAGGAGATGAGGATGGACCCAACCCTGCTGGCCTCTCCTAAGGCTGTGAAGACTTGTTTCTATGCCTGAGGTTTACAGAGTACAGGGATCAGCGTATTGGTTGTGCTCATGATTTTAGTTGACGTTGCTCAGCCACTTTGTATTTTAACTTTTATAATGTTTACAATTGTTTTTGTTGTATTCTAACATTGTTCATTGCTGTGAGTCATTTGGTGGCCATATAGATTGGATAAATCAATAAATGTATAAACTACTATCAGAACAAAAATGTTAATCCAACAATTTGAATAACCTTTCCCTTAATTATAGAGTCATTCAAGTTTATTTGTTGTTATTTTTTCAGTGAAAGTGCTTTCCCATACTTATCTAATTTTGATCCAAAGCAAAATGCATTTAGATTTTCTATCTTGGACAAGGGAAAAGCTGATAATTAATGACAGAAACTGGTTTTAATTCTTATTAATTTAATTTAATAATTTCCCCCATCTTTATTGCTTTTACAAACAACTCAAAGTGACAAATATATCCAACACACCTTCCTCCTATTTTCCCAGCAACCCTGAGAAGTGGGTTGGCTGCAAAAGCACCCAGCTGACTTTCGTGGCTAAGGAGGGACTTTAATTCATAGTTTCCTTCTCTCTAGCCTGGTGCCTTATGAAAGACAGGAAGGAGCAACTCTACGACCAGTTATGATGAAATACACCAACTTAATTTTATTTCCACCCAATCTAGAAAACTCCTGCTTAATATAATGGCATTTAGAAGGGTGTAATACCAGATCCGGATGACTTGTTAAAAACCTTATAAGGGATTTTGTGCAAATGAATCTGTGAATTTTTAAATCCCAAATCATTATTGCTATGTTTCATGAACAACTTTAAGTTCATCCTTTAGATTAATGTTTTAAGACATGTTTCATAAATAAGGTTCGGGGGACAGGAAGGTTTAAACATGGTGTATATATGTTTTTAGGTGTTCCCTACCTAGTAAAAAGTATCTGAGCTACAAGTGCAAAAATAAATGAATGATACTGTTAAACAGAGCATTTGTTTGAAAAGGACTATGGTTACAGAGCAAGCAGAGAGGGTACGTCTTAACAAAGAACCTGGGGCTTATCCATTCAGTTGATGCCCCTGGGCCAAGTTTTATTTCTCTTTGGATTCTGTCAAAAAACTTACAAATCCAGGATTAGGATTAAGTAAGCAATGGCAATGGCTCCTCTTTTTTCTCATGAGCACTTACCACTGTCAAATATCTGAGTTAAAACTTAGAAATTAAGAATCTCTCCCTCTCCCTCTTTCTCTCTCTCTCTCTCTCTATCTATCTATCTATCTCGCTAGCTAGCTAGCTATCAAATTTATATGGCCATGCATCTCACAAAAAGTGACTCTGGGCAACATACACCACAGTTCCCTTCTCCCTGTCCACAGCTGGAAGGGTTGATCTAAGGCAGTGTCCTGGCTCCATGGACCTAGCTCCTATGCATGTGCAAATTAAACTTTGCATGCTTGCCCACCACTTGGTACTGTCCATGGATCAGGGTTTGAGATCTCTAATCCTGGCCTAAGAGATACTTACTTTTCACAGTTATATAAATCACAGCAGTAACACGTGTTACTTTTCACTTTCAGCTGGCATTTGTTATTTAAGGCATAACAGGTCACCTGTAAAGAGAAGGCAACTGATAATTATTAGTGCCACCCACTGTGCTGAACCTCCTCTTATATGGATGAGCAACCAGGAGCCACTGGAAGCGTAGAAAAAAGTACTGCTACATTTGCTTTTAAGGTGTTTGAATAGGGTTGTCCTTCACCAGAACAGAAAGGCCTTCACAGAAATTCCAAAGAAATTGCCTCATTGAAATTCCTTCCTTACCTTCCAAGATGAGCAAACCTCGCTAGGCTAGTCACCTGGGCCTCACTAATGTATTCAAATATAACTGATGAAAAGGCAAAGTGGAGGACAATCTGGATTCTTAGATGGTTTCCCTGTTTAGCTCTGGTTGAACTGTAAGTCCCCAACATGTTTCCTGGTTGCATGAATGGCTGTCTCTGAGGACACAATTTATAATACTTACTAACAGCATGGAAATGCCCAGAACATGTAGAAGAGGCTATTAATAGTGTGTGTTTTTGAGATATTCTTGTATCTTGGTGACTGCCTGGAGTAGTTTCTGCAGTTTCCTTGGCAAGGTTGCAGAAGTAGTTTGCCATTACAATGGCCACCACAATTCTGAGGAATGAGAGAGCTGGCTAAGACAGGACTACAACTCACAGTCTCCTGGTTTCTAGCCCGATACCTTAACTCAGGGTCTGTCATTCTTAGCAATTCTAAAATGAGTGGTTTTTAACTCCCAAAATTCTTATAGTAGTTGCTAAGGTTGAGAAATACTGCCTTAAGCACTACACCAAATTGGCTCTCAGTGACTAACAAACAATGTTCTGAGATATTTTTATATATCTGTATGATATACTGAGGATAAGGGGACTTTGATCCACTGAAATCTGTGTGATAATAAGTTATCCAGGAAGAAGTTGGGCTTCCAACATTGAACTATTTGAATGCTAAACTGCCATCTTTTAGGGATGCTTTCAGCTGGATCTTGCCTTGACAGGGCTTGGCCCATTCAAGTCTAAGAGCCTATGCCATTATGTAATTTATTGTCATGTACTCTTGCTTTTTAGGAAGGAAAAAAATGATAGGAGGAATGAAAACTATAATATATGGTAATCAGTGACACTGGCCAGACACAGTCCTAAACCCAGGGGTGGGATTCTACAGGTTCACACCTATTTGCTAGAACCGGTTGTTAATATTCTAAGCAGTTTGGAAAACCGGTTGTTAGAAGAAATTACTGGCCTAGTCTTATAAGGAAGGCAGGAAGGAAACATTCTGGTGTTGCTTACAGAAACTCCTCTCCGTTAACCCTTATTACATTCTTGGCAGGACTAGACTTCCTGTCTCAGGAATTTATCTGGAGTTTTTTCCCCCTCCTTTGCTGGTACTTTCCTTGTGTGGAGTGACCATTCAAAGTTACAAGGGCCCTGAAAAAAGTGACTTATGACTGTTTTTCACACTTACGACTGTTGCAGAATCCCCACAGTCATGAGAGGCCAGGCAAGGAGAAGCATGCCTCAATGTGAGTGATGTTGAGTTGGCCATGCCCAGCCAGTCACATGACCACCAAGCCACACCCACCAACTAAGCCACGCCCACAGAACCAATTGTTAAAAAATTTGAATCCCATCCCTGCCTAAACCTCAGAGATGTTTCACAGATGGAGCAAAGATGCAGCTGAGAATCTTGTTGGTGGGAGAAACAATAGGTAAGAAGGAGAATTTACAGCTTCTGTTTTTTTGTTTTTGTTTTTAAAGTCATCCAATTTCAATCAGTGGCAAGAGATAAATGTAGGCTAGCTCTGAGATCCCTACTTTCTTTGATCCATTGTTTTTACATTAGTTTTCAACTCTGGAAAACCTATCCTCATCAATAAAGGGAAAGTGAATCATTTTTCCAGGAATAGAATCCTTTGCCCTTCCTCATTTTTTTTCTAGAATTGATCCAAGATGGGAAGTAGTCTCTGTTTTCTGAAGCATGATTGTTTCCCGAGCAATAGGATTTCATTTCTTCATTGTTGTTTCAGACTTGGATTAGGCTCCTTCACTTGATCGGAATTCAGCTGGGCTCCTAGAGAGCTTATCTTGTAAGGTCGAAAGTTTTTGCAATGATTAAGCATTATGATTCCTGTAAGTCCCGAGAAACAAAAAGAACAAGCAATGATGCATATATGGAACTTTGCAAAATGCATTATTTGCATTTTCAGTTCTGCTTTATTTACTTCCTATTAACTCCTTCTACAATCCCCATTTTGCAACACTTTGAAAACAGCACATTTCACAGACGCTGCAAAATCAATTGTGTGTGACAAAATAGGAGGCTAATAGACTAAGGCAGATGTGCAAAACCTCAAATTCCATATGAAAAATTAATAACATAAATGAATTGCACAGAGATCTATGTAACTGTTTTTCAAAGATGCCAGGGCTGTCTGCAAGCTATAGTCAAAAAAAAAGTAAAGACAGTAGTTGTGATGTCCAGACAAGGCACAGAAAAACTGGCACTGCATTCATCGGATTGTTGCAGCCACCATCTTAATTTTTTTTTTTTTTTTTACAGGCCTGCATGTTTAAGACAGAGTGTGGGAAAATTAAGAGCAATGATGGTGAATCTTCAAATACATCCTGAGAATTGATGTCAGAGTTCAGAGCTCCTGAGATAAAAGCTGTTGTGAATCAATAAATACTTAATAAAGATTATTAAGAGCTTGAAGCAAAGTGCAGGGTTCTGGCCCTGCACTTCTGATTGGCCGATAATAGCGACATCGGATTGGTCCATTCAGGAGAATCTGATTGGCTATTAACGAGCCTCTCCCATTGGTTAATGGAGCTAGCGCTCCCTGTGTTTTCATTGGTTAAATAAGTTAAGAGATGCCTATATAAAGGGGCCCATCGTGGCCGTTGAGCTGAGCTGTTTCACATGTAAATAAAGAGTTTGAAGTTCACTGTTTCACTGGCTCGTCTCCATCCTTGCACCCATGCACAGAACATAACACTGGCGACGAGGATGGGATGTGGAGACGTCAGAGCTTACTGAACAAAGAAGAACCATAACCGAGCACGTGGCTGAATGCACCAACGGCGGAACCATGACCGGCAGCGTCATACCACCCGCTCCATTCGACCCGGCACAAGAAGACTGGGACTCATATATGGATCGCTTCCAGGTGTTTCTGGAAACCAACAATTTGAAGGATGCCACTACTGGAAAGAAACGAGCGATATTCCTAACTCATTGCGGGCCAACCGTATTCAAGATGGCCAAGGCACTAGCAAAACCGGCAGAAGTAAAGTCTATGGACTGGGACGTCCTCGAACCACTGCTGAGGGCTCACTACGCACCGACCATGCCAACGCTCGTGAGAAGGCACGAATTTTATCAGAGAAGTCAGCGGAAGGGTGAAAGTGTTGCTGATTTCATTGCGGATCTCCGGAATCTGGGAGGCCTATGCAAGTTTACCGACTTAGAAGAAGCCCTAAGAGACCGAATCGTTCTGGGATTAGATGCACCAGGCACTCAGAGTAAACTAATGGCGAAGGGCGACATTAGCCTTAAAGATGCCATAGCTGAAGCTACTGCAGCAGAAGCAACTAGGAAGTCGGCTGCCCAAATGCGCCACATCCACGCACCGGTTCGCCAATGAGCCTGCGACATTTCACCTCAGTCAGAGGGACAGCTAGATACAGCCCACCACGAGGACCTCGAATCGTCATCAGAAAGCGACGAGGAAGAGGTCCATCGCCTTCGGTCTGAACGGGATCAACACCAGAAATCGCAGTACCAATGCGCCGGGTGTGGAGCAAGCCACCCCCGGTCAGAATGCAAATTCCTCAATGCGCTCTGCCATGTGTGCGGAAAAGAGGCCATATAGGTCGGGTCTGTACAAGCAAGCCAGGACCCAGCCAGCCCTCAAGGGGGGCTAACTATCGCCAACCGACGGGAAGTCGTCCCGTGAAGCAAGAACCCATGAACCACCAATGGAACAACCACTCCTACAGAAACAAAACCCTAAACCACCCAACAAAGCGAGAAGAGGCTCACCAAACGATCACGATCGGTCACGCCTCATCTCTTGACGCCAAAAAGATCCGAGTGAAAGTGGCCATCGAAAACCAGCCCTGCCTGATGGAAGTCGATTCAGGATCATCCTTCTTGATGGTTTCCTGGAAGACCCTCAAGCAGCTCATCCCCACTATCCATAGGCAAGACCTCAGATTCCAAAGGCTCATACTCAAGGACTATCAAGGAAATCCAATCCCGGTCGTTGGATCCAGCCGAGTACGGGTATCGTTTAAGAACCGTACAGCATTTCTACCCCTGACTGTAATCGACAAGGATCAGCCTAGTTTGTTAGGCCTCCAATGGTTCACTCCACTTGGAATTGAAGTAGCCGGCATTCACCGAACCTGTAGCAGCGATTGGGAAGAAGACCTCGTCCACGAATTCCAGGACGTCTTCGCAGAAAAATTAGGCGAGTACAAGGGGACCCCGATATCGTTTAACCTCAATCCCGAAATAGCTCCCATCCGCCTTAAGCCTCGTCGAGTTCCATTTGCCCTTAAACCAAAGATTGACGAGCAGCTTGATAAATTAATAGCTCAGGGTGTGTTAGAACCAACCGATCACTCTCCCTGGGAAACCCCAATCGTAACACCCATCAAGCCGGATGGATCGATAAGAATTTGTGGGGACTACCAAGCCACCCTGAACCACGCCCTTCAACAAAACGCTTACCCGGTACCAGTGGTGCTCCATTCCCTGGGGGGCGGAAAAGTCTTCGCTAAACTAGACTTAGCCCAGGCATACCAATAACTGCCTGTTGACAAAAAAATGGCAGAGGCCCAAACAATCGTTACGCACAGAGGTGTGTTCAAATGTAACCGACTCCAGTTCGGAGTGAGCGTAGCCCAGGGAATTTTTCAAAGCTTGATGGAAAGGCTATTACAAGGGATAAAAGGTGTTGTCCCATATTTTGATGATGTATTAATTGCAGCCCCAACTCAGAAAATACTAAAGGAACGCCTGAGGTTGGTTCTCCAGAGATTTAAAGACTCAGGTCTCAAAGTTAAAAAAAAACAAGTGTTATTTATGTACGGATCATGTAGAATTTTTGGGATATTTAATTGATAGTCAAGGCATTCACCCCACCGATAACAAACTCAGGGCGATCAAGAACACCCCAAAACCCTGGAACAAGGCCGACCTCCAGGCTTTTCTGGGCCTTATCAATTTTTATAACGTTTTCCTGCCTCACAAAGCAACCGTAGCTGAACCCCTACATCATTTATTGGACAAAAAAGCAACCTGGGTATGGGGACACAGAGAAGAACAGGCGTTTCGACATGTAAAAAATTTATTGACTTCTGATGCTGTTCTGATGCAGTACAATGAGACTTTGCCTTTAACGATCACATGTGAGGTATCCCCATTCGGAGTGGGCGCCATTTTAAGCCACGTTTTGCCAAACAGGAATGAAGCCCCTGTTGCCTATTTCTCAAAGACGTTATCAAAAACGGAACGCAACTACAATCAAATTGATAAGGAGGCCCTTGCTATAGTATCCGTGGTTAAGAGATTTCATGAATATGTGTATGGCTGAGCCTTTACCATAGTGACTGACCACAAACCTTTGCTGGGAATAATAGCAGGAGATAGGCCAACACCGTATATATTATCTCCCAGAATGACCCGCTGGTCAGAATTCTTGGCATCATACAATTACAAGTTGCAACATCGCCCGGGGAAGGCCATTCCCCACGCCGACGCATTGAGCCGTGCACCTCTTCCAGAGACCATTGATGACCCCGCTCCGACGGTTACAACACTGCAGATCGAGACACTTCGAACGCCGCCATTAACGGCCCAAGATATGGTGATGGAAACGAAATGCGATCCCATTTTAGCACGAGTCCTCAGTTGGGTCGAACAGGGATGGCCATTGGACCAAATACCTGACGACTACGCCCCATTCAAAAATCGGCAAACAGAACTATTTTCTCAAAAGGGCTGCATTATCTGGGGTGATAGAGTTGTCATCCCAGAGCGGTTGCGACCAGCGATTCTAAGGACCTTGCATGATGGCCACCCCGGCATCGTGCGTATGAAAGCCCTCGCACGAAGGTATGCATGGTGGCCGGGTATTGACAAGCAGATAGAGACATGGGTAAAAGCCTGTCACAAATGCCAGGAAGTAAGCAACGCCCCACCGAAAGCAACCCCAACTGAATGAGAAACACCGAGGGGACCCTGGTCCCGTATTCATCTGGACCTTGCGGGTCCTACCAAAGGACACACATTCTTATTAACGGTGGATGCCTACTCGAACTGGCTTGAAATCCATGAAATGAGGAATACAATGACCGAATCAGTCATCAGGAAACTAGACAGACTCTTTGCGACACACAGATTACCAGACGTTCTAGTATCCGACAACGGACCTCAATTTACTGCGCTGTCCTTCGAACATTATCTGGCAGACATTATTCGCCATGCGCTAACTTCACCGGCGCATGGTACAATTTGTCAAGAAAACCTTGCATAAAATGGACTATGGCGATATAGAAGACAAGATTAACCGGATACTCCTTTTGCAGCATATCACTCCGCATAGTGTCACCAATAAAACTCCCGCCGAGTTATTAATGGGACGGAAGCTCCGCTCCCACCTCGACCATCTACATCCATCATATGAACCTGAAAAACCACACAGTTCCAGCGGGAAATGTCACAATTTCCAGGTAGACGATTTAGTTTTTGCTAGGAAGTTTTCGGGCGATCCGTTGTGGTTCGAGGCAACTATAGTACAAGTAACCGGCCCTAGATCGTACTGCGTGAAATTTCGCGACGATAGAATATGGAAGCGCCATATTGATCAGCTGCGTTCAAGGCTACAGTTGGGGATCTCCAAGCCCCCTGATTTCCAAACCGAGGGGGGAGGAGATAGCGAGGAAGCTGAATTCGAAGCGGCAGAAAGTTTAAGCGGTAGTAATGACCGCTCAGAGGCAGCACGTGATGGATCCAGAATGGGGGTGGCCTCGCCTCAAAGAGATGCCGAGAGCAGTAGCGACGACGAAAATTCAAATGCGGAACGGGAGGCACCCTTTTCACCAGATAACGTCCTACCCCAACAAGACTGTAGCTAAATATCGGGAGGACAACGAAAATCTAATAGACAATCAAAACAACCTAATAGACAATCAAAACAACCTACCTCAAAGACTACGTGACCGCACCCCTTAAACGGAACCCGGGGGGAAAGGTGTTGTGAATCAATAAATACTTAATAAAGATTATTAATAGCTTGAAGCAAAGTGCAGGGTTCTGGCCCTGCACTTCTGATTGGCCGATAATAGCGACATCGGATTGGTCCGTTCAGGAGAATCTGATTGGCTATTAACGAGCCTCTCCCATTGGTTAATGGAGCTAGCGCTCCCTGTGTTTTCATTGGTTAAATAAGTTAAGAGTTGCCTTTATAAAGGGGCCCATCGTGGCCGTTGAGCTGAGCTGTTTCACATGTAAATAAAGAGTTTGAAGTTCACTGTTTCACTGGCTCGTCTCCATCCTTGCACCCATGCACAGAACATAACAAAAGCCACTGGCTGTCCAGCCAAAATGGGTAGGAACATAAGGAAAACTGTCAATTTTCAGGATGGCAGATTCTGTTCATTGCGTTGGTTTCCATATTTGCTGAGTATTTAAGCATGGAACAAAAAACTGCCTGAATAAATAAAAATGCTAAAATTGCCAGAGATCAAAGTTATTTTGTATAGGGGCTAGTGAGGTATCTTGTAAAGGAGAGACAAATGATAAACCTTGAGCTATTTGTAAAAAGACTAAAGGCAGGATACAAACAAACAAACTTCAGAAACAGGGTGCTGCCAAAGCATAAAATATCAATATATGCAGAACTAGCTCGATACCCGTGCTTCGCTACAAAACTATTTGGTCGGGCTTAGTTTTTTGAGGGGGAAATAAGGAAGGGGAAATCTGCCTCTGTCTGCCAGCATCCATCGGTATTCATCTGGCTAGTGTCCTGTCAATGTGTGAGAGAGTTGAGGGCTATTTTGAAACTGAAACTATTTGATGTGTGAGCAAGAAGGAGATAGCAAGGAGCCTGGGCGTGGCTTAGCTCAACTGTTCTGTACTAAAGCTGCTTGGTGCTGTGAAGCTAAAACTGAACCTGAAACTCCTCTCCTCTACTTGTGTTTTGCATTTGGAACAGATTTCTTTTCAGGTGAGGAGGGGGAGTAGAACTCCTTAGCATCAGAGCATGTTAATAATAATATACAAAATACGAATGCTCTGATGGTCATTTTGAAAAATCCTTTCTTCGTGAGCACCTAGAAGCCAAGAGGAACTTACGTTAAAGAGGCTTTAATTTTATTTCTCAGAAAACAACAGTTCATTGAATAGGTTAAGTTTAGATTCTCTCCTGGGCTTGCTTCTCCCCCCCCCCCCCATACATCCTATTTCTGTTTTGTTTATGTGTATCTTTATTCAATAGGCTGGAAGTATACTCTGCCAAAACAAAACAACAGCCAAAAAAAAAATAAAACACAACCCCACCTCCTGAGAGTAACAGGAACCAAAATGTTACTTCAGGCCCAGGATTGTGCCTGACTGCTCCTGTCCTTGGCTGAAGACCAAAAGGACTCCAGATAGAATTTGCAGGCATTCTTGGATTTTGTCAGGTTATTACAATTAAAAGTTGAAGTTTGGGGGCCAATATAAATCATCAGCTATTAAGGTAACTTGGGTACATCTGACCGAATGTCATTCCACACAAACATCCGCAGGAAAAGAGCAATGGCATTTCCCAACAAATCATTTATGTAACAAGAATAGAATGAACTTCAGTTCCAAAGCAAATATTCTTGCCACACATACAATAGCATTTTTATGCTGCCAAAATACAGAAAGTAAATCTCCAGTGATTGAGTGCTGAGATTAAAAAAACAGTCACCTTGTAAGTCACCTTTCATTTTCTGTACAAAGCCAGATCTTAATCTAAACATAATAGCTTACCTCTGTCTGGTAGGCATCAAATAAGTATCCAATTCCACTTGTATAATACTGGCACCTTTTAGTATATAAAGGCCTGGGTTCCTAGAAGAAGGAGAAAAAAACAAAGAAAAATTTAAAATGTGGTTTAAGTTATATTGCAGATGTATCCTTACTTCCCCTCTGCAGCTAACCTCTGGGAGGTTTTAAGTGAAATCCAGATACAATCCAGATAATTTTGAACTTTGTCAACTATTTCCTCTTCAGCATGCACTGATTTGCTAGAAAATTAATTATAGAGTTGACTCAATTCCACAGAATATAATAACAAGAGTTGGAAAGGACCTCGGAGGTCTTCTAGTCCAACCCCCTGCTGAAGCAGAAGCATGGGTGCGAATAATGGAGATGAGCTGGTAGAACAGTGAACTTCAAACTCTTTATTTACATGGTGTGACAGCTCAAACTGGAGGGCTGCTATAGCCTTCCTTATATAGGCAACTTATTAACTATTCAACCAATAGTAATTCTGGAGCGCTAGCTCCGTTAACCAATGAGAATGGCTTGTTAATGGCCAATCAGATGCTCCTGAACAGACCAATCCGATCCTGCCATTAACAGCCAATCAGAAGTGCAGGGCCAGAACCCTTCACTTGACTTCAAGCTCAAGATAACTTTATTTGGCATTATTCATTCACAACACCCCTTTCCCCTGGCTTCTGCCCATGGAGCACGGTTACATAGTCCTTGAGGTAGGACGGTTGTTTTATCAGTCTTTTTGATTTTCGCAAAGTGCCTGGCGGTTGGCTGCACTTCTGTTGAGGTAGATCGTTGTTTAATGGTAGGGGTGCCTCTGGTTCTGAGTTCGCGTTCCCGTCGTCACCAATATCATAGGCCATTCCCTGAGGTAAACTCACTCCGGTCCCCGGTTCCTGTTCCTGCATTTCAGTTCCATTTTCAGTCCCTTCAAAAAGGTTTTCCTCTAGTTGCAATTCATTTTCCTCTGTATCTCCACCCCCCTCAGTTTGGTCATAAGGGAGTTCGGAATTGCGTGACGGTAGCAGCGATCGTAACTGATCTATGTGGCGCTTCCAAAGTCTGTCGTCAGGGCACTGAACGAGGTATGATCTTGGGCCGGTTACGCAGATTACGGTCGCTTCTATCCACAGCGGATTGCCCAATAAGTTTTTAGTGAATACTAAATCGCCCACCTGGAAGGTACGGCATCGGCCGCTGGATCCGAGTGCCTTTTCCGGTTCGTAGGCTGGGTGTAACCGATCGAGGTGGAGCTTTCATCCCATTAGCAGCTCGGCGGAAGTTTTGTTGGTGACACTGTGAGGTGTGATGTGCTGTAGGAAAAGGATTCAGTTGATTTTCTCGTCGATGTTGTCGTAGTCTATCTTTTGTAGAGTCTTTTTGATGAGTTGTACCATGCGCTCAGCCCTACCGTTGGCCGCAGGGTGCACAGGCAAAGTAAGCGCATGTCGGATACCGCGGTCAGCCAGGTACTGTTCAAAAGACAGCGCGGTAAATTGGGGCCCGTTGTCGGATACCAGAACGTCTGGTAACCCGTGGGTTGCAAACAGTCTTTCCAGTCTTTTGATGACTGCTTCGGTGGTCGTATTCCTTATTCGGTGAATCTCGAGCCAACTCAAGTAGGCGTCAACAGTTAGCAAAAATGTGTGGCCTTTGGTCGGCCCAGCAAAGTCCAGATGGATGCGGGACCAGGGTCCCCGCGGCGTCTCCCATTCAGTTGGGGTTGCTTTTGGTGGAGCGTTGCTTACTTCTTGGCATCTCTGGCAAGTTTTAACTCACGATTCGATTTGTCTGTCGATGCCTGGCCACCACGCGTAGCTTCGTGCGAGGCCCTTCATGCGCACGATGCCAGGGTGGCCATCGTGCAAGGTTCTTAGCAGTGCCTGTTGGAGTCGTTCTGGGATAACGACTCTATCGCCCCAGATGATACAGCCCTTCTGCGAGAACAACTCTGTTTGACGGCTTTTGAATGGTGCAAAGTTGTCTGGTACTTGGTCCAATGGCCATCCGCGTTCCACCCATGTGCGGACTTGTGCTAAGATGGGGTCGCATTTTGTTTCTCTCGCGATGTCACGGGCAGTTAATGGCGGCGTATGGAGTGTCTCGATCTGCAACGTTGTCATCATTGGTGCAGCATCATTGATGATTTCAGGGAGCAGAGCACGGCTCAACGCGTCGGTGTGGGGAATGGACGATATTGCAGCTGATAATTTACCGGGACGATATTGCAGCTGATAATTGTAGGCAGCCAAGAATTCTGACCAGCGGGTCATCCTGGGAGAAAGTATGTAGGGAGTTGGCTTGTCCCCAGCGATGATCCCCAGCAATGGTTTGTGATCAGTTACAATGGTGAAAGCCCGGCCGTACACGTACTCATGGAATCTTTTAATAGCTGATACAATTGCCAGGCCTTCTTTATCGATCTGGCTGTAATTTCGTTCAGATTTCGAGAGCGTTTTTGAAAAGTAAGCAACAGGGGCTTCGCTACCATTAGGTAATACATGGCTCAAAATGGCGCCCACTCCAAAAGGCGATGCATCACATGTGATATTTAACGGCAAGGTCTCATTGTACTGCATTAGTATGGCGTCAGAAGTCAGTCGTTGTTTTACATTACAGAATGCCTGCTCTTCTCTGTGACCCCATACCCAAATTGCTTTTTTATCTAGTAGGTGATGTAAAGGTTCAGCGACAGTCGCCTTGTGCAGCAAGAATACATGATAGAAATTGATGAGGCCTAAGAACGCCTGGAGGTCGGCTTTGTTCCGGGGTCTGGGAGAGTTTTTTTATTGCTCTCAATTTGCTATCGGTAGGGTGAATACTGTCAATTAAGTACTCTAAGAATTCAACACGATCTGTACACAGTTTGCGCTTATTTTTCTTCACTTTCAGGCCTGCTTCTTGGAATTTTTGTAAAACCAGTCTTAAACGATCCCGTAAAATTTTTGGAGTGGGGGCAGCAATGAGCACATCGTCAAAATAGGGGACAACACCTTTGATCCCCTGCAATAGTCTCTCCATTAGGCTCTGAAAGATCCCTGGGGTTACACTGACTCCGAATTGAAGCCGCGTACACTTAAAGGCACCTCGGTGTGTTACGATAGTCTGTGCCTGTGCCGTTTTTTCGTCAACCGGCAGTTGCTGATAAGCCTGAGCTAAGTCTAGTTTTGCGAAGACTTTTCCGCCCCCCCAGGGAATGGAGGAGGTTTTGCACCACCGGCACCGGATATGGATTTTGTTGCAGGGCGTGGTTTAGGGTGGCTCAATAGTCCCCACAAATTCTAATGGAGCCGTCCGGCTTAATTGGGGTCACGATTGGTGTTTCCCATGGGGAGTGGTCGGTTGGCTTTAAAACTCCCTGGGCTATCAACTTATCAAGCTGTTTGTCGATTTTTGGCTTTAGAGCGAACAGGACTCGACGAGGCTTAAGGTGGATGGGAGCTATCTTTGGATTAAGGCTAAAGGATATCAGGGTCCCCTTGTACTAGCCTAGCTTTTATGCGAAGATGTCCCTGAATTCGTGGGCGAGGTCTTCTTCCCAGTCACTGTCGCCGATTTGGTTAGTGCCTGCCACTTCAATGCCGAGTGGTGCGAACCATTGCAGGCCTAACAAGCTAGGCCAGTCCTTGTCGATCACCGTCAGGGGTAAGTACGCCATGCGGTTCTTGAATGCAACCCGGACTCTACTGGAACCTACAACTGGAATCCGGTTCCCCTGGTAGTCCTTTAACACGAGCCATTGGAATTGAAGGTCTTGGCGCCAGATAGTGGGGATGAGTTGCTTGAGGGTCTTCCAGGAGACCATTGACAGAGATGACCCAAGTCAACTTCCATTTGGCAAGGTTGATTTTCGATGTCCATTTTGACCTGAATTTTCTTAGCATCTATTGAAGAGGTGTGGCCGATAGTGAGTGTTTGGTGGGCCTCTTCCCGTCTCGTTAGGCGATTCACGGGTCAGTTTCTGTAGGAGTGGTTTGCTGGTTCTCGCCTTACAAGGCGATTCCCTGTCGATTGGTGAAGATTGGTACCCTTCGCGGTCTGGCTGGGTCCGCAGAGACTTCTGCAGACCCGTCCAATGTGGCCTCGTTTCCCGCACTCGTGGCAGAGCGCGTCGCAGAATTTGCAATCGGAGCGGTAATGGTTGGCGCTTCAGCCAGCGCACGGTTGCTGGGACTTCAGGTAACAGTCCCGATCGGACCGCAGGCAATGGACCTCTTCTTCGTCGCTGTCTGACGACGAAGAGAGGTCCTCATGGTGGGTCGTCTACAGCTGCCCTTCTGCCTTAGGTGAAACTTTGCTGGCCGGTTGGTGTGCTGGAGCACGATTTTGGCGTAGTTGGGCAGCCGACTTCTTGGTCGCCTCCGCTTCTGTAGCTTCAGCTATGGCGTCTTTAAGGGTGATGTCGCCCTTTGCCATTATTTTGCTCTGTACGTTTAGAGCGTCTAACCCGAGAACTACTGGTCTCTCAAAGCCTCCTCTAGGTCGGTGAAATCGCAAAGGCCTTCCAAGTTCCGGAGGTCTGCAACGAAATCGGCAACGCTTTCTCCTTTCCACTGGTTTCTTTGATAGAACTCGTGTCGTCTTACGAGCGTTGGAACGGTTGGTGCATAGTGGGCCCTTAGTAGCGGTTCGAGGACGTCCCAGTCCATGGCCTTCACTTCAGCCAGTTTCGCTAATGCCTTAGCCATTTTGAATACCGTCAGGCCGCAGTGCGTTAGGAATACCGCCTGTTTCTTCCAGGGTGTGGCATCCTTCAGATTATTCGTTTCCAAAAACATTTGGAAACGGTCCATGTAGGACTCCCAGTCCTCTTGAGCTGGATCAAACGGAGCGGATGGTACTACGCCGCCGGACATGGTTCCGCCGTTGTGCACTTCAGCCACATGCTTAGTTGTCTTCGTCGTTGGCTCTGATGTCATCCAATCCCACCCTCGTCGCCAGTGTTATATCTGGAGCATGGGTGTGAATAATGGAGACGAGCCGGTAGAACAGTGAACTTCAAACTCTTTATTTACATGGTGTGACAGCTCAAACTCAAGGGCTGCTATAGCCTTCCTTAAATAGGCAACTTATTAACTATTCAACCAATAGCAATTCTGGAGCGCTAGCTCCATTAACCAATGAGAATGGCTTGTTAATGGCCAATCAGATGCTCCTGAACAGGCCAATCTGATCCTGCCATTAACAGCCAATCAGAAGTGCAGGGCCAGAACCCTGCACTTGACTTCAAGCTCAAGATAACTTTATTTGGCATTATTCATTCACAACAGTGTACATGTCTAAAAAAGAAGCAAGATTATTGCATTACATTAATGGATCATGCATTAATGTTTGGAAGGTTATAGCAATACATATTAGGATCAGATTTCTCAAAACATAGAAAAGAAAGGAATAGTTTTAAGATGACTATTCTATGCCATTACTACTTAATGGCATAATGAATTAGTTCACTATCCTTCTCCCATCAAATTCTTCCAGATCTCTGGGGCCGTTCTGAGGGTGCTTCAACACAGGAGAGGCAGGAATTAGGAATCCTTCTCATTAGTATCTGAGGAGCATCTGAGTGGAGAAAAATATCATGGGATCTGCCCTCAAATTATTTTTCTGAAATGTTTGGTGGTTTGCTATCTTCCCTTAAGCCCTTTGGGAATTAGTAGTGTTTTAATCTATGTCAGATAGCATCTCTCATGCTATCAGCTCAAGGGAATTTTAAATTATATAGAAACCATCATCTGCCAAAGCAGTTAAAAGAACAAAAAATCCGTTCCTTCTTTTGGCCCACAACAGATAGATAGCAAGCTCTCAATGTTGAATTTTTACATTCTCATTATTTGTTTCTGAACATGCCAATCTTCTCTATCACAGTGCTTTTCAAGTCACAAAACATGATGAGGGTATACAACACATTCTGAAGGTAGCAGTCTAGTAAAAACTAGAGTATAAGTTTATACATTTTCTTATTACCAAGTAATTTTGGAAGACCTGGTTTTATGAATGATCTCTTTTGGCTTTGGGAAATTGTAGAAGACTACTAATCAAGTTAGAAATCTATGATTACTGAAACTTAAATCTATAGTCAACACAACAGGTGCCAATAAAAGAAAACAGTTAACAATACCAGATTGTAATTCCATCATAGCTGTTTTTGTTAGACTACTATTATGCCTTGGAGTGTTGACTGAGACATTTTAATCTTAACAAAGCAAAAATATAAAACTACAGCAATTATAAAAGAAGCTGGATAAAATAGAAATAAACTTAACCCCATCATATATGAAAGCCAAACTTTAAAGTGCTCAATTATCAATGTCCATTATTAGTTATTCTATTTTATTTTTGTTTGACAGATTTTTAGTTTTTGAATTATAAAAATGAAATCTCTTCACACTGAAAATCACGTTATGACTATATATTAAGCAACCATAAATATCTCTGTGTCCTTGAATGGAATTAGGCTTGGCCAAGAAACAAAACTTGACACGCCATTGTTTTAATGGCTCAAACAGCAGATGGTTCAATTCAGTCTTTGAGCGACAAAACGCTTCATCCCACATTCCTTGGAAGAATCACTGTATAGTTTCCATGAACATTTCTAAATTGTGAAAAAATATACATGGGCTCAATGCCTTTTATTTATAAAGTGATTTTTTTTCAGATTTCAGATTTGATTTGTGATATTGAAAACATTGACAGCCTTTTAACAGGAACACTGTAATTTCTATGCAGTGTAGTAGATTAGACAACTTCCATGAATATGATATTCCTTTGTAAAGTATCAGAGAGAAAGATTTGGATGTTCAGAATGTACAAAGGAAAGGTTTTGATGACTGAGGAAATGAAGAAACAGGATATGGTCATTGATTAGAATATACAGAAGTGAATCCAACGTAGCATTAATCATGTTGTGTATAGTTATGCAAAAAGTATGATGTAGATTAGGGGTCTCCAACCTTGGCAGTGCTGGCTGGGGAATTCTGGGAGTTGAAGTCCACCAGGCTTAAAGTTGTCAAGGTTGGAGACCCCTGATGTACATCTTAGAGTTAAATTCAAGCTTAAAGATAAAAATAGACATATTCTACCAGAGCCACAATGGATGATAGAACTAAAGTTGATTTATGGCATTGAGAATAAGACTCTCCCTGCTCATAAAGCATCTTCTTCTCAACTTCTCAAGCCACATTGCACGTTAGAGACCTGTGACAGTTATTCTCACATGACAGATGTGGCCAGCCACAAATATTAGTGTTCCAGACGCCAAATAGATGAAATTACTCCTTACTACCCCCCTGCGGCTCTTGTTTCTTAGTAAATTCACACCCTTCCAAAGAATGAGTGATTGGGCCAAGTTTTCTTGATGTATTTGAATCATTTTTTTTATAACATAACAGCTACTATTGCTGACAAAAAAAAAGACATTACGTGCCTCAATATTATCATACCTTTGATTATTCCTTCCACATATTCTAGTTAATATCTGGGCTTACTAGTATCTGTCCCTTTTTAGGCTATGCGTGCAAAAAAGTAGATTGGTAGATCTGCTGGCAAAATATTGCAGTAGTTGGTTAGCTTCCAGATAAGCAATCATTCTACCACTAACAGACCTGTCAAACTGGAAGACTTCAGCTATAAAGGTTGTTGCATGGTCAAGTTGATATTATTGCCACATCAGCTCCAAAATTAGACAATTTAAATCTTTTTATATGTATAAAACTTAAGTTAACCTATTTAATGTCAGTGTGAACAGGACATGAGGTTTTAAAACTTTGTTGCATATTAGAGCATGTGTGCCCTCTAGAGGAAGTAACGGGATGTGCTGGGCAAAAAAAAAAACAGCTTCAAGGAAGAGATCAGGAAACGCAAATTGACTAGCTGCTGAACACACTGTTATTCTTGAAGACTTTAGCTTCCTTGCTACCATTTTATCCATTTTTCAGATTCCATCATTCTAACATATATACCTTAGGCAGAGATCCTTAAAATGATGAAATATTGTTTTCATTTAGTTTTGACCCTATATATTTTAATTTGACTTCTTAAATATGAATATGCTTTTGAGATACATATAGCAGGCACGCTCTCTTTGAGCCTAGATGTTTGAGAAAATCAACATGAAATTATATTTTAATCTATCAAGTAACAATAATGCATAATAGCCACAGTCTGTTAAAATACATTTGAGAGAAAATGAAACACCTACAGTCTGTAAACGTCATTTCAGTGTTAGTTTGGTAGTTATAAAATATAAAAACCAGGTTAGGATTGAATTAAAGATTAATAACAAAATTGAGATGAAAGAGTCTAGTAATTTAGACACTTTGGTTTAATTGATACAAGGTTGAATTTTTCATATCTCATAAACAATGAATATATACAATTTGCAATGCTTTATGATTAAATACGGAAATATATCAGGTACCAAAAAATAATCTAGTACTTTTCATACAGAACTATATAATGCTCCATTCTTTTTCAGATCAAGGGTGAGGAATCTGTGGCTCTAAAATTGCAGGTCACCTGGGCTAAATTTCAAGCCTTCAGTTCAGGTTTCTGGTAAGGTGTTCTTCTTGCATTGCTTACTGTTTGAGGAAAGTGGAGTTTTCATGTCAGAGTGAAGAAAAAAATGACTTTGTCTGTGAGGTAATGGTATCCCCCATTTTTGGTTAATTTTAGGAGTATCCAAATTTGGCCTGAAGGAAAGAATGTTGCACTTCAAAGAAAGAAGCTCCCATATTTCTGCTTCAATTAGAATTAGAATTTTAGAATTCTTTTTTATCGGCCAAGTGTGATTGGACACCCAAGGAATTCATTTTGGGTGCATATACTCTCAGTGTACATAAAAATAAAATAAAATACATTCATTAAGGATCATAAGGTATAATACTTAGTGATAGCCATAGGTTATTAAATAATCAAATCATACTAGGATACAAATAAAACAATATAAATCATAGAGATACAAGCAACAAGGTTATAGACATAAATGGGAGGAGATAGGTAACAGGAAGGATGAGAAGAAGAATAGTAATACAGTCTTAGTAAATAGTTTGACAGTGTGGGAATTAGTTGTTTAGCAGAGTGGTGGCATTTGAGGAAAAACTGTCCTTGTGTCTAGTTGTATTGATGTGTAGTGCCCCAGAGCGTCGTTTTGAAGGTAGAAGTTGAAATAATTTATGTCCAGGATGTGAGGGGTCTGTAAATATTTTCACAGCCCTCTTTTTGACTCATGCAGTATACAGGTCCTCAGTGGAAAACAGGCTGGTAGCAATAGTTTTTTCTGCAGTTCTATCATCATCTAGATGATGGTGGTTCTAGAAAATAATTTAGTGGACATCACTTGAATCATGCATGAATTTTACACATGATCCAGGTGACTTTATCTTCTACTGGTAATTCTCCTGTGCTCTTCATAGCTTCTGTTTCCATTTCTTAACAAATCTTGCAACAGCTGCATTGTGACTTTGATTAACAACACCAGGACGTCATTAAGAAGGTAGAACTTTCAGATTTTAAACATTATGATCCCCTTTGTCTTCCAGTTATAAATTGTAACTTACAGTCTGTTCATATTAACTTGTCCATTGTCTAAGCAAAGGCCAACTTTTTTGCTTGTTAATAATTGCCTATTTTTAATTGAAACGCTGGGCTTGACACTTAATAGCTGCTTTCATTTACGCCAAAGGAAGCTAGTAAAAAGTTCAGCCTAGGTTTGAGATAGGTTATGTTCAAGATAGGTAAAGTTCGAGATAGGTTATGAATCATAGCAAAAGAACAGTCAACATTCCATTCAGCTTTTACATTTTAAACTTCAGAACATTCTGCTTTAAAACTTAATCTATCCCTAATAAAATAGAATGAACAAAGCAGACTAAATATTTGAAAGAAAAATTAAATTTGCAGTTTGAAAGCTTACTATTACTGGTAAATTAACTCAGTTAATTTTTTTAAAAGCTATTGTGACTCAAATTAATGATTCACTAAGAAAAGAAATATTAAAAATAATTTACAAGGATTTTGTATTATCAGCACCAGTAAAAAGAGAAAATACATGGAAGATTTTCCTTTAAGGCAACTTGCTAATTCAACTAACATGGATTATATATTATTTAAATTTACCTTCCTATCAACTTATTATTTATGAAGAAAATTGTTTTGTACCTTTAGACAAAGGTGATAACAGGTTTTTTTCTGAAGCCATTGTCTTTTCTAAATAAAATAGGTTAAAGAAAGAATGGGCATGTATGAACAAACTAGATAAAACCTGATTTTTAAAAACAATATTTCCTAAAACTAAACCACCAATTAGCATGATGCCTGCACTTCACTGACCCAAATTTCCATTTTGTTTTATGCTGTAAATCTGGAATATCCAGACTTGGTCACTTTAAGACTTGTGAACTTCAACTCCCAGAATTCCCCAGAGCCATTTGGGGTACTTTAAAAAAATCTTTGAGACAGTGACTCCAACTAAGAAATTTACTATAGATGTTGTAGAAAAGGGAGAGGGAGTTATTTTTGGACACTTGCTATTATTGCAAAATAAATCCACCAGATGGCAACATAATATTCACTCATTCTTATAAAGAACAAACTTTTAAGAAGGGTTTTGTACTGATTGCACCACATTAAAATTCTGGACAGTTAGACAGTAACTCATTCTGATGATTATTGGTTGAAGAAAGAAACTCTATCTAATAGGCTTTACTAGTTTTCATGTGCAAATCTGTAGTTTTGCAGCAAACACATTTTATTTTATTATAAAAAAGGGTCTACAAAGTTTCAATAACCAGACTCACTTATTTTGACAAATTCATGTAATCAGAAGATTACTGATAGAAGAGAATACTTGAAACTCAGGGTTGAACTGTGAGTTTCTTGGTGGCTTCATTATCAAACAAGGTAATAAATATCATTAGTGATAAATTGCACTCCTTTCTAGCACTGATGTTATCTAGTTTGGTAATGAAAAGCAAAAAAAACCCACTAAGCCCACCTAGGATTCCACAATTACAAGATTATTGTTTGAATGGGGACATGCCATATTCTAGTGTTATTGTAGCAAATTAAGCCATCTTTTTAGGCCTGAAAGAAGCAAGGATGCACAAGACACTGCCAACTGGCAGGCAATATGAAGATTCTTGGAATCAATAAAACTGCAATACAGGTAGTCCTCAACTTGCAACCACAATTCAGCCCAAAACTTATGTTGCTAAGTGAGAAACCTGTTAACTGAGTTTTGCCCATTTTACAATATTTCTTGTGACAGTTGTTAAGTGTATCACTGTAGTTGTTAAATTAGTAACATAGTTGTTAAGTGAATCTGGTTTCCTCATGGACTTTGCTTGTCAGAAGATCGCATAAGAGGCTCACATGACTCAGGAACACTGTCATAAATACGAGTCAACTGTCAAGCATCCAAATGTAAATCATGTGACCATGGAGTTGCTGCAATGGTCATAAATGTGAAAAATGGTCATAAGTCACTATTTTAAGTGTAACTTCAAATGGCCACTAAATGAACTGTTGTAAGTCAGGCTGCTTGCTGATTCAACAGAATAGTATCAAGCCCTAGCCTATGTGGGCATGATTTTTTCCTTCTATTCTAAACAAACTGTCTGTCATTTTTATCTTGTGCCCAGGTAACAAGCAAGAGATAGTTGAGACAGATGACCAAACCTAACAGCTGATGAATGTTGTATGTGAAGTTATAAATAGGACCAGATTGGGTTTTTTGTCTCAGCTGTACAGTGCGAAAAAAATATCATGCTCAGATGCTTAGATTTATTTTATTTGCAGATATTTGGGGGTGAAATAAAATCATGTACTATTCAGAAGAAAATGCCCCTCCGTAGTTTCTATAAAAATACATTGCCCTGATAATGTGTGAAAGGAAAGCAAATATTGAAAGTGAGATACAGCTTCACACAAGGTCCCAAGAATGCAGTATAAGCTGAGGTTTGGGTGTTAAAATGCTGCTTTTTCTTAATTTATGGACATTGTGTGTGTGTGTGTGTGTGTGTTCTATTAAGAGTGAGAAAGAAACCGAGAGATCAGTACTGTTGTCACTGGTTAATGCAAAAAATATCAGAGTACTAACAGTGATTTTGCTTGTAGAAATGTAAACTTCACAGCCAAAACATTAATTTAGGTCTTAGAGCCTGATCAATATGAATGCCAAACAGTGGGTTCCTAGCAGAGACTTCATTCTGCAAATGTCTGCCCAATTTGCAAAAACAGTATTGCTGTCCCACAAACAATCGTTTGTCAGGGGCCAAATCTTTGTATGCAGGATATTGATTCAGCAGTGGTGGGATTCAAATTTTTTACTTCCGGTTCTGTGGGTGTGGCTTGGTGGGCATGGCAGCGGAAGGATTCTGTAAAATCTCCAGTCCGAGGTGGGATTTGCTGGCTCTCCGAACTACTCAAAATTTCCACTACTGGTTCTCCAAAACTGGTCAGAACCTGCTGAATTTCACCTCTGTGATTCAGGCCTGGGAAAAGCAACTACAACAACTAATGAACCCTTCACAAGTCGACTGCAGCAGGCAAACAACAGTAAGTAAACTTTGTGTGGATTGTAGTGCCTTATATAAACGAATACCTCTCCAATGTTTTTTTTTTAATGTTGAAATATGATAACCTCAGCTACTAACCCCTGATTCAGCAGATCACATGGTTTTTTCTGTAGTAGCAGAAATAGAAAGGTTGTACGTCCTTATTTGAGATCATTGATGAATGGTGGCCTATAATTGCATACCTACATACTGATTCTTTTGGGGATATGCATCTTTACACAAAAGGAATATGAAATAGAAGACAGAAGAAACAGAAGGCAGGGATAACTGCAAGAGCTCTAACCATATCTAATTTATACTAATACCCGTAGAAAGTAAAGAAGATGACCTAAGCCAAATTCATTTCCAGAGTGAGGAGGCAAAGAGTCTGTCTCAGGCCCTACACAATCTGAGGGAAAGAGAAAATACACTGATTTATACATTGCTTTTTGCTACTCATGTCTTGCCCAATCATAATTTTTTCAGTCTTCCTTTTGATTTCCACCCACCCAGTCTTCCATATGTTTACATTAAATCCAGGGGTGGCATTCAACCGGTGTAACTACCGGTTTGCCCACCTGATGCATGATGTGCGCGTGTGTAAAACGTTGTAAGCTGTGCTGCCCAGACAGCTTAGCAATGTTGCACACGAGTACGCAGCATTTGAAAAGGCACTTTTTTCCTACTTTTTCAATCGCAGACGTGCCGCGCAAAGCAGCTGAGGTTGAAAAAGCAGGAAATAAAGGACAGGTAAGGCCCACAGAATCGGTAGTAAAAACTTTTGAATCCCACCACTGATTTACACATATAAAGTCAAAGCATCAATATACATATATATGCAGTTTTTTAAATATCACTTCTTACTGAACCTTACTATAAGAATATCACTTCTTATACTATAATAACCCATTGTGCATACAGAAGGTTCTGGTTCAAGGTGTAGCAGAAACCTTTTTTTTCTTTTCCTGAGATTCCTATTTTTCCCAGTGCTATTTTTTCCTACCAGGTTCCTCCAAATGAGCAACCTTCCATTTACAAAGTAAGAGTTATAATCTTTGTGCTATTCCCTGGGAAAGATAGCTCTATAACAGACTACACTAAGCATTGAATCAGTTTGAAGGTGTATTTCTATGTTTGTAAAGTGTTTGTAAAATGGACAGGAATATGACATAACGTGGAAAGGTGTGTTTGGAAAGTGGAGCAGAAAAGTATATCCTGAGGTAACTCTGATGATCGGTTGGGGATTAAAGGAAACAATATCCCTTTCTGCTTTTCAGAAGTGGTTGTTGTTCTGTTTTGGCAAAGGAGGAATCAGCCGGTGCAGATAAGCCTTTAGGTTTTGGAAAGAATTATATCCTTATATCCCTTATTCCTTGACCCTGTTCGAAAAGCCTATAATAAAGCAATTCAACCAGAATCTCACTTGGTTTATTCCTTGCCTTTATTATTTATTAAAAATTTATGCACATATATTCTAGTATAAAATTTACAATGAAACACTTCTGTGCTATTGATTCATTTATAAAATAACAGACTGTTTAAATATTGCAATACAATCGTTCTCTACTCAAATTCTCATTCATTCAAGCTACTATGCCTTCCTTTCTGGCTTAGTTTACCCTCTTTAGTTTCTCTTGGAAGTTCATATTACCTTTATTTGTATTCTGCGTCTCTCTCTTTCTCTCTTCTGCAGCCAAGTTTTCCATATATGTTTCCAATGGCATAATAAACACACAGTATAGGTCTATATGAGCTGTTCTCCATTTCATTGGCTACCCAATTGTGCATTTTTCAATTATTGAAGAAGTATCACTTGAAAGTTTAAGGGGGACAATGCTGGGTGCAGAAGAGAAATTGTTTTGTTTTGTTTGTTCTGCAAGGGTATCTGTTTGCAGCATGTAAGGACCAGTGTCGCTGCTGTGTAACAATATATGTGTAAACAACATAATTCATGTATAATAGGTTCCTGTAATTTTCCTTTTTATCTGCACTAATATCATTATATGCTACTTTCAGCTGTATTTATTTTATCTGATTCAGGCATTTCAGTTGTTTTTAAAGGTGAATGGTGGTTTCAAATACTGTGTATTTGATGCTTCGTGGAAATAAAAACAAATTGCAAGTACTATAATTCTGAAATAAAACAGGAATACATTAAACCAAGCACCTTTACATTCATTTCTAATTTTTAAGTGCTTTTTTAAGTGAAGTGTTTTTCTTCTAAACTGTACAAATCATTGTACAGACATAGGTATAGATAAAGATACATGTTGCAGTTATTTCCTTTCTACTATTTATTTATCAAGTTATGTCATCTTTGAGCATAGAGAGGATTTTCTTCTAATTCATCATCTTTGAAAAAAACAAAATAAAACAAAAGCACCTATCACTGAGATGAAAAAAATACTAAACTCATATTATTCCTGATGTTCTTTTAAGAAATCAAGGAAAACATATTTTTCCTTGTTTAAAATAGAGATATACTGGCAAAAATGGATAGTATTGGCATTTTTCATTCCAGCTCTTGCTAAAGAAATCACAGTAAAGTGCCAAGTTATATCTGTCCCCAAGGTTAAAGGTGTTCATGGTTCATTTGACATTTTAGCAATCCATTATATGAGATTTTTTTTTTTTTTTTAAATGGGTTCTATGGACTCCTATGCTTCAGTGAGGATTTGAAAGATTTGATCTGCAGGACTAAAAGGGGGAAAAATTATCTGAAAATGATGGAGGGCTTTTCTCCCTTAGTCTCTAATGGAAAACTCTCCACAAGAGGAAATAAAAATCTATAAAGGATTAAAGAAAAACTGTCCATAAATGACTAAGATGAAAAACAAAAAACTCTCTTCAAGGAACAGATAATTTTTTTCTTTTAGTTTTTTGCACAAAATTTTTTTCCTTAATCACTGAGGCACAGCAGAGTGTCAGCTGGCATTTAAAAGTCCAACCCTCTTGATCAGACATTCTGGGGGGGATTTTTAAAAATATTTTTTATTTAAAAAGATAAATACAAGCCAACATTAAAAAGGGGAAATAAAGTGTTAAAGCAATAAACAAGGGGAAAGGAAACAGAAAACAGAAAAAAAAATAAAGAATCAACTTCCAATCTTCTTCACTGCAGTTATAAATATGTTTAAGGCGATTCCTCCCCTCCAAAATTATGATTTTCTTCTCCCCATCTTCTCCTTTTATTCAAAAATCCAAAAATCATCACTTCCCTCAGATTTTGGGGGAGGGGGTCATGAGGAGAAAAGTTCCATACTCTGGAAAAGTCTGAAACCCCTTGCATTATGCCATCATGTTATTTTATATTTTTCAAAAAAAATTGTAGAACTTTCCTCATATATGCCTCTTTGTAGTGTAAAACAAAGGAACTAGAGATCCACTGTAAGAAAATCAGTGTTGTCATGGTATAAGCAGCTCTTTTTACTTCCAACTCCAACTGTTCATTTCATGTATGTGTGATGAGGTTCCCTTTTCATAAAGGTATACAAGTGGGACTATAGGGACAGAAAACATATAGCTTTGTTTTGTTTATCTCTAAACTGCACAATATCTAAGCAGTTTCTCTGGAATTTTAACCACCCATTCCTATTACAATCCAAGACAAATGTGGAAGGTTTTCATGATCCTAATGGAGACTTTTTTTAATGGTATGAAGAGCAACTCCAAATGAGATGATTCCATTTGCTCCCATTGATTGTATAATCTGTTTTAAATCATTGATCAACCAAATCAAATCATTATCAAGGCTACACATAGGTAGGCTAGGTAGCTTATACAAACTCAAGCAAGGATTGCCAAGAGAGGCATCTGGTGCAATGCGTTCCAGCAAGACAACCATGGTTGCAGATGGGTGCAATTTATCTGGAGAGTATTGGGTGAAGGCTGAATGGCAAACAAGCAAAAGCAAGGGAATCATGTTTGTCTTGTTGGATCAGCAAAGGAAATACGTTTTAGATGCCTTTAATATTTGTAAATCACATTTAATACTTAAAGAGATAGCCTAAGTGTTCAGAATCAAAAGTCTATATCTGCCTTACTGGGCCAATTATCCTTCAGTCTCAATGGACATGGGCTCCATTTTAATGAATCATTAAGAAACTCCTCACATTGTTTCTCTTCATGCAGAGCCAACAAATGTCTCACTTTGAAGGAGTTCTTAAACAGCATTTAGAACTTTTTCATCAGCTGCCTTTCATTTCCCCCTACTTGTCCCATTGGTTATTTTTAAACTGAGATTCTGATCCACACTGTTTGCTTTAGGCTTGGAGGTAACCACAGAGTACAGCAAAATAAATAAATAAGTCAAGATGGCAGCAGGTGGGATTGATCAAAGCTCCTTTTTTTCATATCCAACCCACTTGAAAAACAGGCAGAGATTCAATCGCATTGTTGTACTTGTTATATTGACTTATTTTGTTCTGCAGACCCTCCCGCTTAGGCTTCCACTTTTGCCAAGGACAATTTAGTGGTTTAAATTCATCATGCAAAATGTTCAGAAGTTACACACTATAATAAGCTGACATTCCTTGTTTACAAGAGAAAAAAACTGCTTTATATTTTTATATCAATGTAGCAATGCAGTCAAATGTCCTATCAATTAGGTGCCACTGCTTGGAAATAAGCCCCAATCAGCTTAGTGTCACTATTTTTAAGTAAATCTAAATAGGAAGGATAAAACTGCAGATTTCTTATAAATAGCCCCTGTGAAGGTCTAATTGACTAAATGTCTAGATTTGCATCCCAGCATGAAGGAAGTTATTGGTTACACAGGGCACATAAGGAATTTAATGTTAACAAGGAGGAAGAATACACAAAAGCACATACTTACTATGTGACGTGCTGCAAACACACCATCAACGATTGCACAACAAAAAGCTGCTACCACTCCAAAGCTGATGAACACGATGGATGCTATCAGCTACAAAGAGAAATGTTGATTTAAATTAAGTGCTTCATGCTTGCACTGGAAGTCAGCAGTGGTGTATTAATCATTAAGCAGACAAAGCATGTGCTTAGGGCACAAGGCCCAAAGGGAGCACCACAAAGTTGAGAAAGAAAAAAAAACCAATGGAGATTTGTAAAAAATCTTGTATGTGCAAAGGAGGGGGGCACCAAGATTTGTCAGTGCTTAGAGCACCAGTGAGCCTTCATCTGCCACTGGAAGTCAGTTGTGAAGAATTAGAAAATGCATTGGTACTTTTTAAAATATGTTTGGCCATTCAACTTATATGGAATAGATGACAAGAAAAATCAGGGAAATTATGAATGTTTATAGCTCACACATGCTATAAACATCGAACACATGTGCTGTGCTGTGAAACACATGTAAAAATGTTCCTTTATGTCATAAAATACAGTCTTGTTGAATAAGCCTATTGAGATATCAGCCAGTTTAGATATCAGACAGATACATGGCAGGCAATAAATGTTGATCTTACTGTGCATAAAATGGACACTAATTTCTCGGTTCTATCATATCACAAGACCTAAAATGGACACCAAACATCAAAAACATCATCAAAAAAGCACAACAAAGAATGTTCTTTCTGCGCCAACTCAGAAAGCTCAGACTGCCCAAGGAGCTGCTGATCCAGTTCTACAGAGAAATTATTGAGTCTGTCATCTGCACCTCTGTAATTGTCTGGTTTGGTTCTGCAACCCGACAAGACAGACACAGACTTCAGAGGATAATTAGGACTGCAGAAAAAACATTGGCTACCAACCTCCCTTCCATCGAGGATCTGTATACTGCACAAGCCAAAAAGAGGGCTGTGAAAATATTTATAGAGCCCTCACATCCTGGACATAACTGTTTCAACTCATACTCTATTCTATTCTATTCTATTCTATTCTATTCTATTCTATTCTATGAAAGAAATTCACTGGTTAAAACTGATAAATGATTTTTTCAGCATTAATTACTTAGTCTATAAAAGGAAAATAGGATGGACCTAACCATAGAAGTAGGCTTAACCAACCTATAATAGTTTCCCGCATCCACCAAGCGCTTGCTTGCACATGGCAAAGAGGCAATCAGAAAGTCTATTTATTTATTATTTAGTCTATTTATACTTATATTTATTATTATATCTATTATATTGTAAGCAATTGACAATTAAATAAAAAATAAAGTCCAATTGCCTCTTGAGAAAAGCACCTTTGTGACAACCATGACCTGGATGACTGAGAATCTCCATAGACACCTGGCAATGAATCAAAACAAAGTAGTTTAGATATGATTATGTAGTATCTACCTACCACTCCATCCTACAGATAGGAGATCATTTTAATGCTTCCCTATGTAAAAATGTGACTGTATGGAGAATACTGCACTAAGCACAGTAACTGGAGTAGATTTGCTGAAGGAGGTGTGCCATTTGTTTAATCAAAATGCATGTGATCTGAAATGATGGTTGTGAAGTGATATGCTTATTTTTCCCCCTAAAGATTCCCAAAAAAAATCTTTCTAAAGGAAAAAGAGTTTCCTAAAGATGCTTCATTTAATAATATTGAATGAAGCATTCTGCTTATAAAAGGTTTTGTATCATAACCCTCAAACTTGGGTTAGTCTATCCAGATAATGCCTCTATTTATTTGTAGAAAGACTCTCAATGTTTGCATAACTAGATTTTATGTAGGGAAACAGTATTGTTAGCAAAGAGTCCCCAGGGGTTGAAAAGTAGAAACAAACAAATAAACAAATAAGAACCAAACATTGAAGGATATTTGTAAACTGGAGTTCCTGCTTTCTGCTTGAGCTGCTACCATTATCAGACTGTTTACAAGTGGCAGTTAGACTCATGATAATTGTTTAATGTACTGTAATATTTTTCCCTGTCTTTCTGGGAATGAAGGGTACTGCAATGCCACCTCCATATATACAGCAAAAAATCAAATACATAGTGTCTTGCCTGGATGCCCCTCTGCAGCTATTAAGGCAGCTTATCATTGCAATAGACACCAAGACATACAATTTATGCCCTATTCTCTCCAAAGGTTGGTGCCACAATAAGAACATGGTTGTAATTGAAACTTCACTCAAGAAATGTCTCATTACAGCACAGGATTATATCTCAGGTACTGGATGTTCATTATTCATTTATATCTATTTGAGCTGCAGCACTTACAATGATTACAATGGATTTCTAATGAGAAACAGCTTTGCAATTACCTAGCTGCAGTTCACCTCTTGTGGAGAATATTTTTAATTATTTTTTCCTGCAAGACCTCAAAGCATCCTGTTCAAGGTGACAAAAGTTATTATTCAAGTGAATTCTAATAAATATCTGGAAGATATTTGAATATATCTTAAAATGGCATTGAAAGAGAATCTCCTTAAATGGTTGTTAAAAGAAGGATCAAAGAAAAGTCAAATCTACTCATTTACCATAATTAAATAACTGTGAGTTTGGGATTGAAAGGGTAATTGAGGTACTCTTAAGACTAAATCATTTGGAATACTTCTTCCCTATAAAATTCAAAGATCAGGAGGAAACTATTAATTTACTCTCCTATTTGAGCTATCCTGAAAAAACAGAGCTAATTTCTGTGACTAATTTCTGAATCCAGTTTCCCATGTTGAAAAAATGCTAAACTGGATGATTGATAAACAAAGTATCTTGAGTTGTCAAAAAAATAGGAGTTCTGCTATTTCTCACAATTCTTAACAGTGTTCCTCATCCTTGGCAGCTTGAAGATGTATGGACTTCAACTCCCAGAATTCTCTAGCCAGCTATGCTGGCCATGGAATTCTGGGAATTGAAGTCAACACATTTTCACATTGCCATATTCTACAATGTAGAATTTCAAACTTAGAAGGATAATGTACAGGCTGAAGCATGACACCTGTGCTATTAGCCCTCTGTAGACTGAATTTATAACCGGCCTATCTGTAACACAAATCCCTGATCTTGTGGGGAAAGCCCAGCAGCCAAACATAGATGAAATCAGTGCTTGTTGCTCAGGTCAGTTGTACCTGATTTGTACCTACTATGCATCCGTTTCCTTTTTGCCTGAATAATACCTGAAATTATGCTTCCTGGCTCAGGAGTGAACTGTTTTTGTAGGATTTAGTGTTTTTCCAACACAATGGTTCTGTCTCTTAATTTATAATCCATTGAGATCATGAACATCCTAAATTGTGTTTCTGTCTTTTATAATATTGCATGTCTTGTCCTGTTATCCACAAATCTGACAAGAATTCCTTTCATTTTTTTCAGCTGCCCTCCCCCATACACATTTCCTTCAGCTCCTCTTAATTTTTTTGAGGTAAATTGTATGTCCCACATGAATATATGGTTTGCCTTATTCTAGTAGCACAAGGGATTACATAGTGACTGCCTTATTGTATTATCATGTAAACTTAATGAGGTACGTTAAACAGAGTAATGATGATTGGCAGTCAGCTCCACTGGTTAGATCAGACTAAGAAATCCACAGGAAGGCTAATACTACTTTTATTGAGATTTATTATAATAACAGTACCTGGCATGTCTGATTGTATTGCACCCATTGCAAAATTAAAGGGAAAAAAAGGAAAAGAAAGATTTTTGGAAGGAAATTAATGTCTACTTTTAACTGTGAAATTTGCACTTAGTCTTATAGCAAGTGGCACATGCTATTATGCAGATCTTTTTCCTAGTCTAATTGGATTATCAGTCTAGCAGGTTCTGTTCTCAAGCTGAACTAGAACTATCTCAAGAGTTAGACCATTTAACATGTTGCTACTTATAAAAAACTATATCCCTCCCTTTCCCATCACATATTGAATTAACTTTCACAACAATGACTTCAAAAGATGCTCTGCACTTTCAGAGCATACAAATATTCTAGGAAATAATTATATAATATAATGTGTATAAAACACCAATCTCTTATTTCAGTAACAATTAAATTTAGGCAACAAAGGTAGTAGGACCCTAACCCTAACTCTTCCTCATATTCTAGAACCCTGGATTATTATACAAATAGAATCTAGTGAGAAGAAGCTAGAAGAATGAAACAGCATTAGCATTATTGCAATGTATTAAATGTGCATAATACCCGGCTCTCAATGACTCTGGATGTTAACAAATGGATTTTACCTACAATACTTGGAAACCACTTCTGGACTTTGTGCTTGAGGTGGAAAAAAAATGAAACTTTGATTTTCGGTTTTACTGATTAGATAGATTTGTTGTTATAGAAATGGTTAAGTTTATACTATTATGTAAAAGTAAAAAGTTGAGGTTTGATGTTACTGTTTTATTCTACTGCACCAGAGGAAGTTGGAAGTCAATGCCTTTTTTCTTTTTTCCCTTCTGTTCTGCACTTCTCCTTTCCCCTTTCCCTCCCTTATTTTTCCTAGTGTTTGCTTTTGTATTTTATATTATAAACTAAACTGTAGACTGTAGACTAAAGTGTAAACAAAACACACCTGGAAATGTAAAAAAATGAAATAAAAATAATAAAAATAAAAGAATTCTTGTGTCTACCAGTAAAAAAACAAAACAACAACAAACAAAACAAAAACAAATAAAATAACAAAATACCACAAAATAAAAGGGCTTAAACTGAGTTTTAAAAAGAAATCAGACACATGAAATCATGCCTCATAATGAAGACAACTAAACACCTAGGCAGGACAGTTACATTGTTTATTAATGGCTTCCAGCTAAGATTATTAATAGCTCAGGGGCAGAGTACTTTTTCACATTAGATTCTGGTATCAAATAAGAAGAAAAGTGTTGGATTAATTGTAAATCAGAACATGCTGTATTTGGCTGAACAAAAGAAAACATGAACAAAATAGACAATAATAAAATTAAGCTCTAGAGAAGATTTTAATGAGTAGTGTTCATCTTGAGTGCTTCATTTTAGTCTTTCTTTCATTATCCATTTTATACTTTACTAGTCATACTGTTACCACAGCATATATTACACGAATTAACTACAAATTGAATGCTTATGAAATTTTGGAGATATGTTGAGAGAAACAGAATGAAAAACAGAGTACCAGATCAATGTTCTGATTTTTAAATCACACTGTTGATTATTTGCTTACCATTTGCTTTCGATTCTCTACCAGATGGAGCCCAATAATCCCTAGGAAAGATCCGAAGCCGAGCTATGGCAAAAAGCAAATCCACAAAAAGTTAGCTACATTTATAAGATGTCATTAATTTTAAATAGGCAGAAAAGAAGAATGAAAAGTAGCATTCCAGGTAAATTGAGAACCTGCTTCACATATACAGTATTATCTGTAAGACTCTTCATAAATGAAAAATAAGACATTGAAATTAAAAAGTTTGTCAAGGTTTAACAAGCTTCTAGGAAACACACAAAATGGATTAGCTTAGGACAGTGGTGGCTAACCTTTTTGGGCTTCTGTGCCGAAAATTGCGTGCACGCTTGTGCGCGCCCAGAAGACAATGCACATGGGGGGCCTCCCCCTGCACATGCATGTGTGACCCCCTGCCCTTACCTGGCCTCCCCCTGCACATGCATGTGTGACCCCCTGCCCTTACCTGCATACGCGTGCCTCCCAGCTGATTTTTGGTCCATTTGAGGCGTTTTGGAGGCTGAAAATAGCTCAGGGGCAGAGTACTTTTCATCACTTCCTGTATTTCTGGAAATACCAGAAGTGATGAAACAGGCCTGTTTTTCGGTCTCCAAAGGCTGCAGAGGCTTCCCCGAGCCTCTGGGAGGCCGAAAAAGGCCTCAAAAGCCGAAAATCAGCTGGGAGGCATGCACATGCACAATGAGGTAAGTTTGGCTGGGGCTCATTTGCTGGCACAAATGCCTCTGCATGCCATCTGTGGCACGCATGCCATAGGTTTGCCATCACGGGCTTAGGAGATATCATTTTTATTTATAAAAGACATTTTCTTATAATAATTTAAAATGGGTTCAGTTAAATGTTTATCTTCTGTCTGGATAGATAGATGATAGATAGATAGATAGATAGATAGATAGATAGATAGATAGATAGATAGATAGATATCTGTTCAACTATATAATATGGTGAAAAATAAATGTAATTTTTTTTGGGGGAAGGAAATAGTTTTTCTTCAAGAAATAGAATTAAAAACAAAGAGCTGGCCCATGAATAAAATAGGTATTTTTTATTCATTCAGCAGATAAGCCTTGTGACTAACAGGGCTTCTAATTGTAGTATAAAGCTATGGATAACAAAATTAAAAATAACTTTCTGTGGCAATTAGGGATTCAAATGCTGAGTCTATGGTCATTTTAAGCACTTCTTCTCTATAATGATCCATCCTATGCTTTGATGTTTCCTTGTTTATTTCCTTGTTTAGATGCAACAGTCTCATGGGTCAGCTTGACAGTAATACTCAACATGGTTCTTTCATAGAAGCTGGCCTTTTTGGAACACATTGCTTGGGTGGCAATGGAAGGGCTTGTTCTATTTTGGACCTCATGGCTCATGTTAGCTGTACCATTTTGTGTGGAGTTTTGATGATATTGTTAGCAGAATATTAGTGTGGTCTGAAATCCACTCAGAGAAGCAGTCAACAGATAGTGGTGGCATTTATCATCACAACTGAATGTTGCAAGACATAGGACTAGAATCTTGCAGTGGAATTGAGAAGTCCTTCCTCCAAAATCACAGAAGAGCTATGGATAGCAGGGAAGCCATTCTGAGCCACATGGCATGAACATAGCAGCTCCCTCCATCACTAGTAAAATTGGTTGCTCTGAAGACAACCTGCTCCCAGGAGGACATGACATGGAATGGAGCCTTACATCCTGAGTGACCTAGCTAAATCCTCTTAAGCAGAGTTGGCAAACACAGGGACATTGCATGAATGCTCTCACCCTAACCTTATAAAAGAAAACATGAAATAGGCAGATGTAATCAAACGGTAAAGTACCAAGACCAGATAGTTGGGTCAAGAAGCATATTTTTATTTTATCTCTAAAACACACAAAAAAACATGAAGCCCAGTGCACATTCCCAGGACAGGAAAATGGTCATCATAATGGTGCTATTGAAGAAACTATTTTTAAAGGAATCCCTTCATGGATTAGTCTCACTTTCAGATGCACAAGGAGAGTTTACCTGGCCTAAAAAAATAGTAGAGCAAGGCAGGCACTCAAAAGAGTCCTAAAATATTGATGAATTTGGTGAGCCCTCCAAAGCTTGATAGAAGCATTCCCGATGATGTTTCCCATAAAGTCCTATATATGGTATCTTGCCCCAAACTATATGTTAGGGTTTTCAATATAAGGAATGAACTTCCCCATTATTTCATATTTTTTCATTATTTTGAGTCAGACGTGGCTCCTAGTAACCATATGCAATCTTCTAGGCAACATGTTTGGAAATGGTTTGTGGTCTTTTTCCTAGGACTAAGAGAATATGATTAAAGTTACTGAGTTGACTTCCATGACTGAGGCAAGAGTAGAACTCAGATTTTTCTACTGGTCTACTGCTATAACTCAACTGAGACTCAGCTCTTTCATACCTACATCCACACTTAAGTTAAACTTGGCTGAACTGGGTTTATTCTCAAATTGCACAAAACCTGTATAGGACAGATATATAGATAGTTTTCAACATATGACCACAACTGAAACTAGAATTTCCATCATAAGTAAAGCCAGACCCAATTTTTCTGACCATTATTACATTTTTGGTCCTTTATTTGATGCACTATGAATATTGAAAAATCTAAAATGCAGTGGTTGATAGACTTACTATTATTCCTGGATAATAGCCTCCCACAGTTACATTTTCAGTTCTTGTGGTTGCTGCAAGTCCTATGGTCAGTATGAAAACAGACACTACCAAAAGGGCGACTGTGAACCAAAGAGATGTTTTCTTTCTTTTTGTGAAGTGCTCTGTGAAAAACACACATTGTAAATGCATATTAAAATACACTAATCTCAAAGGAGAGGTGAGTCTGCTTCATTCATACGCAACCCTCTTAACAAGAAACTTGATGTCAACCTTCTTAGACAGTCTCAGCTTAAAAACAGCAACTTCTAATTAGAAGTCTCTTATCTCTGAAATTAGGTTCCTATATGAAAGGATGCTAGCTTAGGAGGCCTTTTTCTGCTGAAGGCTGACTTCACTTGATAGTCGAGTCAAGTACTGTACTGAGCTGCCCGACAGCCCACTTGGGGAATTCTGGGAGCTGAAGTCCACATCTTTTAAAGTTCCCAAAATTGGGAAACCCTACACTAGATGATGCAAAAGAAATATGAAACGCTCCAATCCTCTACTAATGGCTTCCTTGGTTTTGTTGTCTACTTGACACTGCTAAGAAGGATGAAATCATTCTTTCTCTGCCACCCCTTTCATTTCTCCTCCCTCTTCAACTTTCTCTGTCTTTCTTTCTTGGACCTTTTCCTTCTCAAGTAAGAAGTTGCTGGAAAACAGAAAAATGATTTTGTCCTAAGCCTGAACCAACCTAAATGACTTTTGAAATTAGATTGAGAATCAGACCTTGGACAGTTCTATTCCAGAACACATTATGTAATACAAGATATCTATGATTTCATTTCCTCACCCTTATTTTTTGTGCTGAAATGATAGAGAGGATAAACTGGAAGAGTGTCGTAATGCCAGAGGTGAGCTAATACTTTCCTTGTTTCCTAAGATACAGGACTCCTCTAAATCTGCTTTTTATGTGAAAGAGAGAAACATCTACGGACTTTTTTTTTTTTATTACAAACAGGCTTTTCTACCAGTGATCATAAACCAATGGCTCTGTGTATAGTGAATCAAGGGCAGATTTTTAATTTTTAAAAAGGTATTTCATTAAAAACAAGAGAAAGAAAACATGCATAGTAAAGTGTCTGGGAGTTCTTTCCAGCCCTATTATTCAGCAGTGGCCATAGAAGGTGTCTGTTTTCTTCTCTGTCGTGAAGTCATTGTGTTGCATCTGTGTGTACAGATGTTCCTCAACTTACAATCATAATGGAGTCTGGAATTTCCATTGTAAATCATAAGTTGAGGTACCCACATGATTGACCTGCCTTTATGAGCTTTTTGTGGCAGTTGTTAAGTCAATGCCATGGTCGTAAAGTGCTTTTTGCCAGAAAGCACTTAAAATTGCGTCATGTGAATGCAGAATGCTGCAATCAGCCATAGAGGTGAGCCAGTTGCCAATCGACCAAAATGTGGTTCTGTGACTTTGTGTGTATGTGCATGTGTGTTGCCAATGGCACTCCAGTACAGGGTTGTAGGCAATTTCTGGGGCTGGTGGTGTCTGTCATAACTTTGAAAGTTTGAATGGTTGCTAGGCACCTACTAGCATCCACTACCCAGGTATGTCTTCCATACGGATGTATTGGGCAAATGGATTTCTTTGCCAAGTCTTAATCCTGCTCATTTTCAAAGTCAGTTTTCTATTGCTGGTTCCTTCCTCCCCAGGAAATTTAGTCCCATCTTGTCCAGTTTGTTGAGAATTATTCTACTGCTAGATAAATAGACAGAGTCTTGATGGACAGATACGCTCTTTACATATTTTTCCCAAAATTCTTTTAGTTTGGAAATAATTAAAATATGATGATGTACAGAAAACCCAAGATAGTTGGATGGAGAGTAAAGCATGATTCACAGGTTATATATAAGTGAATTAATAATGCAGACTCTTGAGGCAAACATAGTTTTAATTGTTAAGAACCATTAGAAAGGAATACATTTTTAAAAATAACAATATTTGACATTTTGACATTTTAAACTTGCAACCTTATGCAAACTTTCTTTGGAAAAAAGAACCCACTGTGTCACTAGGACTTACTTCTCAATAAACAGAAAAGATTGTGTTGCAAATACTTATTATCAGAGTATTAGCATTTAGAGTGTGAAAGGAAGCCATTTAAGCATTATATCCGGGTGTACAGATGAAATTTGTCTTCATTATTTCTTTAAAACTGGGGGGAGGGGACAGCTGGAGTGGCAAATTAAACAAAATTATAGCTGAGGAAGTCTTTAAACCCTCTTTGTTTGTCATTAAAAATATGTAAAATGTTAGAAATATGTCTAAATAATAAAACCATTATTACGTTAGTTTAGGTTATTTGAGAGACTGAAAAGAACTTAAGAAAGGCTAACTGCCTACCCACTGCTGCTTTCCTATTATAAATGTCCTTTTCCAAGCTGGTTTCCCTTTCTATGTAAATACCACTAGAAAATTACTGCCTACATTTACATTGGATATTTAGTTTGGCTCTTACAAAAGTAGCATTTTACATAAGGAGATGCAGGAATTCTGGTGATAAACAAAAGTTGTTATATTCTCCTTAGAAACTTAGAAACTTTTAGCATGCTTCCTCTTATACAAGATTTTCAATTAATGCTATTACCAAAAGTTGGCATTTTCTTCAAAAGTCTGAGAAAACTGAAGCTGAATTTTGAAGTAAAAAAAATTCTTCAGATTTCAGGTGAAATCCTTCACACATTAAAGATAAAATAACCATGCGGAAAAACAAAAGCTGACCTTTCCTTTTCCTAGATCAAGGGTGTCAAACTCAAAGCCCACAAGCCAGATCTGTCCCATGGGGTGCTTAGATCTGGCCTGCAAGGTCACCCTGGAAACAGTGAGGGACTGGCCCACAGTGCCTCTGTCAGAGAAAATGGGCTCCCGAGCTTCATTTCCGGCTGTGACAGCTTCCTGCAACCCTCTGCCAGCGAAAATGGAGGATTGCAGGAGGCCATCGCAGCTGGAAACAGAGCTTGGGAGCCTGTTTTCGCTGGCAGAGCACACGGGCCACCACAGGTGCCCCAAATATGAGTGACATCGAGCTTGCCACACCCACTCTAGCCACACCAATGATGTGGCCCTCAATAAAATTGAGCTTGACATTCCTGTCCTAGATCAATACTATGCCCTGCAAATTACCACATTCATATTCTGGTTATATCCATGAAGATTCTCATTCCATTATAGTTCACAAGACTGGCTTTATATGATGATAAAACAAGTATGTTTGCAAGTTCTCAAAAATAAGCAAAAGATCAACTATCACAGGTTGTGATGAATTGTTGCTCATTGTTGCTAATTTTGAAAGATATGGAAAGAAAACATGGTTCATTCTATGGTGATGAGTTAAATAATCAATGGCCTGTTTATTCCCAATCGACTTTTGCAATATATCAATGGATTTCTTGGAATGGAAATAGTTCAGGTTTTATTATATATTTGCATTGATACCTTACTAGTATTGATTTCCCATAGGCTGACTGCTTACTATGGATAAATGTACCACTAAAGTATATCCAGCACCTGTCTGTAGCTTTCTTCTTGCACAGTATGAGCCCAGATGCACATTCCTCTTCTTATCATTTCTGAATTGCTTTGACTGCAAGTCTTTTTTGAGATTTTTTCCCCCCACTCAAAAGTCTCTATTTATAACAGGAAAACAAACCCCAAAGAAGAAAATGGCAAGGCAAACACAATCTGCAGTGCATGGTAGGGGTGCCAGGTCTATCTGCAAGCTTCCTCCTTTGGGGGTTATGCAAAACTGCAATGCCCATCCATAGCAAAGAGACAAAGCTTTCATCACAACATAACAATGTTGCTTTTGACAATCTGACACCCTCTTCCCAACAGATGTCTATGCAAATCCAGGTGATTTCATGCTTGATTTGTATTCATGTGTGTAGAAAAAAAATTGAAACTGAATTGTGATATTCCTGATGCTCGAGGTTATTTCCAAGAGGAACTTTTATGCAGAATTGCTTCCATATAGGAGGCCCACATCATATTCATCCTACAAATGCAATAAATAGACAGAGATTTAGGCAACCAGTACACTCCTATGCTTCATGGGAAAGGATAGGGAATGTCATAAATTAAGATAAAAGTGTACAGTACACCCAGTTAAGTGTCATGCTTCAAAGCCACTGGAGACAAGTATGAGCAGGATGTACCTAATCTCTTCTTTCTGGACAATTTACTGGCTCCAGATTCCCTGCGTTTGCAAGTTGGACACTTTTCCTTGCAGGGAAGGGGGGTGGGAAATAACGGGGAGGAGATAATTTAAAAAAAAGGTTGACCAGAACTTCCCTTTCTTTTTGTTGATGCACTTTGATGACCTGCTCCTCTTTTTGAACCTCTGAGTTGATGGAAATGGAGGGAGAGAGGTGAGGGCAGAGGTGAACACAAAGTGAGGCTGAAAAAACTAAAGATGGGAGCCACAACATGCAATAAAAGACATAGCCATTTTTTTAATGGGTGGTGTTTCAATCACATGGCTGTGGCTGCTATTCCGGACTCTTCCCTGTGACAGCCCTGGATAAGATGAAGCTTACCTTACCTGACTAATTGCTATTTCAATGAGTCTTCATGTATAAGAGACAAAATAACTTTCTGCCTTCTTTTTAACTCCTATTCAAGATGTAGCTTAGACAGAGGGAGAATTTTCTATCCTCATATATTTCTTGATCAATCTAGCACTTTAAGTATAATGAATGTCTGCTAACATTCACCGACAGTTGGGCTAAGCTTATACTATGCATCCAAGACAACTATATTTTGAGCTCCTATGTTAATGGGATGTTGTCAGGGCTGTTTTAACACATGGTCTTGATGGGCACTTGCCCGTGGGCCCATACTAATCTGTGTATGTTAACCCTTCAATGCATCTTGTATCATATAAATACAGCAATATATTGCTGCACAGCATGTTTTTACTGTTTCAACACCAATTTTGTTGGAAGTGCCAATAAAATAAATATAAGTTTAATTTTATCCGACTATTTACATTTTTATTCCTGTGAGGAGTTGTCATAGGGGCCCCCAGTACATTGCTCTGCCCAGGGCCCATAATGCTGTTGAGACGGCCCTGGATGTTGTGCTTTTTAATTACGCAACGTATCATTTTTTCTGCACTCTGCTATAGGAACACATCTTCAAACAAGGGCTCCTATTGAATTTAGATCTCTGAATGCTGCCCTTGATATCTTATCTTTGAGCCAACAGAAAGCACTCAATGAGGCAGAAACAAAACAAAATACAGACACCCACACCAAATTCAAGCACAATTAAAAAGTAATTAAAACCAATTAAAACTCGGTGATAAAGTTTGGAACAAAACAAGCCAAACATTCTTTGCTCAAGACCCCAACTTCTCCAAAAGGAGCTTGAGCAAAGCTTAAAGTGCCACAATATTCACCTTCTTCTATTTTTCTTTGTTAATTTATGCTTGCATTCTAAGTGCTGCAGTCCCAGAGACTGCTATAGAGATAAAGTAAGCAGCAAAGCTTGGCATGCCAGTTCAAACATATATTTTCATATCAGATTCAGATCCTAATTTTCAACACAAATTAACAAAGAAGAGACCACAACACAAATTAACAAATAAGAGAATGTTGTAGGTCATGTAAACATTTTCATGGCAAATCATCTCTTTTGAGTAAATCTGAACAAATGTGCAAAAAACATAAAACACAGAAAATACACTTTATGAAATACAGACAGTAGGCCATGTGTACAGTAGGCCATAACCCTATCAAACTCAATTCCATTGAAAATAGTGGTGCTTAATCGCTAATGGTACGATTGGGCAATAAAGTTATTAAAAGAATTTTGTTTTTACCAATATTACACATTAAATAACAAATATTTGGTGGTAAAAAAGTCATTTCATCTGAATTTTCTAAGTTAGCAAAGTATTAATTACCATCATATTTTGCTTCTTTATTGTCTGTAGATTGTTTAAAGCTGCCTTTATTTTAACAAAGGCAAGTGAAATGTGATGGCTAACATGCTAAAAAGAGATATGAGATCTCCTTTTAACAATTGCTTCCTCTAATTAAATGCTCAACTTATCCAAAGGGCAGAAACTAAGAACCAGGTTTTGCTTCAAACCTCAATTCAATAATCTCTATAAATGTGAGCTCTTGGTTGACTAAGAATGTACGCAATAGAATCGTCTCTTGCATATGACATCTCTTTGCTTCTTGAATCTTAAGGTAAAAGAACAAAGATTTGAGTTTGTTGTTAGGATTATATTGCTTTGGGGTCCATTGTTTGACTAATAAAATGGTTGGATAATGGTTTAAAATAACAGTGTTCAAATAATGTCTATATTTTTAATGACTAAAGAGAAATGACTTTCACAGAAAGAGTATTTCATGGTAAAGATATTTTTTCTTTTGTAACAGACATAGTGTTAATTCAGTAACCACTACACAATAAAGTAATCAAGACACTTTATTTTGCAAAAATACATTATATTATCTACAATGAACATTCAGAAAGCCACAAAAAGCTGGTTTTGTGAGGTGGTTAAGACACCAGGCTAGAAACAGGGAGATTGTTAGTTCTCCAAGAATCAGACATGAATAAGGAAAATTGAATTAAAAAGTTGAATTTGAGGTACATTTTCTATTCATTTTTACTAATATTATTTCTAAAAAGCAATATCAGTATCATTGAGGGAAAAATATGAATCACATTATCCAAATGGTATTGTGGGATTACAGGTAGTCCTTGACTTACAACAGTTCATTTAGTGACCATTCGAAGTTACAAGAGCAAAAAAAAATGACTTATGACCATTTTTCACACACCGTTGCAGCAGCAGATCCCATGATCAAAATTCAGATATTTGGCAATTGACTCATATTTATGATGGTTGCAGTTCTGGGGTCATGTAATCATCTTTTGCAACCTTCTATCAAGCAAAGTTAATGGGGAAACCAGATTCACTTAACAAACGTGTTGTTAATTTAATAACTGCAGTGATTCACTTAACAATTATGGCAAGAAAGATCACAAAATGGGGCAAAGTTCACTTAGCTGTCTCACTTAGCAACAGAAATTTTGGGCTCAATTGTGATTGTAAGTCAAGGACTACCTGTACTATAAAAGAATGTTAAAAATAAGTTCTTGACTCCTGGTGACTTCATAGATATGTCAATGTAGACTTATTGGCAAGAGTCCAAAATGGTTTGCCATTGCTTTTTTCTATTTTTTTTTTTAATTTCTGGGCAATTTCCCATCTAAGTACCAACCACATCTGACATTGTCTAGGTGTTAACCTAAGTTGACCATATGCTATGGGGTGGGATTCTACCTGGTCGGTCCAGTTCTATAGAACTGGTTGTTATGATTCTGCCTAGTTTGGAGAATCGGTACCACTAGCTGGCCCTGCCCCGCTGCACCCCACCCACTCATTCCTTACCTGGTTTGGGCGCCATCCAATTTGTCTGCGTTAGTCTAATTTTTGGTAAGTTGCTATTTTTCCTTTTATTTTCTAACCATCAGCTGTTCCGACTATCAGCTCTGCCAGGAGATTTAGATTAGCTAGAAAGCAGGAAATCATTGGATTTCTTGATTTCAAGCTAATCTAAAAGCAGAGCTGACTGAAGTTTCTATTTTTCAGTGCAGACTCAGGTAGCAGATTTCAGAATGGTAGATCTCTAAGTGAATCTATGATTCTGTGAGCAACTCAATCTGCCTGCCTGTTTTGCCTGATTTTGGGTAAAAGTTGCTTTTTTAAATAAAAAATTCAATATTTACATAAATATTTAGAATATTTACATATAATCCACACCCACCCAATCACATGACCACCAAGCCACACCCACAAATTAGGCCATGCCCACATAACCAGTTGTTAAGAAATTTGAATCCCACCCCAGCATATACTGCCACCTATAAACCTTTAAATCTAACATATTATGAAACAAAAAAAAAACATAATTTTACATATAGTGCAACTCTGCAGTAACTGCTTTCTAATTCTCACATTTCTCCCTCTTGCAAGCAAAATAATGCTCCATTTTAAAGCATACTTTATTGGAAATATGTTCTCTGAAAACCATTGGTATCTATTTCCATATGCCTAATTTCAAAATTAAGGTAATTTGGGAGGAAATTCCATTATTGTCAGTACAATTATAATTATACAAAGATTATATGACTGAAGATTGAATTTAACTGGAGGTGTTCCAAAGAGAAACTTTATATTCCAAAACAGAATATTTTAGGTCTGTTTTTTTTTCTCTTTTAGATTCTTATAATGTTAGACATTGTGGGTCATATTATTTCATTGCTATCTAACACAGTATTAAGAAAGTAGGATTTCACTAAACGTGGAGCAATTTAATAAACTAGTCCACATCTAAAATTCCAATAGCCACTGCCCCCCCCCCTACAGTCATGTGATCACATTTTGGGCAGTTGCCAAACAGCTCACATTTACAGTTGTTTGCAGTGTCCACGGTCACGTTTTTGCTGAAAACTAGTTCAGCAGAACTAGCTCATACCGAACAGTGAGTTTGTTCAATGCCCACCACACAAAAGGTTTTAAAATCAGGCTGGTCTTATTGGTGACCCACTTTGTGTCACAGTATATGACAGTAATGGGCAGGCTTCATGACAGTTGTCAGTTGAAAACCACTTATATCTATTTGAAATTCCAATCGAAAAAAAATGAAGAAGCTTTACCCCTTATAAATGGGCTTTACAGTTGTTAACTATAGCTGGGTTATGTTTTTCTTTCTAAAAAGTAAATAATTATGAACTGCCTACTGATTCTTTTCCTGCTAGAAATGCACTTTCTACATACTGTAGTATGAGATAATACTAAACAAACAGCAAGATGCATTTTGCACAAGATTCAAATATTTATTGGTTACATCATACTGAATTCTTAATATTGTGATTTCTTATTCTTTCTATTGAAAACACCACTCTGTCTAGAAAAGAATGTGTTTCCTTCCTGTGATTTGTACTCAATGGTGTGAGTGAATTTAGAAGATTGAAATTATTGTGTAAACACTGCTCAGGCACAACCTGGCATTCGTTTCCAGCAGCAAGAAGAGGCTATCTTTCCTTCAGCAAAAGTGTGGAAGTCTGTTAGATGTTACAATGTGTGTGTGTGTGTGTGTGTGTTTGTGTGTGTTATTTGTAAACAGAAGTCCTAATAAGAATTCCGGTTCTATCATTTTAATTTTTGCTCAATTAATTTAAAACAGAGCTAAGAAACGTTTTTCCTTAGTTCATTTCCAGTCCTGCTTGTTGCTACATAGTTCTGACATCGATATATGAAATTCATCATACAACATTCTTTGGTATTATTATACTATTCTTAAAGATTTAATCTTCAATTTGATTCACAATTCACCAATGTGGGACTAGTAAAAATTTAACAATTCAAGTCCTAACCAAGACTAACCAACTAAGTCTAACCAACTAAGAGCAGCATCTGAGAATATAGGCAGTTTTTCCATATATCTAAGCAGTCCTTTGGGTATTGTTCCAAGGACCCCTATTACTATTGATACAAGCATTGATTTCTTCCTCCATAATTGCTCAACTTCAATCGCAAATGACGATATTTTGTTATTTTTTTCTAGACATTTCTCTTCAATTTGTGCATCACCTGGTATTGCAATTATCAATGCACCAGACTTTTTTCTTTTCCACAATACTGATGTCAGGCATGTTGTGAGCCAAATGTCTGTATATTGTGTGGCGTTGATACATTAGCCAGGAGAGGACAAAGCTATTGCAGAGTAGTAGTTTGCCAAATTACTAGCTCTGCTGTAGAAAATGCTTCCACACTTCCAAAGGTGCACCATAAACGGGTGAGCTGACTTCGCACCAGAAAGAAAGATAAGCAGCTCTTTCTGCAGAAGTAGCATCCAAGGCTCCTCCCTCCTCAAAGCCATCTTGCAAATGGGCACCACAACTGGAAAGGTTCAGAACCTGAATGAATATGACTGCCTGCATGGTGCACCAACTCATCTCCCCACTGAAGTGGTACCTATTTATCTACTCGCATACAACATGCTATCGAACTGTTAGGTGGACAGAAGCTGAAGTGAATGATGGAAGCTCATCCCACCACACAATGTTAGCCATGAAACCACTAAGCCATTGTGCCTCTATCCATAGATAACTGACATTTGACTCCAAAGGCTAATTCCCATTCTTTTTATTTGAATACTATGCACTTTTCTTAAATATATGTCTGGGGCTTCATCTAAGTTTCCATAAGTGGACACCATTTGCTATATAGGGAGCTGCAGCTGGATAGAGGTGGATTCATTGCTTTTCCAATGAGTTCTTTTTCTGATAATGAATGGTCAGTCTTAGCTATAACCATTGAGCTCCTCCATAACTGAGAGATGAAATAAACAGACAGAAAGATAGGTAGACAGGCAGATATATAAATGATAGATGGATGGTAGACAGATAGACGGTGAGACAGACAATCATCATGAGTAAAAAATATGAACTATGCTTTTATTGTAAAAGTTTCCTGAAATCTGGAAGTTTTTCAAACTTGATCAGAATATTTTTTTTCTTAAATTATCAGGCGTTTAACCATTTCACAATATTCAATAAAGAATGGATACTTTAACTGATGAAATGGCAAAGAAGCAAAATCCCTAAGTATTGCAAACCTTCGCTTGAAAGCTATTATAGCTAGCTTCCCCAAATTTATCATACAAGATACTGATTGCTCATAATAACCAACAAGGTTTCTTCACAATGTCTAGACATTTTTAGAAAATACTTGTATTTCTTTAACCATCTAAGCAGCTGACATCAGGAACTGCAGGAGGACCACAAGGAATGAACTATGATGATATATTTTTCTTTATATACATATTTTGAGATGAGGTTTATGTACAGTGCTGGCTTTTCATAACAGAACTTAAACTCTGGTGTCATGACAGGGGAGCAAGACTTCTCAAACACTGAACAACTCCAAAAGTTAAGAAATCACTGGATACTGAAATAATTGAGATGGAAACAATAATAAAAACAATATTTTTGGAAGGTGTATGATATTAATGGGGGGGATTTATGAGACTTTCTTTTATAAGAATGTTTACTTGAAAATGAAACGCAACGTAAAAGTGCAGTCTTATTATTGGTAATAGCCTGTCTGCAAATACTTGCAAGTTAAAGTGAATTAAGGTCCCACTTGTCGCTCACCTTCGGAACACGTGTCTCGTGGTCATGTGAATTCGTTTCGTGGGGGGCTGTGGGTGGAAAGAACCCGAGAGCGTCCTTGAATACTTTCTGGACTGTAGCTGGCTCAGGGGGAGGCGAGGGGAGGAGGAGGGGAGGGTTCACGGGGGTGTAGGAGTGACCCCAGAAGGAAACCACTCCGCACACTAACGCCCTCGCCCCTTAAACCTGTGGCCCGTCAGAAACCACGGGGTTTTTGAACCCCTCCAACTGAGTGGCGCCCCGAAACCTCAAACCGGCGAGGAAATGACACACACACACACACACAACTCGGGCTCGGCCAGAGTCCACAACTTACCTGCGGGGTCCAGCATGGCTAAAGGCTCGGTAGAGGCAGGGGCAACGGAAGGCTGCATCCGCCCAGCGACGATGGGACCCGGCCGGCAGGATGCAGAGCCCGTCCCGGGGCATCGACCGAGCGGTCCTGCGAAGATAAGGCGGGAGTCGCAGGAGGCAGGACAGAGGAGGCGCCGCCGGAGCCCGAGGGAGGAGCGAAGGTGGCCTTTCGAGGTGACCGAAGGGCGACCCCGGCCTCTTCGGGGCAGAGACTCCGCTCCGGCGTCGGGCAGCAGGAAGAGGAGCATTTGCTCTCGCCCTGAAACCAAGGCAGCCCCTTCTGCCTTCCGACAGGTGCAAGGATGGAGCGGTGTGTGTGTGTGTGTGTGTGTGTGTGTGTAAAAAAAAAAAGCGGGAAGGGGCTTCAAGCTACAATTAACGCCAGAAGCAGAGAAAAGAGTTAGAGGGGGGAAAACCCGGGAGATTTAAGGGGCTAATCCTTTCATTATTACACTTTTGTCAAATCCTTAACACTTTAAAAGCCATCCAAAACAAGACAGAACAGAACAGAACAGAACAGCTCCCCCATGAGAATCCTTGATCTGGGCAGCAGCCCCTGATTTCAAGGAAATACCTTAACCAGCAGAGCATCTTCATTTCAACACCTGACCTTCTTTCTCTGAAGGGATCAGCCTGTCCCCATCATGCTTGTTTTGGCATATGGGTGACTCTCCTACCCAAAAAAACTTCAGCAGCTTATATTTGCCAACTTCTCAGCCAGGGAGTGAATTGTGTCTCTTTCTCTCTGTGCATTGGAATCAGGGTTGACTCCTGGCAGTTGACTGGACAAATCCTTGTAATATTCTTGGCAAACATTTCTGAAGGGGTTTGCCCTTGCCTTCTTCCTAGGATGCCTACAGAGCAGTGGTTGCCAACCAGTGGGCTGGGGACCACTGGTGGTCTGCGAGTAAATTTTGGTGGTCCGCAGAGAAATATCACCCCCAAAGCACCCCCCAAAGCAATTAATCCAGATTGCATGGGAACACAAGGCTGTCCGACCCACATAGTCTGCGGGAACACACAAGGCTTGCATCGCATGTATTGCGAACAACATGAGGTAGTGAGGGGAGGGGGGAAAGGGCGGAGGGGGGAACGTGCCCCATGCATCTTGCCTGGCCATCAGGCTGCTTCTTTCCACTTCTTTCTTCTGCTTTTGGCTGCATGCAAGGAAAGCAGCAAAAGTCTTTCTTCCTCTCCCCCAAATTCCACCAGAAATGAGTCTTTGGGACCTGCAAGGCATCCTGATCCAAGAGGCTGTGCTGGTGCGACAAGTCTCACAAAGACTCATTTCTGGCAGAGTTTGGGGGAGAGAAAGAAAGACTTCTGCTGCTTCTGCTGCTTTCCTTGCATGAAGCCAAAAATCTCTCTCTCCCCCTGAGAACGGAGCTGGAGATGGTATCCTGCAATCCCAAATAAAGAAAGATTTATTGGGAGGAAAACGGAGTGGGGAATTTTCCTGCAGACTTTTTGGGGGATTTTCCCAGGGTCTCTGGTCCGCAGAATTTAAAATAACGAGTTTGGTGATCCCTGAGGTCCAAAAGGTTGGCTTCCCCTGATACAGAGAGAACGGGAATGGTCTAAAGTCATGCAGTTGGCTTCATGCTTAAGGCAGGACTAGAATTCACAGTCTTCTGGTTTCTTGCCTGGTACCTTAGCCATTGCACCAAACTGGCTCTAAGTCAAAGATTGGAGGTATTGATAAGACTCAAATCATCCACAGGAAGCATATTCTTCTATCTGTTCTAGGCAAATGTCTATAGTCTGAAAATATGAGCCACTCTCATCTGTCTCACTTTACAAAGCCAGTTGGGCATGCTTGAGGCAAAAAGAAAGCTGAAACTTCCTTGAGATTTTTTTCCCCATGTTCTGGACCTGGTGAAAATGGCTAGAATGGAAGCTTTTGAAGAAAACAAACCAGGTTAAAAGATCAGGATGAACTAAAGCCATTGGTATTTCCTTTGATTTAATAATGGAAAGGGATTTAATTCCAAGGTGCTGAATTTTAATTGAGAGTTAAATATCGCTTTTCATTCTAAAAATGATTGGTTGTACAGCTTCATTTCTTAAAACATTCAAGATAAACATTGGGTGTATTTGCACAGCAGCCAAGTGAAGGAATCATTAATAAGAAAGTTGAATGCCTCCTTCCTTCCTTCCTTCCTTCCTTCCTTCCTTCCTTCCTTCCTTCCCTCCCTCCCTCCCTCCCTCCCTCCCTCCCTCCCTCCCTCCCTCCTTCCTTTTTTTCATTCTTTTTCTTTCTTTCAAATTGCTATTAAATTGAATTATATTATTGAAAGCTTCTAGGGTAAGGAAATTACTACAATTAACCTTCTATTACTAGAGATCTGTAGGGGGTGTTCCCATTCTTTTGGAAATATAGGGCGGTATCCAGAACGACAGACCAGGTATTGCTGGTAACTTACAATGAGAGTATACGTTTCCTGTCAAACATGAAGGAAAGGCCTGTCCTTCGTACCTGGGAGGTGCCCATCACATTAGTCCACATTGGTGGAATGTCTGGGAAATCCTGAAATTCATGGACCTTAAATGTTTGGACAACAATGGCTTCATTAAGGCAACAAAGTGGGCACTACTATATAGACAGAGCAAATTTCTGGTGACATTTTGGAGAAAAGCACATAAAAGACACTAATTGGATGGGTTATGTAGCATACAATATGTTCTAAATGCTACACTCATCCATGAAGTGTTTAAAACTGACCTCTCTAGATGTCTCTTAGCACATAATATCTACTAGGAAGGAAGGAATCCAACTGTAAATCCTTTATGTCATCACCTCTCAATGTACATACAGTCTTACTATTTCTCCTTAACTATCTTCCACAATGCAATTTGCCACACTATCCAAACAGCTTTTGGAGGTGGGTGTGTGTGGAATAGAATTTAAAAAAAAGTTACTCTGAGGTGCTTCACACAGGTGTTATGCTTGCTCACTGACATGCTTGAGAACACCTTTTGGAGAAGGAAGTGTTGCACAGCCCTAATACATATAATACTTTGACATCCAAACAGGTAACTAGTCCACGTGTGAGAAGAGCTCATTAGGCATTTTCTATTCTGCTATAATCAATAGCAGAATAAAAGGTGGCCACACATATGACACCAATAAAGAGGAAAAAAGATAAGATGCCTTTGTATATTAAGTCCCCATGAATTAATTTGTAGTTGTATGTATAGCACTATGTTCAGATGTGTGTAGATGAAGCACAGTAGACCGCTGTGGCTCGGTGATCTAGAACATACTTTGGATGCAGAAGACCCCAGGAGCAATTCCTAGTTTGTCCATCGGGTTAAAAATTAGAGAATTCCAGCCAGTCAGAATCAAGAATTGGTCTGATCCAGAGTAAGGCAAATTGCTGGACTTCGATATACATTTGAGAAGGCCTATGGCATGACATACGTAGACTTTGAATACCACTAAAATTACAAAGGTGACTCTTGCCATCTTAGCATCCCCACTTAAAATGGAACCGAGTAGAGTAATAGACAGCTTTATAAAGAATTAGAGCCATTCCATTTATCGCTCATATAATGTGGATTTATAAGACCTTTCTTTCTTTTTTTTTCTTTTGCGGGTTAAATAAAGACATTCTGCCAATGATTTAAAAATTGAATTACTCCTGCCCTTTCATTTCTCCTTGGTATTTTAGTAGCATGTATCTTAATCATACTGTTTAAAAGCTTGCCATTTTTGTACAATTTGTTCAGTCGCAATTTTATCTCTCAAGCCATTTCTGAGATCTAAATCTAGAGAGCAATATACAAGTGAAGCCTGTAACCAAAGACTGAAGGATGTCCTAGTCGTAATCAGATCAGGCGGCTCAAGGAGATAAAGGCAGAAAGGCCCAAGTTGGAAGAGGGAAAACAAAAGGTGGTTTTTGTCAATCCAGCACTTGCCAATAACTGTCCCACACTAACTTGTATTAGAACTGCTGTGAGCAACTCATGCTTGCAGGAATGATGACTCTAGAGAAGAGGAAATGGGGTTGTTTTGTCCTAGTTTGTTCCTGAAACATTTCCATATAAGATAGAGCAATGTTCTTGCCACTTCCAATTCCTCTTTTGGGAATATTTGTTATTATTTTAAATTAAAAAGAAAGTAATATATTAAAAAGAAAACGAACGCAAGGAAAACTCAAAAGACAGACTGGAAGGGCCACTAGGTCTTTTTCTGCAGTTTTCTAGGTTTCTATTTTTTTTTCTTCCAGAACTCCCCCTTTTTCAAATTAAAATCTTCAACAAGCCGATTTTCTTTGAGGGGAGGGGGAGAAAACTCTCATGCAACTCTTGTGTAAACTGTGTTGCAAATCTTTACTATTATTATATTAGTCTAAAGAGTTCATTTCCCCTGTTTGAACATGCAAATGACTCGGCTCCTACTGCTTGGTTGGTAGTACAGAATCTAGGATTTGGGATCATCTTTTTTGTCTGCGAAGAAGGCTAATAGTCCATAACTTCTTTCTTTCTCCTTGGAAGAGAAAGAAAGTTTATGGTCATGTAATCAAAGCTAATATGGGCTCAATGGGTTGTTCTCACCTCCAGATATTTCTATAGCATTTTTCTTCTCGTGGTATGATCACAGAATATGAAAACTACACAGATGGAGTGCTTAGAGATTTTGCTAGGATTTTGTATTGGTCATAAATGTTGAAAGAAACCTTGGGTTAGTCTTCCTTGAGAAGAAACGTGTAAGATAATAACTTACAAGAAAATTTCTTTGGAGCTGGGAAGCAGGCAATTTCCCTGTTCTGCATTCTCATCTCTGTATATACAACATTAGATCATAGATTTTATCAGCTCCAAGAGAACAGAGTGATGTTTTCACCTAAACTATCTGTTCATTTGAAATTCAAATGTATGTATATCTGAAATTCATTCCAACCCATGGAGTAAAGAGCTGGTTTTCTCTAAAGATTTCACACAAGGTGGAGAATTTGGGTAGAATGTTTCAGCTGTGCTTGTAGCAATAGTTACCAGAATATTTGTAATTAAAAGCAAAAACAACACAAATCTCCAGAGGTTTTCTTTTAGTGCTGCCCAGATTTGGAATAATGATGACTCCTTAACATTTTCTTTTGCTGATAGAAACAGGCAGCATGAGTTGCCATAGAGCAGGGGTGTCCAACCTTGGCAACTTTGAGACTTGTGGACTTCAACTCCCAGAAACTGGCTGAGGAATTCTGGGAGTTGAAGTCCACAAGTCTTAAAGTTGCCAAGGTTGGACACCCCTGCCAAAGAGTTTCAATGAAGTTTTCAGTAGCACATATTTCCTTATCTACTTGTAAATTACACTGAATGTAACAGGATATTTTCTTTGGGATAACATTACATAATGCTATGTACGTTTGCACTACAATATACATCTTCTGGAACAGATATTTAATATCAGAGTTTATCATTTTACTTACATTGTAAATCATAAAGTAATAAGAAATATTTTTCCAAGAAGAAAATGTCTTCATCGTATTATAAAAGCTTTCTCTGATAACCAAGTTATTGATTAAATGATTAAAAATGCCTTGTTTCCTTCCTAAATTAGTTTCAATAGAGTTTATTTTATTTTACTGGGCTCTGTTTTCTCTTACAACTGGATAAGCAAAGCTCAAATTGCAGGAGTTTGGAACACATGTTACAGCTTTAAGATAGCAGGAGAAAATCTCAGAAAAGAATTCGAGCACCAGAATTTTGATACAGATATCTAGATGCAACATCTCTTAAAGAAGACTGTGGCTATTCAATGATATATTATGGACTCATTCTCATAGCCCACTGATCATATCACAAAGCTCCCACTATAGGACACATCTTCATAGTGTATGCTTTATCCTCTACTCACTGTGGAAGCAGCCTAAATTCTGTATTATTTTGTTTTTCTTTTACAATTATTCTGGTTTCTATTGTACATCACCATGAGAAGCATATTATGCAGTATGGCCATATACAAACAAATAACTACACTTGTACTTAGCTTTTCCAGTTCTGTACAGTATTTCCAATGTTTTTCTTAGATACAAGTCTTGATATATAAGCTACAATGGTTCATCCACAATTTTGGTGATGCCACAGTGAGCGACTGGCATCTGTTGAACATCTGTTGGTAAGATGAGTCTGTTTCAGGCACACTTCTTTCTTCTATCACTGGGCACTGCCCTTGATGGCAATTTTAGCTTGAGTTGCAGGAGAGACCACAACCTGGTGGCTACAGAAGCATCTGTCCACAGTGCCAAAATGGCATTTAGGGATTATAAGACTCCTTAAATAAGCTGCTACACTCTACTGATTCTGGAAGATCACTAGACCACTGAATAATCATGTATGCAAAGATCTTTTAAATTTGGTAGACCTATTTATAAAAGAAGGACTGTTTGACAAAGCAAATGGGACATGTTTATGTCATCATTAACTACAATAGTATAAAGCTAGCATTCTCCTTTTATTCTGACACCATCCCAGGACAACTTCAAGATGTGTGCAATCTGTTATGCTTTGCCACACATTATCTGGGAGACAAAATCAGGTGACCTGCTGAATGAATGGGTGATGAAGATTTGGAGACTATAGGAAGTCCAGACACACCACCTCTCTTCCTATCCATTTTTCTATTTCCAATGTTCTTGTCACACTTGTTACTTCTCCCCACTGTATTCTTCAAATAACTTCTATTAATGCCTCTAACAAGGAAGAGAAAAGCAGAAGACAGCAAAATTCCACTATTGGAAGGAGAAAGGAAATGCCTATGCTTATTTATAATTTCTCTGTAATTTTTTAGTTTTCACTCCTACAGACAACCTCAAAGAGCCACTTGCCAGCAGCTACTCAGTTTCAGTTCTGTGCTGCTAGAAGATCTACAATAGCTACAGAAGTTGCACAATAGAGGCAGGATCTGTTTTCCACCTACCTAGGATTATTAATGCTCTTTTGTCTTCCTGTATCTTTATTTTATAGTATTTGAATCTTGGGAGAAAGATAAATGGAGTGGAGTAAAGGGACAGATTAACTAGCTAAAAGAGAACAAGGATTCCTGTACTAAGAAGTTCCTCATAGTTGCTGATATTTAAAGTACCTTGCCTTTGAGTTGGAGTCAAGGCTGGAAGGGGAAAAAAGAGAAATAAAATCTACCAGAAGTGACACTGTAACTGTTTACATGTTTTCCTAATCTTTCTTCCTTTAATTTTAAAACTCAAGTTGAATGAGTTCCGGATACCAGCAGAAGGACTGTATAAATTGACCATGTGGGTGAAGAAAAATAAAACCAAATTCAATACCTCTGAGAGCACCAGCTTGGGAAGACAGTCCAACTTTTCTGGCACACTAATATATGTTAAGACATTCCATAGGATAACCATGTTAAAGTAAAACATATATTTAAAGGATTATTAGAATGCAGGGATTTAAAACCCAGAACTAACTGCAAAATTTTTAGGAAAAAATGGAATCAGTCAAGAAAAACAAGAAAACATTAGCTAGACAACTAAAGTTCATCTCTGCAGAAGCCTGTCTTTTCAGTAGCTATAACAGAATTTCGCTTAGAAGAGGGCTTCCCCAGATAACCAAATGGGACCAGTAGGTCCATCTGGGAAACATTTCTTTTTCAGCTTCTGACCCAAGCTACTAATAAGCAGCCCCTCCAAACTGAATGGGTCCTATCCTGAGCAGCTGACAAAGTACTGACCACTTGGGCAAGGCTGTTTTAATGCACGGGCCTGATGGGCACTTGCCCACAAGCATAGGGGCTCCATACTATGTTACCCCTTCAATGCAGCTTGTATCATATAAATACAGCAATATATTTATTTCATTTTACTGCATTTTTAAATTAATACTAACATGCAAATATATGTTTAATATTATTGACTAGTTACATTTTTATTCCTGTGAGTAGTTGTAGGGGCCCCAGTACACTGCTTTGCCTGGGCCCATAATGCTGTTAAGATGGCCCTGCACTTGGGTTCATATTTGCCAAACTCATCCTATGGCTGTCTTTTGTTTTAACTCGCATTTCTGATCCAATCTTCAAAGGTGTAATAGATTGCAATTATCTGTGGGCAATTAATCACAGTCTGCCTAATTCATGTCAGAATAAGAAAGCTTGGTCAATATGAAGAAAACATAGAGAGATTAGTCTGGTTCATGCTTCCAATGGCAAGCAAATATAATCTTAGAAGAGAGGAGCTCATGTGTGGGAGATGGGAGTTTGTGAACCTCACTGAAATTCTGACAGCCCATCAGTTTATTATGACACTGCAGCCTAGAGGAACACAGATAAACTATGTCACTGGGTGGCTTTTTGTAGCTGAATATAATAAAACCATAATTCACTGGGAAGCCAATACCCTTTCACTGGATAGGTCAGGCAAACATGATCACATTAGAGAAATTCAACCTTCTCTTTTATGACTTCTAAATCAAATGCAAAAGTTGGTGTCTCCAAGTCTCCTGCCAAAACAGAATGTCCTGGAAGCAGCCATTGGAAACAAATTCATCTTGCTATAAAGGCAATGGTCTGAATAATACTTGACTCTTAATTTAGCCTTTGGCAAATGTTTACAATTAGATGAAGCCTTATTTTGCCATCATGGTGACATCCCTTGTTCTCACTTTATGTCAGGCTCAGCAAGATTAGGAGAAAAGTAACAGGACATAAGCAAAAGCAAATACTGAGGTGATTTACATTACAGGTAGTCCTCAAGTTACAACCACAATTGGGATCAAATTTCTGTTGCTAAGCAAGACCATTGTTAAGTGAGTCACACATGATTTTACAACCTTTTTGCCATAGTTGTTAAATGAATCTGCAGTTGTTAAGTGAATCCTGTAATTGTTAGGCAAACACACCTCCCCTCTTTGCTTGTCAGATGCTGGCTGAAAAGGTCACAAATGGCAATCACCACAGCCTCAAAAATGATGTTGCTGCAATCATTATAAATACATGCCAGTTGCCAAGCACCTGAATTTTGATCACAAGACTATGGGGATAATGTGATGGTTGTAAGTGTGAGGACTAGTCATAAGTCACTTTTTTCAGGGCCATTGAAACTTCAAAAAGTCACTAAACAAATGGTTGTAAGTCAAAGTCTAGCTTTACCTGCCAAGGATGAAGCATTTCCTAAAGCTTGTGCAGGAAGCAAAATCCACCATGCATAGAAGGATGGTAGGAAATAGACAGATCAGTATCAAGCAAAGGATGGACAGACTCAACTCAGAAGACAATCCTGTAGATAACTACAACATTTTTCTATGTAGGAGGCACCAGATCAAGATCTCAAGACATGGATATGATGATTTTTTTTTGAATGAAAACAATTTCATGTGCAGCATACATATAAAACTTGCTTGGTCAATTCAAAACCTATGGCGCAGGAAATATTACACAGAGTATGTAACATTGCATGACAACTCTTTTAAAATAAACCTCTATGGCGCTACACAGACAAGTCCAGGGCCCAGATTCAGTACCCTCAAATGAACAACAATAAGCTCTATGGGCTCAAATGCCTGAAATTGTTCTACCATTTTATGGTCATTAATCAGAAACCAGTGCTCTCAACAAAGCTAGATGCAAATAACTTGAATTGTCATCTGTAAGATTTTTATTGCTGAACATATACCCACTGTGAAAATACCAGACCAAAAAGTCTCCTTTTAATATTGCACAATAGAAATTCAACCCTGTCAATGTTCATATCTGTTTGCCATTTTAATGTAAATGTAATTAAAATACTGGGTAGGGTGATGTTGGAGTGTTGGTATGCAGATCATGGTGGACTGTAATTATATACTGCACACTTGATTTCTGAGCAAAGGGTATGATCATTACTCTTTGCCTGCATTAGTAATAACTAACAATCAAATTATGGAACTAAGCTGATATATCTCAATTATTTATTTCTTCACTGGTTGACAGGCAAGTTTATGTGCTCAATGCCAGAAGTCTTTGGAACACAGAAATAAATATAAGCAGCACAGAAATAAATATAAAGACGACAATGACATGTTCTGTTTTTTAAAATTCTATCTCCCACAAGATGGCACTTTATGCTCTTGTTTTAGGGAAAATGCAGCCTGATGTTGCAGGCAGCTGGTCCCCAGCTATAAAAAGAAGGGGGAGAGGACAACACAGAGCTTACATCAGTTTTATCCATGCTTCTCTAGAAGAGCTTAAAAATCTGCATACAGTCAACATGGCACAAGTTAATCCTGATTACACTGCACTGCCCCCACCACCATAGGAAAAAAAATCAACCATGATCAGTTACTAAATGTAGTATGGAATATCAAACAAAGTATGGAAGTATGCTTCTCCAATGACTATTTGAAAGCCACTGCATGTTTGAAGCTGAAAGGACAGAATGCCAACATTTCTGAAATAAGGCACTTCTCACAGTAACTCTGTCAGTCATTTATAAATAGTTGTTGAACAAGAATACTTCCGTGCTTTAGTCAATATCACTACCAACAGGTATTCTTCTGTGCTGGATCTTGCTCTTAAGAGTTCTATTGTTCTGCATTTGTGATAAGTGTATATTTGTGTAGACGATGTTTTATCAAAGAGATCTTCCTGGAAACTAATTCAAAGACTCTTTTGAAATCTACAAACTATAGAAATAGGATTGACTTAGATTTATGGGTGTATTTTCCTACCAACTAATGTAATACCAAACGTCGTTGATCATCCAGCTCTAAAGCCACTCTGATTATTTGCCAGGATGCTTTATAAATCCAACCAGCATGCTATTTCCAATACAAATACTCACTACTTCTGTTTAAGAGACTGATTTATGAACTTTTTTCTCCTTAAAGGTGAGCATTATAATGTGCCAAATCCCAATTTTAAGAATGCAAGTAGACCTGTAAATATAAGTTGAAACTAATATTGGACCTCCCCAGTCCATTTTATTCTGAAGTGAACTCAAGTCATAGACTCCTAGACAAATGTCTTCTCATCCCTTAGCTCAGTGTTGACCAACTGGTGGGCTGGAGACCACTGGTGGTCCATGAGAAAATTTTCGTGGTCCATAGAGAAATGACCTCCCCCCAAACACTAACCCCCAAAGCAATTAATCCAGGCTGCATGGGAACACATGGCCCGCCTACCTGCTGGGCCCCACCCTTCGGCTGAGTGCAAACCTTATCTTGAGTAGAGCCACATGAGCTAGAACTGGAAGTAAGACCAATGGCGGGGGAGAGAAATCCGATCGGAGGTGGCTTGCTGACATTGGTGGGAAAGTCAGTCCCATATTCCAGAGCTGCAGTAGTTATAAGACTGCCCCTTTGATCATCCCAGAGAGGCTGCTCCTCCAGTCCATGACAGGCCGGTGCACCCGGTGGAGGATCTGCTGCTCCGGGATGACCAAAGGGCCAGTCGTTTGACTACTGCAGCTCTGGAATATGGGACCGATTTTCCCACCCATGTCAGCAAGCCACCATCAGTCAAAATTCATATTAGTGATCCACGGGATTTAAAATTATGAGTTTGGTGGTCCCTGAGGTCCAAAAGGTTGGCGACCCCTGCTTTAGCTAGTTGAGGTCTTGGGACAATGATGCCAAAACTTTTGGGCTTGGTGTGTTTTAAAAAAAATTAAAAATGCCTAACTTGACTCTGCAGCTGGATGGGAGAACAAATTTACATATTAATTTATTTTTAAAAATACAATCAGATTATGTATATGATATCCAGGATCTGCTGCATGTCATTTGCATTCAGACAGTGTTCTCTTTCTGAAGCTGCTCTAAGCCACATGAGGACTTTGTTCTTGAAGTGCTTTAGAGAATGCTCTGAAAATCTGCAAAATTACACCCTGTTCTTGCACAATTTTCAGAGGGTCCGGGGGCTGTGTGAAAGCATGATTTCCAGAGGCCCTGTGAGAGCATGCTCTATTCTTGCATGGCCTCTGCTGTGTCTGAAAGTAGCATGCATGCTTTTGAGAATAATATATTTTGCTATGTCACCGAAATTGTTGTGGTACATCACCTTTGACATAAGCGTCTTAGATTCATCATCACTACCTTAGGACAACCCTAAAACTAAGACAGAAGACCATTGAGATAAGGACACCATGTGTACATTTCTCTGACATTAAGATCATGGAAGTGATCTTCTCAAGCTGCCAGGATGAGGCATCCTGCTCAGAATATCTCAGAATTCAGCAGCATTGAAGTTAGTCACCAGAAAATTGCAGCATTTCTTTCTCACACTGTGGTTATCATTTGCTACCAAATGGCTTGTGTAAAATATTCTGTTTTAGGAATGTTCTTCCAACGGAACATGTTGATACAACCATTCTAATTTAATTCATCCTCAGTCATGGAAGCTACCTGGTCTTAAACTCAACCAGTCCAGCCCTACCTTACAGGGTTGCTCTTGTGGCACACATAGGAGAAAGAAAACATTGTGCGCATTGCCTCAAACTGTGAGTGAGTACCTGAAGTTGGTTGAAGATAAGAAACAACCTTCACTTAGCTCAAAGTTTCTGCATGGAAATTGACTGCTAAACAATTCATATTATGTGGTTCAGCAATTAAGTTTCTTGTAAAAGCACAACATCACATCTTGTTGGATAACTAAAGGTGTTTGCCTCTTTTGGGAGGGTGAAGAAGGAGGGAGAGAAGCAGCTTTTCAGCCAAGTTCCTCGTGAATCCTCATCTAGCTAAAATAACAGCCCAGTTGTATTTGTTGCTTTTCCTACTCTGTTCTCACTTTCTTCTAATTTGTTAATACTGTTCCGTGGGAGACATTTATTGTGAAAACTAAACTCAGGGTGAATACAGGAATTTCTGAAAATTGGAAACCGAATGGGAAGCACAATCAGCCAAAAAATGACTGTTAAGCTTAAGACTCACAACATGAGAAAGACTGTTCCTGGAAGATATTTAAGAAACACCACAAAATGAATTCCAAACCAAAGAAAATTGATAAGCATCCAAAAATGCAACACTCCTTGAATACCAAGGGAAAATTTTGTTTCTCTTGCCTATTATATTTACTTAATAAATAGTATTAGTTGCTAACCTGGCACATTGACAACTTTCTATCTTCAAGGGAAGTGAAGGAAAAGAAATTGGAATAGAAATAGAGAATGGAAAAGATGAAGCAGTCAGTAGCTGGTCAGAATGCTGTACAGATTTGTCCTTGATTGCAAAAAAAGGAAAAAAAAGCTTGCTTGCTGCCCACACAGAAATAACTATTTTTGCATGGCTGTAAGATGCCAAAAGAAAGCCAGAGGAATTAAAAGCCTTTATGGTAAAAAGATCTCTAGCTCTGAAAAGGACAGCAAGACAACTAGTGTGGCATATAAGATCAAAGCAATATTTATGTTGACAATGATATTACATCTCTTTGTTATGAACGAACAAATTCAAGTGAAATAACTGTGAAAATACAGTAGGTCTCCCTATTCTTCATGGCTTTAAGAGACTAATACTGTCTTTTCAACAATTGGGGCTGTGCCTCAAATCTCTTAAGACTCAGACAGTTTTTACCTGATTTTCTGATCTTTCACATCATGACAAACTCTGTTAAGTTAGCTGGATTTGCCCTTTGCTAAACCTTGGGAAGAATGCCAGATGGAATGGGAGTGGGAAATACTAATACCCCCACTTGCTAAGGCTGCTGCCCCATGTAATAAGAATGAATAACCTCCAAGACTTTCAAGGAGAAAAAAGTGACCTATTGCAGGCTCTTTTCATCCTTTTCAGAACATAAATATAATAAGCAACCTTGATGATATTAAGTCCAAATTAGAAACAGTGGTCTTAGAGACCAATTCATGAAATAATATTTTACCTTTATAATCGGGAGATGATTCATGTATGCTAAACAATAAGCCTCAGCATCATTTTTAATGTCATTGGGATACATCCAGACTAGGAAAATGGTCATCCAAAGAATGAATGATATGGAACATTAGATTAAGGAAACAAGTTGTCCCAGAATAACAGAACTTGGGTTATCCAGTGGAAACCAGCAAATTATTGACTTCCTTATTTTTCCCTAAAGAAAACATTTTTTAAAACTAGATTAGCATCATTTCCTTTGCAGTGCTGCAAGAGTGGTATGCTAAAATTCATTAACTGAGCATATCTGTTCATGTAGTATTGAGATAAAAACGATCACCCATGTTTTTACTAAATTATACATTTTACATGATCATTCCTGCTAATCCTATTTTACCCTTTGTATGCAGACATGCTGGAAGATCAGAGAAGCACCTTGCAAAGTTTATTTCAAAAGATCTGAAACCTTCTAGTGTGTGGTCAGTAGATTTTAGTTGCTACAATGGAAAGAAGGAAACAATTGGTCCAGGGGTGATTTTAAAAAAATCTTTTACGGATCAATAACGCTGAAGTTATCATAGATTAATATTGCTGGAAGAAATATCCTTCAGTTCCAAGTGGGAAGAAAGATACTGGAAACATGGAGACCGCTTGGAAAGATGGTTTAATGGTGGACAGGAGCCCATTGAGGTCCCGGGCAAAAAAAAGAGCACATGGATGAGAGAGGGAGATAGATTTATATCCTGTTGGGCTTTGAACTTGCTTCCTGTTCCTGTGGTAAGAAATGTATCCTGATTGTCAGACTCCCATGAGGCCATGCAGGGGTAATTTTGTAGGTTGTCTTGAGTCCCAAGCTTGGCTGAATCTTGCTGGGTGATGTAATGAAAGGGCTTTGGGTAATTCCTATTATGGCTTAATGGCTTGGATCTGAGTGAGAGCTAATCCAGTGGTGGGATTCAATTTTTTTTACTACCAGTTCTGTGGGCGTGGCTTAGTGGGCATGGCAGGGGAAGGATACTGTAAAATGGACAGTCAGAGGTGGGATTTGCCGGTTCTCCAGACTACTCAAAATTTCCACTACCAGTTCTCCAGAACTGATTAGAACCTGCTGAATACCACCTCTGGGGTAATCCCATTACCCTGGAGCTAAATGTCTTGTAGATAAGATGGCTCAGTCCCTCTGGGGCTATTAACAAAGGTAGGGGCTGCTTTCCAAAAGCATGTTTCTCCTTTTCTCATCCAAGGAGGTATAATATTCTGCCTTTTTAATATTTCCTATATTTCATTCTTCTAGGAGAGGGGTGGGGTGGTAACTTTCTACAAAATTATACTGCTAAGATTCTATTAGTGTTAGGAACTATCTTGTAATGGTTTTTGTTTCATTCTGCTTTTGTTTTATGTAGTTTTAATATTTTTATTTGTCTCTTTCTGTACTTTTTGTATTCGTGAGTGTTGACCAAATAAAAATTACCTGTACTTCTCTCTCTATGCATAATTTTCAGCCTGCAGTTATCCCAGAGCTTAGCACAAGGGGGCAGTAGTCAATCAGACTGTGCCAAAGATCTTGACATTTCATTTTATGGCATGGACAAGAATCCATTTCTGGATCAGTTCTGTAGTGGAACATTAAAGTGGAGCATCATTCACTGCCCACAAATTAGCTATTTAAAAGTGTAGTTTATCTTGATGAAGATTATAATCTTTGTGGAAAGCCTAAATATAGTTTGAAATATTGATGGATACAGGATTGAGCAAATGATATATTTCAAATACTAGCAGGTTTTTTCCCCCACATTGCAGGAAGATGAGGTATCCCTATATTTTGATATTAGGCAGAAGACCCAAAGGGATACAGGACTTTTCATTTTCTCCCCCCCCCTTCACCAAAGAAGCACAATATATGCTAATTACAATAAAACAATTTGATGCCACCATACTTCTTACATGGAATTTAATTAAGCCTTGCCCTCAGTTTTACCATATACAAGGCCATTCCTCATGCATATCTGAGGAACCATGCAGGTGAACCATTGTGTACATAATCAGGTCTCTGTGTCAAAGTGCTTTTAAACATGGTTGAGGCTAGGGTATGACTCATTTCAATTCTGGGTGAAAACTGTTATTTCCTATACAAAGGCAATCCACTAACCCTTGATAACCATAAACATGGGCAATTAAGGATAAATTGCTGCACCAATTTCTCTCCTGAAGTGCCACTGACCTTGAGCTTCAATCAACCTAGTGCCATGTTTGTATAAAAGATTCCAAAATAAATTGCAAATTGAATAAGAATACCCAAACACATTAAATAGTTTGCAATCGGCTAGTTAATCAACTTACTATACTTAAAGATTGAAGTTTCCATGCTTTCCCGTTCAAATTCAATACCCTCAGCAGTTCCTGAGAGCAGATTTCATCCTCGGTATGCAGAAAATATTAGGCCCTTGTGATGTTGGAGCAGCAACTTTGCTGTGTTTTATTATATAGAGGGGGGACTTTTTATAGAACATAAATACCTGTAATAACAATGCCTCAGCAATGGTTTACTTATTCAATCAAAAAAGATATGATGTCCTTCATCTTTGCTTTAGCCAAGTCACTGCCAAATTTCTATAGCCAAACTTTTTGTAAGAGCAAGCAGAACTCACTAGCTGCTAATATCTGACTAAGATTTGGTGGTGATTGTCTCTTTCCTACATATATCTATGTAGCCAAATTCTCTATATCTGACTCTATTGTTCCCTATCTTATGTTACTTTTTGTATCCATATACTTCTAGATCTATTACTATCAATACTTGTAATATTGATCAGTGTGTAATTTAAAAAATGGTTTATTATTATGCAAGATACCTTTGCAATCAACCAGCCTAATATAACTAATGTGCTGAAGCGATAGCAGTCTATTTTCTTTCCCTTTGGCATGGAAGGGGGCAATGACATTCATGTTCTTCGTGGCAACAAGCAGGGTCAGAGCCCAATTTGGGCATATCTCTGATTATCTGCTCTGGCTAGTTGGTTCAGAGGGAGAAGTAATTGGTTTGCTGGATGCACTATTTATAGGTGTACAAGAATCTCATCTTCTTTTGTACAAGGGCAATGTAAATCGCTCTCCATCCTCTAGAGATAGTATTTTTTTCCACTCAAATCTCGCTTATGGGACAATTTGGGTTGAGATAAAGTAATGGTCCAAAGTCAATTGGAAGAGTGCAGGTAACATGCAGGTAACGCTATGTAAACATTGCATTGGTTTAACACACTTAAGCACACATGCCCTGCATGCACGATTTCCATTCCATTCTTCTCTTTCTCCAGAACATGCTTTCTTCTCCCACAGATCCATGCAGCCAGGAGCAGCAGGTTGCTTTTGCCCTGCAACTTTGCCTTTTCCGACACGTTCTTTTTATAACTTGGGCCTGTCCTGTTCTGAATGACCTGTCAGAACTACCGCCCGGACCCATCCAATTGATCCAAAAGTGTAGACCCTTAAAAACTTGGGGAGCAACCACAGGGATTTAAAACAAGCTTGCCTTGCACACTGCCCCCCACAGCCCTGCGATCTTCCTTCCCACCACCAATCACGCACTGGCCCTGCAGCACCATTGTTTCTGCCCACCACCCAATTGGATGGGGGCTATTTGTTCTGTGCAGAAAAACACCCGTGACAAACAGTCCCTGGGTAAATGGGCAGGGAGAAAGGGCGGGAGGCAGAGGGCCAGGGGGCCGTTGGCAGTGGACAATGACTGGGGGAAGGCCAACTGAGGAGGAAAGCTGGCTTTGAATCAGCTAAGATGGGTGGTAAACGGCATGGCCAAGGATCAGTGCCTAAATGTCCCATTTCACTCAGGACAGTGAAAGAAGACTGCAGTCAGCTGAGAGCACTGGGGGTGGGTGGGAGGAAGGTGACAGGTGAAGATGGCTCCAGAATTCAGGGTAGCTTAAGGAGCAGAGATGGAGGGGGAGATAAGTGGGTGGGGGAAGCTGAAATGGAAGAAAGTGTGGCAAGGTGGCAAAAATGGAAGTTGTGCTGACCGCAATAGAACTACTGGAATGGCTGTTGCTAAATGGTGTGATCCATTGGCCATGTTTCGGCCAATGACCACTTCTTTATTGACAGAAATTCCACCACCATAACTGAGTCTAGTCACATTGCTGCTGGTCATCCCCTTGTTTCCTTCCATTTTCCCTAGCATCGTAGCCATTTCCAGAGATCTGGTTTTAGCATCATGCATCTCAAGTAGGGAAACATGAGGCTGGTTATGTGTGTCTTGACTGAGAACTTTGGGTGGAGTTGTTCAATGATCCATCAGTTCGTTTTCTTGGCTGTATATTGTTTAGTAAAAATAGAACATGATGGTTGAGCTGCAGAATGTTTTTAGCCCCTTGACTTAGAAGCACTAATAAGTAGCAAAGTCCCCAAATGGCTCTTCAAAAGCAGAACCAATAGTTTGGAATTCACATCTATGTGTCACAAGAATACCTAAAAAAATGTGGGATTCAAAACTGCAGGTATATTTAAAGCATGTATCCTTTACTCACAAACTCTCAGACCACCTTAAGATGCTAACAGTACAATTAAAACAGTATGAACATTGTTATTGAAATCAGTCATAGTATATTCTCTCTCGTGTGGTATGTGTGCGCGCACTTGTGCATGTACACCTATATGTAGTTTTATAGAAGGTGAAGAGCAATGGTAATAGAAATGTCTGTATTAGGTGTCTCAATTCCAGTAGTAAAACCTCCCTGTAGAGGACCTCCTGCAAATAGACGCTACAGGTTTCCTCTCAGCGATCATACAATTTCAACATCAAGGAACCCATATACCAAAGACAACTTCACACAACTTTTTAGTCTGGTTTGCTTTTAAGCTACCATAATGGTCCTAGCTTTTGAAAATGAAAGTTAAATAGTGATGTGCTAGATAAAGTGGCTTTATTAAAGGTGAGTTATGGATCTTGGGCTCAAAACATATCCTCCATCTCCTGAATGTTAGCCATCCAGATCCTGGAAGGCCACCGTAAGACAACAAATTTGAATGATAAATGCCACTGGAGGTCCAACCATTTTTATTCTGGATTGAAATCAGGCTTCCCATGAGCAACCCAGCTGGACAAATCTGTCAGCCAGTTCTGAGTAAGGCTGCATGGCCTTGTGAGATTTTTCTCATTTTCTCCATATTTTTAATTGCTATATTTTAGCAAAATTATATGAGAATTGGTTAAAAAAAGCTTAGTATATTTCAGTGAGATTTGGAATGGATACTTCAAAAGACTTGCTATTTGCTTTGGTTTAGAGTATTATACAAACCTAGCTACTGCAATTTGTTACTCATGGCTTGTGGCTTAATATAATGCATGAACCTAGACATTTGTTATTTATTTATAAGCCACGGCTTTTAATTTGTATGAACCACTTCTATTACAAAGGGTATATCTAACTAAATTAACAATAATACAGTAAGGAAAAATCCGGACACTTCTTAGCATACTGTATAATAATGCCCTTAGCTGGATCCATTTTTTAATTCTGTAGCATTAAATGAAGCAAATATTGAACAAGCTTTTTGAAACTAGTTATTTTAGCTATTTTAAAAAATCTTTCTGGTATAATTTCTCCTATAACCTTCATATGAAAATTTGGCTGTCTTTTGTGTCACTAGTGAAGTCAAGGGCAACAAATGAAATGTAATCAGTATGTTCAGATACAGGACAAAGTACAACAAAGAAATATTACATAGAAAACATTTCCCAAGGGCCACTGAAAATTTCCTTGTACATGCAGAGCTAGATATTTCTTAAGTAAGCAACTGATATAATAATCTTACATGAGACCAAAAAAAAAAAAAAAAAGGAAATTAGGGTCTTAAGTTGAATGTGCAATACTGAATTAGTAATTATCTTGAATATAGGCTAATATTTGAAAATACCAAGGTCAAGTAAAAGACAATAAATGTACAGATTTTAAATTATTTTTACAATGGAAAAACATGAACTAACGTATATGCAAATGTTTCTTGTGGACCAATAAAAGAATATTCCACAAATATTTTTCATGACTTCACCATCACAATAAATAATAATTGCAGGATTAAAGTACAATAAATAGCATATATCTCATTACACACAATATCAAAATACCTCATTACACTCTGCGAAAGCAGAGACTTCTGAAAATCAAATTTCAATAAAAAATAGAGAACTAAACACACTATTTTATCCAGAAATTCCAGGTTTTATTATGGTTGTCAAGATGCTCTTTTGTGAGCTGCCCAGGATTATGGTTCATAATAAATAAAATACCCAGAATATTTGATCTTTTTAAACATAATACTGGAATAAAAAATACTGGAATAAAAAAATACTGGAATGTTTTAAAAAATGGCTATGGTGAATTCATTTCCATTCTGATAAAATGGTGCTGGAGATGTTTTTCTTCCATTCTACTTAAGTCATCTGAGTGCCCTCTTTGACCATGACAAAAAACTGACTGCATAGTTTCAGCCCATTTGAAGTGGGAAATGGTAGTTATTTAAAAAAAAAAAATCCCAATTTTTTTCAGAAAATTCATCTATGATAGGGCTCTATTCACTTTCCAGCTCTCATCTCTGATATTAAAGTTGTTTCTTTGTCATTAAAAGAATGGGCACTCTCACCTTACATAGGCTTTGTAATACAGTGGAATACCCTAAGATAATGACCTTTCTTTAAAAAAAAATAACATCATGTATTCCAAGAGGCGGAATAATTTTATTCATGTGTTTGTTATTAAATTTCAATACAGCCCATCTCACCAATCAACTATTTTTGACTAGTTAAAACTGGAACAGCATTTATCCACTAAGCATGAGTCCTGACTATCAGAAAATGTAAGTTGCCATCAAGTTCTGCTAGATTAATTGTCACATCCAGGTTGCTTTCTTTCAAAAAAGATGGAAGTAATATAGATTTCTCCTAGGATGTTCCCCATCCTATCCCCAAGTCCTAGTCTGGTCTACATGCCTGAAGATCCTCTCCTTAAGACATGAACTGCAGTTATATTTGACCATTCTGCAAAAAGGAATATTTTGAATAATTATTTTTTCCTAACTGTCCATTTGGTTGCCCTTGTTTGTACTTTACTGGACCTGGTTCCCATCACAAAAATATCAATGCATGATGAGACAATGGATTTCTTCTACACCTGGCTTGCCACAAGCCTGAGTTTTGGGAATTGATTGTTTTGGAGTTGCCTGGTCCAAGGTCACTCTCAGAGGGGACAAGAACCTGGATTTTCTCACACAACCCAGCACTTTACCCCCCTACACCATGCTGGGTTGCAATGAATTTGAAAACAAACATTTTAAATGATTTTATCTTTGATATGTCTGCTAATCATGTATACTCAATTGCTCATCAAAGATACATTTAAATAAGATATTAAGCATAATACTATGCATGTCTGATCAAAATTAAGCGCTATTGGGTATAGCAAACATATTTCAATACTAGGGTTTTACTTGTTTTGTCTAGCTATACAGTATAACTTTACAGTTCTTCAGACATGTTCATGTTTAAGGCTTCAACATGTCTATGCTCAAAAAGTACCAGCAGAATACCACTTGTTCAATCATGTTAGTTAAAAATCAAATACAATTTGTCTGCTGCTGAGGAGTTACAAATTGTACTTGGAATGTTCTAGAGAAGTTTCCACCGAATGTGTGTTGACAGGAACACTTTAAAACTACGTATATACAATGTATGCAGCTTATCAAGGGAAGCTGTTAATATTGTATGTTTTGATAACACCTATTGTGTTGAAAGTATCACAAGTACTGAAAAATAAGTAACATCAAGCGAAAAGAACATTTGATGGCTATTAGCTTTCAATTAACCATTAAAATGCTTATCAAATTACTTTTTTTAAAAAAAGTGATTGTGGGCAGGTATGTGCTGTTATCAACTTTTGCTGATGGTGGATGTAATCTGTATGACCTTCAGAGGAAAAAGGTATAAAACAAAAATAGGGTTGCCAAATCCTTGTGTACTAGTGGAAGAGTTTGGTTTTTGCAGCTCCTAAATCTCAAGGTGGAAAATGGCAGCTTTACATGAAAAGAAGACCTGCAGCCAAAGAATGGAAAATTTCCAACATTTTGTATGGAATCCAGACACAGGACAGTTAATGGGAAGAACTTTGATTAACTGGGGTATGTGGCAACAAACATTTTTTAAAAGTCTGATTTTAGAACTTTTGGAACTTGTAAGGCCAAAAATTAGTACTGAAAGCTGCTTTACAGAATATTGAAGTCAGTTACCCAAATATTATTAGTATTACTTTAAAGAATTAAAGAATAATTCTGAGTCCATGCTAGCATTCCAATAAAGAGCAATAGAATTGGGATGGTTCCAATGTCTCCTCAATCAGACTGGCTTTTAAATCTAATTTAGATTATAAAAGCATTGAAATTATGTTGCAAGGGCTAAGGTGAGGTCCCACTGTATCCTCAGCTGTCTTACTGGGTTTTCCAGTTGCTCTCTTTGTCTTTATCTCAGAAATTACTAGGCTGATTTATGCTCATTCTCAAAAATTATTTATGGCCCCAAATACCCACAGAAATTAGACAACTGCTTTCTTGGAGATGAAGACAACTGGCTTTGAAAAACTTTAGAATGAAACATTACTCTAAAAGGGCTCAGAGTACAAAGAAACATATCACATTTTTTCTTTGGTCAATTTTGAAATATGTACTAGGAATGCAAGGAGTGTGCATGTGTGCACGTGCATATGTAGGGAAAAGCTAGTTAAGAATGTGTCAAAGTTAGAATGGATGATCTAAACTCAAATATAGTTTGCATAGTATTAAAATATTTTTGTGCTTGCTTCTGGTTGCTTAGAGCTGTCCTTTTGACTTCCAATTAGTCCAATTTCTTTTTTACACCTTATTCACAAATATATTATTCCTTAAGGAGACATTTAATTGGTTTGAGAAGCCTCAGCAGGCTATTTGAAAATGTACCATGTGTATAAACTTTTATGCACCTGTTACTTGTAGAATTTCTTTCCCCTCTTTAGAATTCAACAGCTGTCACATTTTAAAATGTATTAATTTCCAAAATAAGGATTAACTAATAAACTTGATCAAACTATAGCTTGAAATTTGGAGATTTTCAATTTAAAAAGTGTTGAAAGGAACCAAACACTTTCAATTATACAGCATGGTTCTGGTCACCCCGTTCGGTCATCAGGGTGAAGTAGCCCTAATGTTCTAGGATCCACATCCTTTCCACTCTCATTTAGCTGCAGGAATTCCAGTGCTGAGAGCATTTTGAGCAGTAAAATTTCAGTATCTTGATGATATGTAGTAATTTGTTTGAATTAAATTATTGAGCCAGTTTAATGCACATGCTTTTATTTTTAAAGTCTATTTTTATTTATTTTTTACAGTATGGATTAGTCTTTATTATGTTGCATTCTATGTGGTATTGACTGGACTATTCACACTTTCAATCTATTCTTTAATGAAGACAATTAATCCTTATACACCAGACTATCAAGATCGATTAAAATCACCAGGTATTTGTCTTATATTTCTTCTCATTTTGTTATTAAACCCATATAATCCAAAATTATTTTATAAACTTATCAAAATTTATGGGAAAACACTATGAAACAGAATTTAAAATTGCTATTCAAACTATTGTCAACTGATGGTTAAAATCTGATAGATCCAACTCGATCTCAAATAATCTTGCTTCCGAGCAGAAATGTACATAAAAGTTCCATCAAGTATCTTGTATAAGTACTGTTTATCAAAAGTATTTACTCTTCATTCTAGAATGGTTGTAACAGGAATAAATAGACCACACTGTAGAACAAGTGTCTTCAAACTTGCCAAGTTTAAGACTTGTGAACTTTAACTCCCAGAATTCCTGAGTTAACATGACTGGAGGAAGAATTCTGAGAGTTGAAGTCCACAAGTCTTAGAGCTGTCAAATTTGAAGACCCCTGCTGTAGAATAATAAAACCAACACCTTAAATGCAGGGAAAAAAAACAAGCAAAAAGCTGCATTTTTACCACTTTGATCAATGTATGAGTTGTTTGGCATTAAAAAAAGTTGCAAATAATGAATTTTACAAAATGAAAGTTAATGCTATCATATGTAGTGAGGGGTAAAGTATAATTAAATAAACAATTGCATTTTTATTAAACTTTAAACCTTATATTCCTTAAGACTACTTTGCTCAAAGAAAAAATACCAGTAGCAGGTTTACAGCAAAATACATGCAATTTGAGAATATAGATTTCTCGGCATCTAAAGACTGCTAAAATATATTTTGCATTTAAATTTTACTTTATGCTAGTTTTTGTGAAAAAGACTTGATAAATAAGCTGTAATTTTTATATTTTTCTTCTTCTATTTTTGATTTATCATTAAAGGAGTGACATTACGACCAAATGTATATGGAGAAAAAGGAATGGAAATTTATTATAACATTTCTCAGAACTCCTCCTATGCTGGTTATGTTGGGATACTTAAGAAATTTCTTTCAGGTAAATGTGGAACAGTGGCAGGCAAATAATTTAGGACTGTGTAGAAGTTCTATTGAAAAATGAAATATTACAGAGAAAAGGAAAAGAGAAACATGAAAGGTTAAATTGAATTCCAATTAACAAAGTATTTGATGCTAAAACTTTATCAAATATTCCTACTAAAAAATGGAACAGAATATTAGGTCTTCATCTTTTGACATAGTGGCACTTTGGTAGAGAAAACAATTTTGACTACCCAAAAAATAGTAAACAATTGCAATTGAAAGAATTACTGAAGATTTAAAAAATTATTCTTCTGTAAACCAGAAAATTAATTTTCAGCTTGCATTTTACTATAGTTTATGATCATATATTATCTGTAAGTGAAAAGTCAACTTTGTGTTATAACTTCATTATCATTGGGTCATTTCAGGAGGAAAACATGTGTCATATGAGCATGAATGCTCAATTTTAAATATTGACTTCTTCTGCCTACACTGATTTCTTTGTCAAAGTGCATGGTAGAGGAAAAACACTAATTTTTTTAGTTATTCTGTGTACATTGAAAAAATCCCACTACTTTTCCTTTTATTTGTTCTAAACAGATGGGAATACTCTGAAATTTTGTATTTGTCTTGGGCTCATATTCTGAAAATTACACAATTGTTCACAAAATACAAAGCTACCAGTGGAATAAAAATGTACAATTCAACAATAATAAACAAGTATCAGTATATTAGTGTAACATTCTATAATCTGGAAATATTGTGATTATGATTACTATGCTAGGCAAGGAACACCAATTGTAATCCCAGACGTCTGGAGAGCAAAGAATTTGGAAAGCTGCAATGGAGTGTAATGTAAACTATACTGCAATGAAGTGTAATGTATAAACTATCTTTAATCAGCATTTTCAAAGTTTCCCTTCACGAAAGTGGCTTACCACATCAAATTTACTGCAAGGAAGATCCATAACATAAGAGTTCACTTCTCCAATATACAGTTCCTTTGAGCTAATTTAAGAGGCATCTCATTTTGGCTAGAGTGATATGAGAAGCAATTGATTATGATGTAGCACCATACAAACCAGATTATCATGGCTTGCTTAGAATTACACTTGAGTCTGTCCATTTTGATTTAGTTGGGACCCAAGAAATACTTGGCAGCTGTTTCCAATCTGACTTACCTTTCCCATCTGGCAAGACGTAATTAGGCCACTGTTGCATAAAATAACTGAAATGTATAAAAAGTTACAGAAGCTTAGGAAACATTACAAGGCAAGAACAAGCACTTTTTGAATTATATAAAGTACGTATTATTTCTTTCTACCTGCAATAGAAAATGTTTATTTTTCTTCTACTTTCTCACTTTAGCATACAATGAAACTATGCAAGAAGACAATGAAAACTGTAGTCAGGAAAATTATTACTACCAAAAGACATTTGATGCTCCAAATAATGAAAAACACTCTTGTAAATTTACAAGAGATATGCTTGAAAACTGCTCTGGTTTGACGGATACCAAATTTGGTTTTCCTGAAGGAAGGCCATGCTTAATAATAAAGATGAACAGAGTAAGTATAATACCAGATGTGAAAAGCATAATTTAACACCAATTTAATAGGAAAGAAAATTTTGCTGACAGATGCTTTATTATTTTCTGCACTATGTTCTGCAAAGGATTACAAAAATATTGTTAGAACATAAACCTGCAAATGAGGGAAGATTGAATATGCTCAATTTTAATAATTAATTATCCTGACATCCAAATTTTGTATTTGACAAATTCTGGAGTCAGATACATAGAAAAAGCAAAGTACTAAGATCAGTTGCAGCAGTCACAAAAGGATGGCTTACAAAAATCTTCTGTTTGGTAGACATAAACGTTTAATTTCTACAGCCACCTAATGCCTACATTTGGTTTATTAACATTAACTTATGAAACTCTTAATAAGGAAATTATATTGCAGATTATCAATTTTCTTCCTGGCAATGGGACTGCCCCCAAAGTGAACTGCACAACTACCGTAAGTATGTATTGTAATATTCAAATCTTTTAGGCATCACGCATTTTTCATCTTCTGCCTTTGTTGCATATTTTTCACCCATCTGCTTTACCCTTAAGGACGTTTCAATGGTTATTTTGAAACCTTTCATGCTCCTCCACAAAATTAGTAAAATAATGCAATCTCAATTAATAACCACATACTTAAATTGTTAAGTAAAACAAATCTTGCCCCCTGAGGTTTGCAAAAATTGTACGATGACATGTATTATGCAGATTTCACTGATACACTATTAAGACGTTCACTTTTAAATGATTAAACTTCCAAATAAGACCAATTAAACTCACACATTTAAGGGAAAATATGACTATACTGCTATATGGTATATTTACATACTATGTGATAATATACATTGAGTCTCAGTTATCTGATAGCAGCACTAATACTTATCCTATTTATGATCTGCTGAAGGATGACAGCTCATTTGAAGTAGCATATTATCCGGCAAATGGAACTTTTAGCCTTCACTACTTCCCTTACTATGGACTCAAGGCACAGGTATGCTTCCCCCCCTTCATTTTTTTTTTGTTTTGATAGGATTGTTGCATATATTTTAGCTTTATTAACATTTGTCATATGTATTTCCATCTCAGCCTAGCTATACTAATCCACTGGTAGCAGTGAAACTTCTCAACTTTACGTACAACAAAATACTACACATAATATGCAGAGTAGTTGGCGTTGGAATTACTTCAAATAACCCACACGATCCATATGAAGGAAAAGTAGAATTCAAACTTCGGATAGAAAATTAATCAAAGTTTATAAAAACTGCATTGAGAATTTGTGTGCTATGTAGCTTTGTATGATTATTTGTATGATTTCAATTTGAAGTGTACAGTTTATAGCAAAATTAGTCACAACTTTAATAATCAATTGTATAAAGTTTCTTTTCATTATCTAGTATGCTTAATCAGAAATGTTAATTGGATTTTTCCACACTGGAGAATACCAAATATATACTTGGTTTACTATATGTTTGGCAATGGGATAGGATTCCACTGAAATATGTGCAAAGTTATAGTAATACACAACTATTTATATATTGAAAAATATTAAACATAATAAATTACCTCTGGAATGTTATTTATAATAAATTGGGCAGGAAGAAAAACACTTATTTGCATCTCAACATATTTCAAGATGAAAATAAGAAATATTGTTTGAAAGAAACATATAAACAAAAGCTTGTGAATCAAATAAAGCTCCTGAGCCTCTTTGTGACCCTAGAAACTCCAAAACATTGTTGGTAAATTTGGGCAGTAAACTGAACCTGGGAAGGATGATCTTATTCTTGATTGGAAAAGAAAGCTAACTAATTCACTTGATGATATCAGGGTACCTTGGAAAAAAATCTACAATGCTTCAGTGCCATGTTGCCAGCCACAACTTAGTAACTCAAACAAACCAAACCAAAACACAGACCTTAAATGTGAAAAGGGTGCATACTCTGATCTAAAACTATCTTATGTATTTTTTACTGTTGTTTAATTGTATTAGTGTTATTTTAGAAATTACTTATTTGCTTTACAGAGACCTCAGTGGAAACTTAATTTTAAATTGAATGACTTAGTATATTTTAAAGTGGACTTGATGCAATTGTGTTGGACAAGTTACTTTAAAGCACCTAGATTATCTTAATATGAAGACATTTTAATAATTGAAACACACACAAACATAGCCACTTATCTGTATATAAAGTACATGTATTGAGCCAGATCATCTTCATAATGAATCTTCAATGAATTCACCACCTGCATGACGGTGATAGGTAGGTAAGTGGAAATAATGCTTATGGGATATTAAAAAGAAGTTATTGAAATGAATTAAGGATGAGGAGCATGAATGGGTTAACACCAGAATTGGTGCCATAAGGGAAAGCCCAGGACATTGCAACCATCTGTGACATTTGGTAATGAAGATGTCCATCAAAATTCTGTTGATGCATCTGGCTGTTGCTTTTACACCATGGGGATAATACCAATCTACTATATCAATGTATAACAGCAAAATGTAAAAAGCCATTTAGAGTTGTTGATACTTGTATTTAACATGCTTTTGAATTATCAGCTTAGTAAAATGTTTCCTCTACTGAAGAGGAACTCAAGTATCACTAAAATTCCATATGCAAATGGAAAGCATGTTCATACATATAGGGGAATCAGTTCTTTGCATGTCTTAATAATAAACTTGAGAATCTTCTAAGGCTCATGGTAGTAAGAATAATGGAAAACAGTACAATGGGGGAAAAGATTTGTGATACCATTAGAGACTCAATTCCTGCTGTACATAAGGATTTCAAATCATTGGACTGGGTTTACTTCTTATTTTTACTTCTTATAGTTTACTTACTATTTGTTTACTTCTTAAACAAATCCCAAAATAAGGAAATGAAGGCTTATCTGATGTGACATACAGTACTTAGAATAGCTAACATTTCATACATAAAATGAAATGTTTTACACTGATAGAATATACAAAGTCCCACATTATTTTGTCTTATTCGATTCTTAATCCCCAACATTGATTGTATCAATGCGCCTATAGACACTTCCTTGGTAGCTAGCAGGCTTCAATATTTTCTGATTTTATTTTTTGAGTTCCAAGTAAAGAATTAAGTTTTTTTAATTTAAAAATGTAATGGCAAACTAGCCTGCCACAAAGCACCAGCCCAATATTTATTCTCAAGAAATAAAATATATACAAAGAGGAACTGTTGAAACTGCCTCTACTGTGAGATAACAGGAAACAAAAGACAAGAGGTAAATTAAGATGGATAACTGGGAAACTGAAAGATGCATTTTGGAACAACTTATCAGTTTTATTTGAATAAAAGTGTATTTTTTAATGACTTGTCACATAACGACAGATATTTCTAGGAGAATCCTGAATTAATCACTTACATATTTGTAGGGTGAATGCAGTCTCCCAAGAATTTTGCAATCATCAGTGCATGCTGTTGCCTCTCTATCATCTAGATATAGGTATAAATAACTCCCTACTTACCCTTTAAAAGAGCTCTGAAACTCTTCCATACTGAAGAACCAGATGATAAGTCAAACACAACAAAGCAGAAGGTGAAAATAATCTTGATTAGAGAAACAAAGTATTTGTTAAAAATGCCCACGCGTGTTTTATTAATAAAAACTAATAGTGCCACAATTAAACAAGTAAAACAAACTGCTTATATGCCATAAAATATTACAGAAAGTTTATTTATGTTTCAGTAAAAAGACTACTGTCTTAGAACAGGCAGCTGACAGTATTTGTGCAGTTAATTCTGTGAATAAATTTAAAAAGACTACCACCTGTCCTGATTTTTTTTTTATAAAAAATGAAGTATTAAAAGTGATTGACAAGTTTTGAGTTAAACATAAAACATTCTCTATATTTAATTTCAACTTTATCATAGATTACTGGAAGAGGTTTATGAAACAAATATAAACCATTTGTTTCAGTACATGTCTTTTATACCATAGACTTCTAAGTATGTAAACAACTATGTAACAAATTGTTTTCAAAATCTGCCTGTAAGAAATCAGACAAATTTTTATCATTAAGCAAAACTCATTCTAACCTTTCAAGACATTTACACAGCTATACCAGCCTGGCAGTAAACATTTGCCCACAAATTATAACTCATATTTCTAACTTCAGCAAACATAATATATAGAATTTGATGGGCTTACAATGATCAGTATAATTTTAAAAAGGGAAATAAATTCATACAATTTCTGCAAACTAACATTTTAAAAGATCCTTTTGTTTGATTCTTTGGGCATGGCACGATCAGCAAAATATAGTATAACATTTGATTGCTATGCATCAGTACGATGTCACCTAAATGCAATCTAAATAAAATGCCATTCATGTATGCATTTTGACAGGTGGACAGATTTTATTTTCCATTAAATGTGGCTACATTTCAAACTTTGTGACAATATTTAGGGGCAAAATGCATTTTCCTTCAAGTTAAAAATCCTAAGCAAAAGTAAATAAAAGTTCTTCATTAACATACTGGTATTAACACACACATCCTCATCACATGTAAAAAAATCTACATAAAAAACAAACAATCTTTACTTTATTGGAGGTGCAATTTTCTAAATTCAGACTCTTACCAGTATCTCCTTGATGGGACAATTTTTGACAATCTCTTCCTAGAATTTATTCCTGCCGCTTGCTGAATTTTAAAAATAAAAAAGTCTACAGGCAAAAAGTATCAGTCATCATCATCATTTTCATTAAATTCATCATCATCGTCATCGTCATCATCCCCTACATAAGACACTGGTGTCTCTACTCTGGAGCCGCTGTATTGAGATCCATTGGAACTTGTAGCCAACATTCCATCTCCTCCATTTGAGTAGTCACTGCAAAATGAGCAAAGTGCATCAATCTTTCGATTCCACCCTCCATCCCAATTAATGTTTAGCCAGGAGCAGGTAACTGCAGACTCCTAAGGCCAAATACAAAAAATACTGTATACAAATCAATTATAAATTAATGAATTATTATTAAATGAATTATAAATTAATGGAATTCAATGTAGATAAAAGTAAGGCTTTACACTTAGGTCAAACCTGGTTCAATGCCAGCAATTGTGAGAGTTCTAGTGGACAATCACTTAAATATGAACCAACAGTGTGCAGCGACAACCAAAAAAGCCAATGTAATCCTGATCAAGATCATGAGAAGTATTAGTACTACTTTAGAAAGCCTTTGTACAGCCACACCTGGGAGTACTGCATCCAGTTTTGGTTGCTATAATATAAAGAAGTTGAGATTCTGGAAAGAGTGCAGAAAAGAGCAACAAAGATTAGGGGGATGAGAACAAATGAAGACGAATTGCAGGAATTAGATATGACCAGTCCAGGTCGTATCAGGTATGATAGCAGAGTTCTGGTATTTGAGGGGTTGTCACAAAGACGAGGGAAAAAACTATTTACCAAAGCAGCAGAAGGCAAATGTCATGCTCCTGTCAGAGTCTGAATCTGAGGACGAAGCCGAACAGCTTGACAGGAAGTGGGACTCCGTTGGCTGTGGAGGAAACTGGGGAAGGACAAAGTCTGGCTGGGCAGAGCAGGGGAGTGGTAGAACAAGTAAGAGGGAATTCAGAGGAAGACCCAGGCTCACCCCCTCTTCATCCTAGGGCATGCAGGGAGGAACAGAGAAGAGAGCAACATGGATTGCGTGGCTTACGGGGGAGGAAAGGAACTTGATTCCCTTCACTGGCCACCGCTGGCAAGACAGTTTATGCAGCAGCTGCTGGGAGTAAACGTGACTTTATCTTGTGCTGTTGTTGCTTATCTGTGTTCCTGGTATCTTTCCAACCGTGTGAGTGCCTTCAAGTCTGGAATTCTTGCTCCTATCCTGCCAAATTAATTACCCCAGTTTGGCTTGATTGGACTTGACCATGTTTTAGACTTAATTCTCTGCAGTCAAAGGCTGTTTCTGTGAGTTTTTTTCTCCAGCCATAAGGTAACCTGGACATTGGGGGCAAAGTTGGAGCTAATAAAGGGACTCTTATTATCTTTTGTGCCATGCCCCGGGTCATCACAAGACAAGAACCAATGGATGGAAACTCATCAAGGAGAGAAGCAGCTGAGAACTAAGGAGAAATTTCCTAACGGTGAGAACAAGCAGTGGAATAATGCCTTGAGACTTCAGAAGTTGTGGGTGTCCCACCACTGAAGGTTTTCAAGAAGAGACTGGACAGCCACTTGTCAGAAATGGTATGGACTCTCCTGCTCATGCAGGGAGTTGGACTAGAAGACCTCCAAGATCCCTTCCAGCTCTTATTCTACGTTCTATATTCTAGTTACGGTTACCTAGGTACCTTAACACCTATACTGAAAGTCTTTAGTGCAAAATTAATTCCAATGCTGACCTTTGGCATGGAACTGTGGGGCTCTATAAAACCTACTTCATTCAGTGGCAAAATGGTCAATTTTGGCACCCAAAAAGGAAAATTTCTTAAGATGCCTTTTGATAAGCAGGTATATTAAAGTTTCCTAAATATCTACTGAGATCACTTTTTAATTAAATAAAAAATTAATTTAATGATTAACAATTTAAAAAAATGATATAGTTTTACAATTTAGCAGATGACACTGGGTCTATGAACTAGTTTTTAAACATAAAACTCAATCTTATCTTACCTGTTGGAAAATCTTGTCCCATTTGAAGCTGAACCTGATGAAGATGAGACATATACATTGCTGATTGATCCCTGAGCCATTTCTATAACACAAAATAACATCATGAATTAGATAGCAGTCATTCTATAGCATATGTAGCTGCAATTCAATAAAACCTCCACTGAATATAGTTTACATATATAGCACTTCAAACTTTCATAATTAATGTCCCATCGACTGCTGTATTAGTAAATCTGGGTTCTACCTTGATAGAACCAAATAGCTAATCTTTTTGAGATTTTATTTAATATAGTATTTTTGTTAAATAAGGATGGGAAAGCTTATAACTATTTGTAGACCCCATTATGTAAGGGGAGGATAACCTATAAATTTTTTATTTACTTTTCAGCATCCAGCCAGGGTGGACTTTTTAATGTTCAATGTTAGATATATTGGACATTTGAGGGTTTTTTTTCTTTACACAAAAATTTCTCCCCCTCATTGTTAGTGTTCAATATTTATTTATGTTTTGTATTTTATTCTTGTTGGTAAAAGAAATAAATTAATAAAAATAATTTACACTATTTAAATACAGTGAGCACCAGATAAAAAGGTGTTATACTAATGCAAATCAAATGTATTGATTATTTAGTATATTGCAATATTTTCTAATGTTTTCTGAACATTATGTTACAGATTTATTATGGATAGCAAAGCAGGAGATAAAATATATATTATGTAACCTGTGGCTGCTTACACCATCTCAACTATTAATATAGCCCAGCAACAACTGAAGGTATTTTGCTAACAGCAAAGTGGGTAATGTTTACGTTATATTGCACTGTTTATCATAGCTGTGTTAAATTCCAATACCAGCTTATTTTGTTCTGAAGTTTTATTTCAAAATGTTAAAAATGTTAATTTCATTTAACTTTACCTGTCACATATGGTTCAAGAGCTTTAGGAACCAAGCTCCTTGCGTTTTTTAGATCTTCTGCTGAGCAACTTCCAGATTCTAGTCCAAACGCCATTCCCATTCGCTTCAATACTTCAATATCATCATGTATTTCAAATGCATTATCAAAATTAAATAGATATTCAAACCTAAAAGAAACCAATAGAAGCTGGCCAATATGTTACATACAGATCTCAATATCTTTCTTCAAAATCCTCTTCTCCACTAAAATGTAAAACTTGAAAATGTAGCATGCTTAAGATAGTATTATGCTGCTGAAATGTTTTTATTTTAGAAGATCTGCATTTTTAATGGTCTTTTACCACCTTTTAGTGCAATATAAACCTATACTGATAATTAGGTGTCAAAATTTTCAACTTTCAATAACATTAGGGATGTTCAAAAGTTGTGACATGCCCTAGGGATTGTAAAGTTATTTATAAATATAATTTAGATGCGCTTGATAAATAACTACATAAATATCATCACTTTTTAACATTTTGTTTATTTCATTTGAATCATACCTATAACACAGTGCTTCAAAAGCAGCTACAGTTTACAGAACAGTGTAGTTTTCTACTGAGAAACAGAATAATATACCGTATATACTCGAGTATAAGTCGACCCGAATATAAGCAGAGGCACCCAATTTTACCACAAAAAACTGGGAAAACTTATTGACTCGAGTATAAGTTGAGGGTTGGAAATGCAGCAGCTACTGGTAAATTTCAAAAATAAAAATAGATACAAATAAAATTACATTAATTGAGGCATCAGTAGGTTAAATGTTTTTGAATATTTATTTCAAAAAAAAACAATAAACTAGCTCTGTAAGTGGAAAAGAGAGCCAACAAAACCAATATGGTATCAACAATAACTTTAAAAGTACAAAAACCTTAGCTCAATCAGCAACCAAGCTAAAACACAAGAGTTAAAATCCTTCAAAACTGGATTCCTCCTCATCATCTGTATGTCCAAACAGAGTCACTCTCTCCCTTGCAAGAAAAAAGCATGTGTATGTGCTGCATGTACATCCTGTTTTGGAGAGCCACCATCTCTTTCACAGCTCTCCCTCATGCCTCCATTGCATCTGCACACATGCCATGGCTCAGTAGTAGGTCAACATACAGATGTCACACTAGGTTCCCTCCTCAAAAGGAACATCCAACCTTTCTTGAGAAGTACAAACTTCATCTGTTCAGGATTGTGGTGACAAAGGTGAAGGAGGATGGGGCTGAGAGAAGGGAAGGGAAGGGAAGAAAAGATCATTGACAGAGAGAAAGACAGGGAGAAACACCTGGAAGTGTGAGCCCTCGAGTTTCCTTAGGGAAGACCAGACAACAAGGGGAGAGGAAAGGAGGAGGAGGAGGAGGAGGAGAGTTAAAAAAAAAGAGTGGGAAGCCAACTCATGCGCGCCATCAAAGCCAGGGGGAAGCGGGGCTTCCTCCGCCTGCTGCTGCCAGAGGAGTGGGGGGGGGAGTGCAGGGAAAGGGGGTTCGTGCCGAGGCTCCGCAAGCGATTACCAGATTTGCAGCTCCGTTGGCGAAGCTGGAAGCGCGCCCGTTAATGGGGAAGGAGAGCCCGCAGCTCCCAAAGTCTTTTCACTGTTGGGGACTGAACAGGAGAGCCGCAAACGCCGCAATCCCCAGGAAAGGGCGGCCCTCTTCCTCTCGGCGGCTCCCGCCACGGCGCAGCCAGGCACTTTGTCTCGCTGCCCCCGGAGCAGCTCTTCGCTGCTAGGGTAGGGGGCGGAGGAGGCTGCCTGAGCCTGGCGGTTTGTTGGCGAAGCTGGAAGCGCGCAACGCAGGAGCTCGCGGGGGCCCCGGGCACCCGTTAATGGGGAAGGAGAGGCCGCTTGGGGTCGCCAGGCTCAGGCAGCCTCCTCCGCCCCCTACTCTAGCAGCGAAGAGCTGCTCCAGGGGCTCCCGCCATGGCGCAGCCAGGCACTTTGTCTCGCTGCCCCCGGAGCAGCTCTTCGCTGCTAGGGTAGGGGGCGGAGGAGGCTGCCTGAGCCTGGCGGTTTGTTGGCGAAGCTGGAAGCGCGCCCGTAAATGGGGAAGGAGAGCCCGCAACTCCGAAAGTCTTTTCACCGTTGGGGACTGAACAGGAGAGCCGCAAACGCCGCGATCCCCAGGAAAGGGCGGCCCTCTTCCTCTCGGCGGCTCCCGCCACGGCGCAGCCAGACACTTTGTCTCGCTGCCCCAGGAGCAGCTCTTCGCTGCTAGGGTAGGGGGCAGAGGATGCTGCCTGAGCCTGGCGGTTTGTTGGCGAAGCTGGAAGCACGCAACGCAGGAGCTCGCAGGGGCCCCGGGCGCCCGTTAATGGGGAAGGAGAGGCCGCTTGGGGTCGCCTGTGTGGCCCTCAGCGGGCAGACAGCCGCGGCGGCGATGCTGCCCTGGAGGCGCGATCGGTTGCAGCCACGCCAGCGCAGGCCAGGCATGGTGCCGTAGCGGCTGACTCGAGTATAAGCCGAGGGCGGGTTTTTCAGCACAAAAAATGGGCTGAAAAACTCGGCTTATACTCAAATATATACGGTATATGAAAATTGAAGAAAGAGACTGAGGGGCTAATTCTGTCTGTTAAGCTTAGCTGCTAGTCATGTCTGATGCTGCTTCTTTGTTTTATATGGTAATTACAAGCCAGAGTGCAACACTGACTTGTAACCAGTTTGCAGCACTGATGCGATATCTTACTGGATGCAAGATCACTATCAATCTGAGATCACTACGGTGAGCAGGCAAAGACAATAAATCTATGTCAGTGGTCACCCCACACTGAAGTAAAAGAGGTTTGAAAATTTATTGAGTCTTGAACACTGAAAAAGGCCAACTTAATAATGACATTGACAAGTATATCTGTATCATATTGAATAGAGCACCTGTATTAAGATTAAGAAAGAATATCCATGATATAGGAAAATAATAAAAATGTCATGAATCGTAAGTACCACTAGTATTCACAGAAAAATAAACTTAAGTTAACTATTAAGGCAAATCAACATTATTTAAAAGAAAAGGAAAAATTCTAATTTAGGAAACCATATAAAATTATATTACCAAGAAATAAGCATTCAATTCTTTAGAAGAATTGGGTACAGATTCCCATCTTTTTGATTACCCTGTGAATTATTTAGAAAAAAGTCTGACTTAGCTCAGATAAGGAATTCTATAGGTAGTCCTGACTTACTACTTCATTTAGCAATCGAAGTTATGATTGTTTTGCAACCAATCCACACTTTTATGATTGTCACAGGAACCTATGATCGTATGATTACTATTTGTATGCTTTCCAAACTGCTGCGTACAAAAATTATTCCTAAAATTCAATTAGAATCCATCTTCTTGTGACTTGGATATATCATTTTCTTTTTGTATTGTTTAATAATTGTGAACAAGTGTTAAATCTTCTGTGCAACATTCTTTTGTGTATATGAATAATACAGGTAATCCCCAAGTTACCAGCATCCACTTAGCAAACGTTTGAAATTACGTGATACTGCCCCTTCCAGTGTTTGCGAAAAAGGGCAGTAACCACAAATCTTGCAACATTACGGCAGTTGTTTGCCCTTATGAACAACCAGAGGCTCTGTAGCGTTTGTCCTGCATGTTGTAGACCGACATGGGGTGTCCCACTGGATCTGGGCCCTGGACGCTCCATTTTGGCCTTCAATGGGCTGGGGGAGGCCCACAGAAGGCCAAATGGAGCGTCAGAGGGCTGGATTCAACCCTCAGAAGCTCCATTTCAGCTGACAACCTGCCGGGCGAAGCCTGTGCCCAAATGGAACTGCAGAGGGGTGCACAGGGCTGAGAGGCTAGAGAGAAGACTGCTTGTTAGATCTTCACAAGATAAGTGACTCAGTGCAGTAGGTGGGAGGAAGCAATTGTGGGGAGCATGAGGTGTTTCAGTGGGTCGGAGCAGACCTTGGTCTTAGGCAAATGGCCTCTTTCATCAGTAGGCCCTCCATGGCCTTCCCCACCCTGAAATACCTCATGTGCACTTAATGAGCCTCACATTCAATTAGTGAATGTGTGGGCGAAAGGAAGGGGTAATCCTGTTCAAGGCATAAGGCTCAATCTCACGAATCCTTGGGGTTACGAATGGAATGGGCAGCCTTCATTACATTCGTAACTCGAGGACTACTTGTACTTTGTTCCCCCTGTCTTGTCAAGCTGAACATTACTGTTCTGATATTATTTCTTTTTGGGTTCAGGAAGGAAAATATGGCATGTACATTTCCCTGTTGACTTCAAAAACAATGGGCAATACCACATACAACAAATTACAAAGCCTGGTAAGACTGTAGAATATCACATCAAGATGTATGGTATACATCAGTGGTGGTACTCTACTGGTTTGGTCCAGGGGTGGGATCCGACTGGTGTAACTACTGGTTCAGTGGCTACATGTCACGCACGCATGCACGCTGTGCGTGCAATTACCAAACTGCTGAGATACCCGGACAGCTGAGCAGCGCTGCACACAGGTGCGCAGTGTTTGAAAAAGCACTTTTTTCCTGCTTTTTCAACCACAGCTGTGCCACGCAAAGCAGCTGAGGGTGAAAAAGCAGGAAATAAAAGACAGGTGAGAGCCTAGGTAGGAGAGTGGGCCAAAACAGCGGCAGACACAGAACCGGTTGCTGTTCTTCTGTTGAATCTGCTGCTGTTCAGAGCTACTGATTCTACAGAGCTGGAGAATCGCACCCCTGGTTTGGCCAGTTCTGGCATACCAGTAGTGCCGAAGATCGATCTGAGGAGCTGCTAGAGTTGCTATTGGGCCCACCTGCCCGCCGGGGCTCCCATACTGACCTTTATTCCCTGCTTTTGAAGTGCAGTTGCTTTGTGCTGCACAGCAGATTGCTGCGCGTCAGCTGCTGAAGCGACAGGGAGAGTGCAGGATTGCAGGTGGTGAGTATGAAAGCCCCTGCGCAAAGTGTTTGGCATGTGCGCGTGCCCATCAAGCCACGCCCATCAAACCAGTGGTAAACTATTTTGAAATGCACCACTGGTATACATGTATGTTTTCTTTAGTACACGATCCAGTGCATTATCTGCTTTTTTAAAATCAACTGTTGCCCTGAAATTCTTTAACTTGAGTCTTAGACATTGACAAAGATCTGTAGAATGTAGTGATATATTCTGCTGAAGGGTAATAATTTCTAAATGGTTATTGTTAAACTCTTCTCAATTTTGTATTGTATTAACCTACTACTTAATAACCAAAGGTGTAAATACTGAAGATTTTGGTAATGCTATGAATATGTCATGTCCACACAAACAAAATATTATTTCATAAGGTAAGCTTGATAATCTACTCTGAGACAAGACAGTACAGAAAAAAAACACCTTCTGGTCAAGCTTCCTCCCAATCTGGCACATCTGAAAATTATTCAGATGGGGTAGAAACTGAAGATGAATTCTCCTTATTTAGCTGAGAGTGATTATGCAACTGCAAGATCAACATCATTAGATCAGCATCTTTCAATGTATTGAACCAGAGGATCTGCTATGGATTGACATTTGCTCAATGTAAATTCTGGCTTCTAGGTGCAATTATAATCACCAAACCTTGCTACCAAGAAAACAGGAGTCCCATGGGTTAGGGAATGGCTGACAATGTTGAGGCACAAGAGGATTTTTGAAGACAAGGGCCATGACTGAACCCAGAAAGTCTATTTCTGGCTAGATCCAATATATTCATAGAGTAAAGCTCATTATGGCAATGGAAAAAATAAAGCACAGTATGGTATAAGAGTTGTACCTGAAAATTAGAGACAGAATGGACTCTAGACAAGATTTGCTACGAATTGCAGGAAAATATGTAGACTGGTTCAAAACTGAGAATGCAATTGCATGGCAACTGGTTCTGAATTTCTTTCCCAGAGACTGAGTCTATAATCTGATCACTCCCAAATAGTAGTCTTTTAGCAAAAATAGTATTGGAAATGGTAAAAGACATCACCTTTAATGGTGCTATCAGTAAAACAAAGCCTAAAGAGTTTAATAATGAAAAAGCAGTCAATTTATGCTTCTTTTTCTTTTATGGAGCCGATATTGGTGGTTTTACTGGTGTCAGCGCTCCAGAATCAGAAGCAGTTTGTGTTTACAACACATCAAACAATGCCCTCAATCACATAGGCAATACAGCTTTATAAGAAAACTCTAAACCATAAATGTGCAAAGCTACAAACATGCAGTGGCTGGAAGATGGGAATATCTATAAAGCACACCTGAAACAGGTCACCCAAACTTGTTTGCTAGGGAGTGGAGGCAGTTAGGGCATGTTTTATTACATGCCTTTGACTCAAGCAGGTCAGTTTTCAGAGATGTTGTTATACTATGAGTAAAACATCAGAGAACCACACCAAATATTTTTTCTTAAAACTGAGAATTGGGTGGGATTATTATCATTATGAAATCACGTTCAAGGTGACTTTGAGTAGCTCTTTTTTCATGCAAGGCAGGTCTCAGGGAACAGGTGTAGCTTAGCCAAAACTCCAAAACTTCATATAGGTAGCCCTTAGCAACTACCCTATTTAGTGACTGTTCAAAGTTACAATGTTCTGAAAAAGTAACTTTACAACCACTCTTGCTCTTACAACCACTGCAGTGTCCAAATGATCAACATTTGGATGCTTTGCAACCAAGCAGCACAACTAAATGAGAATTGACTCAGTCAGTCATCATATGCTTTGCTTAGCAAAACAACTGAATTAGCCTCAATTGTGATCATTAAATTAAACTATGGAGAATAAATCATGCCCTGTACTTCAAAGTATGAAGACTGCTATCATGTCTCCTCAAGTCTTCTGTTCATTAGGCTAAAAATACTTAGTTCTTAGCTGTTCATCATACAATTTAGCCTCCAGACTTCTTTCTCTTCTGTACACTCTTTCTAGAGCCTCATCATCTTTTTTGTATCATGGAGACCAGAACTGAACACAGTATTCCAAATGTGGCCTCTCTAGGGTGATGCGATATCACTTCTTGTGATCTTGCTACTCTCCATTGATGCAGTCTAGGATAGTGTTCCTTTTGGCAACCATAGCACACTACTGACTCATACTTAAGTGGTGGTCCACTAAGACAACTAAATCCCTCTCAGTTACTACTGTTGAGCCAAATACCACCTATTCCATACCTGTGCCTTTGGTTTTTCCTACCCAAGTGCTCTTACTGGTCTTGTGCTTGACAGCTTTCACACAACTTTGTCCTGATTTCTAATTCATCCAACTACAACCTACTAGTCTGTACTCTTATAGAATGATCGTGAAGGGTCTTCTAACTTTATTACTGGAATTAAGTTATTGAAATCTTAAATGTGAATATCAAGTTTCCAGAGATTTTTCAATAACCTGATTTTCCTTGTTGAATTATGAGGTACATTAAAGTAGCAGATCCCATGTCAACCATAAATACTAAGAATGAAAGTGGTTCCTCAGGCAAGAAATAACTCTAGTACAGTTAGAAGGCAGACATGGTCTGCCAACAAAGAAACTTAGTATTCCAATGTTTTATTTTCAATGTTAAGTTCAATCATTCCCCATGAAAAAACACAAACTACCTATCAACACAGCTAATTTTAAACACCTGAAGTCTAATGGGAACAAAGTGACAGTAAAGTCTTTACTAATGATTCTTTGTGTCCTCAGATACACCTCCCCTTATATAAATTAAAAAATACAGATAGAGAGGATATGATTGGCATGGAAAATCAGTTTAAACTAACAATATCACATTCCATCTCTCCATTTAACAAGACCTCATACTATATAAAATCAAAATAAATCATTTTTCTGGGTATTAGTAACTTACTTGTCATTAGAAATACTGCAATCAATTACAGTTTTCTTGCTGGTGTTCACTATGATAAATGGCAAGTGAATGACAGAATTAGAAGTTGGTGGTCTATTTGCTTGCTGTTCTGCATGACGATTTCGCTGAACAAGATTTTTGAAGGCAATTTGCTGTTAAGGATTTAAATGCACAAAGTTTGCTTTTTTAAGATTTGGGAAACAATTTGCATTATTCATCTCAATACCCTTAAGCAGGTTACAAGACCTGGTTGACCTTGGTGATCTCAGAAGTTAGGGAAATCTGGTCATGTGCAGTAGTAGATGGGGGACCACCTGAGCATTTCAAGTTTGTTGACTAGACAGGGGAATTGAAAAAAGGAATCTTTTTTTAAACTGGCAAACTTTCTGCAATAATGCCAAGGAAATGGCTCAAATTTAAGTTATCACAGAGATGAAATCAACTCAAGGGCATTTTTATTTTTATTATAGTCACTTGTATACCACTCATTCATCAAATTCCTTTTTAAAAAATATAAACCCATGTATATTTGAGAATTGTGAAATCATGAGATTGACATTGAATTAAGAGTTAAAGAGAAAACCTGAATTCAAATGTATATTTTCAAGATAACATTTAGTTTAGTTGGAAGAAAAAGTATGCTATTGTTCTATACCTGAAGAATTAATTCTTGTAGTTGTGACTGTTTTTGCTTTATTCTTTCAAGTCTTCTCTGCCTCTCCACCTTAACAAAAAGAAAAAATACAGCAATAACATTGAATTAATTAAAGATGTATAGTTAGTATATTAGGACCTACTTTAAAGGTTTTACTCACCATTGAGTAACTAAAGCAGCATGGAACTAGTTTTGCATGTATAACAACATTTATAATTGTTCTAAAATAATAGAATCAGAGTATCAAATAACTCCAAACGCACATTTTTTTTCAAAAGCAGTTTCAAACTAGCTGTGCAGAAATAAAACATCCAATATTTTAATTATGCTGCAACAGTTTTGTAAAAATGTTACCTATTCAAACAGACTAAGAGTCAGCAATTTTCTTGGCATGGAACAGTTATTTCCAAAAATAAAGCAAAGACAGGTAGTCTTCATTTAATGACCCTAATTGGTACCAGAATTTCTGTTGTTAAGCAATGTAATTATTAGATGAAACATCATGTAACTGCACTTCTTAGAGACAGAAGTTCTAGCTGTTAGGCCAGGAATATACCATTGCACTTCTCCTGCCCTGCTGTGCTCCTCTCCACTTCAACTCCCATCACCTGCCTAACTATCCATTTCTGCACTCTGTGGCTACTAATTCATGCCCAGTTGACCTTCACTATCTTCTTCCTCCTATTGTTGATGAGGCATGTCTGGCTGAAACAGTTGCTGGCCCTTTGCGAGGTGTCTGCACGGCCTTGTGAGGGCCTTGGGAAACTGCCTGAGCCAGGTATGCTTCATCAACAGTGGGAGGGTCAACTAGTGCAGGCGGGGGTGGGCAGGGCAAAAAGGCAGGGAGACTAATGAATAGTGGGAGCTGAAGGGCATACTGTTGTCATAAGATCATGTGACCCACTCAAATTTTAATCATGTTACTATGAGATGCTGCAATGGCAGTAACTTTGGGCCATAATTACTACTTAATGCTGTTGGAATGGTCACTGAATGATTAAGCAAGGATTAATTATATCCCAAATTCTGAACCATTTGCACATACAGTAATATATTACTATCACTGAAATCCAAACATTATATAATTGCATCAGGCAAAATACCTATTATGTAATCAGCCCATTCACAGAATGAAATATTAACTAGAATATATCAACTACTTCTACTGTATGTATTTATCCTGTATTTCAAATACATCTAAGGAAAAATAAACCATAAACCTATACATCAATTCTTGTTCTTGTCTTGTGTTAATTTCCAGTACATTAAGAGAGTCCTTTTAACAGTTTCCTCCATATTTTTAGATTTTTAAGTAAATTGAATTGTTTTTTCTTTTGCAGGATACAATTATGAAAGCAATGAAATCACAAAATACTACTTTGGGTATGAATATTAAACAAAAAATCAACCATATGAAATCCATAAAGTAGATGGAAGTGTAAAAATCTAAGTAGTCATTATAATTAATGAGAAAATCCATTAAGGAAAATATTAGAAATGGCCTATTTTCAACAAATTTTACCTCTAAATTCTGGCATTCCTGAGCTGAATTTGTAGGTAGACCAATCCATTTGATTTCTTTCTTTTCCTTGGAAATAATGTTCATGGCCATAAGAACATTTAAGGCATCATAGACCCGTCGCCTTATATTTTTCTGATCATAAGCCTGCTGTAAACATGATAAATTAAAGTATCAAAATACTTGCAGTTATACTACTTAGCAATATAATCTAGCACAAGAGTCTTCAAACTTGGCAAGTTTAAGGTTTGTGAAATTCAACTCCCAGAATTCCCGAGCTAACATAACTGGAGTAGGAATTCTGGGAATTGAAGTCCACAGGTCTTAAAGCTGCCAAGTTTGAAGCCCCCTGATCTAGCAGATTAGACAGACATTGCTATCATCAGTTAATCCAACTGATGACACCCAGAGGAGCAATAAATGGGTACCCTTATTAAGTAAAGGGGAATTTTTATGAAAAATCTGTATAATTCATTAAAAATTAATTTAAAATACAAATATACTTACTGATTCGTTTGGTGAGATGTGAGCATCTGCAGTACTGAATTCTGCAACTAGCTCATCTGCTACTTCATTGTATGAAGTAGTTCCTTTCCTCTGAACCTTCTCACAAACCTTCATAGAGAAGTGTCGTAAACCCTTGCCATTCTTCTCTCCCTTTTTGTTTCGTTTCCTACAAAAATACAATTAGTTATAGGTACACAGCTCCCTAATCCATTTACAACTCCATACATAAGTGTTACATATTTTACTTTTTAAACAGATCCTGAACCATTCGCTTCATTTAGTTTCAGTATACGTGACCAGTTTATTTACACAATCACGACCAAACACATCTACAGATAAAAAAGAATAAAAGAAAATAAATATATTTTATGACTCAAAACATAAAACATATGCTTTTATGGAAAAAAAGCTACAGTCTGAACTAAAGAAGTATGTGTTATATCAACATCCTGTACCATAATATACTAGGGAAAAGAATAACTGCTGCTTGAGAGCTTATGATTTAGCAAATGCCAGACTGATTAAAAGTTTTGTTGTCAGAGTTAAACTGCCTATTTTTGAAGCATATATTTTTATTTCCTACAAAACTATAATTCTAATTTAACTGAAAGTTACTTACCCAGCAGACCAAGGTGAAGAATCTGCAGTCTGATTCTGTGATACAAAGTGTGTATTGGGAGTATGTGGACTTCCTACTAAAATAGTATTTGGGGCTGATGGTCTCTGTGGTGTACCAATAACCTACAATTAATAGAAAACTATTAGAAAGAAAGAATTATTCATTATTGTGGTTTTATTAGCTTCCTTAAAAAAGAAACAATTGCAACTTAAATATTAGCCAAATTAAATATGTCTACCTTCAGGACACAATCTTTAAAAAGCTTATTGTTTCTCTCCGTCAATATATTTATCAATACTGTAACTAATTAATACCTGAATAATAACAATACTATATTTTTTGTATTTTTTTCACTTTGTTAGGCAATTAAGTATTGTTTTACAGTGTTTAACTTTGTGTTTTGTTCGTTTTTTGTTTGTTTTTCTGTTATTATTTAAAGCTATAAAATAAAATTTAAAAAATAAAAAAAAATCAACGAGAAAATGGTGGTTTTTATTATACTTTCAGTTCTGAATCCTGCTTTTAGGAAACAACTAGCCAGGTTTTTATTACCAACTGCTCCCATTAAAAAGCTCCAGATGTCAGAATCCTGGAATGAAATTGATAGGAAGTTCTTTTATCTTAATTTTATCTCTTTTGTTTTGCCTTGTTGGTTCGCATTTGTTTTAGCAAATGTATAGGGTGATTTTATTCCTTGGAGCCTGTTTTTATGTGCTGTCGTTTTAACACTATGGCTGTTTTCCTGGTCACTGGTGGCTTATAAATACAATTTCAGATATTACTTTAAGTAGTAAGTCATGTATCTACAGTACAACATGCAATGGAAAAAACTGTTATACTATAATCCTAGTATAAACAGGATAATGGATTTTACTATATCAACTTAATTGTATGTTCAGGTATAAATAAAATAAACCAGAACTGACAGGGCATTCATTTTGCCTTGACAATGTAAATGCTTTTTCTACAACTTTGGAATAAATATCCTTATGTCTCACGTGCCCAACACTTTTCCTATAAGCAGGTGTGTGCATATTCATGTATATATGTGTTAAAAATTATCATTACAATTTGATTAGCAGATTTTTCTGCAAAGCCTCTTACCACTTGTTGTGCAATGTTGACATTCGATGGTCCGAATGTTTTTGGCAAAAGCTGTTTTCCAAGTGTTGAGGGGTGAACAGCTACTAATGAAACAACACCTAAATGTCCACATAAAAAGTTAAAAAAGAATTAACAATTGACAATGCATGTAACTTCCTACCTTAAACTGAATACATGTAACAATAGAAACAAATACAAGATATCTGTTTTTAATATTGACCCAGTTTCAGATCTTGTTCCAATATACAGTACACCTCCATATAACCTTCCAAGTTCAACAGTTTAATATTTTTGATGCTTGCAGGGATTTATTTACAGTATTGTGTAAATGCCTAGGATAAGATGTGGAATCCAATGTTATGTGAATGGGTAATTACATACATAATAAGGTTTCCCTCTTACTTATCTTGTCCTTGTAATCCTTTTAAGTTTTTCAACTATTCTGAAGAGTTGGAGAACTATCTATAGTAGATTCTGAATTCCTAGGAAAAGGGATCATCAGCCACTACAATTTTAAAGCTTCCGCCTGGAAATATGAAATTAAGTGTTCACCTCAAATACTTAAGCTCAAGCCGATAAAACTATTACTTCACTGTTTGAAATTAGAAAACTTAACAATCTATCTAAATAACCAACACAAATATAGATCAACTTTGCTTCAATTTAATATTAAGATTAATTGAAAATGGATGAGAATCTCTGTATTTACAATTTAGCAATTTTTCTGTTTTGGTAAGACTTTAGTGTCAAAACTTTCTAATCCCACTAAAGAAAGTTGCATTTTTACTGTATTTTCTAATTTAACTTAGAAGTCTGAATTTTGAACATCCAATGTATATACAAATACTGCCACCCTGTGGTCAAAAACTTTTTTAAAATAATGTATCTGATGAAATACTGCCACCCTGTGGTCAAAAACTTTTTTAAAATCATGTATCTGATCAAATTCCTAAAAAAAAAAATTAGTTTACTTAGCAAGATATAAAATACTTCCAATTTGAGCACTGACAATGGAAAATGAAGAGGATAGTCATTTTTATGCACAATTTGCACATCTGAGGTTATTTGTTCACTGCCCAACACTAGGTATGTATCTGAAATTAATCTGAATTATAATCTGTTACATTCAAAGATAAAGAATATGAAAATCTAGATCAAATATGAAAAAACATGATCTGCTCTATGTAATCTACCAGTTATTAATCATTAGGAAGTGACATGCTGACATTAATTTTGCATCATTAGCAGTAACTCTCATTTAATTAATGTAACATTTGTGAGCCCATTGTTTAATAACATTTTAACTAAAACATTTGTAAACAGTGATTAAAAAACATGTGGGACAAAATAACCTTTACGTAATATTCATACCTTTAAGCAGAATAAATTCTTATAACATATATTTTTCCTATTATTACTTACTCAAAATTCAGTAATAAAAATACATGTCATTATCAACATAAATTTTAACAGACAAATAACAGCTCAAATGCAAACTGGCATGCATTTGTTCAGTTTAGGGAACAAGTATAACTTTTTAAGGAAATGCTGAATTTATGTGGAAAACAATGAAAAAAATATTGTTTTTATATCAAACAGTGCATGCTTCCCTTATTCATGAAAAGCTCTACCGAATTATTTGAATATTAAAATCCTAATATTATATTAATATTAAAATACATTTTTTTATTTCTCCTTCACTTTTAATTTTCCAATTCTAGATGAACTCAATGCATTCATCCCCTGCTTCCAAACTCCACCCCACAAAAGAATTATTCATTAGATTACAGGTAGTCCTCAACTTACAATCACAATGGAGTCTGAAATTTATGTTGCTAAGTAAGAAATTTGTTGAGTTTTCCCCCATTTTAGGACTTTTCTTGCACCAGTTAAGTGAATCACTGCAGTTGTTAAATTAATAACATGGTTGTTAAGCGAATCTGATTTCCCCAATGACTTTGCTTGTCAGATCATAAAAATTGATCACATGGCCTCAAGACACTGCCATCATAAATGTGTGTCAGTTGTTGGGGATAATGCAATGGTCATAAGTGTGAAAAATGGTCATAAGTCACTTTTTTCAGTGCCATTGTAACTTCAAATGGTCACTAAGTAAACTGTTGTTAAGTCGAGGACTACCTATGTTGGGGAGTAGTAGAGAAAGAATGGAGAGTTCCATTCTTTCTGCAACAGCTTTGTGCATTTTTCTGCTGAATGTAAAAAAAAGGCTGCTTCTCTCCTCCAGTAGCCTTTGAATTTAACAGAAATCTTCATACCTATACAGTGTCATTTCTTAAACACAAATGACAAAAAAAGTTACCTTTTCCTGGACTAAGATTTTGATCTATAAAAACCTTTAACTCTCCATTAGCTTCAATGAGACCAGCCTATGGGAGAAAAAATAACCCATGAAAAATAATCTATAAACAAATTATATTCTGCTATCAACCTTTATAGTAGAAAAAAACATTTGTGTTACAATACTTGATTTTATGGCCTTGAATAAATCTTCACTCTTTTGGCCTTAGCACATGTTTTAAAAGACAGAAATATCAAGTAATGCAATTTCTTCTATGGTTATTTAAAATATTGTCCATTTACATACAGCCATAAAAAAATAAATATGAAAAACTATCTTATGTACATTAGCTGAACGTTTTTTGGAAAGAATATGATGATGTTCATCAGTTCAACAAAATGTCTTTCAGTTATAGAATCAATATCCTAAATTAAACTACACTGAAGAAACTAGGAGAGAGAATTGCAGAACTGTTCTTGTAATCTTTGATAAGTGGGAAACAAATAAACATTGCCAAAAGATGGGAGGAGAGTAAATGTTATTTATTCCCATATTCAAAAACAGGAAGGACTCTGGAAAATACAAACTTGTCTGTTTGATATCTGTACCAGGGCAAAGTTCTAACAGCATGCTTGCTACAAATGATTAGGTTTACTACAAATATGCAATTGGGCAGATCAATAGTTCTTGAAATGTTTCAAACCATGGAACTAGTTTTAAAAAAAATCCTGCAACTCCTAATGAACAAAGTTCTGATAATACAAAATAGTTGTGTTTAAATATATTTTCTTTTCTTTCTTTCTTTTTTTTTTGGGGGGGGGGGGGCTCAGAGAGCTTAATCTCTCATCGCTCCATCAAGATTCCTGCAGAATAGTTTTAAAAATTCTGAGCCAGCTGGTACTGCTTTTGATGTACCCGCAGTTGACTTTAATGAGAATTTGTTAATGATTCCACTTCAGCTTGTAGGGATGGACTATACATCAAAGTCCTGAGTCTGAAGTCTGCAAGTGTCATAAAGGTAGGGCATGTGACAGCTAATACTTTCAGATTCGAAATATTTAGATAGCTTTGAGCCATGTTCTGATTTTTGTACTATGAAATTAAGAGAAAGAAATGTACATTTCTTGTACTGGGAAGGAAAAGTAAAAGACGTAAGTTTAGCATCGGGGAGATCTGGCTTGGCAGTAGTACATGGAAAAGGTTTTGAACCAGCAGTATGACATAGCTGCTAAAAAGACTAAAATGCTATTTTGGGATGTGTTGGTAGGAACATAGAATGCAGGTCATAGGAAATTTATTTATTTAACAGTTTTCATATAAAAAGAAAAAGAAACAAGGAGAAAAAATAATTGATGCAGAAATATATCTGTAACTGGACAAAGGAATAAACAAGATTATATTGTTAGTACTCAGTATATCTTTGATTCAAAATTAACCATAATAAAATTAAAATTACATTTAACTATTAAGAAAGTTTAAACTCTGAAGAAAATGCTAAAATCTTCATTATTTGTTGTATATGAATATAAAAGTGAGAAAAGAAAAAGACTAAAAACATTATAAATGCATTATAAATTTCTAACTTCCTTTGTACTCCAACTAATGTGCAATATTTAATTTGTTAGTGCTTATCTTTAATTTCAATTTTAGTTGGTTCTTAAAACCCGTATTATGAATAATTGTATTTGCCTTGCTGCATCATTTATAATATGCAAGAATGTGATTCTTGCTTAAATTTGCTTGTACTAGTCTTAATATATGCTGTTAATGTTGCCATGTTTTTATGTTTAAATTTCCAGTCTGATTTTTTGGGTTAACATATCTCTTTTATAATGTTGTCCTAAATTTATCTTTTTTTGCCATAGACATGTAATACCTTTTATTAATATGGTTTGGAATTATGCCCAATAAAACAGTTTCATATCAAATTTGATTTCTAAATTCCTTGAATAGTTCTATGAATTTCTTTCCAATATTTGTTGAGTATTTTTTCTACCATGTGATAGAATATTCCTTCTATCTCATGACATTTCCAAATTTTGTTAGTAAAAAAAATCATTGCACTCTGCCTTGACTTGAATGCATTTGGAGCCTTCATCCAAATATCAATTTGAAAAGCATGACAAATTGGAGCAGCTTTAGAGTTTAAGATAATTAAAGTTGGAAACTAAGTCTAGGTCAAACAGTAAAGAGTCTAGAGTATGTTTAAATTCAGTAACAGTCTTAAAATATCAGGATCGTTATATCAAACAGGAGTCCTAATGGCTCCTGCCCTAAGCAGGGGGATGGACTAGATGTCACCTAAAGTGCCTTGCAACTATGATTCACCAGCCTAACTACTGCTCTGTACTTGTAATGAACATAGCTTGGCACATTTCTCCTCAAATATAATGAAAAAAAAACTTTTTTAAAGTTTGCAATGAAATGTTCTCCAAAATATATTTGTGTAGATATCCAGCACTCACTACAAAAACCATCAAATATTGAAATAAGCTAGTATTACACCAACTTCAACAAATCTCACTGTAGTTGCTTTTGAAATATGTCATCATAACCAGCTCATATATCCCAATATTAAAATAGATTAAAAGTAAGGAAAATTATATGCCTTGCTAAAACATGCTTCATTTCCTTATTTGTTTAAATCAGTGTTCCTAATTTAAGTTTGGTGTACTGTATTATTGCAAAAGTTTAGAATTGTTGTGGCAGAGTTTTTTATTCTCTAGGATAACTTTCCAAGAATATATAAAGCTATGGCACTGATGTTGCATAAGACACGGCTTCTCCTCTCATAGAAGAATGTTTTTAAATCAAAATCATTTCCCATCAGGTAGTCCAGAAAGATACCAAGATTATTACTACTGCATGCTGTGTGTGTATCGATTACAATATAAACAAGATCACCCCCCCTTTATGACCTATCCAAACAATTTCAAGTAGAGTGATGGTAACTAGCATATAGAACTAAATAAAACCATAAAATAATTAAAATGCTAATAAAAGTTATTAGGGAATTCCATCAAAACCAAAAGAAAATCTAGTTTTAGTTGAACAGATCCTCAACAATGGTAATTGTTTTACTCCTAAAGCTTATATAAACCAAAATGCATTCATTTAAAATAGGATTCATCAGGATCTTTATTTTGTTAATCAAATTCACAAAATAAGCTTCATCTATTTTTGGACTTAAAACCCGAGCAGTCTCAAGAAAGCTGCACCTGAATTTCTTGCCTCATCTTGAAACCTTAAGCTACAATGCTCCAAATGCTATTTCTGCTCCAAAAAGTAACAATGAAAACAGGTCACTTACAATAAAAGAACTACGGATTAGAAATTCTTTATTACAAACACATACATTTTACTATTGTAACTAGTGCAAAATAGTGCACCACATAATAAATAAGGAACTTTATTCTGATTTGGAGAAAATAGATACCTTTCGTTAATACCTTTTGAGTAAAATTTGAATTATGCTCTATCCAACTGGGCCATTTCACAATTAAAACTACAGAGATAGGGGTAGAATCAGAGACTATATAAATAATTGCATTAAAATATTTCTTTAAGATAAGAATTAAAAATGAAGAAATTCAAGGTTTATAAATATAAACAATTTGTAAAAGTAGTTTCCATCAACTTGTCCACAGCCAACCATTGCCTTTCTAGAAAAAGTTAAGTAAGGTCAAAAAAATTACCCTAAGTACTAGGATGGGAATCCATCAGAAAGCCAGGATTGTAGATTGAAGTGCAAAGTTGGAAAAACATTTAAGACGATGACAAGCTGTTGTATCTTATATGCACAATTTAGATTATTAAAAATACTTGTCTCACATCAGTATGTACCACATTTTTAAATTGTATGAAATGATTGTGAAGTATAATTTAATGCAACACCACATTCATAAATTCTCTAATCATGTGTTTTACTTGGGATCAAATAGCTTTGCTGAATAATCCAATAAATTTTAACATATCCACCATTATGCACATGTGATAACAAAGTCAACTTATTTTGGGTTACTTGATTGGGTTTGCTATCAATACTTCAACTCAGAATACAAATTATTGCTGAGCACTACACCAAAGTCCAATATAACCCTGAGATATATCTTTCACCTAAACTAGAAACATTTTGCAATTTATTTTCATATCAGAACTTATAAGAGATGGTTTAATTATCATGACTTTGGAACATTAAACCTGAAGATATGATTTTGATTTGAAATCTTTAAATTATTCTCTGATAAACTACTTGTGTACAAAACAATTCTTATTTTATTTTGAATTAGCCTCTAAATCTTTCTTTTGTTTTCATATTACTTTCTGAGTAGATTATGCAAGCAGTCCATAGTCCACATATTTGTTAAGGAATCAATTTTTAGGTTCATAGCTGTTTCATTAAAATGAATAGTTCAGAATGGTTATACTTGAAAAATACCAAATGTTAATCTCCATGAACATTTAATCAAAATAAATTTATTTAGCTAATCAAGTCAAAATGAAGTTCCAAAGCATTCCAAACTAACTCATCTTTCTAGTTTTCCTTTACAAAGTAAAAATGATTTAAAGAGTTTGAACTTCCTAGATTACTTTCAGCTACATATAGTGTAGGTGTATGAAAGCAGCAGACAACATGCTATGGAAATCAATGCTTTTCCAGAAGACACAGAATCCTTTCTTACAAAGTCATATGCTAGACAGTCACTTAAATGCAAAGGGAAATATTCACACCAGTCATTTAATATGTAACAGATATTCCTTTTCAATTTTATAATTCTTTCTAAAGACATCTTTGATTCATTTTCTGGAAAAAACACATCATTTAATGTTATTAAATTAAATCTGTCGATTTTAAAATCAAAGTTTATGTGAGGGATACATTTTGTTTAGCAGAGAATGACGTATTTTGAAACTGATTGGCTGTAAAATAAAAAGAAATTAGCTTTTTAAAGAGCATGTAATGCCCAAGGGCTGTTAATAAGGTAAACATTAAAAAAACAAACAAGAGTATATTATTATGAAGTGTAAAAACATTCAAATGTTTCAAGTGTTCCCAACTCAGAACATAGTGCTCCTAAATTCTGACTCAAATTCAAGACAAAACCAGGCAGATTATTCCACATGGTTTTGTGTGACCAGTATCACAGTCCTGACTTAAAAAATAAATTTTCCAAACTATGCTGACTTGGAGAATAATCCTAATAACCACTAATTTTAAGGAGTTGGGAATTTTAGATTCTCAGTTAAGCACGTTTATTAAGAATGTTCTGGATAAGAAAAATATTGTTATCTGCCCGTTTTAAAAATATTGTTTATTATTAGAAAGTTAGAGCTCACTGGTTGTCAGTTATTTTTCAGACAATATGCCAAATGCAAAATGTGTACTCTAAGTGTACTGTACAATACAGGTATGTCCTCAACGTACGACCACAATTGAGCCCAGAATTTATTTTGCTAAGTGAAACATTTGTTAAGTGAGTTTTGTCCCATTTTATGATTTTTTTTGCCACATTTGTTAAATGAATCATTGCAATTGATGCTGTTAAGTGAATCTGGTTTCCCTTTTGACTTTGCTTGTCAAAGGGTAACAAAAAATGATCACATGACCCTGGGACACTGCAATCATAAATATGAACCAGTTGTCAAGCATCTGAATGTAATTCACCTGACCCTGGGGATGCTTCAATGGTCATAAGTGTAAAAAATGGTCATGTCACTTTTTTTAGTGCCATTGTAACTTCAGTATAGTATATATTCAGTCAGTCAGTATATGAACTGTTGTAAATCTAGGACTACCTATATAGGTAGCACTGTTATATAGTTGAGCTCATATGCAAAATAAGCCCACTCTAAAAGAATGTGCATAAAGTAATAGCCAGAGAAAGTTGTTACTTTCCTGTACTAAGCTTTGCTGATATTATGAAGTTAACATGTTTTGAGTTTGAAAGTGTTTACTGAAATATTCCAACTATTCCAAAAGTGTTCCAAGCTTGAAACAGCACTGGAATATGTTTGGTAATATCATTGCAATTGTTTCAAATGCTGTTCTGGACATTTTGAACTTGAAAATGAATCACAAGGTCATTGGACAATATAGGTTAAACATATTTAATTTTAAAAAGGCAATATGATTTTTGATATTGAATGGTTTTTAAGTCATAAATCTGTACCTCTATAACTGTCTGGTTTGGTTCTGCAACCCAACAGGACAGACACAGATTTCAGAGGATAATTAAGACTGCAGAAAAAACAATTACCAGCCTTCCATCGAGGACCTGTATACTGCACAAGTCAAAAATAGGGCTGTGAAAATATTTACAGACCCCTCACATCCCGGACATAAACTGTTTCAACTCCTTCCCTCAAAATGACGCTAGAGAACTGCACACCAGAACAACTAGACACAAGGACTGTTTTTTCCCAAATGCCATCACTCTGCTAAACAAGTAATTCCCTAAACACTGTCCAACTATTTACAAAGTCTGCACTACTGTTACTATTAATCTTCCCATCACTCCTTATCACCGATCCCCTCCCACTTGTGACTGCATGACTGTAACTTTGTCGCTGGCATCCTTGCGATCTATTTTGACTATTTCCTAGTATGATTTGATTGCTTATTTTGCCCTATGACTATCATTAAGTGTTGAACCTTATGATTCTTGACTCTTGACGAATGTATCTTTTATTTTATGTATACTGAGAGCATTTGCATCAAGACAAATTCCTTGTGTGTCTAATCACACTTGGCCAATAAAGAATTCTATTCTATTTTATATATTCAAGATATTATAGAAAGATTTTAGGGTTCCAGGACACACATAATCTCAGGCTTATTCAAAGCCCATATTCCTACTTCAGATCCTCCACTACATAAAGTCTGCAACATTCTATTTATGATTTTAGCAAGCAAACAATATGAACATTTATTTCCCATCCTATAGAGAAATACATCTTTATGTAGCAGTCAAATTATATATGCTTACACCTAATCCTTAGCATGTTCAAACATAGTTGCATGCTTTAAGGTAATTAAAGTCTTCTATAAGTCAGACTTCATTTATGAACTGAATGGACATCATCTGGCAACAAGAGGAAAATGGTATATATCATTGCCTTGTTCTGAGTTTTAATATATACAATTATTGTTTAAGCTTCCAACTAACTTTCCATGTATATTGAAGGTTAATTGTTCACTTGTATCTAATCTGTAATAATATAGTAATATCTATAAGTTGTTGGATGCAATTGATTCAGTTAATATTTACAGGCATGATATTCTCCTCTGAAAAAAAAATCGGGGCCGACCAAAAGAGACCCCGTGCCGCGAGCCAAGAAATCGCACACACAACACCAATGCTACACACCCTTCCTTTCCAGCCGGTCACGTGTGGATCAGCTCCAGAGCTGGGCAGCCGCTTCCCTGGAGACGGGGCTGAGGCCGCCACCCAGGGAGCGCCTGCTGCTTTCCTTCGCCAGGGCTGGGCGGTGGCGTGTTGAACGGAGAGACGGATGGTCCGTGGCTGCCCAGCTCCCTTTTCCTGCCGCTCAGCGGCCTCCGCTTGCACTGCCCTTTTCCTGCCGCTCAGGTGTCCAGCTGGAGCTGTCAGGAGTTGCTACCGCTGGCGTGGTTCCGCACGACTCCAGTCCCGCGTTGCCTTGGGAAGGTAAAGGCAAAACCGGGACCTGCTGCGCCTGAGCCTTTGGTGCCGCTGCTGCAAAGCGCCGCCATGGCTCTTCCTTTTTGCCTTTCCCTTCCCGAGGCAATGCAGAACTGGAGCTGTGCCGGCGGTAGCAACTCCTGACTCAGGGGACCTCCAAGGGGAGGGGAAGGAGGAGACGAAGGGGGGGAAGGGGGGGTGGGCGATTTCAAAAAAAATCGGAATTCTGATTTTAATCGGAAGAATATCCTATCTGTATTTAGGATATGCAACCTGTATTTAGGTTGAAAATCAACTGATGCCTATGAAAGCTTGTTCAGAAATACAGTTTAAAATAAAAGTGTCTTAATGAATAGTTTAAAATGGTTTGATTTAAATATAAAGTTGTGGACTGCTGAAAATGGTGTAGTCCTCTTCTTGAGCTTCATAAGTAAACTATTCAAACTAACAAACAACTGACCAATCAATGCCTTGGTAGATCAGAAACTGTGATTTTTTTAAAGTATCAAATGGTTATCCAACCAATTAAATTTCTGCTCATATGTGTGGATTAAAGTGAACTAATGGTTCCTAACTCTGAAGAAAGTTATAATTAAGAAATAGTGATTTAAAACTTCAAGCAAAACTTATCTGATGATTTGAGTAATTGAAAATGTAATTAAAGCTAATACCTTTAAAAATTATGTACACATTCAAGTACAATAAGGTTATATTAGAAGTTTAAATATATACCTATAGATCATTAGGTAATTATTACAAAATATTGTATCTATGATACAAATAATCATGAAACAAAGTCAGCACCAGATGAGCCATCTAAGTTTTCAAATTTAAAGTTTCTTGCAATATTAAAAATTATCAGCAGATGAAAACAAATCATTAGGAAACCTATCATATGATCCACAGCAAAATTCTAAAGCAGGATTTTTTTAAAAAAAATACAAAGGTAGACAAAACGTAATCATCCTTTTGCTAAAAATAGGCAGAACTACTGTTGATCCAAATAAAACTGATTCAAATCAATCAATTGGTTCTTTCTAAAGTAAACTGGTAAAGAATTGGTTCTTTTCTAAGTAAAAAAAATAAAAATGTACTTATAATGGGTAATACTAAGATAAATAGTTTTGCACTGGAATTTTATTTTGATAAAATGTGGCATGTTTTGACATTGTTAAAACCACAGCCTCTGCCTAATAAGCTACTTGTCTTGTTTGTAGATGATGGAGTTTATGATATACTAAAGGTAGTTCAGCTATGCTGAGGAAGAGTGCAACTATAATTCTTGGAATATGGTAATAGTTCCAACTGATATAGTTATTATACAATAAAATATATCTGCTTTCTTCAACTCCTATAAAACCATTTAGCAACAGTAATAAATTCTATTATTCATTAATCCTAGCAATAAATCTCTTAAAATTATTTACAAATATACTTACATCTTTTGCCATGTTACCAAGTCCAAAAACAAAAATGTTTATTTCTGATCACCACAAGAATAGAAACAGTTGTATTATATTCTGAAAAAGAAAGGGAAGAATATAGTTAAGTGTAAACTCCCACACGTTTCATATTGAATACCAACAGTGCTCAAATATTGTTAGTCATTCAGCTTCGATTTAAACTTAAGTTAAGATTTGCAAAAGTTCTCTTTCCCATATGGGGCAGCTTAGTCCTCAAGGAATTTAAGTTTCTTTCTGAGAATTTTTTTTTAAAATCTAAACGGAGAAACATGGTGGGTGGTGTGAGCAAGATAAAGTCCTATCCAACGGTGCACCGAGTTTCTGAGAATAATTATGCCTCATAAACAAAGATATGCCCAACCTAAACGTGCAATGCCTGCTCCTTTCCCTGCATTACAATTGCTAGGCCTCGGGGCCCAACCCCCAATGCACTCTTTCCCAATCCCAAACAAAACGCACGCCGTTTCCTCTGTGCAAATAGCCAAGCAGGCCGAGGCAATTTATGTAATGTTTCCACGAGGAGGAGGGGGAGCGGGCCCTCAGCCCCGATGGAAATCAAGCAAGCAGCAGCAGCAGCAGCAGCAGCATCTGTGCTTCAGAGAACCAGTCTCGCCAGCCCCCGCCTCCTGCACCTACCCGCCCCTCTCCGGGGCCTCAAGAAGCCCCGCCAGAGCCCTGGAAGTCTAGCCCTGCCATACCAACTGCCTCCCGGAGGGAGAGGGACGGCGGGCCACCCAGGCACCACTCTCCCCCTCGTTCCTGTGTCAGCGGCCCGAGAAAGGAGGGGAAAGCGGGAAGGGGGGGGAATCGGCGGACTGAAGAGGGTCTCCTTCCTCATGTTAAACCATCCCGCCTAAATGCTCCGCCACAGCAGGAGGAGGCGGAGGCGGGGGCGATACTTGGCTGCCGCTTCCTCCTTGCCTGCCACCTGTCCTCACGACAACCCCCCCCCCCCAACCTTTACCTGAAGCGCGGGCGAGGAGTAGCCAAGAGCCAACGCCATCCCCCACCACGCACTCCCGAGCAATTCCCCCACCCACAGCGCCGCCGCGCTCTCACAGGAGCCAGAGATACCAACTGCACATGTGCAATGCGCCGCCCTCCCAAAAAGCCCCCGGAGGGGGGCGGGAGACCTAGCGGGCGCCCTCGCCGGCAGGAGGGAGCCCTGTTTGGAGGGACGCTTCAACTACACCTCCCCCACCCACCCCGTTGCACCAGTGGCCAAGTGAAACCGCAAACTGTCCCGCAGTCCTGATAAAGCGGGAGGAAGGCAACGCGGGTTTTTTTTTTTTTTTAAATCGCAGCGTTGCCCTCCAACTCCCCCTGTTCGGTTCCTTTGGGGAGAGCGATGGCTGGAAGACCTTCCTTACACAAGGGTGGGGGGAGTGGGAAGGGGGAGGCTGGATGGCCGACCCCGCGCTTCAGCACGCAGTCGCAAGTCCCTCTTAACTGTCTTGCAGTCCTCGAGGGTGCAGCCTCTGCACGTTGGCTTGGGAGCAAGGATCCTCGGTGAGTGTTGCACGCCAACTCCGCGTGCAAAGGGTCGGTCGAGGGACGAGACCGGCTGCCTCAACCTGAATTGCGCCGCCTCCGGAGTAATTGCCCCTCAAAAACCAGTCGGTCTGATTTCCAACCCGCTTGGCTCCAATTAGAACCCAGAGTTCCCCATTCGATGCGGACTTCCAAGGAAGCGAGCCTTGCCAGGCGGCGGGGGAAGCTGCTTCTTGGGAAGCGTGAACCGAAGGCGGCGGCAGAGCCGGCCGTCGCCGTTCTCCGGAGAAGCGCTATCACCCCCTCCCTCCCCTGCCAAGTCGCGGCTGTCCTTCCTGGCCCCGAGGCTCCGTCGAGCGCGGCGGGCTGTCGTCCTTGACGCCCCGTAGCTGCCCCTCACACCTGTTCGCGCTTCCCGCACAGGAGGCGGCCGATGACGACCAAGGGGAGCCGCTGCCCCCCCCTCCTCCTCCGCTTTCTCTCCCGCCGCGATCCAGCAAGGATGAGTTTCTTGGCGGTTGGCAGGAAGAAGGGAGGAAAAAATTGAAACTTACACTTTCGTGCGTCCCTCCGGCGTGACGCTGCGCGCTGGAGCTGACGTCACGGAAGGAAAACGTGCCCCACATAGACAAACGCCAGGAGCTAGTTACACCCTCCCTCGTCTCCTCACGCCAGACGTTTGTTTAGCCAAGCCCACTGGGGCGGTGCAAGGGGAAAAAAACCGCGCGCATGCGTCAGGTTTTCGCGCCTTCGGGATGCCAACACGCCTTTCTGCTCCCGGAGACCAAATGCGCTAGAGCGGTTGCTGGTGGCTTCGGAATCCTCCAGCTGGCCCCCAACCCGTCGAAAGCCCCGCCCTCGCGAAATGGAAGGCTCTGTCGGGAGGAGCGCTGCCCCGCCCACTGGAATGAATGATCAGGGCCGCTGTAATAACTTCCCTAATACACCCCCCCCCCCACCTCTTTTAGCCTGCAGACGGGAGCGCAGTGGCTTCCAACTGCGTAGGTTATCGGTGGCTTCCTGAAATTCGCAAAATATTCTCAGGGCCGAGAAGTATCTGTCGAAGCGCTCGTTTTATGGCATAGTTGTATGGCATAGTTGCGATGCTGCTGTCGAGTTCATAGCGAGATGGAAGAGGTGGGCCTATTACAGATGCACTGTCGTTTTCCAGAAGCAGCCATTCGTGACCTATGTGGACGGGCTGTTTCCAAAGTAGGAAGACGCACAAAACCATTTCGGGAGGAGAGATTAATTCAGGAGAGAGGCCCTATGCCTATGGATACCGGAGACGGAAGGCCAAGAATTCAATTTCTCTATATGTAGGGCTTTCTCTGCACATTTAAAATAGCCTCTTTTTATATATTGCATTTATTTGTTCATTCCATACTCGTTCATCTTTAAATGGAGATTAGAGTTTTGAATTAACAAATTGCCTCTTAAAATGCCCTTATCTATATTTGCACAGTCGGCTTCAGCAGGTTTCTTGAGAAGGGACATGATTTAGGAAAAGGTAGTTCAACAAAAGCAAGGTTGCTGTGCAAGGTCACACAGCTTACAGTAATTTGTTCCTGCCCTACCGATTCATATGGTGAAGGCAGTTTCCTTGTACTATTTGAATCTGAGGGTGTTGAGAATGTTACATACTTTTAAAACAATCTTGTTTACCCCATCAGAAAAGCATACAAAAATATTAATATTTAAAATAGAAGAGGGGATTTTACTCCGGATAATACTCTATGCATGTCAGCCACTGAATTTTTGAATAGGAATAATATAACACAAATAAATGTTCTGTCCAAGTTTTAAGTTAGAGAAAAGGTAATACAAGTAGTCCTTGACTTAAAACAGTTTATTTAGTGACCATTCAAAGTTACAATGGCACTGATATTACATTTAAGAATTTTTGACCCAAATCCATGTACTTAATTTATTGCAGAGCGAAACTCCATTTTACATTATCGAGTGCCTTTTTAGAATCCAAAAACAATAGTGCTACCTGGTCTCCACTATGCTCTTCGTAATACTCTATATCTAAGATTGTTCTTATATTGTTCCTGAGATGTCTGTATGGGAGGAAACCATTTTGATCCGTGTGAATAAATGTTTAATATTTGTTTGAATCTCAGCTATTATGGTTACAAAAATTTTGTAATCCACATTTAATAGGGATATTGGCCTATAATTTCCTATATTTGTTTGATCATTTTTTTCTTTTGGGATAATTGTGATCATAGCTTCCTTCCACGATTGTGGAATTTTTGCCTCGTCGAAGACCTCATTAAATAATTTAGTATATCTTGTTGAGTTTTGTATAATTCAGAGGGAAGTCCATCTGGCCCTGCCACTTTATTGTTTGTTTGTTTATTGCCCAAATAACTTCAATATTTTTCCATTCAACATACTTTTTTCTTCCAATATTCTTGGAAGATCTTTCTTTAGGCAATTTATCCCTTTTTCTTCTATTAAGTATTCTTTATATAGACCCTCATAAAATATATTCTGAGCTATATTCCTTTTCATTTCTTCTTGATAGCTTGTCTCCATCTCTTTTCTGCTTGTTTTTTCAATTTGCAGGCTAGCCATCTTCCTGGTTTATTGGCATTCTCAAACATTTCAGAGTTATGACCTTTGCAGCATCCCCATGGTCATGGGATCATAGTTCAGATGCTTGGCAACTAGTTCATATTTATGACCCTTATTGTGTCCCAAGGTCATGTGGTCATCTTTTGTGACCTCACAAGAAAACTCAATGTGGAAGCCAGATTCATTAACCAACCAGATTTACTAACTTATCAACTATGGCAAGACAGCTCATCAAATGGGGCAAAATCCACTTAGCAAATATCTTACTTAACAACAAAAAGTTTTGGGGTCAATTTTCATAAATCAAGGACTACCTGTACAGATAGTTTAGTGGCTGTTCACTATTACGAGGGTGATGAAAAAATAACTATAACCAACGTTTGCTTTTACAAGCTTCACTTAGCCTGGAAAGCTCAGTAAAAACTTCAACACAATTGCAGATTCACTTAGTGACTACTTTCCTTAATTGACTGAGTTGCCAGTCCAGATTGTGTTTGCTAAACAAGAACTACCTGTGTTCTCCAGGTTTTTCACTTCCAATGTTATATGCAGAAATGATAGTTTGTAATTTTTACAGATACTTTCTGTACTTTTAGAAAGTAATATTTAATCTATATTTTGAAAACAGTTTTAATGAATAAACTCTTATAGTGAAGAATGTGCAGAATTATCAATTCTTATTTAGGGTGCCAGTTTTTTTAAAATTTAGCTGAGTTCAGTGAATAACCAGTGCATTTATTTCTAACAAGTAACACTGCAGTATACTATGGAGCAATATAATTTAAGGATTATTTTTCATTTTGAGAAAATGGGTAGCAGTGAATCATTTATTTATACAGAAAGACCAGCTCATGACAGCAAATTCTAATTCTGCTACGATGTATATATCCAATAGAACTACAAACTTAAATATCCCCAATAATACTTTTAATTAACAGTTATCAGTACAAAAAGATGTTTGTATTCATACTAGAAGTTTTTCTGATCACTATTAATCATGTTTCAGACCACAAATCATTATAATAATAAATCATTATTACAGGCTATTTTAAAAAAATAATGCAGTGAGATATTCTTAGGAATATAATTTACAGTTCTCAAGAGCAGTTTTAAAACCTGTATTTGAATGAAAAACTTATATTACTTTGAAAAAACCTTTTGTGGCTATGTTTGGCTAGATAGTAATTGGGTGGTTTTCTTTAACAGTACCACAGGCACTATAATTGTTAATTTACTGTATGGGCTGGAAAATAATCCTTTAAAAGGCACATTAATTGTTGGATTCATAGATTTTTTTCTAATAAACCAAATTTTGGAAAAATCTATTTTAAATTATATTCAGTATTCTAAAAAATCAAAATTATGAAAAATGTTACATTTTTGTTTCATGAACTGAAACCAGTATAAGGCTTGTAATCAGCTAAGTAACATGAAATGTATTATCTAAAGAGGCTTCCTTCTCTGAAGTGTGTGAACTGAAGATTTTCAGGAATATAATCGTCTTTCAGATCTTGGTACGCATTTCATAATTGCAGCTCTCCACAGTGCTGGTGCAAGCAACTGACTTAGAGTAGTCACACTCAGTATAAGGAGGTAGACCTAGAAATTGGAAAATAAAATGTTATCTATGTTTTTTATTTACATTTTAAGTCAGGAGCACATTGTAAGTGCTTAAACTTAACTGACATTGTTAAAAATAATGTAATTGTGCTACACCTGGTCAACCTGTTCAGCTTGAATACTTAAGATTTTATATTCTGGAATGTCCTGGCAATGATTTAACCACTCCAAGATAAAAGTCAGCATGCAATTTTTACTTGCTGGTGGAACAAGGACACAATGAGAAGCTATTTTCTATGTTACATTTCTTTATTTGAATGGCTTTCTGGGGAAGCAATAGCAAAAGGAGCCAACCAACTGGAGCAGAACGAAAAACCAGCAAATGGAGAAGGAAGAGAACTCGGGATTACTCACACATTCCTCATAAGACTGTAAAACAGTGGAGGGTTTAGAGACATCATGGACACTAACAATTATAATTAAAAGAAGAGAGCCATTGATACCAAATGGAACAAAATATTTAATAGATCTTTCTTGATTAGGATTGAATAAGTGAGCTTTAAGGATTTGTTTGTTGATAATAAACAAGGAATAATATCTTTTGCTGTATCAGAGAAAGTGATGTTATTAAAATTGTTTGTACTTGTCTTGATGAAGGGGGAAGCCATTTCTTTCTTTCTTTTTTTGGCCTTGCACTTTTTAATTTAGTTTTTCTGTTAAAATTCTTTAGAGTTTATTTTTTATCTTTGTATTTGTAAATTTGAATAAAAATTATATAAAAATTGAATGGACTGATCTGCATCCGATTCCTTTCCTACCTTCCTTATAATTTCATTCATTGATTCATTCATTCATTTTTCTATGACCACCCATATCAGTTAATGATTCTGGGAAGCTTGATTATAAGATCACTCAGACAATCCTAATCTGCTATTAGCCCAATGCTATTTATTTTTACTCAAAGACTGCAGAACTGCTTCACTACTTCAGAGTGTATTCATGTCATTTACTTTTCCAACTTCCTCATAGACTTCAGATCATTAAAATGTTGGCAATCCTATCTTACCATGGTTTTAAGACTTTAAGATTCAAATATCAGATAGGTTAAAGAGCTGCTGATGCCATGTCATGAGAACAGCACTCAACCTCCCTGCCCCCCCCATCTACTAATCTGTTCGAGGCAGAGTAATGCCCAAAGCCTGTTATGTTGTGATAACATAACCAGGCACACTACTTAAGAATATTAAAGATGTTCTTGCTCAGAGCAGAAAATATGACAATGAAAACTTAAGCTACATTAAGAAACCACATGATTTTTGCCCTTCTTGACTCATGCCAGTGGACAATGTAGGGGGAGTTTTCATTTATTCCCCCTGAATGTCTTAACATCCTCTGGAACAATGTCAATATAGGCAGTCCTCAACATATGATCACAATTGAGCCCAAAATTTCTGCTGCTAAGTGAGACATTTATTGAGTTTTGCCTCATTTTACAACCTTTCTTGCCACAGTTAAGTGAATCAATGCAGTTGCTAAGTTAGTAACACGAGTTGTTACGTGATTCTAGCTTCCCCTTTGACTTTGCTTGTTAGAAGGTCACAAAAGGGATCACATGATCCCAGGACACTGCAACTATTATAAATCTGAACTAGTTGCCAAGCATCTGAATTTAACCATGGTGATCTGCAACAGCTGTAAGTGTAACCACTAAAGTCACTTTTTTCAGTGCCATTGTAACTTTGAACGGTCACTAAATGAATTGTTGTAAGTTGAGGAATACCTGTAGGTGTCCAGAAGAATGTACTGGGAAAATAAAAATCACTTAACTGCCTCCCCATCTGGAATTTCAATCCTTTACACCACTGTTCCAAATTACAAACTATTTATGGAAATTCGGATACTGTGCTAACAGTTTTATTATTTCTCAATACATTGTTCAGTGTTCAGAACTTGGAAGCTGATGTGTGCTAATTTTGAGAAGTCATATATGTGACTAGGGAAACTAATAAAGTCTTAAAACTTTTGTAGAAAAATTAAACTGAGTCCTTAGCAATTGCAAACCGCAACAAGGTGGCTATAAGCTTATTTAAGATTTTCTCTTCCCACAAGTAGCTTTTATGATTTTATATTTCCCCGCATTTTTAAAGATTCTCTACCCCCCTTTTTTGGCATCCAGTCTTTTATGGAGAATATTTTAGTGGAAAAGTAGTTTGAAGGAAAAGGATTAATAAACTGTCCTTGTCTGTTGTTACTATTCCTTGAAAATAAAGTGACAGAAGAAACTATGCCTAGTTTAGCATTTTATTACATCCTTCAAAATGTAAAAACAACCCTACCACTCATAACTCACCTCTCGAGAAATTATACCAGCTCTGCGTGCTCTACTTCCCAGGACAAAGGAAAACTCACTGACTTGAGCCAAGCCTGCTGAAACAATCCATTTAATATACTGGCTGTTCTTTGGAAGAATCATAGAAAGGACAAGTACTGCCAGGAAAAACTGTTTTTAGAAAGAAAAAAAAAAAAAAGAACAAACAAGCTTATTTAAAAAAAATCAATGGAATTCAATGGAAGATTTTAAAAAGTCAAAATGAAGAACTCATAAATGAACTATATTGATAGAAGAGCTCAATGATAGAACCTAATTCAAGTAATCCCAGAGCCATCTGAGGGTGTTAAAAAAAGTCAAGTCCATAACTGCATGATCCAAGTCCCACTTCTATTTTACATGTCTTGACACATAATGCGCTGACACATATTAAAAGGGCTAGTATTGTCACAAATGCCATTTGCCATCTCTTATACAGTCAGAGTGTACTGCAGTCTCCTATCTCCAAATGTCTCCATAAAGAAAAAGAGAAAGAGCAACCTTGACCAAAGTTCTGGACTGTAATACATAGAACAGGATGGTAAAATACAGATTAAAATCAGGCAGACATAGCCTCCTGAAGCTTAGCTTCCACAAATCAAGTTTCCCTATTGACATCTTAGTCTGTTGGGGCATGAGATTTAAACTAGGTTTACAGCTTTAAAAAAAGCTGGCAAGAAATAGTCAAAAACTCAACAGCCAATCTGCTCTCAATTAACTCATACTTTTTATTGTATTGAGACATGCCAGAGAAAGAATAAACAATACAGTGCACTCATAAATCTCTATGTTATATATTGTAATTATGTAATATATAAATCTATAAATATCTAACATTTACCTGACACATACTTTCAACACCTACCAATGGAGGTAAAGTACAATCCTGTACTTTAGTGCCTACAACTGATACTTTAATAACATCAAATTATTAAAATAGCATTAGTGAATAACAGAGTATTAAAACTGTATCCCATCTCTCTATTTCTTCAAGGATTTCTGAAAAGACATCCACAAGAGAATTGTATATACTAGTAAGTTTGGTTATTCTTGCCATTTGTCTACTATACACAGTATAAATCTACATTTAACACCTAGTCCTATTAGAAAATATTAATACCTTCATTATCACCACTGAAAGTGTAAGAAACAGCAGGACTGTGAGTTCATATATTACAAAAGTGGGAAATACATGAAGACCTGCAAAAGAAAAAAGAAAAGGAATGCTTTTCATTATTTTTCGTGAGAATTTTATCAGGCTTTTTCTAAGTCTGAAATGGAAACATATGTGATCTTCATTTCCAAAACTTTGAAAGACAATATATCATCAATATTTGGTCTGAAGGATGACACTGTTGTGGAAGAAGTATTTTCTGAAAATGCCCTTATCTGTAATCTTTTTTTTTTGGGGGGGGGGGGGGGTAGGGGTAGGGGTAGGGTTTCATGATTATTGTCTCTCTATTACTGATTTTTTTTTTGCTTCAGCTTTGACAAAATTTTCCTAGCTAATTGATAATCATATTTCTGAATGCCTGGTTTAAGTCATTTTCTAAGGTTTTAATACTGTTTAGATTTAATAATTATTTAAAATATAATTTAGAAAATATCAGTAAGGTGTCAACGTAAGTCCAACAAATGCCTAAAATGTAAAAAAGAACACAGAGGTAGCAGTCACAAATTCAGGAAACTGAATCTTGCAATAAGTAGCCCATATATTTTTACCTAATTCCAGAAGAGCATCAGAAATTTTCCTAGATTTAGAAACCTTGTGTTATGTTCTTCATGCTTAATAATAAAATTTGTTAAATTTCATTTATATGATTCTGTCATAAACTACTTATAGATGCAAAGAATATGATAGCAAGAAAATAATAAAATTTGTTAAATTTCATTTATATGATTCTGTAATAAATTACCTATTGATGCAAAGAATATGATAGCAAGAAAATCACGTATTGGTTCAATACAGGATATAACCTCCTCAGTCACCATGTGACCCTGAGAAGAAATAAGTGCTCCTGCCAGGAAACATCCCAATTCCATTGAAACATCCAATAGCTCTGTGAGCTGTTAGGAAGATGGAAATACGTAAGATTAGTCTGAATGTTAAGCTATTTTCACAGAGATAATGTACATTTAATGTACACTTTCATATTATATAATCAAAATTACAATGAAAATGTTGCACATAACCCAATAGATGACTACATTCTACATACAATTACATGGTTGTAAATCTATAGGAACTTTCAACTTCAACACATGACAATGAGTTATGTAAAATCTTATGGACTCAGAGACCTAATTTCTATTTTAAGTTCAATTTCCATTTTTGAAGTGACAAACCAGATAGGTATTACTGCAAAGAGCATATAAATATAATATCATTTTCTGGCTGTGAAAAAGGTCATAGTAACTTTTTTCAGTGCCATTATAACTTTAACAGTCACTAAGTGATCCATTGTAGGTCGAAGACTACCTGTGTCTGATCTGAAGAAGTCAAGGTGTCCTCCAGTTAACAGTTTAACTCCTGTTAACTCCTGCAGCCTATTTTCTGCTGATTTCCCATCTAAGTTCTAGCCAGGTTCAACCTTGCTTAGCTTTTCAAGATCAGCGAGGTATTAACAACTTGGGCTTATGAGATCCAATTTGTAAGAATTTACGTATATTTATAAATATGCAATATGATGCATTAATATAATCAAAGTAGAAATTGTTAGATGCCAATTGTTTGTCAACAGTTTTCATCCTCCTATAGATTTAACTTCTATGACTGAAAACTATTTTCATCTACAATTGTTTATAAGCTTTCAAGTACAATAAATTATTATGGAACCAGCACATCAAAAAATACAAATATTTGTAAAAATTACCATTAACATAAGAAACATAAAAGCAGATATCCCTAGAACTAGAATTTCTTTGTTTCCTTTGCTTTCTATATGCAACTTGCGGTAGTAGGGTCCGATCAGGTAAGTCTTTAAAACAAGACATATAAGCAGGACAGCAGCCAGGGAGAAAAGGATTTCTCCAATCAGCATCAATATTCTTAGTATTTCTTTGATAATGCTAGAAAAAAGAAAAAAAAAGCAGTGTCAATCTCATGCTTCTAAATTGTTCAATTTATTTCTAATTACAAATATATTTTCATTCATTCACACACACACACACACACACATACACACACACAATTTTACTCTAAAAGAAAAACATTAATTTCAGAGGAGAATTTAAAATATAACTGTTTTATGTTGTACTTTTATCAAAGAATAAATGTTCCTACGTTGGATTTGACATTTAAAAATAGTAAATACAAATATATACTGACTATTTCAGTCTCCAGGAATAACCTGTAGCTTTTCCAGACAGTCCTGTAATCTTCTTGACAAATGCATCTATCTCAAATATTGCCTTCCCTTTCTACTTCTCTTAACTTTGACAAATAAAGTTCGTCATATCCCAAAGTTTTCATTAAGGGCTCCACTTTAGATTGGAAGAAAATACTAAGAATATGCCCTAGTATTCTGTCCTGGGTCCTGTGCTGTTTATCACTTTCATGAATGACTTGGTTGAGATAATTACAGAAAATTCAGATGACACTAATCTCAAAGAGGTACATAATACTTTAGATCAACGGTGTCAAGCTGGCGGCCCACAGGTGGGATGCGTCCTCCTCAGCCCACGCCTACTCCAGTTCCACAAATGGGAAAAACGTTGTGAAACATTACGTGATGGCAATGTAACACGGCAAGGTTGACACCCATGCTTTAGGTATAAGAAAGAGGATTCAAAAACAATCTTGACATATTTGAGCAATGAACTGAAATGAATCGGATGGAATTTAACAGGGAGAAATGTAAAGTTCTGTATTTGCGTGGAAAAAAATATGTAAGGTACAGGGATAGGACTGGGAATTCCTGCCTTGGCAATAGTACATGTACAAAGGATCCAGGTCTCCTTATGAACACAAACGAGCCAGTAGAGAGATACAGTTGTTAAAAAGCAAATACTAACTTGGGATTCATTAACAGGAGCATAAACTTGATCAGTCAAGAGACCATTGCTTTAACTATTTATCGATCCATTAATCACATTTATATGGTCATCTGTGACTTTTTGTGGCATACAACACAACCATAAAGTAACAATATTAAAACACTATCATTAAAAACATTGATATTATTTAAAAAGGCTAGGTAAGAGCACTGTATGCAATAAACAGTGAATCCACCTTAGGATCACCATTCCCTTGAGATCCTCAGGGCTGATGACAGTTAGGTTTTGAGGGATTTCCAGGAGGATAGCAAAATATTAAAATATTTTTTTAATGTCCCCTGTCTAAAATTGTCTGAACCCTTATAAACTGAAGCACTCTTCTTTCAATACCAGTAACATTACACTACTAACCACACTTCCTTGTAGCTGTGATCTGGCCATATCAGTGCATCTAAATTTGCTTGTAAAAGTTCATCTATTTCTTAAAACTTCAGGGGGTGCCTTGCAGCTTAGGTGTTTCACTGTCTGGCATGTCAGTTTATATAAATGTTCCCACAATATCAACTGAATTTTTTTAGTAACACTTGATTTTTTTCTAGATTTGATTCGGAAATTCCTTCTCCTGGGGAAATTAATTTTTCTCATTCTTGCAATGATCCATCTTCACTTTTAGTATTGATTATTCTTAGTTTCATCCTTCCCCTTTTTACCCTTTTGCAATAATAAAGTATCAGAAGTTCCCCCAAGAGTTGGTCTCATGAGATCTGAAGATCTATAGCAAATTGATTACTAAATGTGAAGTAATGGATATAACAAATTAAATGCTTCATATAGATTACCCAAGTTTTTTTGTTAAATGTCAAGATAAAAATGTAATGAACAACGTAACAGCTTATCTTCGTTACCTGGAATGTGTGTGAAATCCGGCTTGAATAAAAGTTGGCATGACAGCAATGAATAAACCAAGCTGAACATCCTGCATAACCAACATTGCAAGGAGAACACTGCTATAATCAATATCACCTGTTAGGCAAGAAGCACTCACTGTAATATGAAACATAACATTTTACTTAATAAGAATTGTCTACTTTCAAAATTAACTGATCATGTAAATGTCTGAATTTAGTATGTGACTTTCAGTATCCAAAAATCAATTACCTTTTATTCCCTCAAGCAAGTGGAGTTTTGATACTCTGTACATGTTTAAAAGCCTCTTCTATTTCATTTATTTAAAATGCTGGTATGGGTGCCACTTTCAGAATGCAGAAATATAGTAAAAGGAGATGCCTGCTTCCATTCCCCAGATTTCAAATCCTATTTCTATTCCATTTTATATGCTGCAATCTGTTAATGTTTCAAAAAGCTATCCTATGCTGTATATTTTTCTACAATTTCTCAAAGATATTTGATAAAGTGAGAGAAAAGAAAAATATACATAGACATTTGGGGTCACACAAAGTGTTATTCACATAAAGTGTGATCAACTGATAGACTGGATAAAAGAAATGTATGTTCGAAATAACTAATATGAAATAACTCATTTTCAAAATTGTCATTACAACAATTCAAAGTTAACTGTCAATTAAAAGCACTTTTCTACAGCAAAAAAATTCAAAAATACTATTTCTATCCCTTTTTAAAATTCTTATATGTGCCTATGTTTGTGTTCTAATAAAGAAATTGCACTGGACTTACCTTCTTTATCTCCACGAGCAGTTCCTGCAAGGAATCTAGATACCAATGGTGTGCTTGATAATGATAAACATGTAGCAATGAAAACACTCTGAGTTGCTCTGATTTGTAGCAAATGCCCCCAGAGTAAACCAAATGTAATCATCAGGAGTGTCATGTAGCAAGGTCCTTGCAAAGATATTTTCCATACCTTTGAGAATAAGCATTTTCCAATATTATTTTCAATTGAATAGTAAAACCTGATAAAAAATGTGCAACTAAAATAAGTTGCTAAAAGTTCTGTTGAGTTTCAAATTATTTTTGTTGGCAATGTTTGTAGACACACAAAATAACAAACAGCATAAAGTCCAAACCTTTTTTTCTTCAATGATACAAAATTTGGGTATCTGTATATCTGTGAAAACTCAAAAATGTTTAAACTAATAAAAAGGTTCAAAGAAACCTATTATTACCAAAAGAAAACAAGGCTACAATATTTAGAAAGTTTTTCTTCTAATCATAGCCTTAAATATAGCAGCCCATTTTGGTAATAATCTGTATTCAAACCTTCTAATTATTACTATCATCATTATATCTCTGTCCCAAATACTACTATATTTGGATCCAATGTTTGGATCCTGAAATTTCAAAATAATAGCAACGCTGTAATATGTGGCACATGCAGGTGCACTTAATGATAAAAAGATGTTATTTTGTTAATATTTCTTGCAAAATGATAGCCAACCTACAATAAAAACTTATTAAATCCAATCCAAACCTCACAAACAAACTTGATGTCTTCTACATGTGTGGACATAACTGCTAGAATTCTGAGGAAGTTTGGCAACTAAGATCTACATGTTCATAGGGCACAACATTTATGTATTTATTTATACATTGCCATATTTCCATTTAAAAAATCTCAGTGGTTTATAGTTGCAGAAGGTGAGATTAGTGAAAAGAACTTCTGCTGTTTTTTTCCCTTAAAAAACCCTCCTGACATCACTTCCCATTGTGCTTCAAAAATCTATTCTCACCTCTGCACAAAGGGAGTTCCATTTACAGCAAATCATATCCTTGCAATATATAGAAAGTACTGTTAGTATGCAGATTCTTCTAATTAGACCCAACCTATTTTTTACTGTCAGTTTTAATTGTCTTAAGCTTTCTCTTTTGCTAAAGTCTTACTAATTTGACAAGGACTCTGTTTAGCTGTGCTATTGTAGATTTCAGATTCTGACATATACATGCTTATATGACATTTTTTTTCTTCCATTCAAACGTGTCCAATTGTCAGAACATGCCTGGACAAGTTCTTGCAGTTTTCTTGGTAAGAGAAAAATTCACTGGCCCAAGGTCATGCAGCTGGCTTTGTGCTTAATACGGGACTACAACTCATGATCTTCAAGTTTCTAGACCTTAACTACTACACCAAATTGCCTCTCATATAACAATACAAAACAATTCCTTCATTTTGAAAATCAGGTATCAATGGGAATGAGTCTAATGCTCTACCAGATATGCTAGGTTTCACATTTAAAAACAATTTATAGTACTAATGTACATAAGTTTGATGAAAGAATACCTTTCTTAGCCTTTCAGGAGAAAATTCCAGACCAACCAAGAACAGTGTGAAGAATACACCGAATTCTCCCAATGTCTCTACCTGCACAATTGACTGAAAAACATTATATTCAGTATGCTACAATCTTATAACAGTTGCTTAAAATTTTCAACTGGATAGAATTCCTACAAAAAAAAAAAAATCACAGTAACCATATTTAACCAGATTTTTATATGCTTACTGAAATTATAGTGATTAATTTTTTATTTTTTAAAATCCTTTTTTGGAATAAAAAAAATTCATTGCTTAAGATAATTTCCTTTTCACTTTTGGATGAATATTGCCCAACTCCCAATATTCAAATAATACTTATTGCAGGCAGTCCTTGATTTACAACCACAATTGAGTCCAAAATTTCTGTTGCTAAATAGTTGTTGAGTGAATTCTGCCTCATTTTACCACCTTTCTTGCCACAGTTTAGTGAATCATTGTAGTTCTCCACTGACTTGGCTTGTCAGGAGGTCACAAAAGGTGATCACATGACCCTGGGATTCTAAGACCATCAAAAATATGACTCAATAGCCAAGCTTCCAAATTTTGATCCTATGACCATGGGGATGCTGCAATGGTCGTAAGTTTGAAAAACAGTCATAAGTTACTTTTTTCAGTGCTGTGGTAACTTTGAATGGTCAGTAAACAAATGGTTTAAGTCAAGGACTACCTATAATCAAATTTTCAATTTTATCTAATTCAACTTTTATTCCTTGAAACAGAAAAAGTTTATTTTCAAATGTTGTCATACAGAATATCCCATTTAAATTTCTGAGTAGCTTATTTCTTACAAATATATTTTTTAAGATGCATTCTGATACTTAAGTACCAACCCCAATGTACTCTTACCTTTATACTGTTTAAACCTGATGGCCCCAAAAGTACTCCACAGATAATATAGCCAAACATGGTTGGCAGTCCTATCGTTGTGCATAGCCAACCACAAGGCAAAGACAGCATTCCTATTGTCACAATATCCTAATGAATAAAATAAAAATACACCACTGATGAAAAGATCCAGGCAATCAATGCAACCCATCCTGGAACAAAGTAACTCACTAACAATTCATCATTGTTCACCATCTATTACTGATCATGTTCTAGTGTTATGTCATTCTTGAGACTTTAATTGAAAGTAGACAACCTATGACCTGTTGGGTCATTGTTGTGAAGACATATCCTTATCTAACAGAATGCTCATGGATGGATTAAAAAGCAATGGGACTTCCAATTTCCTGCCAGCTTCCCCACTGACTTTTCTTGTAGGAAGCTGACAGGGAGGGTTGCAAATGACAGTCATGTGACTGCAGCTGACTGCATTAACATAGCAATGTAGCAGCACTAAAGTGGCCACAACTTTGCCAAGTTTCAATCCATGCGAATCATTGATCCTGATTTTGGATTCATTCTATACATAAGCTCATCTGTTCTATGTTGGTTTTAAAATGTTGGCCTATGATGCACCATTTCACTCAACTGAAGGTTACAAACAACTAAACTGGACAGTTTTAATAGATACAGCAGTGAATTTTGGATGTGTTTTCCTGTAGGAAACATCTTAATGGGATTGATTTTAAAGCAATCTTTCCCAAACTTGACATTTTCCAGATAGCTGGATTTTAATTTATAGACCTCTTCAGCCAGCAATGGTAATTAAAGAGATTTTGGGGAATTGAAATCTCCACATCTGGAAGACATAAAAATTGGAGAACATGGTTCTAAAGTAAGTATCTAGAAACTCCAGTGTATCTTTTCTTGCTATTTGTAAAACTAGCTGAATGATTTTGAAATGAAGTTATTTGGACCATATTTTGGTGATTTATTACAATATAAACTTAGTTCTCTACTTCACCCAGGAGGTCAGATGATAGGGGACAAATTTTATTTAAAGGGATTATGTACTAATTTAAGCACCATCCTGATGCCACTGCATTCATCCATCATACAGGACAAAGTGGAAAACAAATTCTCATTTTATTCTTTTGCATAAGTCTGCTTCACTTAGAGGTGGCTTTTCCAAAATGAGAAAGAAGTGCACCCAGGAAGGGGCTCAGCCAAGGATTGATTGGCATGACCTCTGAAGAAATACATGGTAGCTTTTGCTCTTCCTGGGCCTCTTCTGTGAATGCTGAACAAAGTGGCTCTTATTTTGTGTATGTTTTAATGGGAACATTGAGAAGATAATCAAGAAAGGATGTCACAGATATAGATAGTAAGGATTATTATCTACAGAAATTTCTATGAAAACTAGGACCTGTTGACCAATCTATATCAAAGACAACTTAAAAGTGCATTCTCCTACCTTAAAAGTAAACATAATTTTTGAGACTAAAAATCAAAGTGCTTCCTTTATTAAAGCAAATATAAGATTTTAAATTCTTTTTTGTACAGTTTAATACTACATATCAAATTGCCTATCAAGTAGGATCAATAATACATTTAACAGTGGCTTCCGGTTTGAAGGGCTTTGGCAACAGACAGAAATCTGCGATCATGCACAGTTTCTGTCCAGGCTCACCGCTGGAGCGCCCCGAGCCGGCTGGTTTTGGGGCTAAACCACCCAGTAGAGATGGTGAACAGGGGGGAGACCGCCAGCAGGGTTGAGGAGAGCCACATCTCTCCTCCTCAGCTGGCCATTACTCCCTTTTCTGAAGGCGGTTGCAACGGTCAGAAATGGCCACCACAAAGAAGAACTCGACCGGAAAAGACAGTGCAGGAGGAAGATAAGAAGTGAACGTTTTGGCTGACCGGGTTAAATTGTAAAAGCAACAACCAAGGTACCCTGGAATTTAAACTTACAGAAAATAACAACACTCCCAAAGAAGAGTTGGAAGCAGCGAAGGAAAGTGAAAAGGGAAAAGTTTGGCTTTTTTTTTTCCTTCTCTCTCCTTCCCTATACTGACAACTAAGAGACTTAAATAAGAAATCAGAAAAATCCGCTTTGGCATCAATAGGCAATTAAGCTGAAAATAAAACAAAATGCCAAAGGAATAATAAAGATTTCTGGACATTAAAAACTTTTTTTTTCATAAGCAGGAAGGGAGAGAAAAAGAATAAGGGCAGGATCTGGAAGAGGGAGAAGACTGCCTGGAATTAAAAAGAATCTAAAGTAAAACTTCAACAAGATTTCTAAAAGATACATTTTAACTGAAACTTTTCAACTAAATAGTCACCCCAGGAAGATAAAGTGAAAAAAAGGAGCAAAAAAGAAACAGCTTGTGCGTATTTGGATTATTTGGTGATCTTTGGATTTTTGGTTATTTTTCTGAATGACTAAAATCAATTAGGTGGTTGTTTAAAAATTTATACAATGGTACCACTTCTGGATGAATTGAAAATGGAACTTTAAAAGTACAAAGAAGATGCACAAGAAGGGAAGGGTTATTTGCCTTCGTTTTTCAATTCTTAGAAATGGAGATTTGGAACTATGAGAAACAACAAGAAACGACTGCAAAACAAGAAGACTGTGACAAAGAAGAAGCCATCTTTAATGAACAAGCAATTTTATGTGGGGAAGAAAAAGGAAAGGGGGGAAAGAGAATGGAGAATTTAAGACTTAAAAAAACAACCAAAGAAAAAAAAATAATTCAAAAAATAAGTATAATACTGGAAAGCAACAGAAAAGAGGAATACAGAAGAGAGAAATAGAGGTAGCGAGACAAGGGGGTAAAAAGGGGAGAGGGAAGAAGGAAAGGAAAAGAAGTTACAAAAGACCAGAGCAAGATATAGAGAAACAGGACCTATTTAGAGATAATGGGTAGAAATCTAACTGAAAAAGGGATTCTGTAAAGGTACATAAGATTGTATTGTTATATGAGTAATAGAAATAACTTTAGAAAATTGGAAACAAGGTATAATTAAAATGAGGGATAAAATAGTTAGTGTAATTTAGTGAAATGTTTGTGAATAAAATAAGTGAAATAAAATAAATGAGAAAATTGAATTAGGAAGGAACAGGAACATTTTAATTAGTTAAAGTTTTACAAAATATAAATGAAGGGGGGGAATTAACTATGGAAAGCTTATAATTGTTTCCATAGAAGTATGATATTTAATTGAAAAGTAATGTTAAAGAGGTTAAGACTTTAATTAATATTAATATTAATGATAGAATTGAATTGGAATGGAATGTTGTTTTAATTATATACATTTATAATTTTTTCTTTTTTTAAGAATACAGTGTGTATTTTAAGAATGTACCAAGCAGAATCCGAATGGAAGTTATGTATTATATTGAATGTTACAACTTTCGGGAAAAGATAGGCGTCATACTCCAATCAGTAACTACAGGATAAATTTTGTTTAATGAGAAACAGGACAGACAAAAAATATAAATACAATGATCTGAATTGAGATGAGATAATTAAAATAAAATTGAGAAAATTAAAAGAGGGGAGAAGCTATGCAGAAAATGTAAAATAGTAAGATATGGAATAGAATATAAAAATGAGCATTAACCTGAATTTGTGTCTGTACGAAGAAATATAACCCGGGATTACGCTACTTTCAAAAAAGATGTTTTATTTGTATTTTTTTTCTCTTTGTGAAACTCAAATAAAATTTACAACAATAATAATAATACATTTAACAGTAAAGTTATGTTTCTTTACATTATATATACCAGTAATCCAAATTATTCAAGTGGATATTCAAAAGCATCAAGTGCAGCTACTTGTCACGTCCACATCTTATTGCAAATATATTTTGATAGCTAAATCCAGATTTCTTACTGAATGATGCTTCCCAAGTGAATGATCAAGCTGAGTCCAGGAGAATTATGACTGCATATAAATGCAGTTATGTAACAGCAACTTACATAAATAATATTACTGGACTGTCAAAGAAACAGACTAAGTTTGGAATACAGTATTTTATTGCTTATTTCTTTTAGGTTTCTCTTAAAATAACAATGCACATCAATGAAGATAGTAATGAGATGAATTCATTAATCTTAATTGACATTCTTAATTCACCATAAAATTTTGCCATGGTTGAATCAGTTTTCTTCTGTTGAAACTTCTAGTATTGTATCATTGAAAGAAAAATGTATAAACAATTCTAGATTTTAAATATTTTCTTCATCCTTTTATAGCAGCTTACCTTTATAAAATGATGGTCAGCACGTGGAATGGTTGAGTCTCTGGGCTTTGTAAGAATGTACTGATTGTTTTGTGAATCAATAAGCATACTTAAACCCAAATCATCTTCCACTTCCCTTTTTGAAATATTTCTTTTGCTATCCGCTTCATCTTCTTCCACTCTTAAAACAGCTTCAAAATTAACTCCTCTCACCTGCCAATTAAATAAAATTCTAATGTTTCATTTATTTAAGGCAAAAATCGATGTCATGAGACTGAGACTCCTATTTACAAGTATAGTTTTATTCTCTTCTGCTCCCTTCCATCCTTCCACAATGAACTGACCGAGCAAATTTTTGAGGATTCAGAGAGCCTGCTGAGAAAGAAAAAAGCATCAGAAGCCTTTTGCTGAATGTGGAAGATAAATTCAATTAAAAAAAAATCCCTTTACCACATTATCTTCTGTTTTTTCTAAAGGAAAAACAATGAAAACTATTAAAATATGCAGACTATACATCTATTGCTTTTGGATGCAATGATTTTCAAGTATATTTAAGCACAGTCATTGCAGAATTTATATTTTCAGCTTATATTGCTTTATTATATATTCTATCTATCCTGTAATGTTACCCTTAAATATCTATTATTTCACTGTTCATATTTTCAACCTCAGGATATGTAACTTTGCTATTTTTACAGCTACATAGAATAGCACAGCTCTGGTACTTTTTACTACTTGCCTATTTCCTCATGGTGCTGAAATATATTTTGATTTTTTTTTTTGTATTCCTCCATGCTTCGTAGTCTTCAAAATATATTCCAACAAGGAATAGAATTATTGCTTTTTGTTTTCTTTCAGAAATTTGTTTACTTTGGAAAAAATATGAGAAAATAAAATGTAGTTAAATTATCTCATTTACAACTAGAAAGAGTTTCCAAATAAACTTACTGACTTGTTGTCATCAAAGGCATGTTCTCCTATTTCCTCTTCTAACCTATCAGCTGCTTTTCTTACATCTTCAAGAATCTCATCAAGAATAGAAAGACTTTTATTTTGATGCTGCATGTTTTTCAGGGCTTCAGCTTGATGCTTCTCTGCTGCTAAAAGTTCAACATATTCTGTTTCTTCCTGTCAAAATATATTAAAATGTGAATGGTTACTCGAGGCTTAAAATTCTTGTCAAATTTTGACTTTAATGAAAATTTTTGACTGCTGAAAAATCAGAGGAAAGCTTTTTCTGTGCCTTCAGCTATTAGTAGCAGCAAGCTACTCAATAAAACTGGGTGATACTTTTCATTTCTAAAATATTGTTTGAAGATATTTAGAATAGGAAAAAACATAAAAATATGTATTCTCTCTACTGTCACAACTGTATATTTGTGTTGTACTATTTTCCCCACAAAGCAGCTCATCTTGGCTTGCATAATTTTATTGTGTTGTATAAAATTGTGGGAGATAAGACAAGAAGCCTAGTAAACCATATTATGCTGTAGTCTAATGTGAGAAAAGCATGCACATGAATGTGAGAGGAAGATGTTTCCTTTCTCTGCCCAGGCAGAAAAGAAGGATGTATTACTGGGTTATTCTAGCAGCTAGCTGAAGTTCTTTCAGATAGCAGAACTAAAAGGCTTTTGTAATCATTCGACCCTACACATCCTTTGTAAAAGGAAAGCAATGTTGAATGTTGGATATGCAAAAGAGGAGTATCTTCAGCTTTGGGTTTGGCTATTTGTTCATGCTTCATCTTTGAAATACATTAGAGTTTGAAGGTTCCAAAGAGCTTACCTTTATTGCGGCCTCTCTCAAAGCTTCCAGCCGCTGATGACTACTTTCCTTCATGTTTACAACATCTTTGTAATCACCTTGCAGAGCTCTTTGGAGCCCATAGATTGCTTGAAAGACTGAATTTTCACTTTCATTTAGTTCTTTTTGAAAAATTTCGAATGTGTGAACCTGAAAAGTCCTCTCTTCCAATGACAATCCTGAATCCTTTTCAACCGCTCTTATTGCGTTTTTCAATTTGTTGAGAACCACGGTCTTCTGATGTAGAAGTCCAGATAATTTTCTGCAGTTTTCTATAAGCCACTGTTTCTTTTGAGTAATAGCAACTCCTCTTCCACGATGCAGCTTTATTGCATGTTTCACTATGTCCTCATGTTCCGCATGGGTTATTAGTTGGCAGCAAAGCAGTAAGGCCAGTATCCATAGTGAAATAAATCCAGTTATACTCATTGTCCAGTTTTTATTACAGACTGTGGAATGCCACTTAGAAAATATGCCAAACTTTCTGTCATAAGTCTTATGCATTTCAAATATGCATACAGTATGATCATTTAATAAAAATGAGGGTTTCTCTATAACAGACCGTAGGACCTCTGAATTAAATATGAATTCAAATTTTGGGAGAATAAGATAGGTTAGGTTCTTCTTTGTTCACATTTAAATTTCTTTGCATTAGAAACACCTTCTTTCTTTGCCTAGTTTTAGTCCAAAATATAACACCAGTTAACATCTTTCAAAACTGAAAGAATTAAATGAGCTGAAGAATATCCTAATCTTTTTCCCCCTAGATATGGTTGCTTGTTCTTATGTAGATCATTGACAGTACCAGTGCTGTATTTTAAAACAATAAAAGTAAAATTGTTAGTTTTTTTACAATAATTAAAATCCAAAGTTTTCTTTAAAAAGGGCAAATATTCCTTTACATATTCCCATATTCCTAATGTTCCTTACTAAAAATCTATCTTATGTAAGATTCCCTCATCACTTCTTTCTGCCATTCAAACACATATCTCATGGGGCTCTCATTTCTCCATTTCTGTTCCTCTCATATTGTTTTTCCTTCACTTCCACTTTCCAATGCTTAATCTTTTCCAACCATAAATGTTGTTTTGCAATACTAAATATAAGAGCTAAAACAAATGAAGAAAAAAGGTGTTGTCACTTCTGGATCCAGTCACAGTGAATTTTAGCTCTAGACTTACCCACAATGCTGGCTGCTAACTGATTACACAAATGGAACATAACCCTTGATATCTAAAACAGTATTTCCCCATTCCTGGTTTTCTAGAATAAGCTCTTCCTGGGTTTTTTTTTCCAAATCTTATTCTGCCCTCACAATTTTATTAGGTATTATTTTATAGCACTATAAGTACATAATATCTGTATGCATTTCTAGCAGGCTTGCTTGGAAAATCAAAAATGATGGATCACTCTGCTTTGTTCAGAAGTGTGCTTACCTGGCCAGATCTATGAACAAAACGTAAGTAAAATGGAATGATTACTATCTTTAGGCTGGTGGGTAGGATACAATAGAAAGCAACCTCATCATGGGAAATGTTCACTATTATAGCCATAAAGTTAGTAGGCTCACAATTATGAATGCACAGCATATTCTCAAAATTCCAAAAGTACCCCATCCCCATATATAAAATATTTAAGATCAATACACACACATACTCTTGATTTAAATTGTATTGTTCCTGCATTTAAATTCCCTATAGCCGTTACCTATCACATTCTTATCCTATCCAACTATTCCATATTCGCTTGTTATGTATCTTTTTCTTATCCTGCTCTTGCCTTCATTTATCAGATGGGCATTTTTTTTTACTAGAACAGGTCACATTTCTGCTTAACAGTTTCCTTCTTTATATTTGTCAAAACAGAGACAATGCCATCAAGGTCTTGTTCTACAGCATTTTTAGCCTGTTTTCATCCTAGAATCTTCAGTAGCAAAGCCACAATGTGTAGTCCAAATTTTACCCTCTATTGCTGATGTTGCCTTCTACCCATTGACTAACCTGTTTCCATAGTGACAATAAATGTGTATATTCCAGCTATTTTTGGTATTTCTAGAGTGCATATTTGTTAGCCTTTTAATTCATGGCTAGGGTGTTTTTTTTTAGTTCATAATCAATTATACCTTATATATACTCCTACAATACACTTTCAATATCAAAAGAAAAGACCACCAAGCAAGATCACAATTCTTAACCCTCCTCACCACTAATCTTACAAACACTAGGGGAAAAAATAAATTGGGCTATGATTTATTAAATTTATGGATTGCCAGCTGCTATTAATTAACTTTGATAGTTGTTTACATAGTTATCAGCCTAACAGAGTCAGGATCTAAGCTTAACGTACTACTGTTAAAGCAGTAAATCCATTATATTACAAATGGTATTTTTGAATTGTTCATTAGAACATCAGCTAAAGCAAAGAGGAATCAGTTGGCATACACAAATTTCTGTATAGCTCAATTCAAGAATCATTTAAGATTACTAACTGCTTGTCTGTTTAATGTTGATAGAATAGAATAGGAATAGAATAGGAATAGGAAAGAATAGAATAGGAATAGAAATAGAAATAGAAATAGAAATAGAAATAGAAATAGAAATAGAAATAGAAATAGAAATAGAAATAGAAATAGGAAAGAATAGAACAGAACAGTACAGGACAGAACAGAACAGAATAGCTTTATTGGCCAGGTGTGATTGGACACACAAGGAATTTGTCTGGGTACATATGCATATGATGGCCTATAAGAAAGAAAGTTATTTATGTGAAGGGCAATAGAGCGCAGGACAGAATCCTGGGTAAGACCCAAAACCAGCCTCTGCCATCCTGATGCCTTTTAGTGGGCTTCCATTCCCACAGCCAGCAGAGTTGAGGAGGATAATCACTGTTGACCCGCATACCTGGAAAACACCACAGGGAGGAAAAGGCTGCTCAGGAGGCAGTCCTCCCACCTCCTCCCAAGCGCGTTGAATGGGAGCGAAGCTGCTGCAATGAACCCCCCATCGTATTTGAGGGTAGGCTTATCGCCAACATCCTGGTAGGTCCTAGTTCAAACAAAAACCGGTGTAGAGAAGCTTCCTGTTCCTTTCCAGGGCATAATTTTAAAGGGGGGGGGAGGGAGGAACGGCAGCCGCAGAAGCGTTTGAAGGGTTCCTGGGCCTCTCCCCGTCCCCGCCGTCCCAATTAAAACCTCCCCGTCCCCGCCGTCCCAATTAAAACCCCTCTCCCTGCCCGCCCCTCACCTTTCTTCACCCCTTCAACCCGACTTACCGCTAAACTTGCCCCTCTCTTCCTCCTCCGCCGACGGACGGGTGGCATCGCCTCAGCCAGGAGAGCCACGTCGCCATCGCCAAGCCCCCTCCCCGCCCTTCCTCCTGCTCTCAGGGGCCCAATGGTGCTCCCTCAGCCCTCCCCCATCGGAGCGGACAGCGGTTGAACGGCGCCGCCCTTTACAGCCAAGCCCAGGCCAGCCTTCGGGCCTCGCTCAGCAGCCCTACGGCCTCCTGAGCGCCACGGCCAGACGGGCACCCGGGGGAGGGGGAGGGGAAGGGGGAGGAGAAGAAGCACAACTCCCGACCACCCAGCCGCCGTCTGCCTCACTTACCCGGCTTTTGCGCCTTCTGGGGATTGTAGTTTCCTGGCCTCTGGGCTGCGGTGCGCTGTGGGAAATGTAGTGAAGGGGAACGTGGTGGTGCATTGTGGGAAGCAATAACCATTTCCCCCGAACAGTAGCAGTAATATAGAAGTAGGAAAGTTAAGCGTGGAGATCTTCGGCCAGCCTAATTCGAGCGCTGAACGGAATCCAGAAAGTGGGGGGGGGGGGGGGGAGAAGAAGAGCCACCATAATCAATTGACTTGGGAGTGAAGAAAGCATGTATTTCTGTCTAATCACAAGCTGAGCTTTCTGCTGTTTTCCGCCCTTTATTGTAAAAAATGAAAGCGGAAGCTGCAGTCTGCGCACGTCTACATCTACACATAAATCTATGCAACCTGATGGTTAAGGTCAGAGGGCTTCACGGGTAACTTAGTTCTAGCTCTGGCTGCGCCCGGGTGACTCTCCTCCGCATCCTTCAGATCGAAGTAGTTGTCAAGCCGGAGCGAGAGAAAAAGAGGAACGGGGCGCAATGGGGTTTCTTGAACCGCGCCGTGCGGACGATGCCCGGCAGTTGAAGCCCGCGAATTGAGAGAGAGGGAGGAGGAGGAGAGGAAGAGAAGGGTCAAGGGAAAGTCGACCGCGCATGCGCAGAAACAAGCTGTAGTGGCGGCGGCAGCGGCGGCGGCGGCAGTGGCCGCGCTGGCGAGTGAAGTTGGGTGAAAGCCCTGCTGATAAAATGGTAGGTGGGGGGGTCGGATGGATTCCCCCCCCCTGGAACGACCCCCCCCGCCCCCTTCCCCAGCGCGCGCGCGCGCGCTCGGGGAGGAGGCGGCGAGGCAGGCTCCTCCCGCGGGACGAGCCAGAGTCTCCCCCGCCCGCGAGCGAAGAAGGGCAGAGCGGCGGGCGCCCTTCTACTCCGGGCTCCCCCCCCGCCCGCCCGCCCGCCCGCGTCATGGGGAGCTCGCGACGGAGGGAGGGAAGGGGGCAACGGGCGCGCAGGGAGCCTCGGCGGGACTCAACCGCGGCGGCAGGGAGGGGAGGGCTCCGCGGCTGCGTGGGGAAGGAGCCCCGGGTCCGGGCAGGGAAGGCACCGCTACCCTCGCCACGTATCTTTCCCTTTTTTGGGCAGGGGAGAAGCTGGCAGGTGGCTGTCGGTCGGCCGACCCTGCTCCCGGTTCCCTCCGGCCCAGGCTTTTGTCTTCCTTTCGCCTTTTATAGACCGGCCGGGCGCCCCCCTCCCCTCTCCCGTGGATGCCCCCGGGACCCCCCCCACCTGTTCTCTCAAGAGCTGGCTTAAAAGGAAAGCCTGTAGGCCCGGGGAAAGTCGCCCTCCCGCCCCGCCCCGGGGAGAACAGAGCCCACACTCCCCCCTCCCTCTCTCGGGTTATTTCGTTGCATTTTCCCTTTTCCTTCCCACACGGTGAAATAGCTCCTTCGCTGTTCTAGTCCCCGACCCTCTCCTTGCTCCCCACCCCTGGCCACTTTTCCTTCCCTGACATCCCTTTCGGTGAGTGGCCTCTTTGATAGAGAACAAAATTGAAAAGAAGATTCCTTAGCTGGGGAGCAAAAACGCATTTTAACATCTCCTCCTCCTCCTCCTTTTTAAACTGACTATTCTGATTTCTTGCAAGCCGTTTTGACTTTGCCCCCCCCCCCTTTTAACCCTAGCCTAGGAGAATCAGGAAAGTTAGAGGAAGAAGAAAACACATTCTTAAAGCTAAGCGAAAATAGATCTTTAAAAAAGATTTAAAACTCATGCTTGCATGGCAAATACAGAAATTAGGACCTTCGTTTTATTAGGGTGTCTTTTTTAACATATCTGTATCAAGATTGCTTCTTTTGTGCAATTTATTTAGACTCAGAAAATGAAGAATCATACAGTTGTGCAGGTCAAGTTATGCTTGAAACTTGTTCATTTTCTTAACTATGAAATGATTTGTTTTTGAGGGTTAGGGTTCTTTGCTGAAGGGTCTTCTTAAAATGTGTAATAATCTTAGGGATATTTTAGGGCTCTAATTCAGAAATGCCGTCAAAACCTACATAGCAATATTGTATAAAATTATACATTGACATTATTTTATCTTGGCTGTGTTTTTATAGGGCATATGTAAAAAAGTGTTCCTTTTATAATGTAAAGCAATATTTATGAAGGGCTTACTCCTGAAATTGCTTCTTTTTTTTTTTTTTACTGGCAGCACCACTTATATGGCAACTAACGTGTAACCCTGTGCATGACTTTTCAGAATAAGGCACAAATAATTGTGTATACATTTCCAGCTTTAAACTTTTGAATCTATCATAATATAATCACATATTCGTGTTATATTAAGAATGAGATACTGTTGGTTGTTTACTGTAGGGCTATCATCATAGATTCTTTCACTGAATGTTTTATGCATTTAATGGAAAGTCACTGTGTAAAATATTGTGTCTTTTTACATGGAAACCTGGAGGCATAAAGTAAAGACTGAAATGACTTGCCCTCAGATTTTTAATTTTTGAGTTGAAAATATTTATGTTCAGTTAATTTTTCAGTTTTCTGAAGAAAATTATGTCTTTTACTATAATGAATTAAGATATATGTGTTTTTTCTGGAATGAAATCTATTACTCCCCCCCATCCACCCCCCAAAAAAGAATACAATATTTTTTAAAGACAGGCAATTTTAGTAAAAATTCTGGGGAAAAAACATCTGGATTAGCTTCATTGGCTTTCCTGCTTCTTTTGCATCCCAAAGCATAAGCTTAAATCGGCTCAGAAGGACAAGGTCCGCCAGTTTATGGCAGTTACCCAGGCTGGTGAAAGGACTGCTATATACTGCTTAATGCAGAATGAGTGGAAACTAGAAGTGGCAACAGACAACTACTTCCAGAATCCAGACTTGTACTACAAAGAATCCATGAAAATTTCAATAGACAGAAAGAAATTAGAACAATTGTATAACAGGTACAAAGGTAAGGTTTATTTCTTCACTTTTTCCTTTGAGCTTGATTTCCACTTCAGTTTACACATTTAGGGGGAAAGCGGTTACAGTTCTATATTTACTAAGAAGTAAACCCTACTGAACATAGTGGGACTTAGTTCTAGGTATGCATGAATAGTATCAAATTATAAACATGAATATAGTGATACTACTATATATATGTTTGTGTATGTGTGTTTAGATAGTATAATTAAATGTAAAGCTGTTTCTCTTTAAAGAAAATATATGTAAAGAAGTTAATATATAAACATCTGAGCACTCATACAGGTAGTCCTCGACTTACAACCATAATTGAACCCCAAAATTCTATTGCTAAGTGAGTTTTGACCCATTTTCAACCTTTTCTTGCCATAGATATTATGCAATTCACTGTAGTTGTTAAGTTAGTCACACAAGTATTTAGTGAATCTGGCTTCACCATTTACTTTGCTTGGCAGAAGGTCGCAAAAGGGGATCAAATACCCCCAAACATTGCAACCATTATAAATATGAGCCAGTTGCCAAGTGTCTGAATTTTGGTCACATGATGATAAAGATGCTGCAACAGTCATTAAGTGTAAAAAATGATCCTAAGTCACTTTTTTTCAGTGCTATTGTAACTTCAAATGATTACTAATTGAACTGTTGGGAATCGAGAACTACCTGTACATTAAGGAGAGCAGACTAACCATATATTTTGGGTGGATCTGAGCTATTCTGTAAAGGATCTGCATTGTCGCTGTGGTATAATTAAATTATATTATTGTATTCTGCCTCCTGTTCAATATCACCTGTTTATTCTACATGTTTAAATTGGCTTATCTTGAAAATGTGAATGCAGCTTAAACTTGTTACACTATTTTTATTGAATATTCCCAAATGTCCATATGTGCATTATTGTTAAAATTGAGCAGTACATTCTACAAAAAGCATTGCTGAGAGAGCATTCTACAAGACTAGATCCAGCAAGGATCTATTTATAATTTTTCTTAATTTAAGTAAATATAAATATGTTTGTTAGTAAGTATTCTCTTAAAGATCTAGTCCAGGTAAAAAAAATGAATAATTTCTTGTATGGATGTTCTGAAATATGAAATTATGTTCAACTATAAGACTGTCTCTGAGGTTAGAAACTTTATTGAAACTCCTTTGTTAATTCTGCTTTTGAATTCATATTGCTGTAAACATTTTAGAAAACAATCCAGTTATCTCAGAGACAGTAAAGTGGTTACAAAGAATAAATCATAAATGGATTTTTTATATTTTTTATTATGTGCCGGTCATGGACTATAATTGGATTGATGGGATGATTAACAGCCAGTCAGTTTTTCTCTGCCCTGTCTATTTCACAAGATTAAATCAAGGACTAGCTATATATAAAAAAGTGTGGGTGGGGACCTGCAGTTATCTTTTTGAATTAGTCATAATCCTTGTTTGTGATTCTAGTTCTTTTTTATTAGAATGGATTTCTATGTATATTTCTGAGAAAATAAAAAAGGCTTTATTTAATTTTTGTCATATATCTTAAGAACAAGCTTCGTTTGGCTTTCCATCCTTTCTATTTCCTTCCATGTGCACTACATCTGCTTTGGAAAGTCCGTTTACTCTGAAATTGATTTGGAGATGCAATAAGTGGGAAGGGATCTTAAATTAAAATCTTAAATCTGCAATAAGAAGATAAAAGTAATGAGAATGTGTTCATTAGTATTAGTAAATTTAGTTTTTTGGTAAGATATATTTTTTTTAAAAAGCGTTAATGTCAAACTTCATAAAGGCACTTCATATATATGTGTTTGATAGTGGAGGAAAGGACACCAATGGACTGTAGGAAATTTTGCTAATAGGTGATTTCTGTGAACAGAAAATGAAAACAAACTAGATTCAATATACCAAAGTTAACAATCCTGTCAAAGTAATCCTAGTTTTTTTCCCCCAGTTTGTTGTAATAGTTAAGATGTTGGCCTAGACATCATCAGGAGACTACATTTTTCTGCAGTTTGTGCCTAAGGTGAGTACTAGTCTCATCTTAGGCATGAAAGCCAGCTGGGTGATTTGGGTCTAGTTGCTCCCTCTTGACCCAACTTACTTCATAAGCTTTTGTGGAGAAAATAGTAGGACAACAAGATAGTAGGACAACAAGATATTATGTATATTCCACCACCTTGACTTATTTATAATGTAATAAAGGCAGGATAAAAGTCAAATAAATAAATTGGTAGATGTACACTTGCTCTTTAAAGCTACAACTCTTATCTTAAATGTTAAGTGCTACACAGGTATCCGTCTTTAGTGATTCAAGGCCTTTTGACATAGTCCAATGTAGGTTTTTACAAAATCCCTTGTTATGTCTCAAGAACTTTAATCCTTACCGGAAACTGTTATGTTCTCATTAGAGGCACATTTGCTACTAGCTTAAACTTTTGTTTAGCACTGATTTGTTGGCCCTATTAATTCTCTTTGAAAACATTTATCAAGATAGGAAATAAAAATTGTAGTTGGTCTGGGCTATTGCAGCCTTTCTCTGTTTTCTTTGCTGTTCCTAGAATTAGAGCTAAATTTCAAATCTGTAAAGGAATTTTTGCTGTTTCATGGCAGGAGGATTTGGGTATTGTAGCCAATTCTCATTGCTGGTTCCAACACAAGCTATTCATTCAATTTTTTTTGACCAATAAGCTGAAAGGCATTTTATCCTCTATAGCAGTGGCCCCCAACCTTTTTTGTGCCACGGCCCGGTACCGGCATCAGCACGCATGGCAAGGCAAGCCGAGTGACCGGCCAGCCAGCCATCCCCTGCTTCTCCCCGCCACCTTCAACTCCTCCTTTGTACCTTTGTCGATGGGCTTCGGGACAGTTGCTTCACTCGCCTTGCCTTGGGTGCTGAAAGAATACTCGCGCCTTAGTTTTGTTCGAAGCCACCCCCCACTTCAATGAAACTAAGGCACGAGGATTCCTTCAGGACCCAAATGCCGCTTTCCAACCGGAAAAGCTCACCGGAAGCACTTTCTCATCAAAACAAGATGGCGGCGCCCAGCAAACCGGCGGCCCGGTAGAAAATGTTCCACGGACCGGTACCAGTCCGGGGCCCGGTGCTTGGGGACCCCTGCTCTATAGTACAAGGTTAGAAGTGTAAAGCAGGATTCCATTTACCAAAAGAAATTGTCTTTATGGTCTGAATGAACCTGAGACACTAAGTCATAAATGTTTCCTTTCCCATTTCTACAGGAATTTGACTGCAGATACACCTTTAACATACACTAACAAAAAATAAAATCTGTTATGATGGTTCCTTCCTTACTTTCAGATCAGAATGTTTCTATCACCAATATAATTACTAAGTAGTTACCTACAGCAGTTATTGTAAAAAGATGTAAAATGGCTTAAACTTGGAGAAGTGATATTATTAAATTGTATGTTTTCGTTTAGTTTATTCTAATATAATTTTACATATATTTTATTTAATCCACTTTGTTAACCTTTTTTACATCATAACTTTTTAGGTCATATATGACTGACACATTGCTTTTGTTATATTTGGTCTGCTTTTATCTTGCTGGTCATTGAGCATAATTAAATAATATGTGTAGATGTTTACCCTTATCTAATGCTTTGATGCAATTGTTAGTGTATTATTTTAACAAAACTGATTTCTCAGAGCATTGCAAATGGTTTTCTTTGCATTCCCAGGCCATCTCCTGCCAATTACATCTTGCAGTTTGGTATTCTTTAAAACTTCAGTGCCATAGAATTTTATTTTTTTATTAACACAGGAGTAAAAAAATTGAAAATGTTAAGACCTTTTCTTATAAGCATATGGCTACTCCGATTGTTTTGAGACAAAAGGTAGTCAGGCACATTTTGACTTACCAGAATCTCGAAGACGGGTGTCAAACTCATGTTGGCACGATGGCATCACGTGATGTATTGGGATTTTTTTCTCCTTCGCTAAACCAGGCATGGGCATGGCCAGCGCTTGACACATCCAACCTGCAGGCCAAGAGTTTGACAGCCCTGATCTAACATTTGACGGAATGCTTTGATCTAACATTTGACAGAATGCTTTATTTCCTTTGCCTCAAATAAATAACATTTTGAGACTTTACGTAGTACCATCACTTCAAGCACAGAGAGAGAAGTGCAAGTGATTAGTGGTGATGGAAACAGCTATCCCCCAAAGATGCTTATATGAAATTGTTAAAATAATTTACAACAATTGATATTGGAAAAGCTCCAACTTAAAAATTCTTGCTAATTTCAGTTGCAGTACAGGTACTGCTCAACTTACAACCACGATTGAGCCCAAAATTTCTGGTGCTAAAAGAAATAGTTAAGTGATTTTTGATCCATTTTGTGAACTTTCTTGTCACAGTTGTTAAGGGAATCACTGCAGTTACTTAATTTGTAACATGTTTGTTAAATGAATCTGGTTTCCCCTTGACTTTGCTTGTCAGAAGATCACAAAAAGTTATCACATGACCCTGGGACACATCCATCATATGAACCAGTTGCCAAGCATCCAACTTTTGATCATGTGTCCATGAGACTGCTGAAGTGGTCGTAAATGTGAAAAACTGTCATAATTCACTTTTTTCAGTGTTTGGTCACCGAACAAAGGATTGTAAGTTAAGGACTACAAGTATTGCCTTTTTTACCTATTTGCCACATAAAATGAGGAAGGCAAAATATGTGAACTGAAGCAGGAACACTTTCTTAAATGTTTAACTATTTTCTCTGGGAGAATAGAACTTTTATTTTTGTTTTTATTTTTAGCAGGGAAATTGATTTGACAATCTCTGGCAGCGTTCTTTACAAGGCTGTACTTGGGATAAACAAATAGTAATATTTCAGAAGTGCATGTAGCATGTGCAAAGAGGTGCCTTTTTTTAGCTTCTGGTGTCTAAAGAATGATGATGTGACATGGAGAAACAGAAGTCTGCCTATCATACCCCTGGAGACCTATGTTGCTTAAAATAGCAGGAACTTTTTATTGAAATAATAGGGAGTAAGAATGTCAACACCCGTGATTCTAAACCCTAATCAGTCTCAAACTTTTGCTTTTTACCTCTGCAAAATGTAGTCTATTGTATATTTTTCATCTAAATTTACTTGCTCATATTGGAAGAAAACCACAACAGTCCCATGGGTTTTTATGGACAGTTTTTATGGACAGTTGTACTTTAAATATCAATACTGTTGCTATAATTACTACTATTTTAAATGAAATGAACCTTTCTATGTATACAGATGGCCATTAACTCTTTTTTGACCTGATTTATATGATTATATTTTTTAGGCATTAAGAGTTATATTATAAAGGTATAGTTTTAAAAATCAGAATAACATTGTATGATTATGGAAAAAGTTACACATCTTTAATGGAAAATATAACATCCTGTTTTGTTTTGTTTTCAAATACAGACCCACAGGATGACAATAAAATTGGCATTGATGGAATTCAGCAATTTTGTGACGATTTAAATCTGGACCCTGCTAGTATCAGTGTTTTGGTCATAGCATGGAAATTCCGGGCAGCGACTCAGTGTGAATTCAGTAAAAAAGAATTTGTAGACGGCATGACAGAGCTGGGGTGAGTATAACAGTTTTTATCAGAATTCCATTTTTTCAATATCAAAATAGTTGATATCAAAACTGATTTTGTCAAATTGGTTAAAAATTCAGTTCTATGAAACATACAAAGAATTATGCAGATATCTAAAGCATGCTTGTGGCATTAAAATGTAACTTGCCTAATTCATTATGCAAGGACTGTAAAAAGTTTTGACATAAGCCTATAGTTTATTAAGAGTGCATAAACATCTTAAAATAGGTAAAGAATAATCCAGTTCCTCAATTCTGAATTTATTTATTTCTGCCCCAAAACCATATATTGGAGTGCTTTCTAAGTAATTAATTCACTATTTCTTTCAACTGAAAGTTATTTTTAAGTGGTCTTGCTGAAGGCAAGTTTTAAGTTATGAGAGCATCAATCTTGCTATTTGATGAAATTCAAACAAAATATTGTGGGATACACTATATAAGTTTAATTGATTTCAGTGAAACCAAGTACAGGTAGTCCTCAACATACAACAGTTCATTTAGTGCCACTGAAAAATATGACAGGACTGTTTTTCACAGTTACAAGCTTTGCAGCCTCCCCATGAATTGATCGTGTGATCAAAATTCAAATGTTTGGCAACCGGTTCATATTTATGACCATTGCTGTATCCCAAGGTCATGTGATCACTTTTTGCAATCTTCTGACAAGCAAAGTCAATGAGGAAACCAGATTCACTTAACAACCAACTTACTAACTTATCAATTGCAGTGACTTACTTAACAACTGTGGCAAGAAATGTCACAAAATGGGGCAAAATTCACTTAACAGATGTCTCACTTAACAACAGAAATGTTGGGCTCAGTTGTCATAAATCGAGGACTACCTGTACAGATAGTCTCATTTTACAGTGGATGCTGCCAAAGATAATTGCAACGCATTTTTGAAATTATAATGCCTATCTCCCATGTGGTCATGGGATCACATTTTGGGCACTTGGCAGCCAGTTTAACTTCATGGCCATTTGTAGCAGTCCGCGAAGTCATGTGACCATGATTTTCCAGTTTCTGGGATTTGCAGCAAAAAATACTGATTTGGAAAATTGATTTGCTTCACGATAGCAGTATTTTTTTAAGGACTATAGTGTTTGTTTAATGACCACCACAAAAATGTCAAATAATCAGGTCTGGTCACATGTTGCCTTGACTTACAACTGCAAATCAATTCTGAGCTAAACTAATGTCTTAATTTGAGGACTACCTGTATTATTGGTATGTATTCAACCCTGTCTCCTAACTCTGATTTATATATTATCATAGCTATAGTTTAAAAGGGTAATATTAATTAAGGGTAATTAATGAATTGCTAAATTAATTATGTGTTCAACATATGTATTAAGATGACTAAAATGCCTGGAAAAATAAAAATGTATTTGGCTCTAACACCCCCTCCCCAAAGTTAGTACCAAGTATAAGTCACTGAGAATACTTTCCCAGAGATGAGTCTTCCACTAAAAAGGCCCATTCCCAAGTAGTTGCTGTAGGCATCTTTGCCTATAAGACATCTAGAGCAGAATTCCTGCCGATCTCAGATGATGGATGGGAACATATAATTAATATTGTTCATTTTAGGCATTATGGTCCCAAACTATGAAAAGTTATACAAATTTTTACCAATACCTTGAATTATTAGCAAACTGGAGCGGCCAATAACCATGTAAGATAAGTATCCTTTCATACTATAATGCTAGTTTCGATTCATACTGTTGCTGAACTATTTAATACTAACTGTACTTTTTGGCCCACCTTGAAAATTAGCCTCATATAAAACACACTGTAGTAATTTACATAAAAAATTATCAGGGCATAAATTAGCACAGGATAACTGACTGTGACAAAATAGCACTATAACTCACCTAGTAACCTATTCCTGTAACTCTAAATTTCAATAGGAAGTGGTTCTCCCTTGGCAAGGGAACAGGTCCTCCAACTTCCAAGTTCCAATCACCTTTCTAGTGTCTAAAGAGGCCGAGGGATGTAAGATCATATACAGTGTAAATAGGGAGAGCAAGCAAATTTATAAGATTTACCTGTGTTTTATTGAATATAATGAGACCTTTTTGCAGAATTTATGTCAGAATGTGCACAATATTAAGCTTAATAACTGTCGAAATATTCAATCATTCTTCCAAGAAATCTTTGCAGTTCCTTGTTCACAGAATAAGAAACTACAATAAAAATCTAAATTTGGAGAATTCTGAGAAGTAGAATTGTCCAAAAACAAGAAGATATGACATAGACATATATTAACCCTATATCTGTTTAATTGGTGCTCTAACTTTTGTCATAAAAATGGCATTAAATTCAAATACAAATGGACAAGGGTCAATGGACATTTATTAGACAGTGGATGAACACAAAAAGTGTAGCATTACAGTTGCACTTGCCCACTCATGTTGGAAAAGTGGATTTATAAAAATATATTGGTCCAAATCGCAATAGTATAGCACAATACTAGGTGAAATAAAAGCATTTGTTAAAGTTATCATTTCAAATTTCAACAGTTTCAGATGAATATGAAGATAAAGCAAGAGTAATGTGTTTAATTTACACAGGAAATAGATTATTTGAATGGCAAGATTGGAAGAGATGAGACATGCAATTAAAGTTGAAAGTTGAAACACTTAATAATTTGAAAGATAACATTAGTTTCTAGGGAACTTTCACTAGGGAAAGTGAAAAAACTGACTAAATGTTAAATTTTCAGAAAACAAAGGAAACAGCATCCAGTGGACTAAATAAAGACTGTCTCCATTAAACAATGCTCACTAAACAAAATCTTACATACTTAAGGAATGTCATGTCAGCAAACTAGTAAAAACAACCATGCTTGAGAAGGTTGAACAAGGTAGCAGAAAAGAACAATAAGTGTCATCAAGAAAAAGCAGTGCCTTAAAAGACATATAGATTCTCACAGATTGCAATGGCAGCAATTTTTCCATAGGCACCGTGGATTGTATCTATGTTGATGTCACCTAACCAAGTGCTTATACTTACCTGTTATGTTTAAATAAAATCAGAGCTGATTTAAATTTCCCGGCAAATGCTTAATTGTTGGTCTTACACCTGTGCAAAAAGCTGCAATTCAGTTACAATCCTAGAAGGACAAGCATTTCATCATATACAGATCAAATATCTAATCTTCAACTTATGACCACAGTTAGAACCAGAATTTCTGTTGCTAAGTAAGACAGTTGTTAAGCAAGTCATGCCCAATTTTACATCCTTTTTGCCACAATTGTTAAGCGAATCATAGTGGTTGTTCAGTGATTCAAGCAATTGTTCAGCGAATCCTGATTCCCCCGTTGACTTTGCTTATCAGAAACCAACTGGGAAGGTCACAAATGGTTATCCCATGGCCCGACCTGCCTTTGGTGATTTTGTTGTATAATGATGATTTCTTAGTTAAGAATTACTGTTTTTAATTTTACAATAGATACTTAACCTACTTTATGTATCTATTGACAGAAAAATAGTACTAGTTCAATTAAAAACAATAGTTCAGTTAAATTACAGGAAATGAGATTGTAGAGAAATAAGTTAGCTGAAGAAAGTGCTACACCTTTATCAAATTTATTGTTCTCATATAAATGCCCTTACACAATATTTTAAACCTGATTAGAGTAAAAGGCCTTTATTTTATTGCACTGGTTACAGCTGCATATTTGCAAAATCGCTCTATATGCAATACAAAATGAATTATGTACTTTATGTATTGATTTCTGCAGCACCAGCTGAATGAAATATTATGGAATAATATGTTTGTTACATTATCATCAACTGAATTAGTATTAAAATGGAACTATTTCTTGTATATTGCAATTTCCCATTTTTGAACAGATATTTTATAAGTTTTATATTTCAAAATTCTAAAACAATACAATTGATACTGAATAGTAGTATCTTTTTACCAGGTGTGATACCACAGACAAGCTAAAAACTCTTTTACCAAGACTGGAACAAGAATTAAAGGATCCAATGAAGTTTAAAGATTTTTATCAGTTTACTTTTAACTTTGCTAAAAACCCTGGGCAAAAAGGTTTAGGTGAGTTTTTTTTTTTAAGTTATTGTGTTTTCAATAATGAGAGATTTATGAAAGCTTAGGTGAGATTCATTCGTAGTTTTTTTTAGGCAAGATATTCAGGTTGACAGGGAAGGGAAGATTATTGTAATTCATGGTTTATCTTGCATGTTTTGAATAACAAATGTCACATTATTTGAAAAATATGACAAAACAATATCCTTATAATGGGATAGTACGTTACAGTTTATTCTTAAGTAGAAATCAATGTGTTAAACATTATTTTTACAATAATAGTTTTTAAAATCTCAGTTCTCACAGCTTTTGGCAATTCTGTCAAGTAGAATTTAGGATGTTCAATCAAAACATGAACTTTTATGATGTGTTTCAGAATTGAGTTTTACAGTAATCTTTCTCTTCCTGGTCTCTCATACTAAGTTATCATACATATTATATATAAATCTAAGTTGCTACATCTCAAAGGATGTTTGTCTTTTCAGCAGTTTCTGGTGGCTTTTTTTTTGTCTCTTCCAGAGTTTTTCCTACATAAAAGCATTTGTTTCAGTTTTTGATTCATTGGCCCCTTTGGCTAAGGCAAGAATAGGGAGCTTTTCACGGTCTGTGGGGTCCTTAGTGCTCTCTGAGCCTGGTTGTTTTCTTGCAAACATTTCGTTATCAAATTAGGTAACATCATCAATGCTAGAAGAGAGTGGGGTTTGTTCTTACTTTATAAAAGCTTGCCCTGTCAGTGTTAGTGGGAGTGGTCTTGGTAATTTCTTAGTTAGGCTATTGTTTACTGTTACCTTGTTTTCTGGTAAATTGATAGTTTCTTAATTGGGTCATTGTTTGCTTCTTGATTGTTGGACTAGTATTAATCTTGGTGTCATCTGGATGTTTATTGCAGATGAGGTGTTTTGGTCTTTTTGTTTCTTTTTTGTTTATTGTTTCTTTTGAATGGTATATAGATGTTATTTATTTCTATGTGCCTGTTGATGGCTGATTTGCCTGTGCACCAAATTTCAGGAACTCTTTGGCATTTTTGGATTTGTCTTGGTCTAGATGTTCAGGGTTTTCCAATTGAAATTATGATTAAGTCTGATTATATGTTGTGAAATTAAGGAGTTTTCATTATGTCTTCTGTTACTGGATGAGCTCTACTAGTCTTCTGCCTATTTGTCCTACATAGTCCTTGCACTGTGGATTGTAGATTACTCCTTTTTCTTCTGGGCTGTTGGTTCTTTTGGTTTACTTAGGATGCTTTGGAGGGTTTTAGTTGGTTTATATTCTTCCTTGTGATGCCATACAGCTGGAGTAGTTTAATTTTTATCTTTTCTTTTCACATTTATGAATTAAATGTGTTTAAATGTTAAATGTTCAGAGACTGTGTTAAATGTTTTGGTTTCAGGTCCTTGAGATATACAGTCCTTGTTAAGGCAGCTATGTTCTAATTCATATATAGTATTATATGTAAATGGTTATACTTAATAAAAGAAATACCTATATACTCGAGTATAAGTCGACCCGAATATAAGCCGAGGCACCCAATTTTATCACAAAAAACTGGGAAAACTTATTGACTCGAGTATAAGTCGAGGGTGGGAAATGCAGCAGCTACTGGTAAATTTCAAAAATAAAAATAGATACCAATAAAATTACATGAATTGAGGCATCAGTAGGTTAAATGTTTTTGAATATTTATTTCAAAGAAAAACAGTAAACTAGCTCTGTAAGTGGAAAAGAGAGCCAACAAAACCAATATGGTATCAACAATAACTTTAAAAGTACAAAAACCTTAGCTCAATCAGCAACCAAGCTAAAACACAAGAGTTAAAATCCTTCAAAATCCTCATCATCATCTGTATGTCCAAACAGAGCTTCAACTTCATCTGGTGTGAGGCTATCAGCATAGACATTGTCGTCATCACTGAGTTCGCAGTCATCACCATCACTGCTGTCGTTCTCATACAAAGCGCTGTCTTCACTGCCATCCACAGCATGCGCGCGCAATCCACCACTGCCCCTTTGCACCTTGCAAATGCAAAATCCCGGGGTTTTTGCATTTGCAAGGTGCAAAGAGGCAGGGGTGGATCGCGCGTGCTGGAAAGGGCTTGACTATTCTGGAGAGAGATCATAAGTAAATCAATTAATTTGGAAAACGATCTCACTATGAAAGTCAGTGTTCTCTGCCAGTGGGGTGTTTGGAAGAAAACGCCCCACGGCATATCCACGCACGTGTAAGGGGAATCAGAAATCCCCACGTTAAGCCACGAAGTCCCCCAATCGCACAGCCCAGAATCGCCCTCCCCTCAGAGGGCAACAACAATGCCCAGCGTTTCCCGAGAAGCTCCACCGTGCAATGAAAGCGCCCTGGCTCTAGGCTTGCGGGCTCAGAAAACAACGCAAGCCGAGCTGGCTTCGGCTCCGCTTGGTTTTTCCTCAGCCCCAGCTGCCTTCAGTCCGCTCGGGAGGAGGAGGAGGAGGTGGTGGTGGTGGCTCGTTTTCTGAGCGCTAGGCTCGCGGGCTCAGAAAACAACGTGAGCCAAGGTGGCTTCGGCTCCGCTTGGCTTCATTTCCTCAGCCCCAGCTGCTTTCGGTCCACTTGGGAGAAGGAGGAGGATGAGGAGGAGGTGGTGGCGGCAGCTCGCTTTGTTTTCTGAGCCTGCAAGCCTAGAGCTCAGAAAACAACGCGAGCCACCACCACACCACCTCCTCCTCCCGAGTGGACTGAAAGCAGCTGGGGCTGAGGAAACGAAGCCAAGCAGAGCTGAAGCCACCTCGGCTCAGGTTGTTTTCTGAGCCTGCGAGCCTAGAACCAGGCGCTTTCATTGCACGGCAGAGCTTCTTGTCTCGGGAAACACCAGGCGTCCTTGCTGCCCCCTGAGGGAAGGGCGAATCTGGGCTGCGCGATTGGAGAACTTTTCGTGGCTTTGGGTGGGAGCGAGGACGGATGGAGTCCGCAAAGTGGGGCTTGCCTGCCCTTGCTGGCTGCCTCTGCTTCCTTAGGGGCGGGGAAGGGGGCTCATCTGGACCTCAGTTTCCCCAGAAGGATCTTCCGTTGCTTTTGCCTTCTCCCTACGTCTTCCCTCTGTTAAACATCCCCACACACACACTTATTTTCGGGAGGATAGATTTCGTGTCTGAGCATTCTCACATGATGGTGGGTCTTCCCCCCCCCTAAAAACAGTTAAAAAAAGAAAAAACAATATATCCTCAAGCAAGAACTTTTCTGCTTCCGATTACCCCCATGCTTAAAAGTTGCAAAGGAAACACGGAAGCAGGGAAGCGGCTGCCCAGCTCCAGAGTTCCACACCATTTTTTTTTCAGAGGGGAATCTGACTCGAGTATAAGCCGAGGGGGATTTTTTCAGCACAAAAAATGGGCTGAAAAACTCGGCTTATCCTCGAGTATATACGGTATATCATATACAGATTAAGCAAAGTTGGAATCCACTGGGACTGACATGGATAAAGCTAGTCTGGTTTTGAATTTTGTTTTTATTTAATGGGTACAAACATTGCGTTAGGAACAGTAGCTATGACAGAAATTGGAGCTAACTTTCAAAACTCAGATCCTCTCTTAAAATAATCTAACGCACCAAAGGAATCCTAGCCTTATCTTTTAGGGACATATACGGGTTGTGAATGCCATGCAAAAGGTATTGGAAGATAGTACATACTATTTTGGGAAGGAAATGTTTGTATTTTACACCGAACATGCATTTATATACAAAACAAATTACAATATTGTTGTCATATTGCTTCACAACAAAATCTGATAACAGGAAAGACTATAATTAATAGGTATATTTGAGAAAGCAATATGATAAAATACACAACAAACCTGTTTTTGTTATCTTATTTTGGGGAATTTTTAGCTGCTTGGAATAGACTTGGTAAATTAGGAAGAATTGTCACTCATGGCAAATGAGCATTGCTTTAATGTTTTCCTCTTATAAATTGAACAAATTGTGCAGCCTATTTTAGGGACTGGAAGATATTTGGAAATTTATGCAGACGGTTGCATAGTGATGATTGCCAAAACTATTTTTCCACTTTTATAAACTAAAGAAAAAATTACTGTCCAGTATATGTAAAGGAAACAGTTATTCCCATTATGTGTATTTTCCATTGTAGACTTGATTCAGATTTAAAACTTCTAATTTAATATGCCATGTTTTAAGCCCATGTTGTTATATCTCTTTGGCTGCTCATTTAATACTTTTTGTTTTCTTAAGCTGAAAGTTTATGTAACAGTTCAATGATTTTGACTTAGGTTTGGAATAAATATGCAAATTGAACTTATTTTTTGTCTGAGATATTTAAAGTATTAAAATATGGAGAAAAGACATATCTGTACAAGGATCCATGCTTATTCACAATGCAGTATAATTTATTCAAATAGAAACACCTCAAATTTGTCCTGTCTTTGGTTGGCATGTTATTTGACAATGCATTTAAATTTTTAAAAAAATTTATATTCAAGCAAGTATGTACTGTTAAGATTTTCAGATCTTCCACTGATCTGTTTTTATTGGTATGGCTATTTATCATTTATTTATTTATGAAATTTATATTCCGTCTTCCATTCAGGAGCTTATTGTCAATATAATTTCTATTCAGAAATACATATTTGTACTCGAATGCCTATTCACTGATAGAGTTGGGGGCAAAAAGCTGTCTCAATAGGAGTAGTTTTATTTATTATTTTAATGAAGGATTATATATTGTCAACTTCCAGTGGAGGCATGGCAAGCTAAACACATCTCTGTGGAGAGTGAAGATAACCACCACGGCAAAGACCAAAGAACCGGTGAGTAGACCAGTTCTTTGGAACTTGTCCAGATAAGAAGAAGACTGGAGATCACTCATGTGTGATTTGGATGGTTTGTCCTTGTGAGGAGACTGCAAGATTGTGGTCTCTAATGGATCTGAGTGCCAGGAAATGGAGGAATTAATTATCAAGCTCACAAGCACAGCTGGCATCTTTAAGGACATTAAATTTGCTAACCTCATTATTAATCACATTTGAAATTGCTTATTTAACTATTTTAAGAGACCTTCAGTCTAAAAAGTTGCCTGGTGAGTTTATTTCTAAACAAAAGAAAAATTAACTCAGGTTGAGAATTGAAACAATTTGTAATAAATGGATTTTCGTGAGAACCAGAATTATTTTGATTAGTTCCAGTCATAAGAAAGATAAGTTCCAGTCATAAGAAAGACCTTTTAATTTAAATTGGATATCAGAGGGACAAAGTTCAGGAAAAAAAATGCCTTTAAGATTGTGATTTATAAAATGATACAAAATACTATAATAGTTGAAAATTAAAGGAGATATTTGAAAAATAGGGCCAAAAATTATTAGCGACAATATCAGTAATGAAGTCTGCTTCTAAGGATTGAGTTTGTCTAAAAGATGTTGATACATGTGAGGAAAAAATTGATGAGTAACAGTGGAATTAAAAAGTGTGGATTATAAAACAGACAAGATTCAGATTGGAAATTGCAATTTGGAAATACAAATGATAGGAGAAGTGTGGATTATAAGAGAGAGAAAAGCCATGAGAACAATTCTGATAATGACTTTTATTACATCTACAAAAGAAGCTAATTAAAGCTTTGAAAAATCAAAAGGGAAAATACAAAAGACAAACTAAGACAATTACCCCGGATAATAACTTTCCACTGGATTTACAAAACAGATCTGTGAAAGCCTCAGAAGGAAAAAGATATACAACATCTGAATGATTCAAAGATCAAGATCATTAGAAGTAAAAGAGAGTAATATAAAGCTGGTTTGTTTGATCAAGGTTAAAATAAAGCTTTGGTTTATTTTTATAAAATTCTGGTAAACTGTAATGGAGTTTTTGCTGACACCAGAACTGAAAAGTTAATGATTTATGGTTTTGCATACAGGAAGGGAAGGATTATAGGAAGAAGAAATACATATTTGTAAATTTATAAGGGATGATGAGTAATCAAATTTGTTTTTCCTTCTAATGAAGATTGGAAGTCACTTCCCTGTACATATTTCTTTTTTTAAAGTATATTTTACTTCTTTCCTTTTTGCTTTTTTATTCACTTTTTATTCTTTTTCTTTTTGTGAGTTTAATTTGTAATTGCTTTTTCTATTGCATTTAAAATCAATAGAAATTAAAAATGTGTTTTCAAGTAAGCTTCACTGCAATATATGCATCTAGGGAAAACATTGCCATAAATACCGTAAGAGTATGAAAATATTTGTCTCATTTATATAGACAGATCCAAATTCTATTTCTATAAAATTATTTTAATCTTGGGAATAATAAAGAATGATCTGGTTAACTCATGAAGGTATATGCAGAATAAATAAAAATTAGTATATACATTTGTAAAAATATGCATTGTTTTGGTAATCTCTTCCCAGATTTCAGTTTGTTTACAGTAAAGATAGCACAAGAGCAGTGCACTTGTATCAATGGTGTCCTCTGACAAATACTTCTGAAAAATTTCAATATAAAACTAGAACTCTGCATACTCTTTTACTTATATTCTTCTGAGTAAACATGCATTGCACTATTGTGTAAAAAAAGATGTTTTTAGTAGAATAGTTGGGGATACATTCTGAAAAATGAGGTAAGAGAGGAGAAAAACAATTCTGTGATAGTTGAATGAATATGGCAATTCTCCATGAATTTAATAATTTCCCTTTCTGTCACATTCGCCATTACAACTTGGGAGCTATCTTTTGGCTATAGTAAAAAGGTTGATAATTTGCATGGATAAAGTGAAATATGGTTGTTTAAACTACAATGTCATAGCATAATAACAAGGAAGAGTGGCATTTTGTATAATGTACAACATGGTTGGACAAATGAGGCCTTGAGATCTCATTAGACCCATTCCATATTTACAGGCCTTATGCGTAAGTATTTATATTTAAACTTTAAAATGGCGTAGAATTTGTACAGGTACAAACTCTGTTTTTAAAAAATGTAACTTAAAATCTACAGAATTATGGGTAGACCTTGACTTACAACTACTCACCTAATGACCATTTAAAAAATTTACATTAAAAATACAACTCATGACAATTTTTCACATTTACAACTGTTGCAGCATTCCTGTGGTCATGTGATCAAAATTTGGATGGCAACTTCATATTTATGACAATTGCAGTATCCTGGGATGATGTGATCACATTTTGTGATTTTCTGACAAGCAAAATCAATAGGGAAGCCAGATTCACTGCGTGTGTTACTAACTTAACAGCTCCAGTGATTCATTTAACAAGTGTATCTATCGCTTAGCATCATAAATTTTGGGCTCAATGTTAGTCATAAGTCGACTATCTGAACTGAATTTTCTTGTCATATATAACATAAAACTACACATTTTCTTTGATACATATTTTTCTGTAGAGATGGGGATGTGGAAAACTAATAACTAATGTGGATTGTAAATTACATTTATGTCTTTCAGATTTAGAAATGGCAATTGCATATTGGAATTTAGTATTATCAGGAAGATTTAAATTTTTAGATCTTTGGAATAAATTTTTATTGGTAAGTACCACAGAGGATTATTCCAAGTGTGTTTGTGCAAGTTCCGGAATGTAATAAATTTAGTTTATTATAACTAAACATGGGAAGAAGATTTGTGTAGAGAACCTTATTGACAGCAAATTGGGACAACTCACCAATGTGTCATTTATTTAATTGCATAATTAAGATTATTTGCATCAATTGTGAAAGCTGCTTTGAAACATATTTGACCATTATTTATGGGTAAATTTCAAAAATAATGGATTTTGTCTATTAAAAAATTCCTTTGATTAGAGTCCATAAAATTGATGTTTTATAGTAATTTTACTGTAATTTGTACAATGACAAATTACAATAACTATATCTTGATTTATCTTGATTGTCAGTCTCTTACTCTAATAATCTAATCTTACTCTAATAATTTTAGTCAGTATCTTCTCAGTAAAGATTTTACTAATTGGTCAAAATATAAATTGAATTCATACTAAGATTCTTTTTCTTACATAGGAGCATCATAAAAGATCAATCCCTAAGGATACTTGGAACCTTCTTTTAGACTTTGGAAGTATGATTGCAGATGATATGTCAAACTATGATGAAGAAGGTAAGTGATGTAATATGCAAGTTTAAATATAATTATTTTGAAATATTGTCTTTAAAAATTCTACCTTTAACTAGATACCATATTAGCAGGGCAGGCAGGTTGACAGAATACAACTACAAGTCCAAGAGAACCTTTAGATAAAGGCCTGCTCTTTTAAGGGGAGAGCCACCTCATCCAGAACCAAAGTTGGAGCTTTTTTAAAAAAATATATAATTTCTGAATAGGGATTCCACCTTATTGGGATTCAGCTTGATCCTTCTTTGACCAGCCTCCAATACCAGGACAAGACTTCCACTGCATCTCTTATATCATCCAGCTGAGAGGTGTATATTTGTGTTCATTAGTATTTTGATGGTATGTGTCCACAACTAATAAATGACTTCTCCCAGCCCTTTTATGTAGTTGCTAAATAATGTGAAGAAGAGGACGGAGCCCTTGTCCATTCTCTTCCCCTATTTCTGTTGGCTGGAATTGCCTGCTTTGGGAAGAATAGAAATAGGGCAATAATTGACTAAAAACTTTAGGTTAAGACATATCACCACCTCCTCCAAGAAGTACAGATAAGGTCAGATTGTAAATATTCAGAACCTTTATTCAGAATTGTTTAATTCCTCTTTAGGAGCGTGGCCAGTCCTAATAGATGATTTTGTGGAATATGCAAGACCAATAGTCACAGGAGGAAAACGTAAAGCTTCCTAACATAACTTCTCAGTGGACTAACTCTGCAGTCTTAACTGCATCGGGTAATGAAGACTTTTGGCCAATAACTGTGCACACTGTCACCGATTTCAAAAGTTGAGGTGGGATGCCACTGACAAAACAGAAATCGCTACTTCTGCTGCAAGAAAATGATGGCTGACTCATGGATACTGCAAGAAGAAATTCAAAAGATAGCCCAGGCTATCTGTAGGATACTGGCTTCAATTACTGTACTGGTTGTATTATATAGGATGTAGATTTTGCATGATTTTATACTTTGGAAAAGTTTAACTAGAGGCCATTTTAGTAAAATTTTGACAGCACAGCATGCCATTCAGTTCATAATACAGGGTGAACACCAGCAGTTACATAAATGCAACTGTATTATATTGTACTTATATTAAAAGCAGTATTTGTGATATATAAATTAAATCTCTAAATAAAATATGTGGTATGTGGTATTTTTATACATATCTAAATTACGTTGAGAGAATACAGTGCAATATTTATTGATTTATTTTCCTGATGCAGAATTGTGTGTTTCTAAATCTTTTAATTTCAACCTCCACTTTTTTAAAAAATTGTTTTTCCTCATTCCAATACCAAATGAAGCTTGTACTCCTCATTCACACAATTTAATGGTTTGTTTGTGGAAAGCAATTTCCATCACACCCCCAGGCACTTCTCTCTTTATTCCCTTCCTGGAAGTCAATTACGGTGAAAAAACACATTTTCAAGGAACAAGCTTTTGATGACAACTCTCTTAAGGCAGGGGTCTCCAACCTTGGCAACTTTAAGAGTTGTGGACTTCAACTCCCAGAACTCTTCAGTTCACAAGTCTTAAAGTTGCCAAGATTGGAGACCCTTGCCCTAAGGAACACCATTCTTGTTGCCAGACTTAAGGAAGTTTTATCAGTCCTGCTTCTCTAACTGCTGTCAGCAAGGAAGCATTGTTGGGACTACAAGCCAGAGTCTCCTGCTTTTCCATCCGCTGTCCCACTGCACATCACAGTGGCCCACATGATTGGCTTTCTGCTACCTGCCTCTCTTAGCCACTGCCTACTCAGGCCATCTTTCTTGCAGCTTTCTTACCTCCTTCAAGTCACTACTTACAGTTCCCCAGAGTGCTGCCTATCAAGTTAGCACTTTCTTCCCTTTCCTCTTACTCAGAAAGTAAGAGAGTTGTAAGAGGGATTTAGGGATGCCTCTTATTCATACCTGAAATTGGGTAGCACTTTCTTGAGAAAACATGCCCTACTGTTCAGACAGCCTTCCCAAATACTAATAGACAAGAGGTTATTTTGGGATGCTGGGTGGATTACAATACTGTTATATCCAAACCGACTATAGACAGCTCCTTTAAAGGGTGACTCCAGCAATGTGGCTTCAGTAACCTTGGCATGTATTTTTAATAATAAAGAAGCTTTGATTATATTAAATACACCCAGTGAATTGCAGGCACATTTTAGTTCAAGTTAAATTCTGCTACTGTCAATGCTTAATTTTTAACCAAAATTAAAGCTGCTTAAAAGCAGAAATTTCAGCAGAAATAAGCGTGCAGAAGATAATATTACATTTTGTATTAAAATATTCTCAGGGTGGTGAGCAACTTCTAACAGACTAGACAGAAAGAAATAGTGTGTTGCTTGCTAGTGGTTATGACTGGGTTGGTCCTGACCGAAAATGTATTGCTTCTGTGCTAGTACTGTTGCTTCCCTTTTTGTCTGCCTTCAAATAAAATAATAAAAGGATTGGCAAATATAAAATGTGGCTGTTGTGCCTCCTATATAGCATAGATTTGAAAAGCAGACATATTGTGGGATACTGCATCCTTTCTTAAATTCTGTCTTTCACATGATTGTTAAAACTACTGCTGTTCATTGTATAATTGGTCATTGTGAAAAAAGACACAGAGAACATGTATGCTAAATTCAAAGTGGAATTCTGCATGAATTAAAAAACCTCAGCATGGTACAGCGTAAACTGCAACTTAAAAGCAATCACTTTAATTTTATTTTTGGGGGGGAGGGGTTTGGAAACATTTGCTACAGAAATGTGAGAAATGGGTTGTGTCACATTCCACCACTAGATGCCAGTATCTCAGTTGTTATTTTTTCATTTTCTTGTCTCAGACAAATATAATACTAAAGACTACTTTGTTGCATTCTCAGATATCCCTCACTGAATTCTTCAAATGAATTTTTTTTAAAAAGAAAGCTTTGCAAAGGTTTGGCTTAGAAACAGATTAAACATAAGTGATGTTAAACATGTTTAAAATTTATTCTTAATATTTTCTAACAGTCATATTTAAAGTTTATTCTTTTTAATTCAAGAATTAAGGAAACCATGTATTCCAGACATTACCATATTTTATGAGAGTTAATTTATTTTCTCTTACAGTCCTATTATTACAATATCAAACTATTCATATTGGGAGTTTTAAGAAATGGAAACTTGTGAACTTTCCTACAATGAATAATATTCCAAAATAGTAGCTAAAATGAAGATAAACTAAATTTCCACCTATTATTGATACATTGAGAGGGTTCTGTGCTTGTAGGAAATGAAAAACCAAGTCTGAGCAAAGGTGGTTACTGATGGTCCTCATTCACAGCTTACAAAACTAATGCATTCAATTGCTTACCTTGTTGCAGCATAAATATGAGGTTTGTTGGAACTGTGTTTATCTAAAACAAAATGTGTCCACTGTGCATTCACTTATTACTACTGGAATATATTCATTTACACTTTATAAGATTTTATACTCCCCAATCAGTTTACGTGTTTAAATCAAAGTTAATTCGAATTGAAAGATGATATCTTCAAGATCACCAGTATCAAATGTAATAAGTTATCTTAATGTATTCTTCACAAAATCCAATGAAACAGGTCAAAGTTTCAGTTCAATACAGGTTGAAAGAGCAAAACTATATTGAAAGAGCAATACACTATATCAAGTCTTTTGGAATTTTGCCCAGTTCCTTAAGACAAACCCAGCATGGTTCTTCTATAGCACACAGGATTTATCCAGTAATTGCATGATAGCTATGTAACTTCATACTGTAGAGATTGCAACAACAATGGAAATGCCAGCACAGGATGATGGGGCTGACCAGAGTAAGCATTTGTGCAATTTTTCTTCTGAAAATTAAATTCCAAGTCTGAAGGAGATGCTTCACAATCTACAAGAGGTTGTTGAAGCAACCATATCTTTTTCTCAAGACTCTTGTGGCTGTTTCCTGGCATATGGATGCCCAACAGCTTCACTTCCTTAGGCACAGCTTATTGTAAAAAGTTTCTCTTTGGAAGGCATTGCCCAACCCTGTTAAATTCTCTACCAAAGAGAATTTAACTTGGAATAAAGATTAGCACTATTTTGCAACAGTTAAAATGCTTTTTTCCCAGCATTTATCACAGAAAGAAATTGAAACATATTTACTGAAATAATAGTAAGTTTGTATTTGTAAGCTGCATCTTCCCAGTCATGGTTAAAAATAAAAGAGTTTTGTTTCTAAAATAAAGTTTGCATTATTATAATAGGAAATCATTCAATAATTCTAAAACTACTCATGCTGTTACATTATAATTATTATTTTGTAACTTGCTTTGTAAATCTCACATGTCTACAAAGAAAATAGAATAGGACAGAATTGAATTGAATTCTGATTAGACACACAGGAAATTTGTTTCCAGTGCATTAGCTCTCAATATACATACAACAATAGTGATAGATCATTAACATAGTAATTGTAAAATACATTCATCATAAAATATTAGATACAACACTTAGTGATAGTCATGGACACTAAATAAGCAATCAACATAAATCATACTAGGATACTACAGTAAGTAAACAATATAAATTGTACAAGACACGCAACAAAAGTATAGTCATAAGAAGATAAGGAGATAGATAATAGGGAAGATGAAAATGATGGTAATACTGCCTTTTTAGATAGTTTGACAGTGTTGTGGGAATTAGTTTAGCAGAGTGATGGCATGGGGGGGGGGTCTAGTTAGTGTGTCAGTTTACAATTTACATTTAAACCTATCAATTTTAAATTAATCATTTCAACTTTTATCTTTTCATTGTGGGGTAATATAAAACTTACCTAGTTATTTTTATCATTCACACAAACTTCTTGTCAGGTTTTAACAAGGAAGTAATGTACCAATTTGAACACCTATAAAAATAAGTCTCTTAATTCAATATGTGTTTTTCAAGGGATAGAGTTACATAAACTGGAGAGATCAAGTATTTCTTGGCTTGCTTGTCCCAAGGCTTCTGAGTTTTACAACTACACTTATTTGTGTTCTGCACATTTTCTAAGCTTGCAGCTTAAAAATAAGTTGGAAAATATTTGGACTTACAGTTTTATCTTGACCATTGGCTATCAGAGAAGCAGTGGCATATATGCATGCCAGGAAAGGCCAGGCTTCCCTTATACGGACAGTTCTTTGCAGTGACACAATGGCTCTGATATAAAGTGTTGCTTAATCTAAGCTAGAAGGCAAAGGAACAAAGAAACATCAAGTGCCTGTTTGAGACCAAAGAGAACTGAAAAAGCAAGTCATTTAATGATGGAGAAATTCAAGGCTGCCTTGTTACTAGCAGGGGTGGGGGATGCTTTGGGTTATCGAAATTTTATTCAGGAAAACAATGCTTTAGGTGCAAAGATTCAAGAGGAATTGAAAGAAATCGGAGGACTCGGGAACCTGGTCTTGTCCTCGGACAAATGGCCAGTAAGCAACAATACTCTGATGCACATGGCGACAGCTGAAGCTCTCATCACAGGTAAGAGGAAAAAACATTGTTTTCTGGATGCAGACTAGGAAGGTAGGAAGAGGATTGGAGAAGAGCTGTAATAATCATGTTTGCTAGTTGAACGGGGAGCTAATGCTACCTTTAGTGAATGATGCTTAATAGGCCAGGCATTTGCCCCAAACTTAAATAAGGGAAAAAAGAGTGTACATAAAGGACTCAAATGCCACCTCAACTATGAACTCATAAAGTCACCTGTAGTGAGGCACTATGTATAACTGTTTATCTGCAATATTTGAAATATCATACTTGTCTATCTTAAAATATTTTATGAATAATATTAGAAATAAATAATTTATTCCTAGTAAAAAGATAAATTATTTAAAATGCAAAATTAGCTCTATTTTACTTGTGCATCAAGCTGAATTCCAGTTAGCAAGGTTGTACATTATCTCATTTTGGTTGTATAAATTTGGTTCAAAGGAATACATTAAAGTTGCACGATTCACTGCATGAATTTTCACAGATATGGAAAGAAAAACTAATCTCAAATGCCAGTTCTGCCCTACACATGAGCAGTTTTTTGGTGTAGCAAAAATCAGCCTCCTGCATTAACAAAAAAATGATGTAACATTCACACAATTGTATTATGTACCTAGTTTATCATGCATGTTCAGGGGGACAGATATAGGTATCCTTGGTAAAAACAAAAGCATTTCATAAACTTTATTGCTTTCTTATTTTTTGTGTGTATTGTAGAATCAGACATGTCAAAGTCAATGAAATTCATTTAAATACCTTTATCTGACTGCTGTTCTAAAATTAGCTGCCACTGATATGTTGAAGAGAATCTTGAGTATTTCTTATCTAGCTGCTAGTTAGCCAATGAAGTGAGATAGATTTAACACCCTAAAGATAATGGCAAGATGTCAACCTATCAAAGCAAAGGATGACTGGCATACTTCTGAATATAGTCAATGATTAAATCCACGTCACATGTCCCTTGCTTCTTGACCTCTGAGCATTAAGGTTATCTGCAAGCCTTATCAGCCGGCTCTGCAACCATTTTTAGATACAGTAGTTCCAAATTAGCAAGGTCATATTTCTCTCAATATATAACATGACACTACTTGTCAGGATACACCTTGACCTTGATTTCATCAACTGTATTTCCAGGTACCAGCTATTCAGTATTTTTGTCTGCTTTTTATTCTAAATAGGGAAATATGCTGGGGGTTTTTATTATATAAAGCATTACTGGGTAACCTTTAAAATGAAGTTATATAGATAAAAGCCATTTTATAACAGGGAATATAGATGTTGATCTATAGATGTTGGCAGTTTATTGTAAACTACCAGTTGACAGAAAAAGGGCATTTGAAAAAGAATAAGTTGGAAATAAGCATGCTATCTGGAAACTAATCATGCTACCTTTCTAGAAAGATGGAAAACAGATACAAATCCATCTTCCGCTTTTGTATTTGATAGTTCAATTGCTTTGCCACATTTAAAAATATTTATTAGAAATGTCGAGGGTCTGTTAGAAATGTTAGTTACAAATACAATGGATGTTGCAGACATAGTAGTAAAATGTCCATTTTGACATTTACTATTCTCTTTTTTTCTATTTTGCAATATCTAACAAGGACTCACGCTGATGTGCAATTATTCTCACAAACATAATGATCAATACAAAAACCAAAGGCATGAAACTATCTAAATTCTGTAAGAAACAATTAATTCAAATTAAGTGAGATGCAATTAATATATAATTAAATAGGCAACCAATAAATAGATATCCATCCTCAAATGGCTTTCTGAATAGTTCTGTTTTCAAGCCCTTAATAAAATACAAGAAGAAAAATACATCTGGCCATTTAATTTTATTAGAATGTCAATTTAATTAATCCAGAAGCAGCTAATGACACTTTTACAGCAGTTTTGTTTATTATACCAATATAATTCCTATTTTATAAAAGGGTAAGGATCTCTTATCTAGGCCACTGAATGAATACATGACAACTGCTGGTCCAATACAATGGTTCTCAGCCAGAAAGAACAGGTACATTGACTTGTTCCTCCATGGGTCAGTAGTGCTGCCATTCATCAAGAACTAAATCATTTATTGAGAGGTCTTTTACATAGCAGTGTTGAAGCACTATTCTTGAGGGCAGAGGCAAGCATAAGGTATGCCAGTAGCAAAACATGCTGGCAGCACTTCCAGCCCTGATTCTGTCTCAACCGAAAGATGGAATCCATTTAAAACCAAGGAGAGAAGACAAACAGGGTGTGAAAGGCTTCTTAATGTCAGATTTCCAATTTAACAGAGTTTGAAGAACTGGCACCAGAGACGCCATCATTGCCACTTGTCTCCTCCTGGTTTTTCCTACCATCCATGGGAAGAGAAACAAAGGGGAGAGAAAAGTGAATGTCTTTTGGTGATAGTTTTCCATGTACCAAGATTAGCCTCCTCTTTCCACCCCTGCATTATCACATGGAAGCGATGGCTAGAGCTGCTTAAACTCCAAAGTGAGGGTAAGCAACTCTTCAATTGCCACTCACATGTGGTAAGAGTTCTGGAGGTATGTCAAAAATGCAGCTATCCAACCCCACTGATCAGATGGTGTGCCAAGACTGGGTGAGCACAGCAAACACAGCAGCACCCTGAAGGTGGCAGATCTTTAGCCTGGAGATCTAATCTTGGCTTGCCATCCAACCAAGTCCTGGCAACCTTAGGATCTGTTACCATATCATACATTATTGGCTCTCTGCTGATGGATCAGGGATGTGTTGACAGAACATTGATGATTTATGCCCTCCAAGTACTATTGCTGCATCTTCTACAATTGGCAAGGTGTACAGAAAAACCCTAAGTATGTATCTCTATTTGCTTTGCAGTTACAAAAGTGACTCTGAGTGGATTATAAATGGTTAGAAGCACAATAAACAAAACAGAAACCAAACCATGACAAGCATCCAAAACAAAATATTTGAGGCCAACAATAGCTATACCATCTTTTCAATTCTGGATGATCTTATTCCATACTCTGGCTCAATGCCCAGGGGATAAACTAGGTTTATGGAAGATCAGCAGGGTTGGAGCCATACAAACCTTGGATAGAATTCTATTCTGTAGGGCAGGCACTGTAACAAAGAAGGCACACCTTCTAGGTCCTGCCAGGAGGCACTGTTTCATATAAGGGACCTGAAGCATGCCACTGTCTTGGCTGTCCTCGGATGAGTTAACTGGAGATAGTTGATCACATGAATAAGTTGTTGGAAAGTGGATTTTTTTGAAAATTTTTCTAAGATCAATGGAAATAAGCAGAATAAGAATCAGATGCTAAAGGAACTACACGTTTTAATTAAAGATTACAAAAACCTAATTAACAGCTACAGAATGATACAAATTATAATATTGGAAATATTGAAGGACCATTATGAAATATGGCATCAGAAGTTAATATCAATAATGTCATTCGTGATGCTTGTTTCTATGGGTAGACTATGTCCAAAAGATGTTATGGGATAAATGGTAGAAGAGGAACAAGTTTTATCAGACAAGACAGAAACAGAACTGACACTAAAAGTGGATGTACCAATGACAGGCTATAAGAATGACATGCAAAAAGATGTCTCACTGGACAGAAAGAAATTGGTTGAAAATCAAGAAGTAATTATAAATAATAAAGCAAGAGATTTATCTGGATAATTGTTTTGAGAAAATCTGGCAGCGGTAATGATAGAAATTTTGGCAGATGCTTTGGAAATTACACAGGAAAAGATGATGGATGGAATAGATGAGATATATCGAGTCTATACAAGATATGCGATGAGAAACAAATTACCCAGGGAAGTTCATATTAGATTTACCAAAAAATCCATTAAAACGCAAATATTACAAGTAGCAAGAGAGAAAACACTGAAATACAAGGGTAAAGAGGTTGTGGTTTTGAAACAAATACCTAGAAGAGTGAGAGAGATGAGAAGAGAATATCAATTTCTGACCAAAATACTATTGGAAAATGAAGTGAATTATAGATGGCTGATTCCAGAAGGATTAATGTTTACGTGGCAAGAGCAGAGATATAGAATTGACTCAATTGAGAAAGCAGAACTTTTTCAAGCAGAATTTTTTGGAGGAAGAAGAGAGGAAGCAGAGAAGGAGACTTCATTAATTGTGTTTCAAGATGAACAACTGGAGACTGAAAAAGAGAAAGGAGCAATTGGGGGACAGATTGATAATAAAGAACAGCGTGAAGTGAGACCCACGAGAGCTGTTAGATCTAAATATAAAGCATAATCATGGAGGAAAAAAAACTGATTACAATGAATATAAACGGACTTAATTCAGCTGTTAAGAGAAGGAAAATTTTTCATAAATTAGAGAAATTAAAATTTGATATAATTTGTTTACAAGAAGTTCATATTAAAAAACAACATGAACAATTGTTATTACAGCCAAAATTAGGGAAAATATTTACCTCTTTGACTCAATGTAAGAAAAGAGGTGTGGTTTTATATATTAAAGAGGCTATTCCAGCAAAATTGATTTACTCGGATGAAGATGGAAGGGTATTAATGGTAGAAATAATGGATAATAACATAAAAATACTCTTGATTGCAATTTATGCTCCGAATGATAAACAAGAAGAGTTTTATAAAAAACTGCACATGAAAATAATTGGACTGGACTATGTTAATATAATTATGATGGGAGATTTTAATGGAATTGTGGACAATAAACTGGACTATATAGCAACAACAACAAAGCAAAATAGAAAGGCTCTCCCAAGGTCTTTTTTTAAAATGACAGATGAATTAACTTTAAAAGATATTTGGAGAGAAAGAAACGTGAAAGCTAAACAATATACTTTTTATTCAAATAGACATTTATCATGGTCCAGATTAGATATGATTTGGATCTCAACAGAACTAATATCTAATATTAAAGAAACAAGCATCGAAACAAGTACATGGGCAGATCATAGCCCAATGACAATTAAATGGAAGGGACAAAAAAAAAGATCGAGATGGACATTAAATAATACTATTTTAAAGGAGAAAGATTTTACACAATGGATGGAGAAGGAATTGGCTTTTTTCTTTAGAGAAAATAAAAAAGAGGATACTTCAATGCAAAATGTGTGGGACACTATGAAGGCATATGCTAGAGGTTTGATAATAGATTATACAAGAAAAAAGAACATTAGGAAAAGGCAAGCTTCTAAGGCCTTGGAAAATGAGTATAAAACTCTTGAAAAAGAATTACAGAAAATGCCACAGAAAAAGGATATTAAATTGAAGTTGGATATAATTAAACATAAAATGGATTTAATAGAGAAAGAAGAATTGGCACAGAAAATTAGAAACTCTAAACAGAATTATTTTGAAGATGCAAATAAACCAGGTAGATGGCTAGCATATAAATTGAGAAAAGAGAAGGAATCAAGAAAAATATTGAAGTTAATAGATGAACAAGGCCAAGTTTGTTATGGGAATAAGGAGAAAAAAGAAATTATCCGAGATTTTTATGGGCAATTATATAAACAAGAGAATATTGATGAAGGAAAAGTTAAACAGTATTTACAGGAAGCTAATCTACCAAAGATACCTAAAGAGACTGAAGAAATGCTAGAAAGCAATATAACAATGATGGAACTAAATGAAGCATTTAAGAGACAAAATAATGGGAAAGCTCCGGGCCCAGATGGGCTTCCAGTAGAATTCTATAAAACATTTCAAGAACTATTGAGCATCCCATTGTTAGAAGTTATGAATGAAGTTATGTTAAAAAAGATGATACCTAAAACATGGTCAGAGGCTTATATTACACTTATACCAAAGGAAGAGACTGACCCATTGCAAATTAAGAATTATAGACCTATTTCTTTATTGAATGCAGACTATAAAATCTTTGCTTCAATCTTAGCAGAAAGACTTAAAAAATATTTAAACAATTTTATCCACTCAGATCAAAATGGATTTCTGCCAAAGAGACAAATTAGAGACAATATGAGAGTAATCTTGGATACTTTGGAATATTATGAGGCTCATCCTGAAAAACAAATGGCTTTGATATTCTTAGATGCTCAAAAAGCATTTGACAACGTGAATTGGAGATTTATGTTATTATTATTGGAGCAGATGGGTTTTGCCAAAAAATTTATTCAAGCAATAGAAGCTATATACAATAAACAGACAGCAAGGGTAATGATGGAGGGGGAACTTACAGATCTTATTAATATAAGAAAAGGCACAAGACAAGGATGCCCCCTATCTCCCTTGCTATTTGTGTTGACCTTGGAAGTCTTGAATAGAAATATTAGGGATGATAAAAGCATAAAAGGAATGAAAATTAAGAAGGAAGAATATAAGCTACAAGCTTTTGCTGATGATTTAGCTTTTATTTTGGAAAATCCGATTGAAACAGCTCCAAAGTTACTGGAAAGGATAGAGTCATATGGGGAGGTGGCTGGTTTGAAAATAAACAAAGATAAAACAAAGATTTTGACAAAGAATATGTTATTGAGACAGAGAGAAGAATTGGCAGATCTTTTGAAAATTCAAGTTACAAATAAGCTTAAGTATTTGGGGATATATTTGACAACAAGATGTAGCACATTAAAGGAGGATAATTATATTAAACTTAAACAACAGATAGCTACAGATTTGAAGAAGTGGGAAAACTTGCAATTGTCATTAATAGGGAGAATTTCAACAATCAAGATGAATATCTTACCTAGAATATTATTTTTGTTTCAAACAATACCAATAAGGCTTGGAAAAGACTATTTTGAAGATCTAAATAAAATTATGTTGAAGTTTATATGGCAAGGTAAAAAAGCGAGAATAAAGCTAAAGCTTTTGCAAGATGCTAGAATTAGAGGAGGTTTTGGTCTGCCTAATTGGGAATTGTATTATCAAGCTGCAAATTTGATGTGGGCCAAAGAATGGATAACATTAAGGAAACATAGGTTGTTGACATTAGAAGGGCATGATTTGCTGTTGGGTTGGCATGCTTTCTTATGGTATAAGGGAACTAAAACACAGGGTTATTTTAGAAGACATTATGTACGGGAGTCTTTGTGGTTAAATTGGGAGAAGATAAAAAGACAATGTTATTTGAAAATTCCAGTTTGGTTATCGACCATTGAAGCATTTTCCTATCCTATAATTTACAAGAGGGAACAAACAGTTAGATATGGGGAACTTTTGGATGAAAAGGGTGAACTTAAATCGATCCAAAACTTAGAAGAACAAGGTATAAGGATGAATTGGTTTTCATATGCACAAATACACTCAAGGTATGATGAAGATTCTAAAACGGAGGGATTTTATGATAAGCAGACTGATTTAGATAAGATTTTGATGGGTACTGATGAGAAGGTGATTAAAAAATTATATGGTTATTTACTGGGAATGAAATTAGAGGAAGAACAAGTTAAAGAAACTATGATTGTTTGGGGGAAGAATTTTGGATATGGGATTGATTTGGAGAAATGGCAGAAATTGTGGTCTCAAAATTATAAAATGACAATGTCAACAGCATATAAAGAAAACTTGTATAAGATGTTTTACAGGTGGCACTTTCCCCCGACAAGAATAGCAAGAATGTTTAAGAACAAATCTGAAAAATGCTGGAAATGTCATCAGATACCCGGCTCGTATTACCATATGTGGTGGACTTGTGAGGATGCTAGAAAATATTGGACTATAATTCGCATGTGGTTGGAAAAAATGATAAAGAAACATATTGATTTGAAACCAGAGATCTTCTTATTGGGAATTTTACCTGATATATATAGTAAAGATTTGAAATACCTGATTGTAAATGTATTAACAGCGGCCAGGATTGTATTTGCGAAAAATTGGAAGAATGAGAAAATACCATTACAGGAAGAAATTATTAAGAAAATATTGGAATGTGCTGAGATGAGTAGATTGACATTTGAAATTAGAGAGCAAGAGGATAAACAATTTTATGAAATTTGGGATCTTTTTTATAAATGGCTGGATGATAAAATACGATAATAGAATATTTAGAATGCTAGATAGTAAGGAATATCTTTATTTTGCTATTATTTTGCTATTTGATATTATATTTATAAAGGATTTCTTAGGATTGATTTGATATGACTAGATGATTTGTTATAGAGTAAACTGGCTTAAAGTATTGTTAGCTCATTAAGCATGAATGATTAAAAATATAGTCAAAAACTTCTTTTTTTAGTGATATTAGGATATATAAATTTGGATTGACAATATGAGTTGTTATGTAATGTAATTGTAATTTGAGACTACAGAATGAATGCACAAAAATGATGAACCAACTGACACACTGGATGTACATATAAGAGTTGATGTTTTTATGTTTTGTTTGTCTTGTTTGTTTGTAGAAAATTAATAAAAACTTTTTTTCAAAAAAAAAAAGAAATGGGACATGGTGTGAAAACATCATAGGATGTAATTAAGAGATGAAAATTGTTTATACTTGTGATGAAGGTTGGAAGTCCTTCCTTCCTTTTTTATTTTTTATTAGTTATTACTGTAATTATGATATTTAATAAAATTATTTTTAAAAATATCAAGTCACTTAACAGTTGAGATTTTTTTATCTACACCTGTTTAGTACTGCTTTAGGGCAGGGAGAATGTGACTGCTCAAGAAATTAATCTTGCTGTCATGTTGGGTAGTTCAATTAAAATATTAGCACAGTGTCTAGGTGTTGTTGTTCTTTAAAACAGCAAATTCAATTCTAGGAATTATTAGAAAAAGATTTGCCAGTAATGAATGTCCTTCCAGAAACCTACTGGTATTCTTAATATTCCATACTATGATTTTACTGATACTGATCATCAAGTCCTAAAAAGTCTCACGCATTGGAAAAGAGCAAACACACATATCTAAAATAAATAGAGAGCTAAAGCAATTTCCTTATAAGAAAAATGTGCTGAACAGATTTTGTTGCAGGGTTTGTTCTTAACCTATAGCAATAGATGATAAGGAGAGACTTAACAGAAACACATAAATCATAAATGATGTGGGAGATATGGGTTCTTTAATTTAATTTTCAGAGCACTAACCTTTGAAATAAAATGCAGAAAGTTTCAGGAACAGCAAAAATATGAAAAGTATGTTTACATTCCACGGACTTAACAATAATTTCCTACTATTTAGAATTTTTTAAGGAAAAATATGCATATTCGTAAACAGCTGTGCTATCAGTGACTTCTGATGATACATCTGAATCATAGGCAACAAACTTTGAATGACTATCTGCTACACTTCAGTAGAAGGAGACATTGATCTTCTGTTTGTGAACTTTCCAAACACATCTCTTTGGCCAAATCATGTTACAGAATCCAAGGTCTTTTTGGTTCTAAGAAAATTGTATGATGGAGATAAAACAATGTTCTTAACTCTGTGGTAAAGCAAAAAAGAACTCCTGCTTGTACAAAAAACTTTCCACCTTATTTTTTATTTCCAGAATTCAACTCATATTTCATGTGAATGAAGGTAAATATACATGTCCCACCCCAAGATAATGTTGCAGGATGCAATCTGAGTCAGTCACCGGGAACAAAAATTTATTCTTCCAATCTTTCACACTCATCCTTGAACTCATCATCGGGAAATTTCTCTCTCTTCAGAATATGTGCATATAGATCTGGTTGTGTGTAACTTTTAGTTGTTAATTAGGGTGTTGATAACTGGCTATTAAGTCATTAGTTGTTTCCTTATGCCACCATGCCCTCAATACCTGATAGGCACATGGTAAATCAGCACTTTTAATGTTTCTCTGGCTGTTTTTGTCCCTGCTCAGCCAACAATCATTGTATCTGCAAAATCAAATTGTTCATTCACTTATTTTCCTGCAATATGGTGGTTAGCTTCCTATCCATCTGTCCCACATAGTTGCAAGGGCAATCCATTCAAGGAATCCAGTAAATTACATTAGAAGTTTCTCCCACCTCCAAACAATCATAGTCATGTATAGCATGTTACACAAAGAAGTCTACAGCCATCTTTCTATCTTTCTAATCATTCACAAATAGAGGATCTGTGACTCTTAAGAAGTGAACTTCATATGTCAACCTTGCTGGTTGAGACCACTGAGAAATATAGTTCAGTAATATCTATGGGACTCACTTACTTTACCCTCTAGTAGATGTACTATAATCTACATTTCTAATTAATTTATACTTTGCTATCATTTAGTGCTTATCCAAATCTTTACAGCCAAAATTGTAATATTATAGTATCATAAACACACTCAGCAGAGATAGGAATAAGCCAGACTGAATATAATGAGAGTAACTTGTTGATAACGATTCATAGCTGCTCTATTTATCATTGCTATTCATGTATGCCAAGACTGTAATGACGTAACATGTTAAATGACTGTGGCAATGAAATAATTGCCCTGTTCAAACATCATTCATGTTATTCCTTCTTTTTTAACATTTCCTACTGTATACAAATTTATCTTATTTTTTGCCTGCATAGATTATTGGTGCTTAGAAGATCTGTATCGCGAACTTGTTAAACGTTATGTTGATGCTGTTGAAAAACTTCCCGAGAAAAGATCAGATCCTGCTACTATTGAAGGATGCTCCCAATTGAAGCCAGATAATTACCTCCTTGCTTGGCATACACCCTTCAATGAGAAAGGTAGGCTGAACATTTGCCCCCCACTAATTTAACAAAAGCCGTATTACACTTTTGTCCTTTGAGAAAAAAAGATACTAACTGTTGTTGGATCAAAGGCCATATTCTTTTGACATCCCAAAGTTCTAGGACAAAAATGTAAAAATGTACAATTATTGTGTTGAATCTAAATTCACCATAAACTAACCTGAATTAAGAGAGACACCTCCCCAATTATTTAATACTTATTTTTTGTCTGACATATTAACAACTATAGCTGAGAAAGAGGTTTTGGAAATATTCTGGGAACTGTACTTAAAAGTCTCAAGGACTGCATAAAGTTTGAAGCTTTGGGTGTGGGTTCCCTGCCCTGTTTCAAAATAACCTGAAGTAGTTACAGTAAGTGGCAAGGAATATTAAATAAGTCAAAATAAGTGGGGACTAGGCTAATATCCATGTACAGTTACAATCATTTTGAATTATTAGGAGCAATGGTGGCGCAGTGGTTAGGATACAGTATTTCAGGCTAACTCTGTTCACAGTCAGGAGTTCAATCCTGACAGGCTCACAGTTAACTCACCCTTCCAGTTCTTCAAGGTTGGTATAATAAGGACCCAGATTGTTGGGGGCAATATGCTGAAGTTTTTTAACTACTTAGTGCTATAAAGCACTGCAGTGGTGTATAAGTCTAAGTGGTCTTGTTACTGCTATTACTATTTCAATGTTTTGACATTTTGGCTGCACTTTCGTGTATTCACCTGTTAGTAAATTGCACTGAAAACATTGATATTTATATTTACATCCAGAGACATATACAATCATATACAATGTTGAACCAAGTTTAGGTAAATATAAACAAGATTATTCTTGTTTAGTGTGTGAATTTCAAAATCCTAAATACTTGGCACTTGATTGCTATCTCAATTAACCAGAGAGAACTCATTGCAGATTACAGTTTTTCATGCATTGCAGGATATACTTAAAGAGCTAAATCATTTAGGTTTTTTTATGTTTCATAAAAAATGAAAAGTTTCATAGGTTGATTCTGTAAAGATATATGTGATATTTTTCTCTCTCTTTTTACAATAACAAGTATGCTCTCCTCTGACATGTGGGAAAGAATCATGGTCTGTTGTATGGCTGAGCAGCAATTCTATATGTGCCTGGAGAAACATAATCAGCTGCCAAGAATTCCTTGGGGAGGGCTCAGCTCAGTGTCCTTTTGTAAATTATCTCAGTTTACAAATAGCTCAAAATCTATTTCAAGAGTCTTTGTTCTTGGCATGATGCTTTCTGATTCCAGATTTTTGTCTTGGAATTTTGTATTCATTTCCAGCAATATAATTGGTCATGTTTCATCTGGAGCTGTGTATTTATTATCCATTTTACCAGTTTCATTTATTGAAATCAGATTCCTGAGACAATCCAACTACAACTATGCCTCTGAGCGTAGGGCTCAAGAACAAAACTTTGCCAGTTTGATTTCTCCGGTGACTTCACTTTATTTCCCTCCTGGTGTATATTACACAAACCTAACTCTGTTCTATAGTCTGAATGCTGGCAACAGCTGGTGTGGGGAAAGCTTTGGGCTGGCATTAGGCAAAGCATGCCCACCAAGCCATGCCCACAGAACCGGTGGTAAAACAATTTGAATCCCACCACTGTTGAGAAGGTGTCAATAATACCATTATTATAAACCATGAGTGAAAAAATAAGTAACACCCACTCATGGGAACATGCTGTTTTTTTCCACTTTATGTAATTTGGAAAATTCCCAATTAGTCATTCAACATAAGACTGAATATACAATCTTCCTAATATTATTTAGTATAGTGTGATGATTTATGATAGTAAGTGTCTGGGTTTGAAGCTGATGCAGCTAGAGGTTTTGATTCCTGTGACAGAGAAAGCCATTTTGTAAACAAGCGATGGGCATCAGAAATACTCAAGGCAAAGAAACAAATCTTGCATTTTTGATTACTTGAAATGGAGAAGAGAAGGGGCCCCAGAAATCAAAACCTTGGGATAAATACATATAATAAAGGCAGGGTTTCTATGTGATAAAAGTATTCCTCAACTTGCGACCACAATTGAACCCAAAATTTCTGTTCCTAAGCAAGTCATTTGTTAAGTGAATTTTGCCCCATTTTATGACCTTGCTTGCCATAATTGTTAAGTGAATCACTGCACTTGTTAAATTAGTGACATAGTTGTTAAGTGATTGGTTCCCCCATTGACTTTCCTGGTCAGAAGGCTGCAAAAGGTAATCACATGATTCCAGAACACTGCAACCGTCATAAATATGAGTCAGTTGCCAAGCTCCTGAATTTTGATCACGAAAACATGAGGATGCTGGAATGGTTGTTTAATATGAAAAATGGCAGGAAGTCACTTTTTTCAGTGCTGTTATAACTTTGAACTGTTGCATGCCGAGGACTACCTGTATAGAAATACACCCAATTAATGGTCAAAAGTTTGTTGTCACTAAACATGACAGAACTAAAGTGCACCTATGTTTGATCAATAGTATTTAAGAAGTGAGGAGAAATTACTTGGCATGAAAAATCAATGCAACACTCCAAGAGTCATCAGACATTCCAGACACCTAAACTCAGGCAGAACACACACACACAAAAGTCAAAAATCTTTTTCATGAGGGACAAATTCAGCCTTATTGTGATTTTTCTAATATATTACCCTCATCTGTTCAAATGTAATGTTATGTAGAAAGTTTATGTGGGAGGGAAAAGGGTATATGTAAAGCTTATGTCTGGAATTAGGGGTCTGTGGAGCCTTAACTTATGTTCTTAACTTAAGCACTGAATATCTTGTAAGCTACTCAGAGCCTTTTTTGAAATGGGTGGTTTTATCAAATTCAACAAAGAAAATATCAAAATTTCTCTTCAAAACTGCTTGTGTATATGTTGTGTGTATTCCAAATTATTTTTTTAAAATTATTTATTTAAAAACTTGTTCCCGGTTTATTTTGGGTTTTTAAAGTTTGTTTATTATGGTTGGTTACACAGTCAGCCAGATATTTAAATTGGGTTCGGCATTTTTATCCACCTATAGATTCCTTTCCAAGGACATGAGATATGTAGTTCTTGTTGTTTGATGGCGTTAAAGGCATTGTTGCAAGATGTATGCTGTTCCAACTAAAGCCAGCTTTGGCAATTGACTGATAGTGAATTATTATTATTTATTACATGTATATGCTATCGAGTTTATACTATATTACTTCTATGGATTTCTTTATATTTGATTAAATTGTTCATGTAGCCATTTTAAAAACAGTGGAACTTTCTTTATTAATTTACATGTTGTCATTTGTCATATAGGCTCAGGGTTTGGTGCAGCTACAAAAGCCATGTGTTTAGGGATGAAATACTGGAAGCCCGAAAGGCTGGAAACTCTAATTGAAGTGAGCATTGAAGTCGGACGAATGACTCATAACCATCCTACAGGTAATATCCAGGAAAATTAGTACACTTGGTCATCCTATATAAAATATTGTCATCAGCAAATGAGTGGGTACAGTAATACAGATCCTGGATGATGGGGTACCGTAAGTTTTATTTGATATCTGTATAAGGCATATGTTCTAGTACAATGAATATGTGTTCTAATATACTATCTCTGTTAAGGTTAGAACTGCATTAATCATATGAAGACAAACACTGAAGTATGGGGGGAAATTGTGGGTGAAAAGGAACATTTATTTGTGCCCACCCATTAACCTTCCCCTGAAAAGACCTAGAGGATACCATCATGCGTATGTGGGAATACCTTAGGAGTGTGGGAAGCCATCACTCCCTTCCTAGAAGAATGAAATATTTTGAGGAATATTTTTAAAAAGGCAGGATAAAATATTTCCCCTAAAAGAGAAATAAAAAAGGAGACAGAAACTCAGAGCCCCAGCTCCCTGATGATATTTTGTGCCCATTAAGAAAGACGGAGTCATCCTATCTACAAAACAAAAGATCTTCGGCTCCAAGGTGAAGAGATTAAGACATGACCCTTCAGGACATAATAAGATTAACCCAGGGACGGGTTTCTACCAGTTCTGTTCACCTCTGTAGAACCAGTAATTCTGAAGAGCAGCAGACATAGAACTGGTTCTATGTCTGCTGATGTTTTTGCCCACCCGACCAACAGGGCACTTACGTGATGTTTATTTCCTGATTTTCCAACTTCAGCTGCCGAATGAGGCGCAGCTGCAGTTAAAAAAGCAGGAAAAAGGGCTGTTTCAAAGGCTGCTTCTCTGCAGGCAGCTGCTGCTGACAATTTACAGGCATGCGGCTTGCAGCCTGCAGGGAAGCTCGTAAATCCTGAACCGGTAATTAACCCTGTTAAGTACTTGGACATGGGTCGGAGTAAATGGAGACAGACTCTGAATAGTGACTTTCAGCTCTTTATTAGCATAGTGACTTCTCAAAACAACAACAGTGAACTCTGCCTTATATAGGCAACCCTTGTAAGAATTGTCCAATAGTGAGCTATGAACGCTAGCTCTTTTAACCAATAAGAATCTTCTGTTAAGGGCCAATCGGATTCCTCAGAACTAACCAATCCGATCTGGCTGCCTAACAACCAATCTGAAGTGCAGGGCCAGAACCCTGCACTTTACCTCAAGCTCATACTTTATTAACTATGGTACATACACAACACCCCTTCCCCCTGGCTTCTTAATTACGGTGTAGTTATATAGTCCTTTAAATAGGACGGTTGTCTTTTAAGTCTTTCGGATTTTCGTTGGACTGGTTGGTTGCAATCCTGTTGAGGTAGATTGTTGTTTGGCAGTGGATCTGCTTCTTGCTCAGGTGCAATTTCTTGTGGTGCAAATGATTCTCCTTCCTGCTCCATTTCCTGAGTATCACTTAGTTCGTCGCTCCCTTCGAGCAGGTTCCCTGGAACGTCATCTTCTTCTGTACCTCCCTCCCCCTCGGTTTGGTCATGGGGGAGTTGTTGACTGGCCGTTGTGAGTCGTGACCGTAATTGGTCGATATGCCGTTTCCACAGTCTATTGTCACAGCATTTCACTACGTAGGATTTGGGGCCAGTCACTCGTACTACTGTTGCCTCTATCCATAACGGATCACCCGATAAGTTTCGTGTGTAAACGAGATCTCCTACCTGGAAGGTGCAACAGCGACCACTGGATCCTATTGGCTTTTCCGGTTCGTAAGCAGGGTGCAACCGGTCGAGGTGGGAGCGGAGTCTTCATCCCATCAGTAGTTCGGCGGGAGTTCTGCCGGTGACGCTATGTGGAGTTATGTGTTGCAAAAAGAGAATTTGGTTGACCTTGTCATCGATATTGTCATAGTCCACTTTTTGCAAAGTCTTTTTAACAAATTGGACTATGCGTTCCGCTCGGCCATTGGTCACAGGGTGCGCAGGCGAGGTGAGTGCATGGCGGATGCCGCGGTCAGCGAGGTACTGCTCGAACATTAGTGCTGTAAACTGTGGCCCGTTATCGGACACCAGGATGTCAGGCAATCTGTGGGTTGCAAAGAGTCTGTTTAGGATCTTGATCACTGCCTCAGAAGTTGTAGCCGTCATACAATGAATTTTTAACCAATTGGAGTATGCGTCGACTGTCAGCAGAAAGGTATAGCCCTTGGTTGGCCCCGTGAAATCCAGGTGGATTCTGGACCAGGGTCCACGTGGCGTCTCCCATTCAGTAGGCATGGCTTTTGGTGGGGCGTTGCTGACTTGTTGGCAATTGGCACATGCTTTGACCCACTGCTCGATTTGCCGGTCCATGCCCGGCCACCATGCGTAGCTTCGTGCAAGCGCTTTAATCCGCACGATGCCGGGATGGCCCTCGTGCAGAATTCGTAGCAGCGTCTTCCGGAGTCGTTCTGGGACAATGACTCTATCGCCCCAGATGATACAGCCTTTTTGGGAAAAAAGTTCAGTCTGTCGAGATTTAAATGGTGTGAAGTCATCTGGTACTTGGTCCAATGGCCATCCGCGTTCTACCCAGCCTAGGACTCGAGCTAGGGTGTGGTCTCGTTTGGTTTCTCTCGCGATGTCTCTGGCGGTCATAGGTGGCGAGTTGAGTGTTTCGATCTGCAACGTAGTTGCCATTGGTGCCGGATCATCAAGAGTCTCTGGAAGCGGTGCTCGGCTTAATGCGTCGGCGTGGGGAATGGCTTTCCCCGGGCGATATTGCAGGCGATAATTATAAGCAGCTAGGAATTCTGACCATCGGGTCATTCTAGGGGATAATATGTAGGGGGTTGGCTTGTCCCTGGCTATCATCCCTAGCAACGGTTTGTGGTCAGTTATAATGGTAAATGTCCTTCCACACACATATTCATGAAATTTCTTTACAGCTGAAACGATTGCGGGAGCTTCTTTATCAATTTGTCCATTGTTCTGCTCTGCTTGTGAAAGAGTCTTCGAAAAGTATGCAACAGGGGCTTCGTTCCCATTAGGCAGTACATGGCTCAAAATGGCACCCACCCCGAAAGGCGATGCATCGCAGGTTATAACTAACGGCAAAGTCTCGTTATACTGCATAAGTACAGAGTCAGATGTGAGCAGTTTTTTAACATTCCGGAATGCTTGCTCTTCCCGGTAACCCCATACCCACAATGCTTTCTTATCTAATAATCGGTGTAACGGTTCAGCGACAGTTGCTTTGTGCGGTAAAAACACATTATAGAAATTAATGAGGCCTAAGAATGCCTGGAGATCGGCCTTGTTGCGTGGTCTGGGAGCGTTTTTGATCGCTTTTAATTTACTCTCGGTAGGATGACTGCCCTGACTATCAATTCGGTATCCTAGAAACTCAACATTGTCAGTATATAAGTGACATTTATTTTTTTTCACCTTAAGTCCAGCCTCTTGGAATTTTTTAAGAACGCATTTCAAACGATCCTGCAAGATTTTTTGGTAGGGGCTGCAATTAATACGTCATCAAAATAAGGAACCACGCCCTTGATTCCCTGTAATAACCTTTCCATGAGGCTCTGGAAGATCCCCGGGGCTACACTAACTCCAAATTGCAATCGGGTACATTTAAAGGCACCTCTGTGCGTTACAATTGTTTGGGCTTGGGCCGTTTTTTCATCCACTGGTAGTTGTTGACAAGCTTGAGCTAAATCTAATTTAGCGAAAACCTTTCCGCCCCCCAAGGAATGGAGGAGGTGCTGCACCACCGGAACTGGATACGCATTCTGCTGTAGGGTATGGTTTAAAGTGGCCCAGTAGTCCCCACAAATTCGAATTGACCCGTCTGGCTTAATGGGTGTTACAATAGGGGTTTCCCATGGAGAGTGATCAATGGGCTTCAACACCCCTTGAGCAATTAGCTTGTCGAGTTGTTCGTCGATCTTTGCTTTAAGAGCGAATGGAACTCGACGGGGCATCAAGCGAATGGGGGCTACCTTTTGATCCAGACTAAATGAGATTGGGGTTCCCTTATACATGCCTAAGCTGTCCGCGAAGATGTTGCTGAACTCAGAGATAAGGTCTTCCTCCCACTCACAACCACCGACTCGGTTCACGCCGGCCACTTCAATGCCGAGTGGCACGAACCATTGGAGGCCTAATAGACTAGGCCTATCTCTATCGATGATCGTTAGAGGTAAGTACGCTGTATGCTTCTTGAAGGAGACTCAGACTCGGCAGGACCCGACAACGCGGATTCGATTTCCTTGGTAGTCCTTGAGGATGAGGCGTTGAAATTGGAGGTCTTGGCGTTGAATTGTGGGGATGAGTAGCTTGAGTGTCTTCCAAGACACCATCAAGAGGGATGATCCCGAGTCGACCTCCATGTGGCAAGGCTAGTTCTCGATGGCTACCATGACTCGGATTTTCTTAGTGTCCAAAACTGAGGTGTGACCTATAGTGATAGTATGGTGAGCCTCTTCTTTTTGCAAAGCTCGATTTCTGTAGGAGTGGTTTACTGGCTCTCGCCTTACAGGACGGTTTCCTGTCGATTGGCGATAGTTGGCCCCTTTTGAGGCCTGGCTGGGTCCTGGTAAGCTGCGGCAGACCCGGCCGATGTGGCCTCGTTTCCCGCACTCATGGCAGAGTGCGTCACGGAATTTGCATTCGGCCCTGGCATGGTTTGCTCCACAGCCAGCGCAAGGGTGTAAGGGCTTCGGGCGAGGGTCCCGGTCGGACCACAGTTGATGGACCCCTTTTTCATCGCTGTCTGACGACGAAGAGAGGTCCTCGTGGTGCGTTGTTGAGAGCTGCCCTTCTGAGTTGGGTAAGATTTCACTGGTCGGTGGTGTTACCGGAGTGCGGCTTCGCCGTAGTTGTGCAGCTGACTTTTTAGTCGCCTCCGCAGCCGTGGCTTCGGTGATGGCGTCAGCAAGGCTGATGTCGCCTTTCGCCATCAGCTTGCCTTGCACGCCTAGCGCATCTAATCCCAGAATTACTCGATCTCTTAGTGCCTCTTCTAAATTGGCGAACCCGCAGAGACCCCCTAAATTTCGGAGGTCCGCCACGAAATCGGCCACGCTCTCCCCTTTTCATTGGTTTCTCTGATAAAACTCATGGCGTCTCATGAGTGTAGGCACAGTTGGCGCGGAATGGTCTTTCAGGATGGGTTCGAGGTCGTCCCAGCTCATGGCTTTCACTTCTCGAGGTTTGGCGAGTGCTTGAGCCATCTTAAATACAGCTGGGCCGCAATGCGTCAGGAACAGCGCCCGCTTCTTTGCTGGTGTGGCATCCTTCAAGTTATTCGTCTCGAGAAACATTTGGAAGCAATCCATGTAGGAGTCCCAATCCTCTTGATTCGGATCGAACGGAGCGGGTGGTACGATGCCGCCGGACATGGTTCCGTTGTTGGCGTCGTCTTATCACGTGCTCGGTATCGCTTCCTGGCTTCTTCGGCTCAGACGTCTCCACATCCCATCCTCGTAGCCAGTGTTAAGTACTTGGACATGGGTCGGAGTAAATGGAGACAGACTCTGAATAGTGACTTTCAGATCTTTATTAGCATAGTGACTTCTCAAAACAACAACAGTGAACTCTGCCTTATATAGGCAACCCTTGTAAGAATTGTCCAATAGTGAGCTATGAATGCTAGCTCTTTTAACCAATAAGAATCCTCTGTTAAGGGCCAATCGGATTCCTCAAAACTAACCAATCCGATCTGGCCGCCTAACAGCCAATCAGAAGTGCAGGGCCAGAACCCTGCACTTTACCTCAAGCTCATACTTTATTAACTATGGTACATACACAACAAACCCTGTCATATCCCACCCGCTGGATTAACCCACTAAGACACAGACCTCACTACATTGCACAATCTCCTAAGGACAGTGCATCACCCTCAGAAACTTCAACCAAACTTACCTCAGGCAAACTCCTAGAATGTTTATATGGCCCCATGGGAGTCTGACAACAGCCAATAGAATACATGTTCCTGCACAGTTCAAATGCAAAGCCCAAGAAAAAAATATAAATACCCCCACATGCTCTCAACTCCGTATGATCAGCTGCACCATAATCATGTGCTTGGTGGTTCTGCTTTATCATTAAACCATCTTTCAAATCAGCCTCCATGTTTCCAGTGTCTTTCTCCCAGCTTGGAACTGAACCAGATAGATATTTCTTCCAATAGGAGACAGGAGGAGGAGCCACAACCATTTAATAAACCAAATTTGAATCCAAATGGGGAGGTTTAACAAAAGCATCCCAAAAGGAACTCTCCATAGTTTTCAGGAGATTAAAATGAAGGAAAGGAATCTTTCACACTTGCAAGATTCTGTCAGTATAACCTTAGAATAAAGATAGAGCTGCTTCTTGTGTAGAGTACCTTTGCAAGCCAACAGATATTTACACACACATACACACACACATATACACAACTTTTAGAAGAAAATAATTATGGGAAGAATTTGCAAGAAAGATGCTTGATATTTTCTGGAAGAGCTGAGATGATAAAATGTAAGTCAGTATTAAATATTGATATTAAAAACAAATATAAAAGATTAAATATGTCAATGCAGGCGTGCATTGTTTTCCAGTAACACTATTTTATTTAGTCATTAAGAAGTTCCATCTGTTGTACGGTCTCACTTTGAAATGCCTTGATTCAGAAACTGCATTTTTTATTCCAAGTGAAATCCTAGGGCCAAGGATTCCAAAGTATGATTTGGTTGCAATATGACACAGGTTCATATTCTGAATTAACATATATTTTCCCAGCTGTAGTTCACGGAGCAGGAAGGAGCTATGAAAAGAAAAAATTGGGATCATAGGTATAACCTAAAGAGGTGTAAATTGCCCCAAAGGAACTAAAGTAAGGGCAACCAAAGAAGCACCCACAAGGAACTAGTAGTAAACCTATAGGTATGCTTACTGGGGAATTCAACACATCTGGAAGAATCCTGGTTAGGAAAGATCTTTAGACGGTGACACACTATGATTTCAGCATGCATAATAATGGCAAACTTCCTCCTTTTCTTTTCATACTAAATATCAAATGAGAATCAGCCCTGATGTGTGTCAGAAATGCAAACTTAAAACAGGTCTGTCATATTTTCTAGAAACCAACATGCGCATTCAGTACAGGAACAGTTGCCATAAAAAAGTGCATAATAATTAAATGGGTTGATCAATTATTGCTCCAAATGAAGAGCATAATTAAGTGTAAGCTAAAATTCAAATCCGTCTTCTTCCAAAGCAGTGACATGCAACGGGATATTACTTTGTCTTTTAAGTTGTGTTGAGAATCATGAAGAGTTTGTTTTGAACTTCTGCATCCCATTCTCCTGTCATAATCATTGAGGTCAGAACTACATATAGAAATAAAATAAGTCACCATCCTGGAATGTTACCATGAAAACATGCCAGCCAGCTACCTCCTAAAGGCAGATATAAGTAGCAGGTCATCACTATTCTCTGAAATGTTCCATGATTATGTGGTGGCAGTGGTACAAAAAACATTATGAACATCTTTAAAAGGGGGACAGTTAATTAAAAAAAAAAGAAGTTTAAGGGAATATAGAGTTTGAAGTTCAACGAATTAAGCCTTACAGCACATGTATTTATTATGCTACCATTAGTATTATATTTTGGCCATTTGGGGATGTTTATAAAGTATTTTAAAATTCTAAATAGCTCCAAATGGTCAAACTAAACATTGTTAGATATATCATAATCTTTTATTTTGTTCTTTAAAGAAATGTTATTGGGTTGCTGGTTAGAAGAAATATCTGTATGAAAAAAAATAGAGGTTGTTACCATTTCAAAGTGGATTTTAAAATGTTTTTCTGCTTTATACCGGTAGTTTTTGACTTACAATTGAGCCCAACATTTCTGTTGCTAAGTGGAACATTTGTTCAGTGAATTTTGCCCTATTTTACCACCTTCTTGCCACAGTTGTTAAGTGAATCACTGTGGTTGTTAAATTAGCAACATTGTTGAGAATAGAATAGAATGGAATGGAATGCAAAGGAATAGAATAGAACAGAACAGAACAGAATTCTTTATTGGCCAAGTGTGATTGTTAAGTGAATCTGACTTCCCCATTGACTTTGCTTGTCAGATGGTTGAGAAAGGAGATCATGTGACCCCCCAGGACATTACAACCGTCTTAAGTATGAATCAATTGCCAAGCACCTGAATTTTGATCATGGGATCATGGGGATGCTGTAACAGTTGTAAGTCACTTTTTTCAGTGCCATTGTAACTTTGAAGGTCACTAAATGAACTATTGTTGTAAGCCAAGAACTACTTTAAAGCAACAACTCCTAAATGCTAAGTAAACGAAGTGTTATTTGGATTCAAATAAATTATCTCATGATTGTTTCTTTAATTTTTCAAAGGGGTACATGTACTATGTTGTATATCTGAGCAGATGTAATTTTAATTGACTTTAAAGTAAATAGCTATTTTAGTCTCACAAAATGATTCCTCATGGGAGCAAAATAAAACTTTTATTTTCTTATACACACATAGATATGATTCTGTCCATAAACTCATTCTTTTAAAAAAATGTTGTCAGTATTACATTCTTTTTTTTTTGTTTTACCATACACACATTCATCTTTACATGCTAATTTCAGGCTTCCTAGGATCCCTCTGTGCAGCTCTGTTTGCTTCGTATGCAATCCAAGGAAAGCCACTGATCCAATGGGGAAGAGAGATGATGAAAGTTGTCCCAATGGCAGAAGAATATTGCAAAAAGACCATCAGGCATATGGCAGGTAAAAAAGATGAATGGGTCATTTCAAATGTATAGAACGTAAAAATAACATCACTTTTTCAAAATTCCCAGTGACTTTGTTTAGTTACAGATGGTTAGAATCAGTATTGCAGGCTAATTCTGCTGACTGCCAGGGGTTTGATCTTCACCAGCTTAAGGTTGATTCAGCCTTTTATCCTTCTGAGGTCAGTAAAGTGAGTGTTCTGTCCCCTCATTTGAATTCTTGAGATCCCCGCGCTTTGATTGGCCAAAGCGCGGGGCGCTCTGATTGGCTAGGTGAGCCGCACCGATTGGCTCAATGAGAATCTCCCGCGATTGGTCAATTTGAATCGCGGGAGATTCAAAGTGGTGCCATTGGCTGCGGCCGCCGCGGCTTGGAAATAAAAAGCCGCAAAGTTTTCCTTTAGCCTCAGAGTTCGGTACCCGCCTAATAAAAAGAGCTTGAAACAAAGTCACCGACTCCTGGCTTCCTTCCACGCGGACATAACACTGGCGACAAGGATGGGATCCTCATCCTGAACCGAAGCACGTGTCCGACGGAAGCAGCCAACCGACGAGATGGCCAGCATCGCGCCACCAACCCCTTTCAACCCCGCTACCGAGGACTGGGAATTGTACAAGGACAGATTCCACATGTTCCTCGAATGCAGCGATCTAAAGGATGCCACGGGGCCGAAGAAACGAGCCATCTTCCTAACACACTGCGGGCCCGCAGTGTTTAAGATGGCAAAAGCGCTAGCCAAACCCGCTGACATGACCGAAATGGATTGGAAGGACCTCGAACCATTGCTCCGAAACCACTATGCTCCAGCCATACCCATCCTCATCCGACGGCACGAATTTTATCGGCGGGACCAGCGGTCGGGCAAGAGTCTCAGCGATTTCGTTGCAGAACTGCGGCGCCTGGGGGGACTATGCGAGTTTTCCAACATGAACGAGGCTCTTCGGGACCGAATCGTGCTCGGCCTTTGGGACCCCATTCTCCAAAGTCGGTTGATGGCTAAGGGCACCATCGCTCTCGCCGATGCCATCTCTGAAGCCGCGGCCGCCAAAGCAACCTGACAGTCAGCAGACCGCATGCGGAGACCGAACGCCGGGGACCGCACCGCAAACAACAACCCTGCAAGGTCGACCGAGGCCCAACCTGAAACCACCACCCACCAAGGCGAACTCCACTCGACCTCGGGCACGTCCGACGAAGAGGAAGACATCCACCAACTACAGGCAGGCCACGACCAGCGCAGCCGGCGGAGTCGTAAGTCGAGGACCACGTGTGCCGGTTGCGGAGGTGACCACCCCAGATCCAAATGCTGGTTCTTCGACTCCGTTTTCCGGCACTGTGACAAGAAGGGCCACATCGCACGCGTTTGCCGCCTCAAGAAGACCCACAGCCCCAGGCGATGGGACCCGAGTGAGCGGAGATGAGAGAGCACACCCCCCAGGACCAGAGACCGGCCAACAGACAACCGCTGGGAGCGAAACGGACGAGCCCAACGAAGCGGCGAGGCCAGGCGGAGAGAAGAGACACATCAGACGGTCACCATCGGCCACACCACAACCACAGACGCCAGAAAAGTCTACGTGGAGGTAGACATCAAAGGCAAACTCTGTAAAATGGAGGTGGACTCCAGGTCCTACCTCTCAATGGTAGCCTGGAAAGAACTTAAACGCTTGGTGCCTACCATCCAGAGAAAGCAACCAGAAAACCAGAGACTAATCCTCAAGGACTACCAGGGAAACTGCATCCCTGTAGTCGGAACAGGACAGTTTACAGTGACCTACAAGGGACACGCCGAAAGACTTCCCTTAACCATCGTCGATCGAGATTGACCTAGCCTACTGGGACTTCAATGGTTCGCACCGCTAGGCATTGCAGTCACGGGCATCGACCATATCGCCGAAGCCGACTGGGAGCAGCAACTGGCCCGGGATTTCCAGGAAGTGTTCGACGGCACCCTAGGCAAGTTCCGAGGGCCCCCTATATCCTTCAGCCTAGACCCCAACGTTCCCCCAAAACGCCTAAAACCAAGGCGGGTCCCGTTCGCACTCAAACCGAAGATAGATGAGTAAATTGACAAGCTCGTCAAGCAAGGGGTATTACAACCCATAGACCACGCCCGGTGGGAGACCCCCATAGTCACCCCGATTAAGCCTGATGGGTCAGTGAGAATCTGCGGGGACTATAAGGCCACCCTAAATGGCACTTTGCAGCAAAGCGCTTACCCCATCCCAGTAGTGCAGCATCTCCCACACTCACTGGGAGGGGGCAGTTTTTGCGAAACTCGACCTGGCTCAAGCATACCAGCAACTGCCAGTCGACGAGGAAACTGCCAAGGCACAAACCATAGTCACCCCCCGGGGAGCGTTTAGATGCAACCGGCTCCAATTTGGAGTCAGCGTGGCACCGGGGATTTTCCAGAGCCTCATGGAAAGACTCTTACAGGGCATCAAGGGGGTGGTCCCATACTTCGATTATGTACTAGTATCGGCAACCAACCAGGCCGAACTAGAGGCTCGCCTAAGGGAGGTGCTAACGAGGTTCAAAGAAACCGGGCTTAAAGTGAAGAGGGAAAAATGCCAGCTGTACACAGAGCGAGTCGAATTCCTAGGATACCTCCTAGACCGACACAGCATTCACCCCACCAACAAGAAAATTAAAGCCATCAAGGAAGCCCCCACACCCAAGTCAAAAACAGAACTGCAGGCGTTCCTGGGGCTACTAAACTTTTATAATGTATTCCTGCCCCAAAAGGCGACCGCGGCGGAGCCTTTGCATAGGCTTTTGGACAAGGCGGCTACCTGGACTTGGGGGAAACGCGAGGAAGCCACCTTCAGAAAAACCAAGGACCTGCTCACTTCGGATGCCGTCCTCATCCAGTACAACGAGACCCTACCACTAGCCATCACATGCGACGCATCACCCTTCGGCGTCGGCGCTGTCCTCAGCCACACTCTCCCTGACGGAAAAGAAGCACCCATCGCGTTTTTTTCAAGGACCCTCACCAAACCGGAGCGGAACTACAGCCAGCTGGACAAAGAGGCTTTGGCTATCGTCGCCGCAGTAAAAAGGTTTCACAAGTACCTCTACGGGCGGACGTTTACCATCATCACCGACCACAAACCGCTGCTGGGAATCCTTGCAGGGAACAGGGCCACCCCGAACATTCTGTCTCCCCAAATGACAAGGTGGTCTGAATTCCTGGCTGCCTACAACTACGGACTCACACACAGACCTGGTAAGACTATCTCCCATGTGGACGCTTTAAGCCGCTCACCATTACCGGAACCTGACACCGACCCAGCACCTACGACGACCACCCTCAGCATAGAGACTCGACCCAACCTACCAATAACCGCGTCAGACATTGCCTGAGAAACTAATAAAGACAAACGTCTGGCGCGGGTTTTGCATTGGGTAGAGAAAGGGTGGCCGGAAAGGGACAACGACGAGTCTGTCAGGACATTCCGGAACCGGCAAACGGAACTCTCGTTGCTAAAAGGGTGCATACTATGGGGGGATAGGGTGGTCTTCCCAGAAAAACTACAAGGGAAGGTTTTGGAACTGCTACACGAGGGGCACCCGGGCATCGTTAGGAAAAAAGCCCTGGCCAGAAGTTACGCTTGGTGGCCAGGGATGGACAAACAGATCGAGGCCTGGGTAGCAAGGTGTCAACAATGCCAGGAAACTAGGCCAAGCCCACCCGCAGCACCCATCCTAGAGTGGGAAACCCCCAGGGGACCGTGGTCTAGGATCCACATAGATTTCGCCGGGCCCACAAAAGGACACACTTTCTTCATAATCGTAGACGCTTACTCCAACTGGCTGGAGGTAAGCAACATGAGAACAACCACCACGGAGGCCATGACCAAAGAACTCTGCAAACTTTTCGCAACACACGGCCTCCCAGACATCCTCGTTTCCGACAACGGGCCCCAATTCACCTCGCTAGAATTCAAAAAATTCCTAGTGGAGAGGGGCATACGACACACGCTGACAGCCCCGGTGCATCCGGCGGCGAACGGTAGGGCGGAACGGATGGTTCAATTCACAAAGAAAACCATCCAGAAAATAGACCACGGGGAGATCCAGGACAAAATAAATAAATTACTTTTCATACAGCACATAACCCCAAACACCACAATAAAAGCCCAGCAGAACTGCTAATGGGGAGGAAAATAAGGTCCCCACTCGATAGATTACACCCCACGTACAACCCAGAGAAACCCCCAGACTCCACCAGCAAACACCGAACCTTCGCACCAGGCGACGCCGTCTACGCGAAGAACCTAACCGGAGAACCATTATGGGTACCAGCCATCATAACACAACTAACAGGCCCACACTCGTACCGGCTACAAACAACCGACGGACGAGCGTGGAAACGCCACATCGACCAGTTAAAATCGAGGGCGACCACACAAGAGACCACCGACGTGCAACCAAGCAAAACCAATCCCCGCAACACAAACCAAGAGGGGAGGGAATACCCAGGGAACAAAACCCAGAAAAAGTAAACCAGCCATACTCACCTGCAAGCAGCCAGCACGAAACCTCGCCAGGAAGAGACAGCCAGGCCAGTTCAACCAATACGGGAAGACCAAGCAGGAGCGGCGAAACCCGCAGCTCAACCAACCCGGGTAGCCCAGGAGGGAGCTGCAGAGAGCGGCCCGGCCAGACAGACCAGGCGGTTCCCACGACGGAGTCCGGAGAAACAGAGACCCCGACTGAACCGGCCGGGATCCAACCTACGACTGACCTGCGCAGGTCCAGTAGGCAGAGACGGAGCCCCGCCTACCTACGGGACTACGCAACGTAAGGAGTGAACCAAGAGGGGAGGGGTGTTCTGTCCCCTCATTTGAATTCTTGAGATCCCCGCGCTTTGATTGGCCAAAGCGCGGGGCGCTCTGATTGGCTAGGCGAGCCGCGCCGATTGGCTCGCTGAGAATCTCCCGCGATTGGTCAATTTGAATCGCGGGAGATTCAAAGTGGTGCCATTGGCCGCGGCTGCCGCGGCTTGGAAATAAAAAGCCGCAAAGTTTTCCTTTAGCCTCAGTTCGGTACCCGCCTAATAAAAAGAGCTTGAAACAAAGTCACCGACTCCTGGCTTCCTTCCATGCGGACATAACAGTGAGGAACAGTGGTGGTATTCTACCGATTCAGCCCAGTTCTGCAGCCGGTGGCTCTGCAGAACTGATGAGCAGCGGAGACCGAACCAGTTGTCTCTGCCCCTCTGCTGTTTGGCCCATCCACCCACTGGGGCTCCCATACTCACTTTTATTCCCTGCTTTTGAAGCGCAGCTGCTTTGCATGGCATGGCAGAGTGCTGCGCGGCAGCTGCTGAAGCCACAGGGAGAGTGCAGGCTTTCAGGAAGTGAGTTGGAATGCCTCTGTGGCTGCACAAATGCCCCACCAAGCCACGCCCATCAAACCGGTGGTAAAAATCTTTGAATCCCACCATTGGTGAGGAACCAGATTGTTGGGGGCAATACGTTGACTCTGTAAACTGCTTAGAAAGAGTCTGTAAACCACTATGAAGTGGTATATAAATCTAATTGCTATTGCTCTTTCTCATTAATTTCACTTGCCATCTTCTGTTTGAATTTAAATTTAAATGGTATTGTAAGGTGTAGGGTCTCCCGCTTGGGTGGGGGGTTGGACTAGATGACCTACAAGGTCCCTTCCAACTCTGATTATCTGTTATCTGGAGTTGGGTGAAAAATGTAATGAAATACTAATTTAAAAATAACATTAGATCAGTGAAACAGTTGCATGAGCAATGTGCTTTTAACAGCCCCTCCATTTTTTTTTAATGGAAGTTGTTCCACTTTTATCCAAACTGTTGTTGTTTCTTAAGAGTAGAGCAGGTGCAGGATTAACACTTATAGGTTTGTCTCTCACAGGAGGACGCTGGCATTGCTCAGGGCAATGTCATCTCTAAGTAAAACACGCAAGTCTTTCGAAGCAGGTGCTTGTAACCCCGTCATTGTGGGAAGCGGTGCTATTTTAGAAAGCAAGGAGAGAGGTTGAAAAAAATAGATCCCTGCTTGAAACACAATTGAACCCTGTTTTTCAAGACATTTTGCTGGCAAAACAATGATAAAAGTTTCTTTCTTTCTTTCCTATTCAATAGCTCTGAATGGCTGTACATGATAGCTTTAAACTAAATATAACAAAGAAAATAAATACTATTTAGATTGCTTACACTGCAGCTACTTCACAAATTACTTTTTCCCCTGAAATCAAAGGCAATTTCCTACACAGAAAGAGCTCTACCATAAAATGTATTTAGAAGTGTTCTTTCCAACACAAATATCATAGTGTCAGGAAGTACATTTAAGACAGAATACTAGGGCACATTTCAAGAATCATTTTGAGTGTGCCCCTTTGTCTCCTTAAAAAATATTTCTTGAGGGGAAAAGATGAATTACTCTATCTTTCACATAGATTGATACAACAATATTCAAGTATTCAGCTTAAACATGATACTCAATTATATTAACAAAAAATATTACAGGGTTCAGATTGTGTATTAAAGGTTGATTGGCCTTTAGTTATCTTTGTTGACTATCATGTTACTATAGCATATTGCGTTAAAGAAAGCCCTTAAAAATGGCCCAAAAATGAAACTAATTCTTTGTCTTTATGGAAATAAAAATCTTCCAAACCTATTCTCTACTGTGCAGTATATTGGTTATTATTAATGACAAACAGTATATTAATAGCCTTATTTGACTATGCTTGACTGGAATAATTTTTGAAGATTAAATTTTTCAAGATTACATATTTATTTTCCATTCAGAATATCAGGAACACTGGTTTTACTTTGAAGCAAAATGGCAATTTTATTTGGAGGAGAGAGAGCTCAATGAAGAAAACCAGAATAAACCCCAATTTCCTGACAATTATGATGCTGAGGAAAGGGAAAAGGCAAGTTTTTTAAGAAACAGCTGTTCAAACTTTCTGTGTCTGGGAAGAGGAGGAATAGATTTGAACTGATACTTTTCTTACTAAAAAGGGATCCTATGCTGTAATTACAAAACCAAATGATAGAGGTTGTGTTTCAAAAAACAATATTTTACAGATAAAGTTTAAGTTGATCATGTGTAAGAGAAATAGTAATAGAAACAATAACGAGTGACAAAAAAAGTTGATGGTTGATATATAGCGAACCAGTGACCAATGGGTAGATGTTACTCAAAGCATTAAAAACCAATAAATCAAGGAACTTGAAAGCATCAACTGTATGTTTCCTTGTGTTTTTAAAACATGCAAACAGAGACACTTGTATATGTATGTTCTGGTGTGCATTTTGTCAAATTCACACAGTCAAAGTTGTTAGTTATCCATTTAGACTTACCGGAGATGGAGTTCTGAAGGTCGTGGTGGAAGGAGAGGTCATGATGCTCCTATGATTGCGTATGATGCTCTCTTAGGATGTGGTGGTGACTGGACAGAGCTTTGTAACCGGGCAATGTTCCATGGAGGTGAGTAAATTACTGCTTTTTGTATTTTTTATATAATTCAATCCTTATAGAAATTAAAAAGCAACATGTTCACAACAGCTTTTGTCAACCAAAAGTTTTTGAGATGCATTGCTCTACAAGTCACATAACTCCTGGCTAGTGTGTTATTGAAAGTTCTAATTGCTCAACCATTGTCAATTCCTACATTTTCACTACAGGACTCACTTTCCATTACAGAGAACAGGATAAGTATAGATAAAGGGGGTAACAGTGACAGTCCTTTGGCAGTCCCTTCTATTAAAGTTCACAAGTATACATGTATCTTAGGCCACCTCCTACCTAATAACTTACGGTGATATAATGCTTTTCCTCATCATGCTGTTTTGGTACAGTAATGATCAAACCATTATCAGTTGAAATGTCAACTGATATTAATGAGGAATAGCTTGTGGTAGTAACACAGACTGTCCACTGGTTCAATCAACTGCATAGAGAACATGAGGAGAAAGAAAGAATTCTAATTTTGGGTGGGATTTATAAATAATTCAATTTCAAAGATGGTTAATAAGTGCATTGATCCACTTGTAACATTACAGAGGTGGGGCACAATGTTGTCATCTTACTTCTGGGGTAGCTAGGTTTTGATTTTTTTCACAGTTCATGCTGATGAAAATTGAGGATGGAGATGCTGGGGAAATTTTAGAGATACAGTTCTCAAAAAGGCCTAGAGAACTGTCATAAATACAATCTTGATCATTGTTTGATAATAGCTTATCTTTCACTCCATGGTTAAAATTCCTGAATGGAGCTAACTGCTCATTTGTGCTTTTGATTTCTAGGTGAGAGTGCCGCTACGGGATCAATTGCTGGCTGTTTGTATGGGCTACTCTATGGCCTCAACAAGGTTCCTAAAGGCTTATACCAGGAACTTGAGCAAAGGGAGAGGTTTGAATACTTGGGGGAAACTATTTTCCAACGATCTTCAGAGGAAAAGTAAAGATACTTTTTTTTATTTTATTTTATAATAACTGGCAATCACTTATGAAAACAAATTTACAGGAGAGAAAAAAGAAAAGATCAGAATCAGAAGTGGTATTCAGCAGGTTCTGACCAGTTCTGGAGAACAGGTAGCAGAAATTTTGAGTAGTTTGGAGAACCAGCAAATACCACCTCTGACTGGAGATTTTACAGTATCCTTCCCTTGCACGCCCACCAAGCCACGCCCACAGAACCAGTAGTAAAAAAAATTGAATCCCACCACTAGACCAGATGCCTCCTTTTGTTTAAGATTATACTAATGATGTGCTCATCTTCTCCCAGGATATTAGGATTGTTGTCATTAAATAAGCACTGTTGGCAGTCAGCGTTTTAGAATAATACCTTTAAAAACTATCCATTTTGTTTCTTCAAAGGTAGAGATTTGGCATCCATTTTAAAAAGTAACTCCTTAAAAAAATCTTTATATGACACGAATTTCTGCTTCACCTTGTTAATAATGTCACCCTGTCATCTGTGTGCTCATTTTCACTTATGCTATCATTGCATAAAATCTAATGCTATCTACACACTGGATAGTGCTTTCATCCCTTATAAAAGAGCATAGCTACTTTTTTATGCACTCATTTTCCCCGAAATTCTTAATCCACACTCCAGACACTTTCTTTTAATGTGACTTTTTTTGTCAGACTTGTAGCACCATTCCTTTAAAGAGGGAGAGCTAACACCAGGAAGCGATCCAAGAAAAGGCAGAAAATTATTACCCAAATCATTCAAATAAATTCAAAACTACGATGATTCCTTTCAAATTTTTCAATGCTGTTTTTTTAAAAGACAAAATTTGTAATTATTTGGGTGGCTAAAATTCTTGTAAATAAATGAATGTTATGCCTCTTCATAAGCATTGTTCTTTATTTTTGCACTGTGCATATTGCATGTTCCTGTATGTTGTCACTGGAATTTTTGCTTGCAGTTGTCACTAGAGGTCAAAGTTAAAGTGATTTATTTGTTGGCAGACATTTCCTCAGTTTTTATTCCTTCCATTCAGTCAGGATTCAGGTCCATGCATACTTGCCTGGGAATAAATTGAAATTACTATGATTTACATCCAAGTAGATACATGCAGGATTACAAGAGGAGAGCACCTTGGTCTCACTAAAATTAAGATGAAAAGCTTACTTAATTTTCACTTATTTCCATAGGACTTAAGTACGACTAAGTATGAGTAAAGGAGGAATGATCAATTCTACTCCAACAATTATGAATCAAGGGCAGGGGGCTAGTAAGGAAAGACACCCATTCCTTTTTTCCATCTTTTCCCAATTCTATTCACTCTTTTTTCCCTTTCCCTTTAAATATCTTCCTTCCTGTTCATATCATGGTGAAAGATGATAAAAGTCAAGGAGGCAAGGGAGTTAGGGAGAGATACCAATGAGGCCTGGTTTTTCTCTTGGCATCTGTGTCAAAATCTGCATGATCAAACCCCAAACGCTTTGATACATGCATCAATGTCATATGTAGAAAAGGGTGGGATTTTTAATCATGATCTCATTCCCATCCTGCAGATTTGGACTTCTTCTATTCCATGGACACTGCTGCTCTTTCATCAATTAACTTAGGACTAGTTTACACAGTCCTTTACTGACTAACTAAAATAACTAATGCGCTGCCCTAAAATAGTCATTCCTAATTTCCGCCCCATTGTATACTTTCCTACACTTTTCAAAGAACACATATCCAGGCATATAGCATCTACAGGCTATTCTTAGTAGTTGACAACTGCTCATCTAAAGGAAGTAGTCATTGAAATAAAACGATACCCTTACATTTTGACCAAGTACTAATTTAGCACTGGCTAGGTAAAAGATTATATTAATTTACTATATCATTAACAGTAACAAAAACTTTAGTTTTAGCTTAATTATACTACATTTCATGATTCTTTGACCCCACTGTAAGAAGGTGAAAATATTTGTGAATCAACCTCTGAATCAGGGAAATGTGTACCTACAAAGTGTTTTGTACAATGTTAAGTGTTTAATTCTCACAACCCCTTTCCTACTGATGGTGCTGGATGACTGAAGGGTATCGAAATATAATCCAGTGTTTCTCAAACTTGACTCCCTTGCTGGCTGGGGAATTGTAGGAGTTGAAGTCCACACAGCTTAAAGTTGTCAAGGTTGAGAAACATTGAAATATACAATATCTGGGGGGAAAGAAGATTGCCTATCCTTGTCCTACATCTTTCTAAAATTCCTTTTAGAAGTATCTTGCTTCTTTATTAAAGGAGTTAGAGTGAGTAATTGAATATGTCGTTCTATTAGAATAATACTGTATTTGTACATTAAAAAAATTATAGCGGTTCCATAGATTGCATCATATGTTGCTTTTTATCATCATGAAGCATAGTTCTTACAGTTGGTTACTATATACTGCATTTCCTATGTTTTAGAAGAATCCCATACTTTTAACACAAGAGATAAATATGTTGTAGGAACAAGCCCCCATGCTGCCTGCTTAACCCACTTCCTAGTCATGGGTTCCAGGAGGTTGTGTCAGAGGCAAAACTATCGCAAAAATTTCCTATGTGGAATAATTCCTATTGCCAAAAATTCCTATCCTGGGATTTGAAATAATATTTATTATTATTAATTTCCTGCTTGATATAAATCACCTGACAAAACACAACTGTCCAAGACAATATATATTAATTAAAAATGCAATTATCTTGAGTAACAGGTTCATAAAACTAAACCGCTTTTTTATGCCCTTAAGCATTAGCAACATAATTAACATTAATGCAGTTTTTGCTGTACCCATAATACCACAAAATGGTTTCCCACTTTATAGAGATAATATAGAAGTGTACTGTATGGATTTGGCTCTGGATATTTAGACTGTCTGAATAAGTCCAGTTGCGAAACCTGCATCAGCTACAAAGCTTTTAGAATGACCTTTTGCATCAGAAAATAACATTTTGGTTAGTTAGTGGAATAGTCAAGATGGGATATGTACATACTGTAAATGTTTCACAGTCCTAGGTGCAACTGAAATGATGGCAGTTTTTGTCATGACAGGTTCCCATGTGTTAAGCAGCAAAGTTTAAAAGCATCTGAAATGTTTGATCATCTTGATTCATGCTCCCATAATGGAAAGACAACCCAGGGACAGGCAGGGCTCTGGATGCTGAGATCAGACTCAGTAGTCGAGTCACAATCCTCAAAGCCGTACCTTCCTCGGTCAGGTATTTATCATGGAGAGGACCCAGCACAACTTGCTTTTAATAATAGTGTTGTCACAGATGTAATGTTGTATATGTGGTGGTGGAGGTGAGGAATAGGAGGAAAACTTACCTTTCAGGAAGATATAATAATTTGACCAAATACTGGCTTTGAATTGCTTATGTCATTCAGTAATGGTCAATGGACAAACTTATTTTTTCTTCTTCTCTGTTGTCTTTGTTGAATAGGATGAAGGTTATACAGAGTGAGCCTGTGATGATGAGAATATTGTTTCAGTCTAATGTTGCTAAGTTCAGCATTGTCCAAAAGTGAAACGTTGTGTACTCAATTCTGCCATTTTAATTTTCAGAAAGAGAAAGAATATTTAAGAGGGAGGAAGCATAGCCATCAGAATAAAGTTGTGAATTTTTTTTAGAAGCCATCTAAATTTCAGATTATGACAAACTGAGATTACAGCAAATGTTGTTAAAAACAATTTGTGCCTTCCTCCTCCAAATCTGGCCCCAGTCCTTCTGTTTGCAGGACATAAATGCTAGAAGTATTTTTGTCATTGTGTGACTATTACTGAGCAAGGAATAAATAGTTCCCTGGGTTTACAATAATTTGGATGGCAAAATTAATATGAGCACCAGCTCATATTGCTTCTTGGAATCAGACATGTGTTACATGGGCTGGCCATGTTCTTGTTATGTGGTATTAAGGATGAAATCCTGTGATATTGGAATAAATTGTTTCCTTTGTCCTTGATCTCATCAGGATTTCATCCCAAAACAATTGTTGTCTTGCTTCTGCTTATATATGAAGAGGTATAAAAACGTAATCCTGTTTTGTTCTGTTAGATGAATCTCATTCACGTACTATTTTATTATTTGATGAATTAACCAACTAAGATTTTGATGGTACTAGAAAGCTGAAACCACTGGTATGTTTTCCCACCCACCCACATCCAAGCAATAGTCTACTGCCATTGATGTCACTCTGTGGCTTTCACACTGAGTTCACTATTTTATATAGTAACAGATCCTCTCAGGTTAAAGCACTTCCTAAATCCGCAGCTGCCAGTATTCTAATTCTTCAAACAAAAGTGTTCTTACAAACATGTTAATGACTGAAATAATACAGAGGCCAGTTTATCTTATCCTAAATATCTTTGCATCCAAAAAGCTTTTATCTTTACCACTGTAATTTTATAGGGGTAATGTTTTTAAATTTTTAGTTTATCAAATATACAATAAAAAATCAAAATATAAATTCCAAAGAAAATTTAAAAAAGAAAGGGAAAGTAGAGGAGGAAACAGGAAAAAGTGTTGGGTAAAAAGGAAAGGTAAAAAGCATTCACTTTGTTTTAGTGTAATAGAATTAGGTAATAGCCTCAATTTTTTACTTTTGCATGATGCTATATACTGGCCGTTTCTTTAATAACAAACCTATCTAATAGCAAAACCCCAAATCAAAGTTGTATTTTTTCCCTACCTCAAGCACAAAGTTCAGTTTCTAAGTGGAAGTAATGCCTTCAGAAAAGAGATTTTAAGAGTACATTTTCCACAAATTAGAAATCCTGTTTTAATTTAGTTGGGCTTTGGACCTAAATTTATCAAAACTGTAACCTTCTGTATGTTATACTTTGTGGAACATGGAACACTGCGGAAACAGGTTTTTACAAAAATTGAGCAAACTTGCCAGCGTTGTATTTTTAGTTCCTTAAAAATGTACAATATTCAATACTACTTAATAATATTTTTGCGATATCCTTTATTTAGCTGTTGGCTGAAGTAAACAGGTATGCAATCATTTTCAAAGTTAATGAGACATATTATTGATTATATCAGATAATATAATAGTTGACAATGGCCAGTCACAGACAGGTTAATCACAGATGATAGTCTTGACTAAGGTGATGTATTTTATATAAATGTATACATTAGATGTACAATGTTTGCAGCTTTAAGAGAGATTTTAGTATATGATGTAATGTACAATGCATATTTATGATTCCTCTTCCCAAAGCATTCATTTTCTTCTGTGCAGCAAAAGCAAAGATACGAAGGTGAGCAGCGCTAAGGTGCAGATTGATCCCATGGCTCTGAAGAAGAAACTCAGTAAGATGTCAAGCAAATTAGGTGCTTTTGCTGTTCTTAGCAGCCTTTTGGTTTACCTCACAGACGTCGTATCTAACAGTCTTACAGCTGAAAACAAAAAAGACAAGTGGTTCGAAAGCTTAGGGGGAAAAAAGTGCTCAAAGCCTGAACGCCAAAGCATGAACAAGGGCATTCGCCCTACAAAATTTCAGCTTCTGCAATCAAGGTTCATGAACAGCCATCGTGAACCCTTCCGAAAGAAGCCAAGAGAGGTGGGCAAGTTGATTATTAAAGAAAAGTATTCCCCCCCTAAAAATGGACTAAACTCCATCATAAGCAAGTTTGACAGAAATTCATTAACTGGTGAAGAAAATCCAAAGACAATAAGTCATGAAAAAACCAGATGGATCAGCTTATGTGGGAAAAATACTGTAAAAAGTGTCCTGAAGAAATTTATAGCTGCTGAGGAAAAGGAAGCTAAGGAAAAGCAGCCAGATCTGAAAAAGAACCTACCCAAAATAATCAATAAAAACTCAGTCTTCTCCAAAATGAAAGAAAAGTTTGAGCAAACCAGTAATGTTTGTTTAGCTACTGATGTGAGAATAGCTGCCCCACATGCAAGGGGGAAAAGAGAAAAGACAAAAAAGGACATAATGCCTCTGCAGGAAAAAGCTATTTGCAAAGCAGAAGCTAAAATACTAAAAGATCATTTGAGAGTAGCAACAAATATCAACAGCAATAAGCCACAACTTTTGGTTTGTACAACTGTCCCTATACCTAAATTTCATGTTGCTGTTGAAATTAATCATCCTTCCAGTTGGACAACAAATACCAAATGTACCATTCAGCTTTCTGACAATAATGTCCCAGGGGGAAATATAAAGGATTCAGAAAATAGCATTCAATCTGGTGAAAATGAGATATCGGAACACAAGGAACAGAAAAGTCAAAGGAAAATTAATGAAATGCCTGGGATGGCTGCAGACAAAATAGATATGGCTGAAACGTCTTCAAACCCAGTTCCTAACACAGGCAACATTCCACTTTCAATGGAAGAGATATTCCTTGTTGTCCGTAGGCTTACTTTACCCTTAGACCAAAACCAGAAACCCTCATCACCTAAAGATAGCATGTTTTTGAGCTCTGCAAACAAAGGTGCAACACAAACTACTAAGAATGAAAACTCTTCCACTCTTTGCCCCACTATCACCTACCCTACTAAAGAAGTCAGTGCATTTAGCCACCAGGAAACTAAAGAAGGTGAGATTTCTGCCATGCCAGAAGGCTTGTGTAGGTCAAAAGAGACAGAAATAGAATTAACTGCATCTGTAAAAGATCCTCCTCCCTTTGCCAGCCAAAAATGTTTCTCTAAACAGAAAGTGTTGGAAAATACTCTACTGTTTCATTCTCCTGTAACTCAGGCATCATGTAACACCGAGCCGTCAATCAAAAACCAACAATCAAGTGTTGAACCTGCAGCTGCAGACAAAATGACTCTCAGTTGGAAAAAGAAAGAAGATGTTGGAAGCAGATTTTCTGATGGAATTCAGGACAGAGAAAAACTGTCTGATAAAGAAAAACTATTTCCAAAATGTATGACAAATGATGACAGTAAAGCACCACAAGGAGATCAAAGCTTGTCTGACTGCCAGCTAGAAAGAAAAAATTTGCTCCTGCAGCCCACAAGCCAACAAAATTACCAGGATAACAGTAAGTCAAACTTTTCAAATAACTCAGATCAAGCCCTCACTTCAAAGGACAGAGATAATACTGTAAAAGGAAATGATCTTTGCAATGAATTTGGAAAGCATTATTCTTCCTTGCCCAATACTATCAAGAAATCCAAATCTATCGTAGCAATAGAAAATAGCAAAGCCAAACCCTGCTCAATCAATGAAAATACATGTTCAGAAAACAATGCTAACAAGGAAAGGGTGAGCTTAAGTGACTGGCATAGCTCTCAAAGCCTCGTAAAAGAACTGCTTAGCCATGAAAGCCACAATGTAATGGATAGTCCTGGGGCTGATTCTGAAAAATGTCATTTATCTTCTTTAGAAGATTCCGCAAAGGCAGCACTCAATATTGCTAAAGACAACAGTCCTTTATGCAGAATGGGGAATCTTTCAATGCCAGCCTCATCCTCATTACCCAAAAATGAAAACGATATTACCTCTTGTTCACATCCTAAGAAATGCCACAGCCCTCTTCCTAGTGGCTCTCTAAAGCCCCAGAACACACCCAAGCCAGATGACAAAATCATGCACAATTTGAGCAATGATTTAATTCATCATGAAAAATACATTGCAGAAGACAAAGATATTGGTCATCAGAGTGGGAAGCAACAACTGTCTTCAAAAAGGAAGCTTAGGAGGCCTGAAAATACTCTTGCAGATCTCAAGCCCAATGAAGAAACGCAACCAACATCTTTGGGAAATGACACGAGAAAGCTACAAAAGATGAAAATGATGTCAGAGGAAAAGTCTGAGAAGAACTATTTCCCTTCCCAAAATGAAGTAATGTGTATAGGAACAAAAGATGCAGAGAACAAGGATTTACCTGAAACAGCACAGCATCTGAGTTCTTTATCAGTCAACAAAAGGAAAGAAGAGAAGTGTAAGACAGAAGATAAAAATCCTGCACCAAAAATGGCAAATACTTCCAAAACTCCCCAGAAATTAAGAAAAAATGAGTTTACAAAGGATGGTGGTGGTATAACAGAAACAAATGGTGGTGGTAACAAAATGAAGCCTGGAAGTAATCTAGAAAAAACGAGAGAAAATAGTAGTAATTCAAACCTAAACCAGTTACCCTTTGAACACAAAGGTTCAAAAAGCCAAAAGAAGAGTGCAACAGATGACACCATTCTGAATCCCTTTAAGAAAAATGAAACATTGAAACCAGAAGAATTAAAAGCAGACCCCAAAACTACAGCAGCTGCAATTACACAGAAGCCATCCTTAAATGACTCTAGGAAGCCTCACTTGACTGCTAAGGGGAAAAGGCATGAGCAAAATTCCAAGAAATATCAGCTACTTTCATCCGATGTGACATCACTGAATAAACAGCAGGATGATCATGTGGCAGGAGGGAAAGAACTGCAGCAGATACAAACCTCCAAAGGTTATATCAAATCGAAATCTGACTTAGGAGTTGGAATATATAAACCCCAACAATTGGAGAAATCATGTCTGCCCTCCAATCCAGAAACACATGAGCAGAATGCTCATGGAAAAAAGGCTTCCTTGAAGAACTTTGACAAATACAGAAGTCCAACGTTGAGTCACGATAAAACTATTTCCAAGGAAAAAAGCTGTGAACATACTGAAGACCCTAAAGTAGGCATACCAAACAAAACCCACTCACCCAAACAGAAGCATACACAGCATTCCTCTAGCAAATACCAAATACCAGGAGCAAATTGCTTATCTGGGCTGAAATATGGAGAATCTATAGAAGTTGGGGCTGCAGCAATGGATGAGAACAAAGCTGTGTTAGAAAAATACAAAGCAGAAAGTTACAGTGAAGAAACCACATCATTGTCTTTTAAGCCGCTGGTTATTCGGGCAATTGATACAATTAAGCTTGACAACTGAAATAACTTCAAATCCATATTCCACTGATGGAAGCCTGTCCAGTTTTCTGCCGTCTTTTCTCCTCAAGGTGTTGAAACCACATGGAGATGATTGTCCAGTGATTGACTTTGCCATTAAAATAGCATCATTGAAATAGCATCATGGTAACCAAGAGTAAATATAGCCTAAGATTCATGGGAAATCTTTAATGTAGCATTAAAGCCATGAAGCAGAATGAAGTGAAACATGGCAATTACCATTTCAGACTGTGGAGAAAATGCATAGCCTAAAAGTGCTTGATGTGGAGTTGCACTTTGCAGAAATTGAAAAAATCATTAAAAACACTTCTCGCTTTTCACCTCTTCTTCAAGTTGTCATTATCTCCATCCAACCATTGCTTTCTCATTCTTCTCCTTCCTTCTGACCCATTCATTTCCCCTTCATATATTTATTTTAGAATTTGATCATCGTATTTTTTGTCTATATGACCAAATCACCTCAACATACTTCTTTTGTATTGATAACTCTATTCCACACTCATTCAGCACCTCTTCATTCTTGATCCTACCTCTCCTTGTTGTACCCATTCTCTTCTTAATCTTACTGCTTCAATGCATCCAATTTACTTTTATATTTCTCCTGGAATACTCAGGGGTAACTTCTACATTACAAAAAAAGCAGAAGCACACGCTTATACCCAGTCATTTTCCATTATTTGATAAAAACATTCATCCCTCACAGTATACCATATCCCATTCAAAATCTCTATTATCAGTAATTTCCTGTCTGAAAGTTTCTACACCAGGGGTATCAAACTCAGATTACAGGTAATTACAGATTATAGATAATCAGAGTTGGAAGGGACCTTGTAGGTCATCTAGTCCAACCCCCAGCCCAAGCGGGGGACCCTACACCATTTCTGACAAATGGGAGTCCAAACTTGCGGCCTGCAGGCTAGATGCATCACACACTGGCCATACCCAACACTGGTTTAGCAAAGGGGAAAAGAATTGCAATATATCATGTGATGACGTGTGGCCACAAGTTTGACACCCATGTTCTAGACTCATTTTTCTATCCACAATCCAACTTTATGTGATAAAATTGCCAATTTTCATGATCCCACAAACTATTGGTTTTTTTTAATTCTTGCAAATTAAGAAATGTGGATTAAAAATGTCTGAGTGGTATTTACGGGAGTGGGAAAGAAAGACCTATTTCTGAAGATTTCAAAAATCTGGAAAAAAAGAAGAAACTTTATAAATTATTAACTACCTTTGGCCAAAATTGCTAAATGGAGTCTCTTGTCTACCGAAGCAGATTCTCTGAATTCTTATCCCTGGAAAAAATATTATTGCCACTTTGATATCCTGATAAGTTTTCTGCAGGCATCTGCATGTTTATTTTTGGAAATTGAATGTAAGATGACAGGTAAACTGGAAACTCGGTCAACAGCAAAGTAATTGCCAAGTGAAACTGTGACTATTTTTATGATCTTACTTCAGCTTTACTTTACTTTATAGACCTGCAAAGGTCATAAATGCGAGCACCGGCCACAAAGTTACTTTTTCAATACCATTATAACTGCAAATAGTCACTAAATGGGTTGGTTGTTCAACAAGAACAACCGTAGGTGATTTGTGGCATGAACTAGAAGAGGTAGTTTATTTTTAACCCTGTTATATTTCAGCAGAATCTAACTTCGCTGCAAAAAAACTAAACTGCCTCTCCTGGCTAAATATTAGTGATCCTTCTAATTTGAATTTTATATCTTTTAATAAAATGGAAAAATGACTTGGAACTTTGGAGCAAACTATACAAACCCTGAAATCTTGCCAATGTTTGATTATTATTATTTTTGCTTTTAAAAACAAGTTATGAAACTGTCACACTAAATAAAATGTAGAAGCAATATTGTGAATATATAAAAACAAAATGTTTAATGCAAAGTCATCATAACCAAAAACATTAAATTAAATTATATTATATTGTAGAACTTGTGCAGTTGTAAATTATGAACTTTATGTAGTAAAATTATGAACTTATATAGTTGTAAATTAAATTATGTTGTAGAACTTATGCAGGATTTCCATGTTAATTTCAAAACAAATAATGAAAATCTTGTTATACAAAATACAATATTAATTTATTTTATAGAATGGCACAATAAAATTTGGACTGAAGATTTATTATTTTACTATGGTGGGAAACTGCTGATATTGTGTTTGACGTCTGCTATGAATCTAGTGCTTTTGTATGTGTTATAGCTTTGTCATTTCATATATCATCCTAGCTAATAATGAATGTGATAAGACCAATAATATCAAATGTGCTTGATGTGGAGTTGCACTTTGCAGAAATTGAGAAAATTACTGCAGCATACGTGGAATTTTTTAATGCACATTGTGACCAGATCTCAGGAGTTAATTATGGAGCAAAGAGAGAACAAAGTAACTTTGGAGCATCACGGACCCAATTATTAACAAGCATGTCTATAACATGAATACATTAAAAAATGCAAATCCAAATACAGAAACCAAGTGTCATCTGAAAGTCAAGAGTATAACAACCAAATTCTCTTAGCAGAAATAAAATTCACCAAGCAGGCGACCAAGGCAATTGTCTTAAAAAAATATGACTCTGAGCAATTAAACAAAACATTCATAGACACTGTCAGTTTGGTTTGATCCTTTCAAACAGTGATAGCATAATTAATATTTAACACCCATGCCATTTTAAAAGAAGGAAACAAGTGAAAATATATATTTTATGTCATATAACAGTTAATGTTGAGATAAACTATTCAGGTGTGCATGCATATAACACATGTACAGACAAACAAAGCACTGTTAATTTTTATGAACACTTATCAACACTTGTAGCTAGTAATAAAAGGCCACCTTCATTCATATATCATATAAATTATTTACCTGCTTCAATAGTCTATATCTTACACAACTATATGTTTTGTGCTGTTCACAATTTCGAACTTACTCCAGAAACGGTAAGTACTTTTTTGGCTAAACAGATTTTCATCAGGATCAATTGTATGCATTCTTAATTGCTCTGCTAAAACCAATGGAACTAAAAGGCCCTTCACTTTGGCTGAATTATTCTCCACCTTTATCAGAAAAAACCCTGAAGCTATGGCTGCCAAGATTCAGTGAATTATGACATGGCAGCCAAGAGTGTTCTGCTTCTCTTTGATCCCATTTAGTAACTGTCTAGATTTTTGCAGATCTAAAAAGGGACAAAGTGTCACCTCATAACTGCTTGTAGATTTATTTTGGACAATACTTGCATTTATCATAATGCCTGCTTCCCTTTGGACTTGTGCATCTTAATACATTGTTTTCAATAATTCTTTTCATGTAAATAATTGGCTTCCAGTTTTTCTCCATCAGGGAGAGAAAAGGTTCCCTACCGTAGCCCACTTCTGAACCTATGCTCTTAATTATGTTGTAATAACGATGTTAATTGGGGAAACCTGCAAGAAAATGTTAGCCGTGTTTAATTACAGCAATACCTTTCCTGTTGTCCCTGTGTTCTTTTCTAAACATTTAAGAGGGTTAATCTTAGCCTATATATTAGGGAGTAAGAACAACTGCAAAATATAGTCTATGTACCATCCTGTACATGTTTTCTTGGTATATTTATTTTTCATCTATTTGAATATATTTCTATGTTTGTTCTAACTAAAGCAAGCATATGGTTTATTAGGTAACTGACAATTATTGCTGTTATAATACAGTCTTGATGTGTTTTTTGTAGTCTACTAAGGCAAACAAATGTATTTGTTACTTCTAGGGGTTTTTTATGAATTTGCTACAATGACAGGTTTATTTATTGTCCTGACTTACTAATTAAGAAGGGCAGGGTTGATTGAAGCCACTGAAATTGTTTTCCAGCTGATATCACAAAGTTTTTGAACAAGTTAATTGAAAACATAACCACATAGTTCGTGGTTAATGGCTTGACAATTCTGTCTAAGCAATTTTCAAGGTGAATATTTTAGTAAGTTCTATATGAATTTACCTCTCATCGTCATTATTTTACACTGCTGTAAGACAGATGGATAGATAACTGAGAACACAATCCTGTTAAATTAATTGATAGTGATACTTCCTTGGTTTTCAATGGTGCATTTTGTGTAATGTTATAATCCCACAAGTCATGCCTTGTGATTGGGTTTTTCTTGGGCTCTAGGGTGCACAATGAAAAAAATTCAAAAGTAAGATGTTGTATAATCCTAAAGTCTGCACTCTACCAAGATGGAAGCAAAATTATATGCAAAGTTGCAAATCGTATTATATTGGACAAAGAGGATACATCACATCAAAGAATTATGAAGCACAAAACTGCAATAAAGAATCAGGATTGTAAATATCTAATAGCCACTATAGTGTTAAAACTAATCATACATTTGACTGGGAGACTGAAATAATAGACCTATAGAACAAAAACAAAAAAACTCTCCCTGAGACATCCTAGAAGTCTGCTACTCAAGCAAATGGGCTACTAAGAGATTTATTGAGCTGGTTACCAGGTACTTCAATTAAAATAGCAGTCCTCAACAGACAAGGACCAATCAAAATGAAAACAGCAGCACTCCAAGAATGACTTGACCAATACCTTACAGGAAATCTCCAATCAATCCACCTGAGTTCAAATCCTACATAGATTAACAATTCTACAAGGCAATTTTCTCTCTTCTGAATGGCTGCACTGAGAAAGTTTAGCAAATAAGAAAACCTGATTAGCACCTTGGTATTAATATCCCAAATTCTGGAGTTCCCAACTGCAAAGTACAGTATATACAAACCAGGGTACTTCCATTCCAAGAATTTTTTTTTTTAATTTTACTTGCTAAAATTATTTTCTCTAAAAAGAGACTGTCTGGTATATTGGTTGAGTGATGGATTAGAACTAGTAGAAACCCACTTTTGTTACTGTAATATAGGAACAGAGGTGAAGAACAGAGAATATATTATCACATAATTATTGAATTAATGATGAAAGCAAATCACTGCTTATTTTCACTTCTCAGACCAGGGATAATCTGTAAAGACATAGAGCCATCTTCTGTTTAACATGTGTATCTTTCAGCATAAGTCCCATCTTAATGCCCAGACCTTTCCTTGCATATAAAGGAGCTATGAGTCAGGACAAACTTTACAATGGCTGTAAAGTTTGTCCTAACTCATAGCCTCTCGAGATATTCCAAACCGATTCTCTGAGTGATTCCAAGTGGCCATAAAAATTGACTGTGATTGCTTTGCACATAGATATTCTAAAGTTCTGTCTCTATTCCAAGATTTTCAACTCGGGCACCATTCAAATATGCACATTTCAGCTTACACAGCCATTGGTAATAAACATGGCAGCTGCAGAAGATGTTCTAGACAATCCATTCATAAAATCAAAGAGTAAATGATGAATTAGAGTATTCTGCTAAGAATGGGGAATTCTGTGACTTGAAGTCAATAACAGATAACTACATATAACCAGTACATATAACCACTGTAATATAACTACATATAACTACATATAACCACTGTAACATAGCCAAAAAAAGCATTAAGAACTGTTAACCTAATCTTACGTAGCTTTTTCTCTGGTAATATTACACTACTAACTAGAGCATACAAAACATTTGCTAGATCAATACTTGAATATAGCTCATCAGTCTGGAACCCACATTACGTATCTGATATTAGCACAGTTGAGAAAGTCCAGAAATATTTCACAAGAAGATTTCTCCACTCCTCCACTCGGTGCAGAATACCTTATGCCACCAGACTCAAAATTCTAGACCTAGAAAACCTAGAACTACACCGCCTTCGGTCCGATCAAAGTATAGTATATAAAATCATACATTGCGATGTCCTACCTATCAATGAATACTTCAGCTTCAACCATAACAACACAAGAGCAAACAAGAGATACAAACTCAAGGTAAACCTCACCAAACTTGATTGCAGGAAATACGACTTCAGCAACAGAGTGGTCAATGTCTGGACTACTCTACCTGACTCTGTGGCTTCTTCCCCAAACCCCAAGAACTTTAACCTTAGACTGTCTTCTATTTCTTTTCCTAAGGGGTCTGTAGGGGGCGTACATAAGCGCACCAATGTGCCTACCATCCCTGTCCCATTGTTTCTTTTATTTTTCTTATATGTATCCATGTATTCATAACTATGTTTTTACTTATACTTATTATCTTGTAAGCAATTGACAAATAAAATAAACAAATAAACAAATAAGAATCCCAGTTAGAAGGGAGTTTGTAGGTTTTTTAGTCCAACCTCCTGCTCAAATAGGAGGCTCTATACCTCGGCTGTCAAACTCCTGACCTGCGGGTTGGATGCGTTACTTGCTGGCCACACCCAAGCCCGGTTTAGCAAAGGGAAAAAAGTCCCAATACGTCACATGATGATGGTAGTCTGACAGCCCTGCTCTATACTATTTCTGACAAGTAGTTGTCCGGTCTCTTCTTAAAAGCTTCCAGTGATGGAGCACCCACAACTTCTGAAATCAAGAGTTGATTGTTCTTACTATCAGGAAATTTCTCCTTAGTTCTAGGTTGGCTCTCTGCCAAACTGCAATCCTCAAAATACAAAGCGCGACTGGAATCCTGATACATGGGGTGTGCATTGGTTTGAGATTCCTCTCTTGATGCTTACCAGGTTCAAGGATATTTTACTCTGTATACGCATACATTCACACACACATACACATACACACAAACACGAAATTGAAAGATGACATGCTGTAAAAAAAAACCACAGGTTCCAGCATACTTTAAGAATGCTGTTAAGCCCCCAAAATTGTTTTTTAAAAATTAAAATGGTGAGCAGCTATAGTCCAATGTTTGACGAGGAATGTGTATTGGGTAAAGATAAATAGAAGCTCCAGAAGACATGAATATGTATGATTTGCCTATATGTCCCCATAGTATCCATTTTATGAATGGGCAAATGCCTCTAAGCAACCATTTGGAAGAATATGTACCATAGAGGAGAATAAGGACAAGTTTTTACTGTGGCTTTTATACTTGCTTTGATTTTGCATTTATGGTTGTATTTTTACCTTTTAAGATTTTCCTTGGCTACCTTGAATTGTCAGAAAAGTGAGCTAACGTATTTTAAAAAAGCACCCCACAAAAGATTATACAAAGGTTGACAAAGGTTACATATTACGTATTTCAATAAAGGACTGTCATCAATACATACATATAACATATACACATACATACACTTCATTGATTAGTCTTAACCATATCATGAAATGATAAAATACAACAAAGAAAGGAAATACGGTTAAAAATATAATCAGTACCAATATAGGTCAAATAATTTCATTGGCGTTATAACCAACTGAAATCTCTGCTAGGTGATTTTTCATTTTCTGCATTGTTTTATTTTAAATTGATTCCCTGCAGATTAAAAAAAATCAGTTTAATGCCACACCTGAGATTTAAACCAAATCTCCTCATGATAGAACCAAACAGCTTAGGCCATCAAGTCAGACTCCTCTGTTCAGGACAACTATCTAAATTAAAGTATTATGGCTCATTGTACAGTCAGCCAGATGTTTAACCTGGATTTAGCATTTTTATCCACCTATAATCAAATCCTTCCCAAGGATTTGTATTATTGTTATACATTTTTGGCCACCAACTCCAATGGACCCCACTCTTCCTGGCAAATCCCAGCAAAGAAGGAACTCACCATCACTCTAGGGCAGGGGCGTGAAACTGGCAGCCTGTGAGCTGGATGTGTCACATGCAGGCCATGTCCACCCAGCTCTGTGAAAGGAAAAAAAGTCATGAAACGTCATGTGACGCCGTGAGTTTGACACCCATAGTCTAGGTCAGGGTCTAGGTCTCCAACCTTGGCAACTTTAAGACTTGTGGACTTTGTTAGGGATACACCCTAGCAGAACTCTGCACAGCAGTCAGTCAGGCAGGCAAATATGTGGATAAATGTTTTTGTAGCTTACACTCAGTAAAAACAGATACACTGTGCTAGTTAAATAGTTTATTCCAGTAAAAGTTTTAGCATAGTCAAACAGTCCATATATCATTCACTAGTTCAGTCCGTTCGGGCATTATTTTGTTGCAAAGTCCAGTGTCGAAAAAGAGGTCAGTAAACTTACAAATATCAGTCCAGTAATATATCTCTTCGCAGTAGAGATATGAAGAAGTCAAACCTTCTTTCTTCCTTCAGCAGCAGCAGCAAGGAACACGCAGTTATCAAACCATCAATCCATCATCATCAGCAAGCAATCCAGTAAGCCAGCAATCAATCAAGTTCTCTTGCTCTCTCTTATGGCGGTTTTACAACCGCACCCAAAATTACATGCTTTGCAGTTTAAAGTGACACACACTTAAAACTCACTATCATAGTTTATATATATATTATTTTACCCAAATTACATTAGGTAACCTTGTTATTCCTAACATACTCCCCTTTTGGGTAATATAATAATATATATATATATATTTACAACCTTAACCCATAGTCATCACAACTTTCTTTGTGTTTGACTGAACTTGGGCTTTTGTAAACTGATCAGCAATATTTTCTTCAGTCATACAATATTCCAATCTTATTAAACCATTTTTTACAGATTGTCTTACATTCAGATATCTAAGATCTGTATGCTTAGATCTTGTTTTCACAGCAATATTTGTAGCCAACCGTATGGCTGCTTGATTGTCCTCATAAACTACAATGGAATCATTAAGTTATTCCCATATCCAATAACAACTGTTTATACAGAATTAAATCAGTACATAATAAAAATAGACATGAAAATTCTGCTTCCATTGTGGACATACTTATGTGTTGCTGTCTAATTGACCTCCAACCAATCAGTGCTTTTCCTAACAGTATAGCTGTATCTGAAGTTGATTTCCTAGTGTTTATGTCTGTTGCAAAACTTGCATCAGCATATGCACTTAAAATCAGATCATCTTTTGGCTCCAAATACAATGCATAGTGCATTGTCTTTTTAAGATATCTTAATATACGCTTTGTCGCTTGCTAGTATTGTTCAGTGGGTTCAGCGTTGAATCTTGCCAATTGATTAATGCTATAGGCAATATCTGGCCTTGACCAATTACTAATGTACGATAAACTAGCGATTAGCGATTGATAGTCTTATCGAATTTTGGACTTTGAGCATCAGTGTGGCCAAATTCCTGCCTCATTGGAGTTTTTGCCGGTTTACAAAGTTCCATCTTGTATATTTTTAGTAACTGACAAATCTTATCCTCTTGAGATATCTTATAGCCACCTTTGGTTTTATTTATTGTTAATCCTAGATACTGTTTTATCTCTCCTAATTGCTTTAATTTTATCCTCTTACCTAATAATGATATTATTTCAGTAGCTTCATTATTAGTTTTTGTAATTTATGCAATATAATCTGTAAACAATGACACTATTCCATTTGTCTCTTTCTTAAATACACATGGATCAGCTAAACCAGCTTTAAACCCTATATTGTTTAACTCCTTAACAATATATTGGTTCCATTCGTAACCAGATTGTTTTAATCCATAGACTCTTTTTAAGCTTCCAACAGTCATTATTCGTTTTATCATCCTTAATTCCTACAGGTTTCTTTAGGTATATAGTGTGCTGCAATGGTGCATGCAGATAAGCAGTTTCTACATCTAATATAGTTCTTCTTAGCTGCCCACACCAAAGCTGCTCTCAAGGTTGCTGCTTTTATACTCGGTGCAAATTACTTCATCATAATCACATGCAGTTTGATTAAATCCTTGAGCTACCAACCTAGCCTTATAGGTAACAGTTCCATAATTGCCTGTTTTCAATTTAAATATCCATTTACAGCCAATGGACTTTTCACCTGGAGGTAATCTAACATTTTCATAAACTTCCATTTGTTTCAATGAATTTAGTTCCTTCTCCATCGCTCTATGCCAATTTTCTTGATCCTTTGCAGGATACATTCTAAGTTCTTCAACAGTAGTTGGAACTTTACTAACTTGGCAAACTACACTTGCTTGGTACCTGTCAGGTGGTCTGGTTTCACATGTTGAGCGTCTAGGTATTACAGGGCTTACAGGTGGACTTTCATGTACTACCTGTTCCTGGTTATCTATTTCTTCCTGTTCACCTATTTCTTCCTGTTCTGGTCCTATGTGCTCTTCCTGTACTTCCTCTTTAATTGTACTCTTCTTATTACTGATATGTTGTTTTGGTCTTTTGTAGGTTTCTATGATTACAACCTTACTTGAATCTTGCTCCAGTTTTTCCCATCCTACATGTTCAAGGAATTGTGCACTAGCACTACAGTAAACACAAGATGTACCTTTTTCCCAGAATCTGTATGATTTGTGATTAGATTCATAACCTATAAAGAATAACTTTTTAGCCCTATGCTGCCCCTTATGTCTCAGTTGTGTAGGAATATGCACCCATGCTGGTGCTCCAAATGTGTGCATGTAGCTTAGGTCAGGTTTTCTACCATGCCACCGTGTGAATGGTAATTCACCTGTTGTTGAGTTAACAACATTATTCAATATATGATTACCACACATTATTGCTTCTCCCCACAAAGTTTCAGGTTATCCTGAATCCGACAACATAGTACAAGCCATTGCCTGTATTGTTTGGCCTCGTCTTTCTATAAAGGAATTATGTTGTGGCCTATATGGTGCAGACTTTTTATGTTCAACACCTGCCACCTTCAGTCTATTTTGGAATTTATTATTTATAAATTCCGTACCATTATCAGTTGCAAGAGGTACTAGTTTCCTTTTAGTTTTTCTTTCTGCAAACTTCAACCAATTAAAGAAATTCTGATATGTTTCCGTTTTACTCTTCATTAAATAACAGAAACCATATCTAGAATAATGATCCATTATACTTAATATATAACGAGCACCTCCCACACTTGGTATTTTAGAACCTATAATATCAGCAAATATGACCTCTAGAGGCTCTTTAGTTTTAAATCCATTTATTCTATTTGCTGGTATTACCTTGCTTTTTTCTTGACTGCAAGCATTGCAGTGCAAATACTTACTGCAAGGCTTCAGTTTTATACCTTCAGACAATTCAACCATTTGCTTAAGCATTTTAAAATTTATATGCCCTAAACGTCTGTGTAACAAATGTATGCATTCATCATGAGGTTTAACGTTATTATACACTATGTTAGCCACCTCTAATTGCTTATCTTTTAACACATACAATTCACCTTTTAAAGTTGCAGTCACTTTTTTACCTTTCTTTTCTATTATGCAGTTTTCTCCCCTAAAGGTAACTAAATAACCTAGTTTAACCAAAACTCTAACCGAAAGCAAATTAAACTTAAGTTGTGGTACATATAACATTTTTACATTTTATTTTATGCAAGAACAATGTGCAATACCTTCACCTTTTGCTTTCATTTTCCAGCCATTAGCTAACGATATCTTCTGTGAACTCATGGACATCTTAACAAATCTTTTCTTATCTTTCGTTATGCAGTGCGATGCTCCACTATCTACAACCCATAAATTATTATTCACAGTTTCGCATTTTTCATTCTTTTGATGCCTTTTAGCATTCTGGCTGGCATTGTGGCGTTTTCCTTTCTTGCAGAATCTAGCCAAATGTCCTTTTCCTCCACAATTAAAACATTTTTTAATTGTATAGGCTGTCGAAGATTCTTTATCTTCTTGTGTTTGTTCCCTTCTCAGTTGATCCCTTTCAAGCCTTCTCCTGACTTCTTCAATTAATCTGCCAGTAACGTCAGTTAATGTGAGGTTATCTTTTGGCAGTACTTCCAGTGAAGTTACATAGTTGTCATAGCTCTCATCTAACGAAGACAAAATTATATAAACCTGATGTAGTTCTGTGAAGATAAGTTCTTTTTCATGCAGTTCCTGAAAAATTCTCTTCATTGTGTTTATATGAGTCAACATGTCTCCATTCCTTTGAAGATGTGTTCTGAACAGTTTCCTTGTAAGATTTATATGTGCTCCTACACTGTCTCGAACATAAATCTTCTTTAAATTCTCCCAACACTTAGCAGCTGTTTCTTCTCCACGAATATGGACAAGCTGCTGGTCATAGAGCGTCAGTCCTATTATACAGAGAGCTTGCTCATTCTTCAGTTTATATTCTTGTATTTTCTGGGCAACATCCTCATCCTCTGGATCCCAAGCATCTACTCTGGTGGGTTTTGAACTATACTCCACAAACCTTCTCTGCGTAGAAGTAGGCTGCATTTCATAGACCATGAAACATAGTTTGTTCCATCCAGTTTGGATATTAGAGACAAACTTGGTAAATTGACTTGTGCCATCTTTCTCTGGATATTAAACTATAATTAATAAAACACAGCTGTCTGTTTACAGTATTGTGTAACTACACTAACTCTCACTTTATATAACCTGTTATATCCTGGTTAGTCTGACTGTGCAGCCTGGGCCCATAACAAGTGTTAGGGATACACCCTAGCAGAATTCTGCACGGCAGTCAGGCAGGCAGGCAAATATGTGAGATAAACGTTTTTGTAGCTTATACTCAGTAAAAACAGATACACTGTGCTAGTTAAATAGTTTATTCCAGTAAGTTTTAGCATAGTCAAACAGTCCATATATCATTCACTAGTTCAGTCCATTCGGGGATTATTCTGTTGCAAAGTCCAGTGTCGAAAAAGGTCAGTAAACTTACAAATATCAGTCCAGTAATATATCTCTTCGCAGTAGAGATATGAAGAAGTCAAACCTTCTTTCTTTCTTCAGCAGCAGCAGCAGGGAACACGCAGTTATCAAACCATCAATCCATCATCGTCAGCAAGCAATCCAGTAAGCCAGCAATCAACCAAGTTCTCTTGCTCCCTCTTATGGCGGTTTTACAACCGCACCCAAAATTACATGCTTTGCAGTTTAAAGTGACACACACTTAAAACTCACTATCATAGTTTATATATATTATTTTACCCAAACTACGTTAGGTAACCTTGTTATTCCTAACAGACTTCAACTCCCAGAATCCCTTAGCCAGCAAAGCTGGCTAAGGAATTCTGGGAGTTAAAGTCCACAAGTCTTAATGTTGCCAAGGTTGGAGACCTTGCGGTATAGATAATTGTTCTTTACCAAACTATTCTGTTAAAAATGTTGACCATGTACTATATACATGGTTTCACCTCCATGACAGTTTCTGCACTGAAAACACCTTGGTTGGTTTGTTTTTTAGTATTCAGGTTTAACATTTCTATGCCACAGAAACTATAATGGATGCTTCCAGTTGAAACACAAACCAATTCATCTGAATGTTTCTTTATCCGTGTCAATGAATTTGCTTGAGTTGAGAATCCATGAGAAGAATTAATGCTCTTACTAGTATTATTTGACTTGAGAAGGCCTTACTTTCTTGCAGTGTCACTTTATGCCTTTAGGTGGCACATTTTCCATTTTGCACCAAAACTCATCTACAAGTATCTACTATACAGGTAACCCACAACTTACAATAGTGTGTTTAGTGACCATTCAAAATTACAGTGGCACTGAAAAAGTGACTTATGGCTGTTTTTACAAAGTTTGCAGCATCCCCATGGTCATGTGATCAAAATTCAGGCACCTGGCTTCATATTTATGACAGTTGCTGTGTCCTGGGAATCATCATAAGTCACAAGCAAAGTCAATGAGAAAGCCAGATTCACGTAACAACTGGGTTACTAACTTAACAACTAGCGATTCACTTAACAACTGTGGAAAGATTGTAAAATGGGGCAAAACTCACTTAACAACTGTCTTACTTTGCAACAGAAAGTTTGGGATCAATTGTGCTCATAAATCCAGAATTACCTGTACTCCTATTATTCCTATCAGAAGACAATCCAGTAAGAATATAAAGTCAAATTGGTTGTATTTGGTGTGTGTGGGGGGGAAACCTTAAGTCAGAAATTCTAAATGAGAAACAAACAAAAAGTCAAATGGAATTGATTTGTATAAGCAGAAAGGATGTCCTGCAATGTCTGTGCATCTTATGTTGCTGAGGCAACATAGTCATGTGCATCTAATTATCATATGAATGTGACCACAGTGAGGCTGAGAACCTGTGTACCATTGTAAATATATAAATACCATTACTTCCATTACTGTATTACTACTATATTAAATTTCAATACTATAGTGTTGTGATGGCAAACCTATGGCATGCGGGCCCCAGACAAACTAACCTGCACTGCGCATGTGCGCGCCTCTCAGCTGATTTTCAGCCCATTTGAAGTCTTTTTCAGCCTCCCAGAGGCTCGAGGGAAGCCTCGGCAGTCTTTGGTGGTAGAGGCTAATATTTGCTCCTGCATGCACAGGGGATTGGATTAGATGACCTCCAAGGTCCCTTCCAACTCTGTTATTCTATGTTCTGTGTTCTAAAAACATCTAACCTCGGATAAATTCATGGAAGATAGTCTATTGAGGACTGTCTGCCTCAAAGACTCCATTTTACCTCCAGACTGAGAGCAGTAGGAAGGCTCCAAATACCAGTTGCTGGGAAACAGTCAGGGGTGGGATTTTACAGGTTCGCACCTATTCGCTAGAACTGGTTGTTAACATTCTATGCAGTTTGGAGAACCGGTTGTTGGAAGAAATTACTGGCCTAATCCTGTAAGGAAGGCAGGAAGGAAACATTCTGGTGTTGCTTACAGAAACTGCCACTCCATTAACCCTTATTACATTCTTGGCAGGACTGTCTCAGGAACTTATCTGGAGTTTTTTCTCCTTCCTTTGCTGGTATTTTGCGTTCATTCAAAGTTACAATGGCACTGAGAAAAGTGTCTTATGACCATTTTTCACACTTATGACTGTTGCAGCATCCCCACAGTCATGAAAGGCCAGATGAGGAGATGCATGCCTCTATGTGAGTGATATTGAGTTAGCCATGCCCAGCCAAAAACATGACCACCAAGCCATGTCCACCAACTAAGCCATGCCCACAGAACCGGTTGTTAAAAAATTTGAATCCCACCCCTGAAACAGTGGTGTGGGTGTGTAAGTGGCAGGGAAATGTCTCCACTTGTTTTCAGGCACCCCAGACGATCTGACTATCCACTGTGAGAACCGGAATACTGGACTGAGTTAGGCTTTAGCTTGATTCAGCAGAGCTACTTTTAATGTTCAACTATAAACTTGAAAAAAGAAAACAAAAAGAACAAAAGTCCACAGTACAATCCAGAATGGAATGTTTCAAGGCATATGAAGTGATAAATATTCCAAAAGTGCACCACACACAGCAAGTATGCAGGAATACACAGCAGCAAGAGATTAAATAAAGGAATATATAAACAGCTCAAGCATCTCTATAAGCTGACTCCCTATAAATTAGATGTTCCTGTGTATACCTTGTGCCTCCTCTGTACATCCTGATATCCAGGATGCAATCTTCCCCCGAAGCAGCATTTGCTGCTGTTCGACTGGATTAACCAGCGTGTTAGTTCTTGTTGCAAGAGACTAAAGATAATGAATAACAAGAGAGCAATGCAGTTCTAATGCAGAGTCCTACTTCAGGGCCTCCCAAACAAAGTGCAATATTAAAATAATTAATTATTGAGCTGCAATCACTATATATGCTCACTAATTCCACTCAATTTGCACTTTGGATGTATAGCCTAGTCAAACGCCATTTGAATGTTCTTTCTTATTTGTTGCCTTCTGTATTTTCTACATGGTACCTCATCTGAAAAGGTTATTTGGAAAATTAGAAAAAAAGTTGATAAATTAAAAATTCCCAAGCTAAATGTACAGTATATTTAAAAATTGTAAACAAGCATTTTGTGGTGTTAAACTTCAAAAGATTTTGGATGATCTATTTATTGATTCCACTTTCTTTTCCTTTTTTCTAATTTCTATTTAAAGCAGGTAAATAAAGACAGTTCTTGTTTAACAACCATTGCACTTACAGGTCAACAGTTACGGGTCAATGGTCCTGTGTGATCACACATCACCATTTGCAATCTTCTTTCCCAGGTTCTTACATGCACAGTCAGCGGGGAAGCCTGCAGGCTTCCAAATGAACCCATGGTGATTCATTTAATGACAACAACCAGAAGTGCTGGAACTTCTGTTGCCAAATGATACAGTAATGCAATGTTTCACTTTATGACTGCATCACTTAGTGATGGAAATTCTGGTCCCAATTGTCATTATTAAGTGAGAACTACCTTTTTATTTTTTTAAAAAGGACAATATCAATAAATGGGCAGATAATTATTGAACCCATGCAATGAGTGCATAGTATAACATCATACTATATATTTTATTTATAATTGTTTGGCTTTGTCATACTGCAATCAAGATGACTCTTTTACGCCTGACATATATACATAAAACAATATGGAAGCTGGGGAGTAATATAGTACAAAAGCTATAATGCTATAACTTTCATGACCCAGATTAAGATTGAAATATGCAATAGATTTTTGTCCATCTCCATTTGGCTGAGGGAGACCCCAAAGCAGACTTTGCATATTGCTTTGTTTACTTTGAATTTTTATTCAAAGTTTCATTTTCAATTATGAGACTTAGTACCATAATACGTGGGTTACTTGTCGCATTGCAGATGTGAGTAAAAGCTAAAACTTCTCATCAGGAATTAAATGCAACTAGATACTTACTGTACATACATATATCAAAGAAAGGATATGACTAAACACTGAAGAGGCATTGTGGTAATTAACTAATTTAAAAGATAGCTGGTGATTAACTGTGCTATTATAGATAAAAACATATATGCACTGGACTCTCAAAAGCATCTTTCTTTCTCTCAAATACAAAAACAAATCAAAATAAAGTTCAGTTCTGGGGTATTTGCTTTTGAGTATAAGATTGTGCTGATACCACAAGAGTCTATGCAGGTTGGCTTTATTGCCATCCTTTTAGGGAACACAATGACTTTATTCATATGTCTCTCTACGTTCATTTGAGGTTTTTTGCCAGTTTTTAATTAAATCACTGTAGAAGTGAAGCGGTTGTTAATCAGCTGGGAAGATCACAAATGGCAATCACATGACTCAGAAAGCTGCCACCATCATAAATATATGGCAGTTACCAAATGTTCAAATTGCGATCATGCCATTGTGATGATTTGAGGACATAAGTAACTTTTTAGTAACTTTGAATAGTCACTAAACAAATGGTTATAAGCCAAGGACTATCTGTAACTTTTATTGGATCATTATATTACTAGCAAAGTCTAGTAAAGAATTGTATGATAGGTAATTATGTGTTTGCTGAGAACTGAAACCTTCCAGTTCCGTTAGTTTAAATGCAATCTTCATTTTTACACCATCTTAATTTTTTTCACTGCAAATATTTCCAGAAATGGCAAATTTCAGAATCCTCAATCATTTCACTAAAACTATGGGAACCATAGTCCCTCCCAATATACAGTATTTAGAAATGTCACGTGTAGCTTTTGTAGGGGGGAAAAAATCATATATTTTGGAAATGTCACTGAAGATGATTTTTCTTTCTTTCTCCAATATTTGAAGGGGCAGCACCTTCAAATGCTCTTTTATTTTAATTTAGGATTTTAAGGGAAAAGTTTCTATTTCACTATTCCCTGTACTGGTAAAACAATTTTTATATTCTAACATATATTAGAATATTTTGATTCTGTGAAATGCAATACTAGATGGAACTAAACAAAGATGAAATTAAATGCAGAATAGTTTCACTGAAAACAATCAGCTTCCTTAATTATTCCATTTGCCCAGATATGGCAAAGGTACAGCTGAAACATCAGTGAGGACATGATTTGAAAGGTAGGGTTTATTTACATTCACAATGACATCAACCTGGGATTCTTACAAAAAAGGAAATTAGAAATCTGTTAACAGCAAAGGTTTTGTAACTGACATTCTTTGGTTATTTGACAAAGGAAATCAAACCCATATACTTTTTCTAAAAATTCCATTTTGAACTTCAGTAACAAAAAAAATCCTGTTATTCTAGGTAAAATCTGTTATTTGTTTAAATCAATTTATATGGTTCCCCATTTAACAATATGTGACTCTGGGCAGCTAAGAAAACTTTAAAACAACATTAAAAGAAAAACAACCAGGAACAGGACGAGAATAGTAAGGCAACAAGAAGGCCAGCAATCAACTCATCTATGGTTCATCTAACCTGTCCTTGTCCCCTCTCATGCTTTGGAAAAGGGAGGTCTTAAGCACTTTCAGAAAAGCAGTGTTTGAGGGCATAACATGTCCCATCAGCTTAAGAATATTACTTGTGGCTTCAGTAAGATGCCATTATCTGGAGGTCACCTATTGCAGAAAAGTGAATTCATAAGCTACTTAAAAGTGATCCTTTTAACTGATTCCCTTTCCCTCCCTCCATCTCCCTCCGTGGGATTTGGGGCAGTGCATCGGAGCAGCCCCTTTTCTGCCTCAACGCACATTCATAGGATACCTAAAACTGCTAAGGAGAAGAGTCCAGGCACCCGGAGATTCCGCACCACTGATTTTAAAAGCACAGCGAGTTTTGTGCTAGGATACCGTCCAAGCTTAAAAAAAACCGTGCGGCTTGGTTTCTAATGCGAATCCAACCACCCAGGTGTGGTTTTAGCCTGTGGCTCGGTGTCTTTACAACAAAACCTGAAACAATTGAGTTAACCCTGTCAATCAAAGCCGAGGGGAACCACAAACGTCACCGCCGAAGCGCACGTTCTTCATTGCCGTACTCGACCAGAAAACGGCTTCGGGGAGGAAGGGAAGGGATCGAGAAAGGATTCCTCCTCGTCGCTGGCAAGACTGTCCCACCCCGCACTTTTCGCGCTCCGCGCCGCCATGTGAGGGTGCGCGCGCAGGTCGGAGTTGCCGAGGCAGGTGGTGGGAGGGACGCTCCCTCCCGTCCCCCCCCCCGGGCGTGTGTGGGGCTCCTTTCCTCAGCGGTTCCTTTTCTTCCCTCCAGCGGCTACGCCTGCTTCGTCCTTAAGGGGGCGCCATTTGGAGCTCCCTTCGCGGAGGTAGGGTTTAAAAAGCAGGTAGGGAAGAGGGAAGGGCTCTCGCGGGCTTTGGGAAAAGCGCTGCTTCGCGCCTTTGGACTTATCTCGGGAGCGGGGGGAAAAGCGACCCTTGAAGGGACCAAGCTTGCTGGTTGAACTTGGAAGCCGGGTCGTCTTGGGGCCGCTCCCTCCAACGTGGGAAGAAGTATCGCTGCGGCGCTCCCTGGCCGCACCGGCTCCTTCTTGTCTCCTGAAAAAAAGACTTCGCTGCTAGCCGCCGGGCGCTCTCTTCTTGGAACCGGGAAGCGGCGCCGTCGAAAGCAGCCCCCTTCGCGGACGCCTCGGTGGGCTTGAGGGGCTCTGCAGCCAGAGCAGAGAGGCGGGGGGAAAACCCTCCGACCATTCAGTGCTGGAGGAGTCCCGAGAGAGCCCTTCCCATGGAGGGGGAGGAAGTGCGACGAGCGAAGCAAGGGAGCCGGGAAAGCAGCGTCCATAGGTACGCCGCCGACCTCTCCTCTCCTCTCTCCGCCCGGGATTAGGTTTCGAGGAAGGGGCGTGCGGGTCAACTGAGATTTTGCTTGGCCTGAACGGTGTGGCCCGTCAGGTGTAACAGGCAAATGAAGGAAAAAAGGGCTTTGGGTAGGATCGCGGGCAAAAAAAAAAAAAGGAGGGGGGACACGAGTGGGGTGGCGGTGGCGGTGATTCCTACATTTGGGATGAATCCTCGAGCTTCTTTTCTGTCCTGGAAGGGCTGAACTTCTCAGAAGTATTTCCCTTTGTTGAGCAGCTGACCTGCTGCCATTCAAGGACCGCGAGCCGAGCTTTGAATGGGCGACGAGTTTATCAGGGGGAGCCAGGTGTAGTTGGCTTTGGTATTCGGTCAAACCGAGGGTGTGTGTTTGCCTGGCCCAATCCTGTTTTTTGAGGATTTTATTGCTAGGGGCTGTTATTTCCGCAACACGCTCAACCGCAAATAGGCAACCATGTTTTAATCCAGTTTTGTTGTTTGTTGTCTGAGTGCAGATTTCCTTAGGATAAGACTTTTTTTTTTTTAACCCTTGGATAATCTAATACTAGCACTTTCTAGTTTATCAGAGAAGAAACAACGACAATTTATTTTACCTTCCGTAGGAGAGTTAAATTTATAAAACAGTGAAATCAGTAAGATGTCCTTATTTTGGGAATACTTTACTTTAATGTAGACTCTGGGAAATTATCTTCCTTTTATTTGGAAGTTGGCATGAAGAACTTTTAAAAAGCAGGATGAGATGTTGAGATATTTAGTTAGATGCTCTTCTCAGAATCTCCTGTTCACGGTTGTCCTGAATGAATGCTGAACATTTTCATTTTATTATTTAAAGGTTTAATTGAAGGTCAGCTCTAGACTCAGACAAGAATCTGTTAAACAGTGTGTAGAAGATGATAGTTACTGGAGAATATGAAGAGGCTAAATGTTGTAAATTACTTAGATTTTCTGCAGGTGGAAAGACTTGCTTTCGGAATGAAAATGTCAGAGGGACGAATGAGACATCAGGAATGATTAATATTCCCTTCAGAACAAAATAGTGTCCTCTGTCCAACACTTATTAATTCCTCTGTTGCACATCAAAATGGGGGAAAGAGCCAATTTCAGACAAAGGGAGTTAATTTTTTATTGTCTGGCTGTCTATGATAAATATTAAATACTAAAGTCAGGAGATGCCAAAGGCAAATTTACCTGTTTAGATGTTATGAGATATTTTTCCATAGAAATGTGGTATATTACAATTTTTCATTTTTTGTTGAACAAGTATGAATTCAAGTAACTAAAAATAAAAGAACAGAAAATACCTTTGATTGATATGCTTTTTTTTTTTTGCATGGCCAGAGAAGCAATAATGTGAACAACCTTATCTTATGTAGCAGTGGAATTCTAATTTCTAAATAACTATATTTATAAAATAACTAGTTTGGGGTTTTTAACCTGATACATTATTTCAGGAATCACAATTTTTTTTTACTTAAAAAAAATTATCATTGTACTGCTACCACTAGTGGTAATCCTTGTGGAAAAGTTTATATAAGTATCCTTTATACCAGGGGTTTCAAACTTGATTACTTTGAGGGCCGCATCAGGGTTGTGTTTGACCTTGGGTGCCAGGCCGTGTGTGTGTGGGGGGTGAGGATGGGTGTGGCCAACTTGACATCACTTAATGTTGGGGGTGCCTGTGGTGGACCGAGCTCTCTGCCGAAGAAAGTGGGCTCCCAAGCTTAGTTTTCAGCTGTGACGGCCGCCTGCAACCCTCTGTTAGTGAAAATGGAGCTAGTTTGACACCTCTGATTTATACAAAATCCTGTGAAATAATTACTCCTTGACACACATTAAAGGTACCCTTAATATCTTTGATGCATAATGATACAGCAAAAGTTTTTTTAAAAATAATATTGATACATCTAGTAAATCTACCTTAATTTGGGTAGTCCTTGAATTACGGGAAGTCCTTGTATGACTCCAATGGAACTCCAAATTTCCATTGTAAGTTATGGTGGTTCTAAGTTCAGAAACCCAGACGACTAATATGATTTTACTAGTAGTTTTGTGCCAGTTGTTAAGTGAGTACTGGAGTACTGCAGTGGTTAGGTCAATACATTTCTTTTGGTGTTTTTTGCAAGAAACGAGCCAAAAAAGCCTGTTTCTGGCAAAAATAACATAAATAGTATCACAATCACAGAATGTTGCAACTGGCCTTAAAGGTGAGCTGGTTACCAGGTAACAAAAACACAGTCATGTGACTGGAAGGGAAGGCACCCCTGTTGGAATTTTGGAACAAGGTCTTAAATATCTTTTGGGAGAGTCCATTGTAACTGCAGATGGTCTCTAAGCAACAACTACTTATACAATTATTTGTTTAGTGAGCATTCAAAATGACAATGGCACTGAAAAAAGTGATTTACCCCCAGCCCTTGCACTTATGAACATCACTACATCCACACGGTCATGTGATCAGAACTTGAACGCTTAACCAGCATATATTTGCAATGGTTGCATTGTCCTGGAATCATGTGATTGCCATTTGTGATCTTTCCAGCTGGCATCTGACAGGTAAAAATCAATGAGGGAATTCACTTAATGACTGTGTATTTCACTTAACTGTAGTTGCTTAATCCTTGCGGTAGAAAAACTCATAATACCATAAATGACTAACTAACAGCCTTGCTTACCAATATAAATTCTGCTCTGAATTGTGGTTGTAAGTCAAGGAGTACCTGCAGCAGCATTGTAAAGTAGATTAGATTTATCCCATTCCCTACAATGGATGAGCTGAAAGATGGTGAGTTTATAATGCTGTATAATAAAAGACTAGGTTTGAATTTAAAATGTTTTATTTAAATACCTTTTATGGCATGGCTAGTTTCTTCCCCTATTCTGCTTCAATGCTGCTTCTTTCAAAATTGTAATTATGGTTTACTCAATGTAGAAACTGTAAAATATACTTTCACTTAGAATTTATTTCAATTGCATGAAATGCATGAAGGAATATTTAGTAACCTGGATAAGTTTTCATGCTACAGGTAGTCTTTATTGTAACAATACTAACCATGTGACTGTTGCTTAGAATTATAGTTCCAAAATTCCAGATTACTGTTGTTAAGAGAGGACTGCACAGGTTGTTAACTGAGAACTTCACCGGACTGTGTCTTCTGACTTCCTGCCAGTTTCCCCATTGACTTTGCTTGTGGGAAGGCTATAAATTGCAATCACATGATCATGGGGCTTTAAGTATAAGGTTTGATCATAAATACCAGTCACTCATGACCATCTCAAGTTCAAATACTGAATGAATGGTCATTAAATGAAGACACCTGGAATATGATCATGTTCTTTAAAAGAAGCATACATTGCATTGTATCTCCTAGAAATCTCACAAGCACGCTGGATTGGCAATGCAGCATTCATGGGTGCCAAATTGTCTTTAAGACTCCCAGATGCATAGAACCTCAATGTTCAAAAATTCTTAAAAATTAAATTGTTCAAATGTTATAAAATATTAATTTTCTCATGTAATACCTTGTAAATTTTGACATTGTCATTGAAGACCATGTGAGAAATTTAGAAATTTCAGATATTTTTAGCATGATTTTTTTTACAGTTTTAAAGCTACTTTTATTAGATCAGCCATTGTAACAAAATCTAGCAGATCTGAATGTGTTTTCTTTCTCTGTCTTTTATCATCTTGTGAATTAAGCACGGAGGTTGTCTGAGGTCTTTTCATAAACCGCTTTGCTGCTCTGGGCTCCAGCCTCATTTATCTGATTGTTGTCTTGGTAGCAGATCTTCAAAGACATTTTTCACTATAGTTGGTCAGATTACCAGGGACTAACAGGATTATAGAACTGACTAGAAAGTTTTAAAAAAAATAATAATAAAAAGGCAACAACAGCAACCCATTTCAATAGCAATAGCACTTAGACTTATATACTGCTTTATAATGCTTTACAGCCCTCTCTAAGCAGTTTACAGAGTACGCATATTGTCCTTATTTTTTCCACCTTGGAAGGATGGAAGGCTGAATCAACCTTGAGCCTGGTGGGATTTGAATTGCCAAATTGTAGGCAGCTGGCTGCAGCAGAAATAGCTTGCAATACTGCACTCTAACCACTGCGCCACAGAGGCTCCCTAGTAAGTAGTAAAAGTCTGTAGAGATTCTCAGGTTATGGTTGTCCAGATTATGGTTGTCCCAAAGGTGCTTTTTCAGGAGGCAATTGGACTTTCTTGTTTTTTCTTTTGAAGACATTTCACTTTTCAACATTTCCATACTGTTTCCCAGAAATGTGCCCAGTTGTGACTGTGTAATCACCAGCAATTATGAACAACTTTATATTTATCAATGTAAATGGGCAGCATACAGTTGAAAACTTATTCGATACATTATAAAAGTGATAGAACACAATAAACATTATCTTTTTTATATCATCCAAGCTGATAAAGCAGTTAATGTCAATTAAAATGAGCTCTGTTTGCTTCATTGTTTCTGAAATCAGCTTGTTTAAAATAACTAGTTTTGTTAATAGCCTCTAGTTCAAATGACAGATAAATTGAAGTTTTAAGGATATTTTCTCCTCCTTTTTGGATAGATCCAGAAACAGAGGGCATAAGAAGTGGTCTCTGTCTGTTTTAGTGGTTTGTATGAAATGGTTCCATTGTCCTAAGAGACATCTGCTATTAGGTAGATATCTTGGAATTGAGAAACTATTAAATCTGTTGGGCACTACATTTGTACTTTATTTTCTCCTTCTGTTTTAAGTTTGGGTTAATGAATCACTCTCACTTAACTGCATGTTTTTTATGTCTCTGTAATGATCTTTCTTTTGAAATAGTGTGGATCCATATGGTTTTGAAAGACCAGCTGACTTTGACTATACAACCTATGAAGAATTCTTTTCTAGATATTTAGTGGTGCTCACTCGAAGAGCAATTAAATGGTCCAAACTTTTAAAGGGAAACACAAGGGTACAGAAAAACATAAAAGGTAAGAATTCACCATATTTAAATATGAAATTGGGACAAATAGTTTTCATTTTAACTTGCAACTTTGTATCTTTTTCAAAAGATATTTTATTTCATTGTACCATCCTTTGTGAGAGCCTATGCTTCTTACTTCAGAATTTTTGTTTGTCATTGTTTCCCCAGAAACTTGTGTAGAAATGTGGCAATTAATTTTCATAATTAATAATAAATTAACAAAACTGAAGTGCAATAATGCCTAGCTTCTGTGGTTCATCACTGACAAATTGGTTTAATTTCTGTGTAGATTCTGCCCTTGCAAGAAGTTAATTTAATCTGTCTATTGGTATGAACATTTGTTAGCAGTAATTATTTGTTGCCAAACTGGAACAATGAGTTGATATCTGTGGACAAAAAGCAGTTTTTCTGACATCAATTTCTAATACATAGCATTTTTGAAAAGGTAGATTTATAAATGTAAGTTATTACAGGAAAACATAAATGCTGAATGAATCCATACAATTTATTTTTAAAGAATGACCCAGAGTAATTTGCTATGAGATGAGCGGCAAATAAATTCAATAAAATAAATTTAAATTATATTTATAATTATATTTTAGGTAGCAAACCATCGTTTGAACTTCTTTATATATTTGTTTCCATCAGTTCTGTTTCTGTAATCACAAGACAGATTCTCTGAACTTTTGTTTTTGCCACAGTGATCCCAAAATCACATCTGGTGCCATTCTAGGCTTCTCTAATTCTTGTTGGTAGATTTTCAAAGACCATTGAAAAATGCAGCAGAAAAGTGAGAAAACACAATTTCGCAATCTGAATTGTTCCACAGAAAATAAATAAGCTAAAACATCCATAGATTTAAGAGAGATATACAGTCCAGGGTTTGATCATTCTGAGAACTGAAGTTAATTTGTTATAGCTATCTAAACAGCAGATAATATGTACTCCTGTACTTTTTAACAGCCTCTTACTGATATATATGAAGCAAGAAGAAGAATAAATATAAAGGAAAAGACATTTTTCTATTTAAAATATTTTGACAGAGACTTTAAATCCAACATGACATTATTTACTTAACTGTTTTTATGGATACTATTTGAATGATAATGTACAATTATAAAATTAACAGCATTTTATAAAAGTAGTAAAGCCAATAGGTGAGCTGATTAGATTATCAATTAAATTAGCAAATGAAATATTGGTAGGGTTCAAAAGGGAAGTGATATTTGGCCTTTGTTCAAGTTGGTGCCCTCAACATATGCTAACTAGACCAAACCTACCATCTTTTTATGCAGAGAAATCTTGAATCGAAAGGGAAGATTTGGAGTGCATGTGAGGTACACATATTACATTTTTTTCCTGGAACTGTGGCTACTGCCTATTAAGCCAGGAAAAAAACATTTTAGTATATGTTGATATTTATCCCGTGTGTGTCCCTGTGTGCTCTGTATAATCTTTTCCTCAATCACATTGCTGCACCACACTACTAATATTATTATGGTGAATGGAGTTAGGTTTGTTGGGCTAAGCTGCACGTGTGTAATGAATATTTAAATAAGATTTAATTCAGCACATCTTAATCATACCCATACACAGATTTTAAAATTCCACAATGACATTCTGGGCATGCTGATGACTCTTCCTTGTTGTTAATAGAGTAATCCTTCAACACAATAAGATAAATATGGCCCCCATTTCTCAATGGATTGAAGACAGAATCTTTTCTGGCAAATTAAAAAAGAGCTGCTTTGATAGACAGATTATGAATGGAAGATCACAATGAAATATGATTGTTTTTATTGACACTATATACAGTACATATACATCTATGAGGAGTCCCAACATACCCTATATCAGGGTGTCAAACTTGATTTCATTGAGGGCCGCATCAGGGTTGTGCTTGACCTCAAGGGCCAGGGTGGGCGTGGCCAGTTTGACATCATTTGTGTTGGGGGTGCCTGTAGCCCAAACGCTCTGCCAGAGAAAACAGGCTCCCAAACTCTGTTTTTGGTTGGGACGGCCTCCTGAAACCCTCTGCCCGCTAAAACGGAGTATGGGAGGGCTGTGTGTGGAGGTCGGGAAGGCTGAACATGACTCTCCCCAGCTCCGTTTTCAGCAGGGACTGCCTCCTGCAACCCGTTTTTACTATAAGAGGGCTGCAGGAGGCTGTCCCGGCTGAATACAGAGCCTGGGTGGGCTGCAATTCAACTCCTGAGCTCCGTTTTCACTGGCAGAGGCACCATGGGCCAGTCTTTTGTTATTTAACTCCTTTAACCTCAAACTATCCACTATTGACCTCACCCCATTCCTAAGAGGTCTGTAAGGGGTGGGCATAAGTGCACCATCGTACCTCCCGTCCCTATCCTATTGTCCCCATTTAATTGTACCTATTTTCTGTGTTCTTACTCATGTTTATACTTATACCTATTATTTTGTAAGCGATTGGCAAATCAAATAAATAAATAAAATAAAAATAAATAAATTTCCAGGGTGATCCCGTGGGCTAGATCTAAGCACCCCATGGGTTGGATTCGGCCTGTGGACCTTGAGTTTTACACTTTTGCTCTATATGATTTTTGTCATTGCCCTCTTGTTTTCCTTTCCTTTTTTTTTTAATTTTCTTTATTTTGCTTAAGTCCCTCCCTCCATCCCTCCCACTCTCTCAACAAGCTTGACTAACATTTTAACTGAAAATCTCTATATTTAAGAAAATACAGAATTATTTTTTTCTTGATAAGCTTTTACAAAACAAACAAAACAACACATTTTTAGTGCCTCCAGTAATTAACTGTGTTGTAAAATTCTCCATTGGTAGCTTTATTTTATTCTTCTGGCAGAGAAAAAAAGGCTACATGGTCTCAAGAACTCAAAGCGGCTTTCTTTCAGTTGAGATCTGGGCTCTCTTTCAAAAAGATATACCAGCTTTAAGGAATAATGGGTATGCATGTAGGCTCAATTCCCCTTCCTCCCCCCAGTTCTTCTTTACACAATGACACCTTATTTCAGAATCAGTAACTGTGCTAGGGAAGGGTCAGTAACAAAGAAAAATAGAAGACTGACATATTCAGATATACTATTTTCTTTTTGGTGTAAATATCCCAGAAAAAAATCCGATTTATCAGGTGGCAGGAGCATATACTTCTATCTGAATGTGTGCATTTTAAAACAGGAGCTCTGTTTGGATGTTCACCTAAGCCATTTGTTTTTTCTTTCATTTTTTTCCCCATTTAGCTTTATAGAATCCAGTCATGGTGGTTTACTTGAAAAGTCATTATTTTAAAAATTAGATTTACTGTTATATTGAATGAACTGAGCCATTAGTCATATTCTCTCTGCATAAGTGGGAGCTGTAGTATATTTACCTGTTTAAGTTCTTCCCTTAAGTATGTATTTATATAATTACATAGCCTTGGTGATTGTAAATTGTAATGGGTCCCAAAATGTTATTAAAAGACCATGATTTTCTGCATAGTAAACAATAAATTACAAACCTTCCAGGGAACCCTTTGAAAAACAGTTTTAATTTATAGTGAAAATTAGGTTCTCTGTTCTTCTGCAAAGCAGAAAAATAGGGGGGAAAAATCAGAATAATGGAACATCTTTTCTTGACAAATCCCTTAAATGATGCACTGGGACACTTTCCTTGGGACACCTAGCATAGCAGTTAAGAGGTTCCTTCTTCACACAAGAATATTATGATACAGATTGGCAATGAGTCTATATATTTACAACATAGTGTGAGGTGGCAGAAGTTGGTAGTTTGAGCTGATTAACTTCTATATACAAGACACCATGATAGCGTGGCCAAAATGCTTTGTTTTCCAAGTTGGTCTCATGGGATGCTTATCCTCTTCTCCATCTGGCAGATTTTAGGCAGCTTCTTTCAGTTAGTGCAAGAGGCCTGAAGTGACTCCAAAGTTACTGTGGTAATTAATATGTCTCAACTTGAAGGACAATATGAAATTGTAAGGTAGGAATGAAACACTAACAACATTGAATTCACCTTGACATATGATGGTGCAACATGGTCCTGTATCTCCACTGCTAATATGTTTAATATATTTTTTATTATGTATAGCTTTAATTGTTGGGTTTCATTATAGCATCCTTTTACATGTTCAAACATGTGTTTTAATTATTGCAGTTAAACGCTATATCAGAAAAGGCATTCCAAATGAGCACCGTGCCGAAGTATGGATGATAGTGAGTGGTGCTCGGTCTCACATGGATCACAACCCAGGTTACTACCAGAAATTATTGGAAGGAGACCAAAACAGCAAACTTGTGGAAACTATTACGACAGGTTAGCTTCCAAATACATGTGTGATGACCCAGGGCGTGGCACAAAAGCAACAAAGTCCCAAAAGTAGGTAAAGTCCCTTTAATACCTCCAACTTGGCCCCCAGTGTCCAGTTATCATCGGCTGGAAAAAAAAACTCTCCCAAAAACAGTTTTTAAATGGAAGAAATTCAATCCAAATCCAAAGTACATATAGATTATAAATAAAAACCAACACAAACCACACTGCAGCAATTAACGAGAGAGGACAGGATAAGGAATTGAAGACTTCAAAAGATAATGAAGCACACACAGTTGGGAGAATGCCAGAACTCAGATAAGACTTGACAAACAAAAATAGTGCACGCTTTGCTTCCAGCAAGGTTCTGTGCGCAAACGCCCTTTTTAAATTCTGTTTTCCCAGATGCAGCTAATGAAGGGAATCAGCGTCCTTTTCTCCCCCATAACCCGCATAACTCACGTTGCTCTGTTCCTGTGTGCCCTAGGATAAAGAGGGGGTGTTCTTGGGTCTTTCTCTGAATGCCCAGCCAGACTGTGCCCTTCCCCAGTTTCTTCCACAGCCATATTCCCACTCCCTGTCAGCTGCTCGAGCTTCCCCTCGGAATCAGATTCCAACAGGGGCATGACAACATATCTATACATTATTTTGTGTATGTGTGTATTAGGATTATGCTTCCCTTGAAAAAAATTTTCCCTTGAATTATGAAGAGGAATGAAATAGACAATTATTATTTTGCACTGAAGCAATGTTTTTATGCCAATTAAAACATTATCTTAAGAATCACTGAATTATTTTTCCTTCTTTCTCACTATCTGTTAGAAAAATTGGCAAGATATGTTGCTGTTAGTCTAGTTCTCATTCTAATACAAAACTCTTTAAGTTTTAGTTCCTGCAAGTTTAGAATTCTGTGATAACTTTTCCATTTACTTGCTACAATTTTTTAAAATTACAGTTGTTGTGGGAAGATGAGAGATAGTCCTAGAGATCGCTAAATAATTTCCCAACTGTCTGACAGTTGTTCTGGGATTGCAATTCTAAAAATGTCCACAATAGGAGATGGTAAAATTCCAACACATCTAGACAACACTATGTTTGAGAAGATTGTTTTAAAGAAGTGAAGCTGCCTTTCTTCAACTGTCTTTACATCATTGCATAGTGAATATTTCTCCACCTTGTGGAGAAAGGCTATTTTGGGCTGCAGCCTCTGAGCTAGTTCAGCTGGTAGAAGTTTTCAGCTCTGAAGGTCATGAAGTTGTGGAACACTAAAACTGAATGATGAAATCTTTTACTCTATTTTTATTGTTGCTGCTTTAGCTTGGAAATTAAATTACTACTATTTTTTAAACAAGTAGTGTTTTTGGAATTATCTTGATAAATTAATTTGGAGGATTTCACAGGAAAGAAAAAAGCAATCAGAGTTACAGGGTAATATTTTTCTCTGCGTGTGACAAATGATAATTGACATAAGCAAATTGATACAATAGTAGTATGTAAAAAGATTTTTTGGTTACAAAGCAAGTATCCAGGGGTGGGATTCTACAGGTTCACACCTATTCGCTAGAACTGGTTGTTCACATTCTAAGCAGTTCAGAGAACCGGTTGTTAGAAGAAATAATTACTGGCCTAATCCTGTAAGGAAGGCAGGAAGGAAACATTCTGGTGTTGCTTACAGAAACTGCCTCTCCCTTAACCCTTATTACATTCTTGGCAGGACTAGACTTCCTGTCTCAGGAACTTATCTGGAGTTTTTTCCCCTTCCTTTGCTGGAATTTTGCTTTCATTCAAAGTTACAATGACACTGAAAAAAGTGACTTATGACCATTTTTCACACTTATGACTATTGTAGCATCCCCACAGTCCTGAGAGGCCAGGCGAGGAGATGCATGCCTCAATGTGAGTGATGTTGAGTTGGCCACGCCCAGCCAGTCACATTACCACCAAGCCATGCCCACCAACTAATCACAGAACTGGTTAAAACAATTGAATCCCACCTCTGCAAGTATCCTCAAGAAACAATTAAGAATACTATCCGAGACCTTTGTATCTGGCATTTTAAGTGTGACTGGAGTAGATATTTGTTGAAGCAGTTGAAGCTAACAAGGCTGAGAAAATGTTAAAAACATACAAGGACAAGAACTAGGGACAAAAACTGAGTTACCAGAAAATCAGGCTCTAGAATGTAAATAGTCGCATGCAACCTATGTGATAAAGATCAGGTTCCTGGAAATGTGCCAACTGGCTCATGAGCAAGAAAAAGAGCTACAGGTAGTCCTCAAGTTGCAACGGTTCATTTAGTGACCGTTCAAAGTTAAAATGGCACCAAAAAGTGACTTATGACTATTTTTCATACTTACGACCATTGCACCATCCCCATGGTCACGTGATCAAGATTCAAATGCTTGGCAACTAACTTATATTTATGATGGCTGCAGTGTCCAGAAAATGTGGCGAGAAAAGTCCTAATTACCAAGTGCCCAAATTTTGATTACATGACACTGGGGATGCTACAGTGGTCATAAGTGTGAGAACTGGTCATAAGACACTTTTTCTAATGTCATTGTAACTTTGAACGGTCACTAAATGAATGGTTGTAAGTCAAGGATTGCCTCTATACTGCTTTTTGGCTGTTCTAAGTAAAATCCTAAAAGCAGGGCCATTCAGCCATATAACTAACATTGTATGCAGTAACATATGATTGTTTAAGCATCTCTGCAAGCACCACTGCTTCCTCTATAGCTGTGATGGCAAACCTATGGCATGCGTGCCATAGGTGGCACGCAGAGCCATTTGTGCGGGCGCACAAGCTGCAGGCAAACTTACCTCACTGCACATGCACATGCCTTACATCTGATTTTCAGCAAGTTTGAGGCCTTTTTCAGCCTCCCAAAGGCTTGAGGAAAGCTTCTGTAGGCTTTGCAGGCAGAAAACTAGCCCCGTTTTGTCACTTCCTGTTTTTCCAAAAATACAGGAAATGATGAAATGGGGCTAGTTTTTGGCCTACAAAACTTGTAGAAGCCTGCAGAAGCCTCCTCAAGCCTTGGAGAGGCCGAAAAAGGCCTCAAACCCACTGAAAATCAGCTGTGAGGAGCAGTTCAGTTAAGGGGGCGGGGGGGGGATTGTGCTCACATGCGTAGGGGATGAGAGGGGATGCACATTGCCTTCTGGGTGCTGGCACAAAGCAAACCTATTTTACTGAATACTGGACCTGCCCAGAAATGTGGAAAGGAGGAAGAACATTCTTGATACTTGAGCCAAAATGCATTACATAATTATATTTTAGCTGTCCCTTTTACCCCTTCAGATGTAGCTACTGTACATATTCATACAAGTTGGTCTTTGCTCACAGTTTTTAGGAGTGATATATTTCTTAAAGCTAAAGTGATTGCAAACAAGTAAATTTACTGAATTTATTGAAAAAATATTTTTCAATGACTTTGACACAGAAATGCATCAGTTTAACAGATACAGGTTTCTCAGTCCTTTAATTTCATGTCTGTCTGTCTGTCTCTGTCTATCTATCTATCTATCTATCTATCTATCTATCTATCTATCTATCTATCTATCTATCTAGCCGGTTTTGATTTTTAAGGTGCAGCAGTAAATGTAATTAAACCACAATTTTTTGAAAAATATAGAGAAATTATATTTTTATAATATAATTCTAAGATTCTTTTTACTTATTTGAAGTTAAATTCCATTCAAGAATTATTCATTAGGATGCATCTAGAAGTGCAGTCTGGCAAGAATTGATGGATTTTGTAGGATAAAAGAAAAACAAAGCCTACTAGAATTTCTCTAAAATGTTTGATGTAGGTTTTTACTTTTGAGCAAAATATCATCTATGTTATCATTTATTTAATCATAAATTCATGCAAAAGTTGGGTGCTAAAATTTGGTTCAATTCCCAAAATTTTGTTCCATGGATTAATTTTTAACATGTTCCTTTTTTCAAATTATAGACATAAATAGGACATTTCCAGATAATATAAAGTTCCGCAAAACTGCTGTTCCCTGTTTACAGAAATCACTCTACAATGTATTAGTAGCATATGGGCACCATAATCTTTCTGTGGGATATTGCCAGGTATGTAATACTAAAAATATGTTACTTTTGAGTTAGAAAATAATAGCAAACAAAATTCATGTCATTAAAAATTATTCTGTAGTGTCTTGAATGCTACTTATATTTCAATAGTTTAAGACAGGGGTGTCCAACCTTGGCAACTTTAAAGACTTGTGGACTTCAACTCCCAGAATTCCTCAGCCAGCTTTGCTGAGGAATTCTGGGAGTTGAAGTCCACAAGTCTTAAAGTTGCCAAGATTGGGCACCCCTGGTTTAAGACATGCAGTCTAGTTGTTTTCCAGTTTGAACCTCTGGAATTACATTTGAGATTGAGGATCGCCTGCCCAGCACTGGAATTGGGTTTAAGGAGATGTAATCCATGCCACATATGTCTCAGGAGCTATGAACTCTATCTCTACCAGTTACAAGTGATAGCGGACAAGTGAGAATGTGCAAAGTATGTCACTGAGAATGCATTCTGTTTTCTCTGTTTTATACATTTTTGATCATATTTGAGTTAAACTCAAATCACTTGGAATAAGTCTTACTGGTTAAGTTCATAAACTGTCCTGAGTAGTAAACCATGATTGACTAATCCACAAATATCGAGTGTATAATGTGCTAAGACAAACCAGATCAAGCATATTATATTTAAATATATTTGACAAACTTCAAATGAATGGATATTATCAAAACAAGATTGCAAACTAGGCTGTAAGTTTAAGCCAATAACTTTTAATGATTAGGATGAGAGCCAGTTTATATAATGTTAAGGCACCAGGCTAGAAAGCAAGAGACTCTGAGTTCAAGTCCTATCCTAGCTATGAAAACCAGCTGGGTGATCTTGGGCCAGTAACTTTGTCTCAACCCAACCCACCCAATAAGGTTGTTGTGGAAAAAATAGGAAAAGGAAGGTATGTTGGATATGTTTGCCACCTTGATTTATTTGTGAAAACAATAAATGCAGAATATGAATGAATAGTGGTTTGGGTCTCAACATTTGAATACCATCATTTTGGTGTAGCAAGTAAATCCTATTTCTTCTCTAAAAATTCAGGTTTCACAAACAGGACTCTTCCATTGGGGTTAATCAAGCAAAAGGATTTTAAGAGCTTATAAATATTATAAAGGCAGGGCATGGGCGACCTGTGTTGTACCATTTGATGATTGTAAATCATTGAAAAGGATTAGTTACATGACTTTACATACATACGTTCCAGAGGTGGTATTCAGCAGGTTCTAACCAGTTCTGGACAACCGATAGCAGAAATTTTGAGTAGTTGAGAACCTGCAAATACCACCTCTGACTGGCCCCACCCCCATCTATTCTCTACCTCCTGAGTCCCAGCTGATTGTTGCCCTGCACAGGAGAACGGACCTGGAAAGCAGGTTAGTGGGGTGGGGTGGGAATGGAGATTTTACAGTATTCTTTCCCTGCCATGTCCACCAAGCCACACCAGGCCCACCAAGCCACGCCCACAGAACTGGAAGTAAAAAAAAATGAATCCCACCTTCCTTGTCCCAGTAGAGTTGCTTTCTTGTTGATACTGTTATGTATTCAAATGGTATACTCGAAATCCCCGGGCCTTGATTGGCCAAGGCACGGGGATTTCTGATTGGCCAGGCGAGCCGCGCTGATTGGCCCGATTGAAGTCTCCCGCGATTGGTGCAAACCAAGAGCGGGAGACTTGAATCGCTGCCATTGGCCGCGGCCGCCTTGCGAAAGGTATAAAAGCCGCGGGCTTTTTACCTTTCGCCGGTTCGGTTCTCCCTTTGTTAATAAAGAGCTTTGAATGAAAGTCACCGACTCTGATCGTCTTTTTGCGGACACGACAGATACAGTAGAAAAGAATCTGGCTAAAAATAGTTTTGGAACAGCCTTTCCCAACTGATGTCCCTTTAGCATAGTCATGTAAGTTGGGGCAATGATATCCAGAATTCCTAGCCATTGTTGTCAGTTGGAATATCAGTTCATCTGACTGAAACCAGTAAAGCAAAAGATAGATCTTAGGTTCTCCACCTGCCCGGGTGAGCCATTCCTCTCTCTCTCACTGGTGAAGCTTAATGGAATAATTCTTCCTCTTTTCCAAAATTCCCCACTACTAACATACATTTTCCCTGAAGGAGAATATGAGAGGCAATCTGTGTTCTCTCCTGCAGTGAAGGCTTGACAAAACCAATCGAGTTGGACAACCAACATTCTGTGCATGAAACATTTTCTCTGTTCAGGATGCAACAGAAAGGCAATTCCCCACCACCAAGTAACTAGTTGGCCTATATGTTCCCCTTTTAAGAAAGTGTCGACAGGTATTTTAAGTGGAACATTTGCATGACTGACTGACAATTTTTGATTGCCTTGCACTTTCCTCAAAGGAAAGGCAGAAGACATGAAAAAAGGATTATTCATACGAGTGTTCTGTTAGAGCAGGGATGTCAAACTCCTGGCCAACGGACCAGATGCATCACACACTGACCACATCCACGCCCGGTTTAGTGAAGGGGAAAAACATTGTGAGTTTAACATCCCTGTGCTAGAGTGTCTGCAGAAATTAACTCTAGCAGATGTGGAAGTAGGAAAGGATTTGTCTTAAAGCCATACTGTCCAGGTGAGCGGGTCTGGTAGTCCAAATAATTATCATGAATTCATTTTACCATCATATCATTTCAGTAGATGGGGACGATAGCTTTGGAACACGCTGTTACTATATTCTTCAAAATATTTGGCAAATCAGTGCATCAGTTAGAGAAAATCTGACAATTATGTGCTTTAGAGAAGTTGAAGTTTTTTCAACTGGATAAAATATGTTGAATATTACAGGCAGACAATTATTCCAAGTACATAGACGTTTCAAAAGCAATAGAGTGTATGTGATTCTGTGTAATTTAAGATTATGTTTAAGGAATTTTTAATTAGTTCCCAGTAGAGAAATGTTATTGTGACTGACAGCTAACTATTTCAGGGAATCTTGCAGTGAGCATTCCTTTAAAAGAATTGGACAAGCTTGCTTTGCTGTTTTCTTCAACAGTACTAATAGAGTTTTGTACTGGCGTGCATGGTTAATAAATGCACTTGCTCTTCAAACACCCTCTGAGGGGTAGACCTTTGTAGTTCCTGTAATCAAATGCCAAATAGTCACCATGGTTGCTATTGTCAAGAAAACTAGCAGCACAACTGGAGGACAAAATATCCCAACCACATAAAACCCTTTTCATGCTGGCTGTTGGCTTTTCATGGATTAGAAAGAGGAGATGGGGGGAAGGAGGCAAGGTTTGAAGAAAGTCAGATGATCATTAAGAAACTTGGAAACTTAGGAGAACAGCTGATTCTGTTTGAATGACCTGAAATATTTCATAAAATAATATTGTCACTTTGACTTTGGCATTGTTTATAAAATTAAATTTTGAAAAATATAATTTTTCTGTTTTAGAATTGACTGGAAAGATCAAGAACAATTAAGTGAATTAAAAGCTAGGAGAATTAAAAAGACAACGAGAAACTGGAGATGCATTAAAGATTAAATCTAAATGAATGCAAGTGATACTACTCTTCCTGAATATTTTAAAACATACAGCTCACACTTCAAAAGCTACACCATTACTCAACTTTGTTGCAAAGTAATTTTTGATTAGTAAAATTGCATCAATATATAGAAACTGTCTATTGGCATAGTCACCAGTCTATAAGCTCGTAATAGGGCAAACACAAATTTTATACTGATACCAGAGCAATTTTAAAAAATTATACCAGATCCAAAGAGATCAGTTTCCTTTCTCCAAAGTGCTTCTGTTGGATATGTGAGCAGAAGAAAGTTGAAAGGATTCCTATACTGCTTAACCTGTGAAAGATTTTTAAGTGTGACATTAAACATGGAAATAAAAAATGTTTTGCTTTTTCATTCTTTTGACTCCCTCTTTTGACCTGAAATAAATAGGAAATTCATATTTATTTCAGGGCATGAATTTCATAGCTGGATACTTGATTCTTATTACAAGGAATGAAGAAGAATCATTTTGGTTATTAGATGCACTCATCGGCCGAATATTACCTGGTATGTCTGAATCTCATTTCACAATTCATTTCTTATGTTTCCTGTTTCCTTTAAGCGTACTTAATAGATAGGACTAACTTTGCTGTTCATGTAGACACGTTTTGGATTCCAGAAGTCTAAATGTATATAATGTACCAACAGTAATGCATTGAGAATTTATTCATTTTACACAAATAGCACATTTATCTCAGAAACTGCAAAGTACTGCATGTACTCCTTAAGTTTATCTTTATACAAAATAAATACGAAGTTGTTTGCATCTTGTGATCAATTTTTTTAAAAAGGAGACTTTCCAGTGTAATTTTGCTCTCTGTGGGGAAATGGGGTGCTGAGTTGTATGCAGAAAGATTTATGTGCAGTCCATTCTCAGCTATGTTACCATTTTTATGAGAAGTGGTTTGAAAAAATAACAAGCTGTTCTTCTAAAAGTTTGGAGACATTTGTATAATTGTTAAAATAGATCAGCTGGAGTTCTTCGTGGATCTGGTAGCTTTACAATAGCTTTTCAAATATCAGGCTGCTGGATAATACATTAGGTGATCTAAATATATTGCTGACTGTAGCTTAACTACGAAAAACAATGATTCAAAACAGTGCTTGGAAGCCAATGGTTTGTTAAAGTAGCCAATTTTGATAGATTATGTTGGACTATTTGCAAAATAGATTACTCAAAGAACAAAAAAGCATTTGCCCTGAGGACAATCATTGGCTTGACTTTTAATTTGGAATAGTGGTCCTTGTTGTTCTACATCAGAAGAACATTTTACTCCCAGAATTCCCCTGCTAACTTGGCCATCGCTGGAAATTATGGAAATGATATCCACATACATAAAAGTTGCCCAAGATTGGGGAAAACTGTTGTATATTACAGCTTTTTGAAACATAGTATAAGAAAGTTAGCATAGGCTCTGTAATCTGCTTGTATATATCTGGTAAACTGATGCTTCTTTTCTTACTACTAGTTCATTTCCATAGTAAGGAGGAATTTTTTTGGATGGCAGCATAAAGTAGTATTTGGATAAGTTATCTGATGTCTTTCAGATGGAAGACATAAAATCCTTTATTACTTATTTATTTAAAAAAATATGACATTCAACAGGATGAGGAATGATACACTGCCAGAATGTTATACTTCATTCTTAGAATCTAATCTATTCATAAAGTTCATGAGGTAGGTGTATTTGCATGAATAAGCTTGGAGCGAATGTGAAAATTAGATGGAGTCTATTTTTTACATACCATAAAGCTATTACAGTCAACATGAAATGAAATATAGATATTGTAGAATCTATTACACTAGGCTGATTATATTACATTAAGAAAAAGATTCAGCATCGGTTAACTATTAACTATGTGTCCAGAATAATTCAATTATTTTTGTTTAATTCATTGGTTGCTTTCAAAAGCTACCGCTAAAAATTTGACCAGCACAAGAACCACCTTTGTATCTTTATCAGGTGGCAAAAATGTACATTTGAAATTAAATCTGTTTTGGTACATTTTAAAAATAAACCAGATTAAATCCTTGTGAACTATTACATAAAAATTACAGATTATTAGAAATGAGATCTGTTAGGGATAACATTGTTTACCCTAACTGGTTTAGGTAAAATAATAAATAAGTAATCATGGTTTGTTAGTTAAAGTGTCTGTAACTTTAACTGTAGAAATGTAATTAAGGGAGTGGTTGTGAAAGCACCATAAAAGAAGCAAGGTACCACAGCTTGCTCTCTCTGGCTTGATGATCCCTAATTACTGGATGGATGAAGACTGCATTTTTCCCTACTGGAACGGGAGAGAGACAAAGGACTGATTTGTAAGTGAACTGACATAGGATATTCTATACGGACTTTGCTAACTGAATCCTTGAATGGACTGACTAAACGATACATGACTAATGGACTGTTATTTTGACTATGCTATAACTCTAAATGGAATAAACTATATTTTTGATAACACAAGCGTATCTGTTATTTTTACTGTATGTTAACAAACATACAAACTTATATCACTCATTTATCTGTGTGCCTATCTGACTAACGCTGCACATTCTGTTTAGCTTGTCTCCTTAACCCTGGTTGGGGAACCCAGGCTTAACACTGGTTATGGGCCCAGACTTAACACTGGTTATGGGCCCAGAGGCTGCAAAGTCAGTTTAACTAGGATAAAACAGATTTATGTAAAAAGTGAGAGTTTGTGTTGTTACACGTTACAGTAAACAGACAGCTGTGTTTTATTAATTATAGTTTTATATCCATAAAAAGAAAACATGGCACAAGTCAATCTACAAAGTTTGTCCCTTATATCCAAGCTGGATGGAACAAACTATGTATCATGGTGTATAAAATGTAATCTGCTTCTACATAGAGAAGGTCTGTGGAACATAATTGAAAATCCACCAAACGTAGAGGAATGGGATCCAGAGATTGAGGAAGATAGACTAAAGATAAAAGATTTTATGCAGAAAAATGAACAAGCTATTTGCATAATAGGACTAACATTGTCTGACCAGCAACTTGTTCATATCCGTGGAGAGCAAACGGCTGTTGGGTGTTGGCAGAAGCTGAAGAGGATTTATGTCCGAGATAACGTTAGTGCTCACATAAATCTAACAAGGAAGCTTTTCAAGACGCATCTCCAGACGAATGGTGATATGCTGAGTCATTTGAATTCTATAAAAAGCATTTTTCAAACTGCACGAGAAAGAGCTTATTTTCTCTGAACTACACCAAGTCTACATAATTCTGTCTTCACTAGACAAAAATTATGATAACTATGTCACTTCCCTTGAAATATTGCCTAAGGAAAGTCTAACTTTAACTGATATAACTGGCAGATTGATTGAAGAGGCAAGAAGAAGACTTGAAAGAGATGAGTTAAGGAGGGAGCAACCTCAAAAAGAAAATAATGAATCTCCTACTGCATATGCAATTAAAAAGTGTTTTAATTGTGGAGGAAGAAAACATTTGGCAAGATTTTGTAAAAAAGCACAGCGCCAGAACGCTGGCCAGAATACTAAAAGTCATCAAAAGATAAATAAAAATTTAGAGTTAGCCATGTATATTAACGGAGCTGTAAAAAATAATTGATGGGTGGTTGACAGTGGAGCATCCCACTGTATAACAAATGATAACAAAAATTTTATTAAAATGTCCCAGAGTACACAGCAGATATCGTTAGCCAATGGCTGGATACTGAAAGCTAAAGGTCAAGGTATAGCATATTGTTCTTTTATAAAAGAGAATGTAAAAATGTTATATGTACCACAAATTAAGTTTAATTTAATTTCAGTTAAAATTTTGGTTAAACTAGGATATGTAGTTACCTTTAAAGGAGATAACTGCATAATTGAAAAAGAAGATAAGAAAATTACTGCATCTTTAAGAGGTGAATTATATGTTTTAAATGATAATGGTTTAAAGGTGGCTAACACGGTTTATGATAATAAGAAACCTCATGATGAATGTATTCACTTGTTACACCGACAGCTAGGGCATTTAAATTTTAAAATGCTTAAGAAAACTGTTGAATTATCTAATGGAATAAGTTTGAAACCTTGTAATAAGTATTTGCAATGCTTTGCCTGCAATCAAAGCAAAAGCAGGGTCACACCGGCTAATAGAGTTGATGGATTTACTACCAAAGAGCCTTTAGAAGTAGTATTTGCTGATTTAATAGGTCCGAAAAAACCAAGTGTAGGAGGAGCTCGATACATACTAAGTATGATGGACCATTATTCTAGATAAGGGTTTTGCTATTTAATGAAGAGCAAAACTGAAACGTATCTAAATCTCTTTAATTGGATTAAATTTGCTGAAAGGAAAGCTAAAAAGAAATTAGTAACTCTTATAACAGATAATGGTGCGGAATTTACAAATAATAAATTCCAAAATAGACTTAAGATGTTAGGTATTCAACATAAAAAGTCTGCACCATATAGGCCATAACATAATGCCTTTATAGAGAGACGAGGCCAAACACTACAGTCAATGGCACATACTATGATGTCTGATTCAAGATTACCTGACAATTTGTAGGGAGAAGCAATAATGTGTGGTAATCATATATTAAATAATGTTGTTAATTCAACAACAGGTAAATTACCATTCACATTGTAGCATGGTACGAAACCTGATTTAAGTTACATGCACACATTTGCAGCACCAGCATGGGTGCATATCCTACACAACTCAGACACAAAGGACAGCATAGAGCTAAAAGATTATTTTTTGTAGGATATGAATCTAATCATAGATCTTATAGATTCTGGGAACCAGGTACATCTAGAGTTTACACCAGTGCTAGTGCAAAATTCCTAGAACATGTAGGATGGAATAGATTAGAGCAAGATTTAAAGTAATTATTGAACCCTACAAAAGGCAGAAAGAACAGACTAGTTATAAGAAGAGTCCAATTAAAGAAGAAGTCCATGAAGAGCAAATAGGACCAGAACAAGAGGAAACAGTTGATCAGGAAGAGTTAGATAATCAAGAAGAGTTAATAAATGAAAGTCCACCTGTAAGTCCTGTAATACCTAGACGTACTACATGTGTAACTAGACCACCTGATAGGTATCAAGCAAGTATAGTTTGCCAAGTAACTAAAGTTCCAACTAGTGCAGATGAACTTAGGATGTATCCTGCTAAGGATCAGGATAATTGGCAAAAGGCAATGGAAAAAGAACTAAATTCGTTAAAGGTAATGAAAGTATATGAAGATGCCATATTACCTCCAGGAGAAAAATCCATTGGGTGCAAATGGATATTTAAAATAAAAACTGGAAATGATGGGACTGTTACCCATAAAGCTAGGTTGGTAGCTCAAGGATTTAATCAAACTGCATCTGATTACGATGAAGTTTTTGCACCAAGTCTTAAAGCAACATCTTTAAGAGCAGCATTAGTGTGGGCAGCTAAGAAAAACTATGTCATTAACCATTTAGATGTAGAAACTGCTTATTTGCATGCACCATTGCAGCACACTGTATATTTGAAAAAGCCAATTGTTATAAAAGACAATAAAGTAAATAGTAATGATTGTTGGAAACTCAAAAAGAGTCTTTACGGGTTGAAACAATCTGGTTTTGAGTGGAACCAATATATTGTGAAAGAGTTAAACAATATAGGTTTTAAATCTGGTTTAGCAGATCCATGTGTGTTTAAAAAAGAAAATAATGGAACGGTGTCATTATTGTTATTATTTACAGATGATATTGCTTTGATAACTAAGACTAATAATGAAGCTAATGAAATTATATCATTATTAGACAAAAAGATAAAATTAAAGCATTTCGGTGAAATTAAAAGGTATCTAGGATTGACAATTAACAAAACAAAAAATGGATTTAAGATATCTCAAGAAGATAAAATTTGCCAATTAATTAAAACGTATAAAATGGAACTTTGTAAACCGGCAAAGACTCCAATGAGTCAGGAATTTTGCCAAACTGATGATCAAAGTCCCAAATTTGATAAGTCCATATATCAATCTTTGATTGGCAGCTTATCATATATAAGCAATTGGTCAAGGCCAGATATAGCTTATTGTGTTAATCAGCTGGCACGTTTTAATTGAGATCCACATCAATGTCATTGGCAATCATTAAAGAGAATTTTAAGATATCTTAAAGGAACAATGAACCATGCATTGTATATAGAACCAAAGGGTGATTTGAGTCTTAGTGCCTATGCAGATGCAAGTTTTGCAACTGACATAAACACTAGAAAATCAACATCTGGGATGGCTATATTATATGGTAAGACACTAATAGGGTGGAGGTCAATCAGACAACAGCATATTAGCTTGTCCACGATGGAAGCGGAATTTTCATGTCTGTCATTATTATAGCTTATAGCGTTAATCAGATACATAATCTGCTCAGATAAACTTAATTTTGTACAAACAGTTATTATTAGACATGGATGTAACTGTTAAAGATTCCATTATTGTGTACGAGGACAACCAGGCAGCCATAAAGTTAGCTACTAATATTGCTGTAAAAACCAGATCAAAGCATACTGATTTAAGATACTTAAATGTTAGAGAATCTGTAAAGAATGGGCTAATTAAATTGGAATACTGCATGACAGAAGAAAACATTGCAGACCAATTTACAAAAGCTCAAGGAGTAATTAAGTTTTAAGAGAGTTGTCACAAATATGATTTAAAGATGTAAATAGTTATAGTATTATTATTATTACCTAAAAGGGGAGAATGTTAGGGATAACATTGTTTATCCTAACTGGTTTAGGTAAAATAATAAATAAGTAATCATGGTTTGTTAGTTAAAGTGTCTGTAATTTTAACTGTAGAAATGTAATTAAGGGAGTGGTTGTGAAAGCACCATAAAAGAAGCAAGGAACGTCAGCTTGCTCTCTCTGGCTTGATGATCCCTAATTACTGGATGGATGAAGACTGCATTTTTCTCTACTGGAACGGGAGAGAGACAAAGGACTGATTTGTAAGTGAACTGACATAGGATATTCTATACGGACTTTGCTAACTGAATATCCTTGAATGGACTGACTAAACGATACATGACTAATGGACTGTTATTTTGACTATGCTATAACTCTAAATGGAATAAACTATATTTTTGATAACACAAGCGTATCTGTTATTTTTACTGTATGTTAACAAACATACAAACTTATATCACTCATTTATCTGTGTGCCTATCTGACTAACGCTGCACATTCTGTTTAGCTTGTCTCCTTAACCCTGGTTGGGGAACCCAGGCTAAACAAGATCCATTGATCCAATTTTGATATCGAAACAAATATTTGTAGAATATAAATCCTTTCAAAATCCTTTATTCCAACACATGTGGTGATAGAATATTTAATCTAGTGTTAATAAAAAGCAATTTGATATTATGGTCATTTGGAACTGATGCCAAAAATCCATAAGATGGATAATTTAATTTTGTTTATTTAGTTCCTGCATGGAAATGTCCCATAATTCCTTAGTCCATGTTTGTAACTATAAGCTCTTTGAGAAAGGATACATACATCCATACATCCATACGTATACATTGTGTATATATGTATGTATGTATGTATCTGGGTTGGAGGGAGGAGTGTACTTATGTGTTAAAGCATCAGAATGAACTTTCAAGCATGGGGATGTGTAGACTAAATGCATAAACTGAGGAATAATTACTTTTGATTATGTGCCATCAAGCTGATGTTGAATCTTAGCAACTACCTAGATACTTTCTCTAGGATGATCAGGCTCTAATATGGTGTGTCATGTCTCCTAACTGTGTGCCAATCACATTTGTAATGAAGTCCATTCACCTTGCTGTGGGTTATCCTTTCAACCCCTCTTTCGTTTCATCTTCTTGGCGTTATAGACCTCAGAAAAAAAAAATAGGTCTTTGCATAATCTGTCTAAAATATTATAATTTCAACCCAAGTATTTGTGCCTTAAATCAGTACTATATATATATTTGTTCAGTTATCCACGAGTTTGTTTTATTGATTATCCATGATATTCTTTTACATCATCAATATTCAAAAACATTAATACTTTTCATTCTCTGCTTCTTTAATGAAAATAAGCACCCATCGGTTTATTTTTGTTAACCTTTGGCTTTGAATAATGCTTTTTAAAAATTCCTTAGCCTTTTTTATATAAAATAAATTTTGTTAGATATAAACATTAAACACAGTGAACGTGGTGTCTCTTTTTTGACATACATTTCTGTCCAATCTTTATTTATTCCTTAGCCTTTTCTCACCCCAACCCCCTTGAACAACTGTAAATCTCATTCCAAGTAGGAGTCTAATTTACATTGGATGATTCTAAGTGCTATTTTGCTTGCATGTGAAGAAAACCTTTTCTTCTGCATCAGTGGTTGAAGTACAAATGGATGAATATCAAATTAAAGAATTGTCTGGAAAGTCTAATTAATATTATTTGGCCATTGATTGTGCTGTAGCCAAGATCTGTTCTTGTCCTAAGCACCCTGTTTATGAAAAGGCACCTGCTCTTTCTTTGTTTTTCATTTCCTGAGTAACAGTATGATTTTTCTGACTAGAAGTGCCCAATGCCAGTCCATTTCAATTCACTGATGTCTATGATGTGTCAACCTGTAGTTGATTCATTTTTTGCTGGGTTGCGTTTTGCTGTGTTCATGCGTCTTATGTTTCATGTTTCTACAGGTAATCCTTGATTTATGACCACTAATGGGAGCAGAACTTCCTAAGCTTACTAAGCAATGTGGTTGTTCACTAAACAATTTTTTTACAACCTTTTTTTCCTGGGGTCATTAAGCAAATCAATGCAATCATTAAGTGAATATGGCTTCTCCCATTGACTTTGCTTGTCAGAACTTCCTGGGAAGGTCATAAATGAAAGTCATGTGACTCCGAGAAGCTGCAAGCCCTGTAAAATACATGCTGATTGCCAGGCACCTAAATTGCAATCTTGTGATGATCATAAACAGAGGCCTTCAAATCTGGCAACTTTAAGACTTGTGAACATCAACTCCCAGAATTCCTCAGCCAGCTATTCTGGGAGTTGAAGTCCACGTGTCTTAAAGTTGCCAAGTTTGGGGACCCTGATCATAAGTATGAAAGCCTGGTTGTAAGGCACTTTTTTCAGCCTTGTCATAACTTTGAACGGTCACTAAATGAATGATCCTAAATTGAGGCTTACCTGTACTGTAATTTTGTCTTTGCAATTGGGGTTTTTGTTTTTCTGATGGCAGCATCCACAAGTAGAAACCCAAGGGCTTTAACTTAATCATGTCATAAAAATTCATATTCTGAAAGAGTTTTTTTCAACTGTGTGTTGAGTGCCACCTGACTGCTTTCATCTGGCACTATATGGTCAATTCGTATGAAATGCGTTTCCTTTTCCCATGTAGCATGAAATGATGCCGTTTCCATTGTCACTGAAGTGATCTCCTGTCCCAGCATCTCCCTATTTTGCTGCGGACCAGTGCAGGTACCTGATTGCTTGAGCTGGACCTTGGGGGACTCTGCTGGGATTATATACTTCTGAAAATATCCTAGTGTTCTTCACTCAACTGTCCCAGGAATATTCCCACCATCCCATGAGGACAGCACAGTAGGTGTTGGGTGGGGATTCTATATGTTGAAAAAGTCTGAACCTATGTAGACAGTATTAATTTGCAAAGCACTTTCTTTAAAAAAAAAAAAGCCCTCAACTATATTCAAAATAGAAAATTGACAACAGGAGATATTAAAGGAGGATAGAAAAATAGAAATTGAATCCATTATTTCCTTTATCTTTACTGCTTAAAACAGTTTTCTAAGCCAAAGCTGACTTTCATCTGTATGTCAGATGAATTGAGACAAATGAAAACAATGATAAAGTATGCCAGTCCAGATAATATCCAATCAGAAATTCTTCAAGAGCCTAATTATAAAATTGCTGTTCTTTAAAAAAAATTAAATATTTAACATTAACCTCTGTTCTCAGGGCTTATATATAGCCATTGTGACCCAATTCCTATGTCTTTGAGGATCAGTAAAGGAAATAATCCCATTATCTTAACATCTGTTTCAAAGAAAATAACTGAAAGGAATATTAAAGAGGAAGCAAGTGAATATGCAGAGGAATGAGATTTGCTCAAAAGCATGGCTTCTGCAAGGAGTCTTGTTTCACCAAATTTTCAAACGTTTAGAAGGGTATAAAAATTCAGTTAGATAAAGATTGTCCCATTAATATTGTTCACATGGGTTTAAAAAAGCCATTATCAAAATTCTTCAAAGACTTCTGACCAAACTGAGCTGCCATAGAATAAGTACTTATCCAGATTGGCATCTGTTAAAAATGGGAAATGGTTAGATTAAAAGGTCGGTTCTCATACTGGGGGAAAGCGCATAGTAGAGAAAGTGGTGATCTGGAGATCATGTTGGACTGTGAGATGTGTCCATGTTTGCTAATAAGACCAAACTATTGAAGGTAAAATAAAAAAGCAATCTCTAAAAAGATCTCTCCAAACTTAAATGGTCTTCTAAATGGCAAATGCAGTCAGTATAAATAAAGCAATACACACCCAAAGAATCCATTTTTAATACATTGATGGTGGTATTACAACTAGTAATAAATGCTAATGAAAGGGTCTGGGAATCACAGTTGACTGTCTGATAAAAATAACTGTAGTTATGGGATAGGCAGATGTTGTTTGATGGTCTTAAAGGAATTGTTGCAGGATGTAAACTGTTCAATTGCTTTTGCTGATGATAATTTTGTCGATCCCTATGATGTTCAAGTGTTGTTACTATCATTAACATTATCCTAAATAGGTAGTAGATTTGAAAATTATGGTGAGATCATACTTAGAATATTGTGCATAGTTCTGGTCATTGCATCAGAAGAAGAATACAATTTGGCAGAGCTGGAAATCATTGGGACAAAAGTAAACAAAAATTATTGGAGATCTGAAAAATCCTTCCCATAAGTAGAAGGAAAGACTACTACTGCTGGTTGTGTTGAATACAGCCAACACTTAAGAGGTGTTCTGAAATAACGCAGTGATACTTGATACCTTATAGGACCTTGGGTAACTAGAAGTTAGGGATGCTATAAAGATACTAATACACTAAGGACACTGAAGTGAAAACATTTGGGAACCTCTACTCTATTGTCTTAACATCAAAGGAATAGTATTAGTCTTCAAAGTGGCATGTAATTTATGCAACTGTTGCTTTGTGTCTCAATTAAATATCTCAGATTATTCCATATCTTTTTATAACCTCAGTCTTCTCTTTGTACTGAAGTTGAAAAGTATTATTTCTGCTTTTCTTTTCTTTGGGTTTTATACCTCTATTTTAGAATGTTTAAAACTGCATGCACTTCTGTTTCTGTAGAGTAGATGTCCAAAGGAGATGTATTATAATTCTGTTAGACTGTAGACTTGACATATATATTTCCATTGTTGAATGCAATATGTAAAAATGTGTACATACAACTCCCTCCCCCTCCCCCCGTGATTCCAGAATTGGATTTAAAATTGTAATTCAACACAGTTGCTTGAGGCAATTCTTCCATTTACCAGATTGAAACAAAGCAGTGGGTTATTTTGGTTTATTAAAAAATCCTGATTTTGGGGAGGGCGGGGGGAAATAAGGAAATGAAGGACTGGAGAGTTGGAAACAAAAAACAAAGAGAATACATCCTATGTAATCTTGTTTTGTACCATGGACAGATTGACAGAATGGTCAAAAATAGAGGAAGGCTGCAGTTCATTGACTTTTCATATAGACTGAATTCTTTATTTGTGGATGAATCATATGTAGCAATTTAAGATCCATCTTTCAAAATGTGTGTCCTTCCACAGTTCATCAGATTGTGAAATGCTATAGGATTTATTTGTATAAATACAAGGACAGGACGATCCTTAGTGTTTTAAATATATGAGTGTTTTGCGTGTAAATAAACTTTCTAGGTTATTCAGCTAAGATGATCCAAGGCCTTCCTGCATGTCAGAGTTTTCAGCTGTCTTAAGATTTGAGTTTATTCATGCAAAAGAGACAGAAAATAATAAGCTCGTGTGGGCGCTTTAGGCTTTGATCAATAATAAGCAATAATGTTAACAAAAAGAAATTGAAAATACAGGCTGCTTCAGGAGATTATAAAAGCCTTACTAGTTGCAAAAACTTACCCAGTTTTCATTATCTATCTTTACCTATTTTATTATTATAAGTAAAAACCTGAACTTCATACAGCATTATGATGATGTAATTAAGTTCTGGTTTGTGCTTCATTTGTACTAATATTTTTCCATAGTTATGTAGAACTGCAGGAAAAATAGTGCTTCATATGCCATTTTAAGACAGTCTACTCTACACATTCATATTGCGTTGATCCATTAGTGTGGATACTTGGATATAAGGAGAATGTTAAGAAGTTGGGGAGTTCCTCAGCTCTGGAACTTTTTTCCCCTGTCACCCATGTTGATTTTTCGGTATCAGAATAAAGCCCCTTTTCTTTCTCACATTGTGAATATGTGTTCAAATGAGCTTTCAATGGTTTAGTGATTTAGTGCTTCATGAGGCTTCTATTACCATTAGCATACCTTATTTTAACTCATTGATTTTTTATGTATGTTATACATTGCAATTGTAGTAGTACCTGGGTGAAAGGTAACAGCCAGCAACATATATGGATGCTATCACTTCCTGCATTCTGTTCAAAAGAAACAGAAAACATTGAGAGCTGGTGTCATATAGTGGTCCTGGTGCTGGATTAGCAAACCATGGCTCTAGTAGTCTTCCTTCTGCCATGAAAGCAACATGGAACAATTTTTCTCCGTTAATCTAACTGACCTCATGGGGATAAATAGGAAGATGGTGCACTGTGTAGGCTTCTTGAGCTCCTGAACAAAAGGTGGAGTATAAGGCTAATAAATGATAGAAGGCTTTATGTAGTTTATAGTCTATGGCTTCTGATGGTGGTCTTTTATTAGTTATAATTCTCAGTCCTTTTGTGCTATTTATACTAATCTGTGATTAGAATAAAATATTGAAATGGAATTTTTATTGCAGCAGATTACTTGAAAATGGCAAACAAATTGCAACCCAGAATTATGTATTTGTAAGTTTTGTTACTAAGGGATCCAGAAGTGCTTTATCACTGTATTCCGCTAGATTTTTATATTCCCCACAGGCAATGTTCCATGTGTAATAAGGTTTGTGATGTAGTGGGATGACATGCATTATTGTAGAATGAAATCTTGCAATGTTTTCTTTTTATAATTTTCAATTTTGAGGACCACCCAGACTGCAGCACTGCACAGAGTGATAGAGGCCCCTAGGTTTGCTCACCTCTTGTTGTATAAGCTGCACTGACTTCCAGTTTCTTTCTGAGCACAATTTGAAGTGCTAGTCATCACCTTCATTTCATATGGCATATCATTTGGCATACACCATATGGCACAGAGCCACACAATCTGAGGGACTGAAGGACAGTTACCCATCCTACCAGATCAAGTCCTAGTTCCTTCCTTGAATATTGTTATCTGATGAGAACTAGAAAGTGTGCCTTTTTTGTTTTTGTTGCTTTTAATGTGTTTATTTTTAACATGATTTTATATGTTATTTTAACTTTTGATTGGAAACCATCCAGCTTCATTTAGATATAAATGTTATAAAGGAAAAAAAAAATCTCTGGAGTTGGCTTATTATACAATCAAGGAAGCAAAGAAGTGGCATGTCTATCTTGTAGCATTTCTAGTGGTTTGGAATAATGCCTTATCACGTAAAGAGCTTTGGTCTGTGGTTTTTGCTCTGATTTTGGAGACTGAAAGCAGCAACTGCTGTTCTTTTTCAACAGATCCTGGAAAGATTACTGTATGGCAAAGTATGCCAAGTTATGTAGTGCCATCTGGTGTCTTTATTAGGAATTGGCGTTACCATTTTACTTTCTCATACAGTAGGGAGAAAAATGACTAACAATGGAATAATTTGTGTGCTCCTTGAAGCGAGACATGCCATGCTAGTGTATTGTTCAATATAGAACATACCTTTCTTAAGATGTAAAATTGTCATTTTATGAAAACTTAACATCTATAACTTTTCAAAATTTGTAGGACTGGAAATTCATTTCATGCTGGTTGAGATCCAGCTAGTGGTAATAAAAAATAAATATTTCCAGCATCATCCATTCTTGTTAGCCCTTCTTCTGTCCATGTCCATGAAGAGAGGAAACTGGAATGTATTTTTCTTTCAAATTTTCCTCAGTCAAAATTTGTAATACTATTTCTCATTTCATAATTTCACAAAGGACCCATGGACTAGACAAGATGCAAATTAGCTTGGGGGGATACCCTTACTGCTAGATATCTCTTACATACACACACACACACACACACACACATATATGGATCTTTGGTTGTTCGGGTTTTCTCCCGCGTAAAATTGGAAGTATCTAGGCTTGATTGGGTGGGGATTTGGCTGTGTTCTGATTGGGTGGGTGGGTGTTTTGTTCAGGTGGGGGCTTGGTTGTGCTCAGGTTAGTCTTATCAGAACACAGCCAAACCCCCACCCAATCAGATCACACCCCCACTAGCAGTTAAACGGAAGAATCAGCTGCAAGCTCACATTACTCTGAGAAGCACAAAGACGAAGACGCAAGCCTGAAGATGATGAATGAGACTTCATCGAAACGTCGCCTAGATACTTCCAATTTTACATGGGAGAAAACCCGAATAACCAAAGATCCACATGCAAATACCCGCGATATATATATATCGCATTGTGATGACATAAGTTTTCATTTCATCTTTCTGAAGATTACTATAGTCCCGAAATGATGGGTCTGAAAACAGATCAAGATGTTCTTGGATTCCTTGTGAAAATGAAGATTCCAGCTGTGGCAGAATTAATGGAAAAACATGGCAACTTGTGGACTTTGGTGGCATCCCGTTGGTTTATATGCTTGTTCATTGACATTCTTCCAGTAGAGGCAAGTGAGAACTGACACTAACTTGAATTGCCTTTTATTTAATTATCCAAATTCTAGTGCATTTGTTTCATACACTCAGTAACTAATTTCATTCTTCTACAGACTGTGCTCCGAATTTGGGACTGTTTGTTTTATGAAGGATCAAAAATAATATTTCGCGTGGCCTTAACATTAATTAAGCAACATCAAGATTTCATTTTGGAAGCTACAAATTTTCCTGAAATCTGTGAAAAATTTAAGCAGATTACTACAGGAGCATTTGTAACCGAATGTCATATATTTATGCAGGTGGGTGTTATTCTAGAAAACTATAAATCTGTTATAAAAATTGTGCATTGATAGTGTTGTTCATAAGATTGTTTAAGTAGGCTTTAATATGTTTCAACATTTTAAAAATATGTTGTATTTAATTATACAATGTGTAGGTTGCACAATGCTCAACAACTCTGGGGGGCTCATAGTTAAAAACAAAATACCAAAAAACAGAGATCATGAATTTATTTCAAGACAAATATGTAAAACAAAACAGCTCCATCCAACAGGCTCAACTATCATCCTGCCCCAAAATAATATTAGCAATAGCATTTAGACTTGTATACCAGTCCATAGTGCTTTACAGCACTCTCTAAGCAGTTTAGTCAGCATATTGCTTCCAACAATCTGGGATCCTAATTTTATTGACTTCAGAAGGATGGAAGGTGAGTCAACCTTGAGCAGATCAAAATCAAACTCTTGGTAGTGGGCACAGATCATGTTGGAAATGATCCATTGCTTTGTAGTCATCCAGTTCCTTTCACCTCTGCATAACCAAAATAGGTAAGGCTATACAGAAAATAGATAATGGAAATGTAGATCCCATTTTGCATTTATTGGTATTCTTTCTATGGAACTTCAGGAACTATGTTTAACCCTACAAGAGCCCTTACTTTTGAAAAGTCACTTTGCGTCAGTAAAGCCCATCATTCATCTATATTCATGATTTTCTCCAGGAATGTTAAGTGTCATCTTAGTTTCAATTAGTTTCACATAATGTGAACAGCCATATAAATTGTGTAACAAATGAGGGGCAGCCCCATGTTTCATAAATATTGAATAATACTAAATCTCTGGAAAGCTGAGAGACATTCTCCTTTTCTACAAGCTTTTGAGCCTTAGAGTATACCAAAGATCCCTTCAGCCCCCCATCCTATCTCACTGGCAAATTAAATCTCCAGACACGGATAAGTGAGGAACAGTCTTATTGTCCAGCAGCTGGTATTTAAAATATGCTGCCTTTTGAGTCAAAATACAACCATCCAGTTTAGTAATTACCAATAGACTGATTTGTATAAATGTCTAATTTCCCTCCTACGATGTTTTCTGATGGCCACTGCAATTGATGTGAGCAAACTCAACAATTGAACAATAGGCTGTTTAAATGATCTTTAAATCTTGAATCTCCCTTTATTTAGTTTTAGTGGATAATCCCCAATTATTCATTCTGAAGAAAAAAATTTCCTACATGCCATATTAACCATATGTGATTTTATGGATATTGGTAATGTCTTCATTTTCATTCTGAAACTAGGAGTTTTCATGCATAAGAGTGCTGCTTTGTTTCCTTTATAGCAGGGGTGTCAAACTTGTGTCGCCACGGTGTGTCATATGACATATCGGGACTTTCCTCACCTTGCTAAACCTTCCCCAGGTGGGAGCAGAGCCAGTATGTGACACAGCCGGCCTGCGGGTTGTGAGTTTGACACCCCTGCTTTATAGAGTGGTTTTTTGGGGGGACGGGATGGGACACGACTCAATATTTTAAAATGTAAGACAGTATTCCAATTATTCCCAAGCACAATTCCTTATTTTGAATTAACTAAAAATATCTAGGGTCAAATATAAATTCTCTATAAACTTTTGATGGTGTCGGTTCTAAGGCCCATCTAATTTTTGGCCAGCTTGATTACCTTGAGAAAGTTACAACTACAGCATAAATTTAACTGGCATTTAGAAGTAGACTGCGTCTAAACATGGAAACTTAGCTATGGAGAAAAATTAGCCCTATATCGATCTGACCAAATTGAATTGATCCACTAATTTTCATGTTCTAATAAACTGCAAACGAATATTCAGTATTTTTTAATGCTCATATGTAACAATCTGGATGGAACCTTATAAGTTTAATAATTTATAATTATTTAATAATTGATGCATCCCATTCTAGAAAGACGGATTTGACTCACTGTATTTTCTGATGAGTGTGATTCTGCTTGTTTTGTACCACGAAGCACACTTTTAGATATTTCTTTGCATTGTAGTATATGCTAATACTTTAATTTTTAATCCTAGAAAATATTTACAGAACCTGGAAGTCTGCGAATGGCTACAATAAACAAACTACGAGATACATGTAGAGCAAATTTGACTGCTTCAGCATAAATAAACATTCCCTCATTTGCTCAGATAATTTTTCCTCAGGCTGCCATTGACACTTCACTCATTAGCTCCAGCCTTTCACATGTACAATGGGATTTTTTTTTTTAAAGCACACTTTATTATGTAAATAAAATGCAATGTAGATGTAATTCCTTTTCAACAAATGGACTATATATTTTCAGACATTTTTGTGATAATATACAAAGCTATATAATAAAGTATATTTGAAGCTATCATTTTTTTAATCTCAACGATGTTAAGGCTCTGGACTTAGAGATCCCTATTTAGAAAACAAGTGCTCCAGTTAATCTCATTTTTTTTTTTTAGAATAGCATATCTACCTTTTCCTGTTGTCTGACTCTGCTAAATGAGATTAATATATACACACACACGCTTATGTTCTGAATAGTGAACTTCGATAGAATCAAAAACACCAGGAGTTACACAGAAAATTAGAAAACAATTTTTGTTTGTTTCTACTTTTCTGCATGCAACTGTAGTGAGCAAAATGCTTTATGTGAAGTTTTGCCCTGAATAATCTACTTCATCCCAGAACTGTCAATTGTACAACAGCTACAGTCTATGTATTCCCATGTGCTGCTAATGGGAAGTTATTCTGTCAAGGAATAATAATCAAGTTGTGTTTTTTTTTCTTATTCAATCTACTACTTTGTAACATTTTAGCTTGCTGTGGCATTGTGGGAAATATCTATGGATAAATCTATAGCAAGCTCAGGTCCAGGTGTGACGGGGATATTTTATAAACACAGACCCACTTGTTTAATGGCAAATTCCTCCACCCCCTTTCTCTAAAGGGAAAAAGAAATCAATTATGCAAGGACTGAAGGAAGATTATTTGAAATGCAAAACATGGAATAATATTTTAGGCTTATACTTTACAACTAAGAATCTGAGGTAATAGTTATCCTCCAAACTTTACAAACAAGCTTAATTTACTTCAAAATCAAAGCAGCCTTGTAATTGCTTAAAAGAACACTGAGAACATACAGAAAAGTCTTTATTAGCATTGTTACAGGCAATGCATTCATAACTGATCCTTGCAGTGTACAGTCCCAGCCAGAGTCAAAGCAAGAATTAGCAGATTGAAATTTATTGTACACATGTGCAGAAACAGGATCTCCTTTGAACTTCCAACAAAAGAGACTGAAATTCACTTTACCAAAAATAAAGTAACACCCATTTTCATGTAAAAAAGGGCCAGCTCCTACTAAGCTGACAGACCAAAAAATATATCAAGAGTTAGCCACATTTTATTTTCACACTTTGCATATACCAAGCTTAGCATTTAAAGATTAATGATACACACCTAGGTAGAGGCAAAGTGGGAATAGCAGAGGTTGGTTGGTCAATCATTACTGTAAATGCAGTAAAACATAGGTCAGCACAAGTTGGTAGTACCAGAAAGTGGAAATTTCCCTTTGTTAAATACAATTAATCTGAATTTAAGTGGAGTATGAAGTAACTATATCCTCATTTAAGTAGTTGACATTGTAAACCATGCCAATTCAGAAAAGCATTCATAAAATTTCAGCCTGTTTCTAGATGGGCAAATATTTAACCCATTAGCAAAATTAAACAGAACTAAAGTTATCCTTTGTGCATGGTTAAATGCCACAAGATGGATTTCACATTTAGTAAAGCAGATACTGCAAGAAACAGTTGTAAGGAAAAGATTGTGCTCCCTCATAAATCTAATTGAGGAGAAGATGGGGGAGGGGAATCAATTTTCTGCTTCTTGCAACTGCTGTTCTTCCATGCTGGTTTAATTCAGTGCAAATCATTAAATTGTTTGATAACCAGCATGGCTACGCTTTCGGCCAATTAAATATGCAATCAACACTATAAGGACAAGTCCAGCAAGCGCTGCACCAACTACAATAGGAATCAACATGTTATTTTCATCCAGCTGACATTCTTCCACTGAAAGAAAAATGAATAAATTCAATTCAATTTTAAATAAATAAAAGGCCAAGACAAGTACAATGTAATTCTTTCAACAGAGTATTATAATTTGTCTTTATCTGATTGAACCCAAACTACAAATACTATTTATTACATTAGATGTAAAAATTACCATCTGAGAGAATTGTATTTGCACCACTTAGAATACAGTGGTAAAAATCTATAGATTGATACACGAAGAACTAGCTTTAAGATTACAAATACACTGGATTCTCATATTGTGCTAGACTACAATATGATTTGTTTTAATCAATGAATAAAGCAGTACTCCCATAATATAAGGACAAACAAATTGTATGCCCTAAAGCAGCAGTCACCAACAGGTGGTCCACAAGAAAATTTTGATGGTCCGCAGAAAAATTATTTGCATTTTTTATATTGCACTAAATACTACTTATCTTGTAAAAAAATCATTAGTGATCCGTGGGATTTAAAATTATGAATTTAGTGGTCTCTCAAGTCTGAAAGGTTGGCGACCCCTACCTTAAAGCAATATGTAAAACCAGCCTAGGAGTTAGTTATCTGTTTGGAAAAAAGCCATCTCCATTCAAATTAAAGAAATGCAATTTGACACTTCACTTGCCAATGATCAAATAAAATGTATAATTTTCTAATGATCCTAGTGGTAGAAATCCTTATCTCGGCTTTAGGCAGTTCTGCCATATAAAATAATTTATTTTGATTTTCAAAAATTGAAGTTTTCTACCTGGCCACAGATTCTACCTTCCAGAAGAAACCAGGCACAGAGTTAGTTTCCAATTTGAAATGGCAAAGAGATATTTATTTACCATAAACATGTGTCATCTCTCAAGAGAAAAATCAAATGGGTATTAATTTCAATCTCCCATTCTGTTTTATTTTTTTTAATGTAAAATTTGTCTACATGCCACAGGAATTGCAGTGTTGACTCTTGGAGCACATTTTTCAACACTGTTTTGAAAAAACATGGGCCTAAATTGCTTAAAAATACATTTAAACAAAGTATTTCAATTGCTTCTTAGGAACGCATATTTGCAATAAGCTAGGTTTTAAATCTGTATTCATAACCTTACCTGCTCCAAATTTGAATCCTGCAATCTTGAAAGCCTGAACTTGAACATTGTACATATTGAGAGAAGCTTTGTCTGAAACCTGAATTATCTCTTCTGCCACACACTTGTAAGATTTTCCAATTGTAGCTTTTAGGGCACTTAGGCTATCGTTGACAACACTGATACTTTTTTCTGCAAAAGATTTACAGAAACAATCCAAATTAAAAGCAACTTTGAGCAAGATGTAGAACTGAATTAAAAGTGAGCATCAACCATTGCTGCTGCTGTTCAGCCCTCCATCAAACAGTACTTTCAAAAGACATCTGTTTATTTAGAAAGAACCCATCAAATCATGACTGACACTTTGATCAAAGGCCTTATGGCTTAAATACTTGGGTTTTTTATTTTAAACGATTTGGTAGACCATTTGGAGAAAAGGAATAAATAATGTATATTAGTGCTAATTTAGGAAATGTGAAAGGAATTTAAACTTTTAAAACACACTATGCATTTTTCAAACCTTTAGAACATTAACATTTTATAAAGGAATTGAATCCTTACCTGTAGCTTCAGAAGGAAGATCTGCGCTCACGAGGATGCCATGCAGAAAGTACTTCTCAATACTTGAATTCTTAAAAAAAACATTTAATGACTTATTAATTTCATTTATCTTTAACAAAAGCTATTTAAATGTTTGCAGCTCAAATACTTTGCAGTTTTTAATTCAGAGGAAACATACCAAATGTGTGAAGTTTGAAAAATTATATTTGAAATATACTACCATACAATCTGCAGATTAAGAACCTCTAGTTATCTGTAGACAGACTTTAAATTATACCTTACAGATAATCTTTGGTAAAAGTCCACTTATTCAATGACCGTTCAAAGTTATCATGATGCAGAATAAGTGGTACTTACAACTTATCCTCCAAATACCAGCCATTGCTGCACCCTCAATCAATCATGTGATCACAATCCAAGGGCATGGCTACTGGCTCACACTTGTGTTGATTGCAGCATCCTGCTATTATCATTTGCAACCTTCCTTGCCAGTTTCCCCCAAAACATAATCAATGGGGCAGAGAAGGTTGAACTTGCTCCCTCCACTTTCCTGTACAGTTTCCCTCTGCAGCAGCCACCTCCCCCTGCCTGGCAGTGCTTATGCATGCCAGACCACTATAGCAATTCCCCATAGAGTTGCACTCAGTGAAAATAACTTTTCCATTGGTCGACTTGCAAGCTTCCCAGGACTTATGACTTCCTGCTGGTTTCCCCATTAACTGCGTGCCGGAAACTGGCAGGAAGTTGTAAGTTAAAATCATGCACTTGCTTACTTAACATGCTATACATTGAATTATGCTTACCTGTATAAAACTGAGAGAAATTTTGGTGCTCCCAGAAGTTAAATTTAAAGTAACTGTCATGTTATCACACTTCCCTGAAGAAACTGCATTTGCTGGAATATTCAACACTTTTGAAAGAACACTCTTTAAAAAAAAACATTGTGATAGAAAGTTTAAGCTTCACACAGAAGAAAAAGTAGCAATTATCATTACATATTATTTTAGTTTAATTGTATTTATCCAAACAGTATTTCTCATAATTATTTATAATAACAGTGTGGTCTGATTAAAGGTTTTTAAAATGTTCACAGTCGAAACCATTCTAAGATTGTAGTATGATTAAAACTTTTGTTTTAAAGTTGAAAATAAACTTTTCAAAGCTATCTTATTAAGATATACTACCGTGTTTCTCCAACAATACGGCCTCCACCAATAGGAAGGCCCAGCATGATTTCTAGGCATGAGGTGAAATTAAGCCCCACCCCAAAAATTTAGGCCTATTTAAACCATGCGTTTCCCCATCATTTCTCACATCGTTCGTTAGAACTACACGAGGTGAAGAGAATTGGGGTGGGAAGGGTGGGGGGGTTGGGAGAAAACATGCCTTTAGGAGCGCTCTGCAGGTAGCCTAGGCAAGAATACCCCGATTTACTACCGATAGAACATCAGCCGACAGAAACTCCCTGAAGGCAGAGCCACCAGCCGCTTTGATTGGCCGGTAGAAGCGGCCTCAGGGCGAGCGCCCACGCATCACTCCCCTCGCCACGAGGCCGATGATAGTTCTCCGAAGGCAGAGTCACCAGCTGCTTCGGGGTGAGGTGTGGCTGCCCATATCCCCTCGCCATGAGGCAGTGTCTTTTGGGCGATGGAAGCTCCCCAAGGGCAGTCACCAGCCACTTTGATCGGCCGGTAGAAGCGGCCTTGGGGCGAGAGGAGTGTGCGTGGGCGCTCACGTCTACCGGCCGATTGAAGTGGCTGGTGACTGCCCTTGGGGAGTTTCCATTGCCCAAAAGACACTGCCTCATGGCGAGGGACACGGGCAGCCAGGCCCAAAGCGTCTGGTGACTCTGCCTTTGGGGAGCTTTCGTCAGCTGATAGAAATGGCCTCCTGGAGAGGTACGTGCGCATGGGGTGCTCTAGGTGGGGAAGGAAATTAAGTCAACCTCAAAAAGACAGCCTAGGCGTTTTTTCCGTGGTAAAAAAAAAATGGCCCGACCTTACACACACACACACACACAGATACAGCAGTAATATTATTTTACTTGTATACCGCCCAGAGTTGCTGTATGTGATGAGAATTTTCTAAATTTAATAAAAATGGAAATGAATTATGAAAAAATGTTCTACATGTACAGAGAGGAACTAGAGCTAGAACTACTACTCAGAGTAATGAGAAGAATAGCAACAATACTGACTTTAAAAAGATGCTCTAGTTACACCTTTGGAAAGTGTAAAAGCATATTAAAGTATATATACCTTATTTTGTGCAGTGTAGGTGAGATTAAGTTGTAGACCCATAGAAGCAAGTAAGCACGTCCCAGATGTACTATTTACACTGTATTGTCCAACTTCTGGTTTTAATGAGGGTGGTACACTGGTGGTTGTAACAACAGTAGTTGAAGGTGCGTGAGTTGATGATTGGTGAGTAGGGATTACTGGAGCAGTAGTAGGACTTTGGTCTTCAGAACAAATTGTTTCTAAAAAGCAACAACTGCAAATCACAAGGCTGGAACACTTTATTGAAAAATTATGAACTCCTTGCTTACTTCCAATGTCCAGGAGAAATCCCTACTTAAACATTAATAGAATGCCCCAAAACAATGGATGGAACCACAGGGCTCCTTTAACAATTACCAAAGTGGAATTTTAAAAATGTGACAGAAAGGGAGAATCTGCTCCTTTTATCTTTAAATGCACCCCAAATATGCCACTCACATATAACCCCACAAGTGCAGCTGCCCCAATAGTAATTTTTAAAATGTTTTAAAATTACACGATGATTCAGTGAAATCCAGCACTCTACTAAGCCTGCAATGTGTTCTTTTCTTAGAAGTTCATGTTATTAAAACAATTACAAATGTCAAAATAGTTTAAGATGAAAGTGGATAAGACTCAGTGCTAGACTTAGACTGAACAGAAAGACTTAACTTAGTGTGGTTACTCTTTAGAAATACTTACCTTTTTTACTGAGGGTGTTATTTGTAATATATGCTTCAACTGCAACATTACTAAGAAGAACAAACACTTTTCCTGCAGTTATTGAATTGTTGCTATGGCACAAATATTTTGTATTTAAGTCTGCTTGAATATCAGTTCCCTTTTTTACTTCTGTTAGTTCTGTAACAAGAAACAGACAGATTAAGATTCTTCAGAGAATTCTATACAAATGGAACCCAGAGCTATTATTTATTACCTTATACCCCACCTTCCATACAATGCTTTCTCCTCCTACTTTTCCCCTCATAAAGCAGAAAAGTTGGGCCGAGACTGTAAAAGATTAGCCCAAAGCCACCCAGAGAGTGTTTGAAACTCATGATGGATTAGTACCCCAAAATCTTCTGTTCCTAATCCAACACCTTTACCCATTGTACCATCCTGTGCAGTGGATTTTGAAAATCTTAAAAATAAAACCTCTTCACTTACCTCCAGATGAATTGGGGAAAATGGAAGAATCATTCAAGTTGAATTTGAACCCCAAAGCACTGACCACATAGAGAGACTGAATCTTCTCAAATGTCATATTTAATGAATGTCCTTTGCCAAATCCAACTACAAGAATTTCTTCAGGTGCTTCCTTCTTGCCACAGTTGCTAGCTTCCTCTATTACATGAGCATCAGGTGGAAGTATAAAGGTTGCATTCTAACAGACATAAGAGATTATTTATATTTAACATATGTAGATTTAATATGCAATCTCCCGATTTTAGCTCATGTTTGAAGTGAACATCCTTCAAGAAGTCCACAGTAATGTACAACAGATTATTACATATTTGAGTGGAAAGATCACAAATAATTTATAAAAGATGATCTAACAAATATGTATTTATTTTGTATCCCACCTTTATTATTTTTTCACACAACTCAAGGTGACAAACATCTACCACATTTCCCGCCTATTTTCCCCCACAACAACCTTGTGCAGAATATCATGGGTGAATATGGATCTATACACAAAACTGCCAAATCTCAAATCAGTAAATCAATTTTTAATATTTTTATATGCTCATTGATAATGAGCATTTCAGACATGTAATTCCTTCATCATACAAGATTAACACATACCCTGTATTCAGAGCAGCCTTGACATATATTATTCATTCTAGATATACAGAATTGAGATGGTTCTTGAGCAAAACTTTTCAATCACTCATTATTTAATTTTAATTTTATACTAAACAGCTTTTCTTAGGAGGTGCAGAGACAAGGAATAATCATCAGAAATGTTTACACTGTGTGCACAATTATTAGGCAAATTGAGTATTTTGACCATATCGTCCTTTGTATGCATATTTTCCACCTCCAAGCTGTATAAAGTTGGCGTAAGCATGTCAGGTAATGTGCATTTGTGCAACGAGGGAGCGTGTGGTCTAAGATCAACACTTTATATCAAAGTGTGCATAATTATAAGGCAGCTTCTTTTCCTCAGGCAAAATGGCCTAAAAAAGAGATTTAACTGACTCTGAAAAGTTCAAAATTGTAAAGTCTTTCAGAGGAATGCAGCACTCTTGAAATTGCTAAGATATTGCGGTCTGATCACACAGCCATCAAATGTTTTGTTGTAAATAATCAACAGGGTTGGAAAAAACGTGTTGAGAAAAAAAGATGCACCTTAACTGCCAAAGATTTGAGAAGAATCAAACAGGAACCCATGATCTTCCAGGGCTGTCATATTTCAGAACTGCAACCTACCCGGTGTGCCCAGAAGTACAAGGTGTTCAGTGCTCAGAGACATGGCCAAGGTAAGGAAGGCTGAAATCTGACCACCACTGAACAAGATACATACATTGAAACTCCAAAACTGGCCCAAGAAATATCTGAAGAGAGATTTTTCAAAGGTTTTATGGACTGATGAGATGAGAGTGACTCTTGATGGACCAGATAGATGGGCCTGTGGATCAATAATAGGTACACAGCTCCACTTCGACTCAGACGCCAGCAAGGTGGTGATGGGATACTGATATGGGCTGGTATTATGAAAGATGAGCAAGTTGCACAGGTCACCTTTACAGGTTGAAGATGGACTCAAAACTAACTCCCAAACCTACTGCCAGTTTTTAGAAGAGACTTTCTTCAAGCAGTGGTACAGGAAAAAGTGCATCTTTCAAAACCATGATTTTTATGTAGGACAATGCTCCATCGCATGCACAAAAGTACTCCACTGCATGGAGATATAAAGACCTTAAAGATGAAAGAATACGGACACAGTACTCCACTGCATGGAGACATAAAGACCTTAAAGATGAAAGAATAAGGACATGGAACCCTTCCTCACCTGACCTAAACCCTATTGAGAACGAGAGTTTTACGGTGAAGGAAAACTGTACACCTCTCTGAACAGTGTCTGGGAGGCTTTGTTTGCTGCTGCACAAAAAGTTGGTCATCAACAGATAAGAAACTGACAAACTCCATGAATGGAAAGCTTTGACTTTTATTGCCTATATTGGTCACTGATTTTTTTTTGAACTATCAGAAATGTTTATTTGTAAACTTTGAGTTTATTATTCTCACTTTAACAAATGAAAATGAGATAGGAAAATTTTCATTTTTCATTTAGTTGCATAATAGTTGTGCGTACTAATAGTTGCCCAATAATTGTGCACATATTCTCCCAAGAAAACCATAATCTGTTACTTAAATACTCATGTTTGAGGTTTATTAACATTTTGGATTGACAGAGAGCACTGTAGTTGTTCAATAATAAAATTAATCCTCCAAAATTCAGCTTGCCTAATAATTGTGCACACAGTGTATATTTATTTATATATTTAAGACTATAATTTAACAATAATCAATTACTGATAACAAATATCTCTTCCAATAATGTAACTGAAGTGTTTTAGCTCTGCACTCATTCTACAGCTATTTATCATTTTAAATAAATTAGATCCTAGAGGTACCAACAACTTGATATCACAGAATGTAACTTGATTCGTGGGCTGCAGGACCATTCCTGTGGTACCCTGAAGGATTCCTTCTCCATGCATGCATGCTTCAGCAGGCTTGCAGGATCAGAGCTGAAATCCTCCAGCAGGCAGCTCTTTCGCTCCATCTGTGGTCCTAAGCTGAGGACTATCTGTACTGAGACAGAGTGCTCTAACAACATAGTGCAGCATGCTCTCTTAGTATCTCTTTAAATTTCAGGAGTTTCACCTGTTGTTTACTCTTTGTCATGAACTCCACTGTGAACAGCATGGAGAAATTAGCTGATAGGCATAGATTCCCCTGATCTTTCACTTGAAACGATGATGCTGTTTGTAAAAACCCTATAAATATATAAAACAAAGTAAAATAAAGCAGTGGATTTTAAAGAGCTGTATATAACAAGATTCAATATAATACAAATACATTCAAAAGATATGCTTTATAAAGTTCTTGTTTGTACAAGTGGTCTAAACCCTTTATTATATACACAGAAAAACCTAGTCAAGATTCTAACTTACATAGAGCTCTCATGTACATAGGAAGTGATTTAAGAACAAATGCATTTTTCCTACCCTGCTTACACTACAATTGCCTTAAGAAGCCTAGTATTTAAGAACAACCTGTGTTCAATATTCATCTATACCTCTTTTATTGTATATGGATAGGTTCACAAAGTTTAAACCTACTGAAGAGGCAGTAAGATAATTAAAGCAAGACGATTAATTTGAGAGTGGTTCTTTTTGTAAACAAAGTTTCTGAAGCATAACTCATAATTTAACTCTTACCACACTGATTAAAATACTATTTCAAAATTACCCACGTATCCTTCAGATTGTTTTAAAATGAGATAAAGTTGTGCATAACGTATTATTTCTGCCTTGGCAGGAAACAAAAGTTTTAAAAGCAAGTAATATTAACATCATCTCTTAGCTACATTTCATTAACAAGATTCCTGTTATTACAGTACAAGCTGTTGTCAACAGCAACTGCTACAAACTATTACCAACAAGATCTAATGATTTACTCAATGACAGCATAATTTGTATGTATGACAGTTCTTCAAAGACCTGCATTTTAAAAATGATGTGCTCCTTGTGCACTGAATTCTCAAGAGACAACTTCCCAATAATATGATTTTCCTACCTTAAACTTACAATTAGTAATTTTGTATACACAGTCATACGCATCTATAGCACTTTTCTACAATAGAGTGTAGAATAGACAAAATGAGATTGCCATTACCATTACAATGGAGCTGCACATTTTTCTCATGCGTGCACTATTCCTACTTGGAAAAATAGTCTTTTATATATATAATGTGGCAGAAGCTCTTCTGGGTCAATCCTTTATCCAAGCTTCATACGGGAGGCATAATGAATACAACACGAATTGTTTGAAAGGGTACAAACAGGAACAAGAACAGATGATATAGATGTTACTAACAATACAGCATTTGTAGAATTTTCTGGCACTACTGTCCTTATAATTGCTTAAAAACTGCTCCTAATATTCTAGTGAGATTTCCTTCAATCTGAAAACCTAACGAACATAAGGACTAGGATGGGAGGCTATGGAGTATATTTAGGAGAAGAAGAAAAAGTACATTTTCAGCATTCAGATTGCTAACTCAATGAGGACAAGTCTTGTGTTGTCCTAGGGAGAACTCAAAATAAGCCAGCTCAAAACAAGATTTTTGGGACATTAATCTGCTCGTGCCATCTAGATCAATTCTTCAGACTACTTACAAATAAGCTATAACCACAGTTGCTTTTACAGGGGTCAGTACTAGCTTCAATACTAGGATTATATAGCATGGCATTCTCAGTCTGACCTCGGTACTTGGGGAGGGGGAAAAATATTTACCTGATTAAGTTTCCTTCCTTATAAATAATTTGTGAACTGAAATTTTCTAACACTGCCAGCTAGGAACAGCTGAGGCTATTGCAAGCAAATACACTCATTTAGATAATTGCAGACTGTGGTACAAATATTATAAATGAGGATTGCCTCATTTTAAAAAATAGTTACTCGGAAGGGGTGATGTGCCTAGTGAATATTGCGTAAGGCCTAAAGAAGGCTTCCCTCTTGGAATCATAATATTGCACAACTTTGGGCATCCATGTATATGAAGACTTACTGAAGAAGTTCAAAAGCCATGTTAAAATTAGAATAGAGTCAAGATCAGTCTTCTCCACAATGCTCAGATGTTATTTAAAAGTATAGTAATAGAATATTAGCCAAAATGTGCATCTCATGTCAAGAAGTACTTAACTACGTTTCAAGAGGAAACTGAAGTGAATAATCACCAGATTCAGCGATTTTATTACAACAAAAGCTTTCTTCAAAATATCTCTCTTGTTCATAAAGATGGCTAAATAAACACAAGCTGTCAATAAAAGATGCAGAAAAGCACCTGGTTAAAAACATTAAGACAAAACAAACAAGTTCTTCAAAATAGGAATTTGAGCAAAGAAAACATCAGGACCACAATCATATGGTTGGGCTTAGTATTTGGGGACGAAAATAAGGAGAAAAAATCCTGCCTCTGCCTACCAGCATCCATTGGTATTCATCTGGCTAGTGTCCTGTCAGTGTGAGAGTTGAGGGCTGTTTGGAAACTGAAACAGTATTTTCTGTGTGAGCAAGGAGCCTGGGCATAGCTTAGCTCAACTGTTCTGTACTAAAGCTGCTTGGTGCTGTGAAACTAAAACTGAAACGCCTCTCTTCTGCTTGCCTTTTGCATTTGGAACAGATTTCTTATCAGGTGGGTAGGGGGAGTAGAACTCCTTAGCATCAAAGCATGTTAATAATATACCAAATACTAATGCTCTGATGGTCATTTCGAAAAATCCTTTCTTAGTGAGCACTAGAAGCCAAGAGGAACACACGTGCCAAATTTCAAGTTTGTAGGCTTTATGGTTCTGGAGATTTGGTGATGATGTGTGAGTGGTATTTCTCACACACACATATAGAGAGATAGAGAGATACATAGAGAGAGAGAGAGAGAGAGAAATATCAAATAGAGCAGTTAATTTGACAGAAAAGAAACCAATATAGCTTCCACAATATTAATCACCTAGACTTTGGTGAAGGTGAGAAAAGGCAGGCTGACAAGGGAAATATACCTGATGTTTTATAAAATACCTCAACAAAGGCTCCTGAGAAATTAAATGGCCAGGAGATAGGAGGATAGGTCAACCAGTTGTAGCACTGGTAGGCCTCTCAAGGATTGGCATTGGAACCAACTATTGTTAATGTGTTGTACATGAATTGGAGTTCAGGATGAGCAGTGAGGTGACCATGATATCACATTGTTCAGGATGATAAAATAAAGGTTCTATAAAAGCGCTAAAGGATCCAATGCAGGGGTGGGATGCTACCGGTTCTGCCTGGCTCTATAGAAGAGTAGCAGACACCAAACCCGTTCTGTGTCTGTTGCTGTTTGGCCCATCTGCCCACCTGGGCTCTTACATGACCTTTATTTCCTGCTTTTTCAACCTCAGCTGCTTTGCGCGGCACAGCTGTCCGGGAGGCACAGCTTTCGTTGTATTACACGTGCACACAGCAAAACGTAAGTACCGAACCGGTAGTAATACCGGTTGAATTCACCCCAATCCAATGTATCTGAGCAGCCATCAAATTTAAAAATAAAATTCAGAGTCATAAATCACCTTAAGTAATACATCTGGTATACAAAGTATCATAAATGTAGTGGGAGCACTGTTGACAGTGATTGATAAGGGAAAGGACTGTAGACTCACACTGGAGAGCTTGATGGCAATATCAACTCTGTGCAGCTGCTGTTAGAACTATATTCCATGCCTTGAATCATTAGACCTAATTAAACCTATCTGATATTATAATGTAATATGTTACTTTATTGTAAGACTATATCTGGAGTATTACGCTCAATCCTGGTCAATGAATTTTAAAGATGTTATTACAAAATTGGAAAAGATATAGTAAAAGCCAAAACAAAATGGGGAGTTGAAGATCTGCTATGACAACAGGCTACAGCAATTCATTGATATATGGCACAAATGTTGTCAAAGAAAATCCCCCCATCCCACCCCAGGACTGGAGTTTCTCTGAAAGTGGTTCTCCTATCTCCACCCTAACAAAAAAAAAAGTATAAACTGAATTATCAGTGACAATTTTGATGACTAAATGGATTGAATATAGTTGTGAAAGAGAAGGCTCTCAAGTAGCTACTAATATTGATGAAGGTTTGTTTTCTCTTACATCATAGGCAGCATGTTTTATTTACTGCTTGCTGATAAGGGAAGGATGCTATCACCAACCCATCCATATATCTCAAATACATCAAATTGATTACTGATTGGAATGTTATACTAGATGAGCAAATATTTGCTCCACAATTTTCTCAATTCCCCCCCTACTTCTTTTCATTATTTCTCTTATAGCCATCATGTTTTCTTTCCTCTTCGTTTTCCATCCGCCTATTTCTTATCCCTCACCCTGTATTTTCCCCATTTTGCTATTTCTCTTGAAAAGGGCTATGGGAATATATATGCATATAGTTTTTTAGGGAAAAAAGTTGATACATTGTTATTTTTTTAAAAAAGGCATCTACTTTTACAATTATAAATCAGTAGTAACTATTTTAATTGGCATTATTTGTACAGGTACTTCTCCTTTTTCAGGTGTAGCTCCTGGATACTATATACATTTGCATTAAATATAACACTTTTTTTCTTTTTTTAACAGTGGCTACAAACAACTTTATAGTGCTATCGAATAAGATTTTCCTAACATTAAAAAAGTCCAACATTACATTTTATGCAGGATTTATTATACGTTTAAAGTCCTTGTCCCTTTGTCCAAATTAACTGGGTTTGCAGTATCTCAGCACGGATGCTCTTCCAGTGTTTGTAGCCCATGTAAGTGTTTAGCACACAATTGAGATCCAAGTTAGAAATATTATCTCCCATGCTCTTCTGCTTTTGGATATACATATTATCAGAAGTATATCTAATCAAAACTACATTTTACGGGGCAGCAACTGCTTCCTATCAGAAGAGATACACATTGCACCCCAGCATCTTCTGCATTCTCCAAACATGGTGATTTCTGTTATGATTTTGTTCACTATTAAAAACGGGAGAAGGGAGAAGGCTAGTTTCTTATAAAATTAGTATTTGTCTTAGATTTAGGATTTTAAAAAATATCTAGAGACAAGATATTTACAATAATGAAACATGACATTTAGGATTATCAAAGGCAGATATTCTTCCATCTTCATAGTCAGCCACAAAGGGTTTGTAGGGCAAACCAAACCAAAACAGACCACTATCCTTGTAAAATAGCTAAATGATTTGGGACAAATTAACGAAAATGATATTGGCTTTGCTTATGTTTTAAAATGTATGAATTTTGCATGCTAACATGGATTAAGACCAGGGTGAAGCAGTTTTGATTCACATCTTACCTTCTACCAAAGCTCCATTCCTTGTTCATACTTCATCCTATAAAGGGAAAATGGCAGGAGGCAAACAAAACTGAATGCTACTAGTTTATCACATCTTTTTTCACTGAGGGAAGGTGCATACCAAATGAAGCCCAGGCAAAATTATATTACTATAGTACTGGATAAAGTTTCAAGTGAAATAAAATAAGCTCTACTCAAGACTTCAGTTAACTCCCTGAATACATGGCAATCTAGATTCTGTCTGTTGACCAAATCCAATCTTCCACCCTAAGTTTCTCAGCATAAGCAGTATAAAATATAATGCTGAAATAATGTTTAAGTAGATCCCAACCCCATTAGAGTATGCAACCTTAAAAAACAAAAGGGATATTTATCTTAAAATAGCCTATTTCATTTACTGAAAAAACTGAAGCCACTTTAAATGGGATACATTAATTTTCATTATTTAACAGGAATAAGGATACTAAAAAAATTAAGATTAGGAAGCAACTGTGTAACTGGCCCAAAAGAGCAGAAGAGTAAAGTTGTAATCTAGTTTTACTCCTAAGTAAATCATAGAATCGTATTACACAGTCATGTCTATATATTTCTGTCCTGGTTCTATCAAAACACAGAGTATCTGGGGGGTAAATAGCACACGTGAGCACAAGAAGAACACAGGGGAAGTTAAAACAAAAAAATAGGCATTTCCTGTGTAAAGTCTACAGTTTTCTTAAATATCAAGTCCCTTTATTCCTTCAATCTTTTCTGACCTATCTGATCTCTAAAAGCACTGTCTCATTTTAAGTTACAATCATCTCATCAGTTGAGGAGCTCATCAGTTGAGTTCACAGGCAGATGCAAAGGAAGATGCAAAGACCTTACTACAAATGGTAAAGAATCCAGTCCATTATTCATTATAAGGCTGGAATTGAACCCAAGTCAACCAAACAACTATTTCCCATATAAAAACAGTCTCACTTTCAAAGCAGAATAAAAAACCCTTACCAAGTTGTATACAGAGCAATTATATGGAAAAATTGCAATTGACTACAATGTATTATTTTATCTTTGTGTTTAATTATTAATATCTTTATATTTCCTGGAATCCAACTAGATTGGGAAGTAAACTGGATAAATTAATAAATACATTTCTATGGAAAATAACATAAGATTAGTAGTTTAAACTTTGATGGCTATGAAAGTCACATATCATGGCAATAAACTGCCATTTCCAGCCAATAGTGTTCTAGTTCAAATTTCATGCTGGATCAAGTCAAAAGCAACTCTGAAAGATAATTTTACTTGCATGCTTTTAAAAGAGGGTATATAGCAATATTTTATTTCTATAGGGCATCATAGGTTGGCCTTCAAACAAGAGTATCAAATACAAAACAAAATTCAGAGTCATATTTACCAGTTCATCTTTTAAAATTCTAGTTTTGCAATGACTAACCATATAGATAACAAGAACATTTTCATCTTTGCTGATGATAAACAGGAACAACTGACTTCACTAAACAATGTCCTTTTGTTTTCCTAATCTGCTTCAGTGTCACTAAAACATTGTAAACCAAATCATTTGTGGATTCAACTCTGATAAAGATATGTTGGCATTGGAAAGCTATATTTATGAAATACTTAAGCTCACAAAGATATTGACTTTCATTGTTTTTTCCTGCATAATGTGAAAACTTGAAAACAAATCATAAACAATGAAATAAGACATATTTTCAAATCAAGAAAGAATGAGGTAACATTTGCTCTCTGTGGAATTTCAAGAGTTTTTTTTAATCCATCTCATTTAAAATGAAAGCAGCCACTATTAAATCAATAGTTTTTATGGGTATTCTTTTATATTTTACTTACAAGCTAAGAAATTGTGTATTATCTCGACTATTGTAGGCCGGTCTGAGGAAGAATGTACAAGGCTGGATTATCACAGAACTTTCTTCAGCTTGGCCAACCACAACTAAAGTACAATATGTCAAGCCTCATGCCTTATATACACAAGCCTAAAGGCTTACATCCACAAAGCAGAAACTCTTATCAGAAGTACTGCTTGTTTTGCCTGGACAAGCCAACAACAGACTTGTCAAAGCAAAGCTCTCCTTGCTTGTGAAGCCAAAGTGTGGATTGCTTTCATTACATGCTCCTCTTCTGCCCTGGCAAGTTGACAAGGTCAGGATTATTTACAATTGCTGCTCTAAAAGAATATATATCTCAATCCTGAATAAAGAAATGAGTCTTAAAATACACTCTAAATTTGAATTTGTAAAATTAAACTTCATTTAAACAAGGTTTTGAATATAGTGTTCTATTATTTCAAGTAAAATATTTTGTTATAAAATTGTCCAGTTCTATTTGGCCTCTACATTAACAATTTATGAAAGGTATGTGGTTTATTTCTCACAAAAATAAACAAAATGAATTCATTAGTTTTATTCATATGGGGAATCACAGATTTACAAATTTCCAAGGTCACAACACTGCAGTTTGAGAATATTTGGTGTAAATAGTTTATACAGTTCAATATTTACTCAAGTTTGTATAGAAACATACCCTATCATTATAAACATTGTAGTATCACATTAAATATACTGGAAACAAATATTGACATAGGGAAAAATAAAAAAAAATACTGTAATTTGGATCAATGGTACTATATTACATGATTCTATAAAGGATAACATCTAGTTTTCACAAAGTAAGGTAAAGAATACCTGGATATAGAACCAACTGAATCTTACCTGTATAATCAACTATGTGAAAAATTTGGGTTCTTTAAATGATCACAAAGATAGAACATTTAGAGGAGGAAAGCACAAATCCAGAAACTTTAAAACTGAGGAAAAAAAGAATCAACCATTCTTTGTGGGGAGCAAGAGTTCTGCTATCATATGCTAAATAAGCTATGTTTAAATGACACAGCAAAATATTTTAAAATGGTTTGTTTTACTTAGAAAATACATAAGAAAAAGCACAGGGAAATTCCTCAAGGATAAGATGTTTACCATCTACATAAATCTGTGAACCTGGCAGTAGTTTGCATGACACCAATAGCTTGTTGCCCTTTGAGCTGGGAGAAGGTATTACAACTTTCTTGTGTAGAACTGCTGCCTTGAACTATTATTATTCCCTCTAATGAGTAAAATGAACTACATATTTTTTCTCTCTGAATATAATTGGGAAGGATTTAGCGCTGCTGGTCTTTTCAACTCTCACCTCTCGTTTTCCTTAGTACAAGCTTTGAACTGAGCCATCATTAACACCTATGACACCAGATCTACCTCGGGAGTTCTAAGAAATACAAAGTAAATCAAATTCTAGAGCAGAACATCTCAGCAACCGAACAAAATTGCAAGGAGAATACAGCAACCACTGCCAAGGTGGAAAAAAAAAAACCGAGGCCTCCAGCTTTAAAAATTTCCCAATTAATCCAGCATAATGGAAGGTGGAAGAGCAGCTTATTTTACATTACAGTGCCCCCAAAGGGCAAAAAAAAATTAAAAAGAGAGAAAGCGGTTAGTCATTTCCTCCAAATGCTCACTAGAGGCTGGGAAAAGGCGCTCAGCGAAATTTCAGGAAGAAGAAAAGAAAGAAAGGAAAAGCCGTGATTTCACTTACTCCCAAGTATTACGAAATGACACCAGGGAACGCAAAAGGAGGCCGAGGCTGCTTAGCAGCCGCTCCGTCTTATCACGCAATTCTTTTAACGGGCAATTTAAACAGCCGATCTGGTTCGGAGGCTCTTTATCGCCCGGATCAACGCTGAGCAGAAGCGGCAGGGGTGGGGGGGAGGAAGGAAACCGCTTCCTCCGCCATCCTTTCACCTTCTTCAAAGGCAGCCAACGGAACCGGCTCGCCGAACAAGGAGGCGGCCAAACTACCGAGGAAAGGCCGCCCTACCTTTCCTTTGGGCCGCCCTGCTAGACGGACCCCCCCCCCGGGTAGGGTGGGCCGGTATAGAGAGGGAGAATTCGACCGGTTCCTCACGGGGAAGGGCCAGGCGAGTTCAACACTACGCAGGAAGCCGGGAGCCTTTTCCTTGCCGTGAGGGAAGACTAAAGGCCCATATCGCCCTGGCCGGGGGGGGAGGAAGGAGAAACCGCCCCCCGGTCACACTCACCGAGCAGGGCAGCCGCCAAGAGGAAACCCACCGCACTTCGGCCCGCCATGACGGAGCGCTCCGAGCGAGAAGAGAGGACCCGAAAGAAGAGGAGCGCCGCAACGAAGCCGCCAGCAACCACACGGGACGCGGGAGAGCCGAGACCCAACGCAGCGCTGAAAAAAAAACGTCCAGGGGCGCGGTCACATGACCCGAGACTTCGGCCCCACCCCCGCCCCTCCGTCGTTATTGCCCTCACTGTCACCTGATTTCAATTAAGACCCCGCCTCCTTTATTTGTTTTTTTTTTTTTTAAAGGGGGGGGAAGGGTAGGCGCGAGAATGAAACCCTCGCGAGAATGCCGTCAAAGCAAAAAAACGGGGCAAGCGTGCGCGCGAGCGAGCGCGAGGATTTCGCCTGGGCGGCGGTTAGCCGTCATCCCGCGCTGAGTTTAACGCGTGTTTCGTTGGCGTTGCTGCCTTTTCACGTGATGGGCGCGTGATGCTTTGCCGTGCTACCTAGGGGTCGAACTTTTTTGTTTGTTTGTTTTTTAAACGGCTTTTAGCAGCCTCGAATGCGTTTATCTGAGTCAGGCCGAAAGTTTATGGAACGGTTTCCCTCTCAAATAAAGTGCATTCTCTGAAGTGTTCTCGCCGCTACCCTTTTGGAGCGAGGCGTGCAATTCGTGCAGACGCTCGGGAGGCTTGGGACACTTACGTGTTCATCTCGCAAGAAAACTCTGGATAGGATCCAGAGTTGTACAGAAGTAGGAAAGTGACGGCACGGGGACACGGCTGTCCATCTGAATGGGAGAAGCTGAGGGTTCTATCCGAAGGGTTTAGAACTAGAGCCTTGATCCCTTGTGAATTCCTATCCCGGCCTCTTGATGTTACTGAGACACGTGTTTTGTTACATCTCTTTACACACTGCTATTGGAGTGTGAGCTTCTCAGAGCTGAATGGATGCTTTATCGCTATTTATTACTTAACATTAGTAAATATTTTCTAGAAATTAGGTGTGTGTCATGAGGAAAATCAATGAATCACAATCTTGATTGCTATATAGCACCAGCAATTGTATTGCTGAATCTGATTTATACAAAGCAATATGTGTTGTATTTCACTGATTTCATGATGATCATGCTTAATTTTGAAAGTTTTTCCAAGACCTGAGACTTTGTTAACTCAGAATATAATTGATAACCAAATCTTAAGCATTGCCTCCTGGTCATCCATCATGGACATGCTTCTAAAATGGAGTACAGGATGTGTTTCAACAAAAAGTCACCAGAAGAACACTTACAATTTCATTACACTGTGATGTTGAATGCAAAAAAAAAAAAAGAGAACTTTAAAATTTTTTGCATAAGACTGCATTCCCGTGAAGGCTTAACTAAGGGAAAGCTCACTGAAATCAACTGATCAAAGTCAGCAGGCTACCATTTTGGTATGACAAAAACCATGAAATTAGTTCTTTGCATATGTAAGTATATCTGAAAGGTGAAAAACACTGCAGATCTGATTGTAGCAGATCTAACTGTTGGCAGGTCTAACTGTTCAGGGACTGAACAGTTATTTTTGAGCAAAAGCTTAAAAGGATTTCCATTTAGTGACACAGGAAACTTGTGAAAGCTTCAATAGAATAGAATAGAATAGAATTCTTTATTGGCCAAGTGTGATTGGACACACAAGGAATTTGTCTTGGTGTAAATACTCAGTATACATAAAGAAAAGGTACATTCGTTAAGAATCTAAAAACATAATGTACAACACTTAATGATAGTCATAGGGTACAATCAATAATCAAATCATACTAGGAAACAGTTAATATAAATTGTAAGGATACAAGCAACAAGTTACAGTTTTAAATCCACAAGTGGGAGGTGGTGAGTGATAAGGAGTGATGAGAAGATTAACAGTGTACCTTTTGTAAATAGTTGAACGGTGCTAGGGGAATTATTTGTTTAGCAGAGTGATGGCTTTCAGGGAAAAACTGTTCTTGTGTCTAGTTGTTCTGGTGTGCAGTGCTCTATAGCGTTGTTTTGAGGGAGTTGAAACAGTTTTTGTCCAGCATGTGAGGGGTCTGTAAATATTTTCACAGCTCTCTTTTTTGACTCCTGCAGTATACAGGTCCTCAAAGGCAGGTGGATAGTAATTGTTTTTTCTGCAGTTTTCTACAGTTTTCTGTGTCTGTGCTGTTGGGTTACAAAACCAAACCAGACAGTTATAGAGGAACAGAGGATAGACTCAATAATTCCTCTGTAGATCTGTATCAGCAGCTCCTTGGGCAGTTTGAGCTTTCTGAGTTGGCATAGAAAGAACATTCTTTGTTGTGCTTTTTTGATGACATTTTTGATGTTAGGTGTCCATTTTAGGTCATGTGATATAGTAGAACCTAGAAATTTGAAGGTCTCTACTGTTGATACTGTGTTGTCTAGTATTGTAAGAGGTGGTAGTATGGGAGGTTTCTTCTAAAATCTACCACCATTTCTATGGTTTTGAGTGTGTTCAGTTCCAGATTGTTCCGGTTACACCATGAGGCAAGTTGTATAACCTGTCTGTATGCAGATTCACCATTGTCTCGAATGAGACCAATCACTGTTGTGTCATCAGCAAACTTTAGTATTTTAACAGATGGATCATTTGAGATGCAGTCATTGGTATATAGGGAGAAGTGGAGATAGCACATGGCCTTGTGGGGGCCCTGTGCTTGATTGTACAGGTATCGGATGTGATTCCAGCTAGCTTCACCTGCTGCTTCCTGTCTGTTAGGAAGCTTATGATCCACTTACAGGTGTGTTCAGGTCCCGCTAGTTGGTTTAATTTACTTAGAAGTGTGTCTGGTATTGAATGCTGAACTGAAGTCTACAGAGAGGACCCTTGCGTAAGTATTGGAGATTTAAGGTATTGTAGGATGTAACGCAGAGCCATGTTAACAGCATCATCTGTCGATCTATTTGCTTGATATGCAAAATACACGGGATCTAACAGCGGATCCGTGATGGTTTTCATGTGGGACAGCACAAGGCTTTCAAAGATTTTCATAACTACAGATGTTAGAGCAACTGGTCTGTAGTCATTCAGTTCCTTGATGGAGGGCTTCTTTGGCACTGGGATGATGATAGAATATTTGAAGCAGGAAGGAACATAGCACATCTCCAGTGATCTATTGAAGATTCAAGAAATATTCAAGAAATTCTTGAGTATTAAAGAAACTAAAACAATCTGCTCTACCTTGTGCAATCAAACACTCATGCTCTAGATGGAAGACTTAACCCCAAGGCTTTGAGAGTAAAACCTGTTCAGTTCAGAAAGTGAAAGTACCCTTGATGGACTAAGCCAGGGGTCTTCAAACTTGACAGCTTTAAAACTTGTGGACTTCCGCTCCCAAAATTCCTCTTCCAGTCATATTCGCTCAGGAATTCTGGGAGTTGAAGCCCTCAAGTCTTAAACTTGCCAAGTTTGAAGACCCTTGGACTAAACTAAAGAAACAGGATGAACTATAGCTCTGGGGTTACCAAAGTGTGATTGGCTGAGTCTTTTTGATCTTTGTCATGACTGGTCAGAAAGAAAATCAATGAGTACAGATAAAATGGATGTTTGTTTTAAGAAAAAAATGTAGCTGAGAAATGTATCTCATCTCTGCAAAGGGTTAGGCATTGCCTTACTCCAACAAAACACAGAGATTGGGTTTAGACTTACCCCAGTTACATGACATTGTAGCTGGTGAATGCAGTTTACTATCATGGCCAGCTCTTTTGTTACAATTAAGCTGATTGGCAATGGTCTGTCATTTCTAAGGCACCATTTCCAGGCTGGATTGATGGATGTATGAAGGCCAAATCTCTAGTGTTATATTCAAAAGAGGAGCCAATTTCATGAAATTATGTTCATATATCAAGTCACTGTTTTAACATAAATCTAGTATAAGCCAAAATGTTTGGCCATGGAGATATCCTTAGAAGATTGGAAATGTCTTCAAGCCTTCAAGGAGTTGGGTTCATTGACAAATCATTAAGCAGTTCAGATGCAGCTGTGAGCTCCCTATCCAGACTGACGTATCCGTGACAAGGATTTATGAAACCAGCCATCCATGCAGGGATTCCTTGACATTAGAATTCTTCAAAAAGCAGGAAGTATAGGAATCAGAACAACAGTAGAAAAGCAGCTCTTCTGATAAGTAAGGAGTCCTTACTAGCATAGATGATGTCACCTACTATAGTTTGGGTAATGAAACATCTGCAAGAAAACAACCAAGCTCAGAGAGCACTAAGGACACCCCATTTCAACTTAATATTCTTCTCTATTGATTCCCTCTACTATATTAAATAGCAAAATATTAATAATTTAAAATAACAAAACAGCTTGAGCTGAGAAATTTGTTCCTGCCTTAGAGGGCAGGCTAAATTGAAGGCACATAATATATAATAATTGGAGTTACATTAATTAGATTTATTGGAGTTAAGAGGAGTTTCTTTATCCCTAGGAAAAAGTAATGTTGAGAAATACTAGATGAGCATGTAACAACCTGCCCTCCAACCGTCTCTGAATTTAAAATAAATATTTTTAAAAATATGTTTAAATGAATGTTATCTGGTGGGGCAGCTTTACAGTCTTTACCAACTTACTTTGTTACTAAATTATCTTTGATGTTTATATACTTAATCCCTACATGGTAAAGTCATTGAAGATTATATTTAACAGATGACTTGCTATTGGCACCATTTAAGTTGTTGCCATATAATTACCAGGCAAACTCTCTACTTTACATAGATACAGAACAATGGAAATTGTAATATTGCATTCTCTTCTAATATTAGATTTCAAACTAGGTTGCTTTTAAACAAAATGCTTTGTCTTTCTGAGAGGGCAGTAGCTTTGTGCAATAGGAATCTACAGAAAATCCTTCATAACTTGAAATATAAAATGATGAATTGCAAAATCAAATATTCTAATGTTACGTGAACTAGAACTACAATCCCATTTAAACCAGAGACCCCCCCCCAAATGTGGCAACTTTAAGACTTGTGGACTTGAACTCCCAGAATTCTCTAGCCAGCTATTACATCATTAGATATAAAAACCTACTCCATCAGTAATCTTCAAGCATTCCTTACATTTATTAAGTTCTACAGTGATTGCAATTCAATTTTGAAAGGTTTTTCTGGCTCTGATTTGTAAAGGAAGCATCAATCTGCAACAACTTAATATCATTGTGTTTTCCCTCCCAGGTTTGCTCCCAAATAAATGTGCATTAAGCTGCATATACTATATATGGGACAGGAGGATTAATTGATCTAGAATTAATTGTCTCCACTTTTTATGCTACAATCATGATCTTATTAAATTAATAAAGTTAATGGATTAAAAATAAAAAACGATGAAGTGATTGGGTATGAAATAAGTGAGGGAATGCTGGGAGGATTATTTTAGAGAATATAACAATATAACAAGGGAATATAACAATATGTTGAAGAATGGAATTTAAACGAGTGCTATACATGTTAGTGTCCAAGAAATAAATACCATAAAAGAAGTCATAACTGCCGTAAGAATGTTGAAAACTGTAGACAGAGTGACGAAATGTTAAAATATAGTTTGCTTACGGAGCAACTGCAATCTGTTTCACATATGTGAAAACTGTATAGGTACCTAACAGAAGAATGTAATAAGGAGAGGTGTAGTGAACAAACATTGATATACATTATATTTAGCTATATTTCCTTTTATCTCACACCTTTAACCATCTTACTTTTCTTACTTATTTTCTGTATTGTGGTAAATGTTCTTACCCCAAAAGGAAATAGCTCATTGGTGTGCATTGTGTATGGGTGTATTAAAAAAGCAGTAGCATTTTGAACTTACTTGCATCATTTTTTAACTCCTCTGTTTAAAGAATTTACATTTTGTGAATCTATATTTGATACAGTATTAAATGAACATGCTCAATCATAGTTGCAAGCAGATAGAAGTTGCTTTTGATCCTTCAAAAGTCAGTACAGGTAGTCCTCAACTTACAACAGTTCATGTAGTGACTGCTCAAAGTTACGTCACTGAAAAATGTGAGTATCACAGTTTTTTAGTTACAATTTTTGTCACATCCCCATGATCATGTTTTCAAAATTCAGATAGTTGGCAACTGATTCCTATTTATAACCATTACTGTGTCCCAAGGTCATGTGATCACCTGTTGCAAACTTCTGACAAGCAAAGTCAATAAGGAAGCCAGATTCACTTAACAACCATGTTACTAACTTACCAATTGCAATGGTTCACTTAACTACTGTGACAATTGTTGGAAAATGGGACAAAACTTCCTTAACAAATGTCTCACTTAACAACAAATTTTGGGCTCAATTTGATCGTAAATCAAGGACTACCTATACTCCAATGATAACCAAAATATGGTTTCATCTATGGATGCAGTGGGTACAATTACTTATGTAGAACATTAGCACCCACCCCTCTCTTAGAATGAAATATTCTAGGAAATATTAAAAAGACAGAATATTATGCCTGGATGAGAAAAGGAGAAACATGCTTTTGGAAAGCAGCCCCACCTTTGTTAATAGCCCCAGAAAGGCTGGGCTTCCTATCTACAAGACAAAAAGCCTTCAGTTCCAAGGTGATAGGATTAGCCCTCACACAAGATCCAAACCAGGACAAAGCCATTAAGCCATAATAGGAATGGCCCAACACCCTTTTAGAATACAACCCTCCTCATTACATCATCACCCAGCAAGATTCAACCAAGCCTAGGACACAGACAGCCTACAGGGTTAGCTGGACCCTCGCATAACCCCCTGGGAGTCTGACAACCAATTGGATACATTTCTTGGAAGGCCCAGGAGAGGGTATAAATACTCTCCAGTCCATGTGGCCAGCTACTCAAAATCACATGAGCTTGGTGGTTCTGCTTCACCATTAAACCATCCTTCCAAGCAGCCTCCATGTTTCCAGTGTCTTTCTCCCCACTTGGAACTGAACACAGATGGACATTTCTTCCAACACACATCTTGAGCAACATTTTTAAAAAAGCAATAGTTGTCAGAGAATGAGGCAAAAATCTTAAAAACTTCAGCCTTACCATAATTATTTAAGGCCTGTTGATCCCATTGGAATACACTACAGAAAATATGTATAGAAAACTGTACTATAGAAATGTCTTCATGTAATCATTCATCCTATAGCAATAAATTTATATAAATCTCCATGGGAATATACCCCTGGGTTTATTATGTACATCTTTTTGTCAAACATCAAAAGGGAGAAGAAGAAATGAGCAACTTATAGGCAAATACATGATGCCTTATTAAAGATTTAGAAAACCTAGAAACAGAGATGTGTTATCTCCTTGAGAGAATTTCTAATCTATAGCCCAGAGATATTCGAGTGTTAATTATTCATACTAAAATGGTAATTTTTCCTTAGCAGGTTTTATTTTGATCAATTCCAACTTTTCAGTGAGCTGCCAACAAACACAATTCTTACCAAATAATAGGTATGCGAAAGAAAAGACTCTAAACTACTCTTGTAATAAAAGTAGCTACGCTTTTATTGTAGGTTGTAACAAAGAGGTAAGGCCTATAGCAAAGACCCATGGATCTTGAAAGCTTCCTGCTTCAAACAAAGGTGTTGAGCTTTGTGGTATTAGAAACTAAGGTAAAAGGTAAAGGTACCCCTTGCACATACATGCTAGTCATTTCTGGCTCTAGGGGGCAGTGCTCATCTCCATTACAAAGCCGAAAAGCCAGCCCTGTCCGAAGACGTCTCCGTGGTCATGTGGCCAGCATGACTAAACACTGAAGGCGCACAGAACGCTGTTACCTTCCCACCAAAGTGGTCCCTATTTTTCTACTTGCATTTTTACATGTTTTCAAACTGCTAGGTTGGCAGAAGCTGGGACAAACTAAAGCAAATAATTTAATTGGTTCTATTATAACCTTTGTTCATGTTGCTTATTTTCAAATACTCATTAAACAGCAGGAATATCCACAAATACACTAAATAAATTAAACAAAGAAAGGTTCAAAAATGTCACATTTCAGCAAATACACTGCCTCAATTCCCAAATGACTCCAAAGTTCTGATGTAACCTAGGCTCAATGCCAAACACTTTCCCTTTATTCTTGCACTTTGCCAACTGTTATATTCTGGAATCTGCGTAACAAGCAACAATGACCCTAGTCACAAGGCCAGGAGTGTTTGCATTGCAGAAACAAGCCCAGGTGTAGCTTTTGTTTGCATGCCAACACAACTGTAACATGTTCAAACACATATGTACCACCCTTGTACAAACTAAGTCATGTAAAAATAATGCTTTCAGAGTTAAAATGACTCAGATTCATACGGGAAGTATAATAGTGAAAGTTGTGAGCATTCAAAAAAATCACATTAAATAATAGGGCAAAGTTTACAATATAAAAAGTGCATCATGGAATGCAAAAGCAGAATCTTTAATGGATGAAGTGAAGGAAAGAAGTTGCTATGGAATGCTAGATTTCATTAATGGTGGTGGTGGTAGTATTGCTATAATTTTATGATTTTGTATAATTCTGTAAATAAATGAACAGATCTAAATGATGAAGTTGGATAGGGCAAAATACTATACAGGACTATTGTATAATTGTGTGAAAATGTTCCAGTCTGCTTGGATGACATTCAAAGGCTAATATCCTTTTACTTCAAGGGAATATACATGAGAAAACCTGGACAAGACAACCTGGCTTTACTCTCACATCAAGTTGATTCCAATCCTATGCACACTCATCTGATAATGAAACCCTTTTGAACAGAAGGGTGCCCAGGATGAGATGGATCTTTGAAAATGTTTTGAACTTTCTTAAGGCAGCGGGAGCTATAAAGCTCTTCTAAAGAGGGGAGAGGGCAATCAATGATCTTCTGGGCAATGATATTAACCCTCTGGAGTGCTTTCCTATCTGCCACTGAACAATTGGCAAACCATATAGAGGTGCAGTAAGTTAAGATACTCTCTAGGGTTGCAACAGTAGAAGGCCACCAGCAGTTTGACTGATGACAATGACCAGATGAACCTGTGGCTACAGAAAATCAATATCTGAAAGAGATCATGAAGCCTAAATAAAAACTTAGTTAAATACTTAGCCACAAAGTCTAACTAAAACCTAACATATTTAGCCTTCAAAAGAAAAAAACTAGAAAGTCCAGTTGCCTCCTGAAAAAGCACCTTTGGGACAATCATGATCTGGATGACTGAGAATCACTCCAGACTTCTTACATACCTAACAACTTAGGTTGTTATATAATAATATGTAATATTACATTCTCAGACTACCACGATGGCTCATCAAGAAATGAACTCAAGAGTTCTCACTTGAAACAAATGACCAGGCTCACATTATCCAAATTCAGATACATTATGCAAAGATTTAGTTCTCTGGAAAAGGCTCTTGTTGGGAAAGATGAAAGGAAAGAATAAAAAGGGATGACCAGCAGCAAAGTGGATGGCTTGAGTTACAAAGACGATAATTTATGATTCATTGTTGGGAGACTTGCAAGAACCAGGCTGGGATAGATCCTCATGGAGAAAATCTACGGGGTCTTCAAAAACTGAAAAGGCTTGATAGCAATCAATCAATCAATCACTCACTCAATCAATCAATCTAATAAAACGGCACCGGACCTTCTATTATAAAAGCAAATGGGCGGAAAATAAACCTATAAGCAAAACCAAATCTTTCGATTGCATTTTCCCCCTCATTGGTGCTCGCTAACTCGATCAAGAGGGAAGCGCCGGACTGACAAATGCTGCTGCAGGTTTGGCGGATCGCAGGATGGGCTCATCCGCAAAAATCGGTTCGGCAGGGAACTCTCCATTCCCACGGCTCGGTGCCGGCTGGCCGTAGCGAAGAGGGCCAAAAGGAGGATCCATCTGGGTGTCTTACAAATGAAGAACAGTACAGGTAGAAGATTTCTGGTGGAAATGTCACAGTTAAGAGTCATAAAAAAACAAGGGTTGGAAGGGACCTTGCAGGTCATCTAGCCCAACCCCCTGCTCGAGCAGGAGAGTCTATTCCCAAATATTAGCCTCTACCAAGGATCGAACTGACAGCTTGCTCACAAGTTCCAGAAGCGCCGCGCTGTTTCATCCGAGAGCTGCAGGGCAAAGATCCTGAGAGCCGCTTCGGCTACAGCAAAAGCGCTCCCTGCTTGCTGGCTGAGCCCCGGGCTGCCTCTCAAAATGGCTCCTTCGCCTCTCATGTTCCATTTCATTGTCTGAACAGCCTAACAAATGAGACCCACCGGCTTCCCTCACCTTCATCATAGTATAAGGCAAGGGGACACTCCGGATCATTAACCCCTTTTGTTGCCCTCTAGTGGCCGCCGGATTTTTTTTATAGCTTCGGATCGTTCGCTTTCTCTGAGCCCCACCCCATTCATTTGTATCGACACGCCCTTCACGTTCGGTTGGATGAGTTCCGAGGAGTCGCTTCCACTGTAGGGCCTGGAAGTAGGCGGAACATTAAGCCGGAAGTCGGCCAATCCGCAACAGAGGACCCTGACAGCTGCTGTGCTTGGTCCGCCTAAAACTGCATCAGAGCCTGCAGGGCGACTCAGCAGTGACGTAGTTCGGGAATCGGGCTCAGGTAGGCAGCGCTGGAAGAAACAGTGCAGCCAATAGGAAAGTTGTGCGCATGCGTGCCGCACGCTGTGGCTGTTTGATATCGTTCGGGGAAGGGTCGCTTATTGATTCCGGAATTCGAGATATTTTCCAGCGAAGCTTCTGCTGCTGCAATAAATGCGTTGGTCCTTATGTTCCGGAAGGTTCCGTCTTTTTCTTAAATCTTGCTTTGGTGCATATGCAGAGGGTCTTTTTTTGCTTTCGCTGCTGATTAGCTGTCGCAGCCATGAGTAACCTGTGAGCAGTGTGTTGTTAGTGCCGCTCTGGTCATTTGCACATCGGCTTTGCTTCCAAGCACCGATGGGAATTGTGTTTCAATAATATCTGCCAGCCTGCCCTTAATCAATCCTTGGACCTGGCAGCAAAATCCGCCTCTGTAACTTTTAAATTTAGTCTATGGAGATTCTCAGCCAGTGACTTAATAGACTTAAATTCTCTTAAGTTCAGCTTTTCTTCAAAGATCTTATCCTTTTCTGTTTATCTGCCATTGAGCATCAACGGATTAAAAAGCACAGCTGGGTTAACCCAATTAATTAATGTTCAGTAAACAGCTTTTATCAGTTTATCAACTAATGTTAAAAATCACTTTTGATCTACAAACGGCTTTATTAAAGAAGAATTTGTAGTATGACAGTTGAGACCTAACACATATTGATGAGAGAATCCCAATTACTATGTGATGAAGGAGACTGGCTTCTGGGAAGTCAATTTGGGGAAGAGAGAACAACACTTAAGTGCTTAAATGATGGGAATCTATATGTTACTAATAAGTCTGCTTCCAACTATATTATTAATGGCCCACAGAGAAAGATCTGATGTGCAGCCCTCTGGATGGAAGATAGGGAGAAAACAGCCAGATAAGTTTAACATGTGGTCTTAAAGATTCATATTGGGTAGACTTTAAGTGATGGAGTTGGAATTATTCTTGAAAAAGTACTGGCAGCAGTGAAATTATATAAATACAGTAAGGAACATCTTTTTTGTCAGTATGATGCTAAAAGATTTGAGACTAGCTGGGATTTTTGAGCCCCTTTCTGCTAACTTTTGTGCTGCTATTATTTTTATTGTACTAATGTCTACTATTTTTCAGGTTAAAGCATCCACTTAATTTTACATAAGTACTCTTTCAATGGCACATATCAGTATCAACCAATATTTGCAGCAGGTAATTGATAAGTCTAATTTGAAAAAAATAACCATCATTTTGGTATACTTTGAAAAATTATTCTAATTCGGCTAGAACCTCTCCAAATCTAACAATGCTCTGTTGAATGAAAATAGAAGCATTTTGCCGTCAACAATTGCATAAGATTACTTTAAAAATAACTTTAAATTAGTCATATCTTTTTCTTATTTCATTGCTATTTTTGCTACTTTTAGTTACAAAGAAATGAGACTTGTACCAAGGCCCAGCTCTATTCCTTCCTCATTCTGGGAGGTTGTCCATAGTATAAAAATGGTATGGGCAGCATGTGATTTCCAGATGTTCATGGACTCCAGTTTAATTATCAGTGGTGAGAACTGTATTCAGCAATATCTGGAAGGTCATATGGTACTCCCTACTACTGGGCACTAAGATGATCATAATCAAAACTAGCAAAAGTTAATACAATTTTCTTACTGGTCCTCTAATACTAAATTTACATGGTTTTCTTTCACAGGTACTAGAATCTATTGATGGCAAAGATGGATTGTTTTGTGCAGAATTAGTGTCATTTAAACATCCTCATGTTGCAAATCCTAGACTGCAGGTAACACATTTGGACTGGAATCCTGTAAATGTATTGAAGTTCTGTTGAATTTATTAAAGGAACATGACCTATTTATTTTAGAATAGAAATATATAGGATTGTCAGAGAGCCATAATTAGAGTCATGGAAAATACTTTAAAATACATTTTGAACTTTGATTTATTGTGGATTCCATGCCTAGAAGGTATTGCAATGTTTACTTACGTTTTTAATGACAAGGAGTTATCTCCTTGCTCAATATAAAAAGTGTATTCAACATTCTTCCTACAGAACTGGTTTGCCATCTTTTAAAGAAAAGATTGGACATCCACTTCTGAAAGATTTAACTCATTTTTAGCCCTCCGGTTTTGGACTTCCCTAAAGACAGACCGCTGACTGCGATTGTCCACAGCTTTGGTCCATGCTTCGTTGTCTGAGAGCCCCGATCGGGTAGATCTGGGACAGAAGCCGCCTCATAGGGGCAGTGGAAGAAGGGGAGACCATTAGCCGGGTAGAGGGGGGTCGCAAATCCCCTCCCTGGCTTGGTAAAGCTACCTCCCGAAGATGTCTGAAGCGGTGGTCTAAAATGGCCACCCTGAAAGGGAAGAGTAAACTGGAATAAGATTGCGCAAGAGAGAGAAAGGAATGGACAGCAGGAGAAATGGGAGGTTATAATTAAAGGTACCCCAGGATTAATTTTTAAGAATTTTTTAAAACGGACATTAAGTGGTGAAGAGAAAGGAGAAAAAAAAAAAGAGAGCGTGAATTGTTTTTTGACAGCAGTGGGGCTTTGAACAGGAAAAGGTAGAAGCTAGAAGAAGAAATCATTTAACTAATTTGGATCAATTGGATTTGGTTTTTTTGGAAAACTGTGGTTTAAAAAGCCCCGAACAGAGGGGGGGAAAAGGGGTGAAGATTTGTTATGATAAAGAGTGCCATTGAATGGTTAAAGTTAATTTGTTTTGTTACTAAAAGATTCTGCTTCTAAAAAAAATCTTAAGGTACATTGATACAATATAACAAGATCTTTGAAAAGTTGAAACTTTGAAACAAAAAGAAAAGCAGGAAGATTCTGCTCTGGGATTAATTGTTGATTTTGGCTGGACTTGGATTTGGACTAGTTATGAACTTAAAATTTGAGAGGAATAAAACAAAAGCTGGTGGAAATTAACCTCATAGACACTGTTTGGATTAAATTACTGGACAAAAACGTATAAAATGGTGATATCTCTTCTGGAATTAAAGATAGAACTTAGAAACATGAAAGAAATATTACAAGAACGAGGTGAATTACTGGGTTATACTTTAAAACGAGATCTTAGAATATGAACAACAAAGATAACTAAGACAAAAGATGGAAGATGAGGTGGAGCTGATTACAGAAGAGGCCATTTTTAACTATCATCGGGAACAAAGAATTCTGAAAGGAGGAGAAGAGTGGGAAATAAAAATATGAGACATAAAAAGTTAAATAAAAAAGGGAATATCTGTAAAATTAAAAAAGGTAAACAGAAACAGCAGAAAATTGAAGGGTGGAAGCAAGGAAACAGGGAGTGGCAGAATAAAGGGGAGAATGAAAGGGAAAAGAAGGGATAAAAAGCAGGATTTGGAAACAAAGAAATAGGGGAATTGTAAAAAAATGAAAAGGAATTGTTTATTTAGAATGCATAAAGACAATGGCTAATATTTTAAAAGGGGATTCTGCAAGGTGAGGAGGGGTAGTTTAAATATACTTAAAGTTATGAATATTGAAATTCTAAATCATTTTAATGAATTTAAGAAGGGGGAAAACCATGCAGAATCTGATTTATATTTGCTATGTAGTTTTAAAAGGATTATTAATTTCAATTTTCTAGGTAATAAAGGTTAATTATTAATTGAGATTAAAAGGAGATAATTGATGAATATGTAAATTTTAGAGGTGGCACATTTAAAATTGATAATTTAAGGGGGAAACTAATTTTATTCAATGTATTAAATTAGATTTTATGAATGGATGTAATAAGAATATGTGATGAAATATGCAAAGATGACAGTTAAAAATATTAAAGTATAACAACTGTGAAGATATATGAAATATAGGTGAATTAAATAAAGAGGCAAGCATTTGGAATAATATAATAAAGTAGAAAATGTATAAAAGTATTGTTAGGATAAGAATTTGAATATAAAAATTGAATATGTAATTATGGTCATGTTTGTATGTAAAGATGAACTGTAATCACGTTGTTCACTAAAAAGAGATGTTTTTAAAATATGGAAAACTGAAATAAAACTTTTTTTTTAAAAAAATGAAAGGTTTAACTCATTTTTCTATGTATTGCAAAGAATTGGAATAAATAATTTTGTGGTTCCTTTTAACTCCAGAATTCTGTGATTCTAAAATCAGTATATGATACAGTCTTTTTAATAGTCAGCTAGTAGATTAAATATTGTCCCAGGCAAGGATTTGGTTTAGCGTGCATCATCGTATGTTAAGTTTTTGAAACCAAATTGCCTTCTGAGCTCATTTTTTTTTCTTTTTTGATTTGCACGTATGATTTATCCTTGTTATAAATTGTGAACCTTAGTCACACTTGAATCTGATTCAAATGAATGACTCCTTCCTACCATACTATATGTCATTGACTGAAAGAACGACACTGTAAATATCTCTAAGTCTTCTAAAAAATGAAATTTGGCCAGGCAGTTTACTTATAAAGTTATTTATGTTAATTATTCTGTAATTAAAGAAAAAGGCATAGGCAGTTAAGATGTACTTCCTCAGCTTCACGATTTTTATCAAACTGTTTTGCGGGCAACAAGGCCTCATTTTTTCCTCTGGTCTCTATTTTATAACTAGCTTTCATCTCCAGAAGAAAAATGTCAACAAGTACTGGAACCACCTTATGATGAAATGTTTGCTGCTCATTTAAGGTAAAACTGGGTGGGATAAAATGCACCTTGGAGCACAGTGCAGTTACTTTCAAGTATTCCAAGTAATCCCAAATGGCACCTTGTGCTAAAAAAAATTAATATCTTGGCAATTATTCTGAAAGCATAGAAGTGGCTGAAAGGATGTAAAAGAATACAGTTATTTTTTAAACAGTTATTCCATAAAAATGGACATTTGCATAGAACAGTACCTGAAAAATTCTAAAGTAGAAAAATAAAACCTTCAAAATACATCAGAAGAAAACATTCTGCTCAAGTACCCTTTTTAGCAAATGAAATTAGCTATTATTTGTTGCCATTTAAGAAGTCTGATATTTAAGTTGCAAGACAAGTATACTAAGAAGCAAGAAGCATGAAGTTGAATTGGATTTACTGATGAAAAACATGGTTAAGATTTATTAAATTGAAATAAAGAGAATATAACCCAGCTTAGTTTTGGTTATTTAAAATTCATGTTTTGTTTTTCTTAATAGATGTACTTACGCAGTTGCCAACCATGACTTTGTAGAAGCGTACAAATGTCAAACAGTTGTAGTACAATATCCTTTATCATTTGCTCTTTTGAAAATCTACAGTGGAATTTGGAATTAAGCTTTCAGCACAAACTATAGAATTACCAATGTTGGGTTAAGGACCAAGTAAATGTTTGATTTACTACTTAGACTCAGGGTCTATCTATACTATAAACAAGGTCAACTATATTGTAATTGGATGTAAATATTGAAAAAAATCTGGTTTTGTTAGATTGCTGGGCAATCTAATGGGGATGCTGATTATACATAGCACACCCAATGTAAAGAATCTTCATGCCTGGCTTTTATAATCTGAGTTTGCATTTTTAGATAAGGAGGATGTTAACATTTGGTAATTATTAGCATAATGTAATAGTTGTGGCCTCTTCTGATCAAATTGTTTCCATCATTCACGTCTTGTGAATGTCCATATTAAACCATACACATTATTCTTGCCTTCTTATATTGGTCTTAAACTGTGGGTTCACACTTAAGAGCTGTGTCACTAAAATTCCATTTTTAATGAATCATATTTCATCAAATTTCCTTATACTCTCTACATCTTTCCTGAGAGCTTTTCAAGCACACAAAGAAGAAAACTGGTAAGTACCTGATTGACATAAATCTATATCTCAAAATATAAATGAACTAGCCTGATGAGAAATATTCCATTTTACGTAGGTAGATAGGGGATAACCCATTTTAATATCTCAAATATTCCCCAACTTTGAAGATAAATGGAAGCAAAGTGATCTCTTGGACCAGAAATAGCAGTTGGTCATACATAGAGAATGGCATGGAGACCGAAAAAAGATAGACAACTAAATCAAAGTTTGATTTTATTTGCATTAAGCTAGCCTTTTCCTATGATTTTCAGCCATTTGACTATCTTCAATAAATACTAAAAATAGCCCATAGAAAGATTTCAAACAGGCCTCATTTATCCTGGGTAAATGTGGGCTTGGATATTAGAGTGCTTTTTCTATGTTCCTGAATCTATGTTCCTGAAATAAAGGAATTCATGAGAAAATGTAAAATTTTCATTGTTCGTGTTACAATAATAAATATAAAATATGTTTTGTTGCTATGTTTAAAAGTATGCAGCAGATTATTTTTCAAGATTTACCGTATGTTGAATTTTCATTTGCCAGGGCTTTGCCTATTATGTATGCAGTGGCACTTGATCTTCGCATTTTTGCCAACAGTGTAAGTATTCTCGCTTAGGCCAAAATTAATAGATGCTGAAGGAATGAAAGATATTGGGATGGACTGGGTAACAAATTGAGATGCTTTGGGCTTGGCCTGAAACATGTTCAGGAATACACAAAGCTATTTGCTTACTTGTGTATACATTGTATCTAAATATCTGTGTGTGTGTATTGTGTCCCAACTTCGTGATTAGAAGGCTTAAGTGTGATTGTATCTTGCTGTTGTGTCATGATAGGCTGATCAACAACTGGCAAAGAAAGGCAAAGGCAAGATTGGTGACATGTTGGAAAAAGCAGCCGAACTTCTTATGAGTTGTTTCCGTATATGTGCAAGTGACACGTGAGTATATCCTTAGTCCTAGGTTAAATTGTTTGGAAATGTAGATTACATTTTTTTTATAGTTTGTAAACTGGTCTGTAGGCTTCTTATATGTCAGACTTGGGAGACAATTGCCCATAAGCTGGATTCGGAATTCTTTGAGAGCTGTATTGTGGCAAATCATTAATCATATTTTCCCAAAGACAAAGTTTCCTTAATCTTAAGATTTGAATCCATTGGGATGAAAATGTAAATATTAATTTATCAATAAATGTCTCAATTGAAACTGGCCTTCATAACATTTATATTATTTATTTATTATGATTTAATTTATTAGATTTTTATGCAATCCATCTCCCCTATAAAAGTGACTCTTATATATGCCACTTTGGATCTGATGAGCTCAGTAGAATGTTTCTGAATATGTGCAAAGAGGATTATGATGTTAGTACAGACTGCGGTTATGATTTTGGTATGCAAAGACACTAGGAATGTGGTTCAAAGCCTAATATGCGTGTTTTAAGGATAAATTTTGATTTTGATCATTTTTGTAATGTTTGTTATAGTCGAGCCAGCATTGAGGATTCAAAAAAGTGGGGCATGTTGTTTCTGGTGAATCAACTATTTAAAATATATTTTAAGGTATGATATGAACCTTGAAAACCTTATCATGAATTCTTTCTTTTTAACTGAAGATTGTTGTCACACATGTAGCTTCCCCTCTGCTAACATTGTTGCTCTTTCCAGATCAATAAACTTCACCTATGTAAACCATTGATAAGAGCAATTGATAGCTCAAACCTTAAAGATGAATATAGTATGGCACAAAGAGTTACATACAGGTATTATGTTGGAAGGAAGGCCATGTTTGATAGTGATTTTAAACAAGGTATTTATCATATTGATATAATTGATGGGGGTTTTTTTGCTATGAACTTTTGCATATTAATACATTTAAAAAGTTGGTTCGATATGTCTGATTCCAGTATCATACAGATACTACAGGTTACAGATATATGACTCATCTTAATTCATTGTCAGTACAAATTATTGAAATTAAATTGCTAATTTCATTGAACTGTATGGAGAGAACATCATTTCTATTATTTGGAAAGTCCAACACTTTGTGGATTCTCCTGGTTTTTCTATTTCCTTTCCCATTTTGCTATTCCTTCCACCCATTTGTATCTAGCTAGTATTTCTACATTGATGTTCTCACTTGTCATATATGTTGAATTAATTTCATTGATGCTACTGATGATTCCTCATTGACCACAATTAACCTCTAACCTGAGAGATGAATATCTGTAGAAGCTTAGTGGAAAGAGGAGCATGTGCGATCCTTTCTGTGATTGTAATATAAGGCAATCTTAACATCAAATTCAGAAGCATAAAATAGTTTTATATTCTCATGTTTTGAGGTGCGCCTTATGATTGAAAAATGGATGTCATTTTGTTTTTTATTTCCAGAGTTAAAAGTAGAGTGTGGGAAAATTGGAATTGCCTGTTTCAGGTTAAACCAAATTCATAAATTAGGTTGATAAAAAACTGTGTTCCTTTCTACTTTGAGCACTGCCTTGTTTTCAAAATGCTTAAGTTTCTGACAAAGATTGGGAGGTTGACATTTGTTGCTCTTCAGAAAACTGTTGTAGCAAAATTCAGGAGTAAGTATGATTTGGGAGAACCATTCTATTAAACTTGAGTATTTGTACAAATCACTATTGAGAATAATCATTGTGGTCTTTTTCTCTAATACATGCCGGCTGGGGGATTCTGCGAATTGAAGTCCTCCCTCTTAAAATGGGATACATTGCTCTTAATGTACATAATGTATACTGAAATCTCAGCTGATTTTATTTTTGCTTTGATAATGTCATAAAAAACATATGTTGAAGAGCTAGATTTTACACTGTAACATGATATATGCAATCTTCCAGAGGACTGGCTGTGGAGCCACATTTGGAAAAATTGCTAAAAATGATTGTGGATAAACTCATCATAATTTATTGTTAGCACAAATTCTTGAAATAGATAAATTGCTAATTTTATTAAACTGTGGAGCGGGGGAACATTATTTCCTATGATTGTTTAGAAGGTCCAACATGTTGTGGATTCTCCTGATTTTTCTACTTTTTCAACTACTTTCCACTATTTGCTCCTGGTCTATGCCGATGAGTTATGGTATTCCTTCTCTTTGTCTTCTTGCAGCTGAAGAGTATCTGTCTTTTGCCTTTGAGCACTGTCACCGGTCCAGTCAGAAAAACAAAAGGATGATATTGATTTATTTGCTGCCAGTGAAAATGTTACTGGTGAGTGATGGGAGAGATTCTGAACTTTGGTGAATAGTGAAAGAATTTGGAATTATGAGAATATACGTCCTGGATAGTCTCAAATTAGCTGTTGGCCTGCCCCTTTCATCCATTCTATCTTCTATTCAAGGTTTGTCATTTTTCTGGGCAGGTGAACACATTTCTTCAAAGCGTGGACTGGCAACTCTCCATTTTTTAAAGAAAGACTTGGAGTTCATTCAGTGTAATGGAAGAAGCTGGCACTTTGCTTTGTAGCATGCTGGGGTTCCTATTTTTATTTTTGCCAACACAGTTGAACTATTGGAAAGAAATTATATAAAGAGCTCAGCTTGTCTCTTTGTTTGGCAACAGAATCACTCTATAAAAATTACACAGAAAGGGACAAATATGGAAGTCAGAAGAAAGATAGTGTTTAGAAATGGTGCAGAGCTGCCTCGGAACTGTAGGAAAGAAACCAACCATGTGGGAAGGCTTGTAGGACATGGCTCTGAATGCTACTGATTTCACTCTCCTCCTCCTTCATCATCATGTGATCCAGAGTTGAGTATATGCAGGTCACATATACACAAACACAAATGCAGTTTTAAGGGGAGAGCAGAAATACAATTGCAACTTGTTAATTCATTACCCAGACAAAAATACAAATGCTTCTAAGGCTACTTCTGGTAAAGGGGCTTAAAAGATTTTCAGAAGTCACACATTCGTTCTCTACCTTGTTTAAATGAAAATGAATGTTAATGTAAAAATGATATGTATTTTGATGGATATCAAGTTAGGTATCAGCAGATTAAAATCTCTGGTTTTAAAAGTATGTTCTGGTACTTTAAAAAGAGTTGGGGAATGAGTCCTTTCTTGGCTAGAGATTTATGGAGTTGCCCATCATAGGTATAGTTTATGGAAGGCATGCAGTATTTGGGACCCACTAGGCATATAAAATCATTAGCTGTACACTTGTTACACAGCTTTTTGTGTTTTGTAGCTCCAAATAGTCAAGGAAAACTTGAAACTGGATTGAGAACATAGTATGACATCTGATGTGGGTTGAGAATGACAACCTGGATTCCAGAGACCCAGAATCATTAATCAATTTCCTAAATTGCTTAGTTGGAACTTCTGTGCAAGCACTTAAGAATAAAGTGCTAACTTCTACATGAGGCAGGAACTGCAGTTCAAGCTTCAGAACACAGGAAGAGGAGAAAGAGCAGTTCTTTGGTTTGTTGTTGTTAGTCGCGATTGCTAAATGCAAAACTCCCAACTCCAAATCCAATGGAAAGTGACTGCTGTCAATAGATTCTTTCTGCTAGATTCAGAATTAGTCTTTCAAATTGGTCTTTTTGTTCAAAAATGGCTTGACCCAGTTTGGGATCCCATTAGGATCCTTCCAACATATGTTGGATACATATGATGGATATTATTTGGGTAATAGATAGCCAAAAATAATCTCTTTTGTGCTAGGAGATTAGCTATGATGATAATTAGCAGAACTACTCATGACTATAGGTTTAGGAAAAAAAACTGATTATTTCTAATTTTTGGCATTGAGTTTAAAATTATGCTTGGATTTTCAGGGCCATATGCCAATGGTCCAGCTTTTAAAAAAGTATGACCTCATGCAGTTTGCAGAAGTTACAAAAGCTGTGAGGTAAGTTTCATTTATAGAACTGCATACTTATAATTCTATTAATGTAGCAAGATTGCAAACTATTATTTATCTTACAATGTAGATAACACGAACTGTTGAATGTTGCTTTGCTAATGAAATAATGACAATTGTAATGCAGATTAAACTAACAATCTCTTCTCCCCAGGAAATAAATGGAACACCCCAACTATCACTACATTTGAGCTGCAACTCTGCTTACTTTGTACTAATGCCCTGCCATTGCAGTCTCACCCTTTGCAAATTCGGTCCCAAAATCCAAAAAGTTGCCAATTCATTTGCTCAATATTGGTATCTCTAAATATTGGTTTAGTGTAATTTGTACAAGCAGAAACATCCCAGGCAAAGTCTTGGCTTGTGGACATTCTCCATGAAACCAGGAGGAAAAACAAAGGAAAATTCTGTCTGTCTTTGACTAGACCTCTTCTTTCGTATAAACTAGAATATTAATTTACTAATTTGGTCTGGTTTTGTAAACTGGTAGTTAATTTCTGTCTGGGCTACTTTCTGAGGAATATCATGCTGTTGCTAGTTAACATGCCCTTTCCAGGCAATTGAATGCTGTAGCTGTTGTATCCCCTCTCTTGAAGCAGGATTGCTGCTTGCAATGGGAAGTTATTAGTAGTGTGTACTATGGAGTAATGATGCTTTCATTAGATTATGAAAGAGTTTTGGGGCCTTTATAGTTTAATGTGGGCCGAAGTAATTGATAGACCACTTATCAGTAATAATAGTTGCTTAATTGAGATAATATCTCTGAGTAAGCCAGGAAAGTAAAGATTGAACAAGACTATAACTCTTGGACTATTAGATTAGAATTCCACATTTTCCAATAATAATACATCAAGTTAAAGTGAAACAGAGTTTTAGTTTACTCCTCCTCTTGGCTATGGGGGAAAGGCTAAGGTACTGGAAAAGCCAAATAAATAGACGACTTCTTATGAAGCTACTTGTTGCTGATCACTCAGTATATGATTATGCACCCCAAGTTATATGTAGATACAGTCAGTGAATGTTCAAAACTTTTATTTTTTTAAATTCCTTTAGTGAAGGGAACCTTCTTTTATTAAATGAAGCTCTGGCAAAACATGAGACGTTTTTCATTCGCTGTGGTATCTTCCTTATTCTTGAGAAGTTGAAAATCATCACCTACAGAAATCTCTTCAAGAAAGTGTAAGAGTTTCATTTATATTGCTTGACGCAGCTGAGGTGTCATTAACTGTGTACAATATGATGTTACAGTAGGGAAAAAGTCATATCAACCAGAATTACAAGTCGTCCTTGATTTATGGTAAGAGTTGAGCCCAACATTTCTGTTAAATGAGATATTTGTTAAGTGAGTTTTGCAACACTTTCTGGCCACAGATGTTAAATGAATCACTGCAGGTGTTAAATTAGTAACACAGTTGTTAAATGAACCTGGCTTCCCCATTGCCTTTGCTTGTCAGAAGGTTGCAAAAGGCTGGTCACATGATCTCAAGCCACTGCAACCGTCATAAATATGAGTCAATTGCCAAGTATCCGAATTTTGATCACTTGAACATGGGGATATTGCAATGGTGTAAGTGTGAAAAACATTCATAAGTGACTTTTTTAGTGCCATTGTAATTTGAACAGTCACTAAATGAATTGTTGTAAGTCAACAACTAGTTGTATATTATTTATTTTCCTCTTTATTGTAAGGAGTACTTTTTGAAATGGCAAGTTTGCACTAGTTGAGCAAAGGACGTCTGGCTTTTGACTATCTTCCTAAGTGGAAATTTCTGCTAGTAAAATCTTTTAATCAATAATATGTTTGCTGGAAGCATCTGGAATCTTTTGTTTTAAATATAAAAACCATGATTTAGATTTTCAGAGATTTGCCTGATATTTTAAATATCTGGCAAGAGAAAAATTGTCCCTGTGTATTTTTTTTTAAAAAAGAAAGGTCTTTGAAATGGGAATTGGAAAGCTTTCTTTTCTGACTGCAGTAACTATACAAACCAGCCGAGAAATGTCATATTCAGGGAATAAAGAGAATTGTTTGGTTTATATGAACTTTATATTCTGTTTTGATTCAGCATTTATAGTTATTAATAGAAATAATGCTTTATATGAGTTATTCTGGAATAAGCAGACTTGCTTTTTTGGGTTAACCCTAATCTATCAGTAAAATATCAAGATTCTCTTTCATTCCCCAAATAAAGTAATAATAGGGCAGTTGGGTTCCAAATATTTGGGACTAGCCAAATATTAGGGACTAACTAAATCAGCTGGCTGAGGAATTCTGGGAGTTGAAGTCCACAAGCCTTAAAGTTGCTAAGGTTGGAGACCCCTGAACTAGATAACTCATGTCCATTGGGTCATCCTTTCAGATATATTTCCTTACCAAAACAGAGAATGTAAGTATAAATCTGTCACCGTGTTCCTGTCAGCAGCCCTGATCCCCATCGACTTTCTCCCTATAAGCTTCTTAGGCTTCCCCATTGACTGGTGGGAAAGTGTCAGGGAATGTTGTAAATGAGGACCATGTAACCATGGCAGCAGAGCAGTGGCACTGAACAGCAGCTCAGTTGTGCTGACACGGCAAGAACTTTACAAAATTTCATTGCTATGGAAATAATGGGTCCTCCTCACATTCTAGGAGTTAACTCCTTTGAGGTACCATAGTTGAAATGGTTTTTCCCTGTGATGCACTGTTTATCCCAGTTAAAGGTTACAAGCATACATACACACACAAAGTGTAACATTTTACTACAGTCCTTTACCTGCTAGTTTGCAGTAGTCACCTTTAACTCCAAGTCTTAACCAAAATAAAATTTGACTGGATCCTCCAGACTTTGTGGCGGAATCTTTTCTCAGAAAAGTGAAATACGTAGATGTTTCCATTTACAGAAATTTGAGTAGGCAACGAGGGGATAGATCTGGAGGTTGAGGCATAGACTCGGTTGGAATTACTATCAGTAGTAGCAACTGTGATGTTTTTTTCCCCCTTTCCTTCAGATATTTGTTACTTAAAACTCACCAGCTAGCTCTAGATGCCTTTCTAGTTGCCCTGAAATTTATGAAAGTCACTGATGTTGATATTGATGAAGTCCAGTGCATTTTGGCTAATCTCATTTACATGGTAAGTGTTGGCATTCATAACATGGCTTGGATAAAAACATTTGCTGATATTGTAGGCTTACCATACCATAACATTAATATCTACTTTTATATAAAGTGAACATACTCTGTATATTCATAAGCATAAAAGGACAAATGGTTATACAATGGACAATGGATTGGACAAGTTTTTTTTATCTATTATATATTTCTCCAGCATTGTATTAATGGTGTATTATTAATCACTAGCTTAGAGGAATATTGCCAGCTGCTCCGGGTTCTGTGTTAAGGTGAGAGTACGTCAGCCTTTTTCAGCCATGTGCCTTTGGGTTTTATTGAGGTAATATCCCAAAATTGTCAGCCAGTTTAATCAGGGCCAAGCTGGCAGATAATTCAGCAATTCATGATTTTGGTAAGGCAACAGATTCAGGGAAAATAGACATTCATGGTATCAGCAGCCACGATGTATGAAAAGGACTATATAATATAATATTGATTCAAGAAAAGGGATTCCTTGATACCCTTTAGTGCACCATTCCAGGTCTGGTGCCTTCCAATTGTGTTGAATTTTAGCTACCCAAATACTTATCTAGCATGTTGAAAGATCATCTTGATTTGGAATTCTGGAATTTACATATATAAATACATGTGTTTGTATTTTGGTAATCTGGAGGATGTCAAGTTGACTTAGAAGTTGATTTAGGTAATTTGGGCATATGTTGGAAGTAATGGAATAATTTTAATTGCTGGTTTGTGAGTTGAGGATCCATTTTGGGATTATCTTTCTCCTGAAATACTTGAGCAAAAGAAGATAATCAGGGTTTTTTGGGCTGAAGTAATGAGATTATTCAAGACCAGGAAAAGGAGCATTAATTTAGAATATGTCTTAACTCTATTTTGTTTGCAGTGAGTTGGTTTCCTGCTTGAATATTGATGCAACATAATCTGTTAATCTTATAATTTCACTTACATTACCTACACTCACTCAATTCACCACACATAAACCTATGCCCTGTACATCCCGTATTGAAATTATCTAGTGTCTAAATCATACAACCTCATACAAAAGCATGTCTACTATACTATACTATACTATACTATACTATACTATACTATACTATACTATACTATACTATACTAATACTAATACTAATACTAATACTAATACTAATACCAATACCAATACCAATACCAATACCAATACCCTGTTTCTCCAATAATACGGCCTCCCCCAATAGGAAATCCCAGCATGTTTTATAGGCATGAAATGAAATTAAGACCCTCCCCCCAAATTAAGGCCTATATTAAAACATGCGAAATGGGGGGAATGGTGGGGGGGCTTGCCATTAGGAAGCACTTTTGTTGCACACCTGGATATAGTGCTACCTGCGTTGACCTTGATATGAAGTGCCCCGAGGTCAACATCCAAGCCGTCGCCGCCCGCCCAAAGATGCAAGGGGGGGGAATTAAGTCACCCCCAAAAAGACGGCCTAGCCATTTTTTCGGGTCTCAAAAAAACCCAAAAAAACGGCCTTATTATATGAGAAACACGGTACTAATACCAATACTATACTGATAGTATCTCTGGCCGAGTGCTTAAAGACTGTGCTGATCAGTTGTCTGGCATCTTTACCAGGATCTTCAGTCAGTCTTTATCCCAGTCCACTATTCCATCTTGTTTGAAGGCTTCCACCATTGTTTCACTGCCAAAGAAGTTCCCTATCAATAACCTCAACGATTACAGACCAGTGGCACTCACTCTTATCATCATGAAGTGCTTTGAGAAATTGGTCTGCTGGCACATCATTTCTGATCTTACGCATACATTTGATAAACATCAGTTTGCATACAGAAAAAATAGATCTACAGAGGACACTATAGCCATCACTCTTCATACTGCTTTGACTCATCTAGAACAGCGGGAGGGCGATGTGAGGATGCTTTCTGAGGATTTTAGTTCTGCGTTTAACACAATTCTTCCACATAGACGAGTGTCTAAACTTCTGGACCTTGGACTTTCTAATTCAGTCTGCCTTTGGATTATGGATTTCCTGTCTGGCCGCTCACAGAGGGTCAGATTAGGTAATCATACCTCTTCAACCCTTATTCTTAACTCTGGTACACCACAGGGTTGTGTGTTGAATCCCTTACTCTATACTCTTTATATGCATGACTGCATTCCCACTCACTTTAGTAATACTTTTGCTAAATTTGCAGATGATACAACAGTGGTGGGACTTATCTCTGGGTGGATGAGTCTGCCTACCGAGATGAGGTGGATCAGTTGCTTTCATGGTATGGAGACAATAACTTGGTCCTCAACACCAAGGACTTTATAGTGGATTATAGAAGGAACAGATCAGACATCCAGCCCTTGCTTATCAATGGAGACCGAGTGGAGCAAGTGGCCAGTTTTAAGTTTCTGGATGTTACCATAAAAGAGGACCTGACCTGGGGTGCCCACATTGCAGTACAATTGAACTGTGCCAATTGGACAGTGGCAGATAGGAAAGCACTCCAGAGGGTTAATGTCATTGTCCAGAAGATCATTGGTTGCCCTCTCCCCTCTTTGGAAGAGCTTTATAGCTCCCGCTGCCTTAAGAAGTTGAAAACATTCTCAAAGATCCATCTTATCCTGGGAACCCTTTTTTTGAACTATTACCATATGGCAGACGGTACAGGATAATAAAAACAAGGACAAATAGGCTGAAAAACAGCTTCTATCCCAGAGCAATAGCTCTTTTGAATTCTGCTGTATAGTTCAGTGTTGGTGTGGTTTCAGGGGTTTTCGGTTCAATTTGTGAAGGGTGAAGGATGTTTGTGTTTATTTTCATGGTCATGGTCATGATATGCGCTGAGGATGGTGTTTGATTTCGTTGTACGAGGTGCAATGACAATAAAGCAAACTATTCGAATACTAATACTACACTACACTACACTACACTAAACTGCTCTGATCTGTAAATTAATCTTTCAAAAATGGCATACTTTGAAAAAAATATACATCAATAAATATTCTAAATTTGCCAGACTGATGGCTGTGGGTTTTTCTTCCCAAACCAGGGTCATATTAAGGGCTATATCTCGCATCAGCATCAGAAGCTTGTTGTCAGCAAGCAAAATCCTTTCCCTCCACTTTCTACTGTCTGCTGAACTGAGGAATGTTTCTCCTGGACGGGGATTATGATTGGAGGAGCCCTCTTTAAAAGGTGGGACAGTATTGCATTTAAGAGGAAGAGATGGAGAACTAAGAGGGACATGCTGAAGAGATTGCTGCAGCACAGAAGAGAATGAATGGCCCCACTACTTTCTTCCACTCAAAGGAAATGATTACGATCCCCTCTCGGTAATCTTCAGAACCATCTTCTGGAAGGCAATTTTCAGAATAGGTACAGAATGAATTGTGTATTATTGTTCCCTCAGAACCTTTTTGTAGATTTTTCTTGATAAAAATCCCAAATTAAATAAACAGCATTATATTCTGTTGATAACCTCTGGTGAATTCTGTGTTCATAAACGTGACCGTAATTGATGTTTTCAATTTTAATATTGCTATATATTTTTTTAAATGTAATGACTTAAGTTATCTTTCAAAGTTTAATTAAATGTAGTAAATGAAAAATAATAGTAAAAACAAAAGGCATTTTTGGATGTTTTACTTTTTTTTAATTGTAAATTTAGGGTACTTTCAGTGAGACTGACTATTGTGTCGTTAATATGACTTCAGTACCTATAAGGCAATTTAGATCTTCTATCAAGCGTGTCATTAAGCAATTATCAACAGGGCTCATACAATGAATTTAGCTTACAATAGTGTAATATATAAAATTCTTCTTTATGTCATTGTGCTAGATTTTCTCCTTTGCACTTCTTAATGTTTATATATTAGAAAGAGTGATCTCAGAAACTATTCTCCTGAAGAGAATGCACATTACTGGGAAAAGATAGTCAGATTTAATACCAAATCTCACAATCAGTGAAATTGGTACTTTAATAATTGGTTTATACTGGGAACAAATACTGATTCTATCTCCAGATGTTCTATGAAATCTTTCCACAGAGGCAAATGAAAGTGAATCACATAGAAAGCAAAAAGTTTTATTTTCATAGATAGGCATACATCATATTTACAATGGTGACTCAAACTTGAATATGTTATACGCTAGATACTCATTTTCTATATACATATATTGTTTTTATGTTTTATTATCCCATTATTCGTTTAAACCACATCATGTATCTTGAGGTCTTGGTAAATATAAATGTTTTCCAGTTAACTGTTTCGGTTGCCCATGGTTCTAAAACTCCAGTGAGAAACCATGTGCCTTTATAGGGAACGGCAATAAAACTTCCTCCCATAAGCATCTCCTTGGCTTGCCTGTGACTGTGGCCACAGAATTCCCTTGTTATCAGATTTCTGTTGAGAATTTGCTTGCAATCATTCTCACTGAGGTAGGAAATAGGCCGCTGTACAAGGGAAGGTGTCAGGTAACTTCTGTTTGCATTCCAGCCACTAAGACTACCTTCCATTTGTGAAATCAACACATGCTCTGCAAAATCCCTTTCTGGGATGCATATGGGTAGATGGTTCCTGTCGCAGTCAATTTGGCTGCTCAGCTCAAGCAGAGCCAGGTTGTTCTCACCAGTGGTGTTGTCATAGCGGAGGTGTATATTTGACTCTTTCACTGGTATTACTTGATTCAGTCCTTGCAGCTGATTGATTCCTGAACAAGTAAAAGTGAATTCATTGGTCGTTACAATGGCTTTTCTTTCAACTGGGTTTACATTAAACAAATGAAAAATGCCATCTTGCTCATCCCAAATAAGTTGCTAATGTTATGGAATAGAAAAAGATAATCACAGAGAGGAACGGTGTCCTGAAAACTTTTTTTTGCCTCTCTTTTGGGATCTATGGAGTCTATGCAAGGATGATCCTTGTTCTGTACAACAAAGATAGCAAAATTTATTGACTTTGCCTAGAAGTGTACAGAAAGTGTACAAAGCATAGGGAAAAAAAAGAAATACGTTGGCTGTAGACCTGTTTAACTAGGGCCGAAATAAGAAATATTAATAATGTACAAAGCCAAAGCTGGTTCTACCAATAAGTGCTGTGAAACCACTAATTTTATATAGCATCATGAAAAGAGAAGAGGTAGCACCAGTTTCACATAGTGGAATATCTGTGTTGGCAACCTTTGCACACTTGCAAACAGTGCAAACAGACAAACACTGTCTGCAAAAATACCTACAATTAAACTCACTGTAACCCATCATTTCTTGGATGATTTGTATGAAAGGAATCGCCACATAGGGAAAAACAATGATAATATTCACAATTGAACCAGACCACAGCTTGACAAACTTTCTACATCACGTGACCTTCACCGACACAAGAAAGGAGGGAATAAATGGTTACAGATTACCAAATCAGGTGAGATGTTAACACCCAGTCTTATCTCGTATAAGAAGACAGAAATCTCAGTAATCTTGTGACATTTCAATTAATATGTTGTTGTTTTTTTTAGGATAAGTTTCTGGGTGGTTTTTTTAAACATCACTGTGGCTACATGATGCATGTTTGTGCTGGGGAAATGCAATGCTGCTTTTCCTGAACTTTTCTTTGCTCTTCTCCTATTTTTGCCTAAAATAAAAGGTTAAAAAGCTACCTTGATTCACACTTGATTCATGGTGGTATGGATGGCCCATGCAATTTTCTTGGCAAGGCTGAAAAGCACTTTGTCATAACTACCTTCCACAATGTTCTTGGACTTTCTAGAATAGCCTGCAGCCCTGGGATTTTCTTATGAAATCTCCCATCCAAATTAATTCGTTAATGATGGCTGACAATAACTTTTGAGATTAGGCAAAGCTGGCTGGGTGTTAGCAGTTAAGGTGATAGTGTCTGTCTATCATTCATCCATCCAAACAAACTGTAGCATGGCAAGTTAGCAGGGTGAGCATTCTGATTCCACTAATACTTTTATTTGATGTATTTGAGTTTCTGTTTTTCTGAAATTCCCAATAGGGAGAGAAACAGTTATTATGTTACTTACCAGCCACAACACTAACAGGAGACAGCACAGCACATTCAGCTGTAGTCAATACAAAGTTAGTTTTCAGGAGAACACCTCCACAGATCCATTTTCCTTCTGAATTTAACAGCAAAACCTTAAAAACAAAACAAACCAGTGTTTCTTTTGCTCCTTACAGGTAGCCTGCCAATTATGTTCATAAGTAATAACTGTAGAGCAGTCATCATGTGCCTGATATAATTTTATGACCTTTTGGTGTCAGTTAAGCAAATCACCATAGTCATTAAGTGAATATGCAGTCTTTAAATACTGTGGTCATTAAGCAAGCCCATTATTTGCTCTTTTTCCAAAAGCTGGAAGTAAACAGCTCTTTTTGGCAAAACTATTGTAAATATGACAATGGGATGCTACAAATGGCCATAAATGTGGGCTGTCTGAGTACATGAAATACTGCCACATGACCACAGGTGAGCCTGACTGTCAAAATTCAGGAATTGGGTCATAAATACCTTTTGGGGATCTTGTTACTTTGAATGTTCACTAAGTGACCAATTATAAGTTGAGGACTACCTATACAGCCACTAGAGATTGCTCTGATATTGCAGTTTTATGGAACATTGATTTATAAGGAAAACTCACTAGCAGCTATAATTGTCTTTATGAACTGGACAGTTGGTAAGTCAGTATAGGAGAAAAGCTGTGCAGCTTATAGCAGCTTCGGCCTTTTAATTTAAAAAAATTGTTAGCTAGAAAAGATGCTACTAACTCTTGATTTTAAGGCAGTATTTGAGTTATGCTGAATTATGGCCAGGTGGGATTTAGTAAGGAATATGGGGTAGAAAATCCAGATTAGGGTACTAGCAAAAATTCATGCAAATCACAAATGGATAAGAGGAAGAAGGATTACCCAGTTCTAATTCTCTTAAAAAAATGTTTGCCATCGTTTGAGTAGAATTCCAAAAATAACACAAGAATTGGATGATGTCTCTGATGCCACAAAGTTTAAACAGTGCACTTCATCTTAGTCAAAAGGTCAGAATTAGCTCCTCAAAAGGAGCTCCGGAGTGCTCATTGCCATGAATTATTTGAATATGTTAACTTTTCCCAGCCTAAGGGTAGAATCAGTTAGAGCTAGGTACAAAATAAAATATAACACTTATACATGAAACCTGTCCATGTGATTCTGGAGAAAAAGAAATGGTTGAATACATCCCCCCTTTTATTGCAATTACTATAGACAAGTGTGATGGTACTATATATATATATACTACCAATCCTCAAACAATTTCCATGCAAAACAGTTGTTTTGTACTGTACAAAATTATTATCTGATGCTAAGTTGAAAGAAGGAGAGCTGCCACCTATTGGTGGGCAGCAGAGTAAAGACATGTCAGTTGACCTTCCTAAACTGATTTTATTTTTGTTTTGTAATTTATATTTTAAATTTTACTTTTCTGATCTACAATCATGATTTGGATTTGACCATCTGTAAATATTACAAGTTTCCATGTGAGCCCCAACAACCAGACCAAATCAGGTCCTTCCCTATCATTTTGGGTACCTGCCAGGGGAATTCTCTGTCAGCTGGATTGAGTGGACATGTAAGAGGTTCCTGAAATCTTCCACAAGCACATTCATCTGGCAATATATTGCAAGAAAAGAAAACAATGTCATTTTTAATGGATAGATTTCAAAAGCAACTATTTTTGTTAAATTTCATTAAGACAAATGTTTTAAACAAGAAATTGGGTTTTTGGTTGATGAAAGCAAGCATGCACGCCTTTACTTTTGCTACCATTTGCAATCCGTAAAGTGTAACATCTTTGGAGTTAGATTACTTTTTCCTCACAAAACTTTGGTATTCAATCTAGGGAAGGCAGCAACCATCTCCTCAGCCTTATTGCTTTAAAATGTAGAAATAAATTTAAAATAAATCTAGAAAGAGTGCAGAGGAGAGCAGCAAAGATGATTAGGGGACTGAAAGCTAAAACATATGAAGAATGGTTGCAGGAATTGAGTATGTATAGCTTAATGAAAAGAAGGACTAGCAATGACATGATAGCAGTATTAGATATCTCAGGGGCTGCCACAAAGAAGAGGGAGTCAAGCTATTCTCCAAAGCACCTGAGGGCAGGACAAGAAGCAATGGATGGAAACTAATCAAGGAGAGAAGCAACCTAGAACTAAGGAGAAATTTGCTAACAGAACAATTAATCAATGGAACGACTTATCTCCAAAAATTGTGGTTGCGGCAACACTGGAGATTTTTAACAAGAGATTGGAAGCCATTTGTCTGAAAAGGTATAGGCTTTCCTGCTTGAGAAGGGGGTTGGACTAGAAGACCCTCAAGGTCTCTTCCAATTCTGTTATGTGTGTTCTTGTTTTCTGATAGCTGATTTTTTCTGTGGACGTAGAGCAAAGCTGCAGTAGGATCAAAACTCTTCATTATTCCTTATGATTGGAGACCCAGCCTCCTCTAAAAGGAGTGGGAGTGAGCTGTGTTTACATTGCCTGTTATGTTTAGAATGAGCTACGTTTTGCACAGATACTCAACTCAATGAAGGGATTATTGCAATATGTAATCTTCTCCCAGTCTTTAATGCAACCTCAGATACTGACAAATGAACCACCGATAATTTCAATTCATTCATTTAACATGCATACAATACTGATTCCCGGGTTATCTTCCAAGGTCTCTCTTTTAAAAAAATTCTACATACCTTGTGCAATGCATGATTTACTATCTTCCCCCAATTGATAGCCTTGGGCACATGAACAGCGGTAAAAGTTGAATTTCGGGTAGCAGAATTGCTGACACCCTGTGTGGATTTCATGGCGGCACTCATTTTTAGCTGTAGAAAAAAAAATGCCACTTTTACAAGATAAATATGAAATGGGAAGTAAAAAATAAAATTATTCAACAAAAAAATATTCTACAGCAAGGACTTTGTTTCTCTAATATTTGTCCTTTTTTTGGTGGCTATTATTTTTTTTTCAGTTTATCTCTGAGAATACAATTTGCCAGACTCTATTTCTGTGAGGTGTATAGATTCTTTGTAACTCCCTTAAATTATTAGCTGTTTTTGGAATCAAAAGCTGCAGCTGTGCTCTAGAGAATGATGAGTGGCACTCAGATTTAGTCAGAGAAGATTCACTGAAATCATTGTATAAAGTCCCATTGTTATTTGCCACCCTACAGTATGACTAATTTTGGAATGAATCACATGCATAGAGTCAGCTTTAAGTTTTGATAGATTTGAGAAACTAAGAGTGGAAAAAGCCCCACAATGGACTAAAATGACTGGATTGTATCTAGTTGTGGGTATTCATGACAAAATGATCTTGTATCTCCAGCCAAAACATTCCACATTGCCATAATTTTCAATGCACCGATTAAGCAGAACTTCAGTTCATTTACATACAGTATGCATAAAGTACAGAGACGACAGTGTAGTTTTCTATGAAGTGTGGCAAGATAGTGACATCACTAGACGGGCTGTGAGTAATTCTTTTTCCCCCTTTCAACTTTCACTGCCCTCATAAAAATAGATGACCTATTAAAGACTAATTTTACTTTTCATTTTGCAAATGCACGTGCACAATACCCATGGAAAATCTTATGACTGTTATTGGGTGGTTTGTCTTCAGAGAGACAATATTGAAAGGAAAAGGTCTACCATAGTCCAAAACGGAAGGGGGAAAGGCAAATTAGAAGTGGGAGTTCTTCAACCATGACGAGATTTGGGGAAAAGATGAGAAAGTACTATTTAGGTTATTTTATTAGGTTTTTTTATTATTTTATTATTCAAGGCAACACACATACATAATATCCTGTAAGTATTCTTGTCCTTGTTGCCACCAAAACAATGTGGGCCTGGTGGGCGTGGCAGGGGAAGGATACTGCACAATCTCCATTCCCTCTCACCCCATTAACCTGCTTTCCAGCTCCGTTCTCCTGTGCAGGTCAACAAAAGAAGACCCAGCTGATCATCTGGGACTCAGGAGGCAGAGAATAGATGGGGGCGGGGCCAGTCAGAGGTGGGATTTGCCGATTCTCCAAACTACTCAAAATTTCCACTACCGGTTCTCCAGAACTGGTCAGAACCTGCTGAATACCACCTCTGATTCTGATGTATATTGCTTATACATTCTTTTATGTCACCTAGTATTGGAAGACAGCAAATTATATTCCTTATAGTACCTTCATTATTGAACCATGACAAATTTCTCATAAGAATTAATGGCACACATTCTGGGGAATAAGAAAAACTGGTTTTTACCAAAAGCGCAGTTTACTCCTTCAAAGTCATCTTTACAGTTACACGTGTAGCTGCGAATAGTGTCCCTGCATATACCATTATGAAGGCAGGGGCTGGAAGAGCACCGGAAACCACCTGAAAAAAACACACACCTGCATTTAGAGTTGTTGGAAGTTAAAACCCACTCCTCTCCTAGAATATGAAATATTTTAGGATATATTAAAAAGACAGAATATTTCTCCAAAAAGAAAAGTAGAAACTCAGAAGCAGAAACTTACCTCAGAAACAGAAGTTCACACACACATCCCACCTTTGTTAATGGGTGGGCCATTAAGGCCTGGGCCAGAGTATTCTACATAACAAAAGCCTCTACCCATCTCACCACCTGGCTTGGAAAGATTGCATCAGCCAGCATTCAGGTGAAGCCATGTGGTCCAGACAAAGTCTACAAAGTTAGCTAAGACCCCGTCCCTGGGACTCTGACAGCCAATGGAATATATTTCTTACACAGGAACAGGAAACACTAAGGTGGGGCCCAACAGAGGGTAGAAAACTAAGGGAACACCAAGCCATGTGGTTCTGTCCACCATTAAACCATTTTTCCAAGCAGTCACCATGTTTGCAGTGTCTTCCCCACTTGGAACTGAACCCAGAAGGATAATTCTTCCAACAGAGCTTTCTATACAAGAGAGTTTAGATTTTGTCCCTCTCCATATGTTTATCTGTAAAATACTAAGCAACTTTTCCAAAAGGATTTCCTAGGCTCAACTTAAATTTTTGAAATCATTTCTTCCAGGCTGAGTGCTGTTCACCAGTCAGGCATTCTCTAGATGAGTTGGGAATCCTCCCCCCCCCCCCCACACACAAAAACCTTCTAATCAGCAGGGCTAGTTATAGTCCCCATACATGTGATTGTTGGCAACAAAACCCTTTATTTACTTTCTGATATAATTGGCTTCACCCACCATTCGTTCCTGTCATGTGATTCCTGTACATTAGTAGCACCTAAAAAACTGAGGATGCTAGGTAAGGCCAAGATACTCTTATGGGGGGTGGGAAGCAACATCAATAAAAGTGCAACCAAGATCAGATCTCAGATATTCTGAAAAGAAACCAACAGGCTCAAGTGAAGGTGAGTAGAAATCAACCATATCTGAACAATATTTTTTCTTTTACAATTCAAGCAGATCAAATTTTGCTTGCATCATTTCTGTTTTTAGTTTTTATATCAGGTATAATAAATAACTTTTGTTAAGGGAGAGAACATTTTTTGAAATTGTTGAAAGAAATATTCTTCTGGGTTCAGTTCCAAGTGGGGAAAAAGACACTTAAATTGTTAGATCTGGGAGCATGGGCGCAAGGAATGGAGACGAGGCATCGACTAGTGACTCCAACTCTTTATTAGTGACTTCAGAACAGAGCGAAATACTAGGGCAGCAGCAGCTCCTTTTAAAGAGTTGGCTGCTGTCACAACACCCAATGATTTGAGTTTGCCGCGCTGGGATCATCCAATCAGTGGCGACCCGCTATCAGCCAATCAAATCAGCCGAAACCGACCAATCACGATCCGCTATCAGCGGGCCAATCAGAAGTGCAGGTTTACGAGCCTGTCATGGAAGGAAAACTATTAGAATTGTAAGCTAATGAGTTTGCTTAGTTCGGAACAGAAATCATGGAAGTTGCTTGGAAAGAAGGTTTATTGATGAATAGGATCACATGCCTTGGAGCTCTTGGGTGAAGAAAAGGGAAGAAATGCTGAGAGTCCCTGGGTTTTATGCCCTCTTTGGCTTTGAACTTCCTGGGGCACAGGAAAAGTATCCTGATTGGTTGCTGTCAGAGGTCATAGCTTTGTAGGTTGCCTGTCTGTTAAGTTTGATTGAAACTTGGTGGGTGATGCAACGAAGGGCAATTCAGTGGCTCTGACTGAAGAGGTAGATCTTTGTTATGTAGAAGGACTGGCCCAGGCCTTTATGTCCCATTAAAAAGGGTGTGTGTGAGAGTTTCTGCCTCTCTGAGTTTCTACTTCTCTTTTAGGGGAAATATTCTGCCTTTTTAATATAACCTAAAATATTTCTGCTTAAATTGACCCTAGAAGATGATAGAGGACAGGAAGGCCTGGAGAAACATTGTCCATGGGGTTGCGATGGGATGGAATGGATACAACTTCGCAACTAGCAAAAACAACAAAATATTTCATTTTCCTAGGAGAGGGGTGGTTTTTAACTTCCAACCAAACAAAAAATGTTCATCTTCTAAGAGTTGCAGGAGCAATGATTTAGGTATGTCACTTGGGGAGTAGGACTGGAAAAAATATTGTTTTCTACTGTTTTCTGATACTGTTTAGAACTAAAATATATGTAAGCCTGGTAGAAAGAAGTGTTTACAGATTTGCTTGTTTAACAAAATCCTTAACTTATGATCATTACTCTTTTTTCATTTTACTGTAGCAATTAGGCAGTGTGATCTGAAATTGCCTGCAAACTATTACCTGCAAAAACAGGGCTGAGACTGTGTTTAGCCTGCAAACCACAGTTTGACTCTGCTTTTATTCAGAGATAGTTTCACCATGCCAACATGTGGATTATTTCCAAGTGCAACTAGATAAATTATTTTTATTATGATTAAATTTTAATAAATGTGTACTTTTAGTCAGTTCCCTTGTTTTGCCATCAATAAAAGCAGCCTGAGTTTCCCTTGTGAAGGAAATTCAAGGTAATTTTAAAAAACCGTGCATAAATAAGATTATTTTGAAATGCTTGTCAGCTGATTTGAGATTATGCTGTCAGTAAGGCCTCTGAAAAATCTTAGTGCTTTTCCTCAAGAAAGATTTCATGTGTTTTTCTGGAAAAAATTAAAGCAGATCAAACAAGAAACAAAAATGTATTCCTAAGGATACGTTTGTTGTAAAAATAAACATAACAAACTGAGTGCAGGATGAGCACAGCCATTTAACTGAAGAGCATGATTTATGAAAAATAAAATAAAAAAGAATCTTCAAACATCACTATCTTTTTAAAAGAAAATACTAAATTATGACATTTCTATATTTGTTTATTACTGCTGCAGGACAAACCTGGAACTGTTTGAAAATTCTTTCATACGATTTAAAGTAATGATTCTGGATTAATAGCACTGACTAGAATTACTTCTTTCCTTCCTTCCTTCCTTCCTCCCTCCCAAAGAAGGCTAAGAATAAAGAAGCAAAGTTTGCATTAATGGCAGCATCTTTTCTTGGGTGTCCTTAAGAATAGTAAATTATACCAGCACAGCTGGTGGTTTAAAATATAACATAAACATTGAGAATTCTTCATTTTACAAAGTATTTCTACATTTCTTCTTAGGTACTCACCAAAGTAGACACTCCAAAATTCATCCTGGAAAAAAGAAATGTAGTTGTTTTCTTGTGCAATTGCAGACATATAAAAATGACTGATTGTAAGGGACATAAGACAGCTACTCTATACTGTAGTGTAAAGTTTACCAATCACAAACATTTGGTTAACATTTTTCAACCCTGTGAGTCTTATTCCCAAATAGACATAGATGTGATTATGCTATTTCCTCCCCCCTCCCATTTTTTTTTTTTTTTTTGCAGAAATAGGCTGCAGCAAATCACAAACATATTATTGCCCTTGTACATTTTCTCTGCCCTGAAGAACATTAACTGCACTGTCTCTTGGTTTTGGGCTCTTCCCCATAACCAACTTGAAGTACCGTCCATCGTTCCCTGAACTGAAAACAACATCAACATAAAATATGCTACTTTAGTAGGAACAGCACTGGCCAATGGTGCTGCATATTATGGACAGGGATTGATGGGTTCCTTCAGGTTTGTTTGCTTCCCTCCTACTAAATATTTGGTCCAGTTACCACTAGTGGTGCCTAGAGGTTTAAGACCCAGGCTAGAAATTGGGAAACTCTGAATTCTCATCCTGCCTTAGGCAAGAAATCTGGCTGGGATAGTTTGGGTCAGTCATGCTCTCTCACCCAACTGTTGTGGGGAAAATAGGAGGTGGAGGGAGTGGTATATGTTCACCACCAAGAATTATTTATAAAACATGGGGAAATATTTAACTTTTAAAATTAAAATCTTGGACTGGAGAAGGCATGCCTGCATTAACCTAAAATGATCAACAGGTGTCAGGCTGAGTTATGTGGAATGCAACCATAACACTCTGGTTAAGGGTTCTGCACTTGTATAGAAATGGTTTAGATAATAAGATTCCAGAATGAATTATCTGCAGGTATTACAGCTGTGGATATACTTTGATTGAAATGCCACCAAGGGGGCTTGGCTGATAAAGAAATTAACTTGTCTGTATGGGAAATGTTGATTTTGAAAATACATACAGTTTCTTCTGTGTTTTCAAAAGCCTCTCTTGCTTCCTCATATGTACACTTTTCCTCGAGGCATTCTCTTTCTAAATCCCCTTGGAGAATTTCCTCAAAAAACATAAAAGTAGCACGCCTGGATCTTGTCAGGACTTGATTTGCATCTTCTGTTTCCAGGAACACTTAAGAGAAGGACAAGGGAAAAATCAGATTTCCCCCCAAAGAACCTTATCTCAGCCCAGCCTCTCAAGCGTGGGAAGCATTCAAAACAGTCTCATGCCTTTGTGCCCCACAGTTGGAATAGACCAAAAATATCCTTTCTTGGAAGATGACAGGTAAGATGATAATACCATGAAAGGGGAAAGATGGTGCATGGAGGATTATTTACCTTGTGGTTTGTATCTGCAAAAATTAATATGGGATTTTTGCGCAAAATTCTCCTTCAATAATGGGAAAATGAATATGTTTGGTGATGGATTAAAATGGTCAATTGGATGGGATGGCAACAACTTTGGGCTGCACCTATGTGCTGAATAACACAGAAAACGGGATGGAAAGGCTCTTGTTTTTGTTCAGAAATATGTCTCTTAAGTATGAGAAGCTAAATCCTGCTACTTTTGTTTCAATGCTTCACATGAAACAAATCTGCAGGCTTCGTTTTCCAAGCACACCTCACTGGAACTGGAAGAATATCTATAGAAATAGAGAAAATAAGACAGAGAAGAGAAAAATATTCCGTTTCCTTCCTATGGCCCACTTCTTTCTGGTAAAATCCCAAATGCAACTAATTTAATTTCACCACTGAGGCTTCTGTCTCAGTTTACCCTTAAGTGAGCAGTATATCTGATGGTACTCAATAGGACAATTTCTCAGTATCCTGCATAGGATTGCATTCCCACTTTTTTTATTATTACAGGGTAAATGGCATGACTCATTTCTGGATGCTAAACTAATATAAAGCTTCCTTCTTCTAATTTATTTTTCCCTCCTGTGCAATGACAAACATTATTGGAAAATTCTTAAAAGTATAGAATAATAAGGGATTAGTATACCCTTTCCTTCTGCTTTTGCTTCTTTTTTTGAAAAGCAAGAGTTAATATTATGTGAGCAAAAATTCCTACCTGTCAGGTCTACGGAGTAAGCCATAAATACAAATAAGAAAAAGCATATTATCCATTTGCGAATCCCCATTTTGGTTCCCTAGGCGTAGTTTGCTGAATTTTGTCTGCCTAACCGTGGCCCTCTGATAAAGATATAGAATGAACAAAGTTTAAAGTGCAACTTTGCAAGCCCGCTTCAAAAAAGAGGAGGCAGAGCAATGATAACACAATGTCAACAATTAGAGATTTCACTCAAAAGAAAAAGAAACCTTGACAAAATACTTGTGGCATTTATACTATGTTTTATCTTGTTGGAAGAAATATCTTTCTGCGTTCAGTTCCAAGTGGGGAAAAAGACACTTGAAACATGGAGGCTGTTTGGAAAAATGGTTTAGTTGTGGACAGGATCACATGGCTTGGAGCTCTTGGGTGAAGAAAAGGGGAGCGAGATGCTGAGACTCCCTGGGTTTTATACCCTCTCTGGCTTTGAACTTTCTGGGGCACAGGAAGAGTATCCTGATTGGTTGTTGCAGAGGTCAAAGCTAGCTTTGTAGGTTGTCTGTGTGCTAAGTTTGTTTGAAACTTGGTGGGTGTGCAATGAAGGGCAATTAAAAGGCTCTGCCTGAAGATCTGTGTTATGTAGAATAGATCTACATAACAAGGTCTTTGTTATGTAGAATAGACTGGCTCAAGCCTTAATGGTTCATTAACATGGGAGGCTGAATTTCTGCCTCTCTGAGTTTCTACTCTCTTTTTCGAGAAATATTCTGCCTTTTTAATATGTCCTAAAATATTTCATTTTTCTAGGAGAGGTGTGGGTTTTAACTTCCAACAATCTGATGAACCAATATGCATTTTCAAACTGCCCATGTGCATAAATGTACTTCTGACTTTGTCCTTCGATATAAATACTGTATCGTAAGCCTGAACAGATGGGTAGAAGATGCAACCCATAGCAACTGTTCAGAGTCTTATCCATATAGAGGGAGAAGCTACTAGGGATATTCTACCAAGGGTTAAGCACAGAGATAAACGTCATCGATGGCAACATCCTAAGTTTCACAGGCAGAATATTTTCCACATTGCTGTTAGCTAGGCAAGCAGATAACACTGTGCTTATGGCCACAGTGGGAATGTTGTTTTATTGTCATACTTAAAAAAAATTCTTATCCTAATGTGCTTCACAAGGATCAATTGTATTTGTATTTGTAACAAAGGGTAAAAGTTGTTCTTTTTTAATAAAAAAATCAATATTTACATAAATATTTACATAAATATTTACATAAATATTTACATATAAGCCACACCCAGCCAGTCATGTAACCGCCAAGCCATGCCCAGTCAGCAAGCCATGCCCACCCAGTCACATGACCACCAAGCCACACCTACAAATTAGGCCACGCCCACAGAATAGGTTGTTAAGAAATTTGAATCCCACCCCTGTTTAGAGGGTTTAAGAGATCTTGTAGTCTGAGAATCTTCTCCTGACCTATTGTAGGAATCCCTGACCATCCTAGACCAATGGTTGAACTTTTGCTTGAAAATCTCCAGTGACAAAGAGCACCCATCACTTCAGACGGCAAGCTGTTTCGCTGCTTAGTAGTGTCGTGTCCTCGAAAATGATGCCAGGAGTCGGTGACTTCAAATCATGCTCTTTTATTAGTGTAGGAACCGAACTGGGGCTATGGAAAAAGTTCGCAGCTTTTATTCCTTTAGCCGCGGCGGCCGCAGCCAATGCCACCACTTTGAATCTCCCGCGATTCGAACAGACCAATCGTGGGAGATTCTTAGCGAGCCAATCGGCGCGGCTCGCCTAACCAATCAGAGTGCCCCGCGCTTTGGCCAATCAAAGCGCGGGGATCTCAAGAATGCTAATGAGGGGACAGAACACCCCTCCCCTCTTGGTTTAGTCCTTACGTCGCATAGTCCCGTAGGTAGGCGGGACTCCGTCTTAGCCTACTGGACCTGCGCAGCTCAGTCATTGGTTGGATCCCAGCCGGTTCGGTCGGGGTCTCTGTTCCTCCGGATGCCGTCGTGGGAACCGGCTGGTTGGTCAGGCCGGGCCGCTCTCCGTAGCTCCCTCCTGGGTCTCCCGGGTTGGTTGAGCTGCGGGTTTCGCCGCTCCCGCTCGGTCTCCCCGGGTCGGTCGAGCTGGCCTGGCTGTCTCTTCCTGGCGAGGAGTCGTGCTGGCTGCTTTCCGGTAAGTATGGTTGGTTTATTCTTCTTTGGTTTTGGTCCCCTGGGTATTCCCTCCCCCCTTGGTTTGTGTTGTGGGGGTTGGTTTCGCCTGCTTCTGCGTCGGTGGTTTCTTGGGTGGTCGTCCTCGACCTTAATTGGTCGATGTGGCGTTTCCATGCTCGTCCGTCTGCTGTTTGTAGCCGGTACGAGTGTGGGCCTGTTATTTGTGTTATGACGGCCGGTACCCATAACGGGTCTCCTGTCAGGTTTCTTGCGTATACGGGGTCGCCTGGTGCGAAAGTTCGGTGTTTGCTGTTTGAGTCTGGGGGCTTCTCCGGGTTATACGTGGGGTGTAATCTGTCGAGTGGGGACCTTAATTTCCTCCCCATTAATAGTTCGGCTGGGCTCTTATTCGTTGTGGTATTTGGGGTTATGTGTTGGGTGAAGAGTAATTTGTTTATTTTATCCTGGATCTCCCCGTGGTCTATTTTCCGGATGGTTTTCTTAGTGAATTGCACCATCCGTTCTGCCCTACCGTTCGCCGCCAGGTGCGCCGGTGCTGTCAGCGCGTGGCGGATGCCCCTTTCCGCTAGGAATTTTTCAAATTCCAGCGAGGTGAATTGGGGCCCGTTGTCGGAAACGACGACGTCTGGGAGGCCGTGCATTGCAAAGAGTTTGCCGAGTTCCTTGATCACGGCCTCCGTGGTTGTTGTTTTCATGTTGCTTACCTCCAGCCAGTTGGAGTAAGCGTCTACTGTTATAAGGAAGGTGTGTCCTTTTGTGGGCCCGGCGAAGTCTATGTGGATCCTAGACCAAGGTCCCCTTGGGGTTTCCCACTCTAGGACGGGTGCTGTGGGTGGGCTTGGCCTAGTTTCCTGGCATCGTTGGCACCTTGCTACCCAGGTCTCAATTTGTTTGTCCATCCCTGGCCACCAAGCGTAACTTCTGGCCAGGGCTTTAGTCCTAACGATGCCAGGGTGCCCCTCGTGTAATAGTTCCAGAACCTTCCCTTGTAGTTTTTCTGGAATGACCACCCTATCCCCCCATAGTATGCACCCTTTTAATAATGAGAGTTCCGTTTGCTGGTTTCAGAATGTCTTGACGGACTCGTCGTTGTCCCTTTCCGGCCACCCTTTCTCTACCCAATGCAACACCCGCGCCAGACGTTTGTCTTTATTAGTCTCTCGGGCAATGTCTGACACGGTTATGGGTAGGTTGGGAAGAGTCTCTATACTGAGGGTGGTCGTCGTGGGTGCTGGGTCGGTGTCAGGTTCCGGTAGCGGCGAGCGGCTTAAGGCGTCTGCATGGGAGATCGTCTTACCCGGTCTGTGTATGAGTCCGTAGTTGTAGGCTGCCAGGAACTCGGACCACCTTGTCATTCGGGGAGACAGAATGTTCAGGGTGGCCCGGTTCCCTGTAAGGATTCCCAGCAGCGGTTTGTGGTCGGTTATGATGGTGAATGTCCGGCCGTAGAGATACTCGTGGAATCTTTTTACTGCGGCAACGATAGCCAGAGCCTCTTTGTCCAGCTGGCTATAGTTCCGCTCCGGTTTGGTGAGGGTCCTTGAAAAGAACGCGATGGGTGCTTCTTTTCCGTCGGGGAGGGTATGGCTGAGGACAGCGCCGACGCCGAAGGGTGATGCGTCGCATGTGACGGCCAGAGGTAGGGTCTCGTTGTACTGTATAAGGACGGCGTCCGAAGTGAGGAGGTCCTTTGTTCTTTGGAAGGCGGCTTGCTCGCGTTTCCCCCAAGTCCAAGTCGCTGCCTTGTCCAGGAGCCTATGTAAAGGCTCCGCCACCGTCGCCTTTTGGGGCAGGAAAACATTGTAAAAGTTAAGTAGGAATGCCTGTAGTTCCGTCTTCGACTTGGGTGTGGGGGCTTCTTTTATGGCCTTGATTTTTTGGTTTGTGGGGTGAATGCCGTGACGGTCTAGGAGGTATCCTAGGAATTCAACCCGTTCCGTGTATAATTGGCATTTCTCCCTCTTTACTTTGAGCCCGGTCTCTTTGAATTTGGTTAGGACCTCCCTTAGACGACCCTCTAGTTCGGCTTGGTTGGTTGCTGACACTAAGACGTCGTCGAAGTAAGGTACTACCCCCTTGATGCCTTGTAATAGTCTTTCCATTAGGCTTTGGAATATTCCCGGTGCCACGCTGACTCCGAATTGGAGTCGGTTGCATTTAAATGCTCCCCAGTGGGTGACTATGGTTTGCGCTTCTACCGTTTCCTCGTCGACTGGCAACTGTTGGTATGCCTGGGCGAGGTCGAGTTTGGCGAAAACCTTGCCCCCTCCCAGTGAGTGCAGTAGGTGTTGCACTACTGGGATGAGGAAGGTGCTTTGTTGCAACGCGCCATTTAGGGTGGCCTTATAGTCCCCACAGATCCTCACTGACCCATCGGGCTTGATCAGGGTGACTATGGGGGTCTCCCACCGGGCGTGGTTTATTGGCTGTAAGACCCCTTGCTTGACGAGCTTGTCAATTTGCTCGTCTATCTTGGGTTTAAGTGCGAATGGCACCCGCCTTGGTTTCAGGTGTTTTGGGGGGACGTTTGGGTCTAGGCTGAATGATATAAGGGGCCCTCGGTACTTGCCTAGGTTTCCGTCGAAGACCTCTTGGAATTCCCAGGCCAGTTGTTGCTCCCAGCTGTCGTCGGTGACGTGGTCGACTCCCATGACTGCGATGCCGAGCGGGGCGAACCATTGCAGTCCCAGTAGGCTTGGGCGGTCGCGATCGACGATTGTCAGGGGAAGCCTTTCGGTGCGCCCTTTGTATGTTACGTTGAACTGTCCGGTTCCGACTACCGGGATGCGGTTTCCCTGGTAGTCCTTTACGATTAGTCTCTGGCTGTCTAGGCTTCTCCTTTGGATGGTAGGCACCAAGCGCTTTATTTCATGCCATGCTATCATGGAGAGGTAGGACCCAGAGTCCACCTCCATTTTGCAAGGCTCGCCCTCGATGCCTACCTCCACGTGGACCTTCCGGGCGTCATTGGTTGTGGTGTGGCCGATGGTGACCGTCCGATAGGTCTCCTCTCTTCGCCGGGTATCGCCGCCTCGTAGGGATCGTCCGTTCCGGTCCCATCTGTTGTCAGAGGGGCGATCTCTGGTCCGGGCTGGTCTCTCCTCTGTTCGCTCTGGTCCCATCGGGGCGGGCTGCGGTTCTTTTTAAGGCGGCTGCGGTTCTTTTTAAGGCGGCAGACGCGGGTGATGTGTCCCTTCTTGTCACAATGCTGGCAGATCGACTCGAAAAACCGGCATTCAGACCTGGGGTGGTCGCCTCCGCAACCGGCACAGTTGGTCCTCGACTTACGACCCCGCCGGTTCCGTGGGTCGTGGCCTGTCTGGAGGCGATGAATTTCCTCCTCGTCATCGGAAGTGCCCGATGCCAAGTGGAAATCGCCCTGGTGGGTGGTCGTCTCGGGTTGGGCCTCGGCCGACCTTGCAGGGTGGTTGTTCCCACTGCGATCCCCAGTGTTCGGTCGGCGCATGCGGTCGGCAGATGTTCGGGTCGCTTCGGCGGCTGCAGTTGCGGTGAGGGTGTCTGCAAGGCTGATGTTGCCCTTGGCCATCAGCCGGCTCTGGAGGACGGGGTCCCACAGGCCGAGCATGATTCGGTCTCGCAGGGCGTCGTTTAGGTTGTCGAATTTGCACAGCCCCCCTAGGCGCCGTATTTCGGCGACGAAGTTGCTGAAACTCTCACCCGACCGTTGGTCCCGACGGTAGAATTCGTTGCGTCGGATCAGGATGGGTACCTCTGGAGCGTAGTGCAGCCGAAGTATTGGCTTGAGGACGTCCCAGTCCATCGCGGTCGCGTCGGCAGGTTTGGCAAGTGCCTTGGCCATCTTGAATACCTCGGTCCCGCAGTGGGTCAGGAAGACGGCGCGCTTCATGGGGCCAGTGGCGTCCTTCAGATCGCTGCACTCGAGGAACATGCGGAATCGGTCGCAGTACGATTCCCAGTCCTCGGTGGCGGGGTTGAAGGGTGCGGGGGGTGCTATTTTCGCCATCTTGGAGATTCGTCTGGCTTCCGTTGGACACGTGGTTCGGTTCAGGGTCTGGATCCCATCCTCGTCGCCAGTGTCATGTCCTCGAAAATGATGCCAGGAGTCGGTGACTTCAAATCATGCTCTTTTATTAGTGTAGGAACCAAACTGGGGCTATGAAAAAAGTTCGCAGCTTTTATTCCTTTAGCCGCGGCGGCCGCGGCCAATGGCACCGCTTTGAATCTCCCGCGATTCGAACAAACCAATCGCGGGAGATTCTTAGCGAGCCAATCGACGCGGCTCGCCTAACCAATCAGAGTGCCCCGTGCTTGGCCAATCAAAGCGCGGGGATCTCAAGAATGCTAATGAGGGGACAGAACAAGTAGCTCTCAGGAAATTCTTATTTTGAGTCCGAATGTCTCTCTCTGAAGCTTCCACCCATTTGTTCTCTCTCTTGTCTGTCTTTGTCTTTCATGCATTCATTTAGCAACCATTTTGTTTAATGACTTGTTCATTGAAATGTAACACAGTCACTGAATGAGGACTGGTACAATATATTTCATCTTACCCATGTTGTGATTATACTGCTCCTTTTCTCTGCTCTTCTTCTTGTCTCTTTTTCCTGGACTTCTACGTAAACCAAATGTATGAATCTCTTAAAGCCTTGACTTTTCTCCATATTTATCCAGTATCGATGTCTGCTTTTCTACATTCTGTTCCTTTTGCAGAAATCCAGAATTATATTTCCTATTCCCAACTGCATCACTTATTCCTCTTTCTCTGTTCACAAAGATTCTATATGTTCAAGAATCCATCTAATTCTTCCCATCAACACATCAAAACTGATAAAAACATCTTAGAACACTGAACATTGATCTCAGAACTTTGAACACTTAATACTGATTTAATGCAGTGGTGGAGATACATATGTTTGGGATGCAAATATGATCAGCTTATGTGAGCTTCCTCTTGAGATTATTTTGTATATAACTTGGCTTGGCCCTGTCTCCACTTCCCCTTAACACTACTTAGTTATGCCTTGGCCGATTTGTTCCCACAATGTCGCCTTCATCTCAATCCCAGCCTATGAGTGAGACAGGCATAAATCATAATTAATTGTACAATACAAAATAATATTTCCTTTTATTCCCACACCATCCAAGAACAACCTCAAAGGTATATAAAATATCCTCAATTTGCTGGTCACTATGTAAATCCTACACCAACCATTTCTCTCTTTGCTTTTGGTCCTTCCTCTCACCCCCTCTTTTTTTGGTGAGTTCCTTTCATACCCATTTACTTTAATTCATTTCCAGCTTATCTGTTTTCAAATTAACTTCTGCCTAGCTTTCAAAGATGGTACAGGAGACCATCACTATTTCATTTCAGAAAAAAACAAGGCATGCTTGTGTTTATTTGCCACTTTTCCCATAATGGTTACCTTCTCTTCTGTAAGTACCTACTTGACTCTGTTGTTACATCCTCTAACCCCTACTCCTTTAACCTTAAACTATCCACTATTGACCTTACCCTAAGTGGTCTGTAAGGGGCGTGTGTAAGTGCACAATTGTGCCTTCCGTCCCTGTCCTATTGTCCCCATTTATTCGTACCTATTTCCTGTATTCTTACTCATGTTTATACTTATACCTATTATCTTGTAAGCGATTGACAAATCAAATAAATAAATAAAAAAGTACCAGAAGACAGCCAATTGCTTAGGAGCAAGGCAGCTTGCATTCTCACTTGAGGAATCTTGCAAGGTATACATTGACATAGATCATTTTGAGTGTTGTCCAAAAACTATATGAAAGGAGGATGAGGAAGAAGAGCCAGGAGAAAACTAGGGGACAAGGTCTTTCAGTAATACCCTTGTTCTATTGCCAGAACAAAGCAGACTCGAGACCGGAGTTGAATTCAGCTCTTTATTAACTGTTAGTAACTTCAAAGTCGAGCCGCGGCAGCCCTTTTTGTAGCAGCTGCTCGCGGCTCGCAACCAATGGCATTTATTTAAAACTCCCGCTGCTTAGGCGGACAATCAGAACTGTTGTTATCTACCAATCGCTAGGTGGCAGTATCTGTCCAATAGGAATGCAGTATTATGAGTATGCAAAACAAGTAAATAACATCCCTCCCCTCTTGGTTTGATCCAAGGTTACGTGATGTAGTCGCGTAAGTAGGCGGGGCTTTTGTGGGTCCTAGTTGACCTGCGCAGTTCAGTCTCTACGTTGCCGTCGAGTGGTTCGGACAGGCTCGCTGTCTCTCTTGCTCTTCTCCCTGGAACCTCCTGGAAGGGTGAGTCAGACTTGCCACTCCCGCCGTGCCTTGTTGGGTTGGTTGAGCGGGTGCTGTCGCTCCCTTCTGGCATGCTCGGGCAAGTAGAGTCAGCTACGTCAGAGGTTTTTTTTTTTTAAGATAAAATGTTTTAGGTAAAGTTCTATTTTCATGCCTGCTTAGGCTTATTGTAAGTTCCTATTCAAGGGGAGATTGCTCTGATTTTATATTCTATTTCAGGCTGTCCAACTTTTTAAACTTCTCAGAGAATTAGAGCTGGGCAGGTCTGCCAAGAAGGAAGCACAGATTAAGCCTTTAAACTTGCTTCCCTTTTATTAATTGCTCCAGACATTTGTGATCACTGAACCAGTTGTTATATTGGTGGAATCCCACCCCTGTAACTAAGTGCTATTACTATTTCTATCATATCTTATATAAGATGTAAGCAGACATTTGCTGGATTAGACCCTGGTCCATCTACTCCTGTTTGTTCTCACAGTGACCAACCACCTGCCCCACAAAAGACCATGTCTCCCAACTGATGCCTTCAAAGGGGATGAAAATCCATCAAAGCTAACGGCCATTGATCCCATGATTTTCATGAAGTTGTCCAACACTTTTTTGTGAAGCCATCCAGCCCAACTTGAAACTCTCTTTTCAACTATTTTTCATAAATGGAAAAAGGAAAACATTTTGTAAGAAACAATTTACAAAAAATGTTGTCTTAACCTTTGCTCACTGAGCCTTTGAATCAGTACGCTGAACTCAACTCACTGGACACCTAAAGCCAAATTAAAGTACCGGTAGCTATATGTCAGCCTTGTGTACTCCTCCTTCCACTTCTTCCATAACAAATTAGAAATAGTTTTTAAATTGTTTCTCCTTTTTCCTGAATGATATTAAAAAATAAATGGCATGTGTGCTTTTTCAACCAAACAGAGTGTTTCCATATTTACCAAAAACACATTTTTACAGAATAGGCAATCACATTGAAATGTTCCAGTGAATAATAATATACTAGCTTTTACAATGTCTATCTGTAGTATTGATCTAGTTTATATGAAACAACTATTTCTGTTAGGCATATTAAATCAAATACATTCTATGGAATTAATTCATTTGAAATGATTGCATGTAGTGGTGTTACAGCTTGTTGCAATTAAGTAGAGAATTTATGGACTTTTAGATTTAGAGTAAATATCTATTATAAATTTTTGGACATAAATTAAATTCCCACTTCCTACAACCACAGAACTATAATTTCGGATTGTAAATAAAGAAATATGTTTATAAATATGCACCTTACTAGTCTTAACTGGTCTTTTATTGATTTATTTTTCCATCGTGATCTTTTCTATTGTCAAAATTTAATTATTGTTTGTTGCAGCAGTGATTGACTTGGATGGCTTTCTAACTCTGCCCAATGTTATATGGTTGTGCCCAGGGTGTAATTCAACTGGTGTAACAACCGGTTCGTTTTGTGCGCACGTAGAGCGTTTGCTACTGACCTTTTCCAGCAATCTCTGTGTGTTAAACAGCCGATACGTGGCAATCTGCTGTGCCGTGCAAATCACTTGAGCTTGAAAACCAGGATATAAAGCACAGAATAGAGCCAGGGCAGATGGGTGGGCCCATCAGCTGATTGTCTGAGTGAACCGTTTGCTCAGAGCTGATCCTCAGAGCTACCAGTTCGCCTGAATTGGGAGAATCCCCTCCCTAGTTGTATCCTTGTTGGCATGCATTGCTGAGGACATGTTGTAGATAGGCATTTTGGTTGTAGCCCCCTCACTGTGGAACAGCTTGTCCTCCACTGATTGGATGACTCTTTTCTACTACCATTCAAGAAGGTTGTCAAGATGCTGCCCTTCCATAAAGTCTTCGTAGCAGAAGATACCACATCATTGGCAATAGCTGTTTATGCTGATCCCAGTGGATATAATACTCCTCATATGTGTTCTTTTAGTATATAGTTTTATCATTTTTATGAAATATCATTCCATAGAATTTTCAGCAAGGCAGCATATTAGTGATTAGAATGAAATAAAATATGGTATATCATAGCACATACAGTATATACCAATACCTTCCAGTGCATATTGTTCCTGGTTTTATCTTATGCATCCACCAGAGGGAGAAAAGATATAAAACATATTTCAGGGCTGCTTTGAATTTATTTTTACTGTGATAAAGAATTAAGCAAAATTAAATGGTTTTTTGATCACTAGTGGAATACTGACAATGCTATTGATATAATTAGAACTAAAATTAAAGATCTAAGTTTTCAGAGATGGGTGCTTAAGGTTCTACAACTTGGAAGTTTCATGTCCAGAGGTTTGGATGAAGTGTTATCAATGTATGGTTGGTACTCACTTCTATTCCCCCTGTAAGAAGCGAACCAATGTAACAAAAAGCCATCTCGCTTCTGTAAATCTGCTTACGCTTGAAAATGTTTCCAAAAGCATGTATTTTGTAACTTCTCAGAGAAAGCCGAACTGAGTACGTGTCACCAGACACGAATCCAAATGATAAATGTATTCTATTGGCTTAGAGTATTTTGGTGAATACCTCCTTGAATGTAACGTATAAAAGCTTGTGTAAAAGTATTCTAAGGGTTCCATCCTGCTGCCTCGGATGCGAACCCACTTCTGCAGAACCGCAATAAATCAAAGAAAACTCAGATCCGTGTCGTGTCAGTCTCTCGTGTGAATGCAATCTCATAATTTGGCGAGCCAGCCAGGAGATTCCACGGCGATCCTCGGTGTTCTGGGGATTGGTGAGTAGTGGCCACTCCGTCTCGTTTGGAGACATTCCCACTCCCCATTGATCGAGAGGTCCCAGGAATCTCCGATCCTAAGACGAAGTCTCGGAGAAATCCAGAGAGATCGAACGGACTGAGTGAAGGTACCTTGTGAATGGTGATCGGGGATCACGAGAAAAACCTGAGTCGGGGATGCCTGCACATCCACACACCTGAGCAGACGACAGGTCCCGGAGTGATCAGGTAAATTTGTTCCTTTTTCAAGAGAATAGGGTTTTGTTGATAGAAAGGTGTCCTTAAATTTTCTCAGGGAGAAAGTCCAGCTGGAGGACTGGACTGGTGAGTCAAGACTCTGGGAGTAGGGGGGGAAGAGGTCCTTAAACTCCCTGGGGGAATCCAGTGTCTGCTGGAGGACTAGGCTGAAAGAGAGGGGTCCTTAAACTCTCTGGGAGAATCCAGCGTCTGCTGGAGGACAGGTCTGGTGACGGGAATGGGGAAAGGACAAAGTAAGAGGTTATTAGAAACCTCGGACATAGAGAAGGGAGAAGAGAAAGAAGGCAGAAAACCTATTCCGGTAGATTCGCCTTTGGGACAACTACTACACCAGTGGTTCTCCCCGAATCTAAAACATTATACCCAGGATCTGGAGAAGAAGCACATGATTTACTTGTGCAAATACAGGTGGCCTAAATATCCTCTTGTGGATCCAAAATTTCCCTACCATTGGGCACCGGAGGGAGAAACCAGTACATACTGGATGAATCAATTGAAGGATTATTTATTGGCTCGTAAATTAACCACCGAGATACCGTATTTGGAAGTATGGTATCACGTTGAATTTGAAGGACCCAGCCCGCCACCGGCTGATCAATTTGTGTCAAAAATTAAAAATCCGGAGTCTGACGATGAGTTTTATCGTCCTCCACCGAGATATGTTCCTCCGCCCAATCCACAAGAAGCATTGGGGGCAGCGGCAACAGCTCCACCACCTCCCTCCCCGTTGCCAGCACCTCCTGCACGTTTGCAGAGAGAACTAAGAGATTTAGAACAAAATGTTCAGAACTTGCCTTTTCCACCGGCACAGCCGGCACATGCTTATCCCTTGCATGAAGTGCCGAATGGTCTGAACGCTCAGGGCCAGCCCGTGGCTATGTATGCTATTCAACCCATGAGACCCGGGGAACTGAGAGAACTGAAGCAATCACTTCCCCGTCTTCATGAGGACCCGCAGAAAGTAAGCTTAGAATTAGAACTGTTCTTGGGGCCAAATGATTACACTTATGAAGAACTGATGTACATTTTGGGGCACCTATTTACTAGAGAAGAAAGAGATCTGATTAGACAGGGAGCAATAGAATATTGGTGAGTATTACGATTGGGAGATGACCAAGCAGTTGGTGGGGATGTTAAGTTTCCTTTGGCCCCTCCCGATTGGAATATCCAAAATGCAGATCATAGACGAAACATGAAAGATCTGAAGACAATGATAATCGAGGGAATTAAAATTGCAGTACCACAGGGACGAAACTTAACAAAGGCTTTTGAGATAAGTCAGGGAAAAGATGAGTCCCCAGGAGATTATTGTGCTAGGTTAAGACAGAGCTTGGAGAAATATTCAGGGGTAAGACCAGACACACCTGCGTTTGAGTCTATGTTGAAAATGCAGTTTGTGGCAGGAGCTTGGCCTGATATTCAAAAGAAGATTCAGAAAATAAACAATTGGGGGGCACAGGGGATTACTGAGTTGATTTGAAATGCCCAACAAACTTTTGTGAATAGGGATGTGATTAAAACCAGGCAGAAATCTCAAATGATGTTGGCGGCAGTACAAATTGCTGCTAAAAATGAAGTGAGAAAACCAGAAGCAAAATATCAACCGAGAAAAGAGGTGTTTAGAGGAAGAGGTAGAGGATTCCCTCCCAGAGGAAGACCTTTGAGAGGGAGAGGGATGAGCACTGGTAGAGTAGGTTTGGACCGTAACTGTTTCAAGTGTGGCAAGTATGGTCACGTTGCGCGCGAGTGCCAGAACAGTCACCCTGAAAGAAGTTACGCTCTATATGAAGATTAGGGAATTTCCGGCTCCTTTAAGAGGACCTACGGGGAGCCACTGGTAAATATAAAAGTGGGTCCAGACCGTCAGGAACTAACCTTCCTGATCGACACAGGGGCAAGTCGTACCTCGGTATGCGAGCCCATAAATGAAAGAATGAAAGGAAAAGAAACTATTTTGGTAACTGGAGTGAGTGGGAAGCAAAATAGAGTGAGAATTTTGGAAGAGGTAGAAATGAGTATGGATGAGATAGAAGTTCGTAGTAAGGTGTTGTATATACCAGATTCAGGAGTGAATCTGTTAGGGAGAGATCTCATGCCAGCGTTTGGATTCCAGTTGAGAGATAATAGTGGAATAAGAATGTGTGTTTTGAAGGAAGAGGACGTAGAACGAATTCATAATGATGTTTGGGCAGATGGACAAAATGTGGGGAAGATGGAAATAAAACCTATCGAGATTAAGGTGCAGCCCGGGATTGTTAAAAGTTGGACGCCTCAATACCCAATGAGCAAGAAGGGTAGAGAAGGATTGAAGCCTGTAACTGATCAATTGTTACGGCAAGGATTATTGGAACCAACCATGTCCCCTTTTAAATCTCCTATCTTGGCTGTACTAAAGAAGGACGGAAAGCATAGGCTAGTGGTGGATCTGAGGGGGGTCAATAGGATTGTAATACCACGTTTCCTGGTGGTACCGGATCCCTATACCATTTTGGGTCAGATACCTCCTAAGGATGGGTGGTTTACAGTTGTTGATTTGAAGGATGCTTTTTGGGCATGTCCGCTTGAAGAAGGGAGTAGAGATTTGTTTGCCTTTGAATGGAGTGATCCTGAAAGTGGGAGGAAACAACAATTGAGATGGACAGTATTGCCTCAAGGGTATACGGAAAGTCCTTTGTTGTTTGGTCAGGCTTTGGAGGAGAAGTTACAGACCTTTCCAAAAGAGCCAGGGGTAAGTTTGATTCAGTATGTGGATGATTTGCTGTTGTCAGGAGAGAAAGAAGTAAAAGTTAGGGAGAGTTCAGTGGCTTTGTTGAACTGGTTGAAGGAGCAAGGATTGAAGGTGTCAAAGGAAAAGATTCAATTTGTAGAGAGAAAAGTGAAGAATTTAGGACATTACATCATGCAAGGAGTCAGGAGTTTGGATCTTGAGAGGGTGAAAGGATTGATGAGTTTAGCTCCACCTAGGAACAAGACTGAAGTTAGAAAAGCCTTGGGATTAGTTGGATACTGCAGAGCTTGGATAGATCAGTATGCAGTGTTGGTTCAGTTCCTAAATCAGAAGTTGCACGGAAAAGGAGAGATCATTGAATGGTTGGAGGAGGATGAAGTGAAGTGGGAAGAAATCAAGAGGGCATTAGCCACCGCACCGGTGTTGGCTCTGCCTAACTTGAAACTCCCATTCCATCTGTATGTATCAGCCAGGTCTGGGATGGCAGTGGGAGTGCTTGCTCAGAAGAGGGGGGGGGCGGTTTCAGCCCGTTGCTTTTCTGAGTAAGACATTAGAGCCTGTGGTAAGAGGTTGGCCTATCTGCGTGCAGGCGGTAGCCGCCACAGCTGTTCTGGTGGTAGAAAGCAGGAAGTTGACTTTTGGGGGAGCTATAGTGGTACACTCCCCACATCAAGTAACCTCAGTATTAAGTCAGTTGGCTTCCACTTGGATGACCGAAGGAAGGATTTTGAAATATGAAACTATTTTAAGGACAAGTCCAGATATCATTATCGGGACTGATAAGAATTTGAATCCAGCAGAATTTTTGGAAGGAACCAGAAGAGAATGGGAGGCTGAGGATCATGATTGTTTGTTGGAAGTTGAGATTATGACTAAAGTGAGAAAAGATTTAGAGGAAGTTCCGCTGGAGGAAGATGAAAAGTGGTTTGTGGATGGTTCAAGCAGAGTTGAGGATGGCATAAAGAAAGCAGGATATGCGGTAGTGACTCAGAATGGGGAGGTAATTGAGAAAGGATCATTACAAGCAGGATGGTCGGCTCAGAAGTGCGAATTATATGCTCTCAAAAGGGCTTTGGAATTAGCTGAGGAAATTGATGTGACAATATGGACTGATTCCAAGTACGCTTGGGGTGTGGTTCATACTTTTGGGAAGATCTGGCAAGAAAGAGGGTTTATAAAATCAGATGGGAAACAGATAGAGCAACTCCAGCTAGTAGAAGAAGTGTTAGAGGCCTTACAATTACCACAGCAGGTGGCCGTTGTTCATGTAAATGCACATCAAAAGGGGAATAGCCTGGAAGTTGTTGGAAATAGATGGGCAGATAGGTGGGCAAAAGAGGCAGCTGGGGAGGTAGTTCTACAAATGGTATTAGTACCCATGTTGCCTGAAGAGCCCGAAGACAAATGGGAACCAGATGGAACTGCAATAGAGAAATTAGAAAAGGAAGGGTGCAGAAAAACAGAGAAAGGGTGGATGACTAAAAATGAAGAAAAAGTTTTGTCAGAAACACAAATGAGAAATGTAATGCAGTATTTACATGAAGGGAGTCATTGGGGAACTGAAGCTTTAGTACAAGCTGTCAAGCCGGTGTATTGGAGTCTAAACATGTGGACAATTGCTCATTCCATTTGCTGGAAATGTTTGATATGTTTAAAAGTTAATAAAAGTGCCTCCAGAAAAACAGAGAAAGGAGGACAGCTTCTAGCAGCTTGGCCGTTCCAGAAGATACAGATCGATTACACGGAATTGCCACCCAGTGGTGGATGGAAATATCTGTTGGTGATCAAAGATCACTTAACAGGGTGGATAGAAGCCTTTCCCACCAGACAGGCTACCGCTTCCATGGTGACAAAAACTCTGCTAGAACAGATAATACCTAGATATGGCATGTTTGAAGTAATAGACTCCGATAGGGGCACACATTTTACACAGAAAATTCTTCAAGAAGTAATGAGGGCTATAGGGGTGAGATGGGACTTACACACCCCTTGGCATCCTCAGTCTTCAGGGAAGGTTGAAAGGGGAAACTCAGAAATTAAGAAACACCTGACAAAATTGCAGTTGGAAAATGGGTTACCTTGGACCAAGAACTTACCCCTAGCTCTGTTGAGAATTAGGACTTGTCCAAGAAAGGACGTGGAGGTTTCACCTTTTGAAATGTTAATGGGTCGCCCTTACTTGACAACTTTTGGGGGACCTATACCTGAATTCAGGGATATGTTCGTGAGAAAATATTTGCAGACACTGTCCAGGTCTTTATTATCTCTTCGTAAACAGGGACTTTTAGCACAACGACCACCACTAGTAGGAAGTCAACATCCTTATGAAGTTGGTGATTGGGTGCTTGTGAAGACCTGGAGAACTGAGAAATTGCAACCTAGCTGGGAAGGACCATACCAAGTGCTTCTGATGACCGAGTCTGCTGTCCGAACAAAAGAAAGCGGGTGGACTCATCATAGTCGTGTGAAAACAACTCCAGAACCTGAGAAGCCCTGGAAAAGTCACCCAGTGGAAGGACAACCCTTGAAACTGACTCTTAAAAGATAAAATCATGCGTCTGTTTTTGTGTACTTCAACTGTACTTGTGAGCATTTTTGTCTTACAACAGGTTAAAGAAACAGAAACTGGACAATCTCGGCATGTTCAGAGAGCAGGGGATCTTGGAGAAGATCTCTGGGCAGACAACTGCTACATTGAAGATATAAGAACAACGGCTAAAGGTTTAAATATTACTAATTGTTGGTTATGTATGCATTTACCTGGGAAAGCTGAAAAAGGGGTCATTCTGCATGGAGTACCTTTAACAAAACAAATGATGGCAAATGGAGGGGAACATAAAACGGAGTTTGGAAGAAATATGACTAGGAAAGTATTCCTTCACTTACGAGAGACAGCTCATGTTTGTTTTAAAAGAAATATTACTGGGGGAGTCTTCCTGGGAAATTGGGAAAGGTGTAATAAAACGTTTACAATGCCCACAACATGTTTCAATACCAGTAAAACAAAATCCTATGACTGTACAAATGACCTTAAACCACTACAAACATATTATTGTCAAATGTGTATGTATTTTGAGGACATGATCAATTGGACAAGGATTTCTAATGCTACTTGGGCCATGGACGATAGCAGGTGGATGTTATGTGGGAAACATGCCTATAGGGAAGTACCAAAATTGTGGTCAGGAAGTTGTACCATGGGGTTTGTGTTACCAGTAATATATAAATTAGATGAACTACCCAACACCTGAATCAGAAATAAAAGAGAGTTAGATTCCGGAGTAAATCCGGGATCCTGGGGGGGTGATATGGGAAGAGCTCTAATTGCACCTTTAGGCATTGGGTTAAATTACTGAGACATTAAATGACTGAATAACTTTACCATTGCAATGTTTAATGACACCATAAAGAGTATAAAAATGATTAATGAAGAATTGTCCGAGGTTAGACAAGTTGCGTTGCAAAATCGCTATGCTTTAGATATAGTGCTTGCTGCGAAAGGGGGTGTTTGTGTCCTAATACATTCTCACTGCTGCACTTATATACACAATTATGAACCAAACATAACTAAGACTGTGCATGATATAGAGACCAGGATAAATGAATATCAGAAACAGTGGGATGGTGATTCAGGATCATTGTGGGAAATGCTATGGTCTTGGCTTCCGGATGGATTATGGTGGAAATCTATAATAACCACTCGAACAACTATAGTAGTAATTTTGGCTAGCTTATGCTGTTGTATCCAATGCATTCCAAGCTTAATAAACATGTGTATGCAATCTTTCAGGAAAATCAGGTTCACAAAAGAAGAGAAAGAACACCTTCTATTCAGTCAAACAGAAGAAATATTGTTGCAAGTTAGTAAAGATCTCTGTGCTTTTGAAACAGAATGTAACCAGAAGAGGGGGGATATTGTAAGAAGTGAACCAATGTAACAAAAAGCCATCTCGCTTCTGTAAATCTGCTTACGCTTGAAAATGTTTCCAAAAGCATGTATTTTGTAACTTCTCAGAGAAAGCCGAACTGAGTACGTGTCACCAGACACGAATCCAAATGATAAATGTATTCTATTGGCTTAGAGTATTTTGGTGAATACCTCCTTGAATGTAACGTATAAAAGCTTGTGTAAAAGTATTCTAAGGGTTCCATCCTGCTGCCTCGGATGCGAACCCGCTTCTGCAGAACTGCAATAAATCAAAGAAAACTCAGATCCGTGTCGTGTCAGTCTCTCGTGTGAATGCAATCTCACACCCCCTCCCCAAGCATCTGAATAAGTCAGGCTGGACTCCGTTTTTGGGCCTCCTGGGCCTGAGGGAAGCCTTCTGGTTGGGCATTATTGCTCCCAGGAAGGAAAAAAATGGAGCACGAGGGGGTGGCAGGACCACCCCCATGACCCTTTTGCTTCCTGGGCCTCAGGGAAGCTTCCTGGGCAAAGCAGTAAGACAGCAGGGGGATCTCGGCACAGCTGATCATCGGAATAGCTGAATGTCAGGAGGGGAAAAAAAGAAATACCTTAAGGACTGACTGGGCAGGGAGGGGAGGAGGTGCGGAGAGGGGCAGAGGCAGCCAGGGGCATGATTTGCCAGTTCTCCGAACTGCGCAGAATCATAATGTCGGGCTCCAAGTGCAGTGTTGCTTGCCTCGGAGCCTGCCAGCTCGCCGATGGTCGCAGCAGCTTGGTGTCGCTTGTCCTGGATCTTGCCAGCTATTGGTGGATGGAGAGGCGTCCCCAGCAGCTCCCGGGTGGTCTTTTGCCCTGGCTGAGGTTGGCGGCGTCATGTTACGGTGACATAACAAATGCGATGGGATTCCAATCCCGGTTTTTCTCCTGTGCCGAGGCGATAACAGCCGAACAGATGAGAAGACAGCCGATGGCGTGGGCTAGATCGGATCATCGTAGGGAGCCAAGGAGCATGTGGGAGCGATTGGAGCAGAGTACATATGGGTGGTAGGTGGGTGGTGCATGAGGTGGGGATCTATTACACTGAGGTGGTGTGAGAAAGGGGAATCTGTAGTCAAGGCAGTATTAGGGACCGGAATGCATAAGGGACTAGGTGGGACCAAGAATGTAAAGCCGTGTAGGTGGGGCTGTGGCTATTGATCCATAAAAGGAAATGAGTTACTAAAGCTCTCAGTAACCTTACTTCCAATAACCTCTCACCTTACTTGGCTTTGAGCCGTTCTTGCTGGGGGAGAGTTTTTTTTGCTGTTTGCTTATTCCTGGAATAAACCATCATTGCTCCACCGAAAAACCTGGTGTCTTTATTCAATGTGAAAAGACGAATATTCAAGACTGAAGGACCAGCTGAGACATAACAACTGGTTCTATAGAACCGGTCTGAACCAGTAGAATCCCACCCCTGGACCATCTTTTCCCAATTGCATCTACTCATCCCATCAGCTCTAATAGAAAAGGCAGGTTGCAGGTCCCATCCACAAAGGAATGTCATCTGATAGGACCCAAGAGAGAAGCCTTTCCAGCTGCCCTTTGGAACATCATCACCACAGGGGTCATCCTTAACCCACCCTTGCTGGCTTTTCAGAAGTGTTTGAAAACATGGCTTTGCCATCTGGCCTGGGGATTTGGTCAGAAGGGGTTAAACCTGCAGTGTGGTTACAATGAATTGACTGCATTTTCTCACCAATTGGATTTTGATAGTTTTTACCATGTTAATGTTTTGCATTATTTTGCTTTTGAGAGTTTTTTGTTTCTTTGTATTGTTTTTATTTGTTTGTAATCTGCCCAAAAATCACATATGTAAAATGAGTAGTTCTATAAAACAAAGAAAAGTGAACAAAGAAATGAAACAAGTGTCCTTGTTAGCTCTGCAAATCCTTCAAAGGAAGTGCTTCTTATTATGCAAAGCATGGAAGAAGCACTTTCTTTGACTCACTTCCTTTCCACCCCCCTCATAAAGTTGCTAGCTAACTGTTCCTGGCTGCTCCTATATGCATAGCTGTTTTGCTGGATGGCCTCTTAGTAACTAAGCTGAGTTCAAGTTTTGTTTTGACATAAAATGTAAACAGTTTGGACTAAGATGCTTGACAGACCATCTTCACTTTTGCAGACAAAGATGAGCACATTGCGCTGAGCATGCAACAAACTGGTTTATGGAGATCATTTTGTCTTTTCTTACAACAATCAATATAATCTATGGTAATTTCTATTCTGTATTTGCATTCGGATTGGCTAAGACGCACCGCAACCTGATTGGTCGAGTGTGCGGCACTAATTGGCCGCTACGAAGCTACCGCGATTGGCCAAGCTGATCGCAGGAGATTTGAACGGCTGCCATTGGCCGCAGCACCCTATGCGAGACCAATATAAGCTGCTGCCGATCCGAGCCAAGCAAGCAGATCTACCTGAACAATAAAGAGCTTTTAAAAGTCACTTGCCTCGTGTCTCTCCTTGGGACCAATCTACCAACACAACAATTTCTATCCACTTTTCTTCATCAAGTATAAGCTCAAACAAATATGTAAACTAACATTTAAAAAAACAGACATTCAATGTGTGTTAATCATTGGAATATTAGTCTTTGAACTGTTTGGTGCCTTGGAAGCAGAAGCAGCAATTTATGTCTAATTTAAATATTTGCACTCAAACTTTTAGAATGAAATCCTCCTAGGAGAGCTCCAATATAATCTATGAATATGAAAATACATTCTAAAACCATATAGCCTAAACAATCAGTCTAGTTAATAAATAGTTACAACTAAAATTGTGCCAAATATATAAGTTCTGTTTAGAAAAAAAAAGATTTCAGTAAAGTAAGCGCTCAATATCTTTTCATGTTAATTTTTAATTTAGTATTAAGATGAAGTTATAGGGATATAGAGTAGGAGTCTCCAACCGTGGCAACTTTAAGCCTGGCGGATTTCACCTCCCAGAATTCCCTAGCCAGCTTTGTTGAAGTCCGCCAGGCTTAAAGTTGCCAAGGTTGGAGACCCCTGATATAGAGTCAGGAGGTGGCTACGTGATAACATCAGTAAGAGAATGTGATCCTAATTAGGCATGTAAGCAAGGTTAGAATATAATCAGAGAAACATTTTGTGTGAGGCCAAAAGTGTGTGAAAAAGGGGAATGGATTTATTTAGCCTCTTGGAAATAAGCATGAAAAATCATTTTGAGTCATCGGTGCCATGACCTACATTATATAATTCTTTCCTTCACAGAACTGCACAGATGTTCAGTGGGAAGGTTTTGTCCCAAGCTGACAGTGTAATTTTGCTGATAACAACATTGGAAGAATCTTGGACTTTGCTATTGACGCATAGGATAGAATGTCAACAAATGAATTTGGTGCTCAGGAGATTATAGCTGAAAGAAAAACAATCCCTCCATTTTGCAAGGAGAGATTTGTCTAATATGCCTTGGACATGAGATGAAAATTGGATTTCTTGTGTCCTTTCATCTTGTCCCATTATTTCATTATTAAAGCCGAGAGAAGAAAGCTTAGGAGAGTTCTGAGCTCTGCAAACCCTTGCATGAAAAGTTTTGCTGTAAATTTACCCAAGCCATCTTAAAAAAAAAAAAAAGAATTTATTTTGCTCTCCTACACTAAGATGGGAATATTCTTCTGCTGAGTCAGATGGCTTGGTGTAATATGCATTTTCATTTTGTTTTTAAAAGATTAAAACTGAAAGTGGAGTACTAACATTCCCTTCTCCAATTTTTCCACACCACAACCACCTGTGAGGTAACCTGAACTGGGAAATAATGACCCTGAAAATAATCTAGCAAACTTCCATGGTGACAGTGACCCTGGTTACAAGTCTCCAGGGTTCTACACTTTCTGCTACACTTTCACTTGAAAATGAAATGCATTACTTCACAAGAGAGTATTTCATTTACTAAAAATGTAAGGGAATATTATTTTTTTGAGTCTGTGGTTAAAGTAAACACAGACTGCAATTTTCTTTTTACTCAAGATTTTGGATCCCAGGCTGTAAGCTGTAATATATGGCTTGAATTCAAGTTTGAGTTAGTGTGCTAGTAAACCTGGAAAGCATGTTAATTCTGCTACCTTTATGTTGTATCTGCACAAAGCCTGTTTATGTAACAGTCAGTTCCTCCTCCTCCTCCTCTTCTTGCCTTGACATAACTCTTCAGCATGGTGTTAATATTCTGCACCATCATTAAAATCATAAATCACCGCACCCTCCAGCAGCTCAAGTCATTTTACAATAGAAAGTTGGCAAAGACCTATATATGAATGAATGTAGAACCAGAGTTGACCCAGGGTCAACATTTGAGCAATTCATTGTAAAAACATCTGTTTCAGAGAGGTCCTATTGATTTTTGTAATCTTTTCTATGCTACCTTGAGAAGGGAAACTTCTAATTCTAGCTCTAATTACAAGAACTACTTAATAGTTCTTTAGGCATTTAATAGTATCTTAGATAGTATCTTTAATAGTAGATCTCTACTTAGATCTCTATATTCTGAAATCATCTGGAAGAGGTGCCATAAATAGATCCATTTCTGAGTCATATTACAAAGGCAATATTGGCAATATTAAATCAACATTTTGCCTAGCTGTGGCTGCTGTATTGATTCCTTCTGTTCTTAACTGCCTAAACTTTGCCAACTTTCTTGTACTAAAGATTAGTTCAGTTGATGTGAGTTTTCACATTTATGTCTTTCATTCTGTTTCCACTGGGACATTGTCACCGGAATAAAAATATTACAGTACTCAAAATTAAGAATTTGAGATGCACACTAAGCTCTTCCTCATAAGAAAAAGAGGACTCTCAGGAGAAGTTTACAATTATCTGCCTCCACTTTATATTTATGAATACTGGGCACATTTATACACTTTATGGTAATATATCCTAATTGTATGTCAGAAATATGGCATATAGGAGAGTTGTTACAGGCCCTGATTCTTTTTAGCTTTGTTTATATTTGAGTTCATGATGCATTTAATAGGAATGGTCTTCCATATTTTTAATAGTTAGATCTTTGGGGAATGTTGATTTGTAATAAATATGAGAGTGGTTCCAAAACCAAACATTTTGTTTTATGACTACATATGAGTATGTAAATAAAAGAACCATTCTTCCAGTTCTTCTAAACTGAGCACCATACTTCATTTACCTGTATATGTTGTTTGTGCTGCTTTGGCATTCCATTCTCATTCCCAGAATAAGTGATTGTTACTGTTGGTTTGCCTCTGAATAACAATGATGTAAAAATTGCCCTTCATGGTCTTCAAAATAAATATCTGATGAAGGTATGGTGAACTATTCCACACATGGACAAGGACTGGATAATACAGTACTGATTTTATTACTTTATGTACTTATATTAGACATATAGGTATATTTTACTGCTTTTGTGTTAACTTGCTGGAGTTGATATATGAACATGAAAACCTATTGACCAGTAGCAGAGCAATATATACACTTGGTGTAAATATGTGGGATTGTTCTCATTGGACATTAGCTATGAAAAAAATGAGGTTGAATCATTCTTTCCCTATTTAAATTTTTAAAACAAATATCTGCTACATTTGTTCAAAATAAGTAATATGCATGCAAAAAAGAAATGTTTGCTTTCTTTTGAAATAATAGACAATATAAGAGTTTCCTAATGTTATCTTCCTCTAACAGGGCTCTTCCAATAAATATTTTGGCTTAATTATTAGATAGTTGAGAATTCTGTATTCATGTCCTCTGTCAGTTGAAATGTTTCTATGATTTCAAAATTTAACACTTTTATGCTTACTGAGCTTTTTAAATATTCCTCCTCTCTTAGGAGTTTTAATTTTTGTAGCCCTCATTCATTGACAGGGGATTTCATTTTAAGCCTTTACTATGCCTATTTTTGTGCTAGCCGCTTTGCTCTTGAACACAAACAAAAATGGATTCGTTATGTTGGAAGCATATAACTGGATTCAATGCACATTATTTTTCTTGGATGACATGTCAAATTATTAAGTTAATTGTATTAAACTAAGATCCAGAGTATAAAACCAGAAGATAATGCACGGAAGTTTTCACTAAGAGAAAGATAATTCGTAAATGTGAAGCTTATAGTCTCTTTTAATTGATATCCCAAAAATCTTCTGATGTCTAGAAAATATACCAGTTCACTTCACAAGCAGATAAAAACTTTCAAATATCTTTAATTTTATATATATATATATACACACACACACACACACACCACAAATCTAAAAAGCCTTTTAATTTTTCAATTAAACCTATTTTCCTAAAAAAACTCCACAATGTTTGTGATACAATAACACAATTAAGAAAGCATATTGAATATATCACTTTTATTCTGTTCCTATAACCCAGTTAGTGATCATCTCAATCAGATCCTGTCACTGGAAATTTTGATCACACAAAATAACCCAAAATGTGAGCATGCGAGTGGAATAACCATTTGGGAAATACAGAATTCTGTTCACTTTCTTCAAGAAATTTTTGACATGAAGTGTTGGATTCGGAGAGCAAGGTTTTACGATATCCCTAACTCCCCCTCCATAGAAGTAGAAGGCAACAGTACTGAAGGCTTGGTTTTACCTCTGCTTCTGTTTGGGTAAATTAAATTGAAAAACAATTCAGCTGATTACCCAGTTGGGCACTACCTTGATTAACCCAACTGATGGTCTCAAGGGAACTGGAGGTTGTATTACAGAGGGACCAAATATTCCTGCTGAGCTTCTATTGAAGGATTATAAATTATAAACCTTTATAAATCTTTAGAAAAGGTCGTAAAAGATAGGTACACAAGAGACAAGAGCTGAAATGAAATAGTCTACTCATTCTATGTGCCAGAAGGGTTTAATACCAGAAGAAAAAAGCTCTCGATAAATAGGAAAGCTACATGACTTGAATGTTATATTTAAAAATGGCACTACATCTGAAGAGTTCTGAACTAAAGTGGATATCATGAATGTTCTAACCCAATGCATTATTGCTGCATGAAATATGCCACTGGATGATTTTTAGAGCCGACCAGTGCTTGACTCTGTACTGGGTATCTTTAGACGCATTATTCTTTTTATCCAAAGGATGAATCTGGACACTTTTGTGTAAACACCATATTTGCCTGTCTGTGCACATCCTTCCCCCCAGCTGATAATCCCTGTAATAAAGTGGGTATCTCTGTATGCAGTGATGTGGGGGCCCCCACTGTCTCCCTGGCATGCATCTTGAGGCAGAGTATTGTAGCCAGCACAGAACATATTTTGAGTAATTGGAAAATTGCTGGAAAGCATGCAGGTGTGCCTGTCCACATAAGGAAGCGTAACGACTTTAAGTGTGTTAGAGGTCTTTCCTCTTTCTCGAGTACGCCCAAATCCACTAACGATGCCAAAATCTTGTTTCATGAGGACTTGGTTGGCAAAATCAGCAGTGGGAAGGCAGGCAGGAACCACATTTTCAGAGAACTGGATAGCGGTCTTCAATTGGATGAGGGCTATATCATAGTCATAGGTGGTAGGAACAAAATTTTTATGCACATATATTTTATCCACAGAAAGAAGTCCGGTTTTTTTTCTTGATATGTCTATTTCCCCTGTGGAAGACCAATTTAGTAAAAATTGTATGTATGTACAACATAACTATCCACATTTCTGATAACCAGATAAATATTTTTATATTGAAAAATAACTTATAGATCCAAGAAACATATCTAATCAGAATTATATATCATTGTTACAGCTATAACGCTGCTTTTTGTACTTGATTTACAAAGCAGAGTTGGCAGCATCTGTAACAAACTGTGGCAATGCCAAAATGCAAAGCATGTGATGGCATCATCATACCATTGCCATGATAACTTATTTATATTGGGACATCTGATGCAAGTATGTATGCATTTTACCATCTGTATTGCTTGTTCCTTACCCATTCTCACTTCTTGTGGTGAATGCTTGTGATCAAAATATCTTGGTTACACAATATTCTCAGCCAAAAATCAAATGAAATGTATTACAGTTTTTTCAGTGTTTTTCAACCTTGGCAGCTTTAAGAAAGGTGGAGCATGCTGGCCTGGGAATTCTGGGATTTGAAGTCCACCCAACTTAAAGCCACCAAGGTTGAGAAACACCAGCTTACAGTGTGTAAGATGCTAGTGTTGTGTAACATACAGATGTGGCATACAGGTTACAGCTACAGCACCCTTAAACCAGGGGTGAGATTCTACTGGTTTGGACCAGTTTGGGTGAAACAGATGTTAAATTTGCATCTGGTTCACTGAACCGGTATTTGAATTGACCAGCTGGCTCCACCCACCCTGCCGCTGCCCTCCCAGGAGTCTCCACACGGCCCATTTTTGATACAGGTAAGTGCAGGGTCCATGCGGAGGCTGTGGGAAGAAGAAAAATGGGCCTTTTAGAAGTGCAAAATGGGCCTGTTTCCGGCATCTGGAGGGGCTCCAGAGCCCCATGGAGGCTGTTTTCACTCACCCAGAGGCCCAAGGGAAGCCTCTGGACCCTTGGGAAGGTGAAAAATGGCCGTCCCGGAAGTTTTGGTAGGCCACGCCCACCATGGCCACTCCCACCCAGCAACTGGGCAGTGAACTGGTTGCTGGGATGTTTGCATCCCACCCCTGCCTTAAACATAAAATGTTAAAAATATAACCATAGCAGAGAGTGAAGAATGTCATTAAATGCAATTGGATAATTAAATTAATTTAATGCATTAGGATAGCAAAGAGATTGTACTCTGATTTTGCCTAGCTTGAGACATATTAGTAACCAAAAATATATATTTAATTAAGGCTGCAATGTTATGCATACTAATTTAGGATTGCATCAAAAGACACAGGTACTGTTGGCTTGCACTGTAAATATTTTTGAAGCTAGACAACAATTTAAATACCTACCTACAACAACTCTAATGTACTTGGTCTGGTTAATGCAGTGGGCTGCAGTAAGCACATAGATGGGACTCAAAATTGTTCCTCCACAAAACCCATCTCCTCGATCATTTATCAGAAGTACCTAAAAATAGAGATCATAAAGTTATATGGCTAAAGCTGTCCAGAGTCACCTCATGGGAGAGATAGGTGGCATAAAAATGTAATAAACTGTAAATAAATAAATAAATATTATTCTTGGAATATTGATTTCATAACAGATGGTGTCAGGCTGCGCTCCTTTTAGATCCCAAGAAAGAAATACTCAGACTCCATGGGTAGAGCAAAGTTATCCTTTTACTGGGAAATAAAGTGGTGGCTACAAAGCAATTCCGAAACTGAGAAATTGGCGGGTAGAATGCATATACAAAGAAATAGATTTGTCCCCACCCCCCAAAGTTCAAATGATTCTTCCAATTAAAACTTTTGAGACAGCTCATGTGGTCATCTTCAGATGGTGATGAGACGTCTTGTCAAATGACCTTGACATATTTTGATAAAAGTTCGCAGTTGCGCAAAAGAGGAAAAGATAGCCAGGAAACAGAAAGTTAAAGACAAGAATCCCCCCTCCCCTTGCTAGCCCAGCAAGGAATGCAAACACCTCCAGCTCTCTTCCCATATAAAATCCCCCCTCCCACCGTTGCCATGACAGCCGAGAGAAATAATGAAATAATAGCAGATAGTTAGGAAGGGGAAGGTATCTTGAGGCTGACATTCGGACCCCCTAGAAGAAGGACATAAGTCCCTGAAAGAAAAACAAAATAGTTACATGTTAACATTAATGTACATTTCTATGGTTTATCAGGATATTTGGCATGAAATTTCTTTAAAAGTTCAGGAGCCCTAAGGTCCTTTTCATTTACCCATTCAGAATGGGACGGAGGAAAATGTTTCCAAGCTACAAGGTATTGGGTACGACCCCTCCATTTTCTAGAGTCCAGAATTTCTTTAATTTCGAAATGTTGTTCTCCCTCAATCAATATTGGCACAGGGGGATCAGATTGGATTGGTCTCAAGGCACAGGTACGTTCTGGTTTCAACAAACTAACATGAAAAACAGGATGAATACGACGAAGAGTCTTTGGTAAAGTCAGTTGGACAGTTACAGGATTTATAATCCTCTCAATGGGGAAAGGTCCTACATACTTAGGACCCAATTTCTTTGATTTTTGGGTAGTTTGTAAATATTTGGTCGAGAGAAATACTTTATCGCCCACTTGATATGACATCTGTGGAGCTCGCTTTTTGTCAGCAAATTTCTTATGAGATTGGTGCGCCTCATCCAAAGCTTTGCAGACAATTGGCCAATTAAATTGAAGTTGAGATATCCAATCACTCAATGACTGGACAGTTGGGTTTTCACCAGGCAGTTCAGGTATGGGTACAAAATCTTGCCCCGTTGCTATTTTGAAAGGAGTGAACCCCGTACTACTGTGAACAGAGTTATTATACGCCACTTCCGCAAAAGGTAACAGATCCACCCAGTTGTCTTGTTGAAAATTTATGTAGCATCGGAGGTATTGCTCTAGTACTCCGTTAGTCCTCTCGCAGGATCCATTAGTTTGGGGATGGTGGGCGGAGCTTAAGCTTTGGGTGGAGCCTATTAACTTCAGAAATTCCCTCCAGAAATTAGAGGTAAATTGGACTCCTCGATCAGAAACTACACGTTCAGGTACACCATGCAATCGGTAAACGTGAAGAATGAAGAGTCTGGCTAAGGTTTTCGCCGAAGGGATCTTTGAGCAAGGAATGAAATGAGCTTGTTTGGAAAACAAGTCAGTCACTACCCAAATGACCGTGTGTCCACTGCTTTCAGGTAGATCTACTATAAAATCCATGGAAATTTCCTTCCAAGGGGCAGTTGGTCTGGCCACATTCTGTAACAGTCCTGGTGGCTTACCCGGCGGTCTTTTTGCTGAGGCACAAATCGGACAACTCGCCACATAAGTCTCAATGTCCTTTTTCAAGGAAGGCCACCAAAACTGTCGTTTCACCAAATGCAAGGTCTTCACAAAACCAAAATGACCAGCCACTTTGGAATCATGGGTTTGTTGCAATACATGGCTTCTCAGGGTTTGTGGTACATACAATTTTTCCCCCATCCAGGCTAGGCCATCTCGAATGGTGCAGTTATTCGCATTTGCCAGAAACCACTCATCTGTCTTCAAAGCCTCCTTAAACTGTTCCATCATATCAGTGGGTAGATCTCTCTCCTGGTTTCTTTTCTGTGCACGGGTAACAACAGGGGCAGCCAGTTGTGTAGTGGATACGATTGGCCTAATCACTTCTTTTCGGATACTGTTGTATTGAGGCATTCTAGACAAAGCATCTGCCATAAAATTTTTTCCCCCCGGGATATATTTCAAGGAGAAATTGAATCGCTTGAAGAACTGAGCCCACCTAACTTGTTTAGGGGAGAGTTTCCGAGGGGTCTTTAAAGCTTCTAAGTTTTTATGGTCAGTCCACACTTCAAATGGATGTTTCGCACCTTCCAGAAAATGCCTCCAAGCTAATAAAGCCCAACGGACTGCAAATGCTTCTTTCTCCCAAACGGCCCATCTCCTTTCAGTCTCAGTGAATTTTCGAGAAGTGTAAGCGCATGGTTGTACTGTTCCCTTCTCGTTCAATTGGAGTAAGACCGCCCCCACTGCTACATCGCTTGCATCAGCTTGGATCACGAAAGGGGCGTCCATGTCAGGGTGTTTCAGTATTGGTTCTGCAGCAAAAAGTCTTTTAAGTTTTTCAAATGCATCTTGGCACTCCATAGTCCAATTCAATGGTTGACTGGGCTTTGGTTTCAATTCCCCCTTTGTTTTTAGGAGGTTGGTGATGGGCATAGCTATTTTTGCGAAAGACGGGATGAATTGGCGGTAAAAATTTGCAAATCCCAGAAAACTTTGAAGCTGTTTATGAGTTTTCGGTGGGGCCCAGTCCAAAACGGCTCGCACCTTTTCTGGGTCCATTTCAATGCCTTCGGGGGAGATACGATATCCCAAGTAGTCAATTTTTTCTTGATGGAACTCACATTTGGATAATTTGGCGTATAGTTTGGCGGCCCTCAGCTTGCGTAACACAGAGCGTACCAACTTCACGTGGTCGTCTCTTGTCTCCGTGTAGATAAGAATATCATCAAGGTATACTAGAACACCTTTGTACAAATGTTCGTGAAGCACTTGATTGATCAATTGCATGAAAACAGCAGGCGCCCCCTGTAGGCCAAAAGGGAGAACATTGAACTGGAAACACCCCATTGGGCAGTTGAACGCAGTCTTCCACTCGTCTCCCTCCTTTATCCGGATCCGGTAGTATGCCTCTCTCAAGTCCAGCTTTGTGAAAATTTTCCCCTTTGCCAAGTGGGCTAACATGTCCTTCATCAGAGGGAGGGGGTACATGTTCTCTACAGATACTGCGTTCAGGTTTCTATAATCAACTACCAGACGTTTGGAGCCATCTTTCTTCTCGCGGAACATCACAGGGGCCGCTACTCGAGGTCTGGCAGGCGTGATGAAACCTCGTTCCAAGTTCTTGTCAATAAACGCCCTCAATTCCTCCAACTCTCCCGGTGTCATCGGATACATCTTCGGTTTCGGGAGCGTCACCCCCGGCAGGAATTCAATGCTACAATCGGTCGACCGATGGGGGGGGAGTTCGTCGGAAGCCTCTTCACTAAACACCTCTCTTAAGTCCCAATACTCCTTCGGGATTTTCTCCTCTCCTTCCACGTGTTCGGCACCCGCAGAAGCTATCTCGGCGAGTGCCTGGGACTTCGAATGGGATTCCTCCTCCCCTTCCGGATAGGGTTGCTCCTCCCCTTCCGGTGGCCGATCGGTGCGGATGCGTATCCACCCCTCTCTCCAATTTACATGGGGATTCCACTTCCGAAGCCATGGTAATCCCAATATTAGAGATTGTTCCATCCCAGGGGCCACAATAAAACACAGGGTCTCATGATGGTTTCCCATGGTCATCTCTAGGGGTTCGGTTACAAAACGTGCGGGGCAACCTCCCGCCACCGACCCATCCAGTTGGCAAAAGGATATGGGCGTTTTTAGAGTTCTCAGTCCAATGCCCATCCCCTTAACCACTTTCATGTTAATTACACACCTCGTGCACCCCGAGTCCAGTAAGGCCATCATCACTCCCTCAGTCCCCGAGGTGGGCTGCCTTAACTTTATTGGGATGGTCATGGGCCCTTGATTAGGACTTACCAGGACGTCATCTTCCGAATCTGTCTCGTTCTCGTCGAGTGGGGTTGGAGGTCCCAGCTCCTCTCCCGCCGAAAGGGCGACTTCTACAACCTCTCCTGTCTTCAGCCCGGTCTCGCGGGGTTTGGTTGAGGGGTTTTTTGGCCTTCTTCTGGGGTCCCGCGCTTTCGGTGGGTTCACCTTTACTCGGCAATCCACCATCCGGTGGCCCTCCTTTCCACAACGGAAACATGCCGTGGTTTTTGCTCCTGCCGCCATCCCTCTCGGTTGGGGCCCTGAGGTCTCCCGGAGACGGGGGGGAAGCGATCTTCTCCAGGCGGGACCTCCTCTGCGTCTGTTTCTGGCTAGATCAATGTCCACCTCTTCCGCCAGCAAGTACCATGACTGTAATTCACGTGGATCCCTTCTGGAGATGCATGTGTGGTATACATCTTCATTTAAGCCATCTTTATAGGCTTCCACCAGGGCCCCCTGGGACCAACCTCGGATGTGGTGTGCCAGCTGCCTGAATTCTTGGGTGTAGTCTGCCACCGATCTCCCCCCTTGAACTAGGGTCTTCATTCTGATTCTGGCCTTTCTCTCTGCCAGAGGATCCTCAAACCTTCTCCTCAATGCAGTCATGAAAACATCGAGGGTTTGTAGTTGGGGGGAGTTATCATTGTACAAAGTCACCACCCAATCTGCTGCCATCCCTTCCAGGGTTCTGGTAACGCATCTCACTTTGGCTGCTTCAGAGGTGAACTCCCGCTCAAATTCTGCCATATAACTCCCAACTTGTACCAGGAAAAATCCCAATTCTCTTGGATTTCCTCCAAACTTTACATCTGGGGGGGCAGGGGGCGTCTTCTAGGAGCCACTCCTATTGCTGGGGCTCCCCGGGCGTCAGCGGGCGGTTGCGCCGGCGGAAGCTGGGCAAGGGGGGTAGAGGTAGCTTGGCTCCCCCGGGCTGATCTCGCTCCCTCTTCCCCCTCATACCTTTGAGTTGTGCTGGGCTCTCCAGGAACATCCATAGAGATTTTCTTGGCTTCATCCAGCTTGCCTTCCATCTCTTCCCCCTCTTGCCAAAGCCGTCCCCTCGCACCTTTTCGTCTTACAGTGATCCTGGGAGGAGGGGGGTCTTCAGGGTCTCTCCAACCAACCCCCAACGACCATCTGGGCATCTCGGCTGGGGTTTCTTCCAGAGTCAATTCGGCCAGCAGGTCAGCCACCGACCCTTCCGGCAGCGGCACGGGCTGCCCCCCCACAGCTCCCTGATCCTCTTCATCGCCGGTTGGAGACGACATGGGATGAAACCCCCTCGGAAGAAAAGTTGCTGTTTTCTCCGGGTGGGCTGATGTGGGCAGTTTCGGAATTATGTCAGGCTGCGCTCCTTTTAGATCCCAAGAAAGAAATACTCAGACTCCATGGGTAGAGCAAAGTTATCCTTTTACTGGGAAATAAAGTGGTAGCTACAAAGCAATTCCGAAACTGAGAAATTGGCGGGTAGAATGCATATACAAAGAAATAGATTTGTCCCCACCCCTCAAAGTTCAAATGATTCTTCCAATTAAAACTTTTGAGACAGCTCATGTGGTCATCTTCAGATGGTGATGAGACGTCTTGTCAAATGACCTTGACATATTTTGATAAAAGTTCGCAGTTGCGCAAAAGAGGAAAAGATAGCCAGGAAACAGAAAGTTAAAGACAAGAATCCCCCCTCCCCTTGCTAGCCCAGCAAGGAATGCAAACACCTCCAGCTCTCTTCCCATATAAAATCCCCCCTCCCACCGTTGCCATGACAGCCGAGAGAAATAATGAAATAATAGCAGATAGTTAGGAAGGGGAAGGTATCTTGAGGCTGACAGATGGTGAGGAATATCTTCAAAGAGAGTCAAAAAAAGCAGCTGAGACTATGGAATTTAAAGTCCTGTGTTTTTTTTAAATCTAAGTCATATAACAATTGTTGGAGCTTTCATTGTGCAGTCACAGTCAGTATCTTTACTTCTTATACACACACACACACACATACACGTTATGAAAGTAATTGGATATTAAAAGTAATGCATGTTTCATTGTTTCAACAAATGTAGGCTATAAATCAATTAGAATTCTCTCATACAGATTGAACTCATTTACCTGCCATGGACATTCACCCTGTTTGCAGTCTGTTCCATTAACAACTCTGACATCAGGGCTTGGATTATCAGATTTTTTCAGCAAATTTGCATTCTGGGACTGCACAGTGGGGACTAAGCCAGAGAAATTTGTAGGAGTTTCAACAAAATTATTTTCATCAATCGCATCATAGTCATCAGAAAAATCTGTTTGAAAGTCAGGCAGACTTGCTTCCCTCTTGTTCCTTGCTTTTATATTTTTACCACATGAAAAGTCATCTGAAAAATCACAATGAGGATTTCAAATTAAATGATATAGCAATATTAGAAAATGTGGTCAAGAAACAAGAATACAAAAAAAGACACGTTTATATCTAATTAATCTTAGTCTGAGTTAGAAAACTATTAACAAATCAGAAAATTGCCATCTCTATTCTTTTAATAAAGGATAGCTGTGCTGAAAACTAGATATTGGAATGCTGATTAATTAGCCCAGCCCACTTTTACCAATTCTGCCTTTACATAAGGAAACAATTCCTATTAAAGAAGAAAGCAATATTTAGATAGCCTTCATTGTCAATGGACAGAGATAGATTGTGCCAGTAAAGGTACAGTGGAGTCAGAATTGAAAAGCTATCAGGAAGCATAAAAAAGGCAAATGGAGATCTGACCCTTTTGTTACCATGTAAAATGCTGCCCTTCCTCCTTTATAATAAAATAATATACAACCAACAGTCAAACTAAGTTTTTTTTTTTAAAGTTCTGACTTAAAATATGACAGAATGTACATAGCCCAGTAGGAATAACACACCAGTCTTTGGCTAACATGGATATGAGAAAACCAAAATAAAAAGTTATAATTAATTGTTTTAACTGAAAAAACACATTCATACCTTCAGCAACACAAGAGTACCCATCATCTCCCAAAAGGTAACTTTCAGCACATGAACACTGAATTTCGTTTTGAACAGGTTTGCAGAAGTGCCAGCAGTTACCATTGTCCACTCTGCAGGACTTATATAAGACTATGTGAAAAATAAGCAGACAAAGCATTAGTAGATTTAAAAAAACCCATCTTCTTTATACAAAGATAAAATTGTGACAGCCCTAGCCAATCTTTTTAGCATAGCAATCCTATGTTGCTTGCTTATAATGGGATGTTAGGGAAACTGGTTGCAGAAGCAGAAGTGATGCTGGTAGGAATTTAAACTCCTCACTCTTTTCTGCCAATGGACCTTGTCTTCCACTATTGATGGGAAAAACTATAAGCTTCATATATTTTCCCACAAAATAGAGGAAATCTATCAACTAAACCTGGGATTCTATTTTTTGGGGAGGGGGAAAATTAGTTGCACATTTCTTTATCATGGCTCCAAATGGTTCAGCCATTTTGGTACATGTCCTTTAAACTAGATATAGCAGGTTAGTGTATCCAAATTTTAGATATTAATGTAAAAACTCCACCCATTTCACATATGCATTAATTAAGCATGAGCTAACTATGGCTGGTCAGAAAAAGAATCTTGAAATCATAGTTCCATACAATGACCAAATAATGTTAAAAGAGAAATAGACAAATTAAAGGATAACCAAGCTACTGCTCTTTTTCACTGTATACTGTACCAGCTGTACACCAATAAGAGACGAGGATGTTAGCTACAAAAACATAATGTTGACCTGGTCCATCGGGGTGGAATTCAAATTTTAACAACTGGTTCTGTGGGCGTGGCTTGGTGGTCATGTGATTGGGTGGATGTGGCTTGGTGGTCAAGTTATTGGCTGGGTGTGGCCAACTCAATATCACTCACATTGAGGCACGCATCTCCTCGCCTGGTCTCTTGTGACTAGGGATGCTGCAAAATGGTCATAAGTCACTTTTTTCAGTGCCATTGTAACTTTGAATGGTCACTCCACACAAGCAAAGTACCAGCAAAGGAGGGGGAGATGTTCCTGAGACAGGAAGTCTAGTCCTGCCAATAATGTAATAAGGGTTAATGGAGAGTCAGTTTCTGTAAGCAACACCAGAATGTTTTCTTCCTGCCTTCCTTACAGGATTAGGCCAGTAATTTCTTCTAACAACCGGTTCTCTGAACTTCTTAGAATGTTAACAACCGGTTCTAGTGAATAGGTGCGAACCTGTAAAATCCCACCCCTGTGATCCATCCAGTTGCTTTTTATCTTCTAATATTTCTGAATGGATTGTCCATATTCTTAGGAACATCCTTTCCCGTTACTTCTGCCAATAATATTGTTAAGAAGCTACCATATATTCAAGAAACCACCTACAAAACCATTAACTTTAGTTCATAAACTAAATCTAGGCCACATATGTTTTTCTTGGATGGCAGCTAAACCTTGGAAAATTGTATTAATTTTATTTGGCCATTCTTCTTCTTCCTTATTCCCTCCCCTTGACAAGTCTTGTAAAAATTTGAAAAGATGTGAGATTTTTTTTCATAAGTCTTCAAAAATTTCAGTGAAATCTTATGGGAACTGACAGTTACTTAGATTGAAGCATCATTGAGGCCATAGCAATAAATGGCTCTATTCTTTCCCTTAAGTCTTTTGAATTGCTCCAGCTCAGCTTACCATATTGACAGTTTTTCCCTTCATAGCCAGCCAAGCAGGTACAGGTATAACTACCAATGCCATCTTTGCATGTCCCGCCATAATGACAGGGGTTTGATGAACACTGATCCCCATCTAGCATGAAAAAAGAAGAAGTTGAATTCCAAATGCAGAAATACTGTATTGTATGTTCAGAATAAAAATCGAAGTTACTGTTAACACTGTTTCCTGGAAGAGAAGTTCAAATGCAGTACCAAGTATGAAAATTTTAAGATGGCCATAATGAATAATACTTATTCTCAACTTTGGATCAATCAACTTTACAAAAGAAATATACTGCACAGAGGAAGAGTTTGCAAATTATCAAGAAAGCTTTCTTACAAGTTATATAGCAAATCTAAGCCAGTTTAACACATGGAACTACATTACTTCAGTCCTCTATAGGAAAAGGAAACTTGGTTCTATGGACAGATGGTGCTATGGATAAAGTTTGACCAAATTGTGTAGCTTACTTTACTCATGAGGTTAAATCAGAATATGTGAACTAGCCTTAGAACCTAAGAGAACACATTTCTTAAAAATAATTGTTGATCATTGAAATTATTAGATGACTTGATTTGAGTAGGATGTTAATGGCCACATATATTATGGATATGTATAGACTTTGAAATGTCCCACATATGGGTAGTAATAAATTGTTTATGACCTTATATTAGAGTATCTATAACTGGGATTTTTCTAAGCTTTGAAGGACTTAAGAATCTGAATTAATAAAAAATGGGGATCGACCGGTCAATTTTAATTTATCCTAAACATACAGTACTTTTCATTTTAATCAAAATTAATATATTTATTCCATCAAATACATTGCATATAATTAACTATTATGTTAGGAAAAATGTATGGAGCAAAAGCAGATGATCTCTTACCTACATAAACATTCCAGAAGGTCTCCTGATTAGAAAAAAATACAAACACATTAGAGTTTAACAGTATTAAATACAAATTACAAGGCCAGGAAATTGAACAAAAATAATTTAAGAAGAATCTTATGCAACATTTTGGTGTCTGGTAATTAAGCACTAATACTAATATATCACAATATGTCATAAACAGTTTTTTCTCTCTCAGCTGCACTTCCACTGAAAAGTTATTTCTATATTTTAAAAACCGTTATCTTTTTGTATTCTTTTAATGCAAATGTTAAGTTCTGCGCATGGGTGCAAGGAACGGAGACGAGGCAGTGAACAGTGAACTTCAAATCTTTATTAATCATTCTGAACAGAGCAAAACCCTAGGTCAGCAGCAGCCCTTTTATAGGGTAGGCTGCTGACCTATTAGCCAATGAGAGACATGGAAGTGTTAGACCCTTGAACCAATGAGAGTGGTTCGTTAACAGCCAATCAGATTCCCCAGAACGGACCAATCCGATATCGCTATTATCGGCCAATCAGAAGTGCAGGATTAGAACCCTGCTTTTTCTTAAGGTTTGTTAAAACTTTATTTAAGTGCCTTTATTAGTTCATAACACCCCTTCCCCCGGGTTCCGTTTGAGGGGTGCGGTGACGTAATCCCTAAGATATGTGGGTTATTTTAACTGTCTATTAGATTTGCGCTGTTCCACCGGTTCCTGTCTGTAGTCTGGTTTTGGCGGGACGTTTTTGGACATATCTGGTACAGGTGGTTCCGCATCCTCACTGGACGACTCGGTGCCGCTAATTCTTTCGTTGTTGTCCTCCGATCTTTGCGGGCTTGCCTCCGTTGAGGTGTTCCCCTGTGGTGAGGCCAATCCCCTCCCTGATTCTTCTTCATGTATCGCGCCCGATTGCTGACTTCCTTCGCTTCTGCTTTCCACCATCTCGAATTCGGTTTCTTTGACATCCCCTCCCCCCTCAGTTTGGGAGTCACAGGAATTGCAGGAACTGGGTTGTAGCCTAGAGCGAAGCTGATCTATATGGCGTTTCCATATTTTTCCATCCCAGGTTTGCACATGGTACGATCTGGGCCCGATGGTTTGAATTACGGTTGCTTCGACCCATAATGGTTTGCTGGAGAGGTTTTTAGCAAAAACTTAGTCGCCTACCTTGAACTCGTGGCATTTTCCACTAGATCCACAGGGTTTCTCTGGCTCGTAGGACGGGTGGAGCCAGTCGAGGTGGGAGCGGAGCTTGCATCCCATCAACAGTTCAGCTGGAGTCTTGTTGGTGACGCTGTGCGGAGTGATGTGTTGGAGTAGGAGTATTCTGTTTAGTTTGTTGTCAATGTCCCCATAGTCCATTTTGTGGAGAGTTTTTTTAACAAATTGTACCATGCGCTTGGCCCTGGCATTAGCCGCAGGGTGCGCTGGCGAAGTTAGCGCATGGCGGATACCCCGGTCCGCTAAGTATTGTTCAAACGCCAGGGCGGTGAACTGGGGTCTGTTGTCGGAGACCAGGATGTCTGGCAGTCCATGCGTTGCGAATAGCCTATTCAATTTTTGGATGACGGACTCGGTTCTAGTATTCTTCTTTCGTGGACCTTGTTAGGAGGAACGTATGTCCTTTAGTAGGTCCTGCAAAGTCAACGTGGATGTGGGACCATGGCCCCCGGGGGGTTTCCCACTCTGTTAGAGTTGCTCTAGGTGGGGCACTGCTGACTTCTTGGCACTTTTACCCAGGCTTCGATCTGCTTGTCGATGCCCAGCCACCACGCGTAGCTTCATGCGAGCGCTTTCATACGCACGATGCCGGGGTGATCGTCATGCAATGTTTTCAATACTGCTTGTTGTAACTGCTCTGGGACGATGACTCTATCTCCCCATAGGATGCAGCCTTTTTGCGAAAAAAGTTCTGTTTGCCGGTTTCTGAAAGGGGTGAAGTCATCAGGGGTTTGTTCTACTGGCCATCCTCGTTCAACCCAGCTAAGAATTCACGCCAGGACAGGATCTCGTTTTGTTTCGATCGCAATGTCTCTGGCTATTAGCGGCGGTGAATGTAGCATTTCAATCTGGAGTGTCGTAAGGGTTGGATCTGGGTCGTCGACGGTTTCCGGAAGTGGGGCATGGCTCAATGCATCAGCGTGGGGAATGGCTTTCCCCAGGCGGTGTTGTAATTTATAGTTGTACGCAGCTAAGAACTCCGACCAGCGAGTCATTCTAGGTGACAATATATAGGGGGTTGGCTTGTCTCCTGCTATAATCTCTAGCAAAGTTTTGTGATCGGTAACAAAAGTAAAAACTCGTCCATACACATATTCATGAAACTGTTTCACAGCAGATATAACAGCAAGAGCCTCTTTATCGATTTGGCTATAGTTACGTTCAGCCTTTGATAGGGTCCTTGAAAAATAGGCAATAGGGGCCTCGCTACCATTTGGTAACACATGACTCAAAATAGCTCCTACTCCAAACAGTGATGCGTCACATGTAATTGTTAAAGGCAAAGCCTCGTTATACTGCATTAAAACAGCATCTGAGGTTAGTAAGTTTTTCACTTGTCAAAATGCGTGCTCCTCTCGGTGTCCCCAGACCCAGGTTGCTTTTTTGTCGAGAAGTCTATGTAGGGGCTCAGCTACGGTCACTTTCTGGGGCAAGAAGATGTTGTAAAAGTTAATGAGCCCCAGGAAAGCTTGGAGGTCAGTCTTATTTCTGGGTCTTGGGGCGTTTTTGATTGCTTTTAGTTTGCTATTAGTGGGGTGAATGCCTTGTTTATCGATTAGGTACCCCAGGAACTCTACTTTATCTGTACATAGTTGACATTTATTTTTTTAACCTTAAGGCCAGAGTCTTTAAATTTCTGGAGAACCATTTTAAGACGCTGTTCTAGTACTTCTCTATTCGGGGCTGCAATGAAAACGTCATCAAAGTATAGCACAACCCCCTTGATCCCTTGCAAGAGTCTCTCCATCAGACTTTGAAAAATTCCTGGGGCTACGCTCACTTCGAATTGGAGTCAGTTGCACTTAAAGGTGCCTCGGTGGGTAACGATCGTCTGTGCCTCTGCAGTTTTTTTATCTACAGGCAGTTGTTGGTATGCCTGTGCTAAATCCAATTTAGCAAAGACTTTTCCGCCCCCCAGGGAATGGAGAAGGTGTTGTACCACCGGCACCGGGTAAGCATTCTGTTGAAGGGCGTGATTAAGGGTGGCCCGGTAGTCCCCACAAATCCTTAACGATCCATCCGGTTTGATGGGTGTTACGATTGGGGTTTCCCAACGAGCGTGGTCAGTTAGTTTTAAAACACCCTGGGCTATTAATTTATCGAGCTGCTTGTCAATCTTTGGTTTAAGGGCAAAAGGTACCCGACAAGGCTTAAGGCAGATGGGGGCTACTTCAGGGTTAAGGTTAAATGATATCAGGGTCCCCTTGTACTCGCCTAGTTTGTCTGCAAAGACGTCCTGGAATTCCTGGACGAGGGCCTCCTCCCAGTCATCACTTCTGGTTTGGTGAATGCCGGCTACCTTGATCCCAAGTGGGGCAAACCATTGAAGGCCTAACAAGGTAGGCTGGTCATGGTCGAAGATGGTCAGTGGTAATGACGCTGTATGATTTTTGAATGATACTTGGACTTGGCTGGATCCAACGACCGGAATTCAGTTCCCCTGATAATCTTTGAGCATGATTCTTTGGGCTCTGAGGTCTTGACGCCGGACGGCAGGGATGAATTGTTTAAGGGTCTTCCAGGAAACCATCAAGAGGGACGATCCTGAATCGACTTCCATCATGCAAGGCTGGTTTTCAATGGCGACCTTCACTCGGATCTTCTTTGCATCTCATGATGAGGCGTGACCGATTGTAATGGTTTGGTGTGCCTCTTCTCATCTCGTTGAAGTGGCCAGTGTTTTATTTCTGTAGGAGTGGTTGTTCCATTGGTGGTTCAAATGTTCCTGACTCACAGGACGATTCCCTGTGGTCTGGCGGTAGTTGTTTCCCCTCTGAAGTGGGCTGGATCCTTGCTTGCTTCTACAGACCTTCCCGATGTGGCCTCTTTTCCCACAGAAATGGCAGAGTGCGTCGAGGAATTTGCAGTCTGATCACGGGTGGTTTGCCCCACAACCCGCTCATTGGTACGGTAGTCTTTGATTCCGCTGGTGGCGTTGGTCACGTTCAGACCGAAGCCGGTTGACCTCCTCCTCGTCACTTTCTGATGGCGATTCGAGGTCCTCGTGGTGGGTTGCTGTTGCGTGCCTCTCTAAGCGAGGTGAGGTATCGTTGGCGAGTTGACGGAGTGGTGCGTTGGTGCAGCGCATTCAGGCGGCCGACTTCCTGGTTGCTTCTGCTGCAGTAGCGTCCTTGATGACATCAGCAAGGTTGATGTCCTCTTTGGCCATGATCTTGCTCTGTATTGTCTGGTCATCTAATCCCAGAACTATTCAGTCTCTCAGAGCTTCTTCTAGGTCTGCGAACCCACAGAGGCCTCCCAGGTTCTGGAGATCCGCGATGAAATCTGCAACGCTCTCTCCTTTCCACTGGTCCCTCTGGTAAAATTCATGTCTTCAGACAAGCGTTGGTACGGCGGGTGCATAGTGGGCCCGTAGAAGGGGCGCGAGGACGTCCCAGTCCATGGTTTTCACCTCAGCTGGTTTCGCTAGTGCCTTGGCCATCTTAAATACGGCAGGCCCACAATGGGTCAGGAACACTGCTCGCTTTTCCCCTGTAGTGGCATCCTTCAAGTTGTTGGTCTCCAGAAACATCTGGAACCGGTCTATGTATGAGTCCCAGTCTTCTTGTGCCGGGTCAAATGGAGCGGGTGGTATGGCGCCACCGGACATGGTTTCCATTGTCAATGTGCCTTCAGCCACGTGCTGTGTTTGGTGCTCTGTAGTGTTCAATCAGCTCTGATGTCTCCGCATCCCATCCTCGTCGCCAGTGTTAAGTTCTGCACATGGGTGCAAGGAACGGAGACGAGGCAGTGAACAGTGAACTTCAACTCTTTATTAATCATTCTGAACAGAGCAAAACCCTAGGGCAGCAGCAGCCCTTTTATAGGGTAGGCTGCTGACCTATTAGCCAATGAGAGACATGGAAGTGTTAGACCCTTGAACCAATGAGAGTGGTTCGTTAACAGCCAATCAGATTCCCCAGAACGGACCAATCCGATATCGCTATTATCGGCCAATCAGAAGTGCAGGATTAGAACCCTGCTTTTTCTTAAGGTTTGTTAAAACTTTATTTAAGCACCTTTATTCGTTCATAACAGCAAATATGGACAGTCCTTTAATGAAAAGAATGATTAAGAATTTACCCACACCAAGAATGATTTTTGTATTTGCTTTGCAGGGTTTTAAGCATGCTTAATCACATGATTAATTTTCAAATATAAAAAATGGATGAGAAATGTTACAAGATAATAAATGAATACAAATCTTGTAAGAGCTGTTTACACTTTAGTGTGAGAATGATCTGGGTGACACACAGATTTGTTGGGTGCTCAGAGTGTGTGATGGAAGTGCCTCCACATTCCAGTTTTCTTTAGCAGGATGAAGAAAAGAGATATATAGTCAAAGACAATGGAACAGCCAAAAGCAACAGAAAGAAACAAAGAAAAAAATGATCTGGTAAAATATTCCATGATGAAGACATACTTGAAACCCATACCATGCCACCTGATTTTGATTCTGAAGGCCTCAAGAAATAAGATGCATAGAAACACACATGCACCAAACGAGTAGATAGAGAGACCAGTCAAAGATACACACTTACAGTTTTCTCGTTATCTTCAAATGCCTCCCTGGCTTCTTCTTTTGAACATCTCTCCTCAATGCATTCCCTTTCAATGTTTCCAGCTTTAAATTCCTCAAACAGTGAATTAGCTCGTTTTGTTCTTTGCAAAAATCTATTTGCCACTTTGCTTTTTAAGAATACTAAAAAAGAACAAAATAAAGATCATGTAGACATGAACTATTTTTCCTGCCCCCCCAGCCAAGAAATAATATTCTGTATAATTATATTTAGGGATAATATTACAAAAAATGACAATCCTGAGTTTTAAAAATCATTATTTCTGACATGGGAAGGATTTCATAAGCTTTTTATGAGAGAAAATATAAATATGTCAAATGTGCAAGATTTAATAATCTAATAATGATTTAGTAGATTGACAAATCATAATCACGAACAGAGTTTTATCAGGCATGACCTGAAAGAAATAGCCTCCTATGGACATAGAGAGCAACACAGATTATACTTATTATACTACAATGAGATCCATAAGTTTACACATAAACTTTTTCAACCACTGAATTCCATCACATGGGATTACAAAAGGACCCAAAGTATATTTGGATAACTTGCCGAAGTCAGAGAGCTGAACTTTATTGCCAAAAGTTTTGGCTGCAGTACATATTCCAGGTAATGACTGATTCAGAAATAAATTTGGATCCATCATCCACATTACTTATTCACTTCTAGTGTCTCCTGATTCTTCATTTAATTCTTACACGAATCTTTGTTCTTATGCTTTTATGAGTCCTGAAATGAGTCAATCTTGTATCACAATGGCCATTCCTTTGATTTCCTATAGAAAGTAAATAATTTCAGGCAGACTTGTTATTTCTACAGTTCTAAAAGCTGCTAAAAACTCCCTGAAATTTTTTTCCCCTAAATGTGGTCAATCATGTACATATATTCTGAATTGCTGGAATATTCTTAGCTATCTCTATGTACTCTTGATTTGCTACAAGACAACTCTTGCAAGTTGTTTCCATAGTACCAGATCTAAAGGTCCACTCTGATCTTTCTTGACCTTTCTGGCACCTTTGATAAAAATGATCCCAACTCTAACTTATCTGGTTTTCCCTTTATCTATCAAACAACCCTTTTTTCTGATGTAGAAAGCTAATCCTGTCTCTTTCTTAGTTCCCACAACAGAAGTTATTGTTCTCTTGTTTTATTCTACTGCATTACATTTCCCAACCTTCTGCCTCTGTATACTTTCAATATCAATGTATCCTAATTGACCAAATTTATTTATTTACAGAATTTATTTAAAGTGCCCCAAAGTCTTGGGTAGCTTATAGTATAAGCAATACTTTTTAAAAACACAAGAAAAATAATTCTCCAGATGAAAACAACATTACTCAGCACGTAAGAAAGATTCAACAATGGCTCCACAGATACCCTAAACCTAGACCTAGGAAGAGGCCCAAATCTTAAGAATCTTCCAGGCTCTAAGAGAGTGAATGCCATGTTGTCTCTGAGGAGAGGGCAGGGGTTGTGAAAGAGAAAGCATATTTCTTCAGTTCCACAAAATGACATTTAATTAGAGGGCACACCTTCTCGTTCTATTTTAAACATTCACAAAGCACATTTCACAAAGAATTCCAAGGCAGATATCCATTGGGTAAAACAGTTTCAGATAGTCCTCAAAATATGACTGGATTGTCTGTAACTAAGCAATGATGGATCATTAAAGGAATCATCATGTGATTTTACTACTTTTTTGCCATGATCTTTCAGTTAATCATGTAGTCATTAAAAAAAATCACATAATGATTAAGCAAATCCAGGATCTCTTGACCGCAGGGATGCTTTAATAGTAGTAAGGGTGAGGAATGGTCATAGGTCAGTTTTTCCAGTGCCGATGCACTTTTAAACAGTTGCTAAATATGTAACATTATATACTATATAATGTAATATAAGTGTTATATACTTATAATGTAATATAAGTATATAACACATATGAGAGATATAAAACCCGTTCACATAGGAATCAGACAATAATTCAGTTCAAGCAATGTTCAGTTCAAAATGTTCAGTTCAGTTCAAAATGCCTGAGAAAATAGAATGGTTTGGTTTTGTAACAAAAAGAGAGACTAGTACTATTGTACACAGCTGCAACACTGAGGAATACATTCCTCAATAGACTTTCTTTCTCTTGCTAATAGAAAAGTAAAAATTGGGAAAAGCAGATCTCTCAATCCTGATCTCTCACAAGGAGAAGCTCTACCTTATTTGGATTCAGTTATAATGCATTATTCCTCATCCAGCCAATCATTGGTGCAAGGATGGGAGCCATAGTATTTTTTGAACAGGTCATAGAGAAATATGTGTGAGTATCATCTGCATATTGATGATGCCTTGCTCTAAATTTCCTGGTGAATTTCTTCAGTGTTTTGATGTAGCACAGAAGACAGAATATAGGTCTGAGGAATACCACATTATAGCTGCACTTGAAAAACTCCAAGAGACACAGTTTAAAGATAACCTGAGAGACAGAATAGAGCCATTGAAACTGTTGCCAAAATATGCAATACAAAAACACATTATGCTTGACTCAATAAAAAAATACTGGAAGTTTAAAAAGAACCAACAATCATTATTGTAGAGTTGTAATTGCAGGAATATTCCTAACTCGGATGGCAAACCTCAGATAAAGAATGTTTCCAAGCAAATACAACTCAGACAAACAAAGTCACTCATCTAAAGGAGGATTAGAGAGAGAAAGTAAACATATGTTAGACTTTAACTAGAGATAATTAATTGTGTTGGTTGCTATGCTAAACAGTAACAAAAGTTAAGTGGAAACCAAAGTTAACCAATGTTGGAGGATAACTAAAAATGTGTATAAATAAATAGATTCCAATAAAGATCATCATGATTCAGTTGATCATGATCAAACAACTTGACTGCCTTGTCATTACAAGTGACACATGAACAGGGACCCTCCTACTTCGTCTGGCAAGGATTTGGTGCACCTTCAACTCTTTGTGGTTTCTTCAACCTTTTGGTTTCTGTAAGTATGGGGTCTTTGCTTTCTGAGGAACAAAGGAAGCATGTAGATGAATTAGGCTATTTGTTGAAGAAAAATAATACTGAGGTACCACAGAGAAATCTCTTAAGGCTGGTCCAGGAGATTGCAGCTCAGTGCCTATGGTACCCAGAAAAGGGGTCTTTAAAATTAACTGATTGGGAACGTATAGAAAAAACATTGCACACTGAACCTTGAGCAAAAATAGAAGTTTTGCATGTGTGGCATTTATGTAGAAATGCAATTGAAAAATTTGGTCACAATGAACTTTCTCTTTTAACACCTCCACCTTCACGTTATACTAATGCTGTCATTTGTCCCCCTTCTTCACCTGAATATATGTCTTCAATTCCCTCAGCTCCTGCAGATACAGGGCAAAAGCCTCCTGACTCTATTTTTCAGTCTTCTTTTCAGAAAATGGTTGAGACTTGTAAAAAGGATGCTTCTGTCTCAGGAACAGAACTTGCAGAATTAGTGTCTGTTTGTCCAGTACAATATTGTCCTGGTCAGGGGCCACAGCTTGGACTGCAAGTAGCAGAATGGGAGGGTCTGCCTTATCAGATCTTAAGAGAGTTAAAAAAGGCAGTTACAGACTATGGGATTAGTGGTAATTTTACAAGAGGAAGGAATAAAAAATGGTTATACAATGATCCTTGAAGATTGGAAGCAAATATTTCACATGATTTTAACACCCATGCAATATGTGGTTTGGGAGAGTGAATATATGAGACATGCTCAAGCTGCTGCTTTAGGAGGGGGAGGAACATATACAGTTGAGCAGCTATTTGGTTCTGGACCATTTGGACCATTTGGTACAATTCCTACTCAAGTTGTTCTTCCTCCAGCTATGTTAACTATTGTTTCTGAATGTGCCTTTCATGCTTTTCTTAAGGTACCCCATGCTGGAGAACCTAGAGCAAATTTTTTAACATTTGACAGAATGCCAATGAGCCTTATGCTGACTTTGTTGAGCGTCTTTCCAAAGCAATTAGACAGCAGTTTGATCATCAGGAAGCTGCTGGTGAACTTCTTTGCCAATTAGCTATTGAAAATGCTAATGCAGATTGTAAAAGAGCTTTACAGCCGTTAAAGGCTTCTGCTCATTACACTCTGGCAGATATGCTGCGAGTCTGCCAGGATATTGGATCACAAACTTATAAAATGCATATGTTAGCAGCTGCTATTCAGAAAGGACAGAGACCAATTGGTAACTGTTTTAAGTATAAGAAGCCTGGCCACTTTCAGAAGGACTGTCATTCTACACCTTCTATGCCTCAGAATCGTCTTTCTAAGAAGTGCCCTATTTGTAAAAAGGTATTTCATTGGGCCAATCAATGTCGGTTTTGGTCGGGAAACTTGCCAATGGGTGTGGCACCCACCCAGAATCCAAAGCGTGCCTTTCCCATCACTCTGACTCCTCCAGCAGTCTCTCTCACTCCTCCCCAGACACAGCCGGTAGCGCTGGGATCAATTTAATCACTCAAGAGGAAATTGAGTTTAAATTTCCCTTGGAAGTTAAAATAGTTTCATCTCAATTTAAAGGTCCTCTTCCTTCAGGATTAGTTGGCTTAATTTTGCCTCATTCTTCTGCACACAAAAAGGGCTGTTTTGTTGTGCCTGGGGTAATAGATTCAGATTATACTGGTATCCTCATGATTCAGATTTGGGTGAATCTTCCTCAAGTTCTTCCTTGTAATTCTTCTGTTGCTCAATTGCATCTTCTTCCACATGAAATTCCATCTCCTGGTATAGGTAATCGTGGGGATGCAGGATTTGGATCAACTTCTTTATCTCTAGGCTTACTTCATCAGCTGAACTCTTGTCCTTTGTTAATGCTCTTCCTTAATAAACAACCATTTCAAGGGTTATTGGATACTGGAGCCGATGTTACTGTCATCTCCTCTTTACAGTGGCCAGTACAGTGGCCAAAAATGACCACAGTTTCTTCATTGTGGGGAATAAGAGGTTCTACAGCTGCTTGGCAGGGTGCTCAAGAAATTAATGTTACAACATCTGCTGGTAAGTCCTTTTTCCTACAACCATACATTCTAGATATTCATACTAATATTTGGGGCCGTGATATCCTTTCTCTTCTTAATGCCCATTTGATTCTTGATGATGGCTCTTCCTCTAAAATGGCTCTGTTCTACGCTGGTTTGGGTGGAACAATGGCCTTTATCAAGGGAAAAACTTGCTGCTTTACAACAATTGATTCAAGAACAATTGGCTGCTGGTCATATAGAACCTTCTACTGGTCTTTGGAATACTCCTGTTTTTGTTATATGATTTCAGAATCATATCAGATAGCCTTTTCTCAATATGTGGGAAACTTCTTGTATTTTTTACTCAAGGATCCTAGAATAGTGGTTACTACTACTTTAAATCTGGCCTTTTCTTTCATTTTTGTGCGAAATCCTATTTCTAAAGCTCTTAAGTCTTTACTGATGGATCACCTACAAGGGGTGTGGTTGTCTGGCAGATTCAACAACAATGGTATTCTAAATTTACTGCCATGCAGACTTTAGCTCAACGTGCTGAGCTGGCTGCTGTGATTTTGGCTTTACGATTGTTCAATGACCAACCTATTAACTTGATCATTGATACTCAAAATGTGTATTTAGCTATGCAATCTCTTCCTTTTTCTTATTGTGCTCCCTTTTTGGATAAGAATTTGTTAGCCTTGTTTTTATCTTTAAAGAATAGTTTGGAAACTTGCTTGTATTCTTTGTATGTAGAACACATTTGAAGTCATACTCCCTTTACTAATGCCTTGACTGAAGGAAATTGGAAGGCAGATGAATCCTTAAAGGATGTTGCATCTTTGTTTGTTGATCCTGTTGATAGTCATTCTTATTTTCATCAAAATGCCAAATCGCTTGCAAAGCAATTTAAAATTTCATAATCTCAAGCCCGGGATATTGTCCGTGCTTGTCCAGCTTGTCAGCAACTGGCAGTTCCCTTTCCTGTAGGTGTCAACCCACAAGGAACCCAAGCTAATCAAATTTGGCAAATGGATGGAACTCAATTTTCAATCTTTAAGCCATACTGTTATCTTCATATGCCTATTGACACTCATTCACATTTCCTTTGGGTTACTGTTTCAAAACATGAACGTACTTCAGATGTTATTTCTCATTGCCTATCCTCTTTTGCTGTAATGGGTTAGCCTTCTCAGTTTAAAACTGACAATGGCCCTGCTTATATTAGTAAGGAATTTCAAACCTTGTGTCAGAAATGGAATATTACTTTAGTGCACGGAATTCCTTACAACTCTCAGGGTCAAGCTATAGTTGAGCGAGCTCATCATACTTTTAAGGCATTGCTTCAGAAACAATTACAAACTGAGTCTGGCCCTTACCATCTGCGAAAGATTCAAAATCTCATTGCTGTAGCATTATATACTTGCAATTATTTAACCTTTTTAGATTCTCTTGGAGACTCACCTGTTAATTTACATTTTTGAACTACTGAATCTTTAGCAAGGCCTTTGGTAAAGTATCGCCAAGTTCCAGATCCAACCTGGAAAGGCCCTACACCACTGATCACCTGGGGTCACAGTTACGCTGCCATGGAAGATCCTTCTACTGGACAAGCAGTGTGGGTTCCAGCGCGCTGTATTCGTCCATATCATGGCATGGCATCAGGGCCTTCACAACCCAATTCCGGATTTCAATCTTCATCTGAACACAGAAGTCTGTCTTCCAAGGTCAAAGCGCCCTCAACCCATCACTTCGGGCCAGGCTAAATCTACTACATATCAAACTCAACAACAACTGCAACAGGCCTCATTACCTCAGACTCCTGAAAATCTTGTTGCTGCTGTTTTTGCTATTATTACTGCTAACTCTGTTACAATTTTACTTTGTATTTTCTTGTTTATAGTTAATGGTGTTTCTGGTCAAAATGACACTTCTGTGGTTCGTCTTAACCCTAATTTGTGGGTTCGTCATGCCCAATACATGTTTATGACCCATGGCACAAATATTACTTTATACTATGAGCCCCCAATGGCATTTGGTCAAATTTCTTTTACCCCTAACTTGATCATGTCTTCTACATTTATTGTCTCACAACTACAAACTATTTCACACTCCTGGCTATTTTCTAAACCCCCTATGCAATTGAATTCTGTCCGTTGGCGTTACTTGAAAGTTAGTCAATTTACAAGGGGTCTGTGTTTCTGTTGTCACGCTAAACACACTTGGCTTCATAATTGGTCTGATTATGATGCTGCTCAGCACATATTTAAAAAGCTAGGGCATTATAGTTATTGTTCTGACTACTATTGGTTGTCAGTACATTTAATTCTTCTTTGTATAGAATTAATATAGCTCCTGATATGTATCCTGACAATTTTCCTATTTTTAATGCCTCTGATCAATCTAATACAGGATCGATATGTTCTGGTTGGCAGCTTAAGGATCCTAATATGTGGTTCTTTTTTGATAAATATGCCACTAATGTTCATCCTCAGAATTATCAATGTGCAGCTATAAGTTATTTTCCTCTACCTGTTCAAATAGGTACGCTCTCATCAACTCGACAGCGGTGTTCCTCTCTGGGGCCTACATGTAATGATGAAGTCATTATTGACGACAATTGTCTTCTGGTTCTACATTTGGCCGTGCATTGGCAGGGGCTGCTACAGGAGTCCTTACTCTAGGCTCTTATCCTGGCATAATTGCTGAAGAAAACAGACGATCTATTCTTGGTCTCACCTGCAGACTTGAAAAATCCATCAATGCTACCGCTGCTATTATTCATGATTTGCAGCATGAAATAGAAGACTTAAATCAAGATGTCTTACACCAGTGTTTAGCCCATCAGGAAGGGTTCTGTAAGTTAGTTGGACACCATGGATGTGCTGTGCATTTTCATTCTTTGAATAAAACTATTGAGGATGAGCTTGCCAATTTACAATCATACATTCAAAATAATATCCATGCTCAGTACTCACCTTTTGAGTGGCTAACCAATTGCCTCCCTGATTGGTCTTGGCTCAGTATTTCTTTTATGTTATAATTATTATTATTGTACTAATTGCAACCTGTTGTTTTATTCAATGTATTCCAAATTTATTTGCATTGTTTCCTCCTGCTTCCCCCTCTCTTACTCCTCTACAATTGCAATACATTCATAAATCTTTGAATCCTACATTTAAAATAAAAAACGAGGATATGTAGAGTTGTAATTGCAGGAATGTTTCTATCTCGGATGGCTAACCTCAGATAAAGAATGTTTCCAAGCAAATACAACTCAGGCAAACAAAGTCACTCATCCAAAGGAGGATTAGAGAGAGAAAGTAAACATATGTTAGACTTTAATTAGAGATAATTAATTGTGTTGGTTGCTATGCTAAACAGTAATGAAAGTTAAGCAGAAACCAAAGTTAACCAATGTTGGAGGATAACTAAAAATGTGTATAAATGCAAGAATAGATTCCAATAAAGATCATCATGATTCAGTTGATCATGATCAAACAACTCAACTGCCTCGTCATTACAACACATTATCTATACTAAAAGATTATCCATCAGGCAAGACAACCTTAACGTCAATAATCTGTACTAAATCCAATTTGAAATGGGTTGAGATAATCTACTTCTGTCATCCCTGTAAGGTAATCCAGACAAGAAGCACCAACCATGAATACCAATACTACTTTCAACATAAAATTACAGCAACGAATCATGCAATTCTGAAAGTAACTCTTCCTTTCCTTACTTTTACTTTCTTGAAAATTAGGAAATTCAATAATTGTCTACCTCTGATGGATACAGGGATAACTACTTAAGAAATCTAATAATTTCCTCATTTAAATATGGTGGAATCTTTCTATCTCCAAAGAGGCATTTATGAAAGCATCTCTAATAACATCCTGGACTGATGTTACAAGCCAAATATCCCGAGGACAAATGCTGGAACATTCCACAGAAGATGTACGCCCTGTCCAGATGTTGTCATCGCAAGGAATGCTAGGCATATCATTTTGAGCTTCTAAATGAAAGTCATGATAGAAATCTAAGAAGTATTTAAATGCAACAAATAAGTTGCTATTTGGGGTTTCCGGTTTCGCGTGGCTTCGGGGCAGCAGGAATTCGCGACAGCTTGCGATTCCTGCTGTGCTAGCCACCGAGGTACCCCCGATCCAGATGGGTCAGGGGGATATGGCTGCCCTGTAGGGACAGCTGAAGAGAGAGGGGAGTCGGACAGGGGGTTGGGGGTGTCGCAGACCCCCTCCTTCTCCGGAAAAACCCCTTTTTCCCAAGGCGGTAGAGCGGCGGTCAGCAATGGCCGCCACAAAGAAGCCAGCAACCGGGTAAGATTGCGCTGGAGGAAGTAAGAAGAGTGAAAGTGCTGTCTGAGCCGGGTCAAGTAACATCTTTCAAATTGGTTGGAACTGAGCTGTTTGAATTGCTGGAGGATACATTGTATCCCTAAGAAGATCGAAAGCGGCGGAGAAGCTGTTAAAGGGAACTTTTTTTTTTCTTTACTCTCCCACCCCATGGAAACAGCAGAAATGTTTGGACATATTGGACATTGAAAGTGAATTGTTTTGAGAGTTGAAGCTAAGGGACAAAAGGATTTTTGGACATTGAAAAACTTAAGAAATTGGAAAACCTTGTTGGAGGTATGGATTTCTGATTATTTAAAATTGATATTGCAAGTGGGAAGGGAGAGGAAAAAAAATTGGAGCAGAAGCTGAAAAAGGAGGAGATTGCCTAGAATCCCAAAGAAAGGTATATGGTAATTGGACCTCTTTGATTAAACATTAACCCCAGAAAGAGAAAGAGAAGAAGGAAGAAAAGTATTAATTTTTGGAACTTTTTTTTGAATTATTTTTGATTAAAAATACTTGTGGTTGTTTTGGGAAAATTTTCTCTTTTCATAATGGCATCGCTTGTGGATGAACTAAAGACTGAATATCAAAAATATAAAAAGGAAGATACTTTGGGCACTTTGTTTCAATTCTTAGAAATAGCGTTATGTACTTATGAAAAGTTGACTACGCAGCAGAAGGACTGGGACAAAGAAGAAGAGGAAGAAGAAGCCATCTTTGATGAACAATGGGTTCTTTCCGGGGAGGAGGAGAAAAAGGATAAGAAAAAGGGGATTTTAAGAATTATAAAAACAACCAAAGAAGAGAAAAATGAGTGGAAAGGTGGAGGCAAGGTTAGAAAGCAAAGGAAAAGGAGTAAGAAAAGGGAGGAGGAAAGACAAAGGGGTAAAAAGGGCAAGGAGAAGAATAAGCAAGAGAGAAAGGGGGGGAGAAGCCTCAATGGGGGGAAGCAAGATCTAAAGAAAAAAAGTTTATTCAGAGACAATGGGTGAATTTAATTTAGGATAAAAGAGGGATTCTGGAGGGTACATAAGATTGTGTTTTTTATATGTGTATTTAGAGTATAAAATTTATTGTGTAATTTTAGAATCTTTTAAACAGAATCCCAAGAAAAATTGTTATATGAAGTACTTTTAAGTTAGGGTAATGAGTTATAGACGTTACTCCAATTGGTGTATAGGAGAAGTATAATAAAAGAAAAAAGATGAATGGATAGTTGGAAATAGAACAGACAAAGAATATTATTGAAAATGGTAATAAGATATGAAAGGATATATAAAGGTTTTGTTATGCTTTTTTTTTTTTTTTTTGGATGTTGTATATTGAAAAAAGGCAAAAAAAAATTTTTTTTTAATTAATAAATAATTTGGATGAAAAGGAGAAGTTGGGATAAGATATGAAGTTAAATAGACAAAGTATTGATACTATAATTTGGGATTGTTATGTTCTATTGGTTTTATTATTTTTTCTTACAAAAGAACTTATAAGCTGTTATGCCTTGTGCATTGTTTATATAAAATTGATAAAAATGGTTTATATATATAATATAGAAAAGAAAATGATAATAAGATATGGAAGGATATATAAAGTGAATATGATGTTTGAATTTGTGTCTGTGCGAAGAGTTTCAACCCGGGATCAGACAACCTTCAGAAAAGATCTTTTAGTTTTGTTTGTGTTCTATAAAATCAATAAAATTTGTTTAAAAAAAAAAATAAGTTGCTATTTGAATAAAAAATTCTTCATTTGAGAAATTCATTAGAAAATTTGGAGGGAGGGGCCTGCACTGCTGCTGATTCTTATATACTTTTCAGTGACCCCAATAAGAATCAACTGTTTCTCACTGCCTTTTGTTTGAAATGCTGTGCATTTAAACTCACATCTGTTAAACTATAAGCCAGGCTTATTCTCCATCCCTTGTGGCAGAGCAATCAGCCATTAATTGTGTATTATATTAGGCAGGGATGGGATTCAAATTTTTAACAACTGGTTCTGTGGGTATGGCTTAGTTGGTGGATGTGACTTGGTGGTCATGTGATCGGGTGGACGTGGCTTGGTGGTCACGTTATTAGCTGGGCATGGCCAACTCAATATCACTCACATCAAGGCACGCATCTCCTCGCCTGGCCTCTTGTGACTTGGGGATGCTGCAACAGTCGTAAGTGTGAAAAATGGTCATAAGTCACTTTTTTCAGTGCCATTGCCACTTTGAATGGTCACTCCACACAAGCAAAGTACCAGCAAAGGAGGGAGAAAAAACTCCAAAGACGTTCCTGAGACAGGAAGTCTAGTCCTGCTAAGAATGTAACAAGGGTTAACGCAGAGGCAGTTTCTATAAGCAACACCAGAATGTTTCCTTCTTGCCTTCCTTACAGGATTAGGCCAGTAATTTCTCCTAACAATTGGTTCTTCGAACTGCTCAGATTAACAACCAGTTCTAGCGAATAGGTGCGAACTGGTAGAATCCTACCCCTGATATTAGGCCATGTTTCCTCTATTTTGCCCTGAAGTTCCCAATTACAGATGTACCTCTTGAAAATGGCATTGGGCAGAATAATTTTGTCCACTTCACCCTGCTTGGTGTGTCTTTGCCCTCCTTGCTACAATTAAGCCCATTCTTCTGCAACTGCTATGAAAAATGCAGGAGAGCCCTGTTAAGAACAGTTGCTGACAGTCTATGACAATGAAATCAACATGACATATATTCATGCTAACAAGATGCTTACCTACAAGTTGCAGGTTAGCACACAGAAAAATCAAATGCATTTTTGAGAAATGACTTGAGAATGACATTAAAAGGAAACCAGCTGTTTGCTTACCAGTCCCAATGAGGTTCTGTTACATTCAATGTATTGAATGATCAACCTTTCATTATTGACGAAAATCTTTGGAGAGTATCTAAAAGTACATTACAAATAGGTCAAACGTTTTCCCCTGTCAGTGGTCCTCTGTCTTCCCTAACTTGTGAAATTTAAGAAAATCTTTTTCTCTCCACTGCACTTGGGATATTTTTCTTCTTTCATATTTCAGAGGCCATTCTTGCATTTTCCTCGACTTTTCAAAGGTATCTTCATTTGTCATTGTGCACTTTTTCATTCTTTTATTTTTTTGAAAGTTACCTGAGTTCCCCAAAAATGGTGAGACCCTTTTCTGGATGGTGAGAACCCTCATAAACAGTGGTTGTGGATGCATGTGATTTCTTAACCCTTCTGAGTGGACAATATTGCAATATGAAGGCAGCCTTATCTATTCATCTCTTGCCTCCCCACACCTCAAACTGGAGATATTTCTGCAGTCTCAGAAATAGAATAGATTACAATGTTTTCTGTTTCCATGCTTTAATAGGAAATGAAATTACACAACTCGTGCACATAAGACAGAAAATATATGAGCATTTCAGCACAAAGACTTCCTCTAACCTGATTCTTATTTGTGGCTGCACAAAAAATGATTAGTACGTCTTCAAAAGAAAATAAATCAATTACAGAAAGAGACAAGTTACAGGGAGAGAGCCGTATGTATGACTGCAAAAACTCAAAAAGTCTGGTAGTACCTTTTCAGACTAACACATTATATTAAAAGGCATAAGCTTTCAAGAGGCTCATCAAAGATGGAGGGAGAGACTGGGAGATCATGCAAATGCAGTTCACACATGAGGCTAATAATAATAATAATAATAATAACAACAGAAAGAAAGACAATGAAGAGCTTCTTACCATTACTTTCAGCCTCTGGGAGACTCCACAGAAAAGTGAAGATCAGACAGAGGAGTAGCTGAGGAGCCATGCTACCTATCGATGGAAAAGAACAGCTTGTTCTCTTTCAGGGCTGGCTATGAACAAGGTTCAAGCAATCAAGCTTCCTGTTGTTCTGCTCCAGCCCTTATCATGTCCTCCCAAGCCTGTTTGTGTTTGGATATGGATGCTTCAGATCATTGTGCTGACTAATTCAAAATGTGGGTCTTTACCAAGTAAGGTCATTTGAGTCAGTACCAGATTAATAGTATGGAGTGTGGGATGGATACCTCAAAGAAGAGCTGCCCCTCACTGCTAAGCACAGATAGTGACATTGAAAGGAAGCTCACCCAGAAGTTGAAAACAGATTGTACTTAGGGGAAGAGCTTCACTGCCTCCTCTCTGAGTTCTTCATAAAGAAACCTTAACACACCCTACATCCAGAGCAACTTGTTCCTAAGGAAGTCCTAGCAAATGCTAATGCTACTTCCTATCGTAAGTATATTTCTGCAATATTTGAACATGAGAGAGAATTGCATTTTGCATCTCTCTCTCTCATATCTCAAAAAGCAGCAGAAAGCAGAGCACAGTAAAACCTATTTTTTTCAACTAAAATATCTTTATTACAATCTTTGGTCAGACTTCACAATAAAAGTATAGTGCAGTACTTTTACAGTACAGTAAAGAGAGAAATAGTTTAACACAACATTTGTTATTGAGAATAGGAAAGAACAGGGCAATAAAACAATATATTTAATTAAACGTTTTGGGGAGTTGTAGAACTCGAAGATATTTGGCCATCCGATATGTGAGTGTGAGGTTACCCTTGAAATATAATAAACATAACATTTATCTCTGCAGCCTTATTTGGAAATGATTGGTGTGATTAAAACACATCTTGGGGCATCATAGAAAGGACACCCTATGAGGAGATGAGTGAGAGTTTCTACTCTCTGGATCCACAGGGGAAAAGTCTCTGCAAATAAGGAATCCCGTGAAATCTTCCTGGCAGCTGAGCTAAGAGAAGGACATCAAAGCAGGTTGTGGAAAAGGCCCATCTATGTTTGCTTAGGATTAGATCCAGACCTGGGCATTTTACAGCTCCGAACCACATCTGGCCCTTTGTCTGTCCCTGTCCGGACTGTATAAGGTCAACTGAAAATTAAAAATCAAGTGTAAATAAGACCACCACAGGGGGAAGGAGAGGAAGCCAAGTCGGCTCCTTCAGTCGGTTGGTGGCTGCAGGAAGGCAAGGAGAGAAAGCGCTTTTCTGAGCCTGTGCAGTGCTCTGCCTTGCTTGGAACATTCATTTTCCCAAGGGGGCTACCTGAGAAACTGGAACTGTTGTGGCAGGAATTGAGGTGATGGAGTTTGAGGACATCAAATCAGGTTATATTGGTTCGGCCTGCCACAACAGTTCCAGTTTTTCAGGTAGCCCCCTTGGGAAAATGAATTGCCCACCCCGGGATAGATACTCTGCAGTAAAGGACTGTTTAACATTTGGCAATGTCACCAGAGGCACACGGTGATAACATTTTGATGACCAATGTCCCTGGTTCTCTCTAATTATTGATTTGACTTTCTCCAGGGTTAATTGGCCTAAGTATTCAGAAGAGAGGGCAAGGCAATCAGTTGAATGGCTTGCCTCCAGAAGTGTCGGCCCTCCATTACTGAAGGTTTTTAAAAAGAGACTGGGCAGCCATTTGTCTGGTGTAGTATAGGGTTTCCTACTTGAGCTGGGGTTGAAGTAGAAGACCTCCAAAGTCCCTTCCAACTCTGTTATACGGTTACTGCAAAATTCTGCTGTACAGATATGGTGCTAATGAGATTGGTAATTATAGTAGCAGAAGCATCAAATCTGTAGAATCAAACATGATTCTAAGTTTTATAAACTCCTAATATTTCAAATAACGTTCTAATTCAATCAGAGCATTTAGCTTACGTGGTAGATTAGAAGCTTTCCCTTTATCCAGTTTTGCAGTCTTGAGAATCTTTTCAAAATCTAGTGTGTGTTTCATTTATTAAACTATGAATCTCCAAACAGTCAGACATCCAAGGGGTCTATATTTGACTGACAGCTGTTGCATTTTTGTGGGCAAAATTGTGACACTTGATACAAAATGGGCCAAGCCAGTAGAAACACAGATGACTTCTCCCGCAAAAAACCTCCACATATGAAAATATCCAGAGCAATCAGAAACACAATGAACCAAATGTTTAATTATGCTTTCCAGCTCTTAAACAAAATATTTTCCATGATATTTTATGAAATTATACACAAGAGTCCCTATCACACCAGAAGTTAATTTATTTTAAATGTTTTTATTAGCTAATTTAAGAAATCAATAAAGTATAAACTCAATTTAATCAGCGATATAGCAATAAAATATCCATTATTTCAGAACATCTCTAAAATCCAAATGTGTTATTTACGGCAATGGATATAATTTGTGTATTGACAGCATTATGCAAATGGCATGATCAGGTTATCTGGGTATCAACATCATGTTCAAGTAATGTGAATAAAGAAATATTTCAAGTAAATTCAAACGCCTTGTCTAAATCCAAGGGATTGGTCCATTACAGTGGTGCCTCATTACTTGTCATTAATTGGTTCTTGGAGGTACAATCAGTAGTAAAAATGATGAGAACCAAATAAACCATGTGATTTACCAAGCGACCCTAATTTGGCCAGGAAGGACTTCCTGTCTGTCCCTTTTCTTATGTCAGTGGCCTTCCCAGAATGGCCAACTTTCTGTCCACCTTCTGCAGCCGTCCCCTGTTTCTTTTGAAGCAACCTTCCCAGTATGGCTGACTTCCTATCTGTTCTCCATGTCCTTCCCCCCTTTTCTTATCATAGCACATTGTGTACCAAACAAACCACAAGCACTGGGACATTTTTGTGACAAAATGTGTCGAGTACTAAATTTCACAAGTTTTGAAATAATTGAGTAGGGAGTACAGTACCACTGTATTGTGAATGGATGAAAGTGTTTAGCATTCAAATTAATGGCAGTTAATTAAATTGAAGTTTTACTACAGATTTAAAATGTAGAATCTAATTTAAAATATATAAGCCAGTTATAAGCTAAATTCAAACATTAAATATTATGGATTTGGGCAAAGAAAGGGAAATTTGGAAGCAATATGTATTAGGAATCCATATGGTTATTTAGCCACTGATTATATTTTATAACTTTTGTATAAACTCCATATGTTCCTATTGCAGCACATCCTTTACCCCAGCTCACAAGTCCCGTTAGATACCAAGTATTTTTGTATTCGGTTGCATGAGGTCCACCACTGTCACCTTCACAAGAATCTTTACTCCCATCGAGATAACCTGCACAGAACATGTTGTCTGTAATATTGAATTTAGTGTGCTGAACACATTCCTTCTTGTGTATTTTGGGGACTTTCACTCGCATAAGAAGTGCTGAAGTAGATCCGCCTTCCAAGAGACGCCCCCATCCACTCACTGTGGAGAATTCAACATAGTTTAATATGTCTGCTGTAAATCGAGGAGGTGGCAAGCAGATGGGTACCACATACTCAGAGAAATTGACTGGGGCTGATAATCGCAGCAAGGCGATGTCATTGTCAATGGTTTTGAAAGAATACTTTTCATGGATTATTAATTCATCAACTCGTCTTTCTTGTTCACCTTCATCTCTATGGTTGATATGGTATTCACCTGAAAAAAGCAATACTTGATTTATTTAGAAGATAACAACCTTTTCACGAGGCACAAGGCCTAATTAATCTCTTCATCTTCTGGAAGTTAATGAATACAAAAAGTTTTATTTATTTTTTTCTCTCTTTCCATGGAAAATTTTTTAAATCATCCTTTTCTCTTATCGTACTGGATTACTGTTGCTGATAGTATTTACTGAATCAGGATATTCTTTCTGAAATATAAAATCTGATTTTGAGGACTCATTTTTTGAGAACTGTGCAGAACATTTCAAACACAAAACTTTGCTTAGCTCAAAATGGCTGTTTCAAGTGTGCCAAGTTTGAGACATACCCATGTTTCAAAGTTTTGCCTTGACCTTGAAACAAATTGGTACTTTAGTTATTGTTTGCAGTGTGTGCTCAAATGAATCCATTGCTGCTTTGCTATGCTTACATTACATCTGTCTGACTTTGGCTGGAAAATATATACTTACAGTAGCTGCTGCTCATGGGACTTAAGGTTTTTATCATTATTGTTATAAGGCACCTTGAATGCAATCCCAAAACATCTGGAGCATCACTTGAACACCATCAGCACTGAAAAGTCACCACCAGTCAATTGCAAAAGGCAGCTTTACTCAGAATAACTTACATTCTGAGATGATAGCTTTAGCACAATCAAACATTCACATCCTGCCTATCCCAGGTTCTTGGGAAGGACTTGGTAGGTGGACAAAAATGCTAAATCTAATCTAAATATCTGGCTAACTATGCAATGAATCATAATAATATTTAATATTTATTTTATAAACTTCCTTGCCAGTTTTCCAGAGATGGCATTGTAGGTAGTGCTTTGAAAGGGGTACCATCCTACTTATGTTTGTAACCCTAGGATGAAGAACAAGGGAGAAAAGGAGCTTGTTTCAGGTTCCCATTGTTCCTTATTTTGGAATGCTTTTTTATTTCAGAATAGAAACTGTTCAAATAAGTCATATAGTGCTAAATAGTTCATGTTGATGGCCACTTGTGCAGGAGCAATTGATATCAAAATAGATATTTAAAGATATAGGTGACATTAATGGGATAGATCTTCCTGTGTGCTGCAGTGATTTTTCCCTCCTCAATTTCACAGAGTTTTAGAAAGTTAACAAAAACCATCTTACCAAGCCTTATCCTGAGATTTTCTTTGCGGACATGAGAAAAGCAGTGAGCTGCTGAAATGATCCAGGATGGAGCAACCAGAACACCTCCACATTTTTCATTTCCATTTTCTGTTATGAGCGCCTAAATATTTGATAATCAAATTGCATGATTTGCTTGCATGTTATGAAGCAGTAATCCAAACCAGAGCACAGATGGACAAGCATTTTTGGGTTAAGGGCTGCATTTAAATTTGTTTGAACCAGGACTACACTCAAAAAGGGGGTAATGAGAGAAAAGGCAGGAGAACCAAAGGCCTCTTATCTATCACAACATTCTGCATCGCTTCAGTAATTTGTAAATCTGTTTTTGTGCACTATAGACAATAGTGATCTGATGTACATTCTCTTAATGTACCTTGCAAAATACAAAGAAACGGGGTGGATGCCTATACAAATGTGAGTGATTCAAATAATTTGAATTTAAAGTGTGCATTAAATTCTGACAAATACTTACTTGCCACGGACATTCGCCTGGAGGACAGTCATAACCACCTATGATTCTTCCTTGTTGATTTGGCCTTTTTGCCAGAACAGGTATTTTCCCACAGGGATAATCAACTGTAATATTATAGTCAGAATAGTATTTCAAAACCATATTAAATATTTTCAAGCTGACCAGTAAGATTTTGAACTATAGTACTGTGAATGCTTTTTAAAGTCAAAACGTGCAGACTTATTCACACAGGCATTTACCCATTTACATCCATACACACACAAATAGGCATATACACATAGGCACCCACACAAACACATAGCGAAAGTTCCAATTTTGAAGCCCCACTTGACATAAATACTGCAGTATTTCACTTATAATAATAACATCTATTTGCTGTTCAACTTCTATAGTTTCATGTTCTTAAAGAGTGTCCAACTATGTTCACGTGTGAATTGCTATCTTTTCTTTTCTGTCAAATGAAAAAATCAATGTGAAATATACTTCAGTAATTATAAAAATTAACGGTAGGCCAATAGTAAATTTCTCCTTTTCCTTCTTCTGAAACAGTTTTGAGATTTCCAGGTTAGATGACAATGTCTGAAAGTGAAACAATCCCCTGAGATATGAACTTCCCCAAACAAGGCTCTTTCTTGTAGAGGGGGAATTGAATTGCAATTCCCAGCAATGCTACTGACTCCTACAATTGAGGACCAAGTCAAATTTTTTCCAATAAAGCAAGGCCTGTCTCATAGGGATTCAACTATTTATGGCCCTTTAGGATTGGACACCAAGAAGGCATCATGCTTTTGTTTAAAAGACAGCTGTCTTCATTGTAGAAAGATCTTATTCTTACCCACCACCACCCTTTCCACCCGATTTTGCCTCATGCATGCGGAAGCACAACTTAATCCCTGGCATCTCCTGGTTGGTGAAAGATGCCCACCTGAAGCCATGAAGAATGCCAGCATGACATGGCATGAGGCATTTCCCTCCCAGTGCAAGTAGATGTCCTAACAGTGAGCATTGGCCAAGGGTTTGAATGTCAGCTCAACAGGCTGTCCCTGCTTTCCACCTTGACATCAGTATTTCAATACAGAGACTGATAAAATTAAAACAGGCTGGAAGGCCAACTACTTTTATAATTCATTCTAGCATTGGGACCAGTTCATTGGATGTCAATTCATAGTAAAAAGGCATCCAGCTATCCCAGTATTTCTCCACCTTAGTAAATTTAAGGTGTATGGAGTTCAACTCCCAATGTTGCCAAGGTTCAAAAACACTGATCTATACTCTGGCATCTATCTGGAAAGGAATATCATGACCACACATTGGTGTGATGGCTCATTCTTACCTTCTGCGATGCAGGATACTTGGTCACTTGCTAGCCTGTATCCCTCTGCACAAGAGCACTGTCTTAATGTGGTTGGGGAATCTACACAAAACTGCTCACAATTGCCATTTTTAAAAAAGCATTTCAGCTTGGTTTCTGGTCCTAAATATAGAGAAGAAGACATGAATGAACATTTTCCCAGTTTGGATAGGAAAGTGTTGTGCGGTGGCATTGCCACTGGCAAAGAAGGCTAAGAAGGCTTCAGATTCTGGAAGAGGAGCTTCCATGTTCTAGATTCTCAGGAAGAATGGAGGACAGAGTTAATTGGGATTGGTATTCATATAGCTCCCTTAGAAGGAAGGATACTGCTTGCTAATGAGTTTGCATCACCTTTGCTTTGGAGTGCACAGGTCCAAAACTGTATAAGCACAGGTCTCCAACAGGACTCAAAAGTATATTGATCTGAAGATCGTGGTGATATGAAAAAAGACACTTCAAGTCTCAAAACCTGAATATCACCCACTGCAGTTTTAAAATATCTGATATTTGGATTTTTTTAATGAATGGCTGAGAGAATATGGAATGATAGCCAATTTTTAGGGGCAGAACACTTTTTATCTTGTTATTTTTTATCTAGTAAATAAAGATTTACCTATTTCACAATTTCTGCCTTCATGTTCTGGAGGACAAATGCAAAAGTAGTCTTGAGGCCTATCAATACAGGTCCCACCATTCTGGCAAGGATTGGAGTCACACTGATCAGGATCTGTGAAAATTTTTATTTATTTATTTATTTTATTTTGTCAAGTAGTTATAAGATAACAGGTATAAGTATAAACATAGTTATGAATTCATGAAATGGATACATATAAGAAAAACAAAAAGAAACAATAGGACAGGGATGGTAGGCACATTGGTGCGCTTATGCACGCCCCCTACAGACCTCTTAGGAAAGGGGTGAGGTCAATAGTAGAAAGTCTAAGATTAAAGTTTTTGGGGTTTGGGGAAGAAGCCACAGAATCAGGTAGAGTATTCCAGACATTGACCACTCTGTTGCTGAAGTCATATTTCCTGCAATCAAGTTTGGTGCGGCTTACCTTGAGTTTGCATCTATTGTGTGCTCTTGTGTTGTTATGGTTGAAGCTGAAGTATTCATTGACAGGTAGGACATTGCAATGTATGATTTTATATACTATACTTAGATCGGACCAAAGGTGGCGTAGTTCTAGATTTCTAGGTCTAGAATTTCAATTCTGGTGGGATAAGATATTCTACAATGAGTAGAGGAGTGGAGAACTCTTCTTGTGAAATATTTCTGGACTTTCTCAACTGTATTAATATCAGATATGTAATGCGGGTTCCACATTAGCACACATTTCAGGAAAGCATTCATGGCAGAATTGGCTAATTGGTGTTCAAATGAATAACCCTTACCTATATAGATTGCCCAGAATTCTTTCTAGGAAGAAGGAAAAATATAAAGCAAATTATTCAACAGATCGATCCTCACCAAACTAGTATTCCCTAAGTGTTCTGCACTACAATTCCTATGAAGCTTAGTTTTAGCTATGCTATCTGTGATGTGTAGAGTAATCCAAAATAACTGGGAGTGATCAATCCGGAGAAAATTTGCCAACACAGAAACAAGGAGATTTCTAAGCTATCAGCTTCAGCTTCTAACATACGGAGACAGGAATTCTTTCATCACTAATTCTCATAATAAAGTTTAGCTCTTAAAACATTTCTAGGTTTATTATTAGTTAGAAATGTTTTGGGGATCCTTGACATGTATTCAACAAATTAGCCACAAGTAAATTAAAAGCAAAGGCATTATATTGTTTTGCTTAAGTTGGCTTTAGCTCCCATGATCTGTATTCTATATGGTCAATACCTGTAAAGAGAATGCTGGGAGTTGTAGCTTAACAGCATCTAGGAAGAGAGATTTTTCTCTAAAGCTAGTTTAGTAAAAGTGCCTCAAAATATCCTAACAGTTCAATATGATGTTGCACCAGATATAGCACATGAAAATAAATGGATATGTGTTTGCTTCATACCCATACATGTATACTTATGTAGCATATACATAGCTGATGGAATTACAACTATCTATAACACAGATTGTGCCATTACTGTACACATGAACTAACAAAATATCATTTTGTGTTTCCTTTCACAACAACCCAGAATTAAAAACAATCAAGTTGGCAATTCTAACCTTGTCATTTTGGTTTGAGTGCAATGCAGATAATATATTTTCTCGGTTAGATGAATGCAAGCTATGGTTTAAATTTTAAGGTTTGAGAAACAATAACTTGTGTGTAAATGAGTGTTTAATTTAAAGATTTGAAATGAAAAGGTTTGAAATGAAAGTAGTGGTGGTGTTGAGGGAGAATAAGCATAAATCAGGGCAGGGAAGGAATGCTATCTAGTTCTTGTTCAAGTATAATTTATTTCATTAAAATTCTTTAAACTTGCTTTACCTCCATGGTACTATAGATTACTTTAGGTGACTTGGACCTTTCTCTTAACATCATCTGAACAACTGTTTTTTCCCCCTTCTGAAGAAGGTAACTAGGAGATCCTAGGCTCCTCTGGACTCAAACAGCACTGGCTTCAACAACACTGGGCCTCTGCCCAAGTGTTATTTGCTTGTTTGAACCAGTCAGTGCTCTGTTCAGCCAATTTTCAGCCAAATCCACGACACAGTTGGTAGCCTACGCCTTCATCAAAATAAAGTGTCAGAATTTGACAAACAGGGAAGCTTTGGTTCAGGAAGAAAATAAGAAAAGCAGGAAGAAGGGTGAGATGGAATAATTGTAGCTCCCAATCTGCAGCTGTTGGAGAATTATCATTGCTTCTGGACTGAAAACATAGCCAGAATGAATCATTCTAATTTTCAATGAATGTTTGAAGTCCGACTTTGTTGTGATAACATACAGGAGTTATCACTTGGCATCACTGAGACCTTTCTGAGGGGATGGGTGATTAAGAAATACGAAATATAAACAAACAAACAACTTTGAACATGGAACAGCCTTTAATCTGTCTTATTAAAATTTGCTTTGAGAGCAAATTTCAATAAGCTGTATGCAGATACTGGTTCAGGCTTTGGATTCTCCTGATACTTTAGATTTTTTTTTAAATGGTTCTTCCCTGAGCCTACCCTAAAAGTATGTATTTAAAAATAATCTGCTTGTATAATATTCAGAAGTACTTTGCCAATAGAAGTTCTACCTTTTTCCTTTTCTACATATTTCTTTTTCTGGGCATGAATCAAGATATGACCCAGAAGAAGGGCAAGTTTGGTGGGATAAGGAGGTTATAGACCAAAGATTTGTTGCCACTTGGCCAACATGACAAAGATGGTGAGAACTTCATTAGGGATACACATAAGAAACAAAAAAAAACATATTTGGAAGAAAGAAGCATGTAATTTAAGAGATCACAATTTAGGGTGATCCAGCTTTTCCCACTCTTTGATTCCATCATGAATGAATTCTTACAAAGTGTGATAGCCCAGTTTAGATTTTATATAGCTGCTGTTTGGCTATGTGAGATACGATGACTGGTTTAGGACTTCTTTGTGAGAACTTTTATAATAATATGCCATGGTTTGTAGTGCTCATTTAGTATTCTGAATGGAATGTTTTTAACAGTACTCCTAGTATGTACTCCTAGTATACTCCTATTTTTTGGCTCATTTACTCTTTATAACAATAACAGGCTTATTATCAAGTTATCAACTGCTAACACTTCAGATAGGTAAGTATCACTGAAACTGAAAGTTCATTGGAAACAATAATAGGTCAGCAGAAGTCTATTTATCCATAATAGTTTGTTACTTACAGTCCTCAAATCATCTTGGAAGATTTCTCTTGCTTCCTCCCATGAACATTTCTCTTCTAAGCATTCCCGCTCAATTGATCCTGCTTTAAGCTCCTCTAAGAAATAATTGGCTCGCCTAGCTCTTTGTAAGATGTTGCTGGCTTCCTTGTGCCTTAAAAAAACTTAAGAACAGAAACAATGAGTCAGCTATAATCATCCGACTGAAGTGAAACACCATCCCGCCAGAAATCACATACTCTATCTTAAGTTTCAGTGGGCACTGAAAAATGGTTCCCATCTGAAAAAAAATTCAACATTTAGCGTGAGATATTCACATCATTTTAATGCTAGCTCAACTCAATGTCCCCTAATGCTGCCTGTCTGCATCATTTTCCCTTGTTAATCTCCATTTCACCTGAAGGCAGTAGCAATCTCCATGACCCCTGTCTTCTGTCTAATAATAGTAAAGTTATACTGTACAACACAAAGCTACCACCACAAATCAGATTAAATGACAGTGAGGATGGTAGTCATTGTGATTAGCTCTAGACCAGGGGGGTCAAACTCACATCTTCATGGCAGCGTCGTTTGATGTATCAGGACTTTCCCCCCTTCATTAAACTGGGCATGACTAGGTGCGTGATGCATCCAGCTCTGGAGTTTGACAGCCCTGGTCTAGCAGTAATTCTCATCTAAAAAAAACCTTTCTTGTTGGGATGGTCAGTTTTTCCTTGATCTTATGAAGTGGACTGAAGAACATAGAGTTAGATCAGCTTTTAGGCAATCTCTTTTAAAACAGGAAGCTTCTCTCTCTTTTCATACGACTGAGCCAATTATCTTGCATCATATTTCAAAATAATTTGCTCCAAGAAATACAAATTGAAATTCCTCAATTTAATTTAGTTTATTTATATTAATAATTTATATTATTTAGATTTAGTGAAGCTATTATTTATTCTGTAGAAACGTTAGATATTAAAAGGAATGCATGTATCCTCTGTACAGCCATTTCAAAAGTCTTTTCAATATTTCTCCCACAATTTTATGATTTAAATTTTCTACTTCAAGGACTAAAGAATCAAGGAACCACCTCTCTGGACTAGGCCAAAGCTCATCATAGATCAGCATTTTGTTTCTCATTGTGCCCAATCAGAAGCCTCTTGGGTGTTCATAAATAGGAGACAGTGACATAGCCTTTCCCCATTGAGGTTGCTCTGTAACTGATATATCATTTCAAATCTAGTAGCCTTGATAATCCTCCATTATGTCCTCCATTATTTCCTTGATTCAAAGACCATTAGGCTTCATTGGAATATGGCTGTATTTTTAAAATCTCTCAAGGAAAGCATAAAGCATACAGTTTAAAAAAGAATTCGTTATTAGTATTTTATTGTATTCACATTTACTAATTGGGAACTAAGTTGTATTTTAGATGAAATGAAAACTGTACCAAACACTTGTTTCATTTTTGCTTATATTATTCTTTAATTTTTCCTGATAACTTTGAATATATTGTACACAGTTTAAATGATCAAGAATAGGACATGGTCTTAATTTGTGATTTTAAAATGAAACAATGAATTCACAGCTAGGCATGCGTCATTTTTTTGATGCAAAGAATAAAACCACAGCATGTATACTATAAATTCCCTTCTTGCAAAGGGATACTGAAAATAGATTTTTGTTCACTCTTATAAGTTGTTCACTCTATTACTCTGTAATCATAAATTGGTTACAGGAAAACTAAACTACAAAATACTAAATTTTTATTATTTTTTTGATAAAAGTTTTATTGATTTTAACAACAAACAAAAAACATATAAGACATAAAACATAACATAAAAAATATCATTCTTCATAAATTTACAGTGTATCGGTTGGTTTACCACTCCCTTTTGTGCACAAAACACTAAATTTTTAAATACGTATACCATTTCTGTTCAGATGCCTTTCCTCATACTAATACCTCCAATATACAACAATCAAAAACATTATTTCAAGAATGGTTCAACTTGCTACTTTTTCAAAATCTTATTCTTGGATTGTGATTGCTGACTTATGATACATTAAAATCTGGTTTACTAAAATCTTAGCTATAGATTTTCTAAGACATTAACCACTATTGCATAAAAGTTGAATCATAGAAAACAAGGAAAGCATTTAATACTTCATTCATGATCGCAACAAACATTTTCAGATATGTGATACCTGAAGCCCTTGCAATGGGAGATGCAAGCAAAAGAAGGCAAAGGGAAACACCGAAGTGGCAGGAAATCATGATGAAACCAAAATGTTGTGTCCAAATAGTGTACTGATATTTCAACAAGGACTCTGAGAGCAAAGTTCTGTTTCAACGCTTCAGTTGGAGGAGGGGTGAAGAAGAAAAAGCTCCAACACTCTAACACTGGCTTTGGCACACCAGATAGGCTAAAAGAAGAGGATGGAAAAATCAGGTTTTAAATTCCAGTAGATTCAAAACAGGCAGGATTTATTTTAAATAAACCAGCAGATAAAATCAAATGTAAGAAATCTTGAAACCACCAAAATAGACAGGTGAAATATTTCAAATAGAAACAATGGAATATTAGATGATTTCATACTTAATGATAAAAGGGCAAATAGGGAAGGGCTTAGAGGGGAGGGTGATCAAAAGGAGGTGGATTAAAGTTACAAGGGATTTTAAAAAAGCAATGTTTTGATTACACCTCGGGGGCTGCCATTTTGACTTTTTTGGCCATTTTATTTTATTTTTACTTTTATGACTTGCAGATATCCCCAAAGAGGGAATTCTGAACCACAAAGAATCCTAACTCCTTATTTGGTGACCCTGGCACTGTTCTGTTGTATTTCATATACAGCTACAGTTCAATTCTGTTTCTCTAGCACAATTTTGTTAGTTTATAACACTCAACACACTTTGAACATCTCATTTGGTTAATATTTTTTATTTTATGTAAAATAGACATCAATTACTTCAACTGGTAGAAGCCTGGCCAGTGAGCATAATAAAGAATACTTATTCCAGACTGAAAAATGATTTGAAATATTACAGATGTGGGTAACTCCTCCATGTGAAATACTGGTGAGGTCAGAGATCCAGAGTCACCTAATGAGTTCCATGGTTGAACAAGTAGTTGATCACTGTATTTTTCCTTCAAGCACATATTCCAATTTTTACATCACATTAGTGCTGACTAGTGACAAAATTCTTGTTAAATGTTCTGACTTGTAAATACCACTTGCACTTATTTGGAACAAAATTCTAGCTAAAAAAGAGAACTAGAAACTGAAATATGGTCAAAACCAAAAATTAAAGCACAATGTTCAATTACTTGAAATCAGAAACTGTATGTATTGCAAGGAAGTGTTGTTAAGAGAGAGAGAGACTAATTACTTGGTAAAATCATAACAGCAGATTGGTAAACCAAGCATCAATCTACCAACTGAATTTCATAACATGCTTTGTCACTGAATTAAGCATAGTAATTCAGCCTTGTTTGTGCCCAACAAATTTGGTATGGAAAGTGGCACAGAAAGTATTCTTAGGGAACTAGTAAAACACTTGATTTCAATAACCTTGTCCTGAAACCCACAAGAAACCGGTTTCAAATGGAGAACCTCCATACATTTCAGTAATTTTGTATATTAGAAGTATTCTGTGGCAATTTATTTCAATCAAAATTTTCATGCTGCAGACTTTAAAATATTAAAACATTAAATTTCTAAGCCTTGAAATTCATTAATTTGGCAGGTTACTATTAAAAATTCCATAGTTTTATGATTTTAAGGGTTATATGTCTACAAATATGTGAAAATTGAACCTTTTCCAATACAACAATAATATCTGTTTTTTAAAAGCAATCTGGATTTTTGCTAAACACAATTTAAGAGTTCAAAGAGGATTTGGAAAAAGGGAAGACTTTAATGCAGCATGTCAGTATAAGATTACCTGTCAGTAAGTATGACTATGTTAATATTTATAAATTAATTACATAATACTTTTTAAAATTTAAAGATGCTGTGTTTTATTAGCCAAGATTGAAAAGACTGCTCATTTTGAAATGGGGAAAATATTCATCATATATAGAAAACAGACCAATAATAGTTTCCTGAAAAAATTATGTGCATGATGCAAAATGTGAGAATTTCTGCAAAATAGAAAAGAGGAAGCATGACTTGCAAAGTTATGAAAATTGGGAAATGTTTCATATACACTGCCTTTTTTCTCCCTGCTCTGAGATGTTGCAGCAAAAGCAGCAGAAACCTATGGAGAACATGTATTTTTTTCCCCATTTTATCTGATAAATTATTTTTAAATAATTTGGATGTTCTATAGCTTTTCATTTTAAAAAACAGCAGTTTTGTGGGACAGCCTTTAAATGGGATCTGAGAACTGAGCTTTACCTGTTCTCCTAATTAAAATGACTCCTCTAGATTTTTTTTTATTTGTAGCCCCCAACTCCCAAAACAAGTAAACTTGAGAGGTGGAGATCTTTCACTTAGAAAAAAAGCAGAAGTGTGGGATGAATGCTGAGTGGCCTTCTGTGGCCATGTCTCTGAACCGTGGCCACCTTCTTCTGCATCTGATAAATTTATAGACTTCAATTTTTCATGGCTGGCTGGGAAATTCTGGGAATTGAAATCTATACATCTTCAACTGGTCAAGGCCAGGGATGGGGTTCAAAATTTTTAACAACCGATTCTGTGGGTGTGGCTTAGTTGGTGGGTGTGGCTTGGTCATGTGACTGGCTGGCCATGGCCAACTCAACATCACTCACATTGAGGCATGCATCTCCTCGCCTGGCCTCTCGTGACTGTGGGGATGCTGCAACAGTTGTAAATGTAAAAAATGATCATAAATCACTTTTTTCAGTGCCATTGTCACTTTGAATGGTCATTCCACACAAGCAAAGTACCAGCAAAGGAGGGGGAAAAAACTCCAGAGATGTTCCTGAGACAGGAAGTCTAGTCCTGCCAACAATGTAATAAGGGTTAACGGAGAGGCAATTTCTGTAAGCAATACCAGAATGTTTCCTTCTTGCCTTCCTTACAGGATTAGGCCAGTAATTTCTTCTAACAACCAGTTCTCCGAACTGCTTAGAATGTTAACAACCGGTTCTAGCGAATAGGTATGAACCAGTAGAATCCCACCCCTGGTCAAGGCTGAGAAATCGTATTCTCTGCATTATTATTATTTTATATTTTTAAAAATCCTGTCTTTATTATTTTTATAAATAACACAAGGAGGTGAACACACCTAATACTCTTTCCTCCTCTTTTCTCCTAAAACAGCAACTTTGTGAGATGAGTTAGGTTGAGAGAGTACGACTGGCCCAAAATCACCCCGCCAGCTTTCATGTCTAAAAGCAGGACTAGAACTCACAATTTCCTAGTTTCTAGCTTAGTGCCTAAAACTACTGTCTCTATAGTCCCTTTATAATTCCTCATAATGTTCAGGTAATGCAGATCATAACTAGTTTGGCCTTGATGCAAGTCCTGGTAGAAGACAAAGGAACATGTTAAACATAAAGTTACACACATTATTTTTTCTTATTCTCCCAAAATTGAAGCCTCAATATTAGTGGTCCAAAAGAAAAGCAATATGACCAAGTTATAACAATCTTATTATTTTCAAGTTCAATATCTAGGTTTAGACAGAACCCAACTGGGTGTATGAAAGTGATGAGTGCCATTAATAACTGCCATTTATAAACAGCTTTGTTAGAAACACTGATTTGTAGGTTTTGTTAGATATTTACATGATATGTACCAATTAATCTAATTTAGTTCCTCTATTGTTGAGCAGTATTTTCTCCTTGAATGTGTTAGAAATACAATTTGCATTTCACAAAAGTCCCCACAAAGTGACATTATTTTCCATTACAAATCATTTTTCAACATACACTCCCACAATTTTTATCCAGATTTTCTTTTAAAGCTAATTATATAGTAGTGATTCCCACACCAATTCCTTGCTGAAGTATCAGACTATAATAAAACTAGGAATGGTCGGGATAGAAAAATTCAGTTAGATAATCAAAATCTGTTTTAAGATTTTAATTTCAAATACATGAATGTAGAATTTTGCTAAAACATTGATGCTGGATGGCTCTTGAACACCCACACATCAGCAGATTACAGATCAGCTGTTAGAACTCTGATGAATGTCTTACACTGGCAATGCATATCTTGTCTTTGTATTCTAGTCAAGTTTTACCATGGAAAACGAGGAACAAAAATTAATTTTTACCACTATTAGTGTAGTGGTAATATAGAAGACTATTGTTATTTTGAGTTTAATGACACATTTTGATTTCTTCCTCCTATTAATAAAAGTGTAGATGTTTAGAGCTCATTTTGAGCAAACATGTTTTATTTTTTTATTCTTGTTATTGCATACAGGAGAAGGGTAGGGGATCTTCACATAGCTGCAAAACTTTTCTTGTGGTGAAAGTCTCAAGACTTTCGATTCCTATCCCAGTCATGTGCCATCCAGCCAAGACCAGGTCTTGTAATCTCATGACCTTAATAAAAAGCCTTAATAAAAAAATCTTGGGGCTGTTGTTGTTTATTGGGAGCTTCTGCATGGGATCTAGCATGGAGGACTCTGGAATTTGGTCACCCTTGGGGTGTCTCTGCTGTTATTAAGGAGCTCTGGGCAGCATGTAAGATATTTGGGTTTGCTTTTTATGTTACCCTTTTAAATCAGTTTGTTGAGTTAATAATAAAGCTTGAAATCCATTTACTATCTGGTTCCAAAAGAGTCAATTACCTGGGCACCTCATCACTGCCATGACACTTGGCAAAAGAACAAATTTATATTGTAAAACAAGTGGTTTTAGGGAAAGGGGAGAAGTCAGTTTTGAAATGCAGCTTTTGGAATAGAGGCTATACTGTATAGGTTCTGCACCCATTATGACTGCAATTGGATTTACTGCACCAATTTAACTTTTACTTGTGCCAAGAAACAAAACAAAATCAAAATAATACACCCATGCGTATATACACACACATACATCCCTCTATATGTTCAGACCAACCAAGAAGTAATGCTTAAATTTATTCAAAGTGTCATACATAAAATAAGGATACTGGATTCTGTGCTAGTAATTTACACCAGGAGTAGAAAATTGAAATATTGGCTATTAAAGTGCAATGATACATGGACAAGCACATGAAATGACACTGGCAAGCACAAAGTAAACAGGATTTGACAGGAGAACCTTCTGCAGAACTTTCGTTTCCCTGCGGTTGCTCTTTACAGAAGCTGATGATAACCACCCATTCTATATATATTAAAAAGTCACTTACTGTTTCCCAAGCTAAAGCAGATTGACCGAGGAGGAAGCAACAAGCCCTATGTATGTAGTCCAGCATTACATTCTTCTTTCTCGGTCAATGTTGTAAATAAAAAAAAGTTTCTTTTCTCTTTTTGTTGCATCCATATTTACAAAATAAGTAATAAAAAATATTGCTAGTAGATTAGCAGAAAAGAGCCAATGCTGGCTTTGCTGGCATGGTCCCATTTTCTAAGAAGGTTCAGAGAAAGATAGCACTTCGAGCAAGGAACAAATTCCCAATAGTGAACTGATAAAGGTTTCCTATCTTTAATTTAGCCCTCTCCTTTCATCTTTTCTGAAAGAACAAGATGTCAGAAGTTACAATTATGGAACACATCTAGATTGCTGGTCATTATGATTTTGTCATAATGGTAAATTATGAAAACCCTCTGAATACATCCTGACATCTTCAGAAACAGAAACATGCAGATCCACACAACAAATAGAAATTATAAAAAGAACTAAAAAGGAGGCTTTATTAAATAAATAAATTTATTCAATAAATTATTCAATGAAGAATTAAAAGGCGACAATCCTATCTACCCAATCCTACCATGACTAAATCAAGCAAGCAACCTGTGTTTGAGAGCAGGTCTGTTGTGTCTCAAGTGGGCAAGGAAAGAAAGCCACAACAAACCACACCATGCAGAAAGTTCAGCAATCGAGGCCCAAGAAAAAAATACGTTACCTTGCCTGCCTTGGGCTGTTAGTAAAAGGTAAGTAGCGCTGACCCACTTTGCCCTGTTCCATGTTAACACAAACTTTGCATCTGTGAAAGAACTGAATAATAAATATCCCTCTTTCATCACGCTGTAGCTATATTACTTCTATTATTGGAGGCTCTATTTAACCTGTTCATAATTTAAATGGATGCCCATAAGCAGTTTGTTTTGCATAGCCGTACCCATATAGAGATCAGGTTTTCCATATTCCATGTAGATTCTGTATAATTTGTGGGAATGTAAGGCTTAATAATATTTAAAAGAGTAAGTGCAATGCAATAAATGGAAATGCAAGGAACCAGAGTATTTAATTGGTAACTTGATTTCTGATACATAGTGACCCCTAATGAGTACTATAAGAATTGGGATGAGATATATACTCTAGGATCTTCCTTATATTCTCTCCTTATATCAACAGGGCTTTCTTCTTTTTCCTTTCACTGATGCCAGCTGCTTGCTTGCCAGAAGAAAGTTGATGAATAAACAACCAAGAGCAACCAGCAGAAAGTTTTCTTCTTCCTCCTCAGTTACTTTTACCTTCCGAATGGATACAGAAAACCCAAACTCTTTTTGTTATTTACCAGACAACTTGATTTTTGGAGTTCAAAACTGGCCGCCCTAGTAAGGGACAACAGCAGCCACAGGGTTACAGTTGTGGGACTCCTGCCAGGTCAAACATGCTGTTTTATGCTGCCTATATTTCAGATATGAGACTCATGTTTTACACTGGCAATTTTCAATAATTTCCAAATGAGAGTTGCAGATAGGTAGATCAGACAAAGGGAGGTTTCATTTTATTATTCTGGTGCTTCCTCATAATTTATTTTATTTATTTTATACATATTTTATGAGTTTATTTTATCATGGATACAAATTATTATGGTTGCTATACTCCGCTATACAATTATTATACTTGCGATACGAATTATTATGGTTCCTATACTCTAAATGATCTCATCCATTCCCTTTATCCAGTGTCATCTTCTATCACCGTCACCTCAGCTTGCAGAATGTAATCACATCTTTTATTCTATCATCTGCTCACATTATCTGCTCACAGCATAACTGCTTGAACTTCATTTGAATGGAATATTCGATATGTTGATTCAGCCTTTCATCCTTGCAGGGTCGGTAAAATAAGGACCCAGATTGTTGGGGGCAATATGCTGATTCTTAAACTGCTTAGAATGGGCTATAAAGCACTCTGAGTGGTATACTGTAGAAGTCTAAGTGTTATTGCTACTTCCAGATTTCAAGGCTGATTCATCAGTTCTTCTGCAGCCTTTAGATCTGTAATAATAATCAGATCCATTATTTCTACAAAAGTTTCTTGATGTTCATCTTTTACAGGCACAAATTAACACTGGAAATACTTGTGATTTAATTATACGGATTGGTATTGCCATCAACATATACTTATCATTAATAAACTTGCCTAAGTTTTTCCCCACTTTTCTTCCCTAAGATTAATCTGTTCTTTTATCTCTTGAGCACACTGTCTATCCTTATTCCTGATTTAAAGAAAATTGAACTGTTGACCAATTTCACTATCAAATATAAGTTTACTAAGTAGTTCTTATGGGAGTCTAACAGTTCAGTTATTCAAAGAATTGAGAAACATAGCTATTGCATGGCACAGACTTTTTTGGTATTCTAGATTAATAGATGTAATTCTACTCTTTCCCTCAAACAAAAAGGAAATGGGTAACTATTTTAGAGTAGTTGTTAAACCAGGCTAAAGACAGCAATGGATCAAGCTAAGCCCACATATTTTGAAACCTGAAAGTCAAATTTCATAGAGGTATCAATCTCTATACATTTTAATATTTTATAACATTTACCAAGATTTTACATCATAATATAATAAAGTACCAGATCATTTTTTGTTTCCCAGTACAATTTTTTCAATTGGTTCCATGGAAAGCTTTTGAATTTACCTTTGCTTTTTTCAAGATTCTTTGATGCTACTGAACTGACTGTCTGTTGGACTGTCATCTGGACTGTCTGCATTTCTCATTTCTTGTTTTCTCAAGTGCCTTCCCTCATTTTTTGAAGGGCTATTCATGGAAGAAAGTGAAAGTTGTCATTTATAGTTATTGCAATAGTGTTACATGCATGAAAGGTTTATATCACACTAAGATCTTGAAAACAAACTTCAGAGGATGGGATTTTTTTTAAAGGAACCCCACAAATAAATGAAAATAATGACTTATTGTGCATTAGAATATTTTTTTATTACAAATTTTATTAATTTTACAAAAACAATACACAATCCAGGCATAACAACTTGAAAAATCTTTTCTAAAAATAATAATAATAGAGAGCCAATAGAACATACAAAATAATTCCAAATTGTAATATCAATATTTACACTATCTATTTAACTTCATATCTTATCCAGACTTCTCCTTTTATCCAAATTATATTTCTTGTTTATAAAAATTTTATTGCCTTTCATAAACATACATAATACAGAACATAGAAAAAAAACAACAACTTAAACATCTTTTCTGAAGGCTGCCTGATCCGGGTTGAAACTCTTCTCACAGACACAAATTCAAACATCATATTCACTTTATATATCCTTCCATATCTTATTATCATTTTCTTTTTTTATATAAACCAATTTTATTAATTTTACAAAAACAGTGCACAAACAATCAAGGCATAACAGCTTATAAATTCTTTTCTAAAAAAAAATAGTGATAATTAAAGAAGAAAACCAATAGAACATAATGATTCCCAATTATAATATCAATATTTACTTTATCTATTTAACTTCATATCTTATCCCAACTTCTCCTTTTCATCCAAATTATTTGTTAATTAAAATTTTATTGCCTTTTATCAACATACAAAACCCAAAAAAACATAACAAAACCTTTATATATCCTTCCATATCTTATTACCATTTTCAATAACATTCTTTGTCTGTTCTATTTCCAACTATCCATTCATCTTTTTTCTTTTACTATACTTCTCCTATACACTAATTGGAGTGACGCCTTTAACTCATTACCCTAACTTAAAAGAACTTCATATAACACTTAATTTATCTTGGGATTCTGTTTAGTAGATTCTAAAATTACACAATAAATTTTATACTCTAAATACACATATAAAAACACAGTCTTATGTACCTTCCAGAATCCCCCTTTTATCCTTAATTAGATTCACCCATTGTCTCTAAATAAACTTTTTTTCTTTAGATCTTGCTTCCCACCATTGAGGCTTCTCCTCCCCCCCCTTTCTCTCTTGCTTATTCTTCTCCTTGCCCTTTTTACCCCTTTGTCTCTCCTCCTCCCTTTTCTTACTCCCTTTCCTTTGCTTTCTAACCTTGCATCCACCTTTCCTCTCATTTTTCTCTTTTTTGGTTGTTTTTTCAAATCTTAAAATCCCCTTTTTCTTATCCTCTTTCTCCTCCTCCCCGGAAAAAACCCATTGTTCATCAAAGATGACTTCTTGTTCCTCTTCTTCTTTGTCTCAGTCATTCTGCTGCGTAATCAACTTTTCATAAGTACATAACGCCATTTCTAAAAATTGAAATAAAGTGCCTAAAGTATCTTTTCCATCTTGTTCTTCCTTTTTATATTTTTGATATTCAGTCTTTAGTTCATCCACAAGCGATGCCATCCTGAAAAGAGAAACTTTCCCCAAAACAACCACCCAAGTATTTTTAATCAAAAATAATTCAAAAAAAGTTAATACTTTTCTTTCTTCTTCTATTTCTCTTTCTGGGGTTACTGTTTAATCAAAGAGGTCCAATTACCATATATCTTTCTTTGAGATTCTAGGCAATCTCCTCCTTTTTCCACTTCTGCTCCAATTTTTTTCCTCTCCCTTCCCACTTGCAACATCAATTTTGAAATGATCAGAAATCCACACCTCTAATAAGGGTTTTCCAATTTCTTAATTTTTTAAGTCCAATGTCCAAGAACTCTTTTGTCCCTTAACTTCAACTTTCAGAATAGTTCACCTTCAGTGCCCAAACAAATTTCAAATCTTCATCTGCTGTTTCCATGGGGTGGGAGAGTGAAGAAAAAAAAGTTCCCTTTAACAGCTTCTCCGCCGCTTTCGATCTTCTTAGGGATACAATGTATCCTCCAGCAATTCAGACAGCTCAGTTCCAGCAAATTTAAAAGATGTTGATTGACCCGGCTCAGCCAGCACTTTCACTTTTCTTGCTTCCTCCAGCACAATCTTACCCGGTTGCAGGCTTCTTCGTGGCGGCCATTGCCGACTGCCGCTCCACCACCTTGGGAAAAAGGGGTTTTTCTGGACGAGGAGGGGGTCTGCGACACCCCCAACCCCCTGTCCGGCTCCCCTCTCTCTTCGGCTGTCCCTACAGGGCAGCTATATCCCCCTGACCCATTTGGATCGGGGGTACCTCGGCGGCAAGCGCAGCAGGAATTGCGAACGGTCACGAATTCCTGCTGCCACCGAAGCCAGGCGGAACCGGAAACCTTATTGTGCATTAGAATATTAAACCACACTGGAAACCTGGTTTTAGGAAACCATGCATAAACCTGAGTCCACAGTCTATTTCTTTGGAAAGTGTCTAAGGCAGGGGTCGCCAACCTTTTGGACCTCAGGGACCACCAAACTGATAATTTTAAATCCCAGGTTTTGGGATTTAACTGATTCTGTGGGTGTGGCCTAATTTGTGGGTGTGGCTTGGAGATCATGTGACTGGCTGGGCATGGCTTGTATCATGTTATATGTTATGTGTTATACGTTATGATTCTTGATTCTTAATGAATGTATCTTTTCTTTTATGTATACTGAGAGTATTTACACTAAGACAAATTCCTTGTGTGTCCAATCACACTTGGCCAATAAAGTATTCTATTCTATTCTATTCTATTCTATTCTATTCTATTCTATTCTATTCTACTCTACTCTATGTAAATATTATATATATTTATATCGATATTGAATTTTTTTTATTAAAAAGAGCAACTTTTACCCAAAATCAGGCAAAGAAGGCAGGCAGATTGACTTGCTCACAGAATCACAGATTCATTCAGAGATCTATCTATCTGCCATTGGCTAGCTCAGTCTGTCATGTAAAATTAGCTAGCAAGCAAACTCACAAAATTAACTCATAACACAACATGTATGTAAATATTGAATTTTTTATATAAAAAAGAGCAACTTTTACCCAAAATCAGGCAAAGCAGGAAAGCAGATTGAGTTGCTCACAGAATCATTCAGTGTTCTATCTATCAGCCATTGGCTAGCTCAGTCTCTCAAATTGACTTGCCGTGAGTCTGCACTGAATAATAGAACCTTCAGTCCTAAGGGAGATTTGGCTGTGCTTAAAAACAAAGCCTAAGATCTAAAGACTAGCTAGAAAGCAAGAAATCAAACCATTTCCTGCTTCCTAGCTAATCTAAATCTCCAGGCACAGCGGAACAGATGATGGTTGGAAAAAGGAAAAATAGCAACTTAGCACACAAGTTTGCCGGATAAGGAGTGAGTGGGTGGGGAGGGTTCCTGCAGGCCATGTGGGCAGCGCAGCCTTGTGTTTCTGCTCAGCCTGGATTAATTGCTTTGGGGGTGCTCCGGGGTTGGGATTTCTCTGCGGCCCACCAAAATTTTCTCATGGTGCACCAATGGGCTGCGGCCCACTGGTTGGCGAACCCTGGTCTAAGGTATATTTAAATACTGTACAGAAGTTAAGAATTTAAATCCCTAACTTGGCCCATGACACTTGAAATCCAAAGCATCAATTGTTTCAGAGTTTTAAAAAGTAATCTTTGAAGTAGAGAATGATTCACCTGGTGTTAGCTGAGAGAGACAAAGGTAAACTCTGAGTATGTTCAACAGCTTTATGCTGGCTAGCTTCTGTGAGTGACAAAGAGAGAGAGAGAAGGAAAGTATATGTCATTGACAAGCTTAAGCTTTGGAGAGAACATTAAAATTCTCTAAACATGAATGAAGGTAAACTATTATTCAAACAGGGAACTATTTTATCTGCAGTCCAAATACCTTAATAAATGTATACAATTTTTTTACATTACATTGTACTGGGTATGGATAGAATTCTCACAAAAATAATAGGGTTTTAACAAGAGTAACTGTAATTTACGGTAACTTGCTTATGGCAATCACTTCTAGCTCAAAATATATACTTTGCCATCTCTGCTTATCTTTGCCTTTTCTTTACTGGAGCAGGGAAATGTAAAAAAAAACCCTTGCATCCCTAGCCCAAGCAGACAGATAAGTGTTTTTGGATGTGAAGGAAAAAAACATGATAAACCTTCCCTTCCCACATTTTCTACAAGAAAAACTATGAGGGTGCAACTAGAAATGGAAGGGTGTTGGGTGTCCTACTTCAAATAATGACTGCCATTTCAAGGAAGAAGAGCTAGTTTTGTTCCCCTCCTAAGAAATTTGTTTCTGTTTAGAAAAATAAACACATTTTTTTACTTTATGCTGATATTTTACACCTAAATATTAGATATCTGGGAGATTGATTTGAAAGACTTAACTTACGCCTGCAAGCCTGTAATTGGCTGGTCAATACTTTTCTAATTTCATTTACCCAGGTAGCTTTGATTTCAGGAGTTGCAGCCTATGTCAAAAAGAAAAAAAATCCCAGAAATTTAATTTGTTTGTCCTTCTTCAGGCAACCAGTCAAAAAGAAGAGAATTTCAGCAGATAATGTTAGAATTGTGTCAAAACTGGCAAGCATTGTGACAAAGTCTTACCCCTTTGTATGTGTGTGCAATATTTATAAGTATCCCCTTGTATATTTATGCAAAAGGAGAGTGTTTAGATTGGGATATCGGAGTTGCCATCTTGTCTCTTGTGACCTCCACTGAGGTGCTATTGTCTCATTGTCACAAAATACAAGTAACTCTTTCTTCCTTCTGTTTTCCAACCATTTCCCCCCCAAAAGTTCTGGAGAAAAGACCCATAACAGGGACATTATTGCTGCATAAATTGTATTAATTATATTCTTATATTTGTAATTATACTATTGTTTTCCTGTTTTTATTAGCTTTCTTGAGCCTCATAGTTGATAGAAGTGGGAAATAAACTGATCAAATAAATAAGGAGCCTTTTCAACAAGGAGCATTTAAAGAAAATATTTTACCTGTATTATGTAAACTTCTTCCCTTGCATTATACCAGATTTCAAATTTTTTAATATCACCTTTTACATTTTCTGTTATTCCAACTGCAGTCATCTAGAAAACAAAATAAATTTAAAGCAATATTCAAGTAGATAATCTTGTCAAATAATATTCACTCAAATTTATTTGATTAAATATATTTCTAATTTAAATACATTATATATACTTGTGTATATGTATGTGTATATATTTATATGTGTGTTTTCGGAGGTTTTCACGGGTATTTGTATGTGGATCTTTGGTTATTCGGGTTTTCTCCCGCGTAAAATTGGAAGTATCTTGGCAACGTTTCGACGAAATCTCATTCGTCATCTTCAGGCTTGTGTCTTTGGACTTGTGCTTCTCGGAGTAGTTACATACACATACACATATGCAATTATGGCACTGTACATAAGGAAATAATAATTTTAAAAATTTCCTAATTTGTGTTATTTTGAAAAAGACTTGAGAAGAAGAAAAGTATTCAAGGAACGGAGAGGAAAACAAGATTGCATTTGTTGGCCAGGTTGACTAGATACTACATTAGTTAAACTGTACATTGATGTTGTTATCCTGATATTCCAAAAACAGACATTGAGAATATCAACAGTTTTAAATCTATGGTTTTATGAGATATAAAGGGTTAATATATATCAGGCTAATCCACCACTGCAACAGAACAGAAATAAGGAAATTTTAGTTTAATTCCAATGTAACTGGTCTTTGGTCCAATAGTCAAATGTTTAACATTACACAATTCAAGATTCAGAACTTCAAATTCAAACATTTGTCTATATATTTTAAATGTATTTTTAAACCTTACATTTAAAGAATTCTTAAAACTGTATGAAGGAGCTGTTCCATATCCTTCTCCATTTTCTTCTCTCCTTTTAAAGAATAAGATTGCCTTCTCGTGGAGGAAGAAGTGTCTTTGCATTGGCTTAAATCGAGCCAAATCTTTCACTTTTGAGTGGCCCTTTTTATGATCAATTCATACATTAAAGGATCCTTGCATTAAAAGTTTCCCCGGTTCATTCAGGTTCCCCTTCAAGAAAAAAATAGAACACACATACACACACACACACATAATAGAATTGCAAGTAAATGATTTTATTTCTGATTGCTAAAATGTGATTGTTAAATAATGACGGACTAAGTAATATAATTCAGCTTAAGTTCAAAACCAAAGGAGAAAAAGATTATTTTGTTTACAGGTAGTCCTTGATTTACAACCATATTTCAGCCTGTTCATTACAGCTGTAGGTATTGTGGTCATTAAGCAAGTTACCCACGATTCCCTCAATTTATGACCACATATCCTGCTGTTGTAGAGCACAGGATGCCTCAATAGGGGGAGGGGATTGGGAAGCCTGGCCAAGCCCAATCCTCCACTACAGCACCTCCTCAGTTCAAACACAGGCCCAGGCTTCCCACACTCCCTAAGGCTGTGCTTCCTACCCGACTGAGTCCTTGCAGGTCCTGCTTCTCACCCCACTAGGTCTCATACCCATCTCCCCTCATTAGGGCTTAATCTATTTACTTTATCCAAAGATTGCCTCTGGGAAAAAACATCTGATCTGCTGCATAGCCTTCCTACATGCAGGCCATGTGGTATCATCTTGAGAGCAGTGACCCTTTGGCTATTGGAGGCAATTCACAGATAAGAATTGCAACTGCTTCCAAAATGGTGTCTGCTTCCAGGACAGCACTAAGCAGCCTCTACCCTGTTTTCCCCAAAATATGACCTACCGAAAGTTTTCGTTTCATTTTTATATGCGCGCCCAATATAAGCCCTATCCCCAAAATAAGCCCGAATTAAGATCCCACCCACTCCAGAATGCATAGGTAAAAATTAAGCTAGGGTGGGAATGGGGTGTGTGGAGCTGTCCTACTACTTACCTTTGTACAGTTGTAGCCAGGCCTCGCACAGCCCAACACCTGCCTTGCCAGCCCATTTCTTCTGCAGCCGGCAAGGCTTTCCTGAAGGCCTCTGTAGCTGATAACAACGCTTTGGATTGATCTGGAGCTCTGTTATCAGCTGAAGAGGCCTTCAGGAAAGCTTTGCCGGCTGCAGAAGAAGTTCCTGAAGGCTTCAAACAGCGAAAAGGAGGCTGGGGCTGACGCACGCAAGTGAGGTTAGTCAGTGGATGACATCCCCTGAAAATAAGACCTGGTGCCTTTTTTTGGTGGAAAAAAAATATAAGGCTGGTCTTGTTTTCGGGGGCTGCGGGGCAGATTGATTGGTTCTCCCTTTCTGAATGGGATGTCAAAGAGATTGGTGTCACGAACACAGAGGCATTGGGGAAGATAAGTAGATGAGGGTCTCGAGACCTACCCCAGTGACTTGTGAGTTGCCCTGTTGACTTCCACATTGACTTTGTGGGGAAGCCAGGAGAGAAGATTGAAAATGGTGGTCAAGGAGTGTGGGGTGCTTGGCACTCAGGTCGACGGGGCCACTGGGATGGTTGAAACTCTGAGGACTGGTCCCAAGCAGCATTTTTTCAGGACCATTGTAACTTTGAACAGTTGCTGAAAAAGTGGCCATAGATTGAAAAATACCCGTGTTAAGCATTATACACAGGCTACTATTCAAATATTCTATCTCCAAAGTATGGTCTTCAGTAAAACAATCTTATCTTTTTTCCTCAATTCATTTAGTAGTCAGGACACTGCATAGAAAGGCTTGCAATTTAAAACTATATATGGAGGAAATCAAATAGGCAATGTCATGCCTCTGGTGGAGACTGACTCTGAGAGAGAGGAGGAACTGCTGACAGGGAGTGGAAGTGTGGCTCCGGAGGTTGTGGAGGAGGCTGGGGAATGGCAGAGACTGGCTGACCCAGTCAGAGGAGGACCCAGGCCCATCCCCTACCCATCCTAAGGCACGTAGGGAAGAGGCTAAGGGAGAGATGTGGTCTCCTCGGGAGGAGAGGTCTTTGATCCTCTTCATGGGCTGCAGGTGTGACAACTGAATAAAAGTTTGGACCTGCGTACCAGCAAACGCTGGAAACAAATCATGTACATATCTCTAGTTTATAGTTCCTCTCTGAGTTTGGCATCCTTCCCAGTGTGTTATCTGTGGACATCCTCCAGCCCTTGTTATATTTCTACTGTTTTTATAAATATTGAAAGTCAAACATTCATTTCCACATAACACTAGCATGAGCTGTAAATTAATTCAGATGTATGAGTGAATCCAGCATGGTTTAAATGTGGTTTTAAGCAGTCCTTCCTTTGGCATAATAGATTTATAAACCGTTTTCTTAAAAGAATTTGTTTGTACAATATTACTCTATTTCACACAAACAAAATAAAATACTTCAGAATTTCTTTCCTATTCCTGTTGTGTGATGTATTCAGTTTTGCAACAAACTGAATTTTTAAAAAAGGAAACACTATGTTTTCAGTCACACAAAGAATTAGAAAATTCTAAAATGATTGAACAACTTTTGGCCTAGTTGCCAAAGGACAAAAGCTGGGGACAATTTTGTGACATTGTAGTATCATCTTAACTAAAACAAAAATGGATTACAATGTTTTCACTTTTTTTTTTTTTTACAAAGATTTGTATGTCCAGATAAATACTAAATTATCACAATTGCATAAACAATAGTAATTGGTCATAAAATTTGGTTCAGTGTTAAAAATATTTCAAATTACTAATTTTCATTATGGCTAAAGGAAATGCCGCAGAAAATGACGTTAGAAAAGTAATACTACATCAAATTAGCAAATACCCAACTCTGTAATTTCCTGCACATTCTATTTTGATCCCATATGGCTTTTATTCATTTATTTATGAGGATCAAGTTTTTCAATTGTTGTTTTCTACATTCTATATTAATTTAATAGTTATTGTTTTAACTAGTCAGATTTACACAATAGAAATTACTGGCTGCTGGTAATATGCTTTCCAAGATATCCATGACAAGGTCCATTTCATTCTTGAAGAATGATAAATTTCTATACTGCAGCTTCCAGAAGAGTTCCTTCCACTAATCCATTAGCAATGTATTCAGGTTCTTCAAGAATATCCACTAAACCATCTTTAAACACAAGAGGAACAACTGAGAGATGTGCAATTATGATGCTTCTTTACTTCTTTAACATGTGATAGTCGTATTGGCAGTTTTAAATCTTCAGAGAGTTGTGGAATTTAACCCTTAGTATCTGAGAAGGGGGTGCTGATGTTGCAATTTTCACTACAACTTGAAGATGAACTCAGTGCACTTGAACCCACCGCAGATTCTGGAAAAAAAAACAACCCACATATAGATTAACAGGTTATTATACAGTTAGGTTTGTATATATTTCTAGATTGCTTCCTGAACTTTTCCCTAAATGATGTAAAAGAAACTTGCAAAGATGAAACTGAATAAAACCATTCTGTAAAACAATATAGATACAAACATCTGTATATTAATCCAAAGAGTACAACATTCCACCTAAGGGGAAGGGATATCTAAGCAAAGACAATTTTTTAAAAGATATATGATGAAATATATTTGATAAGTGAAACTAAATGCAATCATCTGCAAAGTGAATCTTACCTGAGCTACTGAGAGAGAAAGCAGATTTGGAATTACTGAGTAATGGTATCAGAATGTTGATAGGGACCCACCCTTCTTTGTTTGTGCTCAAGTTCCTCAGATACCTAAAAATACACAATTGCTGTGAAACTGTTGAAAAACTCAGCATCTACAAATCAAAACATTATGGCTAAATTCAGAAGCAATATAGCCGCCCCGTGTTTAGATATAGATTGTATTTGGAATGTAATCTTATATACACTCTGAACATTCCAGATTTCCAGCTGTGAGCTGAATGCAAGTTAGACTCTCATTCTCCCATCTCAGACAATCTTTTATCTTGTAAATTCTCTCCTGAGGGCTTCTGGATATGATAACAAATATATTAAATGTAAATTTAGTTTGCGAAACAAATGGAAAAACTTACTGGATTTGTGAATTGGATTAACTTCCCAAGACTCTGCTATTTATATTGAATTGTTTTAGTTTGCTCTATACTGTATTGTAATTTTATCAAAGACTGTTCTTATAAGGGTTGTGTGGAAGCAATATTCTAAGCTTCTTCAAGATTTCTAAAACATGGTTACATATCTAAGAATAGTGTATACTGAGTAAAATTATATTTCAATATATTTTGTATTAAAATACAATACCAAAGACCATCTGCTCCTTCATGGATTAGCTGAACTAACTCGCCACTGTTCAGGATCAAGCCATTTGAGTTGCCTTTATCATAAGTGGCTACAACAGTATATTTACCAGGAACCTAAATAGAAAAATGAGAAACCACAATTGTTTAATAAGAAATAATCATCTAAGTATTAGAACTGTCACAATAAATAGATTGACACTTGGGACATAACTGAACAGTGGAATCAGTTTAGTTTTTCCATAAAGAAGCTCCCAAAAGCAGTCTTCTAGGTTAAAGACCATTTAATAACTTTTCAGGATTACAGCTTTCTAATATGTATCTGACTTTACATTCATACATCTAAATATTCAGAATATTTAATAAATGTTATAATTATAATTTATAATTATGTTATGTTAGCTCATAGCTATTTTAAGAGTTGTTCAAATCTATATATAACTCTTTTCTGTATTGTAATTATAAAAACACAAACATTAATTTTTCCTTAGTAATTACTTGTTGAGTGAGTGGATTAATACATCTTATCACATTTCTACTATAAAGACGAAAGTTACCAATTTCTTTTCTCCCTTTCCCTCTTCTTCTGCATCTGATGAATTAAGTGGATCTTCTGCACTAGACCAACCATCGTTTTCTTCAGAAGCATCAAGAGATTGAGATGTTTTAGACCAACCTGAATACATCAATACATTATTATTAGAAGACATTTGAGGTTCTCTCTACCTCTCTCCCTGGCCCCTTTCTCTCAACATAAACCTACAGATACACATATAGTTTTAGTATAAAAATACAGAATCCATTTGGAACTAGGAATGACAAAACAAAATGAATTCAAATATGGCTAGTCTTCTTTTTTCCTGCTATTAGTCTTACATTCCCTGAATTTTGGTTTTAAACATGAATAATGTTACATTAAATTATACAGAAATATTTAATAATACTACCATAATGTTTAATATTTTATATTACAAAATAAGGAACTCATTCAATACTGGCAAAAGTATGCTTTCAACAAACAAATGATAACCACTGCATTTAATTTCAAGTCTTTCACTTCCAGAATAAGTAACTACTACAGAACAGAAATATACATTTTCTTTATTTAACAATACAGTTCCAACAACTACACATATCATCTCATGTATCTTTCGATATTGCTTTACTAGTCTGTCTTCCTGTCCTACTTTATTTATCACATGCAAGAAAGTAAACATATAGCTGCAAGAATATAATTAGAAAATGTTTAGCTGCTTATGATGGCACTTAGTTTCTATTGAATAAAATACATGGGCTGCAATTGGCAGGATGGTTCAGGGAGAATTTGAATGTATTTTCCTTAATAGCTAAGTTTATTCAAGAACGTTTAGTACATCCTGATTATTAGAATAATTATTATTTCTTTAATGGAAAATGTGTGGAAATGTCAAACAAAGGAAACCTAGGAGAGATATTTGTGTCTGAGAAATTTTTTTTCTGAGATTTTTGCAGTCTGTAACTACCAGATCCTGAAGACATATAAACTTAGTCAATCACAGATTGCCAGTATGGTGCAGAGGTCAATGGGTTGCACTGCAGCTAGAAGTACTTCAGTTTATATTGGACATTATATTGGTCACCTGAATCAAATTAGATCTGATACAGGGAAGAGGACTGAAAATTCCACCATCTTTATTTTATTGAAAGAACAGCTGGCTGGAGAGAAATGTAGGAGAAAAGAAATTATTTACCTTCTATAGCTCTACTCTAAATCACATGCTCATTCAGCTGCCATTAGTCATAGAGGACCTAAACAGATACATACCGTAGTAGAGGTGGTCCTTGGTTAGCAATTGCATCGTTTAGTGACCATTCCAAGTTAACTAACATTATGACCAATACTCACATTTATGAGATCTGTAAAACCGAAGTAAGATCATAAGGATAGTCGTGGTTTCACTTAGTGACTGCTTTGCTTAACAACCAAGTTGCAACTGCTAAACAAGGATTTTCTGTGTGTCTTATTTTTCTTCTCTGCACTAATAGTACTTCGAGCAAGGAACAAATTCCCAATAGTGAACTGATAAAGGTTTCCTATCTTTAATTTAGCCCTCTCCTTTCATCTTTTCTGAAAGAACAAGATGTTAGCAGTTACAATTATGGAAACATCTAGATTGCTGGTCATTATGATTTTGTCATAATGGTAAACCCTCTGATTACATCCTGACATCTTCAGAAACAGAAACATGCAGATCCACACAACAAATAGAAATTCTAAAAAGAACTAAAAAGGAGGCTTTATTAAATAAATAAATTTATTCAATAAATTATTCAATGAAGAACTAAAAGGCGACAATCCTATCTACCCAATCCTACCATGACTAAATCAAGCAAGCAACCTGTGTTTGAGAGCAGGTCTGTTGTGTCTCAAGTGGGCAAGGAAAGAAAGCCACAACAAACCACACCATGCAGAAAGTTCAGCGATCGAGGCCCAAGGAAAAAATACGTTACCTTGCCTGCCTTGGGCTGTTAGTAAAAGGTAAGTAGCGCTGACCCACTTTGCCCTGTTCCATGTTAACACAGACTTTGCATCTGTGAAAGAACTGAATAATAAATATCCCTCTGTCATCACGCTGTAGCTATATTACTTCTATTATTGGAGGCTCTATTTAACCTGTTCATAATTTAAATGGATGCCCATAAGCAGTTTGTTTTGCATAGCCGTACCCATATAGAGATAAGGTTTTCCATATTCCATGTAGATTCTGTATAATTTGTGGGAATGTAAGGCTTAATAATATTTAAAAGAGTAAGTGCAATGCAATAAATGGAAATGCAAGGAACCAGAGTATTTAATTGGTAACTTGATTTCTGATACATAGTGACCCCTAATGAGTACTATAAGAATTGGGATGAGATATATACTCTAGGATCTTCCTTATATTCTCTCCTTATATCAACAGGGCTTTCTTCTTTTTCCTTTCACTGATGCCAGCTGCTTGCTTGCCAGAAGAAAGTTGATGAATAAACAACCAAGAGCAACCAGCAGAAAGTTTTCTTCTTCCTCCTCAGTTACTTTTACCTTCCGAATGGATACAGAAAACCCAAACTCTTTTTGTTATTTACCAGACAACTTGATTTTTGGAGTTCAAAACTGGCCGCCCTAGTAAGGGACAACAGCAGCCACAGGGTTACAGTTGTGGGACTCCTGCCAGGTCAAACATGCTGTTTTATGCTGCCTATATTTCAGATATGAGACTCATGTTTTACACTGGCAATTTTCAATAATTTCCAAATGAGAGTTGCAGATAGATAGATCAGACAAAGGGAGGTTTCATTTTATTATTCTGGTGCTTCCTCATAATTTATTTTATTTATTTTATACATATTTTATGAGTTTATTTTATCATGGATACAAATTATTATGGTTGCTATACTCCGCTATACAATTATTATGCTTGCGATACGAATTATTATGGTTCCTATACTCTAAATGATCTCATCCATTCCCTTTATCCAGTGTCATCTTCTATCACCGTCACCTCAGCTTGCAGAATGTAATCACATCTTTTATTCTATCATCTGCTCACATTATCTGCTCACAGCATAACTGCTTGAACTTCATTTGAATGGAATATTCGATATGTTGATTCAGCCTTTCATCCTTCCAGGGTCGGTAAAATAAGGACCCAGATTGTTGGGGGCAATATGCTGATTCTTAAACTGCTTAGAATGGGCTATAAAGCACTCTGAGTGGTATACTGTAGAAGTCTAAGTGTTATTGCTACTTCCAGATTTCAAGGCTGATTCATCAGTTCTTCTGCAGCCTTTAGATCTGTAATAATAATCAGATCCATTATTTCTACAAAAGTTTCTTGATGTTCATCTTTTACAGGCACAAATTAACACTGGAAATACCTGTGATTTAATTATACGGATTGGTATTGCCATCAACATATATTTATCATTAATAAACTTGCCTAAGTTTTCCCCCACTTTTCTTCCCTAAGATTAATCTGTTCTTTTATCTCTTGAGCACACTGTCTATCCTTATTCCTGATTTAAAGAAAATTGAACTGTTGACCAATTTCACTATCAAATATGTTTACTAAGTACTTCTTATGGGAGTCTAACAGGTCAATTATTCAAAGAATTGAGAAACATAGCTATTGCATGGCACAGACTTTTTTGGTATTCTAGATTAATAGATGTAATTCTACTCTTTCCCTCAAACAAAAAGGAAATGGGTAACTATTTTAGAGTAGTTGTTAAACCAGACTAAAGACAGCAATGGATCAAGCTAAGCCCACATATTTTGAAACCTGAAAGTCAAATTTCATAGAGGTATCAATCTCTATACATTTTAATATTTTATAACATTTACCAAGATTTTACATCATAATATAATAAAGTACCAGATCATTTTTTGTTTCATAGCACAAGTTTTCCAATTGGTTCCACGGAAAGCTTTTGAATTTACCTTTGCTTTTTTCAAGATTCTTTGATGCTACTGAATTGACACAACCATCTGGACTGTCTGCATTTCTCATTTCTTGTTTTCTCAAGTGCCTTCCCTCATTTTTTGAAGGGCTATTCATGGAAGAAAGTGAAAGTTGTCATTTATAGTTATTGCAATAGAATTACATGCATGAATGGTTTATATCACACTAAGATCTTTAAAACAAACTTCAGAGGATGGGATTTTTTTTAAAGGAACCCCACAAATAAATGAAAATAATGACTTATTGTCCATTAGAATATTAAACCACACTGGAAACCTGGTATTAGGAAACCATGCATTAACCTGAGTCCACAGTCTATTTCTTTGGAAAGTGTCTAAGGCAGGGGTCGCCAACCTTTTGGACCTTAGGGACCACCAAACTGATAATTTTAAATCCCAGGGACCACTAACTGGTTCTGTGGGTGTGGCCTAATTTGTGGGTGTGGCTTGGTGGTCATGTGACTGTCTGGGCATGGCTTGTATCATGAAGTGTTATACGTTATGATTCTTGATTCTTAATGAATGTATCTTTTCTTTTATGTATACTGAGAGTATTTACACCAAGACAAATTCCTTGTGTGCCCAATCATACTTGGCCAATAAAATATTCTATTCTATTCTATTCTATTCTATTCTATTCTATTCTATTCTATGTAAATATTATATATATTTTTATCAATATTGATTTTTTTTTATTAAAAAGAGCAACTTTTATCCAAAATCAGGCAAAGAAGGCAGGCAGATTGACTTGCTCACAGAATCACAGATTCATTCAGAGATCTATCTATCTGCCATTGGCTAGCTCAGTCTGTCATGTAAAATTTGCTAGCAAGCAAACTCACAAAATTAACTCATAACACACCATGTATGTAAATATTGAATTTTTTACATAAAAAAGAGCAACTTTTACCCAAAATCAGGCAAAGCAGGAAGGCAGATTGAGTTGCTCACAGAATCATTCAGTGTTCTATCTATCAGCCATTGGCTAGCTCAGTCTCTCAAATTGACTTGCCGTGAGTCTGCACTGAATAATAGAACCTTCAGTCCTAAGGGAGATTTGGCTGTGCTTAGAAACAAAGCCTAAGATCTAAAGACTAGCTAGAAAGCAAGAAATCAAACCATTTCCTGCTTCCTAGCTAATCTAAATCTCCAGGCACAGCGGAACAGATGATGGTTGGAAAAAGGAAAAATAGCAACTTAGCACACAAGTTTGCCGGATAAGGAGTGAGTGGGTGAGGAGGGTTCCTGCAGGCCATGTGGGCAGCGCAGCCTTGTGTTTCTGCTCAACCTGGATTAATTGCTTTGGAGGATGCTCCGGGGTTGAGATTTCTCTGCGGCCCACCAAAATTTTCTCATGGTGCACCAATGGGCTGCGGCCCACTGGTTGGCGAACCCTGGTCTAAGGTATATTTAAATACTGTACAGAAGTTAAGAATTTAAATTCCAAACTTGGCCCATGACACTTGAAATCCAAAGCATCAATTGTTTCAGAGTTTTAAAAAGTAATCTTTGAGGTAGAGAATGATTCACCTGGTGTTAGCTGAGAGAGACAAAGGTAAACTCTGAGTATGTTCAACAGCTTTATGCTGACTAGCTTCTGTGAGTGACAAAGAGAGAGAGAGAAGGAAAGTATATGTCATTGACAAGCTTAAGCTTTGGAGAGAACATTAAAGTTCTCTAAACATGAATGAAGGTAAACTATTGTTCAAACAGAGAACTGTTTTATCTGCAGTGCAAATAAATGTATACAATTTTTTTACATTACATTGTACTGGGTACATTGTACTGGGTATGGATAGAATTCTCACAAAAATAATAGGGTTTTAACAAGAGTAACTGTAATTTACGGTAACTTGCTCATGGCAATCACTTCTAGCTCAAAATATATACTTTGCCATCTCTGCTTATCTTTGCCTTTTCTTTACTGGAGCAGGGAAATGTAAAAAAAAAAACCCTTGCATCCCTAGCCCAAGCAGACAGATAAGTGTTTTTGGATGTGAAGGAAAAAAACATGATATACCTTCCCTTCCCACATTTTCTACAAGAAAAACTATGAGGGTGCAACTAGAAATGGAAGGGTGTTGGGTGTCCTACTTCAAATAATGACTGCCATTTCAAGGAAGAAGAGCTAGTTTTGTTCCCCTCCTAAGAAATTTGTTTCTGTTTAGAAAAATAAACACATTTTTTTTACTTTATGCTGATATTTTACACCTAAATATTAGATATCTGGGAGATTGATTTGAAAGACTTAACTTACGCCTGCAAGCCTGTAATTGGCTGGTCAATACTTTTCTAATTTCATTTACCCAGGTAGCTTTGATTTCAGGAGTTGCAGCCTATGTCAAAAAGAAAAAAAATCCCAGAAATTTAATTTGTTTGTCCTTCTTCAGGCAACCAGTCAAAAAGAAGAGAATTTCAGCAGATAATGTTAGAATTGTGTCAAAACTGGCAAGCATTGTGACAAAGTCTTACCCCTTTGTATGTGTGTGCAATATTTATAAGTATCCCCTTGTATATTTATGCAAAAGGTGTTTAGATTGGGATATCGGAGTTGCCATCTTGTCTCTTGTGACCTCCATTGGGGTGCTATTGTCTCATTGTCACAAAATACAAGTAACTCTTTCTTCCTTCTGTTTTCCAACCATTTCCCCCCCAAAAGTTCTAGAGAAAAGACCCATAACAGGGACATTATTGCTGCATAAATTGTATTAATTATATTCTTATATTTGTAATTATACTATTGTTTTCCTGTTTTTATTAGCTTTCTTGAGCCTCATAGTTGGTAGAAGTGGGAAATAAACTGATCAAATAAATAAGGAGCCTTTTCAACAAGGAGAATTTAAAGAGAATATTTTACCTGTATTATGTAAACTTCTTCCCTTGCATTATACCAGATTTCAAATTTTTTAATATCACCTTTTACATTTTCTGTTATTCCAACTGCAGTCATCTGGAAAACAAAATAAATTTAAAGCAATAATCAAGTAGATAATCTTGTCAAATAATATTCACACAAATTTATTTGATTAAATATGTTTCTAATTTTAATACATTATATATACTTGTGTATATGTATGTGTATATATATATATATGTTTTCAGAAGTTTTCGCAGGTATTTGTATGTGGATCTTTGGTTATTCGGGTTTTCTCCCGCGTAAAATTGGAAGTATCTTGGCAACGTTTTGACGAAATCTCATTCGTCATCTTCAGGCTTGTGTCTTCGGCTTTGTGCTTCTCGGAGTAATTACATACACATACACATATGCAATTATGGCACTGTACATAAGGAAACAATAATTTTAAGAAGTTCCTAATTTGTGTTATTTTGAAAAAGACTTGGGAAGAAGAAAAGTATTCAAGGAATGGAGAGGAAAACAAGATTGCATTTGTTGGCCAGGTTGACTAGATACTACATTAGTTAAACTGTACATTGATGTTGTTATCCTGATATTCCAAAAACAGACATTGAGAATATCAACAGTTTTAAATCTATGGTTTTATGAGATATAAAAGGTTAATATATATCAGGCTAATCCACCACTGCAATGGAATAGAAATAAGGAAATTTTAGTTTTATTCCAATGTAACTGGTCTTTGGCCCAATTGTCAAATGTTTAACATCACACAATTCAAGATTCAGAACTTCAAATTCAAACATTTGTCTATATATTTTAAATGTATTTTTAAACCTTACATTTAAAGAATTCTTAAAACTGTATGAAGGAGCTTTTTCATATCCTTCTCCATTTTCTTCTCTCCTTTTACAGAATAAGATTGCCTTCTCGTGGAGGAAGAGGTGTCTTTGCATTGGCTTAAATCGAGCCAAATCTTTCACTTTTGAGTGGCCCTTTTTATGATCAATCCATACATTAAAGGATCCTTGCATTAAAAGTTTCCCCAGTTCATTCAGGTTCCCCTTCAAGAAAAAAATAGAACACACATACACACACACATAATAGAATTGCAAGTGGATGATTTTATTTCTGATTACTAAAATGTGATTGTTAAATAATGACGCACTAAGTAATATAATTCAGCTTAAGTTCAAAACCAAAGGAGAAAAAGATTATTTTGTTTACAGCTAGTCCTTGATTTACAACCATATTGTAGCCTGTTCATTATAGCTGTAGATGTTGTGGTCATTAACAAGTTACCCACATGATTCCCTCACAATGACCACATATCCTGATGTTGTAGAGCACAGGATGCCTCAATAGGGGGAGGGGATTGGGAAGCCTGGCCAAGCCCAATCCTCCACTACAGCACCTCCTCAGTTCAAACACAGGCCCAGGCTTCCCTCACTCCCTAAGGCTGTGCTTCCTACCCGACTGAGTCCTTGCAGGTCCTGCTTCTCACCCCACTAGGTCTCATACCCATCTCCCCTCATTAGGGCTTAATCTATTTACTTTATCCAAAGATTGCCTCTGGGAAAAAACATCTGATCTGCTGCATAGCCTTCCTACGTGCAGACCACGTGGTATCATCTTGAGAGCAGTGACCCTTTTGGAGGCAATTCACAGATAAGAATTGGAGGCAATTCACAGATAAGAATTGGAGGCAATTCACAGATAAGAATTGCAACTGCTTCCAAAATGGTGTCTGCTTCCAGGACAGCACTAAGCAGCCTCTACCCTGTTTTCCCAAAAATATGACCTACCGAAAGTTTTCGTTTCATTTTTACATGCGCGCCCAATATAAGCCCTATCCCCAAAATAAGCCCGAATTAAGATCCCACCCACTCCAGAATGCATAGGTAAAAATTAAGCTAGGGTGGGAATGGGGTGTGTGGAGCTGTCCTACTACTTACCTTTGTACAGTTGTAGCCAGGCCTCGCACAGCCCAACACCTGCCTTGCCAGCCCATTTCTTCTGCAGCCGGCAAGGCTTTCCTGAAGGCCTCTGTAGCTGATAACAACGCTTTAGATTGGTCTGGAGCTCTGTTATCAGCTGAAGAGGCCTTCAGGAAAGCTTTGCCGGCTGCAGAAGTAGTTCCTGAAGGCTTCAAACAGCGAAAAGGAGGCTGGGGCTGACGCACGCAAGTGAGGTTAGTCAGTGGATGACATCCCCTGAAAATAAGACCTGGTGCCTTTTTTTGGTGGAAAAAAAATATAAGACTGGTCTTGTTTTCGGGGGCTGCGGGGCAGATTGATTGGTTCTCCCTTTCTGAATGGGATGTCAAAGAGATTGGTGTCACGAGCACAGAGGCATTGGGGAAGATAAGTAGATGAGGGTCTCGAGACCTACCCCAGTGACTTGTGAGTTGCCCTGTTGACTTCCACATTGACTTTGTGGGGAAGCCAGGAGAGAAGATTGAAAATGGTGGTCAAGGAGTGTGGGGTGCTTGGCACTCAGGTCGACGGGGCCACTGGGATGGTTGAAACTCTGAGGACTGGTCCCAAGCAGCATTTTTTCAGGACCATTGTAACTTTGAACAGTTGCTGAAAAAGTGGCCATAGATTGAAAAATACCTGTGTTAAGCATTATACACAGGCTACTATTCAAATATTCTATCTCCAAAGTATGGTCTTCAGTAAAACAATCTTATCTTTTTTCCTCAATTCATTTAGTAGTCAGGACACTGCATAGAAAGGCTTGCAATTTAAAACTATATATGGAGGAAATCAAATAGGCAATGTCATGCCTCCGGTGGAGACTGACTCTGAGAGAGAGGCGGAACCGCCGACAGGGAGTGGAAATGTGGCTCCAGAGGTTGTGGAGGAGGCTGGGGAAGGGCAGAGGCCGTCTGAGCAGTCAGAGGAGGACCCTGACCCATCCCCTACCCATCCTAGGGCACGTAGGGAAGAGGCTAAGGGAGAGAGGTGGTCTCCTTGGGAAGAGAGGTCTTTGATCCTCTTCATGGGCTGCAGGTGTGACAACTGAATAAGAGTTTGGACCTGGAAACAAATCATGTAAATATCTCTAGTTTATCGTTCCTTTCTGAGTTTGGCATCCTTCCCAGTCTGTTATCTATGGACATCCTCCAGCCCTTATCTCGCCTGGTTTGTGTTAGTTTTTTCCTTCTTCATGTGACTGTGTGGGAGGGTTTTTTTGTCTTCTGTCAAAGATGTTCAGAGCTTGGAAGCAAACTGAAGGAATAAAAGGGGCTTCACCTGTTTTCTGTGACTATGTTTGTTTTGTATCCCATCCTGGGTCATCACAGGCAAGTTCTAAAAAATTTCAATTACAGCTAGTCTTGACTTACAACAGTTCATTAAGTTACAACACCACTGAAAAAAGTGACATGACTGTTTTTCACACATAACAACCGCTGAAGCATCTCCATGATCATATGATGGCAACTGGCTTGTATTTATCTTGGTTGCAGCGTTCCGGGATCATGTGATCAATTTTGCAAACTTTGACAAGCAAAGCCAATGGGGAAGCCAGATGCACTTAAGCTAGTTGTTACTAGCTTAACAACTGCACTTAATAACTGTGGCAAAAAAGGCTGTAAAATGGAGCAAAATTCACTTAAGAATTGTTTCACTTAGCAACAGAAATGTTGGGCTCAATTGTGATTGTAAGTTGAGGAGTGCTGTATTTATTTTTAAGCTGGATTAATGAAATTTCCATTTCATTCAGTTAAAGGGAGAGATAAGATGCAGAGTTAAATGAAAGACGTCATCTGCAAAATAGAATTTTCTATAGTTTAAAAAAGATTTTGAAAAGTACAGTATGTGGAATTATGAGATTGTATATAACACTTTATTTACCACTCCCAGCTCTTGAAGGATCCTGGATGCTGTTGGGCCAGCCACCCTCTTTTAGCCAAAGTACCTCACACAGTTGTTGCAATGAATGAAAATAGGAAAGATTATCTATACTGCCTTAAGTCCTAATGAAAGTTGGGATTTAATTTGAATAAAAAATTATTTTATTTCACTGTAAGAAAGCAAGAATAAAGTTAAGCTTTTGCAAGATGCTAGAATAAGAGGAGGATTTGGTTTGCCTAATTGGGAGTTGTATTACCAAGCTACAAATTTGATGTCAGTTAAGGAATGGATAACATTAAGAAATACTAGATTGTTGACATTAGAAGGACATGATCTGTTGTTGGGGTGGCATGCTTTTCTATGGTAAGAGAAGTAAAACACTGGGGTATTTTAGAAGACATTATATACGGGAGTCTCTGTGGTTAAACTGGGAGAAGATTAAAAGACAATGTTATTTGAAAATTCCAGTCTGGCTATCGACTATTGAAGCATTTTCTTATCCTTTAATATACAAAAAGGAACAGTTAGATATGGTGAAATATTGAATGAAAAGGGTGAACTTAAATCTATACAAAAACTAGAGGAACAAGGTATAAAGATGAATTGGTTTTCATATGTGCAAATACATTCAAGGTATGATAAAGATTTTAAAACAGAAGGTTTCTATGATAAACTGACTGATTTAAATAAGATTTTGACAGGTACTGATGAAAAGGTGATTAAAATTGTATGGATATTTATTAGAAATTAAACTAGAAGAAGAACAAGTTAAAGAAACAATGATTGCTTGGGGGAAGAATTTTGGATATGGATTGATCTAGAGAAATGGCAAAAATTGTGGTCTCAAAATTATAAAATGACGTCAACAGCATATAAAGAAAATTTGTATAAGATGTTTTACAGGTGGCATTTTCCCCCGACAAGAATAGCAAGAATGTTCAAGAATAAATCCAAAAAATGTTGGAAATGCCATCAGACACCTGGCTCATATTACCACATGTGGTGGACTTGTGCAGATGCTAAAAAATACTGGACTAAAATCCACACGTGGTTGGAAAAAATGACAAAAAAGCATATAGATTTGAAACCAAAGATATTTTTATTGGGAATTTTACCTGAAATATATGGTAAAGATTTGAAATACCTGATTGTAAATGTATTAACAGCAGTTAGGATTGTATTTGCTGAAAACTGGAAAAATGAGAAAATACTGTTAGGGATAACATTGTTTACCCTAACTGGTTTAAGTAAAATAATAAATATGTTATCATAGTTTGTTAGTTAAAGTGTCTGCAACTTTAAATATAGGAATGTAATTAAGGGAGTGGTTGTGAAAGCACCATAAAAGAAGCAAGGAACATCAGTTTGCTCTCTCTGGCTTTATGATCCCTAATTACTGGATGGATTCAAGACTGTGTTTTTTCCCCTACTGGAACGGGAGAGAGAAAGTACTGATTTTTAAGTGAACTGACATAGGATATTCTACACAGACTTTGCTAATTGAATATCCTGAATGGACTGACTAAAAGATACATGACTAATGGACTGTTATTTTGACTTTGCCATAAACTCTAAATGGAATAAACTATATTTTGATAGCACAAGCGTATCTGTTATTTTTACTGTATGTTAACAAACATACAAAACTTATCTCATTCATTTATCTGTGTGCCTATCTGACTAACGCTGCACATTCTGTTTAGCTTGTCTCCTTAACCCTGGTTGGGGAACACAGGCTTAACAAATACCATCACAGGAGGAAATTATTAAGAAAATATTGGAATGTGCTGAAATGAGCAGATTGACATTTGAAATTAGAGAACAGGATGATAAACAATTTTATAAAGTTTGGGATCTATTCTATCAATGGTTAGACAATAAAGTATAGTAACAAAATATGTAGACTTTTAGAAAATACTAAATATATAAAGATGTATTCTTTTCTTATTATATCTATAAAATGTTTTTAGGATAGATTTGGGGTAATAATATGAATTGTCACAAAACAAATTCAGTAAAATATGATTATTTTCCAAAGCATGAATGAATAAAAGTGTAGTCAAATGATTAATAATTATATCAATGTATTTAATATTGGATTGAAAATATAAGATCATATACAATGTAATTGTAATTGAAGACTATGAAATGGAAGCACAAAACAATTTGTAAACCAACTGGCACACTGTATGTACATATATGGAAGATGATTTGATGTTTTTATGTTTTGTTTGTTTATGTTTGCTTTAAAAACCAATAAAAATTTTATTTTAAAAAATATTTTATTTCAGGCTGTTGGAAAAATAAAATATTTGCACTACTTATGCAGGCTTGGTCTTGCTTCTCTATCTATGAAATATGAGATACCAAAACCTGCCAGTTGGCTTGGACCCCCAATGAGGGAATATCACACTGGAGGTAGTTGATAGACCAATACCAGCTCCACCAACCCCCTTGTCCTTTCTTCTGCTAGCTTTGGTTATAACTTGGAATTTACTGCGATTTTAATGTGATTTTAAACATCTGTGTGTATAGTTATGGTTTTATTTTAATGTTGTAAGCCACCAGTCACCTTGTGGCAAGATGGGCAATGGGCAACAAACTAATTCAATGAACAAATGAAGAAATATTACCAGTTACCTCATAGCCAGTGATTGCAATCTGATGCATGGAATCGTTAACTGCTTTAAGAATTCCCAATATTGACGTCAGGGCTACTTGGAGATCTTCAGCACCTTCACAATTTTTACTGTACTTTAACATTTCCTGTTGGAAAAATTACATGGAAATGCTTCATTGGGCTCTTTTAATCTACTGGGGAAGGAGCAATCATCTTGAATAATTTCAAAGATGAAATAATTAACATTTAATTATTTTTTAAAATAAATAGGTATTAGATCAAGTGGATAGAATAAAAGATCATTAGCTTCAGGATCAAGTATTGATCAGTTCAAGAGCCATCTTTGTCCAATGCCTAACTTCTAGAATAAACAAGCTAAACAAGCTATTTTTTCTTGAGTAGCATTTCTTTGCAGAACTCCACTTCCTTAAAAAGTGCTGGCAACTTAAGAAACTCTGTTCTGTGACCTTAATTAGTTGATCAGAACCCTTCAGGTTGCTGCCTGAAACTGACTAGATCTTAATCAGTTTTATAGAAAGGTGTTTTTTTTTTTTTTTTGGCCTAAGTGCATAAGCATGTTAGCCAGTCAGTGGTACCATATTTCTCTTAGTGTGTATTCTCTACTGTATGCCTATATACTCATTTGTAACCCCTTTTTTCCCAATGAATGTAAATTCAAACATTAATTTACTTCTTGCTAATTATTTAAATCACCAGAGTGAGCATTCCAAAGGATAGGGGAATGAGAAAAGGCGCTACAAGATTGGCCTTGCAAACTTAGCTGCCTCGTGAATCAAATTTCAGAGATCATCCTTGCCGTTTGGGCTCACTCACTTGTGAGAGGCAAATTTCTTTGACATTGTAAGTATGTTCGGGGAAAATTTCATAATAAATTTTACTACTGAAAGATTTGTTGCCATCCTGGTGTCTCCCTTGGTGCTCTTGTTCTTTGGTATCTAGCGTGCAAATCCCAAATTAAGTAATGATGCACAAACTAGCAGCAATGGTCATTTCTGTGTTTCTTCTGTCCCCTTAGTCCAGGTATTACTGAACAAACTCTACTTTCCATTTGTGAAATAAAAGCATTCAGAGTCCTGGATTAGACTTTCTTCCTGGAGAAAGAACCAGTTTTGACCCAGCAAAAGGATCTTACTTTCAGAAAGGATAAATTTATTGCCTGGAAGTCTCTCTTGGAACATCACCTTTTACTTATTCTAGGGAAGAGATTATCCCTTGATGCTCCGATTATACTGAAAGTAAGCTATGCAGAGGAACAGGAAATGTAACAATGTTTGCTTTTCTGTGTCCCCTTCCTACCCACCTCCCCCAAATATCCCTTTTGTTTGCAAAGATGATTCCTGCAGAAGAACATGGAATTTACTATGTCATTATAGATTTGCTAAGGACAACTACAAAGCATATTGCAAATGTCAAGTCACTGGACAAATTATTTTTTATACATAGTTATTAAACAAAAATAGTCTCTGAAAAGTGTGCCACAAATGCAACTGCATTCATTTCCCTTGGTATCTAATAGATTCGCTATTTCCTGTCCTACCTGACTTTAATCAATCAATCAATCAATCAATGACATAGCTGAATCCCTACCTTTAGCAAGAGTTGATATTTGGTTATTCTTTGAACAGGCTTTAGTAAATAAGAATCCAAACTCAACTTGTGATCAAGTTTTCGTTGACACTCCTACAAAAAATAAAGGACAGACAATAACTTTTCCCCCACAGAGTAATAACTGATTAAGCAATATGGTCCCAAGTACATAAAAAATACCTGGAAAAATGCTGAATCTGAACACTGTCTCCAAAGACTTTCTGATCGAGGTTTATTTTGACAATATTTTTCATAAATTTTGAAGTCTTTCATCTTAATTTAAAAAAGAGAACCATGAATCAAACAACAAAGTATCTGTTTAATTAAAAGAATATATATTTACATCTATAATGAATGAATAAAAACCAAACTCTTCTGATGAGATATTGGCAGAGTACTGACTCATCTCAAAAACAGTTTTTTTTTCTGTTCACATTTCTGCTATTCTTTTTTCCTTTATGGGAAACCTGAAAACCTGTAGTATGCAACATTTACATATATCAAGGAAAACAATGAGGGTTTAAGTGGGTAGTTTGTTATTTCAAAAGAACTAGCAGCAGCCTATAGACATACATACACAAACCTCAGTGATTGATTAAATGTGGCAAACCAATTGACCCAGCAGACAACTTACAAAATTATTTCAAAGTAATGCTCTCTGCTTTGGGGGGAAATAAAATGAGCAATGGGGAATTAGTTGGATATACAAATCCAATATCCAAAACCAAAACCCCAATGTACCTGTTACACTGATCATTTATTTAGTGCAGAATTCCTCAGTGTACGCAGTTTTAAAGATTTGTGGACTTTAAATTCTAGAGTTCCCCAGCCAGCCATGCTACCTGGGGAATTTTGGGATTTGAAGTCCATGTGTCTTGCCAGTTGCTAGTGTGGAGAAACTCTAATTTAGTGTAAAGATCAAGATCTGTATATAGACCGCTATATGAGAATGGTGGGACAGTACTTGACTTTACATCACATTTCTTTCTTTATATGCAAATGTAACCTTGCATTGACAAATGCATTTTTTCTTATTCCTGGAGTATTATGGCATTCGTACAGCTGATCTGTAATCAGACACTTCACATAATCAAAGCATTACATGAAATGGAAAACTGGTTGCTACATAGTCAAAGTATCTCTTCCTCTATCTGAGATTCATCAGGCTGTTTCTGATGGAAGTTGAGATCTTCTCATTCTTCTCTTTCCATTTCCTCCTTCTCCTCCTGCAACTGTTATATAACTCATCTTCTGAATAAAAATCTTAGGAGGGATTTTTATAAATAATACCAGCAATAACAATTTCTGGGATTTTCCCCACAGAGTAATTATAGTAGCACTAAGGGAGAAGACTTATAGAATGTTGGCAAGTACAACAGAGGGATAACACCAAGAAGATTTCTTTAAGTCTTCTTGATGATATTCCTCTGCTAATCTCAGCAACATTCAAAATCAGTCTTCTTGGGAATGATGGAAATGCCAACCAGAACTCAACCAGTCCTAGGGATATAAACGTTTGTATCTTCAAAGAATACTGAGAAAGAGCAATTTAGTGTGATTCCAAGTTACTTAAAATCTAATACTTACCCGTTCAAGGAAACCACGTCCTATCAGTTGAGGGCAGTCTATATAATCTTCTATTTCTCTCAAGAATATTCTACCAAAATAGTAATTATATTTTACTGATGTGATGAAATAAAATAACACATCTACATGTGACCACACTTATTCTATTCTAAATTTAATGCACATTCTAATACATTTCATGAGCAGAAATCTATAATGGCCCCATATGCATAAGCAAAATTCACTATTTGCATTAAAAATAAAACAGTTTAGCCTTGCACCATATAAGTTACCAGATGAAATTGATGATGCTGGAAATAATTCATTTATATAACATTACTGATATGTATGGTGTACAACAGTGAGCAGTGCTATGTTCTCCAATGTGATGCTATTCAGATATCCTGAATTTACAGTTTCTAATAAATCTTACTTTCACAGCCAGGTCATTTAGATGATATCAGGTTTTGAGCCATATACATAGGTCTCTACCCTGACTTATATCTGATTATGTGTAAGATAACAATTGGAAAAAGAAAAAAAAATAAGAGGAAAGACAATGAGACTGAAATATATACACACACGTGGGCATTTTATATAAAACATAGGTCTGAAGGTCTTTGAAAAATAACCCTACATAAAAATTAAAATCTTAGCCACATTTAAATATTTATGGATAGGCATTTAGAATATAAAAAACAACACTGAAACTTTGAAACTTTAGGTTCATAATGAGCAGATAAAAGATTGCCAATAGTTTTTGTTAAATGAACCAATTAGCATGAGAAAAAATTATCCCAGGTAATTTACCAGCAGATGGCTTGTTATTTGATATCTAAGCATAATTCTAAAATTGTTGCATTTAAATTAAGTTCATACAATTTGTTTTATCTTAACACAGAATCCAGGCAATACACACAGACAACAACTCAAGTAGGTAGTAGTATAACTTAGGACTTCATGAAAGAAATAAAAGGACAAGGACAATAACTATACTTACTTACTTCCAGTAAATCACAATTTCCACCTTATTCATTAACAGTGAATAACAGAATCAACAACCATTTTTTAATTCAAGCAGTTGCCTGTATCACATAAGCATGCATTCTATAGTTTGGCCACTAGGTGGACTTTGACTCATGTGGGCTCTAACAAGGGGAGTAATGCTCAAGTTTTTAAAAAGCAGATGCCCAATTCTGAAATCAGAATGCATCCTTCCAAGATCTCTTCCTCTTCCTCTGTTTGTTTAGACTCCTCCTCCTCTATTCCAATCCGCATAGAATACCAATATGCATAATTTTGTCTCCATAGAATCATATTCATTGAGAAAAATGCCAGGCTCATATTGCCAATAATAAAAGGACACTGATTTCATTCAAAGTGTTTGTCAATCTCAACAATTTTAAGATGCTAATGCTATTTTATAATGCCTTGGTAAGGCCACACTTGGAAGACTGCATCCAGTTTTGGTCATCACAATGTAAAAAAAAGATGTTGTGACCCTAGAAAGAGTGCAGAGAAGAGCAACAAAGCTGATTAGAGGTCTGGAGGCTAAAACATATAAAGTGTTGTGAATGAATAAATGTGTTAATAAAGTTATCAAGAGCTTGAAGTCAAGTGCAGGGTTCTGGCCCTGCATTTCTGATTGGCCGTTAATGGCGACATCAGATTGGTCTGTTCAGGTGAATCTGATTGGCCATTAACAAGCCTCTCCCATTGGTTAAGGGAGCTAGCGCTCCCAAGTTTTCATTGGTTGAATAGTTAATAAGTTGCCTATATAAGGAGGCCCGTTTCAGCCATTGAGCTGAGCTGTCACACCAGGTTAATAAAGAGTTTTGAAGTTCACTATTTCACCGGCTCGTCTCCATTCTTCGCGCCCACGCTCAGAACTTAACATAAAGAATGGTTGTTGGAATTGGGAAGGTCTGGTTTAATGATAAGAAGGACTAGGGGTGACATGATAGCAGTGTTCCAATATCTCAGGGGCTGCCACAAGAGGAGAGAGTCAAGCTATTCTCCAAAGCACCTGAGGGCAGGACAAGAAGCAATGGGTGGAAACTATTCAAGGAGAGACGCAACTTAGAACTAAGAAGAAATTTACTGATAGAACAATTAATGAGTGGAACAACTTGCCTCCACAATGTTCCAACACTGGAAGTTTTAAAGAAAAGACTGGACAACTATTTGTCTGAAATGGTATAGGGCAGGGGTCTCCAACCTTGGCTCCTGGAAGCCTGGCGGACTTCAACTCCCAGAGTTCCACAGCCAGCAAAGCTGGCTGTGGAATTCTGGGAGTTGAAGTCCGCCAGGCTTCCAGGAGCCAAGGTTGGAGACCCCTGGTATAGGGTTTCATGCCTGAGGAGGGGGTTGGACTAGAAGTCCTCCAAGAAGCTCAATAAAGAATTACGCATTTCATATTTATATTAGATGTATATATGCATGTGTGAACTCCATGGAAATCTTAACAACATGGATTATGAGGAATCCCTATTGAAGAAAGAGAAATTATTATGTGAAAACTTTATGAAAAAAATAAGCAGGAGTCTTATGGAAAGAGCTTATACCATCACTGATTATTAGTTTTGTTGGTCAATCTATTAATATCAAAATTTATAATACAGCCTTTCTATGATACCCTGGTTTTCATCATATGTTGGACTACAGTTTCATCATCCCTGGCCATTATGGCACACTGGAGTGCATCAACTGAGAATATGGTGTTCTAATTGTGATCAACAATGGGACATTTCCTTTGTTATTATTTTAATGCCCTATTTATATTGCTAGAAAGAGTATGTATGAGGTACAAATCCCAACCTGTTGTGAAAGTGATAGATTTCTTCCATATTTCCAAACAATACATCTTTCTTATTTTGTAGCCCAGGTGAAATGAGATGTGCCATTAAGGGGTTGTCCATTTCTGCTGCATAGCCCTGTAATACAAAAGGAAAGCAGATTCATTACTTCCAACTGAGTTCCCATCAAGTGTCTCCTATTTTCAACAATTGGAGCCTTCAACAATTTATCAGCTTCACTGCTGATAAAATATGTAGCAATATTTCAATATTAATCTGCTCAGGCTTCTAATGCAGAGTTTACACATCTTAACAATACTTCTATTTTATATAATATAGTTATAAACTATGAACATTTGTTTGGTAAAAATAGTTGTGAACAAGAATTTTGTAAATAATCAACATGTGTTTTTGAACTGTTTATTACATGTAAGTCAGAACCATTTATAGCCCATATACAGCTGCTAATTTGAATGTTTTGACTCCAGAGTTGATCACAAGGTCTGCAGGTTCTTACAGAATGACCTTTCAAGGGAATTGTTCTTTCTTCTTCCTTCCTGACCCAAGTTCCTGTTTATGAGTTCTGCTCTAGGCAACAAGACTAAATCTATTATTTAGCATTTCCATACACCAGGAAAGAAGCAAAAAACCTGCTCTTTAAACACTCATTAGACTAGAGAAGATTCTGTTTTTAGTTGATGTATCCAAAACAGCTGGCTTTGAAAGGGAAGTAATACAAAGTGACCCTATGTGGTCCTGGGGAAGTTCTCTCAAGGGAGAATACATATTTAGAAAAGGAAGAGGCTGCAATGACATTCTAATTCCCTCTTCCATGTCCTTATTGTTAGGCCATTATATTACAGTCTTTATTTCATCCACCACTAGAAACAAGAAGAGTAAAAAAGGATTGTCTTAATCTTAATGGGAACCAACAGAATACAATGTTCTTGTCCTTGATTTTCAGTTACTCATTTTAAGTAGAAATAACTTTATATTAAAATAGGGGGATCAGAATATGTTTACAACAAACTAGAAGTGAATCAAGTGGGAAGAAAGGGTGTTTTTCACCTTCTTGACTTGGTTCTCTTTTCTTGACTTCAGTGATAGTGGTGGAGAAAACATTGATAGAAGCCAAATCTGTTACTTTTTTGGTAACAGAACATCTGGCTTCTCACACTCACAGCATTCATACATTGCACTTAGCCACACTTTTCTTAGTTTATTTTTTCAGCAAATTTTAATTCGGAAAAAACTACACATTAAGGTGACCTGTGAACCCAATGGACCACCTCTTTTAAAGTGAACAATGCCCAGCAGTATTCGCTTTAAGAAAAAGGCTCCAATTTCCCAAAGTCAAATCATTCTAGAAGAGGGCTGATTTTCTTGGAAGAACATTTATGTTCTGTAAAGTAACAATTTTGTCCCATAAATATTTGACTCCATATAGAACTTCCATATCATTTCCTACACTACAGGATTAATTAAGGAATCATTTTAAATATAACATTGGCAAGGATTTTTTTAAAAATGTACCTCAAGAACACAGAGAAGTTCTTCCACATAAGCTCGTTCAGTTTCAAGAAGTTCATTCATTACATGTCTATCAACATAAGGAATAAATGAATTATTAAATAATTTCAGATTTCAAAGTCCCTAAATGGCTAGACATTTCATCACTGGAGATTAAGAATCATTTTTTAACAAATACTAGCAACTGCAAAACAAATTGCATGGTGTTTCTTAGATCTGATAATGGAGAAATATTTTAGAAATATTTTACCAAAAATTGTATGCCTTAAGGCAACTAATATGGTAGAAAAAGTTTTTGCTGTATCCAAAAGGATGAACACAGAAATATTGCCAAAAAAAGAAAGGTTACTGTATGACTACTGCTTGAGTAACATATTTGAATTGCTATTTAATGACTTCTATTATCTTTAAATACAATTGTTAGACATACTGGAAACATTTCTTACATATAGTTGCTTGGATAAAAATATACTTACTTGCGTAACACTGCTAGATTTTCTTCATCATCTGTCACAGAAACATTTCTAGATTGCTGCATTTCATTTATCTCACTCTAATAAAAACAAGAACAGCAATTTGGCATCAAATCTTTAAAGCCAAACCTCCCCTTTCCAAAATGTGTTTGGCTAGAGACTGAAAAGTTTGGTTCACAAAAATGTAGCTCATATCTGATTTTTAAGTGCCATGACATGCATGCATATGCTAGTATGTATGGCTGACTATCATTTACCACTAAAAATTTAGGAATAAGTACTTATATTGCAACAAAAGTGTTCCCAAGTGCATTATGCAATTAATCAAAAAGAGGGCATTAGGCAAACTATATAATATGAACTCATATTAGGCAAAATGCATGTCAGACATAATTATTGTTACGTTCTTTCATGTTAAACAAATATTTATTTTTCAAATCCTGGTATGGGATGCTGGACACAATTTGGCTGTCTCTGTTTTCCAAATCAAGGTTAGCTAACAAATCAAGGGAAAAAATAATGCAGATTCTTTCTCTTACAGTAAATGCCTCTACTCCTTACTGTAACACTAGCAATAGAAAAGTGGTATCTAAGCTCTGATGGGTCAGGGATCTGATTCAATAGGCTGCTTCATATACTTAGGGAGAATTTAGCATGTCGACCATCTCTATTTCATTCATACACTGTTACCTTCATTTTTCTGACATTCACTCTCCTTATTGCATGGTTATCAGAACTGGATGAATCTTCAGACTCTATTTGAAGGCCTGGTATGTGAAATAGAATCAACACTGTAACTAGAGGTCATGTCAAGCTAAACATACTTGCCAGATCAATTATTTTTGTTTTCAATTAAAACAGAATACCTTAACTAATTGGTTTCTTACCAGAATAAGGACACAATGATTTTAGATATCCTTCTGGTCTAGGTGCCACTGGTTGAACAGGGCGTGTCTGCTTAGCTGCCAGTTTCTTAAGGCTGACTTGCCTCTTTTGAATCATTTCTTCCATATTGCTCTGTTTCTGAAAAACCTTTTGTACATGTTCCTGTAAAAAGAGAAGGCAAAAATCTATGTGGACCATTGAATTCATAGGACATCATTTCAAAAGCTGAATTTTGAAAGCAATGCACAAAAAAATGTGCTCAACATTAATTTGATTCACTACACAGAATACATTTGCAGCCATGGTGAATACCAAATGACTGACTACTCCTTATGTGAGTATAGTGCCTCTATTAAAACAAGGAATTTTGATATAGGATAGTGTATTTAAGAGTCTCCGTAACATATATGATTCCAAATCTCAAAAATATTATACTGTAGTAATTGGGTGCCTTTTCCTGTAAATAAACTGACCTAAAGAAATGTAGCAATGACAAATAAACTGCCACATTATTTATATTATTGTTAAATACCTGTGAGTTCTTTAACAAAACAGTTAATTTACTTGAAAAGTTACCCACTTAGGGCATTGATATTGTAATTTATGCAGGTTTAGGTTTAGAAAGCTGAACAGACATATTAAGTGGTTTCAACTCAAATATTTCAATTCATTGTTTATATATGCTTTTGTATAAATGTAACAAGATATTGTTCTGAAATCTTGATATTAAGATTACCATTAATTCCTCAGTGAAGATAGCTTCAAATTCTTTGGACAAGTAACTTAGTTCCCTGAGTTTATTATCATCACCCAAGTCCAAAAATTGCTCAATTTCCTGCAGAGCTGCTTCTGCTCCATCCTGTGATTGGCATTTGTCTACAGGTTGAGAAGCCAGCAGATAAATTCCATCATCACACCACTTCATGCACTACAAGGGAGTCAAGAAAAACACATTATAAAAATGCTGCATTATACAAATTATTTATGTTATCAAAATTATCAAAATGATTTGAAGAAACCATGGTTCTTTTGATTGTACTCTTCGGGCTACTGTGTTGTGAGGATGAGTTGTAAGTGAGCTTGCCTCCCTTGATCCAGAGACAGAACTGTGAAACTTGGAAATGGTGGAAGAGATGCAATATTTTATCTCCAAAAACAGATGAAGCAAGAAAATGTTCTGCAGTTACAGTCTCAAACACAATCTGAGCACTTGCTACTGGCATTTTTAAATACCATGTTGTATCATGTATAACGTTTACCCTAATAGAAACTGTTCAGAAGATGAGACAAAAAAATGCGATCAAGGTTTTATCTCCTCACAAAAATACTCCAGAATGTCTTATATGTTTTTTGTCTGTTGTTAAAATCAATAAAACTTTTACAAAAAAAAAAAAAAAATACTCCAGAACTGTATTACTTGACCACATTCTATACATTCAAAAAACACATTTTTCTGATTTGTCACAATCTAAATTTAGGCTCCATTAGGATTATACATTGAGCACTATCTGTAGATTTAAAACTTAACAAATAAGAGAGGAAATTGAGCTAAAATACATTAACTAAGTTTAATGCTGACTGGAACCCCTTATAGAATTTTTGTGTGAAACAAAAAAATGAACTTATGACCACAGCGTTGTTGTTATGAGGAAAATAGGAGGAGGATATGTTGGGTATATTTGCCATCTTGAGTTATTTGTAAAAATAATAAAAGTGGGATGGATGGGTATATAGATAGCTAGATTTAAGGATTAGAAAAAAAAATATTATAGAAAAAATAAAAGCTCTCTGAGCTTGTTTATTTTTTTGCAAATGTTTCATTACCCAAACTAGGTAGCATTGATTATGTTACCTAGTTTGGGTTATGAAATGTCTGCAAGAAAACAAGTAAGTTCAGAGAGCATCAAGGATTCCTCTTGTCAACACTGAGCTACAAATATTCTCCTTTATTAAAAATAAAAGCCATGCTATCTTCATAAAGGAAGATGTTAATTTATATTTATAACTGCTGTAAAAGACAATTGGAAGTTACTTTTTTTTATTTTCTTTCTTTTCCCAATGCTTTTGACTTTATCTTTCCTTTCTTTCACTTTCTACTTTATTCTAAATATGACATCTTTTTAGTTTTTATCTTGTTTAAAATCTTAATAAAGTTGTATTTTAAAAAAGCAAGTAAGAAGGGAAGTGGAGAAGATTAAGTTTACCTTTTCCAATTGTCTATGTAATTCAAATGAATGGTTTAGGAGATTCCTTTTTTTATTCACTTCTGAAATAATCATTTCATAGTGTTGCTGGAGTTCACTGCACTTGGGAAGAATAGAGTTCACGGCATAATGCTTGTTTTCTATAAACTGGTCTCCATTGGAAATTAGTAGGCTGGCTTTTTCCAAAACTTCCTAAGGAAAATAATATAGCAGAAAATACAAGTTGTAACATTATCTCTTTATAAATAGGTCCCATTGAAAAATGTGTCAAAATAAAGAAACCTTATATCTTTACTTGTGATTTTTCTTCAAAACTGGCAAGATCTTTCAGAAGGTGCTCTACGTGTGAACTGCTATTTCCCATTTCTGTGAAATGAAGTAATTTCTCAGACGCACTATCAAGTGCTATTTTGACCTAAATGAAATAGAATATATAATTTTTTGTAAGTCTACAACAGTATAGCAAAGTTACAAATTAGACTTTGGATCATAAAAATCAGCTAGGGGTCATGATCATAGAAAAATATATAAGCAGTATTTTTGAGAAACTTTGTATTATGGTTCTTTAGTGTTATAGAATAACAGAATGACACTGTTAGAACAGACTTGAAGGTCTTGTAGCTCAATCCCCTACTCAGTCAGGAGAATCTGTGCCATTTCAGACAAATGGTTGTCCAATCTCTTCTTAAAAACTCCCAGTGTTGGAGCATTCACAACTTCTGGAGGCAAGTTGTTCCACTGATTAATTGTTGTCAGGAAATTTCTTCTTAGTTCTAGGTTGGTTCACTCCATTCCATCCACTGCTTCATGTTCTCCCCTCAAGTGCTTTGGAGAATAGCTTGACCCCCTCTCCATTTTGGCAGTCTTTTGGATATTGGAACATTATCATGTCAGCCCCTAGTCCTTCTTTTCATTAAACTAGACAAGTTTTTAAAGTATTAAGGTACTTCAAGTAAGTCAATACTAATAAAGTATAACTGTTATCTTTGCTTTTAATTTCATTTTTATCATGTCAATATTTAAATTATTGTTTTATGTATATTGTATGTAAATTATTACCATACAATGGTAATATACAATGGATGATCAAAAGTATCTTTGATGAAATGTATTGTCTAGTGCAGAATAAATGACATTTTAAGGAAATTGATGCTTTTAAGTGAAAATTCAAAATTTTAAGTAAAAATATTGCTAATCCAGAATTGTTTTAATTAGACCAACATATCATATACCTCTTTGAAATCCAGTTCAAAATGTCTAAGTTGTAAGCATTGCTCAAGCTTCTGTTGGTGTTTACACCAAAAGTCATCAAAAGCTGCTTCTGTTTCATCTAGTTGAGATAAAAGCCTTAAAAGAAAAAGACAAATAAAGAAGTTTTGTATCAAGCGTTCCCCAATTAAAGGTGGGGTAAGGAGAATGACAAATCCCAAGAAAGGGAAGGACACAAAACTATTATCAAAAAAACTCACAGCATTGAAAAATGTATTAATTATCAAATGAAAATCTAATGTAATGGAAAGATTAGTGAGAAAGGTAGAGTGATGGGAGGAAGGTAGGTGTGTGGCAGGAAGACTGATAGCAGATTGCTAGAAAGCTGAGGGGTAGAGAGGCTTGAAATATACTTTTAGGAACATACAAAATAATGGATGTATTCAATTTGCGTGGGAAGGCATGAGGTTTCTAAAACTTACAGGATTCCTCTTGAACATTAGGTCAAATGCTAATTTGTTATCATTATCTTTACTTTGTTTTGCCAGATGGCTTTATTTTTTTCAAGGAACAATATAACTACAGCCCTGTATTTTGGCTGATACTCTCTCAGCAAAATAAATTTCATTCTTTTTTTTGACAGAGATAACATAACTTGTTGGTGACACTTGTTTTCTATATTGGACCTTCACAAAAGTATTAAAATCTTATTATCAGAAATATATATCAGAAAATATATATTAAAATACTAGATGCACCTCACCTTTCCACAGTAATTTGATTTTCTGTTTGATCTGGATTCAGTTTGCACTCTGGGTTTTCAAGGACCGGTTTTCGAATACCGTGGAGAATATCATCACCTTGCCTTAAAGCTATTTTCAAACCTTCCTATAGAAAAATTGAAGGGTGTATAGTTAGGCTATTCCATGAGAATTCAACTTGGAAATGCCCTCCCAGGGTCTTGAAAATACCCAGAAAATACCCAGAATGAGCTAAGTGCTATGTGGCAAATTCACGCATATGCTATCTTTTTTTTTTTTTTCATAGTTGAGCAAATTTGATTTTACACTGATAGAAAGCCAGCTCTTGTGTATTACGCTGCTCAGAATGCATGTGAAATCTAGATGAGATAAAAAGATTTAAAAATAAATAAAACAAATATAACCAAAAAATTACAAAACCTAATTGTATGTGCGCATGTGTGCACAAAAATCTTATTTGAACATTATAAGGTCAAAATTAGAGTTAAATAATCCATTATAGACAAAAATCATGTCACAGGAATTGCTTTGCCATATTTATAATCCGCACTTCAGGATTTTATTTACTGTTTTAGCTAAATAAATATTTTCAAACTTTAGAACCATGGAAAATGTGAGCGATCATAAAATTTACTGGCACTGATTCAAAGGGAGGATATTACACAACATTCAAAGAAAAAAATTGCAAAGGAAAATGAAACTAAGCCCCAGTTAGTGGGGTAATTCAATAAAATTATGTTTTATCTAACAACAGCTCTAACCTACCTTCATTTTGTCTCTCCTTTCTGTATGTGTTGCAAGGAGGTAACTGGTGGCCTGAGCATCATTTGGTAGCTCTTCTTCTGCAAGCTCATTCCCAAAGGTTTGAAGTGTTTGAGCTATCTGCTTAACCATTCGAGCAAAGCTCTCTATAGCCTTATGAATTACAAATACATGACACACATTGGATATGGAAGACATGTTTGTTTTAAATATAAATGTATGTCTACAGGTATAAGTAAAATTATCTCTTGGCGGTCTCTGAATTTGGTTGTTTGTTTGCAGACATTGCATTACCCAACTTGGTAGCATCAATCATGCAAGTGAGAATGGATTTACTCTTTATTTATACACGGTAGCTTGCACTGCCAGTTTTGGTGAGACTATTATTTTCTCCTTGGTAGTTCCTAGACTCCATAGTTCTATCTCAAGTATATATATTCTATTAATAATTATCTCCACCATTAACAACTTATCTTTAAACTTTTAAAGTATACTTATGATATGAAACATTATTTTTAAAATGTTTTAGTTACATCTTTGCACATTCACGCAAAGGAAGTAAGCCACAATAACCCCAAAGATACAAGAAATGGAAATATAGCTAAATGTACTAAACCAACCCCTCTGTATCTGTTTATCTTTAAAAATTAGATGTGCATCTACATGACCATATACCACTTCATACACCCCTCGTCTCATACTTCTTCAGGGTTTCTGTCCACAACATTCTCATCTATTCCTTCTTCTTCCATGTAATTTGTTCAGCAACTGAATCATTCCACCTCTGATTAAATCACCTCCATGTACTTCTTTTACATAGGACAGTCCTTCTCAACCTTTTCTTCACCATGGACTCCCTTTAAATACCTTTTGTATTCTGGCTATCGATCCCCAAAACTTAACTTAGGATTTGAATCAAAACATTTCTTCAAGCCTTCATGGATCCCCCATGATGACATTACCACCCCACCCCCCCACTCCCACTGATATAGATCACTTTTGATTTTTGTACAGAGTTCACATTCATTCAACCCACTATTTCCCATTACACCATACACAATTAAGAAGCCTATCTGCACTTCCTTCAACTTATGTTTCTTCTGATACACTTAAATATAAATTCTATTGGCCATTTTCATGTCATTTGATAAACATTTACTTCAATATTTCCAGCATATTTCTTTCACTTGCCACTTTGATAATATTTTGTCTAGCAGTCCTTGTTTCAGTTTCATCTCAAGCCATTTCATTATATATATTTATAATTCCATTCATTATGCTGGAAGCATCTTGCTTAGCTCTTCAAAAAATGTTTTTTTTAAAAAAAAATTCCAGCAAAATTTCTTGGAATTTCTCTGCCTCTTTAAATCTTACTGGTTTTCTTCTTTTTAACTACATTCCTTGCAGCTATCTTTTTATCTATGTACATAGGTAATATTTCTACCAAACATCCTTTCAAACACTTCTCCACGTACTCTGCAATTTAATTATTTTTATTTCTTTGCAATCAAGCTACATTTCCTCTTTCCTTAGGTCTCCTTTGCCTTCATTTTATTGGAAAAGCAACCTTTCTCCTAACACCTTTTCATACAGGGCTTACTCTTTTTTCCTCTTTCCACAGTTGTTGTATGTTCACTGTAGCTTTTTTCACTTTTTTCTTTTTCCACTATGATCATCCCGTCCCCCCGAGTTCTATTCCATTCTGTATGGGACTACAGAATTCAAATAGTCATCAAATTATGACCAGTCACTTAGTGACTCTTCAAAGTTACAATGGACCATCCAAAAAGAACTTATGACCTGAATCTATGACGATTGCCCCTGTGGTCATGTGATAACATTTTGGGTACTTGCAACCAGCCTCTATTAAAGGCCATTTGCAGTGTTCTTGGTCACATGAATGCAATTTATAATAGGTTTTTTTTTTTTTTTTACTGCTGGAAATCAGTACTTCAGATTCCCAGCAAAAAATGTATTGCAGATAATAGGTTTGGCTTAATCACTATGGTGTTTGCTTTATGACTGTTGCAAAAAAGTCATAAAATTGTTTCATTCACATGGGTACATCTACTTAAGACCAACATGACATACCTTACAGTTGTAAATTGAGGATTACCTTAAAATATTGGTTTCTCTCACATTCAGAATCTTTAAAATCCTTGTACCTTTTATTAATTCTCCGTCTTTCATAATACAAAAAGCAAATCAGCCATGCTTTTAGATATATTTTATATATACTAGAGAGATTTATGAGGGTAGTTCTGAAAAAATAATCATGTATTTTCTCAAAAGTAATTTTAAAAACTCATTTTAATACAAATCATTATTCCTAATGTTTTTGAGATATAATCACTGATATTTCAGTTCGTATCTACTGTATTAACAGAGTATAAAAGAGAAAGAAGAGAAAAAAAACTCACAGTGCGCTGTGTAAGCCACCTATTATGGCAGTAATCCAGGGAACCCCCAAGATCATCAGTTAGTTGGGCTGTATCAATATAATTACTTAATTCTGTTAGTGAGCTCAGCATTATGATCTATAAGACAGAAATCAGAGCATCAAGTGAATAAAATTAACATGATTTTTGAATTTTTGCTTTGGTAATTTTAGCAAATTTATAGTCATGAAACTAAATAATAATATTCAATGAAACATGATTTATCAGATAAAGGAAAGTTTTACTCTCAGAACAGCATATAAAATATCTCCTTCAATCAAAGTGGTAATCTTAATAACTAGGAAAAGTTTGACATTTATATGCCATATAAAATAGCAGAAGTTTTTATTCTTATCTAATAGGGCTGGCAATGCTTTAGATTTGATTGAAAAGGGTTATTTGCAGGGGTGGGATTCTACCAATTCGCACCTATTCGCTAGAACCGTTTGTTAACATTCTAAGCAGTTCAGAGAACCGGTTGTTAGAAGAAATTACTGGCCTAATCCTGTAAGGAAGGAAGGAAGGAAACATTCTGGTGTTGCTTACAGAAACTGACTCTCCATTAACCCTTATTACATTCTTGGCAGGACTAGACTTCCTGTCTCAGGAATGTCTCTGGAGTTTTTTTCTCCTCCTTTGCTCATACTTTGCTTGTGTGGAGTGACCATTCAAAGTTACAATGGCACTGAAAAAAGTGACTTATGACCATTTTTCACACTTACGACTGTTGCAGCATCTCCAGTCATGAGGCCAGGCGAGGAGATGCGTGCCTCTATGTGAGTGATATTGAGTTGGCCACACCCAGACAATAACATGACCACCAAGCCATGTCCACCCAGTCACATGACCACCAAGCCAGGCCCACCACCTAAGCCACACCCACAAAACCGGTTGTTAAAAATTTGAATTCCCACCCCTGGTTATTTGGAGCATTAACAAGAGTAACATTTTGTTTGGCAGTCTTTAAAGCAGCCACTTTGTTTCCTAGGCTCATGCGGCAAATTCAGAGGACAGGGATATAATCCTGGAAAAAGACAGGGCTGTTTTAAAGAACAGCAGCCAGATGCTCTTTTTGTGCTCCTAAACAATCAGATGGGCCTTTCTGAATGATCTACGAATCCTTATAATCCAATGTAATAGCATTTAAACTACTTTGAAGAACAGTTCTGAAAATCTCCGAAGTTTGTTCAGATGTATATTATTTTGACTAATCCTAGAAAGTTCCTGTCTATAAGCATACAAGGCTTGTGTATAAGTTTGATTGACATTTCCCCACATTAATTGCTTTTTACCAAATAATTATATCAAATAAATATTAGCTGTACATGGTTTGACAATGTTTTGGAAGAAGTTTTTTGACCTCATGTAAACACAGTATATCTCTATTATTCAAAGAGCAACTCATGGCAGCATGAATATAGATAAACCTGTAGCTGCTTTAAAGAGTCCTTGAATTGATATTGAAATTAATATCAAACATTTTAGCCCTTTCCAAGCTTTCTAAAGACTGAGAAAGTTAATAATGGAAAGATTAAAAAATGTTTTAAAATGATATAATTTGAAATATACAAAAAGCATGGGCAAATCAGGGGTTTTCTTTAAAGCCATCATTTTGTTTACAAAAAAATCTAAAAATTTTTTTTCCATTTATTAGTGATGAAAATGGGCGTTGGTTCTTACCTGATACGCCTCTTCTCGTTGAACTGCTAGAGCATCCAGAGAGTGGGAGGTGCTCCAGTCTCGTGACATACAGGCTGAGCTATAATTGGAGGAACGCCCTCCTCCTGCACATGACTCCTGCAGGCGTTCCCCCAGTTTTACGAAGACGAGAGGACAGTAACAATCCTCCAATGGAACTGGAAAAAAATAACTTGCAACAACTATAAACAGTATCACTGGCCAAAACAGAATGCGGAATAAAAAGGGTGGGGCTGGATGCTCTATGCAGTTCAACGAGAAGAGGCGTATCAGGTAAGAACTAACGCCCATTCTCCGTCGAACTGCTGCGAGCATCCAGAGAGTGGGACATACCAAAGCATATTGTCCTACGGGCGGGATTCCGTCTGGACCGGAATTTCCTCTGACACACTCGCCACCTGTTGAAGAACTCGCCTACCGAAGGAGGCCTCAGCGGAGGCATAAGTGTCAATTTTATAGTGTCGGATAAATGGGGATGGAGAGGCCCAAGTAGCCGCCCTACAAATGTCATGAATGGAGGCTTGAGTAGCCCAAGCTACTGAAGTAGCCGCACTCCTGATAGAGTGGGCAGTCACCCCACTAGGAACCGGTAAGGCTTGAGCCAGATAGGCCTTAGAAATGGTAGCCCTAATCCAGCGACCTACAGTAGACGGGGAGACTTTGCATCCCATTGTCTTTGGCTGAAAGGAGAGGAAAAGAGACTCAGACTTTCTGATAGGCTGAGTCCAATGGATGTATATCCGGAGCACATTGAGAGCGTGCCATTGTCGTTCCTTCTCCCGCACGGGCTTTGGACAAAAATTAGGCAGGACCAATTCCTGTGCTCTGTGAAAAGCCGAATTGATTTTAGGCATAAAGACAGGATCCGGCCGTAAAATCACTCAATCAGGATGGAAAACGCACAGGTCCCTTCTGATGGATAGAGCTGCAATTTCAGATATGCTTCTAGCTGAAGTTATTGCTACGAGGAAGACCACTTTAAGGGTGAGATACTGAAGGGATGTTTCCCTGAGAGGCTCAAAGGGAGATTTGGTCAGCGCCGTAAGGACTTTATTAAGGTCCCAAGTCGGGTATCTGTGAACCATTGGGGGCACAAGTTAGAAGCCCCCTTAAGAAAGGCTCTGATACGAGGATGGTGGGATAGTGGTGTAGACGAGTCACCAGAAACCACCGTCGAAAGGGCCGAAACCTGTCTTTTCAGAGTGTTAGGGGAAAGACCCCTGTCTAGGCCATCTTGCAGAAAAGCCAGAACCTGTGCAACGGAAGGAGAGAGCGGGTCGATAGAAGACTGATGATACCATTTGGAAAAGCAGTCCCAGGTTGCATTGTAAATGCGAGTGGTGGAAGGGCGCCTCGCTGCCATGATGGTAGCGATGACCTGGGTTGATAGACCCTCCGATCTTAGCTTTTCCCGCTCAACCTCCAGACGGCCAACTGAAGCCACTGCGGATCCGGATGGAGGAGAGGGCCCTGGGACAGGGAAATCTTGTCCCGTGGAATCCTCCATGGTGGGGACACCGACAGATCGCGAAGGTCTGCGAACCACGGTCTCCTGGGCCAATACGGAGCCACTAGGAGAATTTCTGCTCTCTCCAGAACCAATTTCTGAATCACCCTTGGGATCGAGGGAAGAGGGGAAAGGCATACAGAAGACCGGGAGGCAAAGGGCAATGCAGGGCATTGTAATTCTCCGTTGGTGGGGTAGCGAGAGAAAAATCCTGGTGTCTGGGCATTGTATGGAGAAGCGAACAGGTCTACCAGAGGCAGGCCAAAGATCTTTGCTGCCTGCTTGAACAGAAGAGGATGAAGGCGCCATTCCGCTTGATCCAACATGGCTCTGCTGAGCCAATCTGCTCGAACATTGGAGACTCCCGAAATGTGTTCCGCTCTGAAGGATAAAAGGTGTGTTTCTGACCATCGACATAACCGCTCTGCCTCTCGCATGAAACGAAGAGAATGAGTGCCCCCTTGATGATTGATATGTGTCTTGGTTGTGGTGTTGTCGGTTAGAACCAGTATGTGATTCCTTTGTATCTGAGGGAGGAAAGCCTTCAGGGCCAAGTACACCACGTGGAGCTCCAGCCAATTGATGCTGCAACGTTGCTCGGCGGCTGACCATACACCCTGAGCTGAAAGGGAGTGCAGATGGGCTCCCCATCTGGAGAGACTTGCATCTGTAGTGATCGTGACTCTTGGAGGTTCCTTGAACAGATGGCCCCTGTTGATAGAAGGTCTTGTCCACCATAGGAGAGAAGTGAGGACTCTTGGAGGGACCTTTACCACGAAGTTGGAGTTGCTCTGACCTGAGCGTTGATAGGCAGAAGGAACCACTGCAATGATCTAGAATGCAAACGTGCCCAAGGAATAATAGATATACAGGAAACAAATTTCCCTAGTAGCTTGGATAAATCAAGTAAGGAGGCTTTAGCAGACCGCCTAATGGTCTTGATAGCTCGTATGCTATCGAATCTATCCTGAGAAAGGAAAACCTTCTCCATCACCAAATCAATGACAGCTCCTAAATGGGCAATATGGGTGGAAGGGACAAATTGACTCTTTTCCCAGTTAACAAGGAAGCCGTGCACTTGCAGCACCGAAAGGGTGGTGGCAGTGTCACATGTAGCCTGAGTTTGGCTGGGTGAAACAATCAAAATATCATCAAGGTAACAATGAAGCTGGATTGGAAAATGCCTGAGGTGAGCTGCTAGAGCTGCTAGTACTTTAGTAAATGTCCTTGGGGCTGAAACAAGACCACATACTGAAAATGCTGATTATTGTAACAAAATCTCAAGTATTTTGAATGCGAGGGAAGGATAGGGATATGGAGATAAGCCTCGGATAGATCTACTGAAGTCATCCAGTCTCCCTCTCTGACGCTCTGCAAAATGGATTGAAGGGTATGCATTTTAAATTTATGTCGGACAATATACCGATTGAGCCTCTTCAAATCCAAAATGGGTCTCCAGCCTCCAGAATGTTTAGGGACTAAAAAGAGGAGGGAGTAGAACCCCTCACCCCGCTGTGAGGCAGGTACGGGCTGGATCGCCCTAATATCTGCGAGATGTTTGATGGCTGATGACATGAGCTCCCGCTTGGTCAGGTCCCTGGAGAGGGGAGAAACCATAAAGTGATCCGGTGGTGAAGAATGAAACTGGAGAGAAAGACCAAATTTAACGGTGTCTCTGACCCAAATATCCGAAGTGGATGTTTCCCACTGGTGAGCAAAGTGCCTAAGGCACCCGCCAATGGGATAGGAGGCGGGAGATCTATCTGGGTCTCCGGGACGCCTTATTTCCTGGACCTTGGAAGGGCCTCCTGTAGCTTCCTCCCCTCCTGCCTCTATCACCTGAGTCGCTTCTGTCTTGGTAGGCTGGCCGAAAGGACGACGAGGCCTGAAATCTAGGGGAGAAGGCATGTTGGCCGAAGGGACGAAAGGAGTCCCTCCGAAATGGCTGGGATCCTCTGGCTTCTGGTTTACGAAAAAGGGAGGGTAGAAACTTATTATTATGCGCCTCCATTAATAATGGGTTTAAGGCAGGGCTGAAAAGCTTCCCTCCCGAGATGGGAGCTGAGGCTAGCTTGGATTTATTTCTGACATCTGCGTGCCAATGATGGAGCCAGAGCAGCCTACGAGCAGCAACGTGTGAGGAAATGGCCCGGGCCAAGAACTTCATGGAGTGAAAGGTGGCATTGGCCGCAAATTCGGCCGCGGCCGTGAGCTTGGCGATGTCCTGCAGGGCTCTGGTGTTGGAAGCAGGGACATGCTGCTTTAGTTGTTTAAGCCACCTTATGGAAGAGCGGGTAAAAAAGGAGGCAGCTGTGGCCAACCTTATGGCCCAGGCATCTGACTGATGCGCCCGCCGGAGCACCAATTCCATATGCTTATCCTCCGGTTTAAGCGCCTCCAGGGCGTCAGTGGGATTGGAAGAAGAAGAAGCCAATCTAATAATAGGGTCGTCTACCTCTGGAGTAGCCAGCAAGGCTGAAAACTCCGGATCGAGGTTAAACAGCCTCTTATCTTGGTTAGAAGGGGCAGGAGAGGGGTCTGTGGATGCCAGCTGTCTTGCTACGAGATCGGAGAATATTGGGGGGGGGGTAGGAATTACCTCAGTCTCAACGATCGGATGAGTGAATATGGAATCTTCTTGACCCCCCATGGGAGCTGGAGGTGGCTCAGAAGCAGATGGAGAAAGAAGACCTGAAATATTTTTTGCTTTAAATAATAAAGATTTAAACAACTGAGGTTTGAACAGGCCCACCATAGCCGGTTGCTCAGGGGAAATGCTTTCGTCTTCAGACATTTCCTCCTCCATAGGGTCTGGTGTAAATAGGGGTTCCAAAAAATGAAGTGACCCTCTAACAGAACCATCTTCCTCTTCTACAGACTGAAAGTCCCCTTCCTCCTCTACCAGGGCTTCCACACCCTCCAGACATGGAACTTCAAATTGGAGAGGTACCTGTCCCTGCTGGGAAGTCGACCCGGCGATTGGTCTATTAGGCGCGGTTGTAATTCCGGGTGTCAATCCCTGAAGCTCTGATGTTGAGAGTTGCTGCATGCCTTCAGCAATCCCTTGACGGATGGCAAGCTGCATCCACTCCTTGATATTTTCTGGGATAACAGAAGAAACCGGGTCCTGGCGTAGGCCCGCTGCGGTTGGTGTAAAGGTGGCCTCGGGAGTACGAGGAGAATGGAGGCTCCATGTTGAGCTACACCTGGAGGGGGAAGATTGTCCGGGCAGGGGAGAATGCACAAAAGGAGGGGGGGAGCCGGAGCTACAGCAGGCGAGTCCCTCGAACGTTTGCTAAATTCTTTTTCCAGAGCCTTATGGCGCCTCAAGGCATCCTTTTGAGAGGCACTGGAAGAATCCTTGTCCTTTGCATGCAAATAGTGGGTCTTGGACTTGGCCTTTAAGGAAGGCCCACTCGGATTTCCCTCTGCCATGATACTAAGAATATCAGAGAGGCGGTTGGTGCGCCAAGGAGTTCGGCCTTTCGCTCTAGCCGGTTTTCCTGAAGTTGGGCCACGTCCCCCTTTTGGAAAGGAAAGGGGGAAAAAATCCCTTAACTATCTGCCTACTATGATTAAAGCAATCTTCTATTGTAGTATTTAAAACATATTATTTATTTATTTATTTATTTATTTTAATAAAAGGGGGCGGAGCCCGAATTGAGGAAAAAACTCAATAAATAATTAGCTAAACAACAGGGGGAAACCAAATCCAACGCTGAGGCCAGAGAAAGGAAAAATAACCCCTATATATATATATATATAATCAGATATGCAGAGACAAAAAGGGAGGGGTTGAGCAGGCCTCCTAAGGCAGCCTCCCAGCGAACTTGGAAGGTACGTGCCTGCATCCCTGGATGAGTTGTGGGCAAACAAAACGGAACCAACTAGGCACAGGAAGGTAGCGGTGAATAACGGGGCCCGGAGCCACAGTATCACCAGTAAATCAGGCTCCACGTGCCCTTTCACGCTGTGGGCCTACCAGAACCATGCAACTTTTTAAAAGAGTAGGCAAAATGGCGCCGACCACGAGGCGCGCCTAAAATGGCCGCCCGTAATGGTGCTACCAGGCCAGGGACGCACCAGCTCTTAAACGAGAAAAAACAAGAAAGGAAGAGCTGGAAGAAGAAGCAGAGCTTCCTCTAAGTGCGTTGGTTGGGGGGAAGACGCAACAAAAAAAGAGAAGCTAAATGAAGGGCCGCTCCTGGGAGCGCAACTTAAAGGCTGGCAGAGGCAGAAGAAGGGGGGGTGGGGGGGCAAAAGGCTCCGACTCCCCCTAACTCCCCCCAAACGGCGAAGAAACTCGCGTAACAAAAAATTTGGGACTGCACCAGAGGCAAGGGACAAGGATTAAAGCAAATTTAAACCTGATACCAAAAACACTAAAAGAGCAATCTGCAACGGCCGAGATACGGAGAAATTAGCTGCCTGTCTGTCGAAGGCTGAGCTAAAATTGGGGGAATGCCTGCAGGAGTCATGTGTAGGAGGAGGGCGTTCCTCCAATTATAGCTCAGCCTGTATGTCACGAGACTGGAGCTCCTCCCAATCTCTGGATGCTTGCAGCAGTTCGACAGAGAAAAATGCCTATGCAGAAAGTGCAAGAAAAGTTATATTAAAGACATACTTTTTACTATTTCATTGTACTCATCACACTACAAATTATAAATGAAAATAAAAGATTAAACACTCACCGGCAGCTTTATTTTATAGTCATCTCCATGAAATCTAAAGGCAATGTCAAAGAGAGTTCTATGAAAGAATCCAGTTGGACGCAAAACTAGAACGAGTTGCAAATTTCCTGGAAATGATGTCTAAAATGGTGAAAGAGAATCATCATATTTAACATATTATTAAACAGAATCAACAAATCAGTTTACAAATTACATTTCACTTATTTTGTCTTAACTACAGATTAAACTGGATTATATTTTGTACTTCAAAAGATATAGGCAAACTAGGTTTTAATTTCTATGCAGTAATGGAAATGAAAGTAGTTATAAGTCTGTCAACACAGATATCATACCAATTTATCATTTATAGATCTATAGTCTGAGGTAGGTTCTATAGCTGATGTCATTTTTAATTAAGCTATTGCACCAAATCTTAATCTTTTCTAAAAGTACGATTTGATGAACTGCCTAAATTGAGCTAGTATATTATTTAATTGATGATATATTTATACTGAACGAAAGAAACTTTGACTCTCTGAAATTACTTATAAAGAATAATAATAAGGTGCATAGTGTACTTGAAAAAAGACAATTGTGCAAGAACGGGCATTTTATAGATAATAACATGTTGCTTCCCACGAGCTAAGCTATATGTATAGTTCTATTCATCTCTGCCTTCAAAAGCTTCTTAGCCTGAGAAACAATCACACACACTTTTTTCCTCAATGGAATTTTTAGTATAAGCAAAAAACATTTTAGGCATATTTAGATTTAAATAAATAAAAAAGCTTTATCTTCTTAATAAAACAGGTTAATCTTACAGAATCATCCCTACAGTTGGATCTTTTGGTTGTAATCAGAAAACAGAAATGCTTCATTATATTTTAGATAAGATATGCGGCCTTTGAGATATGTGTTCCTATGTTGGTTTTCTATGAGGAACTAAAAACAATAACAAAACCTGAATGGAAAAAATACAGTAGAAGAAAGTGATTTTGTGATTCATTCTAGACTAAAAAACTCCATTAAATTGCAATTTTATTTAGGTTTTAATGAAACTTTATTTCATGCTTGCTGAACAAATCCAGATGTTCTGAGAAACAATGTATTGTCAATAGATTTCATGCAGAAGTTATTACATTTTAAACTGAGAGCTTCAGACTTTATTTTCTATTTCTGTAAAGAATTTGGAGCTGCAAAAGAATTTCTAGAATATCAGTAAAAAATACATGTTATACTTCACTGACATGCCCTGGAACATATCACATTGTCTACAAGCTAATAATGAACCGAAGGGTTCTGAAATGAATAAACTTTGCCATCTGGAAAGATATTGGTTCCGTTTTCTTCACAGCTTACTCATTCAGAGACGATCAAGCTATGTTTCCTCAAGTTGTTACCTCACCATAGCTAATCTTCCTCCTAAAGCTTTAGAAGCTAATGAACAATAGTTTATCTTTACTTAACATTGACAGATAACTCAAAACCATTTTTTAAAAATAGTTCCCAACCCACATGAGTCTTTAAAAAACCCAAAAGGCAAACAAATCATCAAGTTCACAAATGCCAACTTAAAACTGGGTGTGGAATCTGGAACACACCTGCTCTACAAAATCATCTGTAACGAAAAAGAATTAAAAAGTAAAAAGTGGAGGCCATTCTCCTGCTACCCTGCTAGGAAATACATTCCTGAAATAGGTGTTGAACTAAACATCTTTCAGATACAGTATTGTAGAGGACATAAAGGACATAAACACAGGCAGTGTCAGATCACAATGAAATATAAATATTTAGTCACAGGAACTATTCAGAAGCAAGTCTAGCTGATTAGGTGGCATTGCTATTAAAATTAGCTCCAACTTCCTTAATCATCCTTTTTCCAAGAGAGCCTTCTAGTCGATAAATATATTTTTTTAAATTTTGGAAAATAAAAAGGGCCATAAAGCTGGAGATGTTTGAGAAAATACAAAACTTAAAAACATGTATTTTTACAAATTCAAAACTTTAGAAGTGGTACAAACTTGTTTATAAAATGATAATCCAAATACAGTAAGGTTTTCACCTTGGGGAAAAAATCTGTATCAAATCATGGACATTTAAAAACAAGGTTAAAGGCAACAGATCAGGACTGTTTCCTTTTCTATATTTGTCACATACTTTAAAGACAGTAGTTATTATTGAATAACAATAATACAATCCCTTATTATAAGCTGACCAGAGTTGTTCAAAACATTTATGTTTATGGTCTACAGATCAGAAATGTGTGACTGGTTCACTTCTCCTCCCATTTTTCCATACTCCTTCCTTTCTCCTTTTTCTGATTGAAAGAATGATAAACGCTATGCCAGCTGAATCAGACAAACTATTATTGCCACACATCAAGAATTATTCAAAACCATGATTTAAATGACAATGGGTTGGTCCTTTGTGGTTTGTACTAATCATGATGTCCTTACCCCAGGTACCTCAAATGGCTGTGAACATAGATTAAAACAGGGTAATTTGGTCACAAAGAATGATATTGAGCTAATAGGAAACTTTATTCTGGTCACATCCTAATTGCTACAGCATAAAATGGAATTAATAAGGGAAATTGTCCATTAAGGTTATGGTTAAAAAGTGAAAAACTTATTTTGCATCAAAACAGGGATGAACGGTTATTAATCTGTGGTATAAAAACAGTTCATCTTTGCCAACCTGGAGGATGAGGCAAGCAGGTCAAACACAATCAATTACCGTAACTAATCTCCCAGGACAGCAACTATCTTGTTGGCTAAACTATCGCGAAGCTCATGTCAAGAAGACAACTGATGAACCCAACTGCTTACGGGAAGAGATAATGTCTCAATAAATAGGCATCAGAATGTCATCAACTTTTTATCTGTTCCCTCTTTCCCCCATTAAAGGGTCATCACTTACTTCAAGTTGGAAAATGAAGATGTGGAATATACCTGAACTAGGTCAAACATTGCTAGACTTGAAAATGTTAATGTTAGTAACTTTAAAAAATCCTTTGTGAGATTCTAATAAAAAATAACTTTATAACTAACTCCAGTGTTCTTGTATCAAATCTTGAATTTAGAAAATGGACAGCATTTTCTGAATATTATTCCTTAAATCTCCTTCAAATTTCTGAAAGCCCTGCCCTTATTATTGCCTTTAAACAGTGATGGGATTCATTAAATTTAACAACCGGTTCTAATGATTTCTTCCAACAACCAGTTCACCAAACTGCACAGAAACTTAACAATCAGTTCTCCTGAAGTGGTGCAAACTGGCTGAATCCCACCACTGCCTTCAAGTAAACAATTACTACTTCTAGATTTAACATTTTTTTTCTATATGTAATTATAATACAATTTCCCTTAAATGGAAAACTTAACTAAAATACTTTACTATATAAATGATGTGGCTATTTAAAATGGAAAAAGATGCTTATTTCTAATCCACTGAGAGTCTAAAACTAAGATATTGCCTTGATAAAACAATCAGAGATTTTATTTTTCATTCTCATTTTCCAGAAATAACAAATCTAACCATGTATAAATGCATATTGATTTAATATAGTATTTTTCAGTACTAATGAAGCTTCCTTCCAAACTAACCACAAACACATATACAAAGAAAAAAATAACACATGACTAGCACAGTACTAGGAGATTGTTTTATTGTTTTTTCATTATACAAATATAAATAAAGTATCAGTTTTAGTGGTAATTGAAGAATTGCTTATAAATTTTATTAATTTCTTTTTATATTCCTCATTATAAAAAAAACTTATATACAAGTAGGGGAACACAACAAGCATCTTAAAATGTTTTTTCAATCCTGTATTAAGCAGTTTATCATGGACAGATATTTGATTAAAAGCAAGACTCTGCATTGAACAAAAACACAATATCAATAAAAGTTCAGTAATTTGTATGTACATTTACAATCAACAAAACCACAATATTTATATAGATGATATAATTAAAAATATTCATTGAATTTCTAAATATAATGCAGCAATTTCTACAAACTTCAAAAAAATTTAAAGCCACTTTTATATTACTGCAGATTATTTCTGTTTCTCAAATAAGCAACATTTATTTGAGAAGCAGATAATTTTATAATGTTTCTATATTAAAAAAGCATAGACCCAGGCACTCTGGAAGATAAACATGTTACTCAATTCACATAGATTTATCAAGGGAAAAAAGCAGTAGCTGCACAGCAACTCACCGCAATTCGCATTATAGAGGCCCGCACTGATGTCCATTTATCTTGCCTGCGGTCTATGACAAGGATAAATCCAATTCCAGCATCTTGTGAACTGAGTTGGAAAGGGAGTAGAAAGAGGAAACGAAAAAGAACTCATTTACCAGATCTTACAGTAAGAATGACCTGTTATACCAGCCCATTAAACTATGTATGTTGATTAATAGATAGAATAAGATAGAATAATTCTTATTAAAACAGAGTCAACAAACATTGCATGCAAGTTCAGCTGCTGAAAACATTCATTACCATTCTTCCTGAAGACCAGGGATTTTATTAATCTGGTATGCTTCTTTATATACATATATCTCTTTTTAACTCATTGGCTGTGTTTCCTTGTACAACCCATCCTTTAAAGAACTATCAATAATGTCCACTCCTGAATAAGAACTATTTTTCCTTAAGTGTACTTTGTTGCTGATATGTAATTTTATATGGAGAGTATTGTAACTTTCATCTTATGAAATATAAGTTTCTAGGTTCTATATTCCTGATCTATCTAAGAAATCTGACATCGCTAGCCCCAATTTTTAAAGGATCACGAGAACAAAAATAGAAATTCCCAAAGAGGAAACTGAGCTAAGAAGAAAGACACATGACAGCCTACAACTGAAAGACACTGAGAAGAAAAGAGGCAGCAAGATATTTCCTTCTTATGCTCTGTTCAGCTGCTTGTGCAAAGAAAGAGACATATTCTTGTTTTCTACCTGAAGATACAAACCCATCATGTAATGTGAAAAGTTGATTGCCAGCCATTTGCAAGAGAAATGATAGGCAAGCATAAACCAAAATGACTTGAATGTCTAATTATTATGTATGCTGAGCAGACTGTGTATGAAAAAAAGTTGCAATGTTTTTTCTTTATTGGAAGAAGAATGCTACTAAAAAGGAATCTCAGTGATAGGAGAAATACCATTACTTAATTGAGGAATAGGGAATTTTTGCTCTTACCAAATCCTTCATAAACAAGTACAAAATTTCAAAATAATGTAGGAAAATGAAAAATATATTTAAATTTTTTTAAAGTTTCCATTCATATTAAGACTGTGACTCTCATGTCCAATCTGAACTGACTGAAATTGGCATCATGGATAGAAAGTAGCTCAATGGAACACACTTTAAAAGAAACATTACTAGATATAGGAATTGTGTCATTTAAAGATCGATATAGCTCTACATGCAACTTTCTGAACAACTAGATAGTTTAGCCTCCAGATAAAACTAAGAGTATTGCTAAAAAATATTACCTAAGTACTTCAGTACTACTCATGGCAATACGATGGCACTTTCACCAATTGCATGTCAATTATTGAACACTTTTCCCAGGCATTTGTTCTGGGATAACCAGATCCCATCTCCTGAGTTCTGAGTATGTACATTATTTATCAAAAGCTTTAGAAACTGCTTAAATCTGCTTTTTTTTCTTGTTACTTTAAGTTATTAATTTAAAGGTCCAATGAATACAAAGTACTTCTTGTGAGCAAATATCTCCATGAAATTACTAAGAATAGGCATATCAGACTCAAAATATTAAAACACGCAACATCTTTGCTCTCACCTTGGGAGTACAATCTCCTAACTTGTTTCTCTTTGGAACTTATTGAGCTGATTCCCAGGTCTAATGGCATATTGAAAGTAATTTAGAGATGCCAAAGGAAATAAGGAATCACTCATACATAACATTAATTAGTTTGAGAAAAGAACCAATTGCAATGTTTCTAGTATGAAGGATTGGATTCAAATAATGTTTAAATTATCGGTTTTTGAAAAAGAAATTTTATTTACTAATCAAAAATGACAAAAATTATTTTCTTCAGGGGTAGATTTCATGAAATTGTATGATATCTTTGTTTAGATTTAGAGATGTTTATGGAGTGTTTAATATTTGAAAGTGCAATATGTGTAGAATGTTTGTAATCCCTTTAGGTCAGGCTGGTTTGTTTTTTTTTAGTTTAGCTTTTTTCTGTTGTCTTTTGTTGGTTTTGAAAAATTTATTTGTTTCTTCTTTATTGTTCTGGTTAAAAAATTAAAGAAAACAAACTCCTACTTCTAGTTTCTTTCGAATAATAATATGCCTGTTGTGGTTAGCCTGCAGCAGGTGCGGATGGCTGAGGAGAGCGAGGACTCAGATGAGGGGCCAGGAGCATTAGGGAGTGGACTGCTGCCTTCAGAAATTGTGGGGGCTGGAAGCAGCGATGAGGAGGTTCCCGAGGAGCCTGTGCCAAGTGCGCTTGTGCTCAGGGCTGTTCATAGGAAAGAGCAGCTGCAGCAGCACGGGTGACTTGGGAGTAAGGCTGCAAGGTAATGGCCCCTCCTTCAAGAAGATAAAGCCAGTTGTAGGAGAAGGCGGAGCTTCGTTTTGGCGACACAGCTGCGATCTCGGGGCTCTGAGATCGCAACCGATATTTTTGCCCCTGGTCGGTCCCAACGGACCTAAACCGCCCCTTAGAGACGGGGATTGTGAAGGGCACTGTCCCAGAATCCCAGAGATATCTCAAAATCTCTGGTTTGATCTGGGAGAAGCCCTTTTGCTGGCGGCGGAGAGGCAGCCTCCATAGCTGCTGAAGCTCCAGAAAGAAAGTGGCTGGAAAGAAAGTGTGTCGGCTGGGTGAGAAACTTCTTTTGTGTTGTAAATTCGCTGAGATTTGAAAGGGCATCCTGAATAGAGAAGAAACCTGTGAGATTTTTTTTTTTTTTGACAAAAACTGTTTGAGCGGTGTTTTTTAAAGTGATGTCAAATTGAGGCTTGGATTTTTTTTTCTTTTTCTTACTTTTTTTGGGGGGACTTTATTGTGACTTTGTAGGTAACCGGATTGAATTTTCTCTTATATATATATTTATGCTCCTTTTGATTTTTTAATTTTCTTTTAGGATAGAGGCTCCCTTTGGCTATTTTTTTTTTTTGTATAAATTATTCCTTTTTTTCTGGCTGGTGGGAGGAAGAGCATTAAGAAACTTTGCAACACTGCCAACTAGAGGTTTGAAAATATTTTATTTGAATTGGAGAGAACTGTAAGAAGACTCCTTCTCAAGGACATTTCAATGTGATAAGATAGAGGGAGAGCACAGCAAAATATTATTACAGGAGTTTTCCTGGACTCTTATCAATATTTCAACACTTGAGACTTGGCTTTGAAGCTGCTGGAGAAGAGAGTCATAATAAGAGCCTTGGATAAATAAATAAAGTACAGTGTGCTCATATATATATATATATATACACACACACATACTTGTGATATCCTTACTCATCAGCCTTTTTGTAAATTTCAATTCTAGCAATATTCTTATTTTTGCTTTTTATTTCAAAGGGAAAGCCTCAGAGTTTTTTCTTTATTTTTCTTTTTTTCTCCTTATTTTTATTGGGATTTCTTTGCTCTTTCTATCCATGTTTTTTGACCACTCTGTTTTTCTTTTTTTTGATTATTGGAGAAGGAACTGGCTTTTTTCTTTAGAGAAAATAAAAAAGAAGACACTTCAACGCAGAATGTTTGGGATACAATGAAGGCATATGCTAGAGGTCTGATAATAGATTATACAAGAAAAAAGAATATTAGGAAAAGGCAAGCTTCTAAGGCCTTCGAAGATGAGTATAAAAGACTTGAAAACGAATTACAGAAAATGCCAGAGAAAAAAGATATTAAATTGAAGCTGGATGTAATTAAACATAAAATGGAATTAATAGAGAAAGAAGAATTGGCACAGAAAATTAGAAATTCTAAACAGAATTACTTTGAAGATGCAAATAAACCAGGTAGATGGCTAGCATATAAATTGAGAAAGGAGAAGGAATCAAGAAAAATATTGAAGCTAATAGATGATCAAGGCCGAGTTTGTTATGGTAATAAGGAGAAAAAGGAAATTATTCGAGATTTTTATGGGCAACTATATAAACAAGAGAATATTGATGAGGAAAAAGTCAAACAGTATCTACAGAATGCTAATTTACCGAAGAAACCTAAAGAGACTGAAGAAATGCTAGAAAGCAATATAACAATGATGGAATTAAATGAAGCATTTAAGAAACAAACTAATGGGAAAGCACCAGGTCCAGATGGGCTTCCGGCAAAATTCTATAAAACATTTCAAGAATCATTGAGCATCCCACTGTTAGAAGTTATGAATGAAGTTGTGTTAAAGAAGATGATACCCAAAACACTGTCAGAGGCTTATATCACACTTATTCCAAAAGAAGAGGCTGACCCACTGCAAATTAAGAACTATAGACCTATTTTCTTATTGAATGCAGACTATAAAATCTTTGCTTCAATTTTAGCAGAAAGACTTAAAAAATATTTAAATAATTTTATTCACCCAGATCAAAATGGATTTCTGCCAAAGAGACAAATCAGAGACAATATGAGAGTAATCCTGGATACTTTGGAATACTATGAGGCTCATCCTGAAAAGCAAATGGCTTTGATATTCCCAGATGCTCAAAAGGCATTTGACAACGTGAACTGGAGATTTATGTTATTACTATTGGAACAGATGGGTTTTGCCAAAAAATTTATTCAAGCAATAGAAGCCATATACAATAAACAGACAGCAAAGGTAATGATGGAGGGGGAACTTACAGATTTTATTAATATAAGAAAAGGCACAAGACAAGGGTGTCCCCTATCTCCTTTGCTATTTGTGTTGACTTTGGAAGTGTTGAATAGAAATATTAGGGATGATAAAAGCATAAAAGGAATGAAAATTAAAAAGGAAGAATTTAAACTACAAGCTTTTGCTGATGATTTAGCTTTTATTCTGGAAGACCCGTTAGAAACAGCTCCAAGGTTATTGGAAAAGATAGAAACATATGGTGAGATAGCTGGTCTGAAAATAAATAAAGATAAAACAAAGATTTTGACAAAGAACATGCTATTGAGACAGAGAGAAGAACTGGCAGATCTTTTGAAAATCCAAGTTACAAATAAGGTTAAGTATCTGGGGATATATATGATAGCAAGATGTAGCACATTAAAAGAGAATAATTATATTAAACTCAAACAACAGATAGCTACAGATTTGAAGAAGTGGGAAAACTTGCAATTGTCATTAATAGGGAGAATTTCAACAATCAAGATGAATATTTAACCCAGAATTCTATTTCTGTTCCAAACAATACCAATTAGGCTTGGAAAAGACTATTTTGAAGATTTAAATAAAATCATGTTGAAGTTTATATGACAAGGTAAAAATGCGAGAATAAAGCTAAAGCTTTTGCAAGACGTTAGAATTAGAGGAGGTTTTGGCCTGACTAATTGGGAATTGTATTATCAAGCTGCAAGTTTGATGTGGGTCAAAGAATGGATAACATTAAGAAAGCATAGATTGTTGACATTAGAAGGGCATGATTTGCTGTTGGGTTGGCATGCTTTTTTATGGTATAAGGGAACTAAAACACAGGGTTATTTTAGAAGACATTATTTACAGGAGTCTTTGTGGTTAAACTGGGAGAAGATAAAAAGACAATGTTATTTGAAAATTCCAGTTTGGTTATCGACTATTGAAGCATTTTCCTATCCTATAATTTATAAGAAAGAACAAACAGTTAGATATGGAGAACTATTGGATGAAAAGGGTAAACTTAAATCGATCCAAAACTTTGAAGAACAAGGTATAAGGATGAATTGGTTTTCATATGCGCAAATACATTCAAGGTATGATGAAGATTCTAAAACGGAGGGGTTCTATGATAAACAGACTGATTTAGATAAGATCTTGTTGGGTACTGATGAGAAGGTGATTAAAAAATTATATGGTTATTTACTGGGAATTAAATTAGAGGAAAAACAAGTTAAAGAAACTATGATTGTTTGGGGGAAGAATTTTGGATATGGGATTGATCTAGAGAAATGGCAAAAATTATGGTTTCAAAAGTATAAAATGACAATGTCAACAGCATATGAAGAAAACTTGTACAAGATGTTTTACAGGTGGCACTTTCCCCCGACAAGAATAGCAAGAATGTTTAAGAACAAATCTGAAAAATGCTGGAAATGTCATCAGATACCTGGCTCGTATTACCATATGTGGTGGACTTGTGAGGACGCTAGAAAATTCGCATGTGGTTGGAAAAAATGACAAAGAAACACATAGACTTGAAACCAGACATCTTATTGGGAATTTTACCTGATACATATCGTAAAGATTTGAAATACCTGATTGTAAATGTATTAACAGCGGCTAGGATTGTATTTGCTAAAAATTGGAAGAATGAGAAAATACCATTACAGGAAGAAATTATTAAGAAAATATTGGAATGTGCTGAGATGAGTAGATTGACATTTGAAATTAGAGAGCAAGAAGAGAAACAATTTTATGAAATTTGGGGTCTTTTTTATCAATGGCTAGATGATAAAATACGATAATAGAATATTTAGAATGCTAGACAGTAAGGAATATCTTTATTTTGTTTTACTTGCCTTTGTTATTTGACACTATATTTATAAAGGGTTTTTTAGGATTGATTTGGTGTGATTATATGATTTGTTACAGAATAAACTGGTTAAAGTATTGTTATCTCATAAAGCATGAATGATTAAAAGTATAGTCAATTTCTTTTTTTTAATGATATTAGGATATATAAGTTTGGATTGACAATATGAGTTGTTATGTAACATAATTGTAATTGAGACTACAAAATGAATGCACAAAACTGATGAACCAACCGACACACTGGATGTACATATGAGAGTTGATGTTTTAATGTTTTGTTTGTCTTGTTTGTTTGTAGAAAAATAATAAAATTCTTTAAAAAAAAAAAGAAGAAGAAGAAGATAAAGCCAGTTGTGAACTGGACATTCTTTGTAGGAAACAAAAACGTTTTGAAATTCCAGCCTCGTGGACATCGCAGTATCTTAAGTTGGAATTTGTAGACTCTTGTGTTGTGAAATATTTCTTATCTGTTATTCTTGCACAATTTTGGCTGTTAAAGTTAACAAAGTTAATTAGTTTGCAACATCCTTTTAACCAGGGATTCGTAAAAGGTTTTTGTTCACTTTGGTTCGTGTTTGTTTTATTGGAAAAGGGTTTGGATCAGAATAATGTCCTGTTTTATATTGACAATGTTCTATAACTGTCTATCCTCCATTAAACTTTCCTCTGCCCTATATTTCCTAGCCAAAAATGTTAAAAGACTTTGCATTCTATGAATCAAAAATTTGGGGGGACTTTTCAGTAGATTGTATAGATTGTTCAACTGTAGCTGTGAACCTTACCTGGGAATATTAGTGAGGTATGTCAAAACACTTTGAAACTCCTTTTCTGGAATTTCACTAAATGTAGAGAATTCAGGAAAAGTGATGACAGGACAGCCATCTCTTCCTCGTCCTCCTAGAAAGAAAAGAATTTCATTCCCAAAATAAATCTTACCATGTTATTTAAAAGGACTAATATGAAACCAGATGAATTGACTGTTACTGATTGTTTGTAGTGACAACCTCATCCAATGGGATCAAAATAAAAACCAGTGTTGTAAATACAAAATGGAGACAAAGACACAAGTTATATAAATGATTTTTTGCAAAATTAGAGTAGTTTTGCCTCACTGCCCAAAAACCTCACTTCAAAAGAGAAATGATGGATTCGATTTGAGTAAGATAGTAAATACTAAAATATATTGTCAAAGCACAATTCAGATCAGGTTGTATCAATCTGTCTTGAAACAGAGTGGAATATTGTATTATAAAGTAGGAGGACAATATGTTTCTCTCCAATATCAGTGTTTGCATATCTCTGGATTGCTACATTTTTTACTCCTGTTTGGGATAGCAGAGAAATAAAAGATATAAAAAGTATTTTATCAATAAAGGGGAATATTTGTAGTGGTCATTGGGGCTTGCTTGTTTTCTTGAAGATGTTTCATTACCCTAGCATTTGATCTTTAAAATATAAAAGGAATGAAAATCAAACAGAAATATTAGAGATGAAGAGAATATAAAAGGAATTAAAATCAAAAAAGAAGAATTTAAGCTGCAAGCATTTGCAGATGATCTGGTTTTCATCTTAGAAGACCCTTTAGAAACAGCATCAAAATTGATAGAAAAGATAGAGACATATAAAATTTATCATTTTTAAATTCTTTTTATTACTGAGATCATTTTTAACTTGTTTTAGCAATGCAACAAACTTTAGTTAGCAGGGGCTCTGTGCTTCTCAGAGTAATGTGAGCTTGCAAGCTCACATTACTCTGAGAAGCACAGAGCCGAAGACACAAGCCTAAAGATGATGAATGAGACTTCATCGAAACATTGCCTAGATACGAATTTTATGTGGGAGAAAACCCAAATAACCAAAGATCCACATACAAATAACTGCGAGAACCACAAAAAACATATATATATGGCTTCGTGCTTGTGAGAGCAAAGCTTGATTGGAGCTGCCGTCTCTCTATAAATTCTGGTGGGGAGGTTGGCTGTGTTGTCATTTCTTGATTAGTTGATGGAGTTGATGTTTGCAGATTGGCTGGCTTTTTCGTAAGAACATGTGTGGCTGTGTGTCTATCAGCCACCTGTGTTGTAACGACCTGGGTAATGGGCTGTGTGATGACCTTCTGAATTCTATTGTTTTGACATCCTGGGACTTGTGCTGTAATCTCCTGGGTTGTAATGACCTGGGTCATGGGCTGTGTGATGACCTTCTGAGTTCTATTGTTGTGACATCCTGAGTCTTGTGCTGTAATCTCCTGGGTCGTTGGCTGTGTTGTAAGGTTATATTTTCCTCCCCTAGCTTTTCTGGATGCTTTTATCCTACTTCTATACTTTTGATTTTTCCTGAAGGGGATCACAGAAAAGGAAGATTAAAAGCAGAAGGATATTTTATGAAAGGGCTCTGAAGGGCTGCTTAAGAAAGACTTGGAGCTCAAAGTTTAATCTTATGGCAAAATACTCAGCTGTTAGATACTGTTGAAATCAAAGAAGGAGAAATCAATAGAAAGAAAAGAACCACCAAGTGCACTAGAGAAGAACATAACAAAGGAAGTACCAACTGAAAACTAAAAAAGAACTTTAAAAGGGAAGGGAAGAGAGAGAAAAAATCTTCTGAAGATAAGACCAGGTGAAGATAGTTAGGCCTAAGAAAAGGCAAGTGGAGTTTCTTTCAACATTAAACTTCATAGGGACAAAGGAACAGCATTATCATCAAATTTGTAGTACCCTAGAAAATAAATGGGATAAATATATCCATAATTAAAGGTGTGCACAGTAAACAAACAATGGAAAGATGGAAAAAACACAGAGAAGGATATTATGGTCTGATGAGCAGTAAAGGTGAATTATAACCACAGGAATCCAGCAAAACCAGGATGGGATGATGCAAGTGTCCAGTTCTTCTTGATCTCTCAGCAGCTTTCATGGTATCCTTCTAGACTGATTACAGGGTTTGGGAACAGGAGGCACAGTGTTGCACTGATTCTGCTTTTTTCTTGGCCAATGCCACTCAGTATTGACAAGAAGGAAGAGGTCCAGCCCAAAACTCTGCTTTGTGAGAGGTGCCTCAGATTTCCATGCTCTTCCCATTCCTGTTCAACAGGATGTCTCTGGGTAAGATAGCATGGGTTAGGCATCATCAGTATGTTGATGTTGTATGTGTCCACCTTCAAATCACTTTTTGACTTCTGGTGATCGCCTGGACCAGTTGCTGAATTTTTCTTGGCAAGAAATAGATTGCCATTGTCAGATTCCTATGGCTAAGAGAGACTGACTGGTCCAAGGTCATCAGCTTGGCTCCATGCCTAAGGCAGGACTGAAACTTACGACCTCCTGGTTTCTAGCCTGATGACTTAATCATTAGACAAAACTGGCTCTCCATGCTGACTTTAACAGTGGCATATTTTGACCCCTGGTTGTAAAATGATGCTGTTGTAGTCTTGGATCCATAAGGAAAAGAACAACTTTAACCCTCATAAGACAAAATTGTTATATATACATCTTACTTCAGGTCCAAAGATTCTCCATCTAAATGAAGTGATAATTTGGGGCTCCTGGTGGACTCAAAAGCACTTTCCCTAACCAGGATGGTTGAAAATTAAATTTAAGTCCTGTTACATTCCTCATATATAGGATCCTCAGGTTGGGAAGGATGGCGTATAATAAAAGGACTTCAAAATGTCACTTAGTGAGGTTATAATCTTTAATTCCCACACCCAAGATAGCATCTAGAAGAATATTAATTTTTGTGAAAAATCATTGTAGAAATTTCATTGATTGGATTTCCACCCACTATTTCAGTCTTGATATTTTAATACATTTTATTAAAGGAATTAAACAAATAGGATGATTACTAGGAAAAGAGATGATCTTACATATACTTATTAGAAGAAAGTCCAGTAGAATTTTTCTAATTCTTACCTGAAAGATATGCAAACTTTTTTCTTAACTCATCTTCAATATCTTCAGCACAGAGGGGAACAATATCCTGATGCATGATTTCATCTAAAACCAAACATACCCCCAAAATCAATTCCATGGAAATTGGGATTGAGTAATTTTTGAACTTTTTAATAAAAGTTCATATTTACATCTTTCTTTACTAAAGTGCTTTATGATTTCACAACAGTGCTCAATATCAGGTTAAATCCTTTTATACAACCAAAGGTATATGTAGTACTAAAGTGGGCAATGTTAAAATATAACTATTAACAATATACAGTAATGCCACCCACAGTATTGTAAGGAGTCTAATGCTTAGATTAGAATCAGAAGTTGCCAATAGTGTTCTAATATGGGATGTCATAAAGTGACATCCCATGAAAGATAAATTCCATAAGCAAAATGATTATTCTTACACAAAACAATCTCCCACCCCACATCCAGCAAAACACTCACTCATTGAATGTGTTTTAGTTAGCAAAGAATCCTGCAATAAGGAAAAATGATAATTTATATACACTGGTGCTATTCAAGCACATTTATATGTACGTGAAACTATCATGTTCTATCAATGCATTAGCTCAGAAAATCCACATAGATTAAGACACAGTGTTTCAGTTTACTACTCCTTCTAAATGCACATTTTGCTCATGTTTGAAAAAGATGTGGTCCAAATAGGTCTATACGTACAAAGTTCCAAGATTCTAGTGGTATCTCTTTTCACTTTAAATTTGCAACCATCAAGGCTGAAAGTTTCCTTCAACAATCAAGAAAGCAAAAAAAAAGGAAAAAAAAGGTAAAATGTAGTTATGTACACACACACTGTATGTGCCATTTAGGGCACACTCATTAAAGGACTGTTATATTTATTATAAGTGTATACTCTTATGGATGAATTTTTGATGCCAGAAAGTCCCTTAACTATTAATAATACAACCAAGGTACAAGAAAACGAAAATAAAAAGGAAGAAAGAAATCCCACAAGTTAGAATATGACAAATCTTATAATATGGAATATGCACAGAAATAATTCAGACATAAAACTAGCTTAAATAGTATACTAATAATATACTAATAGTATACTTAAATAATATACTAATATAAACTTATTTTACTTTAACATCTGAGTGAAAGATCACTCCAAGGAATTTGGACTTATTAGTGTCAGCTGTTCTTTTAAAACTATTTAGAAGAGTTAGCTGGAAAAGTTGCTCTATTGCTTCTATTAACGGACAAAAATAAAATAGTAAGCCTGGAACACAGACCTAGAAAGAAAGAAAAAATCTTAAGATTGTATGTAGGAGTTTCTAAAAAAATATTTGCCCTATTATCCCTAGCCATTTTCAAAGTGATTAAATAATTCAGGATAATTTATGGTGGACATTTTCTTTGCTTTTCCCAATTATTTACAGGTGGTTATCATAATAACAACTTGATCTACTTATCTGTTCCTGTGAATTTGGGACACATAATCAGTGGTTTATGATACTTTACATTATCTTCTATTATGATGCTATGATTTTCATGCAGCATTTGTTCATTCATTCATCCATCCACTCATTCACTCCAGTCCTTCAATTTTTATAGCCACAAAACTCAAACAAGTGACCTTGGGTGGCTTACATTTCTAAAGTTATAAAACAATTACAACAATGGAAAAATATTAAAATAATAAAAACATATACAAAATAATATTATCAAAATATGGTCAAAGCATTTTAGCAACATAGCTAAATCTTGTTCTATTATTATCTGTGTATATTGGTTCTGGTGAGGGCAAGCCAATGTGTTCTGGTTTGATAGAGAATAGATTTTTAAAATATTTTAAAAATGAAGATATTATAGATGGCATTTATGATAAATCCTTGTGTATTCAGTTAGTAGTAGTAGTAAGCTGTGCTGCTAAAATATATTTATAGAACTTACTCTATTTCCATTATTGATCACCTATTATGAAGGTAAATTTAAATGAAATTTTAAGTTAGCACCACCTATACATTTATTTCTAAAAAAACCACTGAAAATGCATTGTAATTATTTTCATCATACTAAAGTTTAATTCTTAGCTTTGATTAAGGATGTTGGAAATCACAGCTCAGCAAATCTGACAAGTCATGTTGTACTCCCCGCATGAACTATAGACACTTATTAAAACAGAGAAACTACATAAAAACATTAAAAAGCAGAAGTAGTGTGTCATGAGTTTGTGGCATGACAAATCTATGAATTTAAGGGAGAGAATAAAAGTGATAGGGAAAGTCAGTATTACAATACATTTTTTTGATGTAAGCAATATGTAAAACACAGCAGTGTTGAAACCAGATTTTCTAGTTTCAGTTTCTTTCATTGGGTGTGGTATTTTACACTTGCTCTGGACATACTGCATGGGGAATGAAAGAAATATTAAAGAGACAGTAAGACAAGTACAGTACAGGAATACAAATCTTACATTTATAAACATGGGGGCTGATAAATGTAACACCAATTAACCAGTTTTATTACCTTAGATAAACTCATCAGTTAAGTGCTACTGAATCTATAAATAAAAAATACCAATAAAAGAGCTATTTTTGTACAATTATATGGAGTAGTTTGATAATGTAAACATAAATTATATCTTCTTTTGCAACTTCATTAAGCTACCTACAGTAGAGATGTACCATGGACAGCACCACTGCCACAATATTTAAAAGAACAATATTTTCATACAGGAAACTGAACATTTTTAACGATGGATATCTATACATATCATAAAAAAATCAGTACCACTATTGCAAATATCCATGAAATCTTTAGTAGCTTTCAAGATTCCCTATGCAGAAAAAGAGAAATTTTGCTTAACACATATAACACACATGGAAACAGAGATTTATTGGAGAGAACTCTGATTGTTAATTTTGAGGGAATTATCAAAAGCCCTAGATTGATAAAATTTAACATGTTGACGACAATAGTGAGATAAGACAGAGAGCAGCCACAGAGAAGGATCTGATTACAGTGATCTTATTGTTTCACAAGGGATTCATCTATAAAAATTATAGCTCAATCCTATATAAGGAATATGGGTAGTCCTTGACTTACAACAGTTTGTTTAGTGACTGTTGAAGTTACAATGGCACTGAGAAAAACTATTTTGGACAGTTTTTCAATTACAACCACTGCAGCAGTCTCATGGTCATGTGATCAAAATTTGGCTGCTTGTAAACTGGTTCATATTTATGATGGTTGCAAATGTCCCGAGGTCAACCCTAACCCTAACCCTTTTGTGACCTTCTGAGAAGCAAAGTCAGATTCACTTAACAACCATGTTACCAAACTCACAACTGCAATGATTCGCTTAACAATTGTGGCAAGAAAAGTCGTAAAATGGGGCAAAACTCACATAACAAATGTCTCATTTAGCAACAAAAATATTGCGGGTCATAAGTCAAGAACTACCTGTAACTGGATGGAAGAATATTTGAGAAGGAATTTAAAAGGAGCATATTCACTGATTGTTACAAGGCAGTATTAATTAATTTCTGTCATTTAACTTAGTTTCAGAGAAAATGGGAGGAGAAAGAAATGAACTGGGTATTTTTTCCCTTGGATTACCAAATGAAGATTAAATTCATCCCTGTCTCTTTCTCTATTGGCTATGACTTAACCACATTTACAAATTGCCTGTGAGGTATTCTTTTGAGGAAAGTGTTACATAAATCTCTCTCTCTCTCTCTCAACAGGAATGCTGAAAATGAGGTCCTATGTATGTAAAACCTAACAGCAATACTAAAAGGGAAAACACTTTTCCCCATTTATCCTTGTCAACTCTAGTTTGAGAAATGATTTGGCTACAGCTCATTGCTGCTCTCTAGATCTTGGTCTTGGAACCAAAACTGGACAAGTTTCAAGCAAGTTATTTGAACACAAAAAGTGAGGGTTTTCTCACTCGCACATTGTCCCCCAAACATATGGATCTGGTTCTGCTACTTATTAAGCAGGAACGTTAAGTTTTTTTCCTAACATGTTAACAAATGTTACTCTCCTCCTTCTGTTCTTTTGGATCATTGAAAGTAGAATTCCCAGAATATTCCACTATGTAGGAAGTGACCAGCTAGGAAATGAATTCTAATAAGTCATAAACATATCAGAAAGACATTTTGTTAGGAAAGGCAGCAATTAACTTCCCATTAGTAACAATGAGGACGCTCTTAAAAGTATTTTTTTATGATTTTTTTTAAAGCTGTCAGGAATCTTTGAAGTCTGTTACTAAATAAAGAAATGCAAAAAATAAATAAGAAAACACTATTCCTTGCACATTTTTTGCATTCTTAACAAAAGAGACATTGGACAGCCAAAAAAAACCTAATGACAAAATATTCTATTTTAAGTGCATAAAACACATATTTGAGAATCATGTCTTCGAAGTGAAATACTATTCAGAAAATACAAGGAAATCCCTTGTAATAGACTACAGCATGAATCTTTCATTTTAGTTAAGAATGTTCACTATATTATGACTTAAATACATAGCATTCATCATCTACAAATGGGAACTGAAGCCCTGAGGCCCATCTTTAATTTTGTATTCCTTTGGGCTCCATCTCATCTCCACCAGCAGCTGGTCTAAAACTCTCAACTAAGGAAGCTGTAATTAGAAAAAGATTAGATTGTAGGGATCTTCATGTGGAAAATGACCACAAAGCACTGAATGAACTAAAGGAGCTTTGGGTGTTCTTCACTTAACATTCCCTTACAAAGCTCTCCTTAACAACTCAAACAAAAAAAGATCAGAAACACAGACAGAGAAAAAAATACTGAAAATATTTATTAGTTTCAAAAAAGAAATTGAACGAACAACAAACCATAGAAATATTCACCTCCACTTTCATTTTTTTTAAATCTTGTTGGACTATTTCAAATGCATTGTCATTTCAAAATATTCTACCGTAAAATTATATAAGCAGCATTTCTGTTGCACACTTAAATTAATAGGTTTTAATAAACGTGGTTATGATCAAAAAGATGGTTTTATTAAAATATTACTGATTGTCAGTTGTATCAATATATTAAAATATCAATTATCAGTTGTCAAGTATGTGTATTTTTAGGTAACAGATAACAGATAATCAGAGTTGGAAGGGACCTTGTAGGTCATCTAGTTCAACCCCCTGCCCAAGCAGAGACCCTACACCTTTTCTGACGAATGGCAGTCCAATCTCTTCTTGAAAGTCTCAAGTGATGAAGCTCCCACAACTTCTAAGAGCAAGCTGTTCCATTGGTTGATTGTTCTCACTGTCAGAAAGTTTCTCCTATTTCCAGGTTAAATCTCTCCTTGTTCAGTTTCCATCCATTATTCCTTGTCTGGCCTACAGACGCTTTAGAAAATAGCTTGACCCCTTCCTCCCTGTGGCAGCCCCTCAAATATTGGAAGACCGCTATCATGTCTCCCCTGGTCCTTCTCTTCACTAGACTAGCCATGCCCAGTTCCTGTAACCGTTCTTCATATGTTTTAGTCTCCAGTCCCCTAATCATCCTGGTTGCTCTTCTCTGTACTTTTTCTAGAGTCTCAACATCTTTTTCATAGTGTGGTGACTAAAACTGGATGCAGTACTCTAGGTGTGGTCTTACTAAGGCTTTATAGAATGGTATTACACCTCACTTGATCTCGATTGTATCTCTCTGTTAATGCAATTTAGGATTGCATTAGCATTTTTGGCAGCGGCTGCACACTGCTGGCTCATATTTAGGTGGTTGTCAACTAAGACTCCAAGATCCCTTTCAAAGTTACTGCTATTGAGCCTGGTTTCACCCAGTCTATATGTGTACAGATACAGTGTGATGGCTGAGTGGATAAGATGCTGAGCTTTTCAACTGGAAAGCTGACAGCCTGGGTTCGAGACCTGAGCACCATATGATGGAGTGAGTTCCCGTTGCTCGCCCAGGTCCTGTCAACCTAACAGTTTGAAAGCATCACACCTGCTTATGCTATTCTGTACTTCTGTTTACATTTATGATGAAGGAAAAGGAAGTGGGGTTGTACAAGTGGCAAGTATGAACAGATGTGGAACAAAATCAAGGATTAAAATCAAACCTCCATTTCATTTTTCCATAGAGGAGGATTAATTTTATATAATGCATTGATTTTTACTTTAGAGTTTGATAATAGGTTTTTCTCCAAGTAAGAACAAGGTTTTTTTTTGGTAAATGAACACAGTGGTATGCAAAAGCCAATACATTTCCTGTACTAACTTTTTCAAATATTATCTTTTATCAATCCATTAGTAAAAAGCAGCCTTTTAACATATTCAACTTTATGCAACTCAAGAATTTCGTATTAGACATTATTTTGTTTAATTGTAAAACAAATACAATTATACAATCATGTATAGCTTATAGGACGGTTACTGGGTTCTGTATTTTCATGTTGGACACACATTGCCACTTTCATGTTGGACACATGGTGTCCTCTCCGAAAACACAGGCTCCCTTGGCCCACTTAAGTTGCTCATGACTGGAGAGGGGAAACCAGTGGTGGGATTCAAATTTTTTTACTACTGGTTCTGTGGGCGTGGCTTGGTGGGTGTGGCAGGGGAAGGAGACTGTAAAATCTCCAGTCAGAGGTGGTATTTGCCGGTTCTCCGAACTCCTCAAAATTTCTGCTACTGGTTCTCCAGAACTGGTCAGAACCTGCTGACTACCACCTCTGGGGAAAATCTTTATGCGTATTTAATTGAAATAGTTGATTGGTATAAAACATTTTTTAAAATCCAAAACAGAAGCTAATGGAAAAGTCTGTAGGGATTTAATGAATGCAATTAATGATGAATATGTGACAGAATGTGCATTATGAAGAATTGTCTCTTTGCAAACAAGAAAAGTTGAGTGACCAAATGGATAGATGAGAACTGATCTGAGTAGAGGAAGCTAGCATAATACAACTACTCCATAAATTGAAAATACTGTACTCAGTGAAATGATAGATTTTAACCATATATAATCTTTGTAAACTCCCCAGAGTCACCTAGAGTGAGTTAAGATTGAGAAACTCTGTTTAAAAGGATCTTTCTAGTTGCTAAATGTTACCTATATAACATTTATAGCAAAATAACAAAAATATAATTATTGAGGAATTGTTAGGGATTCCACTAATACAATTTCTTTTCAAATCTATTGAATTACAACTAAGCCCTACTACTACTACTACAATTGTGTCAGGAGCACCAAAGCACTTCCAAGTTGAAAGGAATGCCCAGTGACATCACATGTTCCTGCTAAACTCCCCACCAATATTAACATCCATCTACCTACTCATGGTCACCCACTTTCAAACTGCTGGGTCAGCAGGAGCTGGAGCAAGTGACTACGCTTTCTCGTGGCAGAAACTGGGTCTCAAATATGCAAACCTGCTAATCAGCTACCCAGAGTCCTACATGTGAGCCACATATGCTTCTACATCCCAAGTTAAGCATAAGAACAATTATTTCAGATACAGTACATCAATTACAATGTTGTAAAAAGATATTTTGAATTGAAAATGATTTTTCTTATAAATTAAACCAGATTCATCTTACCACAAGTGAATCTAGTAAATGCTCCCACAGCCCAGAAATAAAGATATTATTAGGAAAGTTGCAGAATGACCTTAGGTTGACAAAGAATACTAAAAACAACAGAAAAGAGTGTTCCATATATGTTGAAAGCTCAAGAAAAAGCAGCAGCATAGCAGCTACTTAGTAAAGATGGCAAAATACTGACAAGTAACAAAGAAAATGCAAAGTTATCTTACTTTTCTTAGTCTTCTCCAACAAGAATCTGGGTATTCTAAAAAGAAATTATGGGTAACATGATTAAGGGGAAAGATTGTGATTATCAGTAAAGTGACCAGGGAATGCTTAAGGTACTAAATGAACTTTCTGATAGTCTGGCTCAAAGTTTATGATTGAAAATCATGGAAAAACAGTAGAGAATCCAATGATTGAAGGAAGGCAATAATAGAAATAACAGGAAAAGGAAAGATCCAGGGAACTATGAAACTTATGAAACCAGGCAACTTATTTATATTTCAATTTCTTAACCCCCTATCTCCCTCAGAGAGAGGTTGTAGGTGGCCTACAGTTTAATCAATAAAAGTAAGCATTAAAACTTCAATATTTGAGATTTTAGGACTGATTAAATTAGAAAATGAGTCCTCTATACTTTGCTTTATTATTACCTAACGAGGGAATGAGGTTTTATAAAGGTAAACAATTGAAAACTCACATTGATCCTGTAAACTAAGCCCAACTGAGAATTAAAACAAACAATAAAAGCTAACAAGGTCATGTTCCTATTGTAAGTTAAACTTAAACTCATGTGTATCATTATATCATTAATATCCCACAGATGATGAATACCCCACATTAATATCCCACAGATCATGAAAGATCTTGGGAGTCTCTCATATCCTTCTTGTTCAATTTTTTTAACCCAGTTAATATGCTGAGTGCCCTTTTGCATAAAATCTGAACTATCAATAACATTTTAGAAAGAGCTGAGTAGTCTTATAGTTTATGGTATTTTTTTTTTTACAATGAATGAACTTCAAGACAGTCAAGGCTAATACAATTATTTTCCCCATAGATTATCACAGAACTGCCAATTGACTGTGAAAAGGCTTTATTTTTATATACTATTTTGGCATAATGCCATAATGCAAATTTCATGAAATTGTATCTGTTGTTTAACATAGCAGCTCAAATTTTCAGAAAAATTACGTGAAAAGATCTTTCCCTCTCCAATGGCAACTTAAACTGGATTGAACAATAATTCTAGTTAAAAGATGATTCATGATTTTTATATGATTTATACCAAAGCAGCTGGAGTGATAGTTGAATAGATATTTATTAGAACCCAAAATAATTTGTTCCCATTTCCTATAAAATATTGCAAACTTGTAATTGGCACAAATGGTTAAAATTTAATTTTTTACAAGCTATGTATCAGCTTATTTAATGTTTATTTAACTACAATTTTTTATTATGTTCAGCAGCAACTATGCCATAAAAAGGATAACATTGCCTTGAATGCAAAATGCCCTGGGAAGACTGAAGTTACTCTAAAATAAGGCTGTTCATTCACACCATACAATGAGATTTTGACTGTCATTTAATGTAAATCTTACCCTAAACAGAATTATTCAGAAAAAAGAAATGTTAAAATACAAATGACCAACCTGACATGATACAGTTCTGTATCCTATGCTGTATTCCTTTGCAACAGTAAGGCACACCAAAGAGAATACAAGGCAAAGGACGTGAACAGAATCAGCACTATTTGGTTTCTCTTTCCCCTCCTCCCAAATTTCCACAAAACAAGCTTTCAGTTTCATAGTGGACTGTAGCTTCACTATTTACTGAAAAGAGGATCTCCAATGTTTCATTTATACCCCTTTAAAAATCAGGATTTTTACAACAGGAAGTTTAATTAAGTTCAATTAAATACATGCTTCTGTGTGTATGAGTGCTTTTTGTGCTAAAAAGTTTAAGAAACTGTGGAATAAAAACATTTTAAAGCGCTATATTCTCATGCCTGCACTAGTTTCTAGCAGCCTGTTACAAGTCAGAGAAGGGTTTATAAAAGAACAAACTATATGTAATCGTTCTGCTTGCATCATCCTGTAGCAAGTAACTTGAACAGCATTCTAAGTAATAAATGCAAATGAATTTTTAAATGGTTTTGTAATACATGAACACTTTCATTTTACAAAAAAAAAAAGTTGTATTATAAAATAAGGACAATAATTTAACAATGTACAAAAATTACTAGTTACCTTAGTACAATAAAATCAAAAGGAGGAGAAGGGGGGGGGGAATTCATGAAAGTCAGACAAACCTTTATTTTTCTTTAGAAGACATCAAAATTCTTCAATAATCTTGTAAAACAAAAACATCAAATTCAAAGTCTTGCAATAAATCGATGTACTGAAAACTCAAGTGTATCTGTGAGCCTTGCTTTAAAACACAAGAGAAAGTCATTGCCTTTCACCATAAACTTCTAGCTCAGTGGGACAAACTGCCTTTCTTCAAATTACATTTAAAGTCAACGACCCAGCAAAGCTTAACTTTTACTGGAGTAATTTTGCTTTTCTATTCTATGGTCATAAACAAACATGCCCTGAATTTACCAACTTGAGTTGTCAGTTGTTCAGAATATGAGGGCAATCCCTGAGCAAATTTAACACCCAATTTTCCGAACAAATTAATTCACTCTCTTGGAGTGGCATGTCAAAAGCCTCCCTCAAAGAACCCTTAACAAATGGTAACCTATCAAGTAGAGCCATCTCTTTTCAGCTTCAAAGAACATTACAGGTCACCTGATAGTTGCCTCTCTTAAGGAGCTTTGTAATGGAACATTTCTTTGAAATGGAAAGGGAAGTTCACATTTGAAATAAAAACCCCAGATCTCATACACTTAAAGCAAAGGCAGGCAAGAAATAATGACTTGAATGCAGCTCTTAAATCTCCATGTAGAGTTTGAGCTTCACAGAAATGTGTGTGTGCACAATAAAAATTGTATATGCTCTAATATCTATAAATGATTGTTTTTTATTTTTCAATACAGGCAAAGTTTTCCCCTTTATGCTTTTTACAAATCCTTCTTTAAAGCAGCACAAATGCAAACGTTCTCATAATTCTTGAATTGTTGGCATAAAATGCGATAATTTGGATTTTACAGAAATGTACAGACCTATAAGTATTTCTTATCCATGTAGATGAATTAGGTTACAAAGCATAATATGATCTAATTCTGTTTTAGTGGCATTTATAAAATGATTTTAAAAAAGAGATGGTCCTCCTTAAATATAATTCAAGCAAGCTAGTGAACTCCCAGCTACTATTGTTAAGGAAGTTCTTACTTCATTGGATCCTTTTAAGAAAGGGTTGAGCAGATTATCTGTTAATTAGTGACTTCAAGATTACTTGCTAGCAATCTTGGATTCAGTAAAAGAAATAAGCACAAAAATAAATGAAACCGAGAGAAACAACTGTTAAGAATTTCAGCATTGCTTTTTCTTGTACATTTACATGCTAAAAATATTCCATCTGCAGTTTTTATATCAATAGATTTGATCCAACCAGTAGCAAACAATATTATTTGTGAAATAAAATTTACTTTTAATACAGTATTTTCTCTTTATTTATAAAAGATGTATCAAAAACTAAGATACCCTAATACTATCATGGTAATTCTACCTAATATACATTTCAAATTCTATATGATAGCAAGTAATGATGAACCTAACTTTGGCTTCATTATCATAAAGAAAAACTAAAACTTCATGCAAACTGACTAATACTTAAAAAGACATCTTCACTATAAGAAGTAGTACAGAGCCAATAAAGTAGGTGGGATACTAATAATTGTAAATAAACATCAAGTGATGTCTTGAGTTGAGCCATGGTTTGTTGAAGATCCTAAACAACACAAAGTAAGGAATGTTGCACCTCAAATAAAAAAAACGCAAGTTGTTCAGCAGTCAGTTCACATGCTTAGCTGGATGGAGTCAAGGGAGTCTATCAGTAAAGTTTGTAGACCAAAGGTCTTCAAAACTTGGCAAGTTTAAGACTTATGGACTTCAACTCCCAGAATTCCTGAGCTAACATGACTGGAGGAAGAATTCTGGGAGTTGAAGTCCACAAGTCTTAAAGCTGTTTTAAGTTTGAAGACCCCTGTTGTGACTGTATCCAGGTCAAAACAGAAGACAACATACATCTTGCCCCTGCAAGAGCCTCCAAAATCATACGAACCCATGCTAATTATTTCAGATTATTGTTGTTGTTTTGTACTTTACTGCTTGAAAGCCACTACCATATAGCAGAAGAGACTTAAAGTAAAATATGTGGATAGGCAGGCCTATCTATCAGCCAATTCAACATTGGTTCTGCATTCATATATGGCTCTGGTGCTATGCTTCAGTTAGACTGTTTCTCTTAGATATATCTATCAAGACACTTTGGTTCCTCCTGCAATGCAGGGACACGAAAACATCTTTTCTTAAGAATACATACAGCATCTTTTTACCCTGCAATGAACGTGCTTGTTGAAGGGCTTCAACATATGGAAAGATTTTGGAAATGTCCAGTAGAACAGTGCCTCTGCCCTTGCAGTGCTGGTCAAGGGGAGAATATCATTCATTATATTTTGAACTCTTACATCTATGATGAAATTAGGGAAAAGTAAGATGATAAACAGAGTTAAGGGATCAGGCACTGAACAACTGAACTAGACTTCTTTGTGGATGTGATTTTAACTGTTAGCGTCAGTTGTTACTTTTTCATACTTTTTTTTAAAAGAAAGGTCTTGGTTCTTAAGGCATAGAATTGTACAATGAACAGCTAAGGGACCTAGTTTTGTTTAGTCTAAGAGAAGACTTAGAAGAAACCTGATAGTCTTCCAATACTTGAAGGGCTGTCACAGGGAAGAGGTCCTTGATTAATTTTCCAAAGCACTGAGGGCAGGACAAAAAGCAATGGTTGGAAGCTCATCAGAGGGAGATCCAACCAGGAAATAAGGAGGAATTTTCTGGCAGTGAGAATGATTAATCAATGGAACAACTTGCCTCTAGGAGTTGTGGTTGCTCCATCATTAAGAGGTTTTCAAGAAAAGACTGGATTACCATTTGATGGGATAAGAACTCCCATCCTGGACAAAGAGTTCAATAGAAGTCCTCCAAGATCCCTTCCAGCTCTATAATTTTATGACTTTATGTTCCATCTAATTCAAATCTCCTGCATGCCTTTTATTTTTCCTTTTCTTATTATTAGTATTTTCTTTCATTTTAATTTAATTTTGTTACAGTGACAACAATGTATTGCTTGATTGATTCAATTGTGCGCCTTCTTACTGATATCCAAATGAGAATTTCAGGCAAGAATCTCTGCAATTCATATTGTAGAAGGGGTGTGATATATCACATTAACAGGGCCAAATAATGTTTTTATTTGATGCCAAAGAGATTTGGAGCATGAGTTAGTGCGACCCTAAGACCTGTCTACAACTCCTTAAAGCAGCTGCATTGTTTTCCAGAAGCACAAAGCTGCAGAATTACAGAAAAAAGACGAATCTGCTTTAAAGAGTTGCAAATACATAAGTTTGCATTTCCATATATCATGAATATCTTTTTCAGCTTACTTACAAAATACTGCATATTACTCCTTAATATTTATATTGTTTTTAAAAAGAGAAAGTAATATTGTATCACCATTTTGCTTTGGCTATGTCTCTGAAAGCACCAATATTTGCCTTGGTAATTGTTGCTGAATAACAGCATAAAAGCATTAAATCTAATCATGAAACTTGGCAAAATTTATATCTTCAGATGCAGAAGCCTTGCTTGAAAATGATTTCCAAATCTGCCAAGAGACAAAAATATTTGCAGTTCTCAATGAAAAAACAAACATGTTTTGTCACATGTCACCCTCTTATAAGAGGCAATAATTCCTGCAAATGTATCTCAGTTTCACTTTAATTTAATGGAAAGCAGGCTAAAAAAAGAATTAATTGCTGGGGGGGACAATTGTCTTTTAGTGTTTTTCAACTGTGAATAATAAGGAATCTTGAACATTTGGGATTTCAGATCAAATTTAATAGTTGAACAAAATACTTATCTCCAAGGGCTGTCTTGGATAGGAATTGACCAGCTTGGGGAAGAAACCTGGGTGCAGCTTTGCAATGGACAAAGGTGGGAATATGGTAGGAAATGCCCTTGTGGAAAAGCCCCTGATTAAAGGGTGAAGGGGAGACCTAGAGAAGATGACGTAGCTCTTCTGCTTCAGCCCCAAACAGCAAAGCCCAGCTGGAAGAGGCCACACCAAGAGTCAATATTTACCTTCCTTCATATCAAGAGACGTACTTTCCTTCCAGCCAAGTTTCCAAAGACAAGTGTTTACCATTCTAGTGAATAGCCACAGAACATAAGGAAGTAGGAAATAGGAGCAATAATAGCACTTCTCAACCTTTCCTGGAAAACATGGCCAGGAGGGGAATGAACTTCTGGCTGTGAAAGAGAGTAGAATATGATCCCTATTCAACCGGAAGAAACTGGATCTCTATAGATTTGTTATTACCTATCACATTGGTGGTGAGCTGATAGACTGTGGTCAAAGCTAACGTAGTGCTATACTGCAGAATTGTAAGTATGCCAACTTGTCTGCCATTCTACCATAATTTCTTCATGGCCAAAGGGTTAACAGCACTGGCTAAGATTGGCATGCTGCTGATATACTTCCTGCTATTATTGTCCTGTTTTGTCTTTGTGCACAGACTACACACAATTAATTTGATGGCTTTATGCACTAGATGTTTTTTCTAGATATTTAATGTGTCAATTTCTCCCTTAAAGCACCTGAAATCCCTTCCATAGGAGAGCATTGCCCTCAACTTGATAAGGAATGTTGCCTATAAGCCAATGGAAATACTGCACTCGGATATATGGCATAATTTTGAAAGTCTACTATATAAAACAAACAAACAGCTTTTTGAAGAGGAAGAAAAAGAAAGAACTTGTGAACAAACTTGTTCATCTAGTCAGCTAGAATGTTAGAGTGCAATCTCTTTCTAGCTAAAGTTTGTACCTGACATCTGAGAACTATGCCAGATTATTATAGTTCAAAAACCTGAATGAACCATGACAAAAATTCAATTAAGTACAAATAAGAGTCAGCAAGTCAGTAATCAGAAAATATACATGGGTTGAAAAACTGAAAAACCAAAAGATGGCAGGACAGAGATATGTAAAATATTCAGACTTGGCTATTATCTATCATTTTTGCAATTCAGTAGCCCTGTTCATACAGAAAACAGCCTCCATAAAAATGTCTCAGTTTTTCATAACAGAGACACAGTGAACTAAACTGTGTCCTAAGCTCCATTGTAGATCCAAAAGGAAATATGCTCTTACCTCAAGGAAGAGTTTTAATCTCGCAAGAGATCTTCGGTTTAGAACAATGACTGCTCTCTTTATTTTTAATTTCCTACAACACTTCCTGTTTAATTCCAGATACAAAGAATAGGACTGAGTAACAAGGGATGTCACCTTTTATAGTGCTGTTTATTTCATTTCTTTATGTACTTTTCTGCTATGTACACAAGGGATAATGTCCATATTAAAGAGCCTCTGCCCTACAAAAGTGTTAGAGGAAGTTATTTTATTTTACATTACTCTGTATATTACCATTCAGATGTTCAAAACAGCTGTAACGCTTTAAAGTCAATGTATTTGAAAACCATCAAAAAATTACATAATGTGCAAGTCTGCAAAGTAATTCGCATTCTTTAGTCCTCAAAGACAGAGGTCTCCAACCTTGGCAACTTTAAGACTTGTGGACTTCAACTCCCAGAATTCTCCAGCCAGCTGGCTGGAGAATTCTGGGAGTTGAAGTCCACAAGTCTTAAAGTTGCCAAGGTTGGAGACCTCTGCTCAAAGAGGTTTTTTTTAAAGTGACACTTTAAATTATTCATCCTGTCAAGGTTGTAGACATCATAGAGACTACTTTCTGGATTGTATTTTTTAAAATTCTTCTTGGTGACACTGCACTGTCACAGGTTTGAAGTGTTTTTTAAAATCCCAATACACCTATCCATTCTTCCAGTATAGATACGCATAGAACTGGGGTTCTTTTTAACATTTACCTTTCGATATAAATATGGCACACAGCCAGTATAAAATTCTATCTCACTTCCATTTCTTTACTATTATATTTGTATGCTTGTTGGTTCTCATCCCACTTGCCATCAGTTTAATCTTGGGGAAGAGCCCTAATTAATGGCAAAATTCACTGGTTCAAATTGGGTTTTTTATAAGTGATACCATAGTTGATTTTTATGTATTTATTGAAATAATTAAGAGCTGTGCAATTCACAGCAGTAACTCTTATGTCTCCAGTTAAAAGTAACTAGTACTGTGTTAGCAGAAGACATTACTTATCTACATATCGAATTTTTTACTTAAGTTTGGGAACTGAAGACTGCTAACAAGGCAGTCTCCTACAATATGATGCCGCCCCATTATTTTAGAGAATGAGTAAATGCCAATTTAATTAATGGACTTTATGCCTTTGTGAGGTCTTAAACACGGTAATCCCAGCCATACTCAGGGTGGTACAATGGCCCTAAGTGTGAATAAAGGTTGTAACCACTTTTTATGAGGCCATCGTAACTTTAAAATGTAGTTAAATGAATGGTTGTAAATGGAGCACTACCGGTACAAATCTGCATTTTTTTCACTCCTCCTCCAAATCTTCATTCATTGTCAATAGCTATTCTCGTCACTGTTCCCTTTTATATTTAGTTTCCCTCACATCAATGTATGCAATAAAGAACAATTCTCTTCCCCTTCAAATTCTGAAAATGATGCTTGAAGAAGGATTACTATTAAATGAAGGAACAGCTAGAGAATGTGATATGGAGGAGTATGGATGACTGGACACATTTCTTTTTCCTTAAAATCTTTTGGATTAATCTGTGTCTACAAGAAATAGTTATGTCAAAGTACAACATTAGAGATAATTCTTCCTTCAGCCTCACTCAATACACATTTACACTGATTGTTCAAATTGTTCTAAAACAGCCTTTTAAGCCAAACTGGTGTTTAAACGGACCTTATCTTGTGCTCTCATGTGCTTCCCACATATTTCAGTATCCTCAGACATATAGATTTGAACTCTCAGAATTACTAGCTAGCTGTCCTGTTTGAGAATTATGGGAGTTAACTCCCACAATCAAATTGCAGAAGGAACATAAGTGATATAACATAAACTATAACTTGAATGCTCTAACCTGAATATCAAAACAGAAATTATGTACTTACCAGGAACCATAGAAACAGGGGTGGGATTCAAATTTTTTAACAAGTTCTGTGGGTGTGGCTTAGGTGGTAGGCATGGCTTGGTAGTCATGTGACTAGGTGGACATGACTTGGTGGTCATGTTATTGGCTGGACATGGCCAACTCAATATCACTCACATTGAGGCACGCATCTCCTCGCCTGGCCTCTCATGACTATGGGGATGCTGCAACAGTCGTAAGTGTGAAAAATGGTCATAAGTCACTTTTTTCAGTGCTATTGTAACTTTGAATGGTCACTCCACACAAGCAAAGTACCAGCAAAGGAGGGGAAAAAAAACTCCAGAGATATTCCTGAGACAGGAAGTCTAGTCCTGCCAACAATGTAATAAAGGTTAATGGAGAGGCAGTTTCTGTAAGCAACACCAGAATGTTTCCTTCCTTACAGGATTAGGCCAGTAATTTCTTCTAACAACCGGTTCTTCAAATTGCTTAGAATGTTAACAACCGGTTCTAGTGAATAGGTGCGAACTGGTAGAATCCCACCCCTGCATAGAAACTAGGCAAGAGTAATAACAGGAAAAGAAATAGTAACTTTTCATTTCTTCTTCTGAATTATCAGCACAACTCATCTTCACACACGTAGGATATGTAGAGCAATGTAATTGCCTGTCATTCTTAAATTACTCTTAGCAATAAAAGCTATTTAGAGTAACTTTAAGCTGGATGTTTACTTAAACCAGGTAGGCCTACTTTACTAACCACATTTTGAGAGTATTCTTCTGATCTAAAATTAACTACAAAGATAAGCATATATCTTAGTTTTCTTTCTTTCTTTTTAGTTTTGAGAAAGCACAATCTTTATAAACTAAAATAAAGAACATCTCAATAAAGATCAGACAGATAAACAAATAGGTGGTAAGTTACTAGCATTCTTTTGGTATCAAATCAAATTCATTTTGAGCAATAGCAATAGCTTTAGCAATAGGGTTTTTCAGAATGTAACACTTAACTACTTAGAACAACCAAAAGTGATAATCTCAAAAATGTATAGAATAATATTGCAAATAACACTGGAGATCCACCTTGTGGTTTAAAGGAAGCTTGGATACTGATCTTGGTAAATCTATGCTGGAATTTTTTTTGCAGAAATTATAGAAACTGGATGGATTCTGCTTCAATGCAAGAACTGCAGTGAAATATTATACTTGGCTGCACTTCACTCCAAATAGATTGGCATATACATATATCAAAATTATTCTTCCAAATGTTGGAAATGTAAAGAAAAAATAAGGAAGGGGTTCAGTTGTGGTGGTCATCCAATAAATGTTGGGATAAATGTTGGGGGGAGATAAGTACTTCACTAAAACAAAGAATTGAATTCTCCCAAAGTTAGGCTAACTGCTTTTATTTACATGACCAGATCTCAAACTTAAAAATAAGGAACTTATCTAATTTTAGCAGATAAATAATTGTCCAATATTGAAAAACTCTAGATAACAACTGAAATGTGCATTAATAAAATGACTTCAATTGATGTATTAGACAAAAATTACAAAGCTAAAATAATAAGGCATCAGAAGCAGGAATCACAATTTTATAAAATTTGAATGTATTTTATTGATTATCTCAATAGTAATAGACTATAATATGACAACACTTTACATACATTGTAAATCTGTACACGTATATTTTAATAGATTAATACTGGAAATACAAAGCAGCCATTTCTGAGATGCAGCATGAACATCTAACATTCTCCCCAGCCACATGCACACATCATGATAAAACATAAAAGTGCATGTGACAATATATAGATACCCTGATATTCTGTTTCCTTTTAAACTATATTTTCCCTTCACCAGAACTTCCTTGTGTAGTTGGCTGAGCACTGAGTGAATTGGTGGACTAGATGGGCCAGGAATCTGTTCTAGGAGGCACTATTTGCTATGTTCTTAAAGCACCTGATTTCACATTCCAGAACATAACTTGTACATAGAAATAAAGATGTTGGGAAAGGTGAGAAACATATTTCCTGGTGAGAAATACTTCTGAGAGGATATATTAGTCCTGGTAGCTAATAAATTTTGCAAATCCAAAGCTCAAGGGCATGCCTTGGAGTATTGTTCATGCTTTACTATCTAATTGATCCTCTGTTATTTACTTGTTACATTTATATCATTTCTTTCTTTCAGTTCCAAATGGCATATGGAATACTCCCATTTTTTCCTTCACAACAGCAAACCTTTGAGAAAGTTTGAGCTCTCTCTGTGTGTGTTTGTCTGTCTGCCTGTCTGTCTGTGAAAGCCTAGCCAAAGTTGCTTAGTGAGCTTTCACTGTTTTTGCAGTAGCTGATCTTTGATCTCTTCAGTTTTACTCCCAACTTTTTCTCCACTGCAAAACTCTGGTTTTATGTCAGTTTTATTTTGTATTTTCTTTTTAATTCTTTTAATTATGATGAACTAGCAACAGCAGAACCAGCCTTTTCTTATGACTTTTTGTGTCTTATTTAGCTAACATGAATACTTTCTTCTTGGCTTTTAAGAAAGGCTTAATATATTATTTTTAATCCAGATTTTGCCAATGCAGTAAAGGAGGATTTTGACTCTGCTAAATTTAGGCCAGACATTTTAGCCTAAGGGAGGTGGAGAGTGGGGGGCATGGCATTGAATAGTTATGCATGCAGTTCTAACAGAGTTTACTTTGCTTTCATTGGAATCCTGAGATTCATCAGAAAGCAAGAAGGAATAATCCAGAGACTTTTGCCACTGAGGAAACCAGTGCAATCAGTGGAAAGAGGAAGGCAGGGCATTTTTTCTTGGTTCCTCAAATTCTATACCAGAGGTTTCAGTGGAATGAAAAAGGCTTGAGGCTAGCAAGAATAAGGAGAACAGACTTGCAAGAAGAGTGCCTATAGTGCAACAATTGATTCTTACATCCTTTAAAAACCACAGTGAGACGAAAATTCTGGAAAAACTGAATGTAAAGCACAGTTCTTTCATATAAAAATTCACAAGGTTCTCAGAAAAAGGCATAGCAGTTGGGATCCATTTATTTGTTCATAATTTGAACCATAGCCTTGGAACCCAGGTTCTGAATGTTTATCAAATATTGATATTAAAGTATTAAGAAAATTAAAGTTTTACCTCCAAATTTAGTATCAACAGAAAACCTCTTAAAAAAAGATTTTTGACATATTGGCAATTCAAAGATGAAGGCTGCAAAGGTCAGCTTTCTCTAAATCTATACATATAAAAGCAAAACACTACTCGTGCATCATCACAAAATCTCCAGAACCGTAAAGCCTACAAACTTGAAATTTGGCACATATTCTCCTCTTGGGTTCTAGGTGCTCACTAAGAAAGGATTTTTCGAAATGACCATCAGAGCATTAGTATTTCCTATATTACTATTAACGCGCTCTGATGCTAAGAAGTTCTACTCCCCCTACCCACCTGAAAAGAAATCTGTTCCAAATGCAAAACACAAGCAGGAGTTTCAGTTTCAGTTTCACAGCAGCCAACCAGCTTTAGTACAAAACAGTTGAGCTAAGCCATGCCCAGGTTCCTTGCTGTCTCCTTCTTGCTCACACAGCAAATATTGTTTCGGTTTCCAAACAGCCCTCAACTCTCTCACACACTGACACGACGCTAACCAGATGAATACCAATGGATGCTGGTAGGCAAAGGCAGAATTTTTCCCCCTTATTTTCCTCCCCAAAAACTAAGTCTGACCACATAGTTTCATAGCAAAGCACGGATATTGAGTTAGTATGAATATAACTATGTAAGATCTTTCGCTAGAATATTTGATTTGGCTTCATATAGCCTCACCCTGGATAAACAAATATGCTTTGAGCAATAATCCAAAGTAAATATGGCTATGTATTTTATTATTCTGTTTAAACAACAAATATTTATTATATCACTATGTTAGTAATCCATACTTCACTTCTACATTTTACTTATTCCTTAGTCAAGAGGTATGTCATTTTAAACACAAATATTAATAGGCTTACAAGTGTACTGTAAGGTTAAACATGTTATTAAGAAATGAAGAAAGTGCATTAGAGGGGACTTCTAGGCAAGGAATAGCAAACGAGACCTCTCCAAAGGTGTGGAGATGCTGCTGCAGCCAAAGCTGACTGGCAGCAAGCACAATCTAATGGAACATCTCTGGATAAAGAGTGATCACCCACTTGTGGTCCAGAGAGATGCTCCTTGCAAGGAGACTGCAAGATTTCAGTCAACCCATGTTACTGTGTGTCGGGAGACAAAGGAAGCCATTGAGATCTCAACTCAGTAGAGCTTCTAAGGATACTGGATTCGTCCAATGTCACTTTGACATTTAAAATAATTTTGAAGTTAAATACTACTTGATGAGTAAAACTTCATCCCATAATAGAGGCAAAACTGACTAAAAGCTAAAAGAACTTAAAAGAGTATAAAATAAATGAAAAAAAGGCAAATAAGAATTTGTCAAAAAAAAAAAAACTATAAGCAAATTAACAAACTAGATAAATTTGTAACCCAAAAATGTTTTCTTTCAAAGAGGGCTGACAACCACATGACTGCAAGGAATATAAATCCTTTCATTCTCCACTATTCAGTCAGAACTGAAAAAGCTTCTTGGATAAGAAGTAAAATGGATTCTAGCAGAATACCAAAGTTCAGTTACCTTTTGAAAGAAAGCATCTTTGGGATTTTTTCTATTGCTTTTCATTTCTCTTTGTTCTTTTTACATTTTGTATTTCTTTTCTATTTTTATCTCTTTTAAAAAAAGAATATCTACTTCATGTCTTATACAATCTCCTATAGCCTTCTAATTTACTAATCAATATATGAAGTAGTAACATCAAGTAATTGGGGCCTGACTTTAATTGCAGCGATTTTATTGAGAGCCAAATGGATGAAAAACCAGGTTAGAACTCTGACAAAGTTTATTACAGCTGCGTGTTTGTGTATGTATGCAAACAACAAATAAACATTATGAAGAAAAGAAATCCACTAACAGATAATTGGATCATTTTTGGACCAGAGTTACCTCAGTCAGCAAGATGGGATGCATATAATTTTAGTAAATAGATAAATAATTTCAAACTCTAAAGCTTCTTTTCTGCAAACTCTACAACCAGAACTAAATGATTGATTCATATCCTTGGATTCAGCCAAAGCTTGATTCTGGTAGTTTTATTAACACAAACCTTTAAAACAATGAAATACTAAAAGTCAGTTATTGTGTATCTAAAGATACACTTACTAAAAGTTAATACAGAAAATCTGAGGATATCAACTTAATTGATGTTAAATCCATTTTTAAATTATCTTTGGTCAGACAGGCATATTAGTACCACCACAGAAAATAAAAACATTCAAAATGGTGTAATGTTTAATTAAAAGAAAGACTTCAAATGAAAACTATTTGTACTAAGGCATGCAGGCTTTTCTAAGGATTTACTATAAGAGACAACATTGCTGTGTTGTGAAGAGAATGGTGCTGTGCTTATCTATTAGCTTCGGTAGAGGAAAACCCAGGTTGCTTAATGACCTAGTAGGGTACTAATATAAATAATTGATGCAGATACCTTTTCCAAAAGTTAAGAACATATTTAATAATGGTGCAGTAATTTAAAGAAATACAGAGGAAATTGAAGGGGAAGAAAAATAGAGGTAAATGTCATAAGAAACAAAACTAGCATTACACTTTTATGCATAGTAGTTAGAAGTTATATGCTAAAAAAAAATTGGGCCAGTTCTCACCCAAGCAGGTGTTGGAAGCGTAATTTCTTCCATGCCTTTTTGTAAGAGATCGCTGAACAGCTGAGGTAACCCTTTGGCGGAAATGACTGACTCTGCGAAGTATCTGGTGATGATTTTCTTGTCCATCTCTTGAATATCCATGCTGCGACATGGTGTTGTTATCACATTTAATTTTTAACATTTCCTAGAATGAAAAACTATACAGCATTTCTCTTGAAGCTTTGATTATAGTTGGTACTCCAATGCTACTTGAAAGTGAGTCTTTTTAAAATTACCAAACATCGCAACATTACAAGAATAAGGTTAATTTCATATTTATTTCATTAAGAACGGCAGTGAGTTTCTTGAAGACTTACTGTATACTTTGCTGAGCAAATTTCAAAACACATCCAATTTCTTGATGGATAAAAGACATTCACTATTTCTGTAATAGCCGGTCCTTCAAATCAGAAGAAACTAGATATACACTTGATCCAGAAGTATTTTTAATTAGAATCTTTGACTGCAGTTGCATTCAATTTTACAGTCTCTCTCTTTACCATGTATCTTTTCATAGCATTCTCATCTGTTTTCATTTCTGATTGCACAGGAATATCCTCTGAATGCTAAACAACAGATATCCATACAGGTCCTCTTCAGATATTCAAATATCAGAACTTAATGAGACAACTTTTATTTGAAAATTAAAAGTTTCAAATCCTAGATCTGGCTGTCAAGAATGTTGTTTTCTGTTGAGGTTATTTCTAGGCTGCTGATTTCAACAAAGCAGAGAAACCTACCGATGTTCAAATTCAAGGTTTATGGACTCATCATATAACAAGCACTAATTGTTCATCAGCCTATCCAATACAAATTATATTCCTTCGGAGCTCTTCAAAGCTAAAATTGATTTTTCGTCAAAGCATTCAGAACGGAAAAGAACAACTCCCAGAAAAACTCTAGTTTAATAAACAACTTCCAATGGGAAGGAAGGGAGGGGATACAGACCACTGTTCTGCAGGATTTGTTTTCATCTTATTCAACACAGGAGAGAGGAAACTGCTTGGATTGCTTTCCTTGGCAATAACTCCTTTCCATGAAAGATATTTAACGGGGTGCAATCAGAAAGCCATCACTTTCCCACAATAGCAACATCTGCAAACACTGTGAAATACAACAGCTAATCTAACACCATATAAGATTTATCATATAAGCATTATATAAGCATTATCTTATATGAAAAATGCATAATGCGCATTATTGTTACTTTTCTAACAAATGTGTATTTTTAGAAAGATATATATATGCAAAAACAATTGGAAGACTAAATTATTCCAGCTCATGGAGTTTTCTTTAAAATTGTGACATAACGGAAGACAATGTCATTGTTTTAACATGAAAAGAACCAATACCTTTTAGAGTCGTATCATTCTTCCATTGGTAGTAGAATAAATATTTTATTTTCACCAAATTTTTCATGATATGCAGTTTGACTATTTTCTTTTACAGTAGGACTTTAAAGTTGCTTTTTAAAATGCTCGCATATTGCATGTTACAACAATGGTTTGGAAAAACATAGCTTGTGGTCTAGGTTCAGTGAATATAGAAAGTCTACACACCCCTGTTAAAATGCCAGGTTTTTGAGATGTAAAAAAATCAGACCCAGATAAATCAATTCAGATTTTTTCCACCATTAATGTAAATTATAAACTGTACATATAATTGAAAGCAAACTGAAAACTTTTAGGAGAAAAAAATAAAAATAAAAAACTTTACAGTAGCATGGTTGCATAAGTGCCCACTCTTAAACTAATACTCTGTTAAAACACCTTTTGATTTTGCGAGAGTATTCAATCTTTTGGAGTAGGAGCTTATCAGCATAGCACAACTTGCCTTGAGAATCTTGCCTTGTGAAAGTGCTCCAAATCTGTAAGAGCATCTCTTCTACACAATCCTCCTCAGATTTTTCAATTGGGTTCAGGTCCAAGCTTTTAGTAGGCCATTCAAAACTCTGATTTTCTTCTGGTGAAGCCATTGTTTTGTTGATTTGGAGGTCACTGTTGTGTTGAAAGATGAAGTTTCTCTTCATATTCAGCATTTAAGCAGAGGCCTGAAGACTTTGTGCCAAAACTGATATTTAGAACTGTTCATAATTCCCTCTACCTTGGCTAAAGCCCCAATTCCTCAAAGCATAATGCTTCACCATGCTTCACACTGTGGGTATGGCGTACTTCTGGTGATGTGCACTGTTGTTTGTGCACCAAGCAGCCTTTTTCGAATGATAGCCAAGAAGTTAAACTGTGGTGTCAATCAGAGAACAACACATTTTCCCACATGGTTTTGTCAGACTTGATGTTTGCAAAATCCAAGCTTGGATGTTTTCCTTAATATGAAAAGGCCACAGTCCAGTCACATGAAGAATATGGAAGATTGCTGTCACCTATAGTACACAACCAATATTTGCCAGAACTTCCTGAAACTCCTTTAATGTTGCTTTGGGCCTCTTGGCGGCTTCTTGCAATCAGTTTTTTCTTGTTTTTCATCAATTTTGGAGGGACATCCAGTTTTTGGTGATGTCACTATTATGCCATATTTGATGACTCCACTTGATGACTGTCTTCAATCTGTGTTCCGTAGTATTTACAATGCCTGGGAAATTGTTTTGTACTTCTATCCTGGTTGATACCTTCCGAGAATGAGATCCCTTTAATGCTTCCTAAGCTCTTTGCAGACTATGGGTGACAGGCAACTGAATAAATGTCAGAAAAATCCTACTAGAACAGCTGAACTTTATATGGACTTGTTCACAATCACTTTGATTGATGGCCGGTATGTACTAACTAATATTTAACAAGTTTGAATGTGATTGGTTAACTCTAACACATCCACATCCCTACTGTGTGTACACTTATGCAACTACATTATTGTACATTTTTATTATCCACTGTATATATAAAGACGAAGACAAATCAAAAATATGAAAAAGGAGTTCCTGGAAACAGTAACAGTACCAGTGATTGGTACTAATTAAGAGTACTATAATGTGTGTATGTGTTATACCCTTTCTATCATATCAAAATTTAAAAATTGATTTTAAAAATGCAGACCACAATAGGTGCCATCTCAAGACTACAGAGCACAGGTGTCAAACTTGATTGTGTTACGTGATGTCACGTGATGTATCGTTGACTTTTTTTTTTGGCTTTGCGGAGTTTGGGTGGGCATGACCTGTGCATGATGCATCCAGCCTGTGGCTGCCAGTTGGACACCCCTGCTCTAGAGGCCAATTTTTTTTATCATTTCATTCATCCCGTTTGAAATATTTTTTCCTAATTTGAAAGTCTGCTATACTGAGCAGAGTTTCCAGAATAGGAAACATACTTAGGCCTCATAAAGTAAATATTTGTTTGCTATATGTTTAAATGAAAGCTTGCAAAATATTTTAAGTGTGCATACAAATGCTACTGCTGAACATAGGCAATAAAAATGTGCGGGGATTCGACTGCATGGTTTTGACCTTTGGCACTTGCCATCTCGATCTTTTTATATATTTATTTATATTTGTCAATTGCTTACAAGATAATAGGTATAAGTAAAAACATAGTTATGAATACATGGATACATATAAGAAAAATAAAAAATATATAAAAGAAACAATAGGACAGGAATGGTAGGCATGTTGGTGCACTTATGCATGCCCCCTACAGACCTCTTAGGAAAGGAGTGAGGTCAATAATAGACAGTCTAAGGTTAGTTTTTGGGGTTTGGGGAAGAAACCACAGAGTCAAGTAGAGTATTCCAGACATTGACCACTCTGTTGCTGAAGTCGTATTTCCTGAAATCAAGTTTGGTGCGATTAACCTTGAGTTTGTATCTATTGTTTGCTCTTGTGTTGTTATGGTTGAAATTGAAGTATTCATTGACAGGTAGGACATTGCAATGTATGATTTTATATACTATACTTAGATAGGACCGAAGGCGGCATAGTTCTAGGTTTTCTAGGTCTAGAATTTCAAGTCTGGTGGCATAAGGTATTCTGCAATGAGTAGAGGAGTGGAGAACTCTTCTTGTGAAATATTTCTGGACTTTCTCAACTGTATTAATATCAGATACCTAATGTGGGTTCGAGACTGATGAGCTGTATTTGAGTTTTGGTCTAGCAAATGTTTTGTATGCTCTAGTTATTAGCGTAATATTACCAGAGAAAAAGCTACATAAGATTAGGTTAACAACCCTTAACGCCTTTTTGGCTATGTAGCTACAGTGGGCTCTAGCACTTAGGTCATTTGAGATGAGTACTCCAAGATCTTTGACAGAGTTTGGATCATCAACAAGGTCTTGACTATTCAGCCTGTATTTTATTTTCTGATATTTTTTTTTGCCAATATGTAGGACAGAGCATTTATTTGTTGAGATTTGAAGTTGCCATTTGTTTGACCATTCTGATACACAGTCAAGGTCTTTTTGAAGGGTAGCAGTATTGTCTGTGGTGTTGAATAGCTTTACATCATCAGCAAAGAGAACGATCCCCTACATGTGGGCACCCCTGACTGAGTCTTGGAACTTTCCCTGCAAAGTTGCTATTAGTTAAGTTTAACATAGGTAACTGTTCTGACCAAGGCTTCCTGAGAAACCAATAAACATATATAAAATCCAAAACCCTTTTATTTTAGTTCAATGGCTGTGAATTATCATCATTCACAGCCCAGAATGAGTCTCAACCAGTTATAATTAGTCCCAGGACATCTGTCAAAGTTCTTCGAGAGATGTCTGATAAGAATACAGCTTATCTTACTTGAAGTGCTGCCAATAACTAATGTCCCAATTAGTCTTTCCAAAACCACATGGAAAACAAATTCACCATGGAGCTTTCAGAGTCCAGACTGATCAGAGCGAACTACGTTATTTCCTGCAAAGGTTTTCCTACCTTTGCATTTCCTTTATACCTTATGGGAGGGGCAATCACCTCCAAGCCTTACTCCCAAGTCGCCCCTTTTGTCTTAGCTGCTCTTGCCTTCTGGCAGCTCTGCGCATACACGCACTAGGAACAGGCTCCCTTTGCTCCTCTGCCTTGCTGCTGCCAGATTCTGGAGGCTCTGGAGTCAGCACATAACTACCAGATGGTCCTGGCCCCATCTCTGTATTGGACACAGGACCCTCATCTGAGTCCTCCCCTGACTCGTCCCTGTTCTTCCCCATTGTCCGATTCTGCTGCTGTCTGCACAGGCTGCTGGTGAACCACAACAGATAACAAAACTTGAAGGTTTCAAAGTACTCCAGCAGGATGCACCCACAATTACTGGAGATGAGTGGGGGTGGGGGGTGGGGGGTGGGGAGAGAAATGCTAAATGTTTGGTAACTCATTTTTGTGAATTCAGTGTTTGTGGATACAGATACATCTGTCATAGAAATCATGAGATTATTTCTTCGGAATACTTATCTGTCAGGTTCAATCAGATTTCTCCAGTCTCCATAACAACCCAATTAGCACCTTCAAAGAGAGCAAGGACTTAACAGTATTAATTGCAAGTTCTGAACAAATAGCAGCTGCTCTTCTCTCTCCCCTGTGCAAAGATGAAACAAACTGCATTGGACCACAAACAAACAAGGCATTGAAATCTGAGCTATGCTCAAAAAAGGCTTTTTGGTCTTTTTGAGACCAAGCCTGGCAATTCCAATGAAATATAGTCATACTTTTTTCATACTTTTTGGAAGATGGTTGGATGAAAAGCCAGCATGGCACAGAGGTCAAGAATCTGACAAGCACTATTTCACAGGACTGTCACTTGTGGGAATGATTCCCATGCAAGCTGCCATGGGTTCTTGGAAGGAGGTTGGGACATAAAGTAATAGATTAAAATACTTGCAACAAGATGGAATGTGACCTAAACATATGCACACATAAATGATTAGCATTATTGCTAAATGGAATGGTTGAGATATAGTAGCGAATCACAACTGAATATTAAAAGAGTAACTACCAGGGAGATGCTACTGTTTGATCCAGACCTATGCTTGGTTCAAGTGAAGTACAGCTTTTAACACTCAAGCAAAAACCATAGTTTATTCAAAATCATAGTTTTTTTTACTTTTGTCTCAGGCTATTTATTTAAAATATTTACATAACCCCTCATCTTATGTACCATAATTACAAATAATGCAGTACACAGATGTTATTTCAAGTACTGTTTTAAAATAACACAAGCATTCTGTGAATCAAATTATTTTTGCAGAACTCCCAATTGCTCGGAATCTTACAAGTTTTTAGTGATTTCACCTTAAAATTTCTGCAAGGTGTCAAGGTCATACAAAATTATCAAGTTTCTGAGAATTTAGACATGACATAAATGTAAAACAATCCTCAACATTGTAATAGGATTTAGTTCAAACAAAATTAAATTTGGGCGATACTATTTCCAATTTTGTAAGACCCAACGGATACATTGTTTCTCACAGAGCATAAGCTACAAACACATCCCAATCACTAAGAGAACAGACAGTCCTGCATAGACAATATATACATCTCCAAATAATTACTTTAAATATTTATAGATGGGTGATACATTCATGTCCCCACATCTTTTGAAACCAAATCAAATCTGAAGAACTGCAATAGTCCTAATCTGTAGTTCTAAAGACAGACCTTCCTAATAGTTATACTAATCATTTTATCACTACCATTAAGAAATTACAGTCTATTCATTTGAGTTGAATGCTTAGGGGAAAGAGTATTTGCATCAAATTTGTTTTTGCTGACTCAAATGCAAGCAGCACTTAGGCTGAGACTTATATACCACTTCACAGTGCTTTAAAGCCCTCTCTAAGTGGTTTTACAGAGTCACCATATTGCCCCCAATAATTTGGGTCCTCATTTTACCGACTTCGGAAGGATAGAAGGCTGAGTCCACTAGTGAGATTTGAACTGCCGAATTGCCGGCAGCCGCCAGTCAGCAGAAGTAGCCTGCAATACTGCATTCTAACCACTGTGCCACCATAGTTCAGAAGCAACAGGAGACAAGGATTTATTAACCTTATCTAATTTGTCTTGATCACTCAAGAACAGAAATTGACAAACTGTAGCATTTGTCTCACATGTTTTGACACTTTCTCTGGCATTGCAAGGGTCACCTGCAGCGAATCTAGTTTGCACGTGCTGTCTCTTTTCCTGCTTCAGAAGTTGTTTTGGAAAAGCATGTTCAGAGACTGTTTGGAGGTGGCTTAGTCCCTTTGTCATCAATCTAGATTGAGAATGGGACTTGAGGTATTCCTGTTGGTGATTTCATTAGCCTTAAGCTTCCTAGGAATTGCTGGATTTGAACTCTGAAAAGGGAATCTGGACTATTCCCTTTGTGACAATCAAGCTGTACTTTAAGTTTCGGCTCTTAGTAGGGTATGTGTGTGCATGTGTGTGGTGGAGAGAGGGACCAAGTAGGTAATGTACTGTACAAAGAGGAAGCAAAATTCTCACTGAAGCTTCCACTGAGTGCAAAGGGACCTCAAGTAAAACCTATGAAGGAAGCAAAATGACTTGGGACTACAAATCCAAGAATGTCTAAAACAGTCTAAATACACTATTTGTATGTATCCTAGAAGTATTTATACATTCATCACATTTCCCCCAAGCTCCTTTGCCATAAAAATAGTATCTATGGAAACCTTTTCCTTGACTGTGAGGGCAGATTTCCTCTATTGCAGGGGTGTCAAACTCAAGCCGGATCTGGCCCATGGGGTGCTTACATCTTGCTTGCAGGGCTGCCCTAGAATCAGCAAAGGATTGGCCCAGGGTGGCTCTGCCAGCAAAAACAGAGTTTGGGAGGGCCGTGTGTGGCCCTGCCAGGCTCCGTTTTCAGCCGTGACATCCTCCTGCAGTCCTCTACCAGCAAAAAGGGAGCTTGGCCCTCCCCGATTTTTTCTGGCTGCAGGAGAGTATCACAGCCAAAAACGGAACCTTGACAAGTGATATCAAGCTGGCCACACACTCCAGGAGTCAAACACAACCCTGTTGCAGCCCTCAATGAAATCAAGTTTGACACCCCTGCTCTATTGTAACCATACTTACGGCACTGTTAACAATGAAATCTTGCAATGTAAATGAATAACTGACTTTCCACTAAGCAAATTTATGAGTATTTGCATCGGCGGGGTTTTCAGAGTAACAAAATCTAAAAACAAAACCCAACCTAAGACAAAGGATAATGAATATATTTTTCAGGCACCACTTTTTAAACATAAATTCTCTTTTAAAAATTCTTCCAAGATATTCAAATCAAGATAGCAGTATGGTGTTTTTATTTATGTATTGTCTTTCACCAAGTAGTTTAGGGCAATGTATATCCTCCTCCAATTTCCCCCTCACAACTATGGGGTAGATCAGGGGTCTCCAACCTTGGCCCCTGGAAGCCTGGTGGACTTCAACTCCCAGAATTCCACAGCCAGGCTGTGGAACTCTGGGAGTTGAAGTCCGCCAGGCTTCCAGGAGCCAAGGTTGGAGACCCCTGGGGTAGATTAAGCCAAAGAGACTGGTTGCAAGTCAACCAATAAATCTCCAGAGCCGAGCAAGGTCTTGAACAGCCTGTTTAGTCTTTTGAAAAGCTCTGAAGATCCTGCCAGTTTGTCCAGACCTTGGGAACATGCAGTTAGGCAAGCTCAGTTGGTGTTGGTGATATGGTTTTGTTTTGGGTGTTATTGTGATGGTTGTAATTTTTGTATGACACCCAGAGTCACTACTGCGAAATGAAAAGTTCTATAAATCATTTAGAAAATCAACGAACTTGAGCCTGCCTAGACTTAATTCAGCATTGGGGTAATATAAAAAATATGCCATTCTTTAGGAAGAAAAAAATATGATTGGTCTGAGGACCCTGATGGGTTTTATAGTTTAATAAGGATCTGTGCATGGCCATACTGTTTCAAATCCAATGTAGCATGTTGATTTCAACTGAAATCAGACTTAATTCCAAATACAAGCACTTAGAATTTAAGGCCAAATGCACATACTTAGCCCAACTATTTCCCTGATAAATTGACTTCACTTTTATTGCTAGTTACTACAGTAATTTATAACAATTACATTTTGGAAACAAAAACACATTCTATTGAAATTGAATATTATTCAGCATATATAACCTCTATTACATTAATTTGTAGCAGCTTTCAGGCAGTGGCTTTTCTTAATACTTTTTCCACACATTATGACTGAGCCAATTTGGGATTAGCACAGTATACCTTTGTCTCCAGGATGCTTGCAGGCCCCATAATTGGCAAGGTTTAGGCAGCTGAGCCAATCCCATTTCAGCTGCTTCTCCAAAGGGAATGCAATGAAGACACCATTACAGTATTTCTACTGGATCTTACAAGCAGGGATTCTCATCTCCTAGATTTTCCTCCTAAGTGCTCTAGCGCCATGTTGCTATTCCCATCTCAGTAATTTGGGAGGCAAAATTGGTTTTGCCATCATCATAGAAGCACTTGTTTTGCTTCCTTATTGTGAAAACCAACACAGCAAGGAATTTATGAGGATGGAAGGTGAGGTGCAGAATGAAGAGCTACACTTCTCAATTCCTTATTGGTCAACAAGAACAGAGAATAGCAGCAAAGCCAATGCAATGTGGAAATGTCATAGATAAAAATCAACCACTGTTGACTTTGAAAATGCCCTTTGATTTGGAACAGAATACTTGCATTCCTGGAATATAATGGCTTCTACTAAAACTTTGTCACCTAACATCTTATTGAACTAATGGAGGGGGAAGGCATAAAAATAACATTTCACAAAATGTTTTTGGCTAATGACCACAATTGAAGTCATTACAAAGTGTTTATTGAATCAATTTGACAATGCAATGCTTGAAACAGGCAGAGCAAAATCTGTGTTTCCAGGTACAGTGAATTGTTACACATCTACGGAACACCATCAAATATTTCCAATGTTTCTAAATAGAAATTGATAAGCTGATTAGCAAGAGGAGAAATACCAGTTCTTGCTTTAAGGGTGGTTTTGGAAATTCTAGGTACTATAAATTTTCTCCCATTGTTCCATGGCTGTTCAAAAATGTTTAATTATTTTATTAAAGATTTCAATGTTGTTAAAAGACTCCAAATACCCAGTTATAACAAGTAAATACACATTATAAACTAGTCTATTGTTAAGTATTGTACATGAAAACAACCCATCTAAAAAGTATTTCATCTATTGAACAAAAAATATAAAGAATCATCAGAATTTGGCAGAAAAAATATATGTAATAAAGAATGGCAAATAACAGGGCTTTTATATACATTTAGTGAGCCATGAATTGAGGGATATGGGAATATCATCAGATTTCTGCAAGAAATTATAACAGTGGTACTTCCTCTCACATACAGTAGGGGATAAGACATTAGAGCATGAATATCTATAGAATGCATAACCTTGTTACTGGATTATACTTTTTCCTGGGCTGCCATCAAACACATTAAATTAAAATGAATACTGCCTATATTTAAGGCATGTGCATTTTAATATTCATCCTTGCGCTGACCTCTTACAGGACATTAGAAAAATCAGCTAGCAAAGTCAGATCTTTAAATTTCAGCTCAGTGATGAACTTGACAGTTCACAGCTAGCTGTTAAATCTTCACTGTATGTTTTTCTACTGCATATAATCCATAGCAAGACAAACAATGCTGCTTATTTTGTGATATAACATTTTTTTTTACAATCTATTGCCTGCATTATATATTTGAAGTAAAAAGAAAAAAAGAACTCTATAAATACCCCCAAAAGCTTTAACTTATTACTACTTACAACTATTGTAAATCTAAAATAAAATAATTATTTCTCAATAGCATACAGACTATAGAATAAAAAAAATACTACCCACACAGTTGCTTATTTGTATGAAAATACACATATAGAAAAAAATGCTTTGGAACAACTAAAATTATGGTATCTATCAAATATACATTATTAAGACCACACTCATGAGATTTCCAATTTACACTGATTTATAAATCATGTTCAGAAAATTATTCTATATGAAAATTATTTTATATGGTTCTATAGGACAAACCATTGCACACAAATAAGAAACCGAAATGATTTTATTTAAACATGTCACATTTTAAAATTAAAAACCTATTTTAGATAGAGACATTAAATTTAAATAATGCAATTTTAAACAGATTCAAACAGTAAAGATGCAACCTACCATTTGCTTTCAACCTTTTGCATTTGCAACAGGCATTTTCAAGTTTTAATTTTAGAAGGCAACCCTGGAAGAAAATCATGGATCTGAGCGGAACTGGTTTCCTTGAACAAGGTCAATGTATGAATAATATCTTTCAAACACCTCTATTGCTGACAACCATAATTTATTGTAAATTAAAAAGGCATGCTACAAACTTACTCCTTATTAACAAATAATCACCTTTCTCATCAGCACAGCTAAACATGATTAATTATTCCAATGACAATTAGATTCAAATAAAAGATCCTGCCACATACAGAGATAAATCCCATATGCCAAATGCACAAACATAATTTAAGGCAAGCAGGTCTTCCTACCAATGTTCAAGGAAACAGAACACAGTCTGCATATGAATTCATCTGAAGCCATTTCTTCGGTTTTCTGCCAGCATTTCATTGGTGAGCATTAACCAAGAGAACTCACATTTCAAAATACAACAACGGAGAACCTACAGCCCTGCTTTAGTGCTGCATTTCATTTAACTCTCTCTACTCTACACAGATGCTCCAATCCAGCTCAAATGGCGGGGAAGTACTCTTCTCCTGCAATGCACCGGCAGAAGGATGCTCTTCAGAACGAGGCTTAACATGCAATCTGCATTAATATCACTTTAACATGTTCACTCTTTCCCTGTGATGTGTTTCTGCTCTCTAACTGAAAAGATGTCAGAATTAATGTGATGCTTTTCTTTTTAACCAGTTCTTTCCCTCTGGAAGATGAGAGTAAGCATTTCTCGAGGATCTGCATTAGAGCAGCAGATAGAGCTTGTTGCTAACTGTTGTTTCCTTACAAGAGGAAATATAATAAGGCACCCACAGAGAATCTTCATTCCCTAAATAAGGTGAAAACAGAACTCTTAACTCTGTTTCAATCTCTTGTCTGACATCAAAGCAGATTTGTATCATTTTAATTTTGGTTATCTGAAGTTTATACAATTTACCAACATGTCAATTAATGCAGATGTTTTGCTTTTTAAAAAGGGACACTGAAACAATGTAGGGATAGAGCGTAATTAGGCTTTGCATGGATAAAGTCCTCGTTTGAATTCCTGGAATTTCAAGATAAGACTACAAAAATTCCTATCTGAATCTCTGAGAAACAGGTTGCAGTCAGAGCTTACTAAATAAAGTAAGGATAAGGCAACTTCTTAGATTGACATCAATATTTTTACTGAGTTCTTTTTCAACAGAGAATCTCCAGCTAGAAATCTAACTACATTCAGTTGCCTCATGATTTTTTACCAACTGGGAAAATCAAGGAATTGAATAAAGTCGTGGCTGTAACCTCTGCCTGTCCAATAGGTTTATTTCAACACTAAGTGTAGAGACAACTAGTCAGATGAATTTTCAATGGTTCTTAAAATCAAGAAGCCTCTTCACCCTTTTGCTGATTTAAACTAGGATATTTCTTTTATTCAATTTGGAATCTACCTGACTCCTAAAAAAATCTTCTGGTGGCTTACAAAACACACAAAGAAAAAGAGAACCACACATTTTTTCAAAGGCACTTGGAAGAGTAAAACAACTGAACATACCCAGACCTGGGAGGAGAGTCACACTATTGATTTCTGGAACAGCTATGGGGTGGGAGCCATGTGAATTTCTGGGGTTATATTTTTCCAGGGGACAAATGCCACAGCAGAAAAGATGCATTGCATATCCCACTAGAGAGCATGGTTTCATTGATATGACTTTGAATGCTACCATTCTACTTAATCTCACTGGGAAATTTCATTGCGTATACACTGAAATGTTGTATACCTATTTCTAAAGCTGCAGAGGTTTTCTGGGCATAAACATCTGGGGATTCATATCCCTCCCATCAAATCTGGAAAACCACTTCACATATGGGACTTTTTCCAAAACAGTTTCCTTCAAAGTGGATGAAAATTAAATATTACAAATTTTGAAAAAATGGAAAAATGAACTGGCTAGAATACTGTAGATTGTTCCAGTTTAGCCTTACATTGTTAAATGAAATTGTAACCCAAGCTTATGTTATTCCAAAGTCAATTATATAACTTCTTTGAAGTTATAAGCATTATGAATGGAAAATCCAAGATAACATTTTCATTTCCACATAAAGTAGATTTATCCAATCTTTTAAAATGCAACTAAGAATCAGTTATGTCATCATTATAAACAGTTATTGATAGATGAACCTAATCAGGATGGCTGCCACAGGAGCATGAATTATGTTCGAAATTAAAAACAACATATTTGATCTCTCACATCATACAATAAAATTTTTCGTATGAATACCTGAAGATAATGCAAGCAACTTGCTAAAGAAATAGTAAAAGACTGCAGTTTTATATATACTTACATGGTAGTGAAATATCACTCACTTACATAGAAATTGAACACAAAAATTACTCTACTCATTCCATCTATACATCTACTTCCCCACCAACACCATCATATATGTGCTCTCATTCATAACATTTCTGATACCAGACTTAGCAGCAGAGCTTGTTTTGTTCTGCCGCATTTTTGGCAGTCTGCCTACCATTGCATAAGCCTATCAAAAGCAGCTAAGGCTCTTTGCTTGATGCTTTTGCGTGCACATGGGGTTGCTAGCTGAAATAATAGGGACAATAATAGCCACTGATGTTTCATTGGATGAACATTCCAAAACAAAAACAGTGCACATACAATGCAGAAACACATCAAATGTCAACAAGTCATATCAACAAGATGTCAAGCTTCTCCCCTGGCTGGGCTGGATTCAGTTTAAATCAGCAAGATACCATGGGTGAATTTCCTTCACAATGTCCTCCCTGTAGACTGAATTAAAGGGTAGGAAGCGAGGAAGATTCCATGATGCTGGAAATAAAGTTATACAGTGAAAGAAAGACCAGTCTCATATGCTGCCTTCAAACATCTTTAACTATAATAAGGACAGAAATCCTGCTTCATACTCATGATAATTTAATTGACTTTTAAATATATATTCTTGGGGGATGGTAAACCTTTCTAATGAAATTGAAGTACACACACACACACACACACAAGCCTCCAGCTCTTTCTACCATCTCTTGTATTAAAAGATGCTCAAACAGAAGAAGCATGCTTAAGAAAAGGGGCTTCAGGAGGTAGAAGGCAAGGCAAACATTGAACATTTTTCATCTATATGGGGATTTTCACGTTAGAAATAATTCTATATAATATTTCTATGTGACAGGAGCAGGAGGAGAACCATTTTAAGAATATATAAATTTACCATTCAAATACCTAGATTTATATACATTATATATCGCCTGCTGGACCAATCTCTCTACTGTATCTGGTTTCTTGATTTTTTTGTAAACTTTCAGAATGTTAAGAGACATGGGTGGCTATATTTTCCTTTCTTTGACTGAAATAGATTATCACAATTGTATACAACACTGCCTTCTAAAAACACCTAGAAGCCAATATGTTTTTAAAAGGTGTTCCTTGGGTTGTTATGTTGCAAACAAAAACCTTTCCACCAGTTACATGCACTCTATAGTTTTTCAGATGTACTGGACAACTTGTACAACTCTTAGTCATGATATGCAGGGCTTATGAAGGTTATAGACCACAGATGTCAAATGCGCGGCATCATGTTGCTGTCATATGACAGCATGAGGTTAATGAGGTTGGGGCAATATGTCAGTTGGGAGATAGACAGTTCTGTCTCTTGCATTGTGAATGTAATTGGGAAATCAGTTCTGTGTTGCAAAGAATGTAAAATAAGAATAAGCAGCCTGGTCTTGTCCATATGTTTTGGTCTATATTACAGGGATGTTAAACTGATGGCCCATGGGCCAGATGCATCATGTGCAGGCCACGCCCAACCCAGCTCCGCAAAGGGGAAAACTTCACAAAAATATCATTTTGTGAAGTTTTCCCCTTGGCGGAGCTGGGTTGGGCGTGGCCTGCACATGATGCATCTGGCCCATGGGCCATCAGTTTAACATCCCTGTAATATAGACCAAAACATATGGACAAGACCAGGCTGCTTATTCTTATTTTACATTCTTTGCAACACAGAACTGATTTCCCAATTACATTCACAATGCAAGAGACAGAACTGTCTATCTCCCAACTGACATATTGCCCCAACCTCATTAAAATTATCTTGACTAACTGTTAACAAACTCAATAATATATAACTGATCATGACTTTGTCTACTATTCTTTCTTTCTTCTCATCTGTTGTTCCTTTTTTATTGTTGATTACTAAAAGATCTCTAAAGAAAGAATTTGTCTCTAGGGTTTGGTTAAAAACTCTCTAAAGTGTCATGACCTTCAGTGATACAGAATATAATTATTCTTGTAGACCTTCACAAAGAAACTATGTTTCTCTTTTCATGGTGTACGCTTTCACTATTCTCATTATGAAATATTCAGAAAAGAATCATTCCAAACTGTTCCCCCCCATTCAATTTACTACAAAAATTCCATTTTCTTTAAGGAGCTTGCTGTGCTTACACAGCTATCCTGTCTTTTTTTTTTTTTTTTCTAGTGATGTTTTCTCACTAATCCTACCACATCGTTATGAGTACTTGGAACATTCTTCTTTAGTTATGAAGGCAAACATTCATTTATCCAGCTTTAAGTAAAATGGGGATAAATCCCACAGGATGTTATTTTTAAGCAAGTAGGATCAAAAAATAAAATACATGATCTACACAACATTGAAGATCACACCAAATGGACACCTAACATCAAAAACATCATCAAAAAAGCACAACAAAGAATGTTCTTTCTGTGCCAACTCAGAAAGCTCAAACTGCCCAAGGAGCTGCTGATACAGATTTACAGAGGAATTATTGAGTCTATCATCTGCACCTCTATAACTGTCTGGTTTGGTTCTGCAACCCAACAGGACAGACACAGACTTCAGAGAGTTATTAGGACTGCAGAAAAAACAATTACTACCAACTTGCCTTCAATCGAGGACGTGTATACTGCACGAGTCAAAAAGAGGGCTGTGAAAATATTTACAGACCCCTCACATCCCGGACTTAAACTGTTTCAACTCCTATTCTCAAAATGACGCTATAGAGCACTGTACACCAGAACAACTAGACATAAGGACTTTCCCCGAAAGCCATCACTCTGTTAAACAAATAATTCCCTCAACCCTGTTCAACTATTACAAAGTCTGCACTACTATAACTGTTAAATCTTGTCATCATTCCTTATCACCCATATCCTCCCACTTGTGACTGTATGACTGTAACTTTGTCGCTTGTATCCTTACGATTTATATTGACTGTTTCCTAGTATGATTGATTGCTTATTGTACCCTATGACAATCATTAAGTGTCGTACCTTATGATTCTTGACTCCTGACGAATGTATCTTTTCTTTTATGTATACTGAAGAGTATTTACACCAAGACAAATTCCTTGTGTGTCCAATCACACTTGGCCAATAAACTATTCTATTCTATTCTAATCTAATATAATATAATTTTTGTGTGATGGCAGGCAGACATATCTAATATAGAATGAATGATCATATGAAAGTTATTTGAAGAAGCAAATTTGCATCAATGCAGATCCAGTGTGTTAAATCTTGTACTTTTTCTAAAATGCAAAATGAATACTGCAATTTTTTTTAAGTCTGTATAGTTCTGTACCATGATTCAAATACTTGTCGTCTCAGGAATCATAACCTTTCATGTAGCTTTTCTGGTATTCCAATTCTTTACTAAAATCATTTTATATTTAAACCCTGTCTCTATTCGATTAAAATAAGAAAGAAGAGAAGTTTAAAAAAAATCCCCAATCCCCAATGACATAATCAAAAGCAGTGTGACCGATTCAGCTAAGTGCAAACTCTTCACAGTGGACTGGTTACCTTGGAAACTGAAATGGTCACATGTCTTGCAACAGGGAAGAACATTTCTCCTGCAAAATCCAAACTGGCTTGGAAAAGATTTAAGCAAACAAATTTTGCTAATGTTCAATTACTTTTATTTAAGGTATTGCTATTAGAAGCTCTACATAGAATGTGTACACTCTATCTCATTTAATTTAAAGAGGGAAGAAACAGCAAGATTGAAGCTTTACAATCAGTGTTTTTCGACCTTGGCAACTTTAAGTTGTATGGATTTCAGCTCCCAGAATTCCCCAGCCAGCATTTAGCCTGGCTAGTTGAGAATTCTGGGAGCTGAAATCCACACAACTGAAAGTTACCACTAAGGTTGAGAATCACCGGCTTACAGTCATTCTTATATCATATAGTGAAGTCTCCTTTCCCTCCTTATAGTCCCTAAGCCTCTATGCCGACTCAACAGCAGCATCTACTGGTCACTGTGGCTAAATACAGTAAACTTGATATAATTTCAAATATCTCAGACTATTTTATTATTATACAAACAAAATGTGAACAAAGAGCAAATAAAACTATGGAAAGAATGTCAAAAATCCACAGTCCTCACCTATGGGACCAAATAAGCATCAGACCAGAATCAGAAGTATTTAAACAAATGTGTTTCTTATAAGTACAATCCACTATATATGGCTGTTAGAAAAATGTTATATTTAATCAAAGGCTTTTAGGTGCTGCCAACTGTAGTATTTACAAACATTAGTATAAGTTAGGAGATCATTATTATGCTTGCATTAAAAATACACTATGAAACTGAAATAGTAATTTATTACGAGATTTCAACCCTCATTCAGTATCTTAGCAACTATATTATTCCAATTATCATTTTTTCACTTCCTTCTTCCCTACCCACACCAGATTGTACTTATAATGAAGGCATGTGTTCCAACTGACAAGCTGAGCATCTTTAACCACTAAGCCATAGTGCTCATTCAACAACTTATCACCATCTCTATACTATAAATGTAGCCATTCTGCTCATAATGCATAGATTACAACCCAGGAGGAAATAGAACAACCTGCAATTTAGATCCCTGTGGGTGGTTTTCTCAAGTGTGGATGTTAAGTTTCTAAGCCTAAGGGGGCGGGGGCATAGAGTTGACAGTCGAACAAAGAATAAGCCTGGCTAGAGCACTGCATATACATATCATCTCATAATATGGCAAGTGGTAGAAGTGCTCATATTTGGCCATGAAATCCAATAACTTAAATCTTGCTCTGGGATAAACACTTCTTGAGGATTGCGTCAAAGTCATTGATGATTGCAAACTAAATCTAACAAACTCACTTAAAATCTTTTCTATTTAGATCTCATTTTCTATCTTTAAACAAAGCCCCCAAACCTCACCATTCAAACAATCCTATGAAAACTAATCTATTATAAAGAAGCACATACAGATTGCTTGTGAAAAGCGCATACGGATTGTCTATCTTCCCCATCCCTCCGGGCCTCTGCCTCCATCTGCTGCTGGTGCCACTGCACAAAGATGAGCCTCTCACAGCTCCCCACTCCAGCTCACCAATTCTCAGCTTTCCCGTGGCCCAAACGGGACATCCAGAACTTGTGCCTCCTCCACCACTGCCTCCCCCTGCTGCTTGGACAGGTAATCAACTCACCTGCGCTGTGTAGGCAGCAGCTGCTGCTGGACACCATCAGCCCTGTGCCCTCACTGACTCCAGTGCTGGCCATGCCCACCTCTCCACCCTGCTGATGAAGTTAACTGGGAATTATTTTTGGGTAGGGCTTATATTAGGAGCACACTAAAAAAATCAGGCTAGAGATTATTTTCCGATTAGGTCTTATTTTGGGTGGAACATAGTATTTATTTTCTAAATGTAAAAACAGCTTTTCCGTGTATGAAGTACATATGTGCAATCTCAAGGTATCTCATTTTTCCAATGAGATTTTGGTGGTCTGGATCCAACATCCAGATATCATTTTCAGCTATAATGCCACCTTCTTTTCCAGGGACAACAGTTTGCCACCTCCTAACCAGAAATCTTCCCCATAGTGCCATTTAAGGGCTACATTTACTAAGATTCCAAATTGAGTATCTCAGTCTACACATATCCAGAATGTTTATTGCAATTGAAAGAGCCAATTTTATGCTATTATCATTTGAATGTAATTTGAAATACTAGGAGGAGAACACTGTATTTCTCCCTTTTTTTTCCAAAGCTCTAGTCCTAAAAAAATTCTGGAATACTTAAACTATGAAGGTACTTTACACAAGTCCGATCACTGATCCATTATATCCTAATTCTTCTGGAGTTCTATGGTCAGAGGGAGCTGTGCTTTTCCAAATATAACTGAATAATATCAAAGCAGTGATAGAATCTGGGCTGTCTTACATGTAAAAGATGTGCTGTTTTACTGTATGGCCTTTCCTCTGCTAGTCTCAAATCACTGAGTATACCATTCATAGTAATTTAGTCAGAACAGCAATCTGTGCTTAAGAAAAACAAAATCTGAATGTTAATACTGAAGGAGAAAAAGGATGAGATAATACATACGAGGCATGTGAGGCATAAACAAAGAGATAAAATATGGGTATCTGCCTGTATAATACTCTTGTTGTTTCAGTTTTCCGAATCTAGATAAGATCCCACAAGAAAGACGTTCTTTTTAAAGTCATTCTAGTACAGTTTCTAGTTAGCTTACAAAACTGCTAAAAATAATCAAATCAAAAATTAAATCAGGATTATAGCATAAAATTAAAAACTATGAATTTAAGTGATGTCATGCTAGGTTAATCCCCAAAGGCCATCTGAAGCAGCCCTGTTTTCATCAGCTTACAGAAAGCTACTACCCTTCAGGGAACGATTTGTTGCAAAGAGGGGAGCTGCAGTAGAAAACATTTGCTGTTGGAACCCTCACACCATAACTTCTGGTAAGTAGACACCCTCACAGGCTCTCCCTAGGTGTCCAAGTGGAATGACAGAAATTGCTGAAGAAAGAATAAAATATTTAGGTGGTGAGCCAAATCTGTGAGTCAAAGAACTCCCCCCCTCCCAAGATTGGAAGCCTGTGGGGCACAACCCCATCAAGAGTCAAAGGTAGTAATGTCCTGATGACTTAGTGGATTTTGTCACTTGTAGACGTTCTGCCTCCCAAATATCACATTAGTACAGATAGTCCTTGACTTAAAACAGTTCATTTAGTGACTGTTCAAAGTTACAACATCACTGAAAAAAGTGGCTTATGATTATTTTTCACACTTACAAACATTACAGTTTCCCCATGGTCATATGATCAAAATTCAGATGCTTGGCAACTGGGTCATATTTATTTGCCATATCCCAGGGTCATGGGACCCCCCTTTGGTGACTCCTGACAATAGAATAGAATAGAATACTTTATTGGCCAAGTGTGATCGGACACACAAGGGATTTGTCTTGGTGTAAAGTCCATGGGAAAGCCAGATTCACCTAATAACTGCATTATTAACTTAACAAATGCAGTGATTCACTCAACTACAAGAAAGGTCATAAAATGGGACACAACTCACTTAACAAATGTCTCAGTTAGCATCAGAAATTTTGGGCTCAAATGTGGTTGTACATTGATGAGTACCTGTATTGACCAGAAAGATTAGCAAAGGAAGATACTATAGAATGTTCTGCAGAATAGGACAAGGGACAAATGAGTAAAACTATAGGAAGTCAGATGTTACCTAAAGGAGAAGAGAAACTTCCTAAGAATAAGATTCATATGATATAAGAGCAAACAAGATACGACTATCTTTCATGAAAATAGTTAAGCAAAGACTAAAAAGCGGATAGCCATCTGCTAGAATAGTTTTCTGACATTTTATATCACAGATGCAAATACTGATGGTGTATTAAATGACCTCCAAGTTCCTCCTAGGTATGTGGTTTTTAAAACAGAAATACCTTGATGATTTTTTTTTTTTTTTGTTCATTCTCCAATGTATACTTGATTATTAAAGCAGACAACTGCATTGATCTACAGTTTTCTACATAAAAGACAATGTAACCATTTTTGCTTTATAATGTTCCAAATTAATTACAGGACATACGTTAAAATGTACCTAGTCAGGGAAAATTCTAGTTTTCCATAGGGGAAAAATATCCAGTTAGATATATTTTACTGGATTTGGCTGATCATCTTCAATTCTGTGCATGCACTCTTATATATAAACATAGCCTCAAAATTTGCATAACCTAAAAACGTTAACTGCTGTGTGAAAATGTGATCTGCATTTTTAACTAAGTGATATGTATATTATGGTACACGTTCCCTATCATTATTTAGATTATATGCAATTAGAATCTAACAGTGTTTAAATTTCCAATCATAAGTACAATCCTATCTTTGCAATTTTATGAAGGTACACTGTTTATATTAACAAATCAATAATCAGCAGGGATACAAATTTAATCTCATATTTAAGATCATATTTTGTGTGTGGAAATTCCCTATAGAATCGTGAAGGCGAGCCTACGGCATGCGTGCCAGATGGGACACGCAGAGCCACTTCTGCTGGCACGTGAGAGGTCGCCTGGAAGAACCCCACCGCGCATGCTCACGCGCCCCCTGCCAGCCAGCTGATTGTTGGGTATCTGCCGTGCATGCGCATGGGAGATGCACCCGTGGAAGATGTGCGTGCATGCGCAGAGGCATGCAACATGACGGGGGTTTGCACGCGCATGCACATGTTATATCCAAAGTTTCACGCCCAAGCTATCATGGAACCTTTTACAATTTCTTCTTCCATGTTAAATTTCCATAAATATTTGTATGTTTTAGCTATACATTTTTCTCTGTTCCAACCAAAATTTTAATTGTTGTTCTTTATCAAATCCAAATTCCTCCACGTTTTTTTTAAATATCTATCCTGTATTTGTAAATATGGCCACCAATCAATTATAATTTCTTGCTCCCTCAACTCCTGATTCGTTTTGAGTTTCCCTTTGTTATCTAATAACTCATTATAGCTTACCATTTTTTTTAATATCCAATCTCTTTGGGTGGTTATCTTTCAAGAAGCTGGTGTCAATTTATGTTTTCTTTAACCACCAGGCATTCTTGAATGTGCAAAGGATGTTTAATTGAATTATAGCTAGCAAGTTTGTTTTAGAATTAGCCACTTTGTCCCTTAAAAAGATAATGTAGGTTATGTTCATTTAGCTTCCTCAATTTATGAATAAAGGTGGTCCTCGATCTACAACCACAATTGAGCCCAAAATTTCTGTTGTTGAAGCAAGGCAGTTGTCAAGTTTTGCCCCATTTTTACAACTTTTTTTGCCACAGTTGTTAAGCAAATCACTACAGTTGTTAAGTGAATCATGTGGTCTTTTAAACAAATCTTGCTTCCCTCATTGCCTGTGTTTGTCAGAAGCTGGTTGGAAAGGTCATAAATGGAGAAAACACATGACCCCACCCCTTCCAGGACAGTGCAACTGTCATAAATACAGTGCCAAACACTTGAGTTTTGATCAGGTGACCATAGAAATCCTGCAATGGTCATAAGTGTGAAAAATGGCCATAAGTCACTGTTTTCAGAGCCACTATAATTTCAAACAGTCACTAAACAAATGGTTGTAAGTCAAGGACTACCTTATGCCTTAGCACTATATTCTTGTACAAGACTGCTTAAAAGTAAAGGTAAAGGTTTTCCCTGTCCATTCATGTCCGATTTTAGGGGGCAATGCTCATTTCTGTTTCTTAGCCAAGGAAGCTAGCACTTGTCTATATGCTGAGGGGCATGGGAAGCTATTACCTTCCAACTGAAATGATACTTATTTATCTACTTGCATTTGCATGCTTTTGAACTGCTAGATGGGCAGGAGCTGGGGCACCCTATAATGTGGCACTGGGGTCTCAAATCCAGGCCATCAGCTTTCCAGCTGACAAGCTCATTGTCTTTAACCACTGAGCTACCACATCCTGTGACAAGACTGCTTATCACATGCTATTTTATTAGTCTAGATTTTGATACCTAACAAATCTAACAAAGTGGAAATACTAGTTTTGCTCAGAATAAATAAGGAAGATTCAGATTCTAGAGGACAATGGAACATAATAGTATTTTATGCAAAATATCCTTCCCCCCTAGAAACAATATGACAAGTTTGATGAGCTGCAGAAATTAATCTATCAGATAATCATAAGTGCCAACATCTATGCTAAAAAGAAATTATATCATAAGGAAAGGACACATGAAAGTTTCTGGGTTTTGGTTTCCGGTTCCGCGTGGCTTCGGTGGCAGCAGGAGTTTGCGACCGCTCGCGATTCCTGCTGCGTTTGCCACCGAGGTACCCCCGATCCAAATGGGTCAGGGGGATATGGCTGCCCTGTAGGGACAGCCGAAGAGAGAGGGGAGCCGGACAGGAGGTTGGGGGTGCCGCAGACCCCCTCCTCATCCGGGAAAACCCCTTTTTCCCAAGGTGGTGGAGCGGCGGTCAGCAATGGCCGCCACGAAGAAGCCAGCAACCGGGTAAGATTGTGCTGGAGGAAGCAAGAAGAGTGAAAGTGCTGTCTGAGCCGGGTCAATCAACATCTTTCAAATTTGTTGGAACTGAGCTGTCTGAATTGCTGGAGGATACATTGTATCCCCAAGAAGATCGAAAGCGGCGGAGAAGCTGTTAAAGGGAACTTTTTTTTTTTCTTCACTCTCCCACCCCATGGAAACAGCAGATGAAGATTTGAAATATGTCTGGGCATTGAAGGTGAATTATTCTGAAAGTTGAAGCTAAGGGACAAAAGGGTTCTTGGACATTGAAAAACTTAAGAAATTGGAAAACCCTTATTAGAGGTCTGGATTTCTGATTATTTAAAATTGATGTTGCAAGTGGGAAGGGAGAGGAAAAAAAATTGGAGCAGAAGCTGAAAAAGGAGGAGATTGCCTAGAATCCCAAAGAAAGGTATATGGTAATTGGACCTCTTTGATTAAACATTAACCCCAGAAAGAGAAAGAGAAGAAGAAAGAAAAGTATTAATTTTTGGAACTTTTTTTGAATTATTTTTGATTAAAAATACTTGTGTTTGTTTTGGGAAAAGTTTCTTTTTTCATGATGGCATCGCTTGTGGATGAACTAAAGACTGAATATCAAAAATATAAAAAGGAAGATACTTTGGGCACTTTGTTTCAATTTTTAGAAATGGCGTTATGTACTTATGAAAAGTTGACTACGCAGCAGAATGACTGGGACAAAGAAGAAGAGGAAGAAGAAGCCATCTTTGATGAACAATGGGTTCTTTCCGGGGAGGAGGAGAAAAAGGATAAGAAAAAGGGGATTTTAAGAATTGAAAAAACAACCAAAAAAGAGAAAAATGAGAGGAAAGGTGGATGCAAGGTTAGAAAGCAAAGGAAAGGGAGTAAGAAAGGGAGGAGGAAAGACAAAGGGGTAAAAAGGCCAAGGAGAAGAATAAGCAAGAGAGAAAGGGGGGGAGGAGAAGCCTCAATGGTGGGAAGCAAGATCTAAAGAAAAAAAGTTTATTCAGAGACATTGGGTGAATTTAATTAAGGATAAAAGAGGGATTCTGGAGGGTACATAAGATTGTGTTTTTATATGTGTATTTAGAGTATAAAATTCATTGTGTAATTTTAGAATCTATTAAACAGAATCCCAAGATAAATTAAGTGTTATATGAAGTACTTTTAAGTTAGGGTAATGAGTTAAAGACGTCACTCCAATTAGTGTATAGGAGAAGTATAGTAAAGGAAAAAAGATGAATGGATAGTTGGAAATAGAGCAGACAAAGAATGTTATTGAAAATGGTAATAAGATATGGAAGGATATATAAAGGTTTTGTTATGTTTTTTTGGGTTTTTTATATTGATAAAAGGCAATAAAATTTTAATTAATAAGAAATAATTTGGATGAAAAGGAGAAGCTGGGATAAGGTATGAAGTTAAATAGATAAAGTATTGATACTATAATTTGGAATCATTATGTTCTATTGGTTTTCTTTTATTATTTTTTCTTAGAAAAGAATTTATAAACTGTTATGCCTTGATTCTTTGTGCACTATTTTTATAAAATTGATAAAATTGGTTTATAAAAAAAAGAAAAGAAAATGATAACAAGATATGGAAGGATATATAAAGTGAATATGATGTTTGAATTTGTGTCTGTGTGAAGAGTTTCAACCCGGGATCAGACAGCCTTCAGAAAAGATCTTTTAGTTTTGTTTATGTTTTGTGTTTTGTATGTTTTTGAAAGGCAATAAAATTTTATTAAGCAAGAAATATAATTCGGATAAAAGGAGAAGTCTGGATAAGATATAAAGTTAAATAGATAATGTAAATATTGATATTACAATTTGAAATCATTTTATATGTTCTATTGGCTTTCTTCTTTAATTATTATTAATTTTTCTTTTAGAAAAGACTTTTCAAGTTGTTATGCCTGGATTGTGTATTGTGTTTTCTGTAAAATTAATAAAATTTGTTTAAAAAAAAAAAAGAAAGTTTCTGGGTTTTGTATTTGCCCAAATATCTAATACCAAGTCAATGGGAATAAGAAGATACACATTCATAATGTTCCGGAAGGCCACAGAATAAAGAGCTGTTTTCTGTGATCATAATCAATGGAGATTTCAAAAAACTAACTAGCTCAACCAAATATTGTCTTTCCAGAATTGCCTGCTGAAAATTTCTTCAGAGGATGGAGACAACAACAAGAGGTTTATCTATAGAAGATTTAATTTAATAAGTAGAAATAGCAAAACATTGAGTGAAAATGATCATCTAACGAGACAGTTCCTGATTTTAAAGAGGAAATTAAACTGAGCATAGTCAAAATATGCATCTTCAAAGGTAGTTCAAATGTTAATAAACTGGTTTATGGTAAGTAAAATTCTATAGCAGGAAAGGGTGGTAGGAAAAGGAACTAAGAATGGTGGGAGTTCCTAAAGGAGTAGATATTAAAAGCACAACTGCAAAGAATTTCAATAACTTAGCAAATATTTAAAAACAAGAACAAAGTCATGTGCAGGAAATGGAAGATCAGGTCACAAAGGAACAGTTCAGATAGATAGTCTATAATTGTACAGCTGTTGTCAGAAAAGCAAATTGTCAGAATGAACTGCAGTTAGCAAAGGATATTAAAATAACAAAAAGGGTTTTGTTAGATATATTCAAAACAAAAGGAAAATGAAAGAATAGTATGCAGTCCTCAACTTACAGCAATTCGTTGAGTGACTGTTTGAAGTTACAATGGCACCGAATAGAGACTTATGACCATTTTTCACACTTACGATGGTTGCAGCATCCGTATGGCCACATGATCAAAATTTGGGCACTTGGAAACTGGGATATACTTATGACATCCCATGATGTGATTTCCTTTTGTGGCCTTCTGACAAGCAATATTAATGGGAAAACCATATTCATTTAATAACCATGTTACTAACTTGACAATTGCAGTGATTACTTAAAAAAATAACAACAAAAGTCATAAAATGGGGATGAAACTCACAACTCGCTTAGCAACAGAAATTTTGGACTCAACTGTGATCATAAGTTGAGGACTACCTGTTGTAACTCCTTGAGGAAAAAAGCCAAATCTTACTAGAAAAAAACAAATTCTGCTCCTCTTAAAAAGGAAACACACAAATTCCAGAAAATTACAAACTATCCAGTCTGTGATTGCTGCCCAGAGATATTTTAGACTAGATCACAAATAAATGTATTTACAAGTACCCTGAAAATAATACAGTAATTATCAGAACATTTATCAGGATCAAATCTTGCAAGACTAATTCTGCTTTTTTAATTGGGTAGTTCTTTGATAGATTATGGAAATAAAATAGATGGTGCTTAACTTGAGCAAAGCACTTGATAAATACCCCATGATATGCTAATTAGTTTGGCTGCATGGCAAGACAATTAAATGGATATATAGCGGACTTCAAAACTGAACTCAGCGAAAAGATAGAGACATATGGTGAGATGGCTGGTTTGAAAATAAATAAAGATATAACAAAGATTTTGACAAAGAACATGCTACTGAGACAAAGAGAAGAACTGGCAGACCTTTTGAAAATCCAAGTTACAAATAAGGTTAAGTATCTGGGGATATATTTGACAGCAAGATGTAGCACATTAAAAGAGAATAATTATATTAAACTCAAACAACAGATAGCTACAGATCTGAAGAAAAGGGAAAACTTGCAATTGTCATTAATAGGGAGAATTTCAACAATCAAGATGAATATTTTACCCAGAATTCTATTTCTGTACCAAACAATACCAATGAGGCTTGGAAAAGACTATTTTGAAGATTTAAATAAAATCATGTTGAAAATCATGGCAAGGTAAAAAAGCGAGAATAAAGCTAAAGCTTTTGCAAGATGCTAGAATTAGAGGAGGTTTTGGCCTGCCTAATTGGGAATTGTATTATCAAGCTGCAAGTTTGATGTGGGTCAAAGAATGGATAACATTAAGGAAGCATAGATTGTTGACATTAGAAGGGCACGATTTGCTGTTGGGCTGGCATGCTTTTTTATGGTATAAGGGAACTAAAGGGAACTAACAAGGGTTATTTTAGAAGACATTATATACGGGAGTCTTTGTGGTTAAACTGGGAGAAGATAAAAAGGCAATGTTATTTGAAAATTCCAGTTTGGTTATCGACTATTGAAGCATTTTCCTATCCTATAATTTATAAGAAGGAACAAACAGTTAGATATGGGGAACTATTGGATGAAAAGGGTGAACTTAAATCGATCCAAAACTTAGAGGAACAAGGTATAAGGATGAATTGGTTTTCATATGCGCAAATACATTCAAGGTATGATGAAAATTTTAAAACGGAAGGATTCTATGATAAACAGACTGATTTAGATGAGATCTTGTTGGGTACTGATGAGAAGGTGATTAAAAAATTATATGGTTATTTACTGGGAATTAAATTAGAGGAAGAACAAGTTAAAGAAACTATGATTGTTTGGGGAAGAATTTTGGATATGGGATTGATTTGGAGAAATGGAAAAAATTGTGGTCTCAAAATTATAAAATGACAATGTCAACAGCATATAAAGAAAACTTGTATAAGATGTTTTACAGGTGGCACTTTCCCCCGACAAGAATAGCAAGAATGTTTAAGAACAAATCTGAAAAATGCTGGAAATGTCATCAGATACCCGGCTCGTATTACCATATGTGGTGGACTTGTGAGGACGCTAGAAAATATTGGACTAAAATTCGCATGTGGTTGGAAAAAATGACAAAGAAACACATAGATTTGAAACCAGAGATCTTCTTATTGGGAATTTCACCTGATACATATAGTAAAGATTTGAAATACCTGATTGTAAATGTGTTAACAGCGGCTAGGATTGTATTTGCTAAAAATTGGAAGAATGAGAAAATACCATTACAGGAAGAAATTATTAAGAAAATATTGGAATGTGCTGAGATGAGTAAATTGACATTTGAAATTAGAGAGCAAGAGGATAAACAATTTTATGAAATTTGGGGTCTTTTTTATCAATGGCTAGATGATAAAATATGATAACAGAATATTTAGAATGTTAGACAGTAAGGAATATCTTTATTTTTTTTTTCTTGCCTTTGTTATTTGACACTATATTTATAAAGTGTTTTTAGGATTGATTTGGTATGATTATATGATGTGTTATAGAATAAACTGTTTAAAGTATTGTTATCTCATAAAGCATGAATGATTAAAAGTATAGTCAAAAATTTCTTTTTTTTAGCGATATTAGGATATATAAGTTTGGATTGACAATATGAGTTGTTATGTAACATAATTATAATTGAGACTACAAAATGAATGCACAAAACTGATGAACCAACCAACACTGGATGTACATATGAGAGTTGATGTTTTAATGTTTTGTTTGTCTTGTTTGTTTGTAGAAAATAAATAAAATTCTTTTCAAAAAAAAACCAACAACTCGGCATCCATCAGAAATCCATCTGTTCAGTTCTTGAACTGGACAGAAATATCAAATGAAGTATCACAGAATCAACCTGTCTTCAATATTCTCATTAAAGATTTCAATGATGAGATGCAGAAAATGGGAGGGAGGGGAAGGGATGGAGGGAGAGAGAGAAAAGAAGAGGAAGATGAAGAAGAAGAAAGTACCCCAAATTCTGCTGCCCAATTTCAATGCCATGTCTGAGGTGTTGGGGTGCAGGCCTAAGTGATCTGCAAACTACCCATCCCTGCAAAAACTATCAGCTTTTATTTAATTGGCAGTAAAGGAGATAGACTCAAAAGACTGAGAAGTGTTCCAAACAGCCTTTACACTGACAATTTTTTAATGTGAATTGCTTTTATTCTGAACGCCTGGCTTGTATCCCACTGCAGTGAACAACAAAAAAAAAACAAATCTGTTCCATTATTGTCTAACAGCTCCTCAAATTTATGAAGATAGGAATTATAGCACCACTTATTTTCCAAAAGAAAGGGCTCTTGCTATGTGGCTATTGGCCAGACTTTTTTACAGTTTGCCTCTGATAGTTAAAGCCTTTGATACAAGCAAAGAAAGCATCTCACTCCCGGAATATTATGTGTTGAATTCATGAATTATTTTAGCTTTATTCCAAAAGGAAACAATGCTGATTAGTAAAATTTACTGTCATGCAAGCACCCACTTTTAATCTCAGACAGTTTTACAATAAAATAAAATGCCACTTCAACCATTATGTTTCCAAGATGTTACAATCAGCAGTGCATCATACCTGGCTGTGTGGCAGGTACCTTCTGCTTATCTTGCACAAGCTGCAAGATGTCTGATACCACAATGCGATGTTCTGTATCATCTTTTTCTTCATTAGGCTGGCTGTCGGCTGAAAAACAGTTGCAATTTCCAGCTTCCTTACAGAGGATGAGCCTCCAGTAGTCAGACATGAAAATGTGTCTAACTTCAAGTTCCTGCAGTTAGGAAAACAAAGCAAAATAAGCTGTTTTAATCCACAATGACAGCCCACTGGAGCATGTGATTCTACCTTTTATAACAGAGGCCACTTTAATGTTTGCATCAAGAATAGAGGGAAAACCTATATTTTGTGGTAGTTGCACTATGTGATATGCACCCTAAGAAACATCTCAAGGTTCATCTGTCCAGCTGAATTCCAGGAAACAATCAAGGAAAGAAAATTCATACATGTTTCAATGAGTTTTACTGCCAAAAATTAGGGGTCAGAATGCACAATGTTGAGAATTGAGATGGAACTCTCCATTATTAATCAGTTTCGAAGGCAGAATCTCATTGAAAATTGTCTATCCTTTTTTCCAGAATATTTACAAACCTCTTTCAGATGTCATTGTTGGCTGGTGGTTGACATTCCTTCTATTTCTTCAGCATTGCACAATCTCTTGAACTACTCTAAGTGATCTATGCAGTGGAGTAGAGGGTACTTTGGGTGCATTCTCAATGCATTCTCACTTTGGGGGTGAGGTCAGCTCCCAAGCTTTCTTCTTTTATAAGGCTACTAAAAAAAAACCATTTCCACAGGACATCTGCCAAAAAGGATTTCAGTTGGGAATAACAACTGAAAATAGATCAGTTTCATAGATGTTATAATCTATATCTATTGTAAATCATACAAGAAAGCAGCATACAAATAGTTGTAATTAATAAAATAAAAATAATAAATATCTTTACCAAATAAAATTTTCAGGCAAAAGAGCAATAGCTGGACATTTTTCACTCTGTAGCGAATCACATGCTTTGTTAACTGCAGAATTTCTTTTCATGAAATTGTTTTTAGCATATAGTGTCAATTATGAAGCAGCAGATGAAACCTCCTTGATAAACTGGCAGGAGATACACAAATATCCACCCATGCCCAAACATCCAGTAATCTTGAGAATTCCCCAAAAGGTGGGAAGTTTGTCCTTTAACAGGAATTATTGATATATAATTCCCAGCATTGTATACGGAGGTTGTGATCTTCAATTCTAGAATAATGGGGCTACAAATTCCCAATCTTACTCCGTGTACTTTTCTTAGTGAAAAGACCCCTGTTAAAAGATGTAGAATTTCTTTAATTCACTTTTTTTGCATTTCCCTTTTTGTTTATTAGTCCTTGGTATGAAGGCAAGGAACTAATAAAGTGATATTTAAAAAAGGAGAGAAAAATACACTCTCAGCATTCTTAAACCAGACTGCTCCCAAACCCAGGAGAACTGTAATAATAAACACTCCCAAAATGCTGCTAAGAATGACATAAGCAGACCACATCAACTCTTGGCAGAATCAGGACCAAGATAAAGGGCAATTTGAATATGTTCTCTCTAATTTCATATGTTTTCTTTTCATCAACTAAACACCACATTCTGTCTTTATCAATGATATTTATGACATTTTGCCAATCACTAGATAGATCACTAGAATCACTAGATTAGGGATGTCAAACTGGCAGCCGACAGACCAAATGCATTACATGCAGGCCATGCCCACCCCAGGTCCGCAAAGGAAAAAATGTTACCAAACATCACATGATAGCAACGTGACGCTGCAAGTTTGACACCTGTGAACTAGATCACAGTTAAAAATACTTCTGGAAATTGGATCATCCAATGAGCTTTTAGACTACTAGGTCAAGTGACAAGAGATACAAAAAGGGAAGGACTTTTATATTGTATCTCCTGTCTGACTTCATTTTATTTTTATAAAAATGAGTCTCTGTTGGAAAATAGGTAACTTCCTTTCTTTTCAAATGTAATTTTAACAGGCTTTCCTATCTTATGCATTTCTGAATATATCTACTGAAGTATTTACATATATTTACTTCAAGGATCAGAAAATATTTCCTGACATTCATTGATATTTGGCTCAAAAAGCTGGCCCTCTGCATTTAATAGAACAATATTAAGAACATTTTTCTTTTTGAATGGGACTTATTGATACTTATTTACTCAGTATTTTCTTAGCATTCCACTTATGCTCAAGAACACAGCATCTAACAAGGTTTCCTGTTGAATTCAGTTATACATTCTGGTCTGTACTGAGCAAGGCAAGGAGCTATTGAATGGGCTTGATCAAGGTGACTTAAAAGGTTAAAGTTTTTAATTATAAATATTCTACTTTTCATTGTTGTAGCTGTGTGCATGTATGTTATGAACTAAATTAAAGGTTCCAAATCTAAAGAACCACAAGTAACATAAAACAAATACTACTAATATTACAAAAAACATTTTCTCTCTTTAAATGTACTGCAACTGCAGGCTTGTGCAATCGTTTCGCTATACAAAAAAAATAAAAGCAGTGTAATTCTCTGGCATTTTGCTCCTCTTGATAAACATTTGCATTTTTAAAAAGCCCTTGCAGAAGAATTTAAGTTTTTCAATGCGACAATTCAGCTAAATAGCTGAACAGTTGAAAGGAAAGCTTAACTGAGAATCACATCAAGACTTTGCATATTTTTCAAGCAGATGGGGAAAGAACAATGAATATGAATGCAACTGTGAAGTGCTATCATTTCATGCCTTTGCTGTTTGTCTTTAAAACATTTCTATGAATAATCAGATTCATAGAAATATACAGATAGAACTTGATTTAAGACCATTTGATAAGTGACCACTCAAAGTTACAATGGCACTGAAAAAAGTAACACAATCAGTCCTTGACTTATCGCAATCACGTGATGATGATTTCAGGAACTTGGCAACTGTTGCACATTTATGAGAGCAGCAGTGTTCCTCAGTCACATGATTACTGTATGCAACCTTCACAGCTAGTTTCCAACAAGCAAAGTCAACGGGGAAGCCATTGCCTTACTTAATAATTGCACTCTAACAATGAATTTTCTGGTCCCTATTGTAGGCATAAGGTAAGACTGTCTACCTCATGCCTACAAATACGAATTTACCTCGTATTTGAAATTTAGCATATGAAATATTTTTTTTATTATCTCAACAATTGGGACTTACTCCAAGAAGTCAAATTACCAAAGCTATTGAATTAAAAAAATAAATGCAATTATTTAAATGAATGTGTTTCTAAATAGATAGGCATGGGACTCCATGCTCATTTGCATATTTATATGGCAATGAGTTCTGTTAAACATGCTGGATTAATTCCAATTAGAAGTGCAACAAACAAAGGATTTTTTTAAAAAATTGCAATGTTTCTAATATTTTTCTTATTATTTTATGGACAGAAAATCTCATTCCTAGGTCAAAGTCTATAGAGATTGTCAGTCATCCAGGTCATGGTTGTCCCAAAGGTGTTTTTTTCAGGAGGCAGCTGGACTTGGTTTTTTCTTTGAAGACATGTTGCTTCTCATCCAAGAAACTTCTTCAGCTCTGACAGCTCTTCCATTCTCCACAATTTAGCATTTATATGAATGCCAAGATACAGCAATATACTTTTAATTGTTTGTTATTTTTGCCAGTACTTATTTTCAAGAAAGATTTACATTCAAGATTTATAGAATAAGTTAATACAACATGGCATAATTTTCATTGGAAAATCCTATGCTGAGCAAAATTAAAAACCCATTCAGCTAGTATGATAATCCTATCAGAACAAACAATTTTCTAAGAATTTATAGGGAATAAATTTCCAGCTCTATTGGTGGACTAGATTTTTGAAGATTAATTCTGTTACAGGTAATTCTCTCTTAAAGACAACTGACAGTCATTAAGTGGGTCACCAAAGACTCAATTTTATGACAGCAATTATTGTAAAATGGATCACTATGTTTGTTAATCAAACATATTAAACAAATCCAGTATATCCAATGGGCATTTTTTGACATTTTCTGCTGGAAAACAGCAAAAATGTTGCAAATCACAGTCACATGACTGTGACATGTTGCAACCACTCATAAAGGCGATCTGTTTGTCAATGCTTGAAATCGGATAATGTGTGTGGAAATGTAGCAGTTGTGACTTTGAGGACAAGCAGTAAGACCAGACAAGGAATAATGGATGAAAACTGAACAAGAAGAGATTCAACCTGGAAACAAGGAGAAATTTTATGACAGTGAGATCAACTAATGGAACAGCTTGCCCTTGGAAGTTGTGGGAGCTTCATCACTGGAAGTTTCAAGAAGAGACTGGACTGTCATTTGTCATAAATGGTATATGGGCATGGGTGTTGTTAGGAATAACATTGGTTACCTAACTTAGTTTGGGTAAAATAATATATATAAACTATGTTGGTGAGTTTAAGTGTGTGTATCACTTTAACTGTTAAAATATGTATTTTGGGTGCGGTTGTAAAATCACCATAAGAGGGAGCAAGAGAGCTCACTGTTTGCTGGCTTTTACTGGATTGCTGACAATGATGAATTGATGGTGATAACTGCCTGTTTTTCCCTTGCTATTGCTGAGAAAAGAAAAGAGGTTTGATTTTTTCATATCTCTAACTACAAAAGATATATATTACTGGACTGATTATTTGTAAGTTTACTGACCTCTTTTTTGACACTGGACTTTGCAACTGATTAATCCCTGGATGGACTGAACTAGTGTATGACATATGGACTGTTTGACTATGCTATAACTCTTGCTGGAATAAAAATCTATTTAACTGGCACAGTGTATCTGTTTTACTGAATGTAAGCTACAACAACATTTATCTCACATATTTGCCTGCCTGCTAGACTGCCGTTGCACGTTCAGCTAGGGTGTGTATCCCTAATACTGGTTATGGGGCCAGGTGCACAGTCAGACTAACCAAGATATAACAGGCTTAGATTAAAGTGACAGTTTGTGTAGTTATACAATACTGTAAACAGACAGCTGTGTTTTATTAATTATAGTTAATTATATCCAGAAAAAGATGGCACAAGTTAATTTGCAAAGTTTGTCTCTAATATCCAAACTGGATGGAAAAAACTATGTTTCATGGTCTTTGAAATGCAGCCTACTTCTAAGCAGAGAAGGTTTGTGGAGTATAATTCAAAACCCACCAGAGGTAGATGCTTGGGATCTGGAAGATGAGGATGATGCCCAGAAAATACAAGAATATGAACTGAAGAATGAGCAAGCTCTCTGTATAATAGGACTGACACTCTGTGACCAACAGCTTGTACATATTTGTGGAGAAGAAACAGCTGCAAAATGTTGGGAGAATTTAAAGAAGATTTATGTTCGAGATAGTGAAGGAGCACATATAAATCTTACACGGAAGCTGTTCAGAACACATATTCAAAAGAATGGAGACATGCTGACTCATTTAAACACTATGAAGAGAATTTTTCAGGAACTGCATGAAAAAGAACATCTTCACAGAACTACACCAAGTTTATATAATTTTGTCTTCTTTAGATGAGAGCTACGATGACTATGTAACTTCACTTGAAGTTCTGCCAAAAGATAACCTTACATTAACTGACATTACTGGCAGATTAATTGAAGAAGACAGGAGAAGGCTTGAAAGGGATCAACTCAGAAGAGAACAACCACAATGTGAAGAAGAGAAAATATCTTCGTCAGCCTATACAATTAGAAAATGTTTTAATTGTGGAGGAAAAGTACATTTGACTAGATTCCGCAAGAAAGGAAAATGCCACAATGCCAGCCAGAATGCTAAAAGGCATCAAAAGGATAAAAAATGCTTAGAGTTAGCCATGTATAGCAACAAAATTGTGAATAATAATTTATGGGTTGTAGATAGTGGAGCATCGCACTGCATAACGAAAGATAAGAAAAGATTTATTAAGATGTCCACGAGTTCACAGCAGATATTGTTAGCTAATGGCTGGAAACTGAAAGCTAAAGGTTAAGGTATAGCATATTGTTCTTGCATAAAAGAAAATGTAAAAATGTTGGTTTTCCGGTTCCACGTGGCTTCGGTGGCAGCAGGAATTCGCGACCGTTCGTGATTCCAGTTGCACTTGCCGCCGAGGTACCCCCGATCCAAATGGGTCAGGGGGATATGGCTGCCCTGTAGGGACAGCCGAAGAGAGAGGGGAGCTGGACAGGGGGTTGGGGGTGCCACAGACCCTCTCCTCATCCAGAAAAACCCCTTTTTCCCAAGGTGGTGGAGTGGCGATCAGCAATGGCCGCCACGAAGAAGCCAGCAACCGGGTAAGATTGTGCTGGAGGAAGCAAGAAAAGTGAAAGTGCTGGCTGAGCCGGGTCAATCAACATCTTTTAAATTCGTTGGAATTGAGCTGTCTGAATTGCTGGAGGATAGATTGTATCCCTAAGAAGATCGAAAGCGGCAGAGAAGCTGTTAAAGGGAACTTTTTTTTTCTTCACTCTCCCACCCTACGGAAACAGCAGATGAAGATTTGAAATTTGTTTGGGCACTGAAGGTGAATTATTCTGAAAGTTGAAGTTAAGGGACAAAAGAGTTCTTGGACATTGGACTTAAAAATTTAAGAAATTGGAAAACCCTTATTAGAGGTATGGATTTCTGATCATTTAGAAATTGATGTTGCAAGTGGAAAGGGAGGAGAAAAAAAATTGGAGCAGAAGTGGAAAAAGGAGGAGATTGCCTAGAATCTCAAAGAAAGATACAAGGTAATTGGACCTCTTTGATTAAACAGAAACCCCAGAAAAAGAAATAGAAGAAGGAAGAAAAGTATTAACTTTTGGAACTTTTTTTGAATTATTTCTGATTAAAAATACTTGGGTGGTTGTTTTGGGGAAAGTTTCTCTTTTCAGGATGGCATTGCTTGTGGATGAACTAAAGACTGAATATCAAAAATATAAAAAGGAAGAACAAGATGGAAAAGATACTTTGGGCACTTTATTTCAATTTTTAGAAATGGCGTTATGTACTTATGAAAAATTGATTACGCAGCAGAATGACTGGGACAAAGAAGAAGAGGAACAAGAAGCCATCTTTGATGAACAATGGGTTTTTTCCGGGGAGGAGGAGAAAGAGGATAAGAAAAAGGGGATTTTAAGATTTGAAAAAACAACCAAAAAAGAGAAAAATGAGAGGAAAGGTGGATGCAAGGTTAGAAAGCAAAGGAAAGGGAGTAAGAAAAGGGAGGAGGGGAGACAAAGGGGTAAAAAGGGCAAGGAGAAGAATAAGCAAGAGAGAAAGGGGGGGAGGAGAAGCCTTAATGGTGGGAAGCAAGATCTAAAGAAAAAAAGTTTATTCAGAGACAATGGGTGAATCTAATTAAGGATAAAAGGGGGATTCTGGAAGGTATATAAGATTGTGTTTTCATATGTGTATTTAGAGTATAAAAGTTACTGTGTAGTTTTAGAATCTACTAAAGAGAATCCCAAGATAAATTAAGTGTTATATGAAGTACTTTTAAGTTAGGGTAATGAGTTAAAGGCGTCACTCCAATTAGTGTATAGGAGAAGTATAGTAAAAGAAAAAAGATGAATGGATAGTTGGAAATAGAACAGACAAAGAATGTTACTGAAAATGGTAATAAGATATGGAAGGATATATAAAGGTTTTGTTATTTTTTGGGGGGTTTTGTATATTGATAAAAGGCAATAAAATTTTAATCAACAAGAAATAATTTGGATGAAAAGGAGAAGCTGGGATAAGATATGAAGTTAAATAGATAAAGTAAATATTGATATTATAATTTGGAATCATTATGTTCTATTGGTTTTCTTCTTTAATTATTTTTTTTTTTTTTTTAGAAAAGAATTTATAAGCTGTTATGCCTTAATTGTTTGTGCACTGTTTTTGTAAAATTGATAAAATTGGTTTATATATATAAAAAAGAAAATGATAATAAGATATGGAAGGATATATAAAGTGAATATGATGTTTGAATTTGTGTCTGTGTGAAGAGTTTCAACCCGGGATCAGGCAGCCTTCAGAAAAGATGTTTTTGTTTTGTTTATGTTTTGGTTTTGTATGTTTATGAAAGGCAATAAAATTTTAATAAGCAAGAAATATAATTTGGATAAAAGGAGAAGTCTGGATAAGATATGAAGTTAAATAGATAATGTAAATATTGATATTACAATTTGGAGTTATTTTATATGTTCTATTGGCTTTCTTCTTTAATTATTATTATTATTTTTTTAGAAAAGATTTTTCAAGTTGTTATGCCTGGATTGTGTATTGTTTTTTGTAAAATTAATAAAATTTGTTTAAAAAAAAAAAGAAAATGTAAAAATGTTATATGTACCACAACTTAAGTTTAATTTGCTTTCCATTAGAGTTTTGGTTAAACTAGGTTATGTAATTACCTTTAGGGGAGACAATTGCATAATTGAAAAAGAAGGTAAAAAAGTGACTGCAACTTTAAAAGGTGAATTGTATGTCTTAAATGATAATCATTCAGAGGTAGCTAACACAGTTTATAATAATGTTAAACCTCATGATGAATGCATACATTTGTTACACAGACGTTTAGGGCGTATAAATTTTAAAATGCTTAAACAAACAGTAGAACTATCTGAAGGTATAAAACTGAAGCCTTGCAGTAAGTATTTGCACTGCAATGCATGCAGTCAAGAAAAAGGCAAGGTAATGCCAGCAAATAGAATTAATGGATTTAAAACTAAAGAGCCTCTAGAGATCCTATTTTCTGATATTATAGGTCCTAAAAAACCAAGTGTGGGAGGTGCTCGTTTTATACTAAGTATAATGGACCATTATTCCAGATATGGTTTCTGTTATCTAATGAAGAGCAAAACGGAAACATATCAGAATTTCTTTAATTGGTTGAAGTTTGCAGAAAGAAAAACTAAAAGGAAATAAGTAACTCTTATAACTGATAATGGTACGGAATTTATAAACAATAAATTTCAAAATAAACTGAAGATGGCAGGTGTTGAACATAAAAAGTTTGCACCATATAGGCCACAACATAATGCCTTTATCGAAAGACGAGGCCAAACAATTCAAGCAATGGCTCGTACTATGCTGTCAGACTCAGGATTAGCTGAAACTTTGTGGGGAGAAGCAATAATGTGTGGTAATCATATATTGAATAATGTTGTTAACTCAACAACAGGTGAATTACCATTCACACGGTGGCAGGGCAGAAAACCTGACCTAAGCTACATGCACATATTTGGAGCACCAGCATATTTGGAGCACCAACTGAGAAATAAGGGGCAGCATAGGGCTAAAAGGTTATTCTTTGTAGGTTATGAATCTAATCACAAATCATATAGATTTTGGGGAAAAGGTACATCTAGAGTTTACTGTAGTGCTAGTGCCCAATTCCTAGAACATGAAGGATGGGAAAAACTGGAACAAGATTCAAGTAATGAAGTAATTATAGAAACCTACAGAAGACCAAAAGAACAAATCAGTAATAAGAAGAATACAATTAAAGAGGAAGTACAGGAAAAGCACATAGGACCAAAACAGGAAGAAATATCAGAACAGGAAGAAATAGATAATCAGGAACAGGTAGAACATGAAAGTCCACCTGTAAGCCCTGTAATACCTAGACGCTCAACACGTGTAACCAGACCAACTGACAGGTATCAAGCAAGTATAGCTTGCCAAGTTAGTAAAGTTCCAGCTACTGTTGAAGAACTTAGAATGTATCCAGCAAAGGAACAAGAAAATTGGCATAGAGCAAATGCCAGAGAAAGAATTAAATTCATTAAAAGAAATGAAAGTTTATGAAAATGCCAAATTACCTCCAGGTGAAAAGTCCATTGGCTGCAAATGGATATTTAAGTTAAAAACAGGTAAAAATGGGACTGTTACCCATAAGGCTAGGTTGGTAGCTCAAGGATTTAATCAAAGTGCATGTGATTATGATGAAGTATTTGCACCAAATTTAAAAGCAACAACCTTGAGAGCAGCTTTTGTGTGGGCAGCTAAGAAGAATTATATTATAAATCACTTAGATGTAGAAACTGCCTATCTGCATGCACCATTGCAGCACACTATATATTTAAGAAAACCAGTAGGTATAAAGGATGATAAAAATAATAATGACTGTTGGAAGCTTAAAAAGAGTCTCTATGGATTAAAACAATCTGGTTATGAATGGAACCAATATATTGTAAAAGAGTTAAACAATATAGGGTTTAAAGCAGGTTTAGCTGATCCATGTTTATTTAAAAGAGAGACAAATGGAATAGTGTCATTATTATTGTTGTTTACAGATGATATTGCTTTAATTACAAAGACTAATAATGAAGCTACTGAAATAATATCATTATTAGGTAAGAGGATAAAATTAAAGCAATTAGGAGAAATAAAACAATATCTAGGATTGACAATAAACAAAACCAATAGTGGCTATAAGATATCACAAGAAGATAAAATTTACCAATTGCTAAAAATGTATAAAATGGAACTTTGTAAGCCGGCAAAAACTCCAATGAGTCAGGAATTTTGCCATACTGATGCTCAAAGTTCAAAATTCGATAAGACTATTTATCAATCATTAATAGGTAGTTTATCATATATTAGTAATTGGTCAAGGCCAGATATTGCTTTTGGCGTTAATCAATTGGCAAGATTGAACGCTGAACCCACTGAAAGACACTGGCAAGCACTAAAGCGTATATTAAGGTATCTTAAAAGGACAATGCACTATGCATTGTATTTGGAGCCAAAAGATGATTTGATTTTAAGTGCATATGCTGATGCAAGTTTTGCAACAGATATAAAAACTAGGAAATCAACTTCAGGTATGGCTATACTATTAGGAAAAGCACTTATTGGTTGGAGGTCAATTAGACAGCAACACATAAGTATGTCCACAATGGAAACAGAATTTTCATGTCTATCTTTATTATGTACTGATTTAATTCTGTATAAACAGTTGTTGTTAGATATGGGAGTAACTGTTAAAGATGCCATTGTAGTTTATGAGGACAATCAAGCAGCCATACGGTTGGCTACAAATATTGCTGTAAAAACGAGATCTAAGCATACTGATCTTAGATATTTGAATGTAAGACAATCTGTAAAAAATGGTTTAATAAGATTGGAATATTGCATGACTGAAGAAAACATTGCTGATGGATTTACGAAAGCCCATGGTTCAGTCAAGTACAAGGAAAATTGTGAAAACTATGGGTTGAAATTGTAAATAGATATATATATATTATTATATCACCCAAAAGGGGATAATGTTAGGAATAACATTGGTTACCGAACTTAGTTTGGGTAAAATAATATATACAAACTATGTTAGTGAGTTTAAGTGTGTTTAAGTGTGTCACTTTAACTGTTAAAACATGTATTTTGGGTGCGGTTGTAAAATCACCATAAGAGGGAGCAAGAGAGCTCACTGTTTGCTGGCTTTTCCTGGATTGCTGACAATGAATTGATGGTGATAACTGCCTGTTTTTCCCTTGCTATTGCTGAGAGAAGAAAAGAGGTTTGATTTTCTTCATATCTCTAACTGCAAAGAGATATATTACTGGACTGATTATTTGTAAGTTTACTGATCTCTTTTTCGACACTGGACTTTGCAACTGATTAATCCCCGGATGGACTGAACTAGTGTATGACATATGGACTGTTTGACTATGCTATAACTCTTGCTGGAATAAACATCTGTTTAACTGGCACAGTGTATCTGTTTTACTGAGTGTAAGCTACAACAACGTTTATCTCACATCATTTGCCTGCCTGCTAGACTGCCGTTGCACGTTCTGCTAGGGTGTGTATCCCTAACAGGTGTCAAACTCATCATGCCATATTGTCGTCACATGATGTTTCAGGATGTTTTTGCCTTCGCAGAGCTGGGGTGGATGTGCCCTGCGCTTGACGCATCTGGCCCATGGGCCACCAGTTTGACACCCTTGGTATAGGGTCTCCTGCTTGGGTAGGGGGTTGGCCTAGATGACCTATAAAGTCCCTTCCAACTCTGTTATTTGGTTCTGTTCTGTCATAAATTAGTTGTTAAACTAACTGTACAGACAGGTCTAGACATAAAACACAACATTTCTCCATGGTAGGTCATTCTCTGTCTGTACCTTGAGATACTACTGCTTAAACCTACATACATATGAAAATAGTTTTCATCTATCCGATACTTTGATCAAATGATATAATAGTCTTACTGTAAGCAATGTTGGAGTCACTTGTTCCACTGCAACTTTCCAATTATTTTTTCTGAAGGGAACTGTGAATGTATCCCACTCTTGTCTGTTACAATGAACAAAAAGAAAATCAATTTCAAATGTTTGAGGACTGAAGTGATGTTGAAACCACAAATGATCTCTCTCCCTTCTCTCATCAATCTGTACTTTATTCATCTAGGGATTAAACTGAAGATAGCATGATGTTACAGTTTCATTTCTATAGATCATACACACAACAGACTTCAAGGATTCTGCCAAGTGAATTTTAGGAGTTTTGTTAAGTAAAGACTTGTTAAGTACACCTTGTTTTACTTTTGCATCAAGTCTGCAATGGGGAGGTACAACTGTATCATACTGTCATCTTATCCAAAATACTAATTTAATATTTAACCACAGGAGTCTTTGGGCTGCTAATATTCCTATTCCTGGGAACAGAACCAACCAGAGGGCAATCATTAACCATAATTGGGAATGAAATCTCATTTCTTTTCATTTTTGGGGGTGTGGGTGTGTCAATTTTTACCAACTGTTCCTAATAAGTGAATTCTATTTAATACATAAGTTGAAAAGCCAGCCTCCCGCAATATTTATCATACTTTCATAAATAAGCATGAGGCTACGGCACCGCACTTCAGTCCAGAGCGACCTTTTCCTAATTCAAGATATGAACCTTAACCAGCACTGTTCCCCTTCCAAAATCTACAGAGCTTTCGTCACACGCATCCCCGCCGGCCCCAAAGGCCAAATCCAGAGCTCTACACAATTGGAATTAGCCGCACAGTTGCATCAAACGGTCCACACAACCATGTTTACGATCCCCACCACATGCTTGCGCCTGGCCTTGGAAGCAGGGCGGCCTCCGCAAACATTTTCTCACCCCGATATGGGACTGGATTTTAAAAGCGCCCCAAGATGCCGTTTTCGAGCCAAGAAGGTCAAAGCCAAAGAAACTTCCGCGCATCTCCCGGGCCCCCTCCCTTTAAACGCCGCTTACCTTCTACCAAGCCGGCGAAAGAAGCCTCGGAGGGCGGGAGAAAACCGGGATTTCAATTTTGCCCTTGGCAACGCAGCAACGAGAGAGGAACCGCCCCACCGAAGAAATACGCACACACACACAAACAAACACACGCATATCTCACGCACCTGTCGGGCTGATTCCTTGACTTCCACCCGCCCCGGGGGAAGAGGCGGCGGCGGCGGGTTGCTGGCGTCGCTGCTTCTCCGGACCACAATGGAGCCAATAAGGTGCTCCCGACAACGGTCGCCTCTCCTGCCCGGCTCTCTGCGGTCAGTTCCTTCGGTCCACGGCTGCTCCCCTCCAGGGGAACCGGCGCCTCGTTAGGTGGGGAGAGAGGGAGAGGCGGAGGGGGCGGAACAGCATTTCACAGCCCGACACGCGCCTCTCTCCGCCTGAGCTCAGCGCCGCCCACTCCCCCTCAAACGCTGCGCGGCCCGGACTGAAGGAAAAGAAGAGGCGGAGGAGAGAAAGGCGGGATGCTGCAGCTCAACACCTTTGTCACTTGCCAGGCCCGAAGGGCGATGAAACCCGCCTTTCGGACCAGTAGCTTGGCTGCTTCCCTGTTGCGAGTGTTTTTTGTTTTTTTCCCCACTTTCTTTTCCCGCGTCTCCCTCACAGCCGCTGGTCCTTTTTCTGCATGGCGGCTAAGAGGATTGCGTTTTTATAAGCCTGCCCAGGACTGAACTGAATGAGCTCAGTGGGACGCCGGAGCCGACGCAGCTATATGTTCGCGCTCCTCGCCCGTCCCCTCGTCCTCATGTTGCCCAGATTTGCAGGCTGGCCTTTGTTGGATGAGAGTCGCTGTTAAGGGTGCGCGGGGGCGAGGGGGAAGTCAAGATCTGCCCTACAAAATGTAAGGTCTTTTCTGCCAGGCCTGATCCATCAACGTTCCAGATTGAGGATCAGAACTGAAATACGGATGCTGCCCTGCTACCCCCATGGGTCCCTTTGAACGTTGTTTTACTGATTGATTGATTGATTTGATTTGATTTGTCAATCCCTTACAAGATAATAGGTATAAGTATAAACATAGTTATGAATACATGGAATGGATACATATAAGAACAATAAAAGAAACAATAGGACAGGGATGGTAGGCACGTTGGTGCGTTTATGCACACCACCTACAGACCTCTTAGGAAAGGGGTGAGGTCAATAGTAGACAGTCTAAGGTTAAAGTTTTTGGGGTTTGGGGAAGAAGCCACAGAGTCAGGTAGAGTATTCCAGACATTGATCACTCTGTTGCTGAAGTCGTATTTCCTGCAATCAAATTTGGTGAGGTTTACCTTGAGTTTGTATCTGTTGTTTGCTCTTGTGTTGCTATGGTTGAAGCTGAAGTATTCATTGACAGGTAGGACATTGCAATGTATGATTTTATATACTATACTTAGATCAGACCAAAGGCGGTGTAGTTCTAGGTTTTCTAGTCTAGAATTTCAAGGCTGGTGGCATAAAGTTACTAAGACTTAATTGCTCAATGATTAGATGCATATGAGTGGCCTGGTTAATGAGTCTATTCCATACCGTTTTAAGGCGGCATGAGAAAAACAATCAGTGATCTATTTTTATCAATATGATGAGTATGTTCTGTTGAATGGGAATGTCACTGTAAGAGTCCTAAAGTTCAGCCATAAAAAAAAGGGAGCAGAGGAAACGATCTGCTTAAACTGCAGATGACTTCATGGAAATGTCCATGAAGTTTTATGGGTAGAAATATTGACACAGCTGGCTGCTGTCTTCCTCCAGGATGTTTCTTTTGAGTGCCAAGTCTAGACTACCACCTGGCGGACTCCCATCTGCTTATTGGGCATGAAGATTGCATGGATTTCAAGCCCAGACAATGCTAGCCAGGTGCTTTGACTTTTCCATCTGCAGCATGACTGATTCCGACCAAGGCGGTGTGTACTTTAGATGTAAGCCGCCAAGGGCTAGCTGGATGTTTTAGATTGTAATTTTGATAGCCCTTAACCAGTCTAGCTAATACAAATAGTCCTCAACTTACGAACACAATTAAGCCCAAAATTTGTGTTGTTAAGTGTTGTTAATTTTTCTTGCCACATTTTTCAAGTGAATCGCCACAGTTGTTAAATTAGTAACATGGTTAAGTCAATCTGGTTTCCCATTGACTTTGCTTGGCAGAAGGTTACAAAAGGAGATCATGTGATCTCAGAACACTGCAAATGTCAAAATATGAATCGTGACCGTGGGGATGCTGCAACGGTCATAAGTGTAAAACATGGTCATAAGTCACTTTTTTCAGTGCCGTTGTAATTTTGAATGGTCAGTAAGCGAACTGTTGTAGGTCGAGGAATATCTGTACTTTGGAATTGTGGAAGTTGTATTCTGAAACAGCGGATGTTAGATTGCCTGGTATCTTCCATAATGTAGCAATAGCACTTAGACTTATATATCACTTCACAGTGCTTTACAGCCCCCTGTAAGCGGTTTACACAGTCAGCCTATTGCCCCCAACAATCTTGGTCCTCATTTTACTGATTTTTGGAAGTATGGAAGGCTGAGTCAACTTTGAGCCTGGTGAGATACGAACTGCCAAACTGCAGTCAGCAGAATTAGCCTGCAGTTCTAACCACTGCACCACTGCGGCTCATACGTATTTGAGTATAGAACACTATCCATTGCATATTAGATATTATACGGGGAGCATCTTCCATGGGACTTGATCTAATTCAGTAAATTGACTAGAATCACATTAAGCTTGGGTCGTGAGCAAAATACTTACCTGTTAATGTGTGATTAGAGATACCTGTTGAGGCCTACCACACTCCCTGCCCCATCTTTGCATTGGTAAAATATATAGAATTTATAAATATCTGGATTTATCTATGTAGTCAATATAAGCAGGAAACTGGCAAAATAGCCCTGCACAGGCAATCCTTGATTTATAACCACGATGGAGCCCAAAATTTCTGTTGCTAAGCAAGGCAGTTAAATGAGTTTTGTCACATTTTGTGACTTTTTTGCCATAGTTGTTAAGTGAATCATGCAGTCATTAAGCAAATCTGGCTTCCTTTTTCTTGTCAAGAGCTGGTTGGAAAGACTACAGGTGGTGATCCCATGATCCCAGGACAGTGCAACTGTCATAAATAAATAACAGTTGCTAAGGAGCCATATTCTGATCACGTGACCATGGGAATACTGCAATGGTCATAAGTGAAAAACAGTCATAAGTCACTTTTTCAGGGCCGTTTATTGGTCATTAAACAATGATTTTATGTCAAGGACTACCTGTATATTTTCTATGCAAATAAAGATGATGGGACAATAGGTAACATTTTGTTATCTAATATAGGTAGTCCTTGACTTATGATAGCTCATTTAGTGACTATTCAAAGTTATAGCACTGAAAAATGACTTATGACTGTTTTTCAAGGAACAACCTTTGCAGGGTCCCAATGGTCATGTGATCAAAATAGAGATGCTTGGCAACTGATTCATATTTATGACCCTTGCTGGGCCCCAAGGTTATATGTTCCCTTTTTGAGACCTTCTGACAAGCAAAGTCAACGGAGAAGCCTGATTCACTTAACAACTGAGGCAAGAAAAGTCGTAAAATGGGGCAAAACTTACTTAATGAATGTTCCATTTAACAACAGAACGTTTGTGCTCAATTGTGGTCGTAAGTCGAGGACTACCTGTAATAGTTATGGCCCTATCTGCAGCAGTTTTATGAATGGTCAAGCTTTCTCCTATTAATCATTAGTTGCTCCAAAAGATAATTGCTTCAAAAAAATAAGTTCAATTCCCTTATTCCCTTTTTTTTTTTTCATCTTATGTGGGTATGCAGGCTTTTTTTTAAAAAAAGCGTAGCTTTCTTCCCTCCTGTGCCAATCAAGACACTGTTATTGAATTCTTTATAAGAAAAAGGAACTAATGCTAATTTTAAAAAATAAAACTAGCAAAACAGGCATGTTCCTTAACCAGTGACTGTAACTATCATGCTTGATCAGGTGTTTTTGCTATGTCTGTAAGTCCTAATGACATTTGGTTATGTCCTTACTGTAATAGGTTGGCTTATCAATATTGACTCCAAAAGAGTATTTTTAAGTTATTTATTTATTGATTGCAACAATCCAAAAATGTTTTCATTTGAAAGACTTTAATTCTTTCAGTCTGTGCATAGTATTGTACTATATTCCCTTGCAAAATAATCTGAATTTCTTATTCAACAAATAGTAAAATGAGGACTGATTTCTGAATAATAAAAGTTCTGCAATAGTATGAGCATTAGACTTTTTTTAAGAAAAAACTTTTACTCATTAAATATCTCATTCTCCTTGTATTTGGCATGTACTAAATTACTATATAACTGATTAAAATTAATTATTAATTCTTAGAGGTGAAACTATCTCTCATTTTTTCTACCCTAACAGTAAAAAAGACAATAGTAAAATCTGATTATGTATAAATGCATTCAGCATAATATAATTAAATTGTAATTCAGACAATTATAATTTTAAAAATTCCTATCTAAATTAAGAACTTCATGCCTGCAGACTGATACACAATACACCAAGACAAATATGTAAATTTTATTTTATTGCAAGCAGATTTAAACATCTACTGCTTTATAGAGAATCTACAGAAAGTCCCAAAATATGGATATAAAGAATTCATGTTGTCTACAGAAATGAAAGTTTAAAAACAGCACAGAAAATAAACTTTACATCAATGCACATATATATATTGTATTTATATATATTTATATCAACTTAATAATTGAGACTGCTTCGAACCTTTTAATGAAGTATTATAGATTAATCTAACACAGATTTTAAAGGCTGAATTATCAGGCAAGTGAGCTTATCACTGTACCATTTACAAATACATGTCAGTATTTAGTGCTGATGATTATAGATATTTTAATGATTAATGTTCTAGTAACTATGTTCCGCTTTTCCCAAGAGCATTTTCTGCCAATTCTACTTTGCAATATAGATTGAAAGATTATTGAGAACAGTTTGCACATCACAAAATTTCAAACATACTTAAAATTCTGTAATTTTGACAAAGGTAAAGCTATAGAAACTGATGTGTGTAATTATACAATGTACAATCATACACATAATTATTTCTTGTATAATACTTTTGAGAATGTTCTGTTAAAGCTTTCTGGCACGATCTTATGGATATCACAATGTGTAATTTCCTCTGATATGTATATGTATAATAAACAGATCTATGCAAGCAGATTAAATGGTTTTGTCAGGTAGTTGGACAAAGTAATAGACCATAAATAACTAGGAAAACTGAGAGCACCCTCTTCTTAGATTCCCATCAGTTTTGATTAATTTTATCGAGATTATAATGCACAGTGCATAGAAATAAACCACAGCTATAAAAATATTTCTGTAATTTCCTTCGCTCCCACTCAGATCGAAAAAAATTTCCATCACCAAATGGGGTGCAAGCATCGCATTGAGCTAATAACCAGTTTTACATAATGACTGCATATCTTACTTATTTGGTAGAATTCAATACTGGGTGCACCAGTGTACATATATTGAGATTTTGTCCATAGGGGTTTCTACCCTAGAATTCTACACACCTGCCCGTTTATAGAAAGGCAGTGAAGGAAAATCGAAGTTAATACCTAGATCTTTTCCTTTTGTCATTTTCCTAAAATATGGTTAAAATCCACCTTGTAAATGAAATGGAGCTTTTAAATTCAAAATTGTCTCCTAACTTAATATAATGAGAGGGATGCCAGATTTGATCATCATTACAGGAGACCTGCTGAGTTTAATGTGAAGTCTAGAATCAGCTCCTAGAAGGAAAAGTTTTTTTAAAAAAAAGTCAAGAAAGTGTCAGCCATTGCATGATTAAAGCCCGGCCTCTTTTTATGTGAGTGATAAAAGGGGGCAGGGTTTTGATTGTTCACTCTCAGGCACTAGTTGCCTTTTTTGGACATGTGCATGCCACACACACATACACACACACACACTGGCAGATGCCCCTTGAACTCAGTGGTAAAATATGTTTTTTTTCCTCTACAGCTACCATTAAATGTTTCAGCCTGTAATTTTTTGGGGGGGCAAACTGAGATGCAACAATGTAACAACGTTGCTGTTTCTTGGGCATGCAGGGCAGGAATGCAGCATTTTCAATAACTGCATAAGAGTCTTCCCATTTAAGGCTAATGGATGGAAATGAAAACAAAGGAGCAAGAGATACAAAGTTTTATGGAACAATACAAAATAATGGTGGCAGCAATTCCTTGTAAGACTGTCTACTGAAAGCCACTATTTACAAAAGCAAAAGCAAATAAAATAAAAAGCAGCTTTGAACCTATGTCTAATATTAACATTCATCAGTTTCTACAATCTCAGTTCCATTATAAGCTAAATTCTAGAGCTTCAAAACTCATATATATAAAAAAATTCATCTAAAACATATACTTAAAAATAGAATTGATATATTAACAAATGTATGCATAAATCAGATATATAAAGAGCTTCAATATTGAAAAATATTTCATTGCAAAGGCATTTTTTAGATTTCTAAAAAAATACATTAAAAATAATTTTGCTAATTATATCCAGAGAGATTTATCACTAATACAGGTATAAAATCAATCCCCACATCAAGTTGATTTTCTTTAAAATAAGAAATATTTATATATGTACATTTTACAACCAGTGTTTTATATAGGAGACTTTTCTATCCAACCTTCAAGTATGCAGCGTCAAATAAATATATAACATTAAATACGTTGTAAGTGTGTTAGCAACACCAGGAATGGAAATTGTTTGCATCTTAAAATTACCAAAATGCTGTGATATGGGGAACTGTATGGCATGGGAAAAGATAAAAATGACAACATTCATTAGTGCTTGTTCCTCACATGACGATGCAAAAATGATGAGATACTAAGTTGTGACATTACAACACAAGATCCATTCATTACAACACAAAATGTCATGTGCCAGTAGATAAGGGGTGAAGTTTGCATTAAGCTATATGTTTTCCTCACTTGCCCCATCATTACCAACTTCACCAGATCTGGACTCCTATGAACAGCCAGATTCTTTTTTCTTTATAGTCTTTGGTATAATGCATGTTTCACAATTTGCCTTTTAAAACATTTGTTGTCCCTATCTCTGCTCAGGAAGTTAACAGGGAATCTGCACAAATAGCAATGTTAAATTCCATTAAACTTTAAGCCTTTTTTATACTCTAAATAAAATACTGGAGGAAAAATTAAATCAAGCTGGTATGTGTTTGCTACTATTAAAATCAATAGACTACAAACGAGTCATACATGACTCCCTATTTAAATAATGGGGAAACACCACATAGTGGTGCTAGTTAACACACAGAGTCACAGTTAATACCATAAAATTTCTTGTTAGTGTTGATTCCCCTCCTATCTTTAATATCAAATTAAAAGTAAAACAAGAAAATACTTGCTTTAATAATAATTTGTTAAATAATCAATTATTCATTTTTCTTAATTAAAATAACACCCCAGACTAGTAGAACACTTACTAATGTACTTTGTTTATTACTACAAATTCCTATGGCTGAATTTGCAGGTTCAATAATTACTTTCAGTCTAATTGCTATACTGGTCACATCACACATTTGATAGCCAGACTGACTTCTTAAGGATTATATTAAATATACTTTAAAAGCATTGGTCTTTAGCAAAAAAAAAAAGAGAGAGAATATTTTGAGATCACATATAGTCTTATTCTGACAATACAAAGATATTAAAATCTGTTTCTTGAGTGCTGATTTGCACAGCAGAAACACCCACAGAAAAAGCAAAGAAAGGACAAAGACTCAGAAGCAGCATTAGCGAATATACTTGCTGACTGAACATCCAAAAGCGTTATTTCATATCCAGAGATAGTCACATATTGAAGCAGGGCTCATCGAACAAAAAAAAAGTGGGGCGGAATGATGGAGGTAATACACACAGTTTTTGACTGACGAATGAAAATAGCATTAGAACTATTTCCACAGTACCAGACTGTGTACGTAACTTATTGTTTCAATAGTTCAAAAACATTAAAAAAAAGACCAATACTCTTGGCTTGGTAGCAGACTCTTCTCGATCCAGCTTTTCAGGATTTTATATGTGGCAGCAAAAGTCACAATTTCTGGTTGGGTTCTTGAATGGTCCTTTGCAGGTGGGCTGGGCTGGGGGCTGCTGTAGTTCTTAAAGGCTTGAGTTGGTGATCTGTCACAGAGATGTTTCAAAACCTGCACTTTGGTGGTAGTACTGTGTGCTGGAATTGCAACGCTTGGAATAGTTGGAGTAGCCAAAGATAGATGGGAGCATTGAATAATCATAGTTTTGCCAGCGTGTGAACATCATTTTTTTAGAATGAGAACCTTTTGCTGAGGACTTCTTGCATTCATTACTTTGATATCTTGGTCTCTTCAAAGAGGCAAGAGGTGTGAATTCTGAAATAGGGTCCTGATCATGGCCTGATGTTTTCTGCCAAAAAATCAAAAGGAATATATATGTATATGTACATATATTTAATAATCACAACTGAAGTACCATTATCTAGAAGTGACAGTATGGCCAAATGGCTACAGAATTAACCTTGGACAGCTGTTTGACCATACTAAAGTCAAGGCAGATGGAATGAAGGAGCAATTTCAGTTCATTTTATGTGGCATTAATATTATGGATGATGGAAATAATAAAATCCTCAGTTTGGAGCCATTTTTATACTATATGATAGTGTGCTGCATACTCATGACATATTGAAATGAATGAAATTGCAGATAGTTTTCTTCAATGTCAAAAGAGAATAATTATGTGGATATTTTCATGTAAGAATTAACTTGCCCTTCCTAAAACTATAAAGGCAAAACCTCCTGATTTTTGAATTACAGATAGAAAATTCTGGATGTTATAATACACACACTTGGAAAATCAATAGTTGGCAAACAGTGCCCCAAGTTCTACCTGTTACAGTGATACCAGATTTGGTCACAGTCCTGAAAGACAGTCCTGAAAGAACAGAAACTCATTTACTCAGGAGTCACAAAGCCTTAATCTGTGTTTTCCTGCAGCTTTGCGGTTCAAGTATCGAAACTACAGTAACTTTATTTCCCTCAAAGGTTATCCTTCAAATAAAGCATCATGATGGGTAGGGAGTTATCATCGTATGACTAGCAGTTGCAGTTACAATCTGAAAAATAATCTTTGTTTTTAGCATTTCTTCCATCTGATTGTTCCCATCTCCTGTCTGAGCAATGTGACAATGCTTTATGAGCTATAGTGGATTGCCAGTGACAGATTTATTTTATAGAAAATGCAAATTAATCACTTCGCTTAAATTGTTCCCTGAAATGATAACCAGTTCTATTGAATTGAGGAACATCGACATATATTCATTCTGTGGAATAACCCTTCCCCAAACCAATTTATCTGACATTTTGAATGGATTTTCACCATCAGATAGGCTATTTAATGCTACAGATGTTTTTACTGTATGTTCTATTGCAAAATATGAATACTTTTTTAAAATGAAAAAATTGGCATGCCTGTTATCTGATTATTTAGCTTTTCTGCATATTTTATTTTATAACACTAAAATATAAAAATGTTGCAATTTTTTTTGACATGCTATGGATATTTTTTCCAAATCTGAATTTCCAGATTCAGATATCTTTTGAATGGAAAAGAATAAGGTCAGGTCATTTTAGAAACTCTGTCTTGGGCTACTAAAGCATTTCAAGTTGTCGCCATCCCTAATTTACAATGTTTAAGGTTGCATAAATATCTGAAGTAGTGATCCACAAAGCATGTTGGGAAAAGCTTCAGCAGCTGTTCCTGACGGTCTACGGGCAAAGAACATGCACAATTACTTTGCCTTAATAGTGATCCCAAAGGCTGGATTATCTGTATGTTAACAGTTGGTGATAGCGCTTGAAGAAGCTATACAAGACTTCCAAGAAGATATGGCTGCTTCAAAGCACCAGGAAGAACTGCTTCATTCATGCTAATTTCCTTTGGAAAATTTTCTTCTGAATGTTTCACACAACCTTGGATATGTTTAACTTTCCAAGGGCTTCTTTGCACATTATAATCTATGCAATACAACATATGTTAAATTGTACCTCCATTTCTTGTTCCTTGTTTATAATGTATGGAAATATTTCTTAGAGAAACTGATTTATTCTGAATGGCATACTCCTGTGTACCTGTAATGTCAGTCCAAGTGCTTTGAAGTCTGCAGTTTTTGCTTATATACATGTCTGGAGATTTAAGATAAATATTGGTACCTCTGAGATTTGTTTCATCATGTTAGGTACAGGCAATGTTACAGATTGGCAACATTCATTATATATGGAAGTTTTATGCAAAGTACTTGGGAAAATGTTCTTTGACTCATCTTACACATAGTTATTGGAATACCGTATTTAATTAAACTGCAGTTGTGCATGCACCCTAACTACAATCAGAGGGGAGGGGGATTAGATTGCTTTTCAAATTCTATTTTTTTCAGAATGCATGTAGATACATGCTCCCACAGAACATTCTATTACTAAAACTTACCTGTATGGTGAACTAATCAAAAACAGATTATAATACTTAGAACAGAAGACTTAAACTGGGAAAATAAAGCAAAAACTCTGGAGGAAATGGCTTTCTCTTTAAAAATATCACAGCACACTAGTAGAAATTACCTAAGGATACCACGGTCAATGCTGTTACCTATCAGTGATCTAATTATGTCTCGGAAGCAGAAAGGGTTCCTTCAAGGAGTGGGTCATCGTTGTTCATCAAAGTATTTAGAGTTGATTTATGTTTCAAACTCCTCTGTAAGGATGAGGAAAAACACTGAAACTATACCATCGGTCCAATATGAACATCTTAAGAGGAACATGTAAATAATTGTGTTAGGATAGCTCATATATACAAAAATATTTAAATCCTGCTGATGAAAACCTGACAGGTTGAGAAAAAATGTCAGAAAGAACTGTTTTATCATACTTAGAATTCAGTGGCTTTATATTCTTTCATAAAATGGTTTTATTTGTAATGGATATTAGTCATGAATGTCAGAAGATAGTAATTGATCTGTGTTCAAATACATAGTGACTTCAGCATTAATTGTCACCGGTCCTGCTGAAATTAGGTCTGACTGAAAATTGTGGTCCTATGCATTGGTTCCCTTTGCAACTAAGACTTTATTTCTGGAAAGACCTGCGATGATTTTAAATGGAAAGATAATCCCTTGCATGATCATGCAAAAGGTAGAATGAAGACACCCATAGGCCACATGCAGAAAAGTAGTTATAGTTTTATATCCTATTCAGAACTCCAATTTTCAGATTTAATGCTTGCTTTTTATTGTTCTTTTAATCAAAAAGAAAATTTGAATTAAAAGAATAATATTTTGCTTACAGCAAAAGACTAATGTTTGAAGCAAGAAAAATGTTAAGTAGAAATGATGATACATTAATACCCATCTTGTAAAACCAGAATAATTATATATAGCAAGATAATTGAGATAAATGCATAATAGTCAGAAAAAGATACAAGTTAGAAGAAATTCTAATTATCTTTATGTAATAGTCTAGAATTATCATAGAAAATAGGATTTGGCTAATAATTTACCCAGAGAAAAAGATTCCTCCAAAGCTTTTGCAGCTGTCATTGATTTAATAGCCCAGTGCAGTTTGTCATATACACTTTATTAAGACATGGAAACAAAACAGCAAAAGGAAAAAAAGGGGGTCAATCTTCCTCCTTCAAGTTTAGATGTTAAGAATAAATGTTCTTGCTTACCATTCAGAACTGACAAGCAGGGCAACATAAAGACAGTAATGAACTTGGAAAAAAAGATCAGACTTGTACTGTCTAAATGGAAAATAAAATTTCTCTGTAAAATTCAGGCCAAACATCAAGTATAGAGATTTCTGATCCTGATTTAGAAGATTAGATAAAAGTTTAGCTTGTGTTTAGGAAAAAAAGACACTAGTTTCATCAAATTAGGAAAGATGACATGTAAAGGGAAACTACAGTGAAAGAAACATAATAGTTCTGGGCATACTTTGAAAATGATTCAGCATCAGTAGTTAGAACTTCGGGTGAACCTCAGTATGGCACCTCTCTGCCACCCATTGAAGGTACCCAATTTTCTTATGGCTTCTACAGTAATCTCAAAAAGGCATTCCTGCTGTAAGATTTACATTGATTTTAATAAGAAAATGTCTTAAGACAGTAGCATTTTCTCCCATCCCCAAAACAGCTGGAAGTCTGAAAAAAAAAAATCTTGATTCTTTAATAAATAGCAGAGAGATGCCATCCTCATACAAGAGCCAAAGTATTTTGAATCATTTTCAAAGTAAGCAAACTCTGAATCCATAGATTTAGACAGACATGTTCATATATTGGCAATCATGGTTCATGATAACAAATGAACAGTGGCATTTAGAAATTTGAATCACATCTATGCTTAGCAATTATGATTAATATTTAAATTACAAAAAAAAACAACAGGGATATTCTATTGTATTATTTATATACAAACAAAGAATACATGCATACAGCTATATATATCATTCACTTGGAAATGCAAAGAAAAAAATCAATTAAAATATTGTAATTATTGTGTAATGTCCCATTAGGGAGGTGAATTATGACTGATACGTTGCAGTTCTGAATGCACTTTCTAATATCCTCTCAATGATATGACCACGCATGCAGAAAGGCAGGAAAAAAATCACCTTTTGCTCCATTAGAAATTTAGACTGCTTGAAGTCTGAGAAAGCATAAAGATGGTAGACTGCTCAACAGAAAGGCACTGGTGTTTAGTCTGATTTCCAAAGAAGATTGATGGTAGTACCCGTATACATCATTTTTAGTTAAAAGCAAGGTAGCAGTTATTTAGGAAAAGCAGTATGGAAGACAGGAGTGTATTGAGAGTGGGAAAAGAAGAAACACAAGGAATAAATCTGATTAAATCCCAAAGGCTTACAAAGAAACATTGACAATATAATGCATATAGAAAGGTGCACATTCAAATCACGGAGAAGTCCCTTAAACTTGTACACCAGATGCCTTTATGAATATAGTACAACATCCTCATGTTGTATTACTGTAATCCTAATACATTTATTACTGTACTCCTAATACAAAATGGCTCAGCTATACCACTGCACTCAATAGTTCTTTAGGCAAGCATGGCATGATACAAAACAGTTCTTGCTTCTGCTACTTATTATTACTGTATTACTACACATTTAATTCCTTGTCCTGGAGCTCTGTTTAAGTTCTATAATGGCTACTACCATAGGCCATTCAGATTATTTAATACAATACAATTTATATAGCATACTATGATTTTATTTTTTTGCACATAATGTTCTAAAAATAATCTCTAAGCAACTATTTGAAGATGACAAGGCCGTTTATTTAAATTTAGTCATATAGGTTTGTCATATATTTGAAATATCAACATAGGTGAATTATATTACATTTTAAAAATAGATTATCCTACTGGGTACATTGAGCTTAACTGAAAAACCAAGAGTCAAAATATATTTTTGTATCACTTCAGCAAACATTAAATAACGTCAGATTCTTTTCATCCAAGTCAGACTATTTAGAGAATTACCATGTCAAATGCATGGGAAAGTATATAAATGCTAATAAATCTAATGTCAGATTTTGAGATCAAAATGCCTGGTTTAGCCTTTCCCTTCCTGTCTCTTCCCACTTATGATATTTCAGATTGACTAGAAATTTGGATATTGAACAACATGCTTTGGAATTCACTGTGCTTTGAAGGATTTATTCACAATATTGGGTTTTAGAGTGGTCTCAAGAACCATGATCTTGAGATCAGATTTCCTGATGTTTTCTCAGCATCTGTGGCTGGCATTTTTAAAAACAAAGTAATTGCTATGCAGACCATGGTCAATGGACCAGGGACTAAATCCAGGACTTCTGATTGACTTTTTGGCCAAACTGGTTTCTGATTGGTGCAGACTGGTGAGGCCTTGTTGGAAACCTGCTCAGTTGCCTGTGGTTTGCATTGTTATTCCAATAAAATCCAAGATAAATGCTTGCTTGAGAATGTCAACAGTATATGCACAAAGGAAGAGAGAATAATGTGTGACTCTGTTTTGGAATGAATTGCTCTGAAGTCTTTATTGGAGATTAGATAAAAGATTAGAAACAGTAGTTTTTTATCATAATTTGGCATACCACATTATAGATATCTGAAGTTTAGAGTAGATTTGATTTTTTAAAGGATGATTTAGAAAAGAATTAGATAATCAGGGGAATAGATTTTGATTTTGGGTACAATGCCTTTGACTGCAGTGATAGTTTTAGTTTTTGAGGTCATGATACACTGATGTCAAATCCATTCAACCCATCATACATTCAGCTCTGCAGGTGTGGGCATGTCTATGGAGACAATCTGTATGAATAGCTAGAAAGAAGTTGGTTTACACAATTATAGTACAGAACCAAAATGGAAACAAGTTTATAGAACATGAATACATAAAGATATAGTCTCTAGCTTATTTCCTGGCAAGCAAAGTAAAACTATGTAAACATTTGGATATAATTGGCAGAAAATTGAATATAATATCAAAATAATAAGTTATTATATCCTTTTAAATTGCATGAAATTAAATATAATCTTTCTAATCTGTGCTGGAAGGATTTTAATTGAATTGGCACATATCTATAATGGTAATGGCAATTTAATCAATTTAATATTTTGAGAAAACTGAAAATTATACAATAGCCATTAATCATTAATAATAATGTAATTTTATTATTCATTTTCCTTGGAAACAAATATATGCCATTTTTTTAGCTGCCAAACTGACGGCAGCAAAACTGAGATGCATCTTTCTTTGGACCAGTAGTAGTTTAAAAAGTAAGAAATAGTAGAAAAATTATTTGAAGAATCTTTGTGTTAAAGTTTGTTTTGTTTACATTTGGTCTCCATGTGACAAGACTGTGACAATACAGTAAAACAGTGTAATTCCTGGTAAATTCTATCTATTTATACAAGTTTTTGATATAAATATTGGGTATGGATTTTTACAATTTTATATCTCTTCTTAAGATTAGAAATTTATATATGCCCTCAAATTATGTGATTGGTTTGTTGTTACTTTTGTCATTTTTTATTTTTCCAAACATATACATTATATTCCAATCATACATAAAATAAATTATGTAAAATGTTACAATAATTTACTGTATTCCCAGTGTCTTACTAATTCATTCAACAAAAATGTAAGCAATAAAATCGGAGATATTTAGAAGATATTTAGTTAAATATTTTCTGTAAAAATAAGACAGCTAAATTTTTACCTGAATTCTTTCTGTTGCTGTGGGCCATATCTGTTGGCATAGAACTTTTTTGAGTACATCTGGAAGAAGACTAACAATTATAAGCATAATAATGCCCAGCCATGCAGGACCAGTAGAAAGCATCTGCAGGAATATGTAGTACATCCTCTGGTAATTGAGAAATGGCCTAATGAATGAAGAGTAAAATACTGTCATGAATTAAGGCAATAGAGATTTCAACATGCATGTTTTTATTATTATATCCCATTTCCACTGGTTAGCTCAAAACACAAAATTTTCACTGGATGTTAGTGCTCTGTGTGGAGGTAAATAACAAAAATGACAGTATTTTCCATTAATCTGTCTCTTTAATGTACATATTTACATTGGCAATGTAGCCTCCCCCAAGCTAAGAGAAAAATTATTCTGGAAGGAAAGTTGGAGAGCCAGTTTGGTTTAGTGGTTATGTAACCAGTCTAAGAGAATTCTAATCCCTCCTTAGGCTGATATCATGGCCCTGACAAAATCTGATTCCGAGGGGGGAGGTGGAGCAGCTGACAGGGAGTGGGAGTATAGCTCCAATGACTGTGGAAGAAACTGGGGAAGGGCATAGTATGGCTGGGCAGAGCAGGGGAGAAGTAGAGCAAGGCAGAGGGAATTCAGAGGAAGATCCAGGCCCACCCCCTCTTCATCCTAGGGCATGCAGGGAGGAATGGAGAAGGGAGCAATGTGAGTTGTGTGGCTTACAGGGGAGGAAAGAGCCCTGATTCCCTTCATTAGCTGCAGGTGAGAACACGGTATTTAAAAAGGGAGTTTGCGCACAGCATCTTGTTGGGAACAAATCATGTATTATCTTGTTTTGTTGAGGCTTATCTGGGTTCCTGGCGTCTTCCCAGCTGTGTGTATCTGGTTGGCCTTTGAAGTCTGCAATTCCTTATCCTGCCCTGTCCGGTTAATTGCTGCAGCATGGTTTGTGTGAGTTTTTATTTACAGTTTATATGTACTTTGTTTTTGGACTGAATTTCCTCCACTTAAAAGACTGTTCTTGGGATAGTTTTTTCTCCAGCCAAAGGTAACTGGACATTGGGAGCAAAGTTGGAGGTATTAAAGGGACTTTTCTTACTTATGTAACTGTGTTGCCTTTGTGCCATGCCCCGGGTCATCACAGCTGGATGATTTTGGGCCAGTCATTCTCTCAATCCAACTTACCTCACAATGTTGTTGTTGTGAGGAAAAAGCAGGAGAAAGGAGTATTAGATATGTTTTCTGCTTTATTTATAAAAAAATAATATAGGTGGGATTAAAAGAAACCTTTAAAAAACTTTTGGCTACAATCTAGATAAAGAAAATTAATGCAATACACACACAAACCAAAAGACTTTGTAGATATTCAATTTTCACCCAAAATAACAACAAGCTATTTTTTTTGTATACAATTCTCCCAAATATATAAACAGGGCTTTACTGAGACTCAACCAGAGATATTAAAAAGTTTTCTCCCAACTAGATTGGGGAGCTAGGGTTAACATCTAGGGCCCCATTAGAGCAAGACAATAACAAGAAAAGGGAGTAGAAGCAATTAGGAACTAACTTTATGTCTGTGTGTGCATATACACACAAACACACATACACAAATGCATCCACGTACATAAAAACACTAGTTGAATGTAAATAATTGCACACAGGCATTCTATTACTTCAGGATTTGGTGCTTTCTCCTCTCCTGTTTAAGGTGAAACCAGTGAAAAAGATCATCCAATAGTGTGGAATGAGGTACCAACTAAGTACAGTAATGATGCTTATTTTTATATATCCACCCTGGGTCATATAAAACAGGGGTCTCCAACCTTGGCTACTTTAAGCCTGGAGGACTTCAACTCCCAGAATTCTCTGAAAGATGACCTCTGAAAGATACCGTAGAGATTCTGTTCCAGAGTCCGGAGACTATGGGGGCCTAGATACACAATGTGACTCTGGATGTCTGAAACTTTACATGCAGCAGACAATGGGATTTAAATATAGGTTCACAATGGTTCTTACCAAATGATCCCTCCCCAGAGAAGAGAAAAGACAATGTAGAAAAGTAATGATCCCCAGATCACAAAGTGGTTGATCCATGTCCAATGGTGTGTATCCAATGCAAGCTGTATAGAAAGATACTACTATCAACATTCCAGGAAAGGAGACTATATTAAAAATAGTTGGTTTACGATGATCTTAACATGCTGAATCCTAGATTTTTGAGCAATTTATACTTAGCTAATTAAACCAAAGTGCTGAAAGGTACTCCTAAATATTACAATATTGTTATATATAAATTGCAGGTTTTATCAACATTTATCAGACTGTGTCATCCACTACATTTTTTGTTCCCATACCATGTATTTTTTTTTCATTTTCTTATCAAATCTATTCCTTCATGAGCCAAAAATACACTTTCTTTCTCAGCCCTCTCTATGTCATACTCCTCAGAAGCTTCAATTGTAAAATTATTCTTTGTTTACCACTGAGATGGCTATTGATAGTTTCTTCTAAAAGCTACAAGCATTCAAATCTAATTGGAAGCCAAACACAGAATGGTTCTCAGAAATTCTTTATATAAAGACTGACAAGATGAGGCAGTTTATGTAATTAATTTTGCAGGCTCTTTTTAAAATGTCTTTGAATCACAGCAGTAACAAGTCTCATTATGATCAACCAATGATTTCTAAAAGCTCATCTTCTTAAAGAACTAAGTAATCAGAGAGCTCTAAGAGAATACTATAGCTTTTAGTTTATGAGAGAAAAATCTCTTTTTATTATCTTTTGCATGGCATGAATATCTTTATAAACTTTTATTTTGTTTTCTTTGAGACATTACATTTTCTTAAGTAACATCCAAATCATTTGGATTATAAGAATGTTGTCAAGTTGATGTTTTAGAAGATTATACCTTTAATGTAACGGTGAATACCAATACAGTGAACACCAGTGTTCCAAAGGTCCAGTTTCCAAACATCTATTCAGGAAGGAATAAATAAGTCCTAGGTTAGATATTACAATAAAGAAAAGGTTTTGTTTTAGAACAATGTTGTTTATAGGTAGTCCTAGACTTATGATCATAGTTGGGACCAGAATTGCCCAAGCAAGGAAGTCAAAGGAGTCATGTCTGATATTATAACATTTGATGTTTTATAACAAAGTGATGTTTGATAACATCACACAGTTGTTAAGTGAATCCAGCTTCACAATTGTTAGAGTTCAGTTGAGAAGGTCGCAAATGATGATCACATGACCTCTGGATGATGTAATCTTCTTAGATGATGCTGGTTGCTACGCACCTGTATTTTGATCACAGGAACCTGGGGATTCTACAACATGTGTGAGGACTGATAATAAGTCACTTTTTTAATGCTGTTGTAACTTTGAAGAGTCACTAAATAAATGGTTGTAAGTTGAGAAGTACCTGTAATAGACTAATATGATGCTGATACATGGGAATTAAGCATTTAATGCTGGCAACACATCCTGTATACTACTACTGTATTCAGCTTTCTGAGATTGAATCATAATGCTACAGCCCATATATAGGTACTCCTCAACTTACAACCATTTGTTTAGTGACTGTTGAAAGTTACAGCAGCACTGCAAAAAGTGACATGACCAGTTTTTAACTGATCCATGGATATGTAATTGGTTATTTAGGCACTTGAGAACTGACATGTATTTATGACAGTTACACTGTCCCAGAAATGTGTGGTAACTCTTCGTAGCTGGCTTCCAATAAGCAAGATTAATGGGAGAAGCCAGGTTTGCTTAATGACTGCATGATTTACTCAACAACTGCAGTGATTCACTTGTGGCAAAAAGAGTTGTACAATGTGGCACAATTCATTTAACAGCTGTCTTGCTTAGCAATTCAAATTTTGGGCTCCATTGTTGTTGTTAAATTGAGGACTACTTGTAAAAGCCAGAAGTCTCAGCAAGTACCAAAATAAGGAAATAGAAAGAAAAAAGAATTATTGTCTGCCCAACAGACATACAATCATAAGTGAGCCTGGAATGCTGCGCATGGGTGTTGGGTATGGGGTAGAACAGTGATGCTGAACCTTTTTGTTGTGGTGTGCCGAAAATGCATGTGCCGGCACCCATAATGCAATGCACCTCGCCCCCCTGCATATGCGTGCACAACCCCCCACCCCCTTACCTGCACTGCACATGTGCGCACCTGATTTTCGGCCCGTTTGAGGCCTTTTTCGCCCTCCCGAGGCTGCAGAGGCTTCCCTTGAGCCTTTGGGAGGACGAAAAAGGCCTCAAATGGGCCGAAAATCAGCAGAGAGGCACGTGCACACACAGTGCAGGTAACTTTGGCTAGGGCTTGCGTGTCCGGACAAATGGCTCTGCATGCCACCTGTGGCACACGTGCCATAGGTTCGCCATCATGCGGGTAGAAGATATGCAGGTATAAAACAGAATGGCTGGAATTGGAAGTTTTCAGTGTGATATAAATAAACATAGTGTTTCAATACTATATTATCTGACACTTTCATTATATCTAAAACACATTTTATGATTCACACAATTTTCTGCCATGCATTTATTAGGAGGAAGTTGGATTAAAAAGGCTATCCATTAAAGGAAATAGCAAATGTCATTTTAATTGGATAGTACATAAATTATAATGTAAAAAGATTTAAATCCTATGCATGTTTATCAAGGAATAAATCCAATAGAATAAAAAAAACCCTTAGATCCTGGATAAGATTTCTCTGTTAATATCAAATGTAAAACAAAACAAAACAAAAATCATCCTTATCATTGGTGGTCTGATTGGTATCACATTTCTATCTTTTTTTTCATGACCTACTCATCTACTTTCTAGTACAAGTAATTTGGAAATAATATCAATATAATATCAATAAAGTAACTTTAGCTATCAAATGACAGATCCAGAAATATGTAACTCCACTTGCAGAATAATTAGAAAAATGTTACAATCTATTCTCCTTCTTGCAGACAACTTCCCACTCATGAGAGATGAACAACCCTATAAGAGGTTATAGTGAAAGAATTACACTTAAAAAAGGATGCAATATTTCTAATTTTCCTCAAATAAGCTTTAAAATGATGACTACATTTTGGCTATTAGATATCATGTATAAGTGTATTCCAAAACTTTGCATCGAATAGTAATCAGAGTTAGAGATAAACAAATAATAGGATTCAGTTGTGAAATCGACAACAAGAAGGGATTTTTTCTTCTTCTGAATAAGCAGAATGAGATGAATCATGTACCAGGTTTGTCAAAGTTCCCCTGGTACATGATGGAATTAAGAGAACTAGACTCTTTTCAGTCAGACCAGAGTTTGGGACTGAGACAGAATTGCTTGTGCATATGGATGGTCTCTGACAGGAGACGGATGGAAGTAGTGCATCCATCCAGACTCTTCTTGACCTCACAGCAGCATTCAATACCATCAATATTCTTAGTATTCATAGTATTCTTTTCCGATGGCTTTGGAAACTGGGGGTAGGCAGCACTGTGTTATTCTTTTTTTTCTCAGGACAGTTCCAGTTGATATTGATAGCTTTGTAGAATGCCTCAGGGCTGTGTTCTCTGTTCTTCTTTTTCTCAGGACAGTTCCAGTTGATATTGATAGCTTTGTAGAATGCCTCAGGGCTGTGTTCTCTGTTCTTCTTTTTCTCAGGACAGTTCCAGTTGATATTGATAGCTTTGTAGAATGCCTCAGGGCTGTGTTCTTTCTCCCATTCTATTTAAGATTTACATATGACATCCAGGTCATCACTCTAGGGATTGGGGTAGAGATATAAAGCTGGGTGTCATCTGCATACTAATGATATCTTACCCCAAACCAATGGATCACTTTACCACTGGATGAGGTGATCCATCTGTTTGGGGTGAGATATCATTAGTATGCAGATGATACCTTGTTTTGTATCTCTAACTCCCTAGATGATGCTGTAGATGTCCTATCCCAGTGTCTGGGTGATTTTTGGGACTGGATGATACAAAATGGGCTCCCACTCAACCCTAGCAAGATGAAGTGGCTGTGGGTATTTGGACTCCCTAGAAACTAGGTTGGATATTTGGACTCCCTAGAAACTAGGTTGTTCCATCTCTGGTACTAGATTGCCCCAAGTAGACCTGGTGCACAATCTACAGGTCTCTTGGACTTGTGGTTCCTGCTCAAAGAGCAGGTGCTCAACCTGGCTAGGAGGACCTTTGCACATCTTCAGGTTGTGCACCAGTTGAACTCATACCTGGACCAGGAGGCTCTACTCACAGTAACTCTCACCATAATAACTTCCAGTTTTAACTACTATAACATGCTTCTACATGGGTTGCCCTTGAAGATCATTTAGTAACTCCAACTGGTGCAGAATGGGACTGCACAGGAAGTAAATAGTGCCAGATATATGGCAAATGTAACACCACTCCTGTGTGAGCTGCACTGGTTACCAGTGTGGTGCAATGCAAAGTGCTGGTAATCATAATAAAGCCCTACATGGCTTGGGACACAAAGGTAACACAAATAAACTGCATTTGCATTATGTAGATAACTCCACTGTCCAATTATACAAGGTTAAAATATGGAGAAAGGATGTTGAAAAAATAACTAAGAACTGAAGTAGCATATTATTATTATTAAACGGATTTCAATAGATAAGCATGGAACTTAGACATGCTCTATGCAATTATTTGAAGAAGCTATCTCTTTGCATGGAGGACAAAGAAAAGCAAGCACTTGTTTGGGATCCAAGAGAGACAAGAGTCATTTCTAGAAATGGCTATTTATCTTTTCTAGAACAAACTTAAGCATCTAGGACAGCAGGAAATAATAAGCGAGCACAAAACAGAAAGCCTGTAACTCTGCTATGACAAAAGAGTGCCAGAAGAATAGACTTTTAGATTTAGATTTAAAACAAGAAGGAGAAAAAGATGAAAAATAACAAAGCAGGTAGAAGGGTTAGTGTTAACTGAATTCACATCTTGTCAATAATAAGAATGCAACAGAAGACGGAAAATACACATTTTGAAATAACAAATTCTAAAGGTGAAGAATTTTCAGTCCTCAAAAATTTCATTATAAACTTAAAATATAGCATTGTTCGTTAGAGCTATAGCTCACAGTCCTGTGCTTAATGTCAAGCACTCACCCTTCATCATAGAGATGGTCGAATAGAGTAGAAGAAAGGAAAAGGTAGTGTCAGATATGAGTGGTTGCAGCCCTGTCCACTCTTGTCATGGAAACCCCAACAATTATCCTCAATCAAGGAGTTATGAACAGGGACAAAATATTGATATTTCTGATTTTTGGACTTGGCTTGTGTGGAAAAGCAGAAAAGGGAAATAGAGCATCTATACAAAATGGATATCCACAAAACTTTATCAAAAAGTCCCTGACCACTCAACCCAACACAAACTCTAAAAAGAATTGCACTGCCATACATCAAGAATATTTCAGAACAGACAATAGGCTACTACAACTGTTGTGAATGAATAATGCCAAATAAAGTTATCTTGAACTTGAAGTCAACTGCAGGGTTCTGGCCCTGCACTTCTGATTGGCTGTTAATGGCAGGATTGGATTGGTCCGTTCAGGAGCATCTGATTGGCCATTAACAGGCCATTCTCATTGGTTAACGGAGCTAGCGCTCCAGGATTGCTATTGGTTGAATAGTTAATAAGTTGCCTGTATAAGGAAGGCTATAGCAGCCCTCCAGTTCGAGCTGTCACACGATGTAAATAAAGAGTTTGAAGTTCACTGTTTCTACCGGCTCATCTCCATTATTCGCACCCATGCTCCAGACTTAACACTGGCGATGAGGATGGGATTGGATGACATCAGAGCCAACGACGAAGACAACTAAGCACATGGCCGCACAACGGTGGAACCATGTCCGGCGGCGCAGTAACACCCGCTCCGTTCGATCCAGCTCAAGAGGACTGGGAGTCCTACATGGAACGTTTCCAAATGTTTTTGGAAACAAATAATCTGAAGGATGCCACAACCGGGAAGAAATGGGCGGTATTCCAAACGCACTGCGGCCCGACGGTATTCAAAATGGCTAAGGCATTAGCGAAACCAGCTGAAGTGAAGGCCATTGACTGGGATGTCCTCGAACCGCTACTAAGGGCCCACTATGCACCGACCGTTCCAACGTTCGTAAGACGACACGAGTTCTATCAAAGAAATCAGCGGAAAGGAGAAAGCGTTGCCGATTTCATTGCAGACCTCCGGAACTTGGGAGGCCTTTGTGATTTCACCGACCTAGAGGAGGCTTTGAAAGACCGAGTAGTTCTCGGGTTAGACGCTCTAAACATACAGAGCAAAATAATGGCAAAGGGCGACATCACCCTTAAAGATGCCATAGCTGAAGCTACAGCAGTGGAGGCGACCAAGAAGTCAGTTGCCCAACTATGCCGAAATCGTGCTCCAGCACACCAACTGGCCAGCGAAGTTTCATCTAAGGCAGAAGGTCTCTGTCAATGGTCTCCTGGAAGACCCTCAAGCAACTCATCCCCACTATCTGGCGCCAAGACCTTCAATTCCAACGGCTCGTGTTAAAGGACTACCAGGGGAACCGGATTCCAGTCGTAGGATCCAGTAGAGTCCGTGTTGCATTCAAGAACCGCACGGCATACTTACCCCTGACGGTGATTGATAAGAAGCAGCCTAGCCTGTTAGGCCTGCAATGGTTCACACCACTCGGCATTGAAGTGGCAGGCATTAACCGAATCGGCGGCAGTGACTGGGAAGAAGACCTCACCCACGAATTCAGGGACGTCTTCGCATAAAAGCTAGGTGAGTACAAGGGGACCCCGATATCCTTTAGCCTTAATCCAAAGATAGCTCCCATCTGCCTTAAGCCTCGTCGAGTCCCGTTCGCTCTAAAGCCAAAAATCGACGAACAGCTTGATAAGTTGATAGCCCAGGGAGTTTTAAAGCCAACTGACCACTCCCCATGGGAAACACCAATCGTGACCCCAATTAAGCCGGACAGCTCCATTAGAATTTGTGGGGACTATTGAGCCACCCTAAACCACGCCCTGCAACAAAATCCATATCCGGTGCCAGTGGTGCAACACCTCCTCCATTCCCTGGGGGGGCGGAAAAGTCTTAGCTAAACTAGACTTAGCTCAGGCTTATCAGCAACTTCCGGTTGATGAAACAACGGCACAGGCACAGATTATCGAAACACACCGAGGTGCCTTTAAGTGTACACAGCTTCAATTCGGAGTCAGTGTAGCCCCAGGGATCTTTCAGAGCCTAATGGAGAGACTATTGCAGGGGATCAAAGGTGTTGTCCCCTATTTTGACGATGTGCTCATTGTTGCCCCCACTCCAAAAATTTTACGGGATCGTTTAAGACTGGTATTACGAAAATTCCAGGAAGCAGGCCTGAAAGTGAAAAAAAATAAGTGCAAACTGTGTACAGATCGTGTTGAATTCTTAGGGTACTTAATTGACAGTCAGGGTATTCACCCTACCAATAGCAAATTGAGAGCAATAAAAAACGCTCCCAGACCCCGGAACAAAGCCGACCTCCAGGCGTTCTTAGGCCTCATCAATTTCTATCATGTATTCTTGCTGCACAAGGCGACTGTCGCTGAATCTTTACATCGCCTACTAGATAAAAAAGCGATTTGGGTATGGGGTCACAGAGAAGAGCAGGCGTTCCATAATGTAAAACAACTACTGACTTCTGATGCCGTACTAATGCAGTACAATGAGACCTTGCCGTTAAATATCACATGTGATACATCGCCTTTTGGAGTGGGCACCATTTTGAGCCATGTATTACCTAATGGTAGCGAAGCCCCTGTTGCTTACTTTTCAAAAACGCTCTCGAAAACTGAGCAAAATTACAGCCAGATCGATAAAGAGGCCCTAGCAATTGTATCAGCTGTTAAAAGATTCCATGAATACGTGTACGGCCGGGTTTTCACCCTTGTAACTGACCACAAACCATTGCTGGGGATCATCGCTGGGGACAAGCCAATTCCCTACATACTTTCTCCCAGGATGACCCACTGGTCAGAATTCTTGGCTGCCTACAATTATCAGCTACAATATCATCCCGGTAAAGCCATTCCCCACGCTGACGCGTTGAGCCGTGCACCGCTCCCTGAAATCATCAACAATCCTGCACCAATGATGACAACGTTGCAGATCAAGACACTCCATACGCCGCCATTAACTTCCCGTGACATCACGAGAGAAACAAAACGTGACCCCATCTTAGCACGAGTCCTCACATGGGTGGAACGCGGATGGCCATTGGATCAAGTACCAGACGACTTTGCACCATTCAAAAGCCATCAAACAGAGTTGTTCTCGCAGAAGGGCTGTAACGTCTGGGGCGATAGAGTCATTATTCCAGAATGACTCCAACAGGCACTGCTAAGAACCTTGCACGATGGCCACCCTGGCATCGTGTGCATGAAGGGCCTCGCACGAAGCTACGCATGGTGGCCAGGCATTGACAGACAAATCGAATCGTGGGTTAAAACTTGCCAGAGATGCCAAGAAGTAAGCAATGCTCCACCAAAGGCAACCCCAACTGAATGGGAGACACCGCAGGGACCCTAGTCCCGCATCCATCTGGACTTTGCTGGGCCGACCAAAGGCCACACGTTTTTGCTAACCGTTGACGCCTACTCGAATTGGCTCGAGATTCACCGAATGAGGAATACAACCACCGAAGCGGTCATCAAAAGACTGGAAAGACTGTTTGCAACCCACGGATTACCAGACATTCTGGTATCCGACAACGGGCCCCAATTTACCGCGCTGTCTTTTGAACAGTACCTGGCTGACCGCAGTATCCGACATGCGCTTACTTCGCCTGAGCACCCTGCGGCCAACGGTAGGGCTGAGCGCATGGTACAATTCGTCAAAAGGACTCTACAAAAGACAGACTATGACAACATCGATGAGAAAATCAACCGAATCCTTTTCCTACAGCACATCACACCTCACAGTGTCACCAACAAAACTCTCGCCGAGCTGCTAATGGGAGAAAAGCTCCGCTCCCACCTTGATCGGTTACACCCAGCCTACGAACCAGAAAAGCCACTCGGATCCAGCGGCCGATGCCGTACCTTCCAGGTAGGCGATTTAGTATTCGCTAAAAACCTATCGGGCGATCCGCTGTGGGTAGAAGCGACCGTAATCCACGTAACCGGCCCAAGATCATATCTCGTTCAGTGCCCTGATGATAGACTTTGGAAGCGCCACATAGATCAACTACGATCACAGCTACCGTCACGCAATTCCGAACTCCCTTATGACCAAACTGGGGGGGGGGGAGATACAGAGGAAAACGAATTGCAACTAGAGGAAAACCTTTTTGAAGGGACTGAAAACGGAACTAAAACGCAGGAACAGGAACTGGGGACCGGAGTGAGTTCACCTCAGGGAGTGGCCAGTGATATCGGTGACAATGGGAATGGGAACTCGGAACCAGAGGCACCCCCAACGTTAAACAACGATCTACCTAAACAGAAGTGCAGCCAACTGCCAGGCACTTTGCGAAAATCAAAAAGACTGATAAAACAACCATCCTACCTCAAGGACTATGTAACCGCGCCCCGTGGGCAGAAGCCAGGAGAAAGGGGTGTTGTGAATGAATAATGCCAAATAAAGTTATCTTGAGCTTGAAGTCAAGTGAAGGGTTCTGGCCCTGCACTTCTGATTGGCTGTTAATGGCAGGATCGGATTGGTCCGTTCAGGAGCATCTGATTGGCCATTAACAGGCCATTCTCATTGGTTAATGGAGGTAGCGCTCCCGGATTGCTATTGGTTGAATAGTTAATAAGTTGCCTTTATAAGGAAGGCTATAGCAGCCCTCCAGTTTGAGCTGTCACACTATGTAAATAAAGAGTTTGAAATTTACTGTTTCTACCGGCTCATCTCCATTATTCGCACCCATGCTCCAGACTTAACAACAACTACGTGGAATCAGCATAGCACACAAGCCAACTAAAGCCCTTCAAAGAATCCTAAGTAGACCAAAAGACCGAACAACCCCAGAAGAAAAAACAGGAGTAATCTACAACATACAATGTAAGGACTGCAAAAATGTAGGACAAACAGGCAGAAGACTGGCAGAACAAATCCATGAACACCAACTACTAATCAGAAAACATGATGAAAATTCTTTAATTCTTTAATTTCACATCATAGATTTAGATGTGAACACCATAGACCATCCTAGACCAAGCCAAGTCCAAAAATGTCAGGGAATTTCTAGAAGCCTGGAACTCTGACAAATCAGCCATTAATAGATACATAGACATTAAGAACATCTGGAGACAATGCAAAAGACACTATCATACAGCCCAAAAAGAAACAAAAAGACCTAAGCATCTCTCCACCAGCAATCAGCACCCAGGATCAGCATAGATTAACTCCAAAGTTAACATTAGACCAGCAATCAAGTAAACAATACCCAAACAACAATCTGCCAATGAAGCCAACAGCAAATAGCCCAATCGAAGAATCTTTAAGACCAACCCCACCCACACTGACAGGCAAGCCATTAGAATATAAACTGGCAACAAACTGTACTCCTTACTAGCACTGATGATGTTAACCTAGTTTGGGTAATAAAATGCCTACAACAAAACAAGCAAGTTCAGAGAGCACCAAGGACCCTAAATGTCTATGGAGATTCTCAATCATCCAGATCACTGTTGTTCCAAAGATGCTATCCAAAAGGCAACTAGACTTTCTTTCTTTTTTTCGTTGAAGACATTTCGCTTCTCATCCAACAAACTTCTTCAGAAGCAAAATCTTCATGGTAAACAACAAGAAGTCTAGTTTGCCTTTTGCAAAGCACCTTTGGACAATTATGAGTCTAGTTGAACCAGGATGATTTAGCCACAACGACTCATACTTTAACCAACAATTAGTTGGATGGACTACTGCGATGCAATCTTCATGTCGCTACTTTTGGAGATGACCCAGAAGTTTTGGCTGGAACACAATGGAGCAGCTACCTTATTGGCATATACTATCAATATATACCAGCAGCATAAAATTCTGGACCAAATTCAAAGTGCTAGTTGTTATATCCTTAAAAACCTTACATTAGCACATTTATCAGACAACTCCTTGTAGAATCCAATCTAGCTGCCTGGTTCATCACTGTGAGGTGTCCTGCTGGGAATTCCCCAATTTTCTGGGGTACATGGGCCTGTCAACAGAATTTCTCAGTAATACCCTGTAACTACCCTTCAACCCTACCAGTTTTATGCAGTACCACCCTGGCTTTTCATAAGCAGGTACAATCTTATTCCACTATGTCTTGGCCCATGCCAATGTTTCATTAGTTTTATTTTATTGTTTTTGTTGTATGGCTCAGCACCCAGAGAACTGTGGGAGTGAGTGGCTTGGAAATAGACAGACAGACAGACAGACAATAAGCAAGCAAGCCTGTCTCATGAGAAATTGTATCATGAGAATTCTGATGCAACTGTAACTCCATATAGCTATGGTAATGAGAGCAGAACAAACTATGTACACAGAGAGAAACATGCTTAATTGTTGAAGAGAATTTTCAAAAGTTTGTATATAGAGTGGAACTATCTATCTATTAAATACATTTATATGGTTACCCATATAACCAGTGAAACTCTGACAGTGTACAAAGGCAATGTGGAAGTGATCTGGATATTTTTTTTTTACTTTATCTCACGGGGATCCAACTACATTTGAAATAAAATAAAAATTACACAGCCAACATATAAAGTCATATTTTCCTAAAAGTAGCTAGCAAGTCGAAAAACAAATATATCTCCAACAAACATTTGGAAAATGTTTAATTTAAATAGAAAGCCAGCTTATGGAAAAAGAAAAAAGATTTGTATTTTTGCTCCATGGGAAAAAACTTGACAGATGAGACTACCTGTGAAGATTCTTTTTCTATAGGAACTGTCTTTAACTCCTGAAAATGTGGAATGGTAGAGAATAATCTTGGAGTGTGATCTTTAGCATTAAGACAGGTTCACACAGCAAGTATGATAGAACAGATCAGAGTCTTTGGAACAGAAGCCCTGATGAAGCATGATTTAAATGTAGAGCGTCAAAAGTTGCCTAGATGGTTTAACTTTGTGAGTTATTTTAATTCATCTGTAGCAATGATCTTCTACATTTACTTTATGTTTCTTGTGGCTTTACTAATTGTTTATTTTTCCCCCAAACTACCTACATTATTTTCCTAATTCTCTTACCTAGTTGAAATTCAGCCACATTTATGTGTGTGTGTGTGTGTTAACAGTAACTATTCTAATGTAATTAAATTATACAAACATGAACATTAGCTGAGCAAAAATAAAGTAAACAAAAAAGCAAGATTTTTTTTTTAAAAATCCCATACAATTCTTTTATTTTTCAAAAGTAAATCAACTTTTTTTTATTATTTTGGCACAGCATATAGGAGGCAAAAAAGAAAAAAAAATGTGATTTATTTTTTTAAGGAATATTTGAATGCAATAGAGAAAAACACACATCATGACAAAACCACATCAGTCTTACCATGTGAGTGTTGACTGTCATAAGCTGAAGACAGAAAGAGAAGAAAGGAAGAAGAAAAGAAAAAAGCAAGACACAAATAAAACAAACTGCAAAATGTTAATGTGCAAATAAAATCAGAAGGACTTTAAAATATGTTTTAAATTATGTACTTAACAAAATGTACAAATAGAATTTTATTTAAATGTATATACTTTGTTCTTTTCAAACTAACTATGCTATTTAACTATATAATAGCTATTTTTAAAGTGGAAGATATGACATATCACATATTGAAAATAGCTTAAATAAAGTTGTATAAATGTTTCAAGTGACAGGTATCCCAATTAACTCCTTTTTAAAAAAATATATATATTACTAGCCCTTAATAGAATTTAGCCAGTAACTTTTAAAAATATAAATCAACACCTTTAGTTTTCCCACAGACAAATTAGTTTTAAAGGATTAAAAAGATAAAAATGACATATACTAATAATCTGGGATTCTTGGCTTTCTGTGTATATGTGAAGGAAGAGAATTCACTCCTCTCTTCAAGGGACAAAACTAGAAAGTGACAGCTTTTGTTGGTTCCACACCTAAAATTCAGTCTAGAATTTGATAGAATTCTGGGTAATTTTCTTTACAAATATAATCAATTGATGGAGCCTTATTTCAATCATCATCATCTGTCTAGAGGCCACCTGCCTTGTTTCATTTGGCAGGGACTTAATAGAACTAAAGAGCATAAAGCTTACTGTTCTGAGAATGGATTGTTCTAGAGAATTTTGGAATATTCTCTTTCTCCTTTGGACCATGCCAATCTGGCCATAATGGAAATACTGTGATGTATAAATGGTTCGTGATGTTCTGAATAAATAGATCTGATTTGAGTACTCTTAGAGCTGAACTTCTGAAGAGGAATGTAAGGGATACATCAGAGTAAAATAATCTACAGGAAATATAGTCCCAAGGCTTTAAGGGTAAATTGTACTCTGAACTCAGCATAACAAGTTCAAATGTTAACACGCCTACCAGCTTTCCTTTTTAAAAATTGCCTGCTATAACAACCAGAGCAGAATTAGGAAACTTAGAATTACATTTAATGAGAAAAAACCCCATAATCATATTTGGCTTCCTGTGGGTTTTTTTTCAGAATACTTCATTCAATCTGTAGACATTGCTTTAGCATACAGACAGTTTAGTTTCAATTCTGTAATTTCTCTAATATGTTTTTTTTAAATCCCGCCTGAATCCTTAGAGAATAATGCCAGCATAAATATAACCAAAGAGAAACCATTTCATTTATTTCCTCTAAAACAGCTTCCAAAACATTAGATACAAACCTGCCCATTGCTGGTCATAGTTGAATTGTCAAACAAGAAATAGGCACCAAAGAAAAAGACGACAGCATCAAACACTCCCAAGAATGTCCAGTAAATGAATACTTGCCATCGAAGGTGAGCATTCTTGGCAACATCCCTGAATAATAACATACATTATTTTTTTTACATTTTAAATAAAGAAAAATAAATGTTTTTATTACAAAAAGAATGCTGTACTATTTCTATGGATTTTATGAAAGCCAGAGGGTTTTTTTTTAATCTTGCTAGCTTTAGGATATGTGACTTCACTTCCCAGAAATTCTCCAGGCAGCAAGTATTTCTATGCTATGTTTCAGTCTCTATGTATCTTCTATTGAGCCTTAAACCAGGATTTCCACTATAAGTGTTTCACTTCAACTTTTATAATTCCCTTCTAGGAAGAATTAAGGGAATTAAAGATCACTTTATCTGCATGGGAATCAAGATGAACAAGGCTGTCCTAAATTCTTTCTTATAGGAAGACTCAGATATATCCAATACATGATTTACTTTATTTTAAGAGAGCCAGTTTACTTGCGATACCAGGTGGAGACCATGAGTTCAAGTCCGGCGTTAGCACAAAGCTAATTGGGTGAACTTGTGATCAACTCTTAGCCATAGGAAACAGTAACCAACTACTTTCAAAATCTTGCCAATAAAATTTCAGGGACCAGTCCAGGCAGTCTGCAGGAGTCAAAAATACTCCAAAGGATGTACACAAGTAATAAAAACAACACTAGAGGTCCCCAGAACACTGCTTCATTTCAATGAACTTTTTTTTTTTTAAGTAGATGCAAATTACACACAACATGCATACTTGGATATTTGTTCCCAAGTTATTTTTGTAAATATTAATTATTGTATATTACTGAAATTATTTATTCATCAGTGATTCCATTGATAAATCCTATATCACAGAGTTTAGCTGAGAAACTGTGACAATGCTTAGGCTACAACTATGTTTTGTGTTTAAGCAAATTTGAACACAACTGTTTTTCAATTATAAACAATAATTATTACTGGGTATGCAGGCTGTAATTTTTAGCTATCTGTGTTGATTAATAAAACCTCAACAAAGTTCCTGTGTTGTTTTCCTGCTGGGAATATTTAACATATGCACACAATAAATTTCACTAACATAACCTTCACTAACATCCCTTGCTCCAACACTCTAGCCTATCCTTCAGAAATAGAATATGAATTAACTGGTCTCATCTGCCTATTGAAACAATGAGCATATACCTGTATAGTATAGGGTTTCTCTTGAGTGTCTCAGAACTCACATGTTGTTCCATTAGACTATATAACAAAATAGGAAGTGAAGTAAAGCTGATATTATACAGAGTAAGATACGCAGTATCATATAAAGGCTGTAGACAAAAAAAAAAAACAGATTAGGGTTTTTTTAGTAAAATATTGTCATAAAAGAAATGGGAAACTACCAATTAGCAAATATTATATTACTACTATTACTACTATTAATAAATGTTAATGAATGTTATAACCTATATTAATCATTGAAACCATATTCTTCAATTCAGCCAACTTTAATTCGTATGCTACTCCTGAATAATCTCCTCTAAATTATATTGAATTGGCTGTGGACAAACAAATAAGTATAAAAAAAGCAAAATCCAATTAATGATAAGCATTCCTATTACAATAGAAATCACTAAAGAATACATTTTTTATCCATTGAAACAAATATGATTGTAAAATGATTAGCTTTGGCTATTTCAGGCATAAAGTTGGTTTTGTGCTTCGGCTGCAATCACTACTTAATAACAAAAACTTGCAAAATCATTGTGGATTATTGCTTCATATCTCACATAAATAGAAGAGTAACAAAAACAATGGTTTGTGACAACTGGGGACAAAAATAAGCATGGATGATCTTGCAGCATTGCTGACAAGTCTTCTGTACCTTACAAAAATAAAAAATGTTGAGGATTTATTATCTTTCACAAGCTTGATCGTACATAAGCTTAAGAATCTGTGACCTTCACTGCAAATTTGCATACTTTAAGTAGTAAAGATTATTACTGGTACTTACATTACATTACAGTACATTACAAGGAATCAAAAAATAAAAAACATAGGTAAAAGACTAGATTAGAAGATGTGTCCACACATTAAATTCAAGAAATAGTCACCAATTTAGGAGATTCAAATGTCTACATGTTCCTTTCTGTTTTTTCAGCAGAAAAAAAATTAAAAAGTAGATTGTCTGCTGTGCTATGTCTATACAAACGTGGAATCCTTCCAAACTTATACTAAATATAATTTCAGTGTTTCCATTGATATCCATCCACTGCTATCAGGAATTAATGCAAGATACATTATCCAAAAAGCACCAACTGGAAAAAAGCTAACAGTTTTCATTCAACTCTATAATGAAGAAGAAAAACTGACTGGAATAAATAAAATACTATAAAAGCACAATTTATATTGGTTCATAAAATGAAAGATGTTCTCAGATACCTGTTGTGAAAATCCACAGAAGAATTGGTATAAAAACTGAGGAAAAATGAAGCAGACATTCTGGAAGACAAGAGTAATAGATATTGCACAAATGATCACAAACAAAGTGGTAGCAATGCAATCAAATATTTAAGTTAGAACAACTATATATGTTAGTTTTTAATAAGACATTACATCAATATCCTTTTTAATGCAGAGTACATTGTATTCTCAGAATTCTCATACATTGGACAGAACGAATATAAGAAACAAGCCGTGACAAATGAAAATATAAAGATGTACTTCTTGCTCCAGACTGTCAGCTGAATGTCACCTAGATGGTAGGTGAATAGGTAGGTAGTTTCTAATGAATATTTTCACAGTGCAAGCTCAGTGTATGTCCTAAATAATAAAGCAATGCCATCATAAAGATATCTGTTCAGAATCTTACTTTTTTGCACTTTTTTCTTGTACTTGAGGTGCTGTCTTTGTTTTTTCACAGTTCTCTTATTTTATCTCCTGAACTACTAATTGCTTTGCATACGACTAAAGAGGAAATTATTACATTTTTTCTCTTTTAAATATTACAGTCATGTCAGCTTCTGGGTTGAGAAGATTAGTTGGTGGCATCACCATTGCTCAGGGGACACCCAGTTGGGTCTCCTTTCATGTCCCTATTAAGCTGCCCACCAAAGTGGTGTCCATCCCTCTACTCATGGTTGTCCCCTTTCAAATTGCTGAGTCTGCAGGAGCTGAAGTGAGTGATGGGAGCTCATCCTGTACACCACTTGCTACCAAATATGGGATCAAAAAGACTGCAAGGCAATAAGCCAACAGATCTCCCCGGGGATGGGGCATAAACCAGTTCTCCATTTTCAAGAAATCTTTGCCCACATCAGATAAACACTAATTAAAAAATAAGCTTATTTGGTATGAGTGCAGAAAAGGATTGTCATGGCTTGTATCGAAAATCATACTACATGAGTAGAAAATCTTTCCATTAATATGAAGAGAGCAGTTACTGATACTCCAGAGAGCATCAGAATGTCAGGAAACCTACACTTTCCTAGGGATGTATACTACTACTGGTATAAGTATAGTATACTACTGGTATAATATTAGTCTGTGCAGAGATGGAGATCAGCGCCATTGTGCACAAGCAGAAGTGGCTTCTGTTGACTTCTGAGACCACTGTATACAGTTGAAAAGATACCCAATTATTGAGTGCTTCAAACATTTTTAAAAGATAAAGAAAACTCTATCTTACCTTATAAAAGAAATATTGCACCAGTTCAGATATCCTGACATAATAAAAATGCCCATGAATCAGTAACATTTTTTTCAAATGTTTAAATTTGGGTATTGCATAGTCACTGTTTCTTGCAGCTTGACGGCCTTCTTTTCCAATAATGCCTAAGGGGAAAGAATGGTAAGCGCTGGTGAAGAACAGAATAGAATAGAATAGAATAGAATATTTTATTGGCCAAGTGTGATTGGACACACAAAGAATTTGTCTTTGGTGTAAATACTCTCGGTATCCATAAAGAAAAGGTACATTCGTTAAGGGTGAAAAATCAAGAATCATAATGTACAACACCTAATAATAGTCATAGGGTACAATCAACAATCAAATCATACTAGGAAATAGTCAAGTGGGAGGGGATGGGTGATAAGCAAAATATGTGTGAGGCTGTGAAATCAAGTTGTAAAATTTATACCAGAAATTCTCTGGGGTTTACATTTGATTAGAATATTGAGACTGTTAAGAAGGACAGACCCAGCACAATTTGACTTATGACTCAATACCTTTATTTTTAGTGAAGGAAATGAATATGCTTACTTACTTCAGATGGAGCCTGTCTACTTACCTATGCCAACATGTGCTTCTAATATCATACTGACATCATTTGCTCCATCACCAATTGCTAATGTGATGGGGTGCTCTTTTGACCATTTAATTAATTTTACAATCTAAAAGGGAAAAAGTGCAATACTTTACTATTTCTATATGTTGTAGTTATGTCCAGTAGTTTATTTGCTAGGGATTATTACTTTTTTTTCTGGCAAACTGACAATAAGGGTAGATAGAGAACACATTCTGGGGAATCTTAGTTCCTCAAGAAACTTAGTACGCCCCTTCATTTATCACAGGGAGTAAATAATAAGCAGTTATCTGCACAGATTATCCAGGTGAATATTTCCAGATAGCTTTCTCATTCAAGCAAACACAACAGAACCGAATTTACCCATTTCTCATAGCACTGAAGTATGTAGAATATATTAAACAATGCTCCAAAAGTAACAGGTGTTTCACTCAAAGATACATTTTAGTTGTTTTTTCTCTTGCACAATTTAAACTTTTCCCCAGTTTTATTCCTGATATTAATTTAAACAGAATCCTAATTAGCCAACTTTTCTGAATTATTTACTAAAATAATTTAGTAAATAAAATAACATTTTTCCTTTGTTAATTTGGGTGTATGTTAAATATTTAAATTTATGCAAATGAGTTTCACAGCAGGATGTGTCTTGAATGAACTATTAACTAATTGCTTTCCTGTAGAAATTCTTCTTTAGTTTCTTTTGTCTTTGTGTTTCATTTTTTCATCCATTATCAGTTACTGGAAGGAGAGTGTTCAACATTTTATAATTACCACAATGTATTATATGACAATTTAACATCGACATAACGAGAACGATGGAAATACGAACCTGTGCTTTTTGCAAAGGAGCCATGCGACAGCATAAAACTGCACTGCAGTTTCTACAAATTTCAAGGAAGATTTCTCGGTAGTTACCAGAGCTGCCATCTTCCCGTGGTTTCATTATTAATGATAATGCTGCTCCATCAATAATTAAACCATAATCTTGCATTTCAGCTGAAAGTCTTTGAATGACAAAAGTATAGAAATTAATGCTGATTTGCAATTTAACTAAGCAATAGAAAGCACGCCAAAAGATATCCTGAAATAAAGCCAATGTAGAATTCCAGGTCTTATTTCCTTTTTAAATATATCCAAAGCAAGTTTGTTTTCCCTTTGACGATTGCAGAAAAGAGAACTTTTTTTCCACCAGACTGTCATTCCATTAGTCTCTTGGTCTGCCTCAGATATCACATATATCAAGAAATATAAAAATGGGCTATTTTTACATTTGAAGAATGCTTTCCAATGCTATCAGACAGCATAAATTTCCATGGGATAGCAGATGTGAATGTTCTACTTTCCATTGTTGTTCTAGAACAAGGGTCCTCAACCTTAACCCCATGGACCGGCACCAGGATGTGGCATGCCAGAAACTGGGCTGTGCAAACAAGCGAAGCCCCATGGGATGCAAGTAGCCTGCAAAACCATGTCTCCTCCGGTCTACAGAAAAACGTCTCTCCACAGAATCAGTCCCTGGTGCCCAAAAGGTGTATGTGTGTGGGGGGAGACTGCTCTAGAAGACAGGGGCTGCATTGGGGGAGAGACACTGGACCATCAATATTTTCAACTTACCCTGAGTAGATGTCCCTTGTTAAGCTGCCACTGTGCTTTAGGACAGTTTTGCTCAATTCAAATAATACATCGTGCAAATTCTGCTCCTCTATTTTCTTTGTAGTCAACTCAAGAATTTGAGTATTTCTTCTGAATAGCTTGCAGGCATAGCAGGCTGCTGCAGCAGTCTCCATTTTGTCTCCTGTCAGAACCCATACTTTAATGCCAGCCTTCTGCAGAGCCTCAATTGTATCAGCAGCTTTTTCCTGTAATCTAGGAAGCAACAATAACTAATAAAAATCAGAATTAAAAATATAGTGAATCTATTACATTACATTACATTACTATAATAAGGGAAACTCTCAGTTTAAATTCCTTTTAACAATATATTTTCTACCGTGATATTAACAAATTGTTCAATTATTTGACTTTAATACAGGAATTAAATTTTTCATCTCCAAAGAATGACCATGTGTTTTTCAACTGTTTTTACATTTGCTACTAAAGCGATCATTTTTCTAAGCTGGGTGAGGTTCGAAAGCTTCATTCAATCAATTTAGATTACTGTAGTTTAGCTTATTATGTTAAAAATGAAAAAGCTTTCATTTCCCAAATAATCCCTTTGAACTTGTCTCAATAAATTAGGAACTTTTAGTTAACTAGAATGTTCTGTGCTGTCCAAACTGAAAAACTGCTTAACCAATCTAACTATAAGTGTCAGGATCTTTTTATCACATAGGTACTTGGACCAGGAAAAAATTTAACTACCACAACTGAATTTAAGATCACGAACAGTATGTCTGACATATATGGAAAGAAGAACACCAACCGGTCTTCAACTGCTGTAGCCCCAAGCAAGATAAGCCCATGTTCTATCTGTTCATACGCCTCTGCCAGTTTTTTTTCCCGATCCTGAAGGGCTAATTTTGCCTCTTGAAGCTGCTTTTCCACAATCTCATATTCTTCATATGTGAATTTTTTATATGCAACACATAATGTTCGCAAACCCTCCTAAAAACAATTATTTTAAAAGCACAAAAAATATTTATTGGAAAGGTTGCATGCTTTACTAATGAGCTCTAGTCTACACAGAAGTCTAAGGCATGATTTGTTTGAACACATGATTTTGTGGTTTCGCTTACATATACAGTAATGTGAAATCACAAACATACCACTTAAAAGTGTAGCATCAGGAAGATGGAGACTTTGAGGGCTTGTATGGCTAACATCTTCCAAAACAATGCCTGGGGATCCCACAAAGTAAAATAAGATTAAAAATGGTGACAATCATATGATACATTCACATCTCAGGAAAGAATATTCAAATTATGTATAATTACATCACTCTTGGGTGAGATCTTTGGGTTAGATCATTCAAATCTTTGGTTCTATACACAGGTAGATGCCAGGAGCAGGAAAAGACCAATGTTAAAATTTGCTTCATGTCATCATGAACTGAATATCACAACTTACTATACTTCTCTTAGACAGAAGGATGGAAAAATTGCAAATATAGAGAGATGGGATTTGCATCATGATATTACCATATGATTTTGATGGAATCTTGATTTGCTGTGGACATCAAATGTGTTCCATAGTACCAATAGCTCTGGGGAAAATTACATTTCTTTCTGTTTAATAGACACACAATATAAGTTATACTGAATCGAATTTAGATCTTACCACAGCATTTCGCTCAACTCTTGATCTAATCTGTTCTATTTTTCCTTCTTTAACTCTAGGAAATATAGAAGAATCTGCTCCTTTGCAAAACAGAAAGATTTCCCCTGAAAATATATAAGCGAAAGAAAATGAGAAAAGTTTGTTAAATATACAGTTACATACCTGGAAAGAGTAAGTGAAGTGACCTTAATGAAAATATGTAAGGTTACCTAGACAACATTTTTTAAAATCCCGAGGAAGAAGATAGTATTCAGAAACAGCTCAGGCAATTCATGAGAGTATAAAAAGGGGCAGAGAGTAGAGGTACAGCAAATTCAGATATGTAAAATTCTATTATTCTAACCAATCTCAATAAAGATAGTTCCAGCTTTCGCATGGAGTTGATTTTCTGGTCTGGTATTTGGGTTTGACAATATCTTTCTTTCCCTGGTCTAAACAGATTTCTGAAAATATTAATAGACCTTCTTTGACATAGTTATAGTATATTAAAATAAGGAAGACACAAGTTAGGCATATGCATTGATTCAGAATGCTGCACTCTTAAGCCCTCTCCTTCTTGCTTCAAAGTAATGTGATCTATCTACAGTAGTCCTTTCCTAAGTAGATCTTGCCATCCTTTCCCCAACAAATTTGGTCCTGTTCCTATCTGAGAATTATCTTTCTGACATATAAGCAGAGTTCCAATATTTTTATAGCTTGTTTAATAGCATCTTATTGGGCTGGAAAGAATAAAAAGTCCTTCAATGTGAAATTGTAAAGTTTCCTTTTTACTACCTTTTGCTGATTTTACAATCACACTCATCCGTCTTCTTACTGAATCAAAACTAAGAATTTCTAATAGTTCAAATCTGAAATAAAAAAATAACATTTTCCAATCAGTTACATTTGCTCTTATATTTCTTGTGATGCGAAAACAATATCCCACTGAAACACCATATTCTGACTTAAAATTCACTTACAGAGTTCAAAGTCTTTCCAAATATAGCTTAAAGAATCAACTAAGCAGAATATTTTGCCAAGTAATTTTTATAATGACATTAAGTGTTTTAAATAACCATTCACAGGAAGTGTTGCATTGATGACCCTTGTGTCATATTAAAAACAACTTACCTTTCAATGTCATTTTCTCGATTTAAAATTTCCATAAAATTGTCTTTCAATCGTAAATATGTATAACCAAGTCTGAAAATTCAATTATAGACATAATAGAGATTAAAATGATCATATTTCATATTTACAGTAGAGTTTGATGTATGCTAAAAATACCTTTTTAATATAATTTTCAGGTCAGAAAAATATGATTTATTCAAGTTGGTTAAGGCTTCTTTTATCCTGTCTTCCATTTCAAGGATTAGAGAATAGGTAATTTACTTGAGCTATTGGTGCCTATCTGTAATCAAATCAGGATTTTTATTTTGCTTTTACCAAGATATTGGATGCATTCAGATGATGGAATTAGTGAGAACTGTAAAGCATTATTTAGGAAAGTGCATGGTAGTTGTCACTTTTGCTGTTCCTTACCAGTGAAAATAGCTAAACAAAGCCAAATAAATTCATCTCTGGTTGCTTATCATTATATGCCCTGGCTTGTTCCTTTTCTAACAAGTCCAAAGAGTCCAAAGATTCCAAGTTTACTTAGTTGCTCATACTGGTTGAAGAAGCAAGTAGGAGAACAAAAATGGTGTATATTCTATTCTGGTCCATATTTATAGTAAATAAGCCTAATGTAACTCCATGGGACACACTGACTAGATAACAATATCCAACATTCCATTTTCTACCTTTTCCCTTTTTGAGAGATGAACAATTCTTTTCATGTTGTGATGTTGTTTTTCAAGTAGGTCTCAAAACAGATTTTTACCATTTTTATTGTTGTGCTTTCTAGCACCTAGAAACTTTCTAGCACTGTCTTGATTTTTGATAACCTCTAAGCCAGACATGTTCACACAAATTACAATGATGATTTTTATAAAAAAAACAACAACAGAAGAAACCCTTTTTTCAGCAGAAATTAAGAGAAACCTACAGAGTCTCAGTCCAAAGTAACATGTCACATACCATGAGGCCTACTTTTGTTTTCTTAATATAGATATTTTCCTCAGTGAACCACAGACATATTTTCAAAGATAACTTTGTCCCCTGTGCTCATACTATGAAATGGAACAGACTTTGATCTTACACAATTTTTGAGACAATTATACTAATTTGCACGTACCTCTGAATTCCTTCAACTAGAGCAACTTCATCAGGGGATGATGAAATATATGCAGAAGATTTTCCTGAAAGCTGACCTTTCTTTTCTCCATCTACTGCATCATCTTCCTTCACTTGAACCGTATGACAAAGGCATAGAGCTCGGAAAAAGAGCTCTTCTCGGTCCTAATAAATTAAAAAGGAAAGAAGATCTATGAAAAGCACTAGTACAGGAAAAATATTGGGACATTGAAATTTATTAGACTGATAGGCTCAAAGGGGTTATTCTATTAGCATTGATCCCAATTTAAGGAAATTGATGGAAGGAAAAATGTATTCCTCTCTCTCTTCCTCCACCAACACCTCTGATTCTTAAAGTTTAACCATAAGATCATTGAGGTCTTATGAACAAAGTAGAATGGAATACAAGGAGTTGCAAAGAGGAAGGGAAAGACTTTCCACTGTTGTTTAATGTACCTATTTTAAGAAAAAAAAACTCTATAAATAAGTACCAATTAAATGTATTTAAAGAACTAATGTTCTTGATCTGTTCATTAAAAAGTGTTTAGTTGTTCTATTTCTGGATGCAGCTACAAGGGTCTTAGCTGCTCAAAAAAAGTCCCAAGTGATCACTATTTTTTTTTCTTATTATAGTTTATATAGCCATTTCCTTGCTCGCTTAGGGCCATTGCTAGTCCAATGAGAGAGAGTCTGTGATGTTGAACCAATAATAAAATGATCTTTTGGGATCAGTATGCAACTTGTACTCAGGTCTTTTTAACAACTTTATTAAGTCAAGCTAGCAATATTATCTGAAATGTTGTGAGCTCTGAGAGGAGAGAGAAAGAGGGAGAGAAGAATAGTTGATGTGGTTTGGAGAAAACATCTCTGAGAAAGGAGCCAATTCACCTGTGCATTACAAAAGTCAATGTCAAGTCCACCCAACAAAGTCATTTTGGAGCAGTTAAGTTTACTTTCTACCAATGAATGACTAGTGTAGCTAAATTTAAATGGATACATTTAAATGTAAACACAATTAAAAAGTATGTTTCTGCTACTACTATCCTCTAGATCAGGGGTAAGGAACGTTGGCTCTTTTATCACTTACGGACTTCAACTCCCAGAATTCCTGAGTGAGCCATAAAAGGTTCTCCATCCCTGGCCTACTGGTTTTTTCAGTTGTGAGGGAAATCAATTTTTGACTTGAATGGGACTGTTTAATATACAAATGTAGGACATATTTTTATATATATTCTTTGTATGTCCTACATTTGTATATTAAACAGTCCCATTCAAGTCAAAAATTGATTTCCCTCACAACTGAAAAAACCAGTAGGCCAGGGATGGGGAACCTTTTATGGCTCCCTCAGGAATTCTGGGAGTTGAAGTCCATAAGTGATAAAAGAGCCAACGTTCCTTACCCCTGCTCTAGATCCATCCTTCTTTCCTGCCATATCAAACTAGGGAGGCCTCAAGATCGTAATCCTTGGATTTAGCATACTGAACTGTAGCCCACTTTCTACCTTGCTCCAATTTAATTTAAGCTCAAGTGGTATCATCTTCATTTATTAGTTTGATGACCAGAAAATTCTAAATTATTTTCTGCAATGGTTTTGCTATTGCTGTCAAATTAGACACATCTTAGAAAAAGCATTAAAGCACAATACCTATATGATGGAAAGCTACTTCAACCAAGTGATTCAAGTGCCATACTTTTAATAGTGGAACAGGGCAATACACTAAATGGGAAGGCAACAATATGTAATTTTTTGTCCAGAAAATCAAGAAATCAAGCTTAATGTTTCAATATTTTGGATTAACATTAACAAAAGCAAGCACAACTGTTCATACTTTTCCGTTTCCTCCTGGGGATGAATCAATCATATCAATTCCAGCAGAGTCATGGAGGATTTGGCCATTACAGATGACATGGGGTATATAAATATGCCCCTCAATGCAGCACTCTATGAATTCCATATTGTTTTCAGTTAATGTTCCTGTTTTATCTGTGAAGACATATTCAACCTGAAAAGAAAAAGATAGCCTAACCTAGGATTAACATAACAAGGACAGATTTGAGTGATTATGTGTGCATTTTGAAATTATGTCATTTGGTTTTTAGAAAACTTGCAATATTTTCTTAGGAGGCATTTTGCCATACTGCAAATTAATGTAATTCAGAGGAAAAAGTGGTTTTATTATTTTTTAAAATAATATTTTTATCACTCTACTTCAAAAAAATTATCTTTATGAATTTTAAATGGTAAGCGTGTTTTCAGTACTAAATGATTTGGATTGCGATAGCGGTAATCTTTGACTTACAACCATTCATATAGTGATTGTTCAAAGTTACAACGGTACTGAAAAAAGCGACTTATGACTGGGTTTTCATACTTATGACTACTGCAATATCCTCACAGTCATGTGATCAAAATTTGTGTTTTTGGCAACTGTTATGTATTTATGACAATTGCACTGTCCTTGGGTTGGGGAATCACCATTTGTAACTTTCCCAGCCAGTTTCCAATAAACAAACTTAATTGGGCAAGCCAGATTAACTTAACAGCCAGACAACAGATTCACTTAACCACTGTATGTCAGCTTTGGAATCATTATTAAAAGCTGCCACACAGCTGCGGAGGATTGGAGGGGGCTGATGTTGCTTGAGGAACTCTCAGTAGACAAAATAGATTCTTTAGTAATTCAAGGTCATTGTGAATGGTGCAACAAGAATTAGGACTGAAGGGGGATTGGTTCACATGATGTATGATGTGGGGAAAGGGGGATGGTTTGTAGGTTGGGTCCTTGTGGGAAGTCTGGGAGGAAACTTTAGTTTCGGAATTCACAGAGGTACCAAGTTTCCATTCTTATAAAAGTACTTTGAGATTATGGTAGTCTTGTTGTTACTTGCTGGAATGGATAATCTCTGGAACGCTGACACTGTGACAAAAAGGTGATAAAATGGGGCAAAACTAACTTAACAACTGTCTTGCCTGGGAATGAAAATTTTGAGCTCAGTTGTGGCTGTAAGTCAAGGGCTACCTATATATCAGCAGAATATGTCTATGGAGATTCTCAGTCACCCAAGTCATGGTTGAACCATAAGGTGTTTTTTCAAAAGAGAACTGGATTTTCTTGGTTTTTCCTTGAAGATGTTTTACTCCTTGGATGAGAAGCAAAATATATTCAAGAAAAAACAATGGAAGGCCAGTTGTCTTTTGAAAAACACCTTTGGGACTTTTTCAGAATATTACATGATTTTTGCACTATTATTTAAATAATAATCTAAGCTTGCCCAAGATATGAACTTTCAATACTGATAGTGGGTTTTTTTTCCTGATAATCAATCAGGTCTAGTTTGGACATAACAATAAATAAATAAATAAATAAGAGAACTATGATCACATTATAAAAAAGATGTTGAGACTCTAGAAAAAGTGCAGAGAAGAGCAACCAGGATGATTAGAGGACTGGAGACTAAAGCATATGAAGAACGGTTACAGGAATTGGGCTATGGCTAGTCTAGTGAAGAGAAAGACCAGGGGAGACATGATAGCAGTCTTCCAATATTTGAGGGGCTGCCACAGAGAAGAAGGGTCAAGCTATTTTCTAAAGCACCTGAAGGCCACACAAGGAATAATAGATGGAAACTGAACAAGGAGAAATTTAACCTGGAAATAAGGAGAAACTTTCTGACAGTGAGAACAATCAACCAATGGAACAACTTGCCCTCGGAAGTTGTGGGAGCTTCATCACTTGAGACTCCCAAGAAGAGATTGGACTGCCATTTGTCAGAAATGGTGTTGGGTCTCCCACTTGGGCAGGGGGTTGGACTAGATTACCTATAAGGTCCCTTCCAACTCTGATTATCTGTTATCTGTTATTTATCTGTGGTTCTCTGGGAACTTTTACCATTGGGCATTCTGTCTGGAGTTGTTGAGAGACATGATTCAAAGTCATATACTTTCTGACTCTTTGCCAAACTCCACTTAGTGTTGTGAGTTGAAAAAAACAATGCACCTTGTATTTAGTCATAGTTTTTTCCTTCTCCTAGTGCAGGACATTTGAAGGTACTGATCAATGCACCACAGGTTTCTTTTTTAACCAAATATCTAAAGAAAGTCAATTGTGATTTATGAGAAATTCTGATCAGTAAGATAGTCTATGTACCATCTAAATCAGACAAATGATTTTGCATTATAATAATAAAAATAATTCCAGGAAAATTAAAATATCAGTCTGTCCAGTTGTCTTTACATCAAAGACAGCTGTGGTATTTTTATAGTTGTTTCTGCATGACAGTTACCTGCCCTAACTCTTCATTAAGATCAGAGGTATTCACGAGTGGTCCTTCACCTGTTTCTTCATCAAACATTTCTTCATCCCAAGTGAGAAAATAAGAACCAAGAAATTTCTGCATTTCTACCGTGACATACATAGAAACAGGAATGATGTAGTTGAAAAGGACCATGAAAGAAAGAAAATCTGTAAATGCTGTGATAAACTGCCAAGAAAAGACAAAAATAAAAAATATCAATATAAGCTAGTTTATGCTAGACCATAATATTATTCATATTAACTTGAGAGAAATAGTTATAAATTGGGTTTATTTCTTTGAAAACTTGTATATAATTGTGCTCTTAGATGTGTTATTATTGCTTTTTAGTAAGAGAAAATATATTCTGATTTCTATAACTAATAATAGCACAGATTAGCCAAAACTGCTGAGATGCCAAGATTTGGGTTAACGGACTACCCCAATAACCATATTTACAGATGAAATGGCACTCTTTATACCTTTTCCCTCCTTTTTTGCTTCCAATTGCAAAAATACACCTCAATTTGCCATGGGTTGCTTGAAATGCCAACACTTGATTCATTTGTGTGATTTGTTGATCAGGTTAAAATACATGAATTAAGTCCATGTCATTTTTAAGTAATATCTTCCTCATTCATCCAGAGAAAACCACAAGTTTGTTCCCAATAGTATCTTTTGTCCTATCTAGGTTTATGCATATACAGAAACCATACTTTAATTCTTGTATAAGTATTTCATTCATTACTTCGATTCTGTTTGTGCAAGTGCTTCTAAAAATCAGTACAACCTTACTTCATTTTAAGTTATTTTAGTTGATGTTTGTACTAGTTATACATCATCACATTATGTAATGTTACAGTAAGAATGACCTTAACAAGAGAAAGAACTACAAATTAGGCAACAGTCAGATAAAAGGCATCTGAGACGGCAGAAGGAATGGAGGCATGGCAAATATCTTACAAGGGACCTTCCTAACTTCTTATACAGTAAAGGTCAGGATTGAGATATATAAACTTTTAGGGTTTCAAGATTCTGTTAATGCAGTCTTACAATAAACACAGAACTAGTGCCTCGACTGCATCATAGAGCTGACACCTTTGCTAGCATATCACCGAATATAATTAGAAAAAAAGCTTTTAAAATATTCTGTTCTGCTGGTAATTGTTGAGTCAGTAATGTATAACATTGATTGCCAAATGCAGGAAATTTTTATATCCAAACATTGGGCTAATAAGCTACCCTTGCATATTCCATGACACTGATGCTTTTACATCCTGAAATGATAAATACCAGAAATTCCTATCGTCTTTCTGATAATCCTAATGCTTAAGAGCATTATGTTCTTCATAGAGGGCATCAAGGAAAGTGGAGGGAGAATGTCAGAAGGCTGCCATTTTTAGGGTACCTCCATTGGCCAGTTAGGGAGACCACTAGCTGCCACAGAATACAGCTGTGTGACATTTGTGGAGGGCTACACAAAACTTCTTAACATCAGTGTTTCCCAATCATGGAAACTTTAAGATGTCTGGATTTCAATTCCCAGAATTCCCCATCCAGCATTCTTCAAGTTGCCAAAGTCGGAAAACATTGGCTTACAGAATAAAGCCAACAGCTGTGTTGAAAGCACTCTACTTATTCAAGATAGGCAAGGGCAGAAATCATCTAAATGATAAATACATAATTATATCTCAGCATAATTAAAACAGGTTACATACTACATTTCTTTTCCTTTCGGATTCTGTTTTCCTATTATACCAAGGTTCATCACGATATTGCCCAAGCTGCCAAACATATTTCAGGATGGTATTTATTAGTGATTTACTAATCAGAATACAAAGGTATACAATAAGAAAAGCATTCATTGATCTGAAACAGATGAAAGAAAATATGGTTATAATTAATGAAATATAGTCATTTTACAACATAACTATTCATTTTATATTTTCAATTAATCTAAGTTATTTCTGTATATACATGTGCCATTTTTGCAGACAAGTCAGAATTAAAGCTTAATCTGAAAGCCAGATTAATGAATGTCTATTACTATATGTGTCAATGATTTTGTATTATTTTAACACAATAGTTGAACAAAACATAGACTCTCAATGATATAATTTGATATGTGACAAAAGAGAATATACCGTATATACTCGAGTATAAGCCGAGCTTTTCAGCCCATTCTTTGTGCTGAAAAACCCCGCCCTCGGCTTATACTCGAGTCAGATTCCCCTCTGAAAAAAAAAATGGTGTGGAGCTCCGGAGCTGGGCAGCCGCTTTCCTGCAGGCAAGCCCCACTTCATGGACTCCGTCCATCCTCGCTCCCATCCACCCACCCACCCAAAGCGACGAAGTCCCCCAATTGCGCAGCCCAGAATTGCCCTCCCCTCAGGGGGCAGCAACGACGCCCGGTGTTTCCCGAGACAAGAAGCTCCACCGTGCAATGAAAGCACCCTGGCTCTAGGCTCAGAAAACAATGCGAGGCGAGGTTACTTCGGCTCCGCTCAGCTTCGTTTCCTAGCTGCTTTCAGTCCGCTCGGGAGGAGGGGGAGGAGGTAGTGGTGGCAGCTTGTGTTATTTTCTGAGCTCTAGGCCACCACCTCCTCCCCCTCCTCCGGAGCGGACTGAAAGCAGCTAGGAAACGAAGCTGAGCTGAGCCTAGAGCTCAGAAAACAACGCGAGGCGAGGTCGCTTCGGCTCCGCTCAGCTTCGTTTCCTAGCTGCTTTCAGTCCACTCGGGAGGAGGAGGAGGAGGTGGTGGCCTAGAGCTCAGAAAACAACGCAAGCTGCTGCCACCACCTCCTCCCCCTCCTCCCGAGCGGACTGAAAGCAGCTAGGAAACGAAGCTGAGCGGAACCGAAGCGGCCTTGCCTCGCGTTGTTTTCTGAGCTCTAGGCTCAGCTCAGCTTTGTTTCCTAGCAGCTTTCAGTCCGCTCGGGAGGAGGGGGAGGAAGTGGTGGCTTAGAGCTCAGAAAACAACGCAAGCTGCCGCCACCACCTCCTCCCCCTCCTCCCGAGCGGACTGAAAGCAGCTAGGAACCGAAGCAGCCTCGCGGAGCCGAAGCAGCCTCGCCTCGCGTTGTTTTCTGAGCTCTAGGCTCAGCTCAGCTTCGTTTCCTAGCTGCTTTCAGTCCGCTCGGGAGGAGGGGGAGGATGTGGTGGCCTAGAGCTCAGAAAACAACGCAAGCTGCCGCCACCACCTCCTCCCCCTCCTCCCGAGTGGACTGAAAGCAGCTAGGAAACGAAGCTGAGCGGAGCCGAAGCGACCTCGCCTCGCGTTGTTTTCTGAACCCGTGAGCCTAGAGCCAGGGCGCTTTCATTGCACGGCGGAGCTTCATCTCGGGAAATACCGGGCGTCGTTGCTGCCCCGAGGGGAGGGCGATTCTGGGCTGCGCAATTGGGCGACTTCGTGGCTTTGGGTAGGTGGGAGCGAGGACGTTGACTTTAAGCGCTGCCGACCAAGTGTTTCACAAATACCAGTGGGACCTCCGTCCACCACCACCCTTCCCTCTTTTGCCTCCTTCCTTCTGATCAATCAGGTTTTCCTAGTATTTGCTCACAGCTGCGTTTTCTCTTCTGCTGTGCTAGGCATTGAACGCGGAGATTTCTGATTCCCCTTACATGCACGTGGATATGCCGCGGGGCATTTTCTTCCAAATGCCCCACTGGCGGAGAACACTGACTTTCATAATAGTGAGATCATTTCCCAAATTAATTGATTCACGAACCCAAAAGAAGATGTCGATGACAGTGGGAGGCAGGAGTCACTCTCTTCCTTGCAAGAAAAAAGCAAGAGCCGTTCTTATGATCTCTCTCTCTCTCCCCGTAATACAGTCAAGCCCTTTCCAGCACGCGGGATCCTCCCCCGCCGCTTTGCACCTTGTAAATGCAAAAATCCTGGGATTTTGCATTTGCAGGGTGCAAAGCGGTGGCGGCAGATCGCGCGTGCTGGAAAGGGCTTGACTGTATTATGGGGAGAGAGAGAGAGAGAGAGAGATCATAAGAACGGCTCTTGCTTTTTTCTTGCAAGGGAGAGAGTGACTCCTGCCTCCCACTGTCATCGTCATCTTCTTTTGGGTTAGTGAATCAATTAAACCTTTCATGATAGTGAGATCGTTTCCCAAATTGATTAATCTGTTTTTCTTTGAAATAAATATTCAAAAACATTTAATCTACTGATGCCTCAATTAATGTAATTTTATTAGTATCTATTTTTATTTTTGAAATTTACCAGTAGCTGCTGCATTTCCCACCCTCGGCTTCTACTCGAGTCAATAAGTTTTCCCAGTTTTTTGTGGTAAAATTAGGTGCCTCGGCTTATATTCGGGTCGACTTATACTCGAGTATATACGGTAGTATGTCTACATTAATATACAAGAAACAATACACAGTACTGATGTATGCTAAAAGAGCATTTCCAAATATGCTAATCACATTTATATTTCATAATTCCTCAAAGGGCTGTCTTATTGTATTCTCCTATAGAGGAAAAGAGATACAAAGTAACTAATTAAATAGCTACTGTATGCTAAACATGAACATGATTTGATGTTTTCCAAGATAGCCCAGTCATTAAATCGCCATGTTCTAGAGATAGATGGATGGATGGATCCAAATCCCTTCATTATGCAAGTAATTATTGAAAATAAAATATAGACAAATTATTATATTTTCCCCTACTCATCAGATAAATACTTTTATTTTCTAATCATTTCATCCACAGAGCTATTAGAACAGTTGATAGCACTTTACTTTTCTACAGCCGATCGTTTCTGTGATTTTGATTGGTAATTCAATGCCATTTTTGTTTCCATGCCAGTATATATTGCAACGCCTGAAGGAAAAAATGAAAACAGAAATAAAAAACATAGGATTAAGAAGAAGCAGGATTATCATTGTGAATTAGACTAATACATTTGCATAATGGCGTTCAATAACAGATATTGAATCCAAAATGGGAAGTTGTACTATTCTAATTTGTTATTGCTACACTGAAAAATACCATCCAATTTTGCAATACTGATCTAGAAGGGTGAAAAGCAGTTTATCTTTTAGGATTAGGAAAACAAAATTGCCTTTATTCTCTTCAGTGATAATATTGTATACCCAAATCCAATTTGCCAACCAAAGAAATTCCAGCCTTTGGGGGCAAACAGACATATCTGATATTTTGCGATGTCACAAAAGCTCCACTATAAATAGCAAGGCCAAATTCCACAAACGTACGTGCAGACAAGCCACAAGGTACAGACTACCATGCTGTCATTTTTGGCCATTTCTTTGGGCAGAAGAAACAGCATTCACCATTTTTATTTTCTAAGGATGCTTATTATGCTTATACTTTGAAAACAAGATGAAACCACAGCCTAGAACTCTGTGGCAGTTCATAACAGTTTAACAAATAAAATCAAACAGGCAATGGAGCCCAGCAGAGGACAACAGCGGTCTCTATGCCGAGACACCTGGGCCAGTAAGAGACCATGGCAGAAACTGAGAGGTTTCATAATTTCATTTTGTCATTACATGTGATCCATTCTTGCAGATATCAAACAAGAAGAAAATACTTCATGAGCATTGCAAAAAGTAGCAAATGGAAATTGATAAAAACCAGAACCATGTCCTCCCACCACCCAGACCATTGAATAATTTAGGATTTCATATCGACAACCTTGCTTTCAACTCAAAATAGCTCTGTTTGTGAGTCTCTTTCACTTTGTTTTTGATTGAGAGATACTACACTAAAAGATATTGCTTTTAGTCAGTGTCTCAATAGGCAAAGTTTACCGAAGATTTTCTTTGTGTTCTTTAATGTAGCTCCTCTAAGAAGCACATTTTCTGATCCCAATGGCCTGCAAAGTAAAAATATTAATTAGTTTTATCAAGGGAAGAAACCAAGCATTTGCAGAATGAAATGAAATGCTGAACAAACAAGGAAACATAATTTTGATTATGACAATTTATAAATGCATGTTTAATACATAAAAATAATGCTAATCCTAACCCAAATCATACTAGGCAAACCTTTAAATGTTCTTGAACAAATATTCCTGAAATACAAAGAGACGGAAAACATTAAAGCTATCCTACATGCACTTTATAAACTGCTATAGAGTTCAATGTTGCTTATTAATTAATCAGTTGGAATTTGAATTATTGGATTTAATTGGCAAATTCCATTTTAATTACACTGTGCTATATATCATACAAGATAAGTTATTTGAATAAGATAACTAGATATTTAGCTGTTTGTGGCTAAATATTGGAGAATTTTAATTGTAGTCTTTGACTTACAACCATTTAGTGACCATTCAAAGCTACAGCAGAGTTGAAAAATTTGACTTACAACTCTTTTTCACACTTACATCCACCTGCAGCATCTCCATGTTATGTGATCAACATTCAGACACTTGACAATTGACTCATATTTATGATGATTGCAATGTCCTGGGGATGATACGATCACCTTTTGCGGCCTTCTGACAAGCAAATTCAATGTGTAACCTGGTTCACTTAATAACCATACTATTAACTTAATAACTGCAGTGGTTCACTTAACAACTGTGGCAAAAAGGGTTGTAAAATGGGGCAACCTTAACAACTGTCTTCCTTAGCAATGAGAATTTTGGGATCAATTGGGGTCCTAAGTCTTGTACATTCTCTATATTTAATTTCATAAACATGCACAAACAATATCTGCATGATTTATGTTTGCATGATCACAGAAAACTTCAATGCTTCAAAAACATTAGATCTTAAATGTGGTTCCAAAATCTGAATACAATTAAAACATGCTAAATATAAAAAAAATTATAAAGGGGAAAAATTATTTACACTCCCTCTGCAGTTGAACCTAATATACCAAAATGATGAACAGCATAAGTCTAATTCAAAGAAGGAATTTTGTTAGAAGGAGTTATAATGAGTCATAATCTGCTTTTGCTCATTGACAGATATGTCAAAGTATTGCAAGATTTGCTAATAGGATTGATCTATTATCAGGCCAGATATGCTAAAACAGGAACAGGAAAAAGAACTGTGAAGAAAAATGTCAAATGTAATGTGAAGTTGTGTCACATCCAGACTCCTTCCATATTAGGAACAATCCCACAGTACATTCTTTTGCAACAAGCACAATGAATACAAAGAGAGCTCAGAGAAAACAGATTCCTGGTTTCCATCTCCCCTTGGGCTATACATCCAGAAATTACAAAGATTAAGGAAATGTAGCCTGGCTTCAGCTAGCTAACAGCTCATCTGGCCCCCAGCCATATAACACTGAGCTGCCCAGCTGCAACCAAATATCCAGTGAATTTAACTCTAGAGAACTCTAAAGGCCGGATGAAATGATATTTTTTTTCACCCTACTTGTTAATACTAAGAGATGAATTACCTGGGCAACGTGTACAAATTTGAATCTGAAGTCTTACCTTGCAATTGGCTCATTACTCTCATGATAAATATTTATCCGGCCAACAAATCTGAAAGCAAAACAAAACAAAAAAAATCCCAAGTTAAGGAAAAGCTGAACATCAGTATGGCTGTGGGGAAGCAGAGATGTGCATGCCAATAATTGAACATATGGGCGTGCCAATAGTTTCCACTGTTATCTTTAGAAAAATGCATCATGAATACAGGTAGTCCTTGACTTACGACTACAATTGAACCCAGAATTTATGTCGCTGAATGATAAATTTGTTAAATGAGTTTTTCCCCATTTTATAATTTTTGTTAAGTGAATTACTGCAGTTGTTAAATTGGTACATACTAAGTTGTTAAATTACTACAATAAACACAGTTGTCAGACGAATCTGGCTTCCCCATTCACTTTGCTTATCAGAAGGTCACAAAAGATGGTCACATGGTCACCCAGGACACTGCAACGGTCATAAATATGAACCAGCTGTCAAGCATCTGAAAGTAAATCATGTGACCATGGGGAAATGCTGCAACAGTCGTAAATGTGAAAAATGGACATAAGTCACTTTTTCCAGGGTTGTTTAACTTCAAATGATCACTAAATGAACTCTTCCATCCCTCTGCTGCAGCTCCCTGTCGCTCAAAATATGTGCCACAACTGCCAATGTATGACACCCACTGGCATGTGATTTATTGAGTTTTCATCCCCTGGAAGGCCAACTATGGGTAAATCCAAGAAAAGAAAAGTTTTAGAAGAAAACAGAACGTTTAATTCAACTAGATATGCTAGTTTTGTGGCCGCTCAGGAAATAGTCAGGCACAGGAAGGATTTTGTGGCTCCCGGTGTTTTCTTTTCTGTGGGAAACGGGTTCAAATGGCTCTTTGAGCATTTAAGGTTGCCAACCCCTGGTCTAGCTGAAGCCTGATCTCCAGCAAAATATTTTAATTTTCTTTAAAGTTCTCTTCCTCTGCTTTACTACAGTAAATTATTTATAGAAAATAGGAATATTTTCTCATTCTATATGTTGCATATTTTTATCTGTTGCTAAGTAATCCTGATTGGTGTTCTTAATTATGGAATTATATAGTTTTAATCATTAATTTTGTATGATTTTTTAAAATAATCTTTCAAACTGCACATCATTTCAGAGTCATTCTATGTGATGATCAGCTATATAAATATTATCAATAAATTTTCAATGCAGCAATTAGCAACATACAAGTTCCTTTCCATATGGATACATGTCTTCCAAATCTGGTTTAGCCAGTCTTTCTAGTTAAAAATCAACCTTTAAACTGAATGCTGAAACTATGGATTACAGCATGGAGCCTCTTTTCACACACCATAAACTTCTACAGCTTCCCTTCTTCAGTTATGCTGTTACATTTATCCCAACTCTTAATGTTAGATAACTAGGATCTGATTTAAGAGAACTAGTACCGCAAGAAAAAACGAGGAAAGTACATAGACTCCCTTTTTTATAGTCCATTTAAATCCCTTGGTTTCACTATCAGTTTCCTATTACTGATTCACATTTTCCTTTACTTCTTTTTTTTTCAGCTTCATTTTAGGGTGTCCCCCCATCTTTCATTATGGTATACCCACAAACTGCCTGCAACTCAAAGGTTTTGCATCACATAAATGAAATACAGCATAATACCAATATTTGAAAAATGTGGAGTTACCATACCTCAGCACTAAAGAGCCATAAATAAAGATCAAACCATTTGTGTTCTAGTTTTCTTGGGTTTCGTGATTCATCTTGATCACCTGAGGCAGAGATCTCTCTGAGACAGGGCTGAAACATCATGGGGGTGTCATGAGACATATCAGGACTTCCCCCCCCTTTGCTAAACCGGGTGGAGGTGGGGCCAGCACATGACACATCCAAGTTGCGGGTCACGTTTGACACCTCTGCTCTAAGAGAAGAGAAGCATTGGGAACCGTTTTCATTGTTCCAGATATCTTCTCAAAATGTGCATTTCTACACTTGGAAGTTCCATATACTTAAAGTAGTATTAGTGAAATCAGAATAAGTAAGAAGATAATAAATTACACGTTCTTACTTATAAAGATCAGGCTGAGGTTGTTCACATTCAATGGTAGCATGTAGTTTATCAATATCTTGTTCATCTTGAAGAGTCTTTGTATCTTGGACTGCATAATATGTCTGGAATAAAAAAGGAAGTAATAGTGAAATTGGAAACATGAGACACAGTTCTTCTCATCTTTTCATCTGTGGTCACAGGATCAAACACTATGGCATTGCAAAATTCTGCAACTCTGAACGACTACCAAACAGCTATCTTTGTAGATATAAATTCTGAGATTTTAACAAATCAAATCATTTTACATAGCTGTATTATGTTAAATTAATAAGTCATAAGCTATATCAGAAAGCTCATATTTTCAAAATGGTGCAGAACTAATTCTCTGAACAGATTCAAATTTTGATATGCCATGTATTAAACCAAAAGTGGGTAATCTTTTAATTATGAGGAGTACATCTGTCCTGTCAGGCTGGTAATTGCAAGTACTGTAGTGGGCAGGGGGAATGATGCAAATCTGAAGCTGATTTTTCAGGAAGCCCATTCTTTGAAGTGTGAACAGGTTTATTGCATAAATCTATACCAGTCTATTTGGAAGAAAGTCTCACAATTAAAAAGGGAATTTATTTAGTGTCATTTACAGGGGATATAAAGGTTAAATAAAAGGCAAGATGTCTATTGCAACAGAAACTTTGCTCTTTTTAAGGTGTGCAATGTTGACACATATATAAAAGCAGTTGAGTTTCGACTAGGATAGCACATCTACCATTTTGCCTACTGTGATCCCTTTCAGAGGTGATGGTTTGTCTTATGACTCACCTACAAAAGTAATATTGCAGCTTTGGGTTACTTAAGAAACATAGATACTTTCATTCATAAACTTAGGTTCTGTAATACAAGAAAAACATCCAATGCCTCATCTTCAGCTAAAGACTATCATTAAACTTGTTACCTTATGACTTGATTCACCATCCAAACTTGCTGTTGTAACAAAACATGTGCCATCTGATCGATTACTTGACAATAATATTAAATCACAGGGGAATGTTTCATCTTCTTTTACCATCACAATGTCTCCAACCTTGTGGGGGTGGGGAGAGAAATCATGGTTAGAATAAGATTAGAGTTGCTTCCCTCAAAAGTAAATAAATACACTGTTAACATGTTAAACCAAAATGTGACTTGTCTATTTTTAGGCTTAGTATGATGTCTATTATAACACAGAAACTCAACAAGAGTGTTTAATGTTGCCCATAAATCAAATTATTATAGTTTATTAGCATTGTACCCTCAACCTACAGGCTTGGTTACAGAATGTGATAAGTCATAATGTAGTTTTGTTTTTTGTTTTTTTTAATGGTGTTTATATCTCATGTTAGTAGCTTTGTATTAGGCCAATAAAGTAGCTTATTCAGTAAATCATGGCCAAAACAGATCATGGCCTAGCATGACATTTTAACACAGCCATTAATTGGATTAAATATAGGGTGCAACATAATATAATTTGATTTTGATTTAGTCTAATAAGTAAATTGAATCAATGACTATACCATGATTCTTTCTGTGATCTTATTGGCATACTAAACTTTAGTGTAAGTATGATATGCACGTGAGGATTCAGGATTTATTTGTGAATTTCTGATATAACCCTACTATACTTTGTTATTTCTGTTTACGCCTATATACAATCCACAGGACTATAACTACAAACGAAGAAAAAACAAAATAGAAATTCACTAAAATACTCATAATAAATTGAATAATTTGCAAACTCTATTAACTTTATTTTACTTCTGTCCTGTTCAGGAAATCACTGAATAGAAGTAGCACTTTCTCATAGTCTCCTATACTGCTCAGCTATAATATTATATATCAGGTAATAAATCGAAGAATTGCAGTTGTAACAGGAAATGAAATATGTGTTGAGATGTTACAACGCAAATATGACCCCTCACGTACTTGCATGCTGCATTGTAATACTAATGGAAAAGGTTTGCATTGTGACATCTCAATGGCCGGCTGAAAATGTCTACCTAGGTGACTTGAAATGTGCCAAGCTCCCATGATTTCAGGTTATGTTGGCTGTGACTGCTAGAACTTATGATACTTCCTGAAGTATAATGAAACAGGAATAAATTGGAACAGAGGATCACTTTTGAATACAAGTGAGGTTTTCACGGATCATTATACTTTGAAAGAAAAAAATTGTACTTTTAGTTAAACTATTAGCTCCAACAGAAACAAACTGTTAATATAAATGAAATATCAAACTCATTTATTTATCATTACTACTATTTATCAAAAGTACAAAAAAGTACAGAAGTACAGAAATACATTTATGCATTTATGCAGCATTTATAAATAAATTCCATTTTGGGAATTTTTAAACAGAAAATTAAAAATATTTAAAGAGCAGCATTGAAACATTCTATCAAAAAACCCAAAACATCTGTAGATAAATAGCTTTTAGTTTTGTTTTAAGCTCAGTTTAAAGTAGAAGAAGAAAAATGTGGAACCATTTCAGTAGAAACATACAATCATTTTTCATGCACAAGTGAAGTAAAACAATATGCAAAACTCTCTCTAGAGGAATGGGAAAGGCACACTAACCAAGCAGAAGTACTTATGACCTAGAAAAAAACTGTAACTATAAACAATGTAATTTATGCAAAGAACACTTCAAAATTATACCTCTTTACCATTCACTAAAGTTGCCTACCTTTTCCTTAGCTTCCTCATGAGCCTGCAGAAAAACTGCTCCATTCCTTTAAGAGCTGCATTATCTTTAATTAGTAAACTGCTTAAATGTGCTGTGAGGGTGCAGTGATTAGAATGCAGTATTGCAGGCTAATTCTGCCCACAGCCAAGAGTTCAATCCTGAACTCAAGGTTGACTCAGCCTTCCATCCTTCCATCCTTCCAAGGTTGGTAAAATGAGGAACCAGATTGTTGGGGGCAATATGCTGACACTGTAAACTACTCAGAGAGTGCTGTAAAGTACTATGGGGCAGTATATAAATAGGTAAGTGCTATTGCTAAAGCAGTGGCAGCCTCCCTGTCCCTCCCACACAGAGAAGCCTGGAAAAAAATCAGACTGTTTTAATTAATACAAATATGTTGTGCTTATGATTGCGGGAAACCTGATGCACTTCTTGCAAGTTATTTCCACATATGATGTACTCACTTTTCTGGACACACAATTAAAACTTTTTAGCTGTTAACAGAATAACATGCCTTGATCTGCTTTAAATACTTTCATATAATAAACTTAGAAAAGACAGTGCCATAATAAATTTGCTAGTTTTAAAGGTATTAAGGCTATACATAAGTGGTTCCTGGACATTGGCTGGCAAGAAAATAAGTTATTCATCAGGCAGGAAGTTGTACTATAATAATATGATAGAGCACCGTTCACTTCTTAACAAATCACATATTTACATCCTGTAACATTCTCTGATTTTAAAATGATGCTGTTTTGCATGATGTAGTTGTGGGTTGTGGCTCTTTATACATTCAGAAAGATTTGTCAGTCTAAAAAGGGAAGGGTGGTTTTAATCTGATGTGCTGAAAGTGACTTTCTTATAAGGCATTAAAAACAAGACACTGCAATGGTCTACATAAAGGAAATGGTCAAGAAGAAATGTTCTAGCATTAGCTATCATTAAAGGGTAAAGAACTATTGAATTTAGTGACAATTTCTTCACATTTTGGTACTAAAAAGCAAACTGCCAATGTTACTTTTATTGATTTTTAGACTATTTTTATTTATTTATGGCTATTTATCTATTACACTGGCTTGTTTAGGTTAAGTTGAATGAGGATGTAAGAAGGAGAGGGAATGGCCTTGAGAAACAGAAAAAAGAGATGCTACTAAATACAATGGTCAGATAAAAGGTGCTCACTCTGGGACAAGAATATAAGGTGTGTAAATATCTCAGGCAAGCCTACCAAAGATAAGAAGTATTAAGAGTTGCAGTGTTCTCTTACTGTAGTTTTACGATAAAAATAGAGACGTGACATTGGGTTTCCTGCTCTTCCTGGAAGGGCTGACAGACTGTGACAGCCACTGTGGAAAAAATTGTTTTTTAAAATAGCCCAATAAAAGGGTCTATATCCCATTGCATAAAGAGTGCTTTCAAAATCCAGGAAGAAACTAAATCTTGATAATAATTCTTCTCTAAATCAAAAGCACAATCCTTGTACGTAAACTTGACTGTAAAAAATATTATTCTTGTAACAGAGTTGTCAAAATTTGGAATACCCTATCTGATTCAGTTGTCTCAGCTACACGTTTTCACAGTCTCAGTCACAAATTGACTTCCGTGGAACTTACTTCATACTTAAGTGGTCACTAGAGGGGGCATGCATAAACTTGTCTATCGTCCCTGTCATTGTATTTTTATTCTCTTATTCTTGGTCTCATTTTTATTTGACAAATTTAAATAAATAAACAAATGTTTATTCAAAACAACCTTCCACTACATTTAAGTAAATTTTACTGAACAACAACACCCAGGCAGGTAGCCAATGACCTGCTTTGCCTTCATTCTTCTCATATTGTGGTTCTTTTTTCTGAGAAGAAAAATGAAATTTGAAATGCCCAACTGCCTATTAAGCAGGGAGTGTAACAAAATGGCCCCTTAGTAAACTATGGAGAGTTGAGGAGCATATATAATCAAGACTAACACTTAGAGATGTTATGGATGAAATTAAGTTCCCTTTCATTCTTTCTTGTCTCTACATATACACTTGCACTCATCTGACCTGTTATGCTGATAGTTCCTATATATAAAGTTGTTTTAGATCAGCAGAGAAGAAAATATATCAAGATAATCCCAAAACAACCTTCCACTACAGTTGTAGTTTTCAAGTTGTTAAAGAGACCCCTTCTGCCTGTACTACATACATTAATGTTTGCCACAAACCTAGACAGGAAGACTCCCAAGAGCCCCATCATGAAGAGAGTGCTAGAATTAAGTCTCCTTTTTCAGTGAAACAGAACTCTTAAGATCCATTGGTTCAATATCTTCAGGATGTGTAAAGCTCAAATTACAAAGAACAAATACTGCCTGCTATAATACCAGTCTTACTGGCTTGTTTTATACTATCTGTCTAATCTTGTTTGTCTATAATCTTATTCTCATTACAACACTCTACTTTGTAATTTTCCTATCATGGGCAAACTCAGCAGGTCACAAATGAGAGACTACTTTTTGAAACAAAAACCAAGCCATGAGTGGCCTTAAATACTTAGCACCCATATATTAACGTTATTATGACCACAGACCAGCATAATTATATTTCTTTCTTAGCACCTATATATTATCTTTATTATGATCACAGACCAGCATAATTACATTTCTTATATTTCTTATGGTGTATGATTCAGAGTATTGCAATTCCACTTACGTTGGGAACAATAAAATAATACATTTTATTTAATTATTTATTTAATCTAAACTATGTAGTTGCCCACTTCACCAAAGCAATTCTGGCCAGTGTACAATAAAGCTAAACTATAAATAAATGCATAAAACTACTTATCATTACTGATTATAAAAACATTTAAAAACTATAAAAACCTAACAGAAGAAGGGATATTATTAACAATGGAACCATATCACAAGTTTACTTTGGGCTGAGAAGAGAATGCCATGGTAATTCTTAGCTATTTTGTGGCCAATCATAGCTTAGCTATTATCATGGCTAACCACAAAACGTTGCTTGGTGTAAGTTAAACATTCTTACCTTTTGGCAGATTAATTCATGCAGATAGTGAGATAATATTTCTTTGTTCATCTGATGGATAATGGGATTGATATAATTACTTTTTTACTGCTCTGTATAATATCAGGTACTCTATATAGAATGTTTTATCACATATCTGCATCAAATGCCATATACTATAATAGGAAACCATTAATGGTACACCCTTTGGCAATAGGAACAACTGTAACTTCATTAAATCTACGGTACATTTGTTTATGAAATGTCTATTTGCCATAAGTGAAACCTTCCAAAATACTCGCCCTCATACCAAAAAACCTCATAGGTATATTTATTGACCCTTGATCCTTACTCTTAGTTTGTGGCTCTGCTTTCGAACCAGTTTGCCATGATGAATAAAATGAACGGGATACTGATTCATTGCATTGTCAGCTTTGTGACGAAGCCAATCTTCATATCCCTGAATGAAACCACAAAGAAAACATACAATCAAATGTGTGCTAGAAGAAGAAAACAATTGCATGGTTGTGTCCATTTGAAATGGACTTTTTTTTTTATCCTTTGGCGTGTTATGCACCATAAATTAAAGAAACCAGAAAAGATAGAAGGGGATGAAAAACATTAATGAATTTGTACTGTATCCCACAATGAGGGAAAAACATAGGTGCAGGACTTTAAGAGTAGAATCTCTGCTTTCAGAACTCAGGGCATGGAGGGCAGCAGAACTCTTTCTATGGGGTGCAGAAACAGAGCTGAAATCCTGAAGATTTAAACACCATTTGTGCTCCTGCCAAAGGAGTTCCATGCATGGAGGGGACCTGAATTCTTTCAGAAGGCAGCTCTTCCAGCCAGTCCCCAGAGATGAGAGGGAGCCAAAATCCAAGCAGAGGGTGGAGAATCAGCACAGGAAGATCAGAAGCACTGACCATCTGCTTAATGACATATTTGATCGCTCAATGGTTGAGATTCCAGGCTCAATTGTAGTCATAAGTTCAAGGACTACCTGCATGTAAGGGGGGGGGGTCTTAAATGTCATGGTCCAGTTTTATCTAAACCTTTTTTCGCATAATTCCTGCAAGTATCCCTGTTGGGGAGTGCATAAAGTATTTCACTGACATACTTGAGTTTTCAGTGCTTATTCATACTAAGAATTATAATTTACCATAAAAATCAATAGTCTCATTGGAGCCCTCACAACAATCAGGAATCTTAGAGGTCAAAACAAAATTCAGTTTGTATAACTATTTAATGACTGTCACAAGCTATTTCTGAAAATATGGTATTACTGCAGTACTACTGAAGTAACTTAGAAATTAATTCTGCAGCATAGGGTAGAAAGTATTATTCCAATATATCAGTATCTGCATGTTCAGGCTATCTTCAGGCTATTTTTCCTCTTAATTGTAACTATTTTATAATTTCCTTTTCATCAGTCAATGTATCCTTGACAGTAACAAATAAATGGATAAAGGATAGATAAGAGAAATATACTTTTCATATACATTTCAGTATAGCAAATATAACTGCTGTAATCATTGTTAAGCCTGGGTTCCCCAACCAGGGTTAAGGAGACAAGCTAAACAGAATGTGCAGCGTTAGTCAGATAGGCATATAGATAAATGAGTGAGATAAGTTTGTATGTTTGTTAACATACAGTAAAAATAACAGATACGCTTGTGCTATCAAAAATATAGTTTATTCCATTTAGAGTTTATAGCATAGTCAAAATAACAGTCCATTAGTCATGTATCATTTTCGTCAGTCCATTCAAGGATATTCAATTAGCAAAGTCCGCGTGGAATATCCTATGTCAGTTCACTTACAAATGAATCAGTCCTTTCTCTCTCTCCCGTTCCAGTAGGGAAAAAACGCAGTCTTGAATCCATCTAGTAATTAGGGATCATAAAGCCAGAGAAAGCAACCTGCGGTACCTTGCTTCTTTTATGGTGCTTTTACAACCACTCCCTTAATTACATTCCTACAGTTAAAGTTGCAGACACTTTAACTAATAAACCATGATAACATATTTATTATTTTATCTAAACCAGTTAAGGTAAACAATGTTATCCCTAACAATAATGAATAAAAATAAAAAATCAAAATCAAAAAGTGATGTATGCTTTCCAGAAGAATGGAAACCCTTTTTTTTCTTTTGCCTGACTAACTGGGGAATTATAAAAGTCAACACATCTTAAAGGTTATTGAGGTAAAAAAAAACAAAAACCCACTGCTTTAGGCCAATCATCTCTCAGTCCAACTGAGGGAATGTAAAGGCAGAAGGAATCAAACATGACAACGGTCAAAAAAACGTTTTTGAAAACCATGTAGACATGATCTGCCTCCAGTTCTGAATTAAACTCTAAAACGCTTACCTGTTTTATAGCTGTTACAATGATGACAAAGAAAAGTGGGAGGCCGCTTGTCACTGGACTGGTTGGTGTGTCAATAATTAACTGGGAAATAAAATGTCACATTTTTTTATAAAATATGGATTTCAACAAAAACCATATTTAAAGAAAGAATACTTTTCAAACTATACTTTTATAAAAACAAACACTGGCCTTGAAAAACAGTGGGGTACAGCTTGTCAAGGCATTTTGAAGAAATCTAGCCACATTGATAATTTCAAATGACTGGTGGTGCTGTTAGGTACAATGCGGATATGCAGAGGAAAATCTGATTTGTCCTTTAGGCTGACTTAATTACGGTTCCTTGAAATATACCTTTCTGATGCATGTCTTCACAAAAACATGTTTAGTGATTCATGCTTAATATTTACAGCCAAAATGTACTTTGTTTAGTAATTTTGTACTGCTCCTTCCTAAGGGCACACATCAATCTGAATTTGAAACATCCTGTTCTAAATTAAAAATGAATTGAATACCCAAATGCAGATATTTGCAAAACAGGGATTTTAGAGATTTTCTCAAAGTTCAGAGCAGCTATGTCAAAGTCCAAAAGGAAAGTTACTACAGGTAGTCCATGGCTTTGGTAGTCCATGGTTTGTATAATGACCATTTGAAGTTATAACAGCACTGAAAAAAGTAACATGACCGTTTTTCACACTTTGACCATTGTAGCATCCCCAGGGTCATGTGATAAAAATTCAGATGCTTAGCAACTGAGTCATATTTATGATGGTTGAAGTATGCCAGAGTCATGTGATCACCTTTTGCGACCTTCTGACAAACAAAGTCAATGGGGAAGCCAGATTCACTTAACATCCATGTCACCAACTTAACAACTGCAATTATTCACTTAAACTGTGACAAGAAAAGTCATAAAATGGGGCAAAATTTACTTAACAATTGTCTTGCATAGCAACAGAAATTTGGGGCTCAATTATGGCCATAAGTCAAGGACTACATATACTTTCCTTTTCATTTTTCCTATACATGCCTTATATATCTAATATAAAAAAGAGGTGCATTTTACCTGTACAAGAAAAATAATAAGAAAGTAGAAGTTTGCTATTCTTCGGAACTGCTCAAATAAGTTCTTCGGTATGAAGTTCCAAAAGGTGTACTGAAAAAGATGGGAAGTTCAGGAAGGCTAAATCTTAATTTACAAAGGAATTAGACATGATTTTTTCTTTCTTTCTATGTCAATAGAACAATATATTGCTTAATGCTGGGAATAAACTGCATTTTTGTAAAATCATTCAATGATCATTCAAAGATTATATATTATATGTCTATGTACGTCACATTAAATTAAACAAAGTGGATTGTATTACTAATTAACCTAAAATACCATTCTTCAACATTTCGGAGAAGATGAAGTGTATTTTGCTACACTTGGCTGTGACAATCATTTTACAAACCACTAGGGAATTTTGATAAATTGGGTAATAGTTTATGAAATACCTCTGAGCCATCCAAAAGGAAGAATACCAAGTTTGATATTTTACAGAGAACATAGACTTGACTTGATTAAGTGATTAAGGAGCACCACATACCAAATTAATTTCCTAAGGCAGTGGTGGTGAATTATAACACATAGATCAAAGATGATGTGCCACTGTTCACCAACACCCAAGAGCTTGAAGGCACAACCTATTTTTATGCAGTTTTTCAAGGCTATGGAAATTGTATGCAAATGGGCTGTGCTCTTTTTTTTTGTGGTTGCTAAATGAGGACTGTTTAATTTTCTGCTTTAAACTGAAATATTCACAAATGCTTCCAGGTGTCAGCAGATGATATAACATAAGACTGCAAAATTCACAATTCTGAAATTTAGAATTAAACATTTCTTTTTTTTTTTTTTAAACAAATTTTATTAATTTTACAAAAAACAATACACAATCCAGGCATAATAACTTAAAAAATCTTTTCTAAAAAAAATAATAACAATTAAAGAAGAAAGCCAATAGAACATATAAAATAACTCCAAATTGTAATATCAATATCTACATTATCTATTTAACTTCATATCTTATCCAGACTTCTTCTTTTATCCAAATTATATTTCTTGCTTATTAAAATTTTATTGCCTTTCATAAACATACAAGACACAAAACATAAACAAAACTAAAACATCTTTTCTGAAGGCTGCCTAATCCCGGGTTGAAACTCTTCTCACAGACACAAATTCAAACGTAATATTCACTTTATATATCCTTCCATATCTTATTATCATTTTCTTTTTTATAAACCAATTTTATCAATTTTACAAAAACAGTGCACAAACAATCAAGGCATAACAGCTTATAAATTCTTTTCTAAAAATAATAATAATAATAATTAAAGAAGAAAACCAATGGAACATAATGATTCCAAATTATAATATCAATATTTACTTTATCTATTTAACTTCATATCTTATCCCAGCTTCTCCTTTCCATCCAAATTATTTCTTGTTAATTAAAATTTTATTGCCTTTTATCAATATACAAAAAAAAAAAATAACAAAACCTTTATATATCCTTCCATATCTTATTACCATTTTCAATAACATTCTTTGTCTGTTCTATTTCCAACTATCCATTCATCTTTTTTCTTTTACTATACTTCTCCTATACACTAATTGGAGTGACGCCTTTAACTCATTACCCTAACTTAAAGGTACTTCATATAACACTTAATTTATCTTGGGATTCTGTTTAGTAGATTCTAAAATTACACAGTAAATTTTATACTCTAAATACACATATAAAAACACAATCTTATATACCTTCCAGAATCCCCCTTTTATCCTTAATTAAATTCACCCATTGTCTCTGAATAAACTTTTTTTCTTTAGATCTTGCTTCCCACCATTGAGGCTTCTCCTCCCCCCCCTTTCTCTCTTGCTTATTGTTCTCCTTGCCCTTTTTACCCCTTTGTCTCCCCTCCTCCCTTTTCTTACTCCCTTTCCTTTGCTTTCTAATCTTGCATCCACCTTTCCTCTCATTTTTCTCTTTTTTGGTTGTTTTTTCAAATCTTAAAATCCCCTTTTTCTTATCCTCTGTCTCCTCCTCCCTGGAAAAAACCCATTGTTCATCAAAGATGGCTTCTTGTTTCTCTTCTTCTTTGTCCCAGTCATTCTGCTGCATAATCAATTTTTCATAAGTACATAACGCCATTTCTAAAAATTGAAATAAAGTGCCCAAAGTATCTTTTCCATCTTGTTCTTCCTTTTTATATTTTTGATATTCAGTCTTTAGTTCATCCACAAGCGATGCCATCCTGAAAAGAGAAACTTTCCCCAAAACAACCACCCAAGTATTTTTAATCAAAAATAATTCAAAAAAAGTTCCAAAAGTTTATATTTTTCTTCTTTCTTCTATTTCTTTTTCTGGGGTTACTGTTTAATCAAAGAGGTCCAATTACCTTGTATCTTTCTTTGAGATTCTAGGCAATCTCCTCCTTTTTCCACTTCTGCTCCAATTTTTTTTCCTCTCCCTTTCCACTTGCAACATCAATTTTTAAATGATCAGAAATCCATACCTCTAATAAGGGTTTTCCAATTTCTTAAATTTTTAAGTCCAATGTCCAAGAACTCTTTTGTCCCTTAACTTCAACTTTCAGAATAATTCACCTTCAGTGCCCAAACAAATTTCAAATCTTCATCTGCTGTTTCCATGGGGTGGGAGAGTGAAGAAAAGAAAGTTCCCTTTAACAGCTTCTCCGCCGCTTTCGATCTTCTTAGGGATACAATCTATCCTCCAGCAATTCAGACAGCTCAATTCCAATGAATTTAAAAGATGTTGATTGACCCGGCTCAGCCAGCACTTTCACTTTTCTTTGCTGACCGCCGCTCCACCACCTTGGGAAAAAGGGGTTTTTCCGGATGAGGAGTGGGTCTGCGGCACCCCCAAGCCCCTGTCCGGCTCCCCTCTCTCTTCGGCTGTCCCTAGAGGGCAGCCATATCCCCCTGACCCATTTGGATCAGAGGTACCTCGGCGGCAAGTGCAGCAGGAATCACGAACGGTCGCGAATTCCTGCTGCCACCGAAGCCACGCGGAACCGGAAACCAGAATTAAACATTTCTGTCGAAGTTATAAATACTACAAGTGTAATCAGGGGTTTCATATTATATATGGATGTAGAACTTGAATTTAAGTGACACATTTTCCACATTTGTTTATTAAAACTGACATAAAATAAAACCTGCAAAAAATACTGGTTGTTTGAAGCTTTTTTAAAAAAAAAACAGATATAAAGAAGTTATCGTTTTGGACCCCCTCTTCTTCTTCCACATCCTTTCTTCTTCTATGTTCTCTTCCATGACCTCTACCTGCAACTGCCTCCCTTTTTTTGGATTTGACTTTTGTTTCAACATCCACCAGCAAAGTATCAAGAGGCAGACTGTCTGGCAGAATAAAATAGTTGATATTATTGCCTCAAATGCTCAATGTCTCCAACTGGACAGGTTCACTGTTCTTCAAAGTCATCTTTACAGCTTTAAGATGGGTATTCATGCTGACAACCACTCCTGTAATGGCTCCATGTACCTGAGTCCCATTTTTCAGTTCAATGGTGACAGTTTCATGACTAAGTTTCATAAGAAATTGCACGAGTTTCATGGCAGAAAGGCAATTCACGGATAAACCAGATAGAGGGCTCCCTGAGGGTGAGAAGCCAAAAGAAAAGGGGGTTTTGCCGGCTGGGGAGGGGCTCTGCAACACCCCCAAACCCCTCTCCAGCTCCCCCCTGTCTTCAGCTGCCTCTGCGGGACAGCCTTAGCCTCCAGATCCATCAGAATCGGAGGCACCAAGAAGGCTAGCGCCGCAGGGATCGTGCAGGATCGCGAATCCCTGCCGCTGCCGAAACCGACAAACCAGAAGTTATTTGAAATTACCCAAGTATGAATCTACCGGATGTGGGATGTAATTTCATAAACACTGGATGACAAGAAAGACATTTAGAAAACTACATATTTTTGCTGGCGTCTACTGGTCCAATTGATTTCTGCAGCCCATATATTTGTGGGAATAATCCATTGATGGTATACTGTAACTGTAAATCAGCACATAAAGTCCATTGAATATGCTATTTTATGTTTGCACAAATCAGCAAAAAATCTGACTATTGACAAATTTTAATAATAAACAGCAATTTTTTATTTCAGTGCCAGACTTCTGCACTTAAACAAGAGACTTTGGTGCAAAAATTAAAATTGTTGATAAAAAGAGGGACATGTGTACATTGAAGCCAAAAATATAAGGCATATTAAAATAACTATGATATGAAACAGTGAAAAGAATAAAGATATAAGGGAATACCTTTGATGAGACTATTCTGTTGTCGGGATACCTCTGCAGAATGTATGCTTCAGCACCTGGAGGGGGTTCACGGTGCCCAACATAAATTGTCCGATTGTCTACCCAGTTCTCTTCCCCAGCACACTGTGAAGAAAAAATTATAATTCAGCCAGTAGTTCTACATCAAAGGCTGGGTTTTTGTTGTTTTGTTTTGTTTTAGGGTTCATTCCCCTGATTTGAAGTTATCTTTTTTCCCTACTTGCATATTATGTGCTATTAACATATTAGTGCTATTATGCTCATATTTTTGTATGAGCATATTTTATATTTTAATGTAAGATTCCAAAAGTCCTTTTTATTGTAGCAGTATAGAAATATATTAAATAAACAAGTAATAAATAACTGAACTGATGAGACATGCATCACCTCACGCTTCATGTAAGATTAAAATTTCATCTTCTAAATATCTAATAAAAAATATCTATAATATGAATATATATATATACACACACACACACATACACACACATATATACATACATACATACATACAACACATTATATTATATTACATTACCCAGAGATGTGTGGTTGATATAGAAATAAATAAACCAGTAAAACATAGTTTCCTTAATATTGACATGGTAGATAAGTTGTCAGAATCCTATATTCAAAACAATAATTACTTTTGTATTATTGATAAATAATATATCAGGAAAGTAGCTCCTATGTTAGAATATGCAGGTTATTAAAATATATAGGTTATAGTCTGTTTTAGATATCCAACCAGATTTAAAGATACTCTACTAGTGCTTGAATTGCCTCTCTTGCTGACAAACTAGAGTTAAGCCAATGCTAATGTTACCTCACATTTTGAAGATGTGTGTATATTGAATAGTTCCAGTCTCTGTTTCTAAAATTTTGTTTCAGGTACTTTCATTCAGAAGTTTCAGAGCAGATGTTTCTAGGACAATTCGGTCAAAAAATAATTAAACCACTGATTTTATGATTTCAGAAATTTATGCCTAGGGGATTCTTCAAGTTAATTAACTTGGATTTTAACTTTCAATTTAACTATATAGCGAGTGCCTGAACACCAGTAACATACTTGAAACTGTACTATAAAAAATCATCCACAAATTTGCCTTGAATTGAATCTGAATGAATGACAAAGGCAAAGCAAAAGAATTTTCAGATCATATCTATTATTTTCAGAATAAATGACAATTGGCTGAATTCACTCAATATGTTAATCCAATGGCCCCCAACCTTTTGGGCACCAGGAACAGGCTCCACGAAGTTTTTCCATGGACTCTCTGGAGAGGGCGTGGTTTTGTGTATAGGGCTTTACTTGTTTCAGCAACCTGGTTTCTGGCATGTTGCGGATTGGTGGCAGTCCATGGATCAGGGGTTGGGGACCTCTGTGTTAATCCATTAACCATGATTTTACAAATCACTATGCTTCTGTTTGCAGAACACCCTCTATCAACTGTATATTGAAAATCTGATAATAATAAAATGACAGATCAAATCCTCACTGGTTGCAATAGAGTTATTTATTAGAACCAACTAAGAGCTTGCTCAATAGAAACACAATAGAAACACAAATCCAGGAAAATTATTTAAAGTACCCTCTTTAATATAACAATCCTTGTATTTCACCTCTCTTTCCATTTCATCTCACTTTGTCCTGCATAGTTTCTATTTTCATGGTCTTTTCCATCTTGATATTGCTCCTGATTATCTTTTCTGACAAGAAAATTCTGTATTTCCATAATTATATGGAATTCACTTACCCATAAATCTGATGCCAAATATGCACACATTTATGATTAAAATTAAATACTACACTTTTCCTCAATTCAGTAAAAGGGGACAAGATTCTTTAAGGTTATAAATAGCAAAGATCTCTGACACTTTTACTGTTCTAGATACTTGTTTCTTCATCTACATATTTGAAGAATATGCTCTACAGTTAATATAATGGTATATGAGAATGACCTTGGAAGACAGGAGGAAGAGCCACAGACTAAACTATGGCCAGACAATAGCAGCAAAATCCACAGAAGGAATGGGTCTCTGCCAAAGATCTCAGAAGGAAGCCCCTCTACTTTCTTGAATTGTAAAGATGAGGGAGGAAGAGATGGACTTCCAGACTTGCAAAATTCTTCTAATGAAACCTTACAGTAAAGATAAAGATAATATTCTTGGTGTGCTTCATGCTTGGACTAGCTCAAAAGCTCACAATAATCTGTGAGAATAGAAGAGTATTTATTTTGTTGTTTTTTCCCACCAATTGGCCTAGCATCAGAAAAAAATAGCATAATTCATCCTTGAAAAAGAGTACAAACATGATTTTTATTAAAGTATAAGTCTGAATCCTAATAAAATATAACTCTGGGGCATCTATTCTGTATATTTAGCACAGTTCTCTAATTCTCATAGCTTTTTACATTCAAACCTTCAAGGGAATAGAAACCAAGAACAATGTATATCCAGTATATATAATGTATTAGTGTATACATCTCTGTATATAAAAGTTAAATTATAACCATGCTTCTATTGTCTTCCATTTAGAAACTAGCATTGTTATATTATATTATGTATATATTCACACCAAAATATTAAAGTAATATGTACCAAAATAAAAAAACACAGAATAGCTATATATTGATCAAACTTTTAAAGTATAGCAAGTAAAACTAAAGGCTCATCTTAAATCTTTTAATTGATTTATTAAAAGTTCTCTTTTAATTGAATATTCAAATACTGAGGAATGGTTTCAAATTACATCTTTCACAACCCAGTCCTGATCTGGGCTGAGCACCCTCAAGGGATATTTTGGATTTTTATGTGACATAATGCAAGTAACATCCATGTTCTCTGCAGCAGGAAGATAATTCTAACATCTCCCTGTAGATCAAATCAAGAGTGACAAATTGGTGCCCCGCACCCCGTATTTGTCACATGCAGGCTACGCTCTCCGAGCTCCCTGAATGGGAAAAACTTTGTGAAATGTGATGTGACAGCATTGGGATGCTGCAAGTTTGACACCCGTGCCATTGAGTAACAAAACATTTAGAACTAGACTGAATTGTACTTCTAGTCTTGAGCTGAAGGTTAAAATAAGATAAGTCCATTCAACTGAAGGTTGCAGCCATTCTTCTTTCCACTACCAAGTCAAGTATCACAAAGTTAGGCAAACAATACAAGGAGACATGACAGAAAGGTAAAAACAAAAGAAATACTCTCTTAATCCCAGGAAGGGAATAAATGATGTTCAGGAAAGACTGGACTAAAGATATAATAACAGGTTTGCCATGTAACAATCCACTAAGACTTCCGCCCTTCTGATTCCACAGGTTGCTTTCTCCTACTGTAATTTGCAATCTACATGTTGGGAGGTGAGAGGCATGGAAGGGAGTCATATGAAGATAAAAGATGGGAGACATGCATAGAATTATGTATTCTTCCTTAAGTAGGGCCATGTAGGGAGGATAACCTCACCTGCAAGGGCCATTTGAATGGTGCATTTAAGGAGCTGCTGCACTTCATTGCAGCTTTGATGTTGATGATGATGAGATATGGCAAAAGCAAGGATGGCATATCCCCAAAAATGGTAGCTCTCAAGAGTCTTGGTCTAACTTTTTATGGTCAGACAAGGTACCACTTTCCATTATCTTATGATTATCAGTTTGCCTTCCTTTGTGGACTTTGTCTCCAAACATACCAATGCAGTTTTAGAGCATGGGAAAGATAATTCCAGATTCTATCTATCTTTAGTAATGTCATATGAAATACACTTAGATTCATATTGGACACAACTATTTTGAAACTTTATAATCCAATTGATTATCATTTGAATTGAGTGGGATGATAAGAAGCATAGAAAATTGAAAAGGCGCTGATAGCTTTATGCCCTAGTTAATAATAAAAAATTATACATTTAAAAAGTAGGAAAATATCTCAAAACAGATATATTTCATACGATATTATTAGATATGATATGATATATGGTATGATATTAATTTCTTTCCCATTCTGGTTCATTCCATGTATGTTGGGACTACAATTCCTGAAATTCTCAGCTAAGACTGTTTTATCTTGATCTTGGTATGACCAAAAATTGTGGAACTGCAACATAAATCTATCTAGAAGGGGGTTAGCATAGAGAAAGCTGTTTTGGAGAAAGCCTCCAAAACTAATCTCAACTTCAACCTTGTTCAACAAAAGTTAATTATTTTAAATTAATTATTCCTATTTTAACTGCCCCCATTGGACTATGATATTTATACAGTTTTTATGTTTTAACTGCACATTGCTTAGAGCAGGGGTGGGCAAACTACGGCCCACGGGCCACATCCGGCCCGTTGGTCTTTTTAATCCGGCCCGCCAAAAATTGGTACAGAATTAAGGTTTGATGTGAATGATTGAATGATTGCATTCATTTGATTTTGACTTGTAATGACAGGCATTTCGACAACAGGTAGGTGCAGTGACTTGATTTTGTGGAGATTTTGCAGTTTTTTATATGTATCGTATCTTGTGCTGACCCGGCCCGTCTGTCAAATTTTAAAAGTCAATGAGGCCCCCAAGCCAAAAAGTTTGCCCACCCCTGGCTTAGAGTCACTTTGAATGAGATGGGCAGTCTCAAATTTAATATATAAATAAATAAAACAAAATAAATAAAAGTAATACTTAAAGCAGCAGCATACAATATTAAAGTTATTATTCTATAATCCCTTCCCCCAAATTCTAACAATAAATAGTACAATAGATATTGCTGCAACTCTTGATAACATTTATCAATATCTAAACTTTAAAAGGATAACAAAACAGTTTTCCACCCTGTCCCAGAGCTCCCTCAGAAAATTCCACTAAGACCTTGCAAAAAAAGAACACATGCACAAAAAGAAAAGAATAGAAAAATCATGCATCAAAATGGACAGGGTAGTGAAGTGTATCCATCTCTTTGTACTTTATTACTTAGACCCATTAAAAGGAACATTCAAGAAACCATAAATATGACTTAGCATTATGAGATTCTAATAATAACCAAAAGTTCAATGTACCGAAACCAAGTTTCATTGGCACATCAATGAGAAAGTATTAGTTATGCTTTCTCTTGCTTCAACACTGTTTGCAAAAAACAGAACCCAAAAATTGGGGAAAAAATCCATTAAGCTGTCTTTTCATCACACACAAAAATACCATTTTCAAGAATGTTATCTTTATCAAACTCAAAACTTAAAGGAATAGTAATTTATATATGACTTTAACTCTTGTTTAAAGGACATAAAAGTTTAACCTAATAAAAAGCTTTAAGAAAAAGATGAGGCAGAATGTTCACAAAAATGTGACTTGGGTTAAATATTGGGGTTAAATATTTGTGCTTTTAAGGATGAATTCAAGAAATAAAAGCCTATCACCCAATAATATATAAGAGATACCCTAATTTATCAAACCAATAATATATATTATATATTACCAATAATATATGAGAGCCTTAGCCTAATTTAGCAAACACAGAAGTATAGGTAGTCCTCGACTTACGATCGCAATTGAGCCCAAAATTTATGTTAAGTGAGAGTTTGTTAAGTTAATTATCCCATTTTATGACATTTTTTGCCACATTTGTGAAGTGAATCACTGCAGTTCATAAGTTAGAAACCTGGTTGTTAAAGTCAGGAGGTTGCTAAAGGATGATGTGATCTCCCTGGGACTCTGCAACGGTCATAATTATTAGGCAGTTGCCAAGCATCTGAATTTTGATCACATGACCATGGGGATGTTGCAATGGTTGTAGGTGTGAAAAGAGGTCATAACTCACTTCTTGTAACTTTGAACAGTCACTAAATTAAGTGTTGTAAGTCGAGGACTACCTGTATTTTAAACCAAACAATGTTATTGTGATATAAGCATCTATAGGCTAATGCGTTAGAAAAAAATGCATCAGACTTGTCCAAGCAAGGTGAGATTGTTTATGGCAATATAACTCATGGACAGCAAATACAGAAAGCTTGAACCATGATTTTACCATTGCCACCACTGACAACACCTGCAACATGCTACTCTCCTGTCTGTCCCATAATTAGGTAGACTACAGTCCTAAAAACAAGTAGTATGCTTACTAGGCAGCAGAAGAGGAGTTTTTGCCTTGAGAAAACACTTAGCATCTCTCATACTATTGAGGATAATCAAAATGGGCTGCAAGCTGGTATGAAGGGATTAGTAAAAGGTTTGAATATACACAGCAGATATAGTACACTGAGTTCTGCATTCTAAATTAATTATAATTTGTACTATTTTAATTCAATCATTCTGCTTCTTTTGATTCAAATAATTGAAAGTTGAAATATATATATGCCTCCCAATTAATATTTGTATTTTGCCATAATATGGCAAAAGTCATTTTGCCATAATGTGAACAGCCAGTTCAGTTCATCAACAAAGAATGTTTGATTCCATTTTACATCGCTATTCATTCAAGTGGATAAAATTGTTCTTTGGGTATCTGAGTCCAGAATCCTAGTTTTTATTTCCAGCAACGAAGCTGGGTTCGTAGATTCCCAAAATTTGCTTGTTTGGGAACAACAAATTAGGAGCTTGAATTTGGACATCACAATAAGCTAAAGGTCTCTGATTAGCTTTACCCATTTCTGTGAAGGGTAGAACAAATGGACTGCTTCTATCAGTGCTGTGCACATTTGCGATAAATCAACCCAGCTGCCTGGCTCATGTATATATGCAATGGAATATTAAGTAGCCAGTGTAACAATTAAATTATTAAAAATGCTTGTTTATTTATTAACTTCTATGCTGCTCATGGAGATGACCTCTTGTTTTACTTTGATTGTTGACTCTCTGATAAACACGTAGTTCTACTATCACTGTAATAAATGTATATAATGGTTGGATATAAGTCCAAAACCAAAAACTAAACCAAACCATACCAAGAGATTGTTTGAGTAATTAGAGTGATTATAATCCCTTGTTTTTAAGAAAGGTGGGTCTGGGGTGCCTTTGAATCAGTGTTGATTTAAAGACACACATACACCTCACAAAATTTTAAAATTGCTGCTTCTGAAGACTTCTAAGAAAATAAAGTCCTCTGGTTAAGATGGTTGGGCAGAATTATTTTATGGATTATTTCCCATTTTTCTAAAAGTGAAACACAGAGCTATTCATCATATTTAAACAAATATGGAAGGAAACAATATCTGGAGATTAGCAATTTTGAATAACAATTTTTGTAGACATTGGATACTTAGGCATGCTAATTTAAGCAATTCTTGGATTAAGAAAAATAATTATGATGCACTGTTAAATGAAACAACAGAGCAAACTTCACTTTTCAGGGATAAATAGGAGACTACACTAGAATTTGTTTGTCCCCAAACCATGACAGCATAGGAAAAATGTTAAGCAGCTTACAAATTTCTTCTAAAATTTCTTTTAAAATATTCTATAAAACTTTTAGTGGAGTTTAGCACTGGGAAGTCTTCTGACTTATATTATAGATTGGATCCCACAACCTCTAGCCAATATGTATTGAATTATAGAAGATTAATGTAATTAACCTCTCATACTTCGGGGCAAAATTAAAATGGCCATTCCATTTATTGCCAAACAAGAAAGAGACAACAAAGTCATCTGAAATAAGCCAATACGGAGAAGCTGTCAAAAGTCTAAGGGTACAGATAAAAGCAGTAATTTTTAAAAATGATTAAGAAAGATGATAAATATTAATCTGAATGAACAGGAAATTGTTTTATTAACATGATTATACCGACATGGTCTTTTAAAAAGGAGAAAATACAGAGTTGATTTACAATGCTCAAAAAACATGCAACTTTTGATCTGAACTGTACAGTAATATAATTCTGGCCAACAAAAAAAATATCCTGAAAAATAAATTGTGGCAAATTGTGTCATTATCTATCTATCTATCTATCTACCTACCTACCTACCTACCTACCTACCTCTAATACAGCTCTACATTTAAAATAGATTTTATTGTAGAAATGCTGTCAAACATCCCTAGGTCAACCTGATCAGTAATGTCATTGTCAAATAATTTTTTTCAAGGTTAATAAGCAGAGGAACATTTAACAGATTGAAACATTCTGAACTGCCAAATGCCACAAAGAGATTGTGTACGTTGGGTCTGGGTGAGATGATAAGGACAATCACAACTTCCAGATGTCCCTGTTGTTCAGCGATATATTAAAAGAATGCCTATTCTTTTCAAACACTGCTTTCTATTGAGCAATAATAATAGCACTTAACATACTGCAGTGTTACTGTCAAGGGTTATGAGATAGGAAGTTAAATAAAAATAACAATGGTTATAATTTTATCACTTTTAAAATAAAAAACAAGCTACACAGAAACCATAGGACACAGAATAATTTGAATCTACAGTAGATGCTGTCATTCAATTTTGCTCTATGGAAAGCTATGAGGGAATGATTTCTTTCGGACTTGTGTAGGTCAAGTATGTCTGTAATAAGGAAATTAGAATCATGATAATTACAGAAATAAAACTTATTACTGAAATTTTGCATAACAATATGCCACTTCCGTGAACCTTGAGTTCTCCCTTTCATTTCTGGGTTATTCATAAGTCAGTAAAAGCAGAAACTTCAATTTAAAATGAATTGAAACATGACTATTGTACTACTTTAGGGTGAAAAAAACCTAATTTCATGGTCTCTGGGGATACAAAAACCACAGTTAAAAGTTAAAGACAGACCATCCTAATCTGGGTATCATCCATTTCATGTGCAAGAACTATAAGTAGTTGTAAACAGCTTGTATGTTGTTAATTTCATCTTTTACCACATAACTGGAGGGACATGAATTTCAATTTCTGGATAACATATAATGTCATTATCCAGTTTAATACTCGTGTAATATAAGACTTGACATTGACAAAATGGCAAGTGATAGAGAAAAAACCTTATGAGATTGAGATCCATAAGAGGAGCCATTGAATAATTTGAATAAACTGGTAGCACAGTATCTCCAGAAAGAGGTTCCTTGGTAACCTGATTTACAACGTTTTAGATATGTTTTCACCACATACATTTATGAATGGATTAAAATTAAAACTGCAAGAGGAACACAAAATACAAGTAGAAACTTTATCTTCTTTTTTTTTTTTAAACAAATTTTATTAATTTTACAGAAAACACAAAACATAAACAAAACTAAAAGATCTTTTCTGAAGGTTGGCTGATCCCGGGTTGAAACTCTTCACACAGACACAAATTCAAACATCATATTCACTTTATATATCCTTCCATATCTTATGATCATTTTCTTTTATATATATATATATATATAAACCATTTTTATCAATTTTATATAAACAATGCACAAGGCATAACAGCTTATAAGTTCTTTTCTAAGAAAAAATAATAAAAGAAGAAAACCAATAGAACATAACAATTCCAAATTATAGTATCAATACTTTATCTATTTAACTCCATATCTTATCCCAACTTCTCCTTTTCATCCAAATTATTTCTTATTAATTAAATTTTTTTTGCCTTTTTTCAATATACAAAATCCAAAAAAAAACATAACAAAACCTTTATATATCCTTTCATATCTTATTACCATTTTCAATAATATTCTTTGTCTGTTCTATTTCCAACTATCCATTCATCTTTTTTCTTTTATTATACTTCTCCTATACACCAATTGGAGTAACATCTATAACTCATTACCCTAACTTAAAAGTACTTCATATAACAATTTTTCTTGGGATTCTGTTTAATAAATTCTAAAATTACACAATAAATTTTATACTCTAAATACACATATAAAAAACACAATCTTATGTACCCTCCAAAATCCCTCTTTTATCCTAAATTAAATTCACCCATTGTCTCTGAATAAACTTTTTTTCTTTAGATCTTGCTTCCCCCCATTGAGGCTTCTTCTCCCCCCCCCTTTCTCTCTTGCTTATTCTTCTCCTTGCCCTTTTTACCCCTTTGTCTTTCCTCCTCCCTTTTCTTACTCCCTTTCCTTTGCTTTCTAACCTTGCCTCCATCTTTCCGCTCATTTTTCTCTTCTTTGGTTGTTTTTATAATTCTTAAAATCCCCTTTTTCTTATCCTTTTTCTCCTCCTCCCCGGAAGGAACCCATTGTTCATCAAAGATGGCTTCTTCTTCCTCTTCTTCTTTGTCCCAGTCCTTCTGCTGCGTAGTCTACTTTTCATAAGTTCATAACACCATTTCTAAGAATTGAAACAAAGTGCCCAAAGTATCTTCCTTTTTATATTTTTGATATTCAGTCTTTAGTTCATCCACAAGCGATGCCATCATGAAAAAAGAAACTTTTCCCAAAACAACCACAAATATTTTTAATCAAAAATAGTTCAAAAAAAAAATTCCAAAAATTAATACTTTTCTTCCTTCTTCTCTTTCTCTTTCTGGGGTTAATGTTTAATCAAAGAGGTCCAATTACCATATACCTTTCTTTGGGATTCTAGGCAATCTCCTCCTTTTTCAGCTTCTGCTCCAATTTATTTTTTTCCTCTCCCTTCCCACTTGCAATATCAATTTTAAATAATCAGAAATCCATACCTCTAATAAGGGTTTTCCAATTTCTTAAGTTTTTCAATGTCCAAGAACCCTTTTGTCCCTTAGCTTCAACTTTCAGAATAATTCACTTTCAATGTCCAATATGTCCAAACATATCTGCTGTTTCCATGGGGTGGGAGAGTGAAGAAAAAAAAAAAAGTTCCCTTTAACAGCTTCTCCACCGCTTTCGATCTTCTTAGGGATACAATATATCCTCCAGCAATTCAAACAGCTCAGTTCCAACAAATTTGAAAGATGTTACTTGACCCGGCTCAGACAGCACTTTCACTCTTCTTACTTCCTCCAGCGCAATCTTACCCGGTTGCTGGCTTCTTCGTGGCGGCCATTGCTGACCGCTGCTCCACCACCTTGGGAAAAAGGGGTTTTTCCGGAGAAGGAGGGGGTCTGCGACACCCTCAACCCCCTGTCTGGCTCCCCTCTCTCTTCAGCTGTCCCTACAGGGCAGCCATATCCCCCTGACCCATCTGGATCGGGGGTACCTTGGCGGCTAGCACAGCAGGAATCGCGAGCAGTCGCGAATTTCTGCTGCCCCGAAGCCACGCGAAACAGGAAACCAGAAACTGTATCTTCTTATGGCTTTTTATATGTATCATAATAAAATTTATGGTCAATAAAATCTCAGTAATGTCACAATTATTATGATTTAGTTGTAGCTGCCTTTTCAACTTAAAATAGATCTATTATTGTATTTTTTTTTTGTCAATAGCAAGGTACACTAGTCTTAAATTGGATAATGACATCCTATATTATCCATAAATTGAAATTGAATGCAAATTGAAATTCATATTCCTACAGTTACTGGAAATTAACAAAGTACAAATCGTTGCAGAACTACCTTGCAAGTGATGCGAATAAAATGAATAATGTCCTTAGTTCAGAATGCATAGATATTAGGATATTGTAAAAGATAAAACCAGGCTATTAACTTATCCATATTGTGCATGGCAAGCACATGATTAAATATCTGCTGATGTAATCATAACTGGGTCAAAAAATTAAGGAAAGGGGAGTATGCAAAACCAAAAACATACTGCAATAGTTGTATCATAATTACTAAAAGGCATACTAAGTTTTTTTCCTACTCTTTTTTTCACAATAAAATAGGTCTTCAAAGCTCATGGAAAAGATAACTGAAATGCTCAGAGCCCATCTCCTTCCTTCCTTCCCTCTTCCTGCTCCTCTTCCTTCTCCTGCTCCTCCTTCATAATGGTGCTAGAATATCTATTTGCAGGGAAGAATTTGTGAGCAACACCACAATACCATCTCCTGTAGTTTTGGGGGAAAGGTGACTAGCTGAGCATGTAGAACAGAACAGAAGCAAACATGCCAGAGGAAATTTGAAATGCCAAGCCTGTAACCAAGTTTTCTTCACTCTCTCAGTTGTGTGCTGCACGTCTCCTTTGTCCAAGAGTTGGGAAATGGCCTTCCTTTTTCTTACCCTTCCTTTTGCCTTTCCACATACGTTAGTTTAATAGTAATACTTACAGAGATTTACCATCCTCGAAATGCTGCAATTCAGGGAGAAGAGAGTCTGTGTTCCAGGGTTAGAATAAGAACAGAAGAGGGTGTTTCTGGGGGCAAATTATATCCCCAGAAAACTGTATAAACAATCTTTTAATGCATTTTTTAGATTTAATTTGAAATGCTTTTAGTCTTCTGGATGCTACTAATTTTTCCTATTAACCTTTGCACAAAATCACATACTGCCCAAAGTATAAGGCGCAAGTAAATTGATTCTAATTTTCTCTTTTAAGAAGGAAAATAATTTTTCAAAAGATTAACAAGAACTGAATTGTGCTCATAAGATCAGCAGTGGCTTTGCATGTCCCCATGACATTGTAGGGCTTCCAGAAATCTTCACATGCTGAGCTGATTAACTCAGAAATTAATCAGCTCAGCTGCTGCTCCAAAGGGAACACAGCATCGCTGTTTTGCCCCTGGAGTCCTGGAATTAAAATTGTCCCTTGCTGGGAGTTCTTGGCTCATCCCTGCTTCTCTCCCCCTAAGATTTTCCCCTTTCATCCTGAAGCAACCCTTCCTTGCTTGCTTTCTGGTTGCTCTGAAGAATGGTTTTGCATAGCAGCAATTCATTACAGCAGCAGTATGTTCTTTAGTTTTACTTTTTTCATCTTTGCAAAAAGCAAATTTGGCAAGAAGAGAAGAAAAAAATGATGGCGGGAGCCACCTAGTTATTCCTTCCTATTACCCAAGTAGGAGCAGAAAGGGAGACCAAAGCTATTTTCATCATGTCTATCCCTCCCAAGGACAGAGAAGGCAACAGGTTCCCTCTATGTCTTCTAATGGGAGCCAGGCAATGCCTTCCTTCCAGAAAAGCATACCCTCAAGATTCAGATAGTCCTAATCAATGTTGGCCTTCTGAAAGGTGCTAAAAAGATGGCTTTTCAGGACAGTAGGCCAATCCTCTGGTCAGTTGTTTGGGTCACTGCACAGGGTGAGTTTCTCCTTAGTTTAGATGCTGTTTGAAGTTTTGTTGTTGCAGTTTTAATATTAATTGCTTTATCCAATTTCTTAATTCTACAATAACTGCCCCAAATCTCAATTTGTGAATTGGACACCCGTATGAATTGTATAAATAGAGCAAGAAATAAACTAAAACTGCAGAAATGCTGATAATGGGAACTTAGCAGAGTTTGACATTTCAGTCAATCTAAAATGAAATGGGGCTGTGAGGTTTGAATGAGGAGGAATGGCTTCAGCCCTAGGAAGACTGAATGGCTCTGGATTTTAGTGCCCACCAACTTTAACTACTTTCCATTTCTTAGTTTAGGATGGAGTGGCATACCCCTAACAGAACCAGTTTGAAATGGACCCAAGGGTTGTGTTTGAGAAACAGATGGCAGCTTCACAGCAAAATGGATGGAAAATAAATTTAACAAATAAATCATGGCTAGGAAGTCTGTTTCACACTTCCTGATGTGTACCAATTGTTCCCTTTCCTGCACTAGATGCTCTGCTTACAGTCACTTTTGCAACTATACAGGAACTGGCTGTCATTCAAAGCTGGATTATTTTGTAGACTAAATGTGACCAGAGTTAGCCCATTCAATTTAAAATTAGAATGCCAGTGAGCATAGACCAACATCAGGATCAATATCAGGATTACGTTTATTTTTTGGACTAATTGCTGATGTGCTTAGTTTATTGAATAAGCCACAACAGGAAAGGTTCACAAAAGATAATGCCCTCAATCATAACTTTAACTATAGTATGGGTTCACATAAGATTTTAATACCACTACAGTGGGGTTCAAAGAAGAAAGGCACAAAAGAGACTGAAAACAAGCAAACAAATGGTTTTCAAACTAATAGTTGCCCCACTTAATGAATCTTTAAACTGCAAAAGAAGGGCATTTAAGATACTGTAGCATATTTGCAAAGATATACAAAATGTTTTATTTGTTACAATTCAAATAAATTACTTTTTCTTCAATCTTAATTCAGAAAACCTCAAACAGATACAGTCATGTGAAAAAGTCCACCCTTTTTGAGTTCTATAGTTTTACATATCAGGACATAATAAAAATAATCTGGTCCTCAGCAGTTTTTAAAAGTAGGTAAATACAATCTCAAATAAGCAACAATGCATGATATATGTCATCATTTATTTTACAAAAAGAAAGCCAAAATAGAGAAGTCATGTGTGAAAAACTAATGTACACCTTATGATTCAATTGTAGAACCACCTTTAACAGCAATAATTGTAATTGTTTTCTGTATGACTTCAACACTCTCTCACATTGTTATGGAGGAATTTTGGTCCACTTTTCTTTACAGCCTTGCTTCAGTTCACTGAGGTTCATAGGCATTTGTTCATGCCCAGCACTCTTGAGATCCCACCCCAGCAGGTTGAGGCTTGTATTTTGACTGGCCTATTGTAACGATTTGATTCTTTTCTCTTTTTTCAGCCATTCTGTTGTAGATTTGCTGGTGTGCATGACCCAATGTTGGCCAAACTATATGTTGGACAGATGGCCTCACATTTAACTCTAGACTACTTTGGCATACAGAGAACTTCATGGTTGACTCAATGACTGCAAGGAGTCAGGATCCTGTGGCTGCAAAATAAGCCCAAATTATCACCTCAACACTACCATGCTTGACAGTTGATATGAGATCTTCATGCTTATGCATAGTGTTCAGTGTACTTAGTTTTTCACAGATGGCTTATCCATTTTGGCTTTTTTTTTGTAAAGTAAATGATGGCATGGTGTAATATATCATGTATTTTTGTTCAGTCGTTCATCTGAAGTTGTATTTACCTACTTTTAAGAACTGGTAAGGACCAGATGATTTTTACTATGTTCTGATACATAAAACCATATAACTCAAAGAGGTTGTACTTACTTTTTCAAATGAGTGTATGGCATTGAATTAGGTGGCATTTAAATGGTTTAATAAAAGATAGCTATTTTACATCTTCTAGCTGACTTCTGAGATTATTTCTCCCGTATCATTCTCTTCTGAATAATGCAGAAAAGAACACACGTTCTGCATCTCAGCAGTCTTCTTTTAATATACCTTGTTTAAAATATGAGAAAATATTTATGATCCAAAAAGTATATTCTTAAATCTAAATTCCTATCAATTACTGGTATAAATGCAATAAAATGGGATGAGAATGAGGAGGATGAGGAAGATAAACTAACCCTCCTTGCCCCATTTTCTGCTCTCTACATGCACACCACATAGAATGAAAGTCAGTCTTTGAACTAATAACTACCTGTATAAAATATCTTCCTTACCAATGCTTGGGCTATACCTAAGATGCAAAGTACATGATGGCAAGGAAGAAGCTGTTGAGACCTACCCCGGGGTTTATTGTGGTCTTAAATGAATCCAGTTTATTCTGTCATACTATATTACATAGTATACTACGTACGTACAGAATTTAAATTCCAGGATACGGGAGTTATGAAATCCCAGTCCAAACAGACAATTAATCGAAGAGCCAAGCAGAAACAGATTTGCTGTCTAAAGACAAGAATTGAATGACTTTGTGGTACAGAGCACATATCAATAGTTCTAAGAAAGAAAATAAATGAACTTTGCACGATGAAAAACTATATATAGATTCTGTTTTATTTTTATCTCTACCAATTTAACTGCTTGCTGCATCTATGTCATCTAGTTTCCTAGAACTCCCCGAACAGCATGGAGGGCAGCATAAATTCCAGAAAAAATGAAAACTCTCTAAAAGATTCAGCAGCTGAAAAAGGAGCTGTCAATTTGACTTAATGAACTGTGCAGCCTCTCTGAATATAGATCAGTATTTTTCAAACTTGGCAACTTTGTGGATTTCATCTCCCAGCCAGCCTCCAGCCAGCGGGACTGAAATGAGTAAGGAATAAGGCACTGAGAGCTGGCTCATCCACCTCTTCACAATTGGATATGGCTATCTGTTCTTTCTCTGGTTTCTTCATTTCTCCTCAGTTTTCATTTAGCCAGTCTCAGTTTCTTTCTGTCAATTCTTTTCCCTTTTCCTTTTCAGGTTTCCAGGAAAATTCACTCTTGCTGGAGGTTAGAATTGTTCATTTATAAAACATCTGAAATTAGACTGAGAATTGTACAAACTGTGTCACTTTTATGATGTCACACATATTATGTCATTTGCCCCCTCCACTATAAAAGACACATTTTAAAGTCCTTCAATACCACATGTTCTTTTTGATTCCAAAGTATTTCCTGAAGCCTTAGGACTCTAGAGCATCCAAAGCGAATTCAAAATTAGATATTGTTAGTAATCTCATATCAGACTTATAGCTTTCCAACCAAGGCTTTATAGACTTATTCGATGAAAAATCTCCAAGAGTCATATAGTCCTCACAGACTTTCATCTCAGTTTCCTCAGTAACAAGAATCCTGATTAATAATCCAAGCAATACTTATTAATTAGTAACATAAACAGGAAAATGTGAGTTCTAGTCCTGCCCAAAATACATGCCAGTTGCAAAGTGCGTGAACTTTGATATGTGATTATGGAGATGCAGCAATGGTTGTAAGTGTGAAATATGGCCATAAATCCCTTTTTTGTGCCATTGTAATTGTAGATGGTCACTAAACAAAGGGTTGTAAATCGAGGATTATCTATACACAGTAATCTCAACCACAAAATATTATTCAAGCACACATTCCAGACAAGTACTTTGCTTTTTCTGTAACTTATATTATTAGTGTTTAACATTGATTTTCCAATTATCAATTATATTCTCCAGTGAACCAAAGAGATCTCTGTTGGCCCAACAACTACCTCACTTTGAAATCCCACAAGTACAACTCTCTAATACTATCTTTTGCATTATTTACCGGCTATTACTGTCATACATTTGTTCTCCATGAATCATTCAATCCCGCTTTAAAACTCATTATTGCCTTCATTAATTTTGGGTCGCATTTTTTTGCCTCTTTTTACAAGGCTCCAAAGAGATTGATTTGTTTTGGGTAATGATTTGAATAATCAATCCCTTTGGATTCATACATATATAAATTCTCTTATTTATAGTTTATAATTTTTTGGATAGGCACCATTTTTTTTAACTTACTATATATTTTCTGCCTGAAGTGAAATTAAATTTTCCTCCTATGTTTAATTTATATATACCTTATTTATTTTTTGGCTAAAGTAACATTAATCTATTTTAGTATTCTGCTTTCATACTACAAATATTTCAAATTGGGTTATTTGCAAATATTATTATATTATAATATTATGCAAATAATATTATATTATAATTAAAAAGTTATTTGAAGCAATGATTTCACTTTTTAGCCATTCACTTCAGTTTTTCTTCTTATAAACGAGCTTCAGCAATTTTTAGCAATGATCAACCTTGGACTAATATTTTCCATTCCTGATAAGGTAATGTCATAGGAATATTTAATTCATCCAAATTATTTAAGCATCAGACAATACAACTGTATATACTTCCTATATTGCATAATGCTGCAAATCTTTAACGTCTCTATTTCACAGTGCAGTAAAATGTCTGAACAGGAAAACATTGTTATTACAATGTTAGCCACAAGGCAACTTTCAGTTGCAACAACTTTAGCACATTCAATGTGCATTGATGAATTATTAGGTATCAGGAAAACTGAAAACCCTACCAAAAAGTATATTAATACGTTAACAGTACTCGACTTACGACCACAATTAAACCCAACATTTCTGTTGCTGAGTGAGACATTGAGAAGTGAGTTTTGCCCCATTTTAAAACCATTTTTGTCACAATTAAATGATTCACTCCAGTTGTTAAGTTAGTAACACAGTTGTTAATTGAATCTGACTTCCCCACTGATTTTACTAGCCAGAAGATCGGAAAATATGATCACATGACTCAAGGACACTGCAACTGTCATAAATATGAGTCAGTTGCCAAGCATCCGAATTTTGGTCACGTGAGCATGGGGATGCTGCAATGGTCATAAGTGTGAAAATCAGTCATAAGTCACTTTTTTCAGTCATTGTAACTTTGAACAGCCTTAAATGAACTGATGTAAGTCAAGGACATCAATACAAAACAAAATTCTTTTCCTATATGTCGGTTATGTAGATTATATGTAGGTTTTGGACCTAGAATCCCATCAAAGGGATGGAGAGCATATAAAAAAAAAGTCAAGAGGGCAATGACTGCAATTAAAGCTCCAGCTCTTTTTTTATATATAGTATGACACAAAATAGTAAAGGGTACAGCTTTGATCCTGAGCTCCCAACCTCCAGCTTAGCTTTTTTTTACTGCTCTGTGATTGACCCTTGAACTCCTTTATTACTTCATATCTGAAGTCTGTGGAAATACTGAACAACTTTTCAAACACACTAGAAAATGTAATTTCTGTACGTATTTTGAAAATGCTTGAAATTCTCATTATAAAAGCATTTTTTAAAGTTTAAAATCCAAAAAAATCATGAATTTCATAGGGTTCTATAGAAAAAAAGGATGGTACAAAATCACTATATATAATTACATTAGCTTTTAGAATCAGTTTTGACAAGCTAAAACTGGATTCTGTACATTGAGTTCTAGTTGCCGGGAGAACTATAATAGAGTGGATTTATCAATCTAACTCTGTAGGTAAACTCTCAAACAACCCAAATAAATTGATTGATTGATTGAATTCTTCATTGGCCAAGTGTGGTTGGACACGCAAGGAATTTGTCTTGGTGCAAATGCTCTCAGTACACATAAAAGAAAAGATACATTAATCAAGAGTCAAGAATCATAAGGTACAACACTTAATGATAACCATAAGGTATAATAGGCAATCAAATCATACTAGGAAGCAGTCAATATAAATAAAGTTTAAAACGTTAATGCAAAACAGAATGCCATTATCGGACACCAAAATTAAAGCAAATAGTTTAACATTATAATATCCATGCTTCTGTGCACTGCTAGCAGCTTAATTCATTAGTTAAATTGAAGTTTCTGTTTGCTTCATAGAATCACAAATAAAACTGATTTGCGGTCTAGTTCATTTCTGTTTTTGCTGATGAATCACTGATATTGACACTGTATTCCATTTCAGAGGAATTTAGTTTCACATAAATGGATACATTTTGGATGCAGTGATGGTAAATTAAGTTAAAATATAATGCTTCTCTCTGAAACAGAGGTTATTAACCAGCCAAAAGTGCATTTAAAGGGGATCTTATTGTCAAAGCCATTAAACAGCAGTCTTGAGCAATAAAGTACAATACTGCATGATTCATATCAAAAATAAATGGAAAAGGAGAAATATAAATGGCAGGCTTCTTCTGACTATATATATATTAAATAAAATATTTATTTCAAGAGCAAGTATTAAAAATATTGAATGTTGTATTAGTTTTTATCTTCTTGATGCACACACACACATCACACACCACATACACACAGACTAATAAAATATTCAACATATTTAATACTTGCTCTTGAAATAAATATTTTATTTAATGCATTTATAGTATCCTTAAAATCACTACAGTGGACAATAACAGCTTAGCTAAATCCTTCTTTTGGTGTTAAAGCTGATTAGAAAGATGAGCAAAGAACATTCAGTGTTTTAGAGGTTGCCACAAAGAGGAGGCCGTCAACTTATTTTCCAAAGCACCAGAGGGGACAAGAAACAATGGATGGAAATGAATCAAGGAGAGAAGCAACCTGGAATTCAGGAGAAACTTCCTGGCAGTGAAAACAATTAACCAGTGGAACAGTTTGCTGTCAGAAGTTGTAATCATTGGAGAATCATCACTGGAGTTTTTTAAGTTAAGACTGGACAGTCACTTGTCTGAAATAGTATAGGGTCTTCTGCTTGGGAGGGGGTTGGACTAGAAGACTTCAAAGGTCTCTTCCAGATCTATTCTGATTGATACTGTATATTGTATTGTATGCCTCGTGGTGTAACCAGAACAATCTGGAACTGAACACACTCAAAACTGCAGAAATGGTGGTAGACTTTAGAAGAAACCCTCCCATACTACCACCTCTTACAATACTAGACAACACAGTATCAACAGTAGAGACTTTCAAATTTCTAGGTTCTACTATATCACATGACCTAAAATGGACACCTAACATCAGAAACATCATCAAAAAAGCACAACAAAGAATGTTCTTTCTGCACCAACTCAGGAAACTCAAACTGCCCAAGGAGCTGCTGATACAGATCTACAGAGGAATTATTGAGTCTATCATCTGTTCCTCTATAACTGTCTGGTTTGGTTCTGCAACACAACAGGACAGACAGAAACTTCAGAGGGTAATTAGGAAAAAACAATTACTACCCACTGCAGAAAAAACAATTACTACTCACCTGCCTTCAATCGAGGACCTGTATACTGCACGAGTCAAAAAGAGGGCTGTGAAAATATTTACAGACCCCTCACATCCTGGACATAAACTGTTTCAACTCCTTCCCTCAAAACGATGCTATAGAGCACTGCACATCAAAACAACTAGACACAAGGACAATTTTTTCCCCAACGTCATCACTCTGCTAAACAAATAATTCCTTCAACCCTGTTCAACTATTTTCAAAGTCTGCACTACTATTACTGTTAATCTTGTCATCACTCCTTATCACCCATTCCCTCCTATTTGTGACTGTATGACTGTAACTTTGTTGCTTGTATACTTACGATTTATATTGACTGTTTCCTAGTATGGTTTGATTGCTTATTGTAACCTATGACTATCATTAAATGTCGTATCTTATGATTCTCGACTCCTGACGAATGTATCTTTTCTTTTATGTATACTGAGAGTATTTACACCAAGACAAATTCCTTGTGTCCAATCACACCTGGCCAATAAACTATTCTATTCCATTCCATTCTATTCTTCCGATATTCTATTCTATTCTATTCATAGTAGAGTCTGTATCATCACTGAAGCATGATTAATACAAGCTTTGTACTCAATGAACATGGACTATATTTTTTTTGCAAACCTCACAAACTACTGATTACAATAGAGAATTGCCTACAGATGTAGACATTGTATGGACAAGTATAATGAAATGTTAAATTAATATATATAAAATACAGAAGTTTAAAAAAGAATGATAAATGTATTAGAGATAAATATATAAACCCTTGAATGACATTTATATTAAACAAGTGTATAGAAAATTGTAACTGTTAACTATTACAATTATATATTATACTTTTTATAAAATTTTTGAAGCATTTTCAATGCTTTTTTTAGATTTGCATTGTAATTTTCTCTATGTTTTATTCTCTGTGCTATTTTTTTTCCCTGTTACTATTTAATTACAAAAGGGCAAAAAATACTACTGATTATAATATACCAAAAAGTGTTGCACCCAGTCTTTTCTGTTAATAACTGAGTACTAGATAAATTTACCATTCACTGTGTAGGTAAACACAAGTGGTAATTCCCTTACATGATTGCATGTACACTTTGATAAGAAGCATGCCACAAATTGCGTTTGTGTTTAACCAGGGATACTAATTTGCAGGACCATCTCTTCCTGAGAGCATCTGCCATCCTACTAGGTTAAATAGGGTAGATGCACTCCAGATTCCCTCTCTGAAATGTTACCATACTATATAACTTCAGAGGGGTGCTTTCTCGGTGGCCACGCCATACCTTTGCCATAGTCTCCTATTTGAGATCAGACAGGTCTCTAACCCCTTAGCCTCAGAGGGCTGTGAAGACTTTATATTTTATATTCAGTACATATTTGTATACTTATGTCAAGGAGCAACCCTATTGGAAGAAAAGCAGTGTTAATTTAGAAATCATAATTGAGAATTTAAGGTGCAAAATATTTAATTAAATTTCATATACATGTATGCTTCAAAATTTGGGATTAGGGTGGATGCCAAGCCTTTGTCAGTTTTTGCTGGTTGGAGGTAAATATTAAATTTATTGGATGCCTATTATTTTTTAATTGTTTGGTTTTCTTTTTCTTTTTTTTGTATGTATTATAAACTGCCCAAAATCTTTTGGAAGTCAAGCAGTCTCCAAACTGATTAAATAAATAAAAATAATAAATACTTTTTTATATTCAGATTTCAAGTGAACTTTTGAAAATGTATTCATTTAAACTATGGCTTTAAGATAGTTTTCAAGCACAAAACATTTTATGGAAAAAAGCATCATGCAGAGAGCATTTATGTAAACAGGCTATTGCAACACAGCAGTGGGTGGAGGTAGATAGATAGGTAGGTAGGTAGACAGATAAAAAAATCTATTTAGATAAATATGTCTTTATATTTAGAAAGCAATCCTTTTAAGACAGCATATATTATCAAGTAACTGTTTCAGTCACCCTGTTTAGAATGTGTTAAGACATAAACATTCAGTAATTTCAGGAAATGATGTAAAGGAAAAAATAATTTTATGAACAGGAAATTATGTAAGTCAACATTATTCTATTATGCTATTTAATGCAATCAGTGTCTATTATTCCTACAGGCCATGGAGTTTATTGTGCAGTTCCAGAAATAAAGAATACAATTTCTACAAGGAAAGTCAGAGATAGCATTTTATTGTATACAATAAGGCAGATTCTAGTATTTCATATGTCTTAATGAATTATCTTAAAGCAAAAATGTTTGGGACCTATATGTTTAATAAATAGGATTGACTCAGTTATAAGTGCAGTATATTACATATGCACTATATTAATTATATGGTTTTCACATAGGAGCAAAGGAATTATCATCAACTTTTTTGAGTATGAAGACTATCACCTTCATCAATGCACATCTAATCAGATGGAACTTAGTTTTCTAAGCAAAGATACTAAATACAACACAAGAATATTAAAATAGAATTATTTTAGAACTCTATGGCTAAGTGGTCATGAGTTACTAAAAGCATAGACAAAGTGTTGCAGCCTAAACAGTAGTTTCAGTATATGCAGAACTGTAAGGAAAAAATGATAAAATTTTAAAAATGAAGTTATATGGCTGTGTTATACATGTTATACATGTGCCACAGGTGCATGCAGAACCATTTGTGTTAGCACACGAGCTGCAGGCAAACTTACCTCATGCGCATGCCTCACAGCTGATTTTTGGCCAGTTTGAGGCCTTTTTTGGCCTCCCAAAGTCTTGAGAAAGGTTTCTGCAGGTTTTGCAGGCTGAAAACTATCCCCATTTCATCACTTTCTGTTTTTCCAAAAATATCGGAAGTGACAAAATGGGGCCAGTTTTCGTCCTGCAGAAGCCTACAGAAACCTTTCTTAAGACTTTGGGAGGCTAAAAAAGCCCTCAAACCAGACAAAAGTCAGCTATGAGGCACAGTGCAGGTAAGGTGGGGGTGGGCGGATTGCCTTCTGGGTGTTGACATGCGAGCATGCAAGCGCACACACAATTTTTGGCACAGGAACCCAAAAAGGTTAGCCATCACTGTTATAGGGCATCATTATCCCATTATTTTTCCAACCTGGATCAAGTTTGTGTCTTTATTAGACCATCTTATGAATAACAGCTGTCAGTCACTGTCCTACCATCTTATATTATAAAATATACATGAAAACTTCACATATACAGACTCAAACAAAAGCATTGGTACCTTCCACTTTTCCCCAAAGGATCCCAATTAATCGTACCAAAACATTCACATTCCTATTATTATTTACAAAAATATTACAACAGATATATATCAAAATAAAAGTGTGTATTCTATGGCTTGTGGAAGAAAAAAGGATGAATGTATATACTTTGTATCAGTTTCAACTAATTTCATGGCAAATTGGGATTCTTTTGGCTATATATTTATACTGATGTTCTAAATATATTTTTACACAATGCACACACTGCAGAAGAAAATGATATTGTAATTGTGGTGGAAGCTGAATGGAAACTCAATTTAAAATGTAAATAGCTATTTTTTAAGAAATTGAATTTGATGCTCCATATTTCTGAGGAAAGAAAAAAAAAATCAATCTGGTGGTAGTAAAATGTACATGGCAGGGCTATTGATTCCGGGCTCAAAAAAAAATCAGAATGGTTGCTCATTAATTACAGTTTTTCCATCTACTTACAGATACTCTTGTTTGCAAGATTTGTTTCTTTTAGTAGTGATAACTCACTTAGGAATAAAACAGATTGAACCAGGTTTCATTAAAGCTGTCAAATTATTCCTCTCTATCCTTGCTTATGCAGAACCAGTGTAACTTGGAACTGTGGGGAAAAAATGAATAGCGTCCTTTTCCCTACCACCACCACAATAATTGCTAGTCAGTTAGACTTTTCTCCAATAACACTGTTTCTAACATGCTGGATCAGGCTTGCCATTGAAAGTAATTGAAAGCAACAAACAGCTTCTACTGAGCTATGGAAATACTATTTTATGTATTACCAGTTATCCAGAAAACAGCTTTTTCAATATTCCACCCTTCAAATTGCTACTGGGTGAAAAGCAAATATAATAAAACATTATGGCAACTTTTAAAAATTTGCCCCAACTCTGATGCTGATCAGGTATGTTGGTCTGCAATTTAATTATGCCAAACACAATGCATATTATAATCCAATGAAACTGGAGAGGGTCAGGCTGTAGGGTGAAAGTTTATAGACCATTTACCTAGACATAAAAATTAAAGATCAACATAGCATGCTGGTTTACAGAAATGTAAAACAATGTTTCACAGATACTATTTACAATTTCCAAGGTCTTTAACTTGTAAAAATACAATGCCAGGATATTGGTTCCATGAAAATTGGTGAAGTGCCTTTCTATGAAAATCTTTCTGGATTTACTAGCTGTGAAATATGTTGCCAATTCTAAATTCATTTAAACCAATTATCACAAAAGAGGACTGGGAATGTCAAACAAGTAAATATTGTAAGTATTTTAGAGTTAGGCAAGAATTAGGCAACCTACCATGCCTTTGCTTGTATTAATTTCTGGTCTAGTACATGTAATTTAAGAAATCCTCTGGCCCAGAACAGTTTATCCTAAGCTTTCCAACCAGTTTGTTGCCACTTCCTGAACATTTCCTTGTGAGGTAGAGAAAGGATTGGTAGAATTAAGAAGGCATACAGGAAATAAAAATGCCTAAATTCAAAAGAAAGATTTTGGTTTCCTTGTTCACACAGCCCAAGGAGTATTTGGCAATTTGTGGCTGGTTTTACACACAATATGCTACAATAAAACGGAATTAGCTCATTTGTGATTCAGTATGTTGTGGTTTGTATGTAGCTGTGGTTATTATGCAATGCAGGCAGTTGAGTTAATTCAGAAAACAATTCAGATTTCTTTAAGTGTTATGCAAACATAATGTGGCTTTATAAGTGGAAAATCAGAGGACTAAAGAGCAACTTCCATTTCTGATTTTGTTGTTGATACAGAAAAATAGCTAGATTTGTCTTTGCTTCCATTCGAAAGAAAAACAGGGGAAAGGGATTTTAGGATGAAAATACATTTTTGTTTCTGATTTTTTTAGAATATGGAACAAAACTACTTGTTGACCTTGTGCTGAAACTGCAAGCAGGCAAAGAAACTGCAGCAGAATGGCTGGAAAGGTGATAGTTCACTAGATCTTTACAAGGTAAGAGGGTCAAGCTTGGCAGAATGAGGGAGGGAGTAATTGTGGAGACCCCAGAGGAGGCAGCATGAGGTATCTCAGTCAGGGGCCTTGGGTGGTCAGAAGCAGGTGGGCTGTTCCATTGCTAGGCCCCCATGGCCTACCGCACCCTGAGATGCCTTATGTGCACTTAATGACCAGTGCATTTGATTAGCGAGTACATGGATGAAAGCAGGGAGCGATCATGTTCATTTAACATGATTCACTCCAACAAATCTTCAGGTTATGAATGTAATTGGCCAGCTCCATTACACTCGTAAATCAAGGATTACCTGTATTATAAAAGAAAGAAACATGTCAATTTTAGCAATGCAAAACATTGAACAATGAAATTACTGGACCCAAGAATCAAGAAAGAATCTTAAGGAGACAAAAGTCAAGAGAAGATATGGATAAATGAAAGAAGAGTACCTTGTCATATGCCAAAGAGCCAATCTACAGAAAATGATTCATACCTATCTATTATTAAATTTTGGAAATACAAAAATAGTTAAAAGAATAAATGAGCCCACCATTTCACTTCTGTGATTCAAAAGCCAAACCAACACTAATGATATAGCGATGGGGCAGTATAGTTAACTCTATTAATGGTTTTCTTATTTCTGTGTGCTTTTGACAGCTATGTTGTCATTAAGATTAATTTTAATAATATTTATAAGAGGATATCTTTTTGACTTTTAATTGGTGATCCTATGTTAAAGAAATAGATTTTTAATATACACTTTGTTCCAGCTGGGGTGGGGTTATAGGGTCTTGATAGGTTTCTGCAGGAGCTACTCCAGAACAGATACAATTAAAATCTCAATTTGAAAGAAATTAAAGCTCACAGCAAACTTTCTACATTCTTATATAGTACACCTGGAATATTTTGTCATTGTCCCTCAAACAATATAATCTGAGAAAGTTACAGAAAAGACAACATAATTGTGATATTATTAGAGTCTACATCAGATTACAGGATAAACTAATCCATTTTCAGATGTCATTCTATCATTCAGATTTTAATAAAATCTACCCTGATTTAAAAGACTATATAACTATTATATTAAATTCTCTTCTTCAAAATTGCCTCATTAATATTCCTTAAAAATGAACACTTGGTGTCATTATGCTACTTATAAAATGAATGTCATAAAATCAGAAATCTTGTTTTGTGTAATATTTTATAAATAATTTAAAAATCCTTGTCTTTAAAGCTGGAACTGCCTGTGGAGAACAAGATGTCATTGTTATTAAATATTTAACATATGATTTCTCAACTTCCAGCAAAACAAACAACCTACAAATATTTTAGAAATGAAATATAATAGTCAGTATACCTTTACTCCTGGTTGCCATTCTGGTACCCCTTCTTCTAGTTTCCTCCACCTTACTAAGCATAGGGTTTTTTTTTAAGTTACTTGTATCACATGCCCAAAGAAAGTGAGTTTTTGTTTTCCTATCATCAACATCTCAAAGGATCTGTCAGTCTTTATTTGATCAAGGACGGACTGACTGATCCATCATCTTGCAGTCCATGATATTTAGTAACTGTTACACTGTTTATCTTCTTTTTCTAGTTATTTCACACTGTTCAACTTTCACAGCTGTTTCAGGCTCACCAGCTCAGAAATAATACAAGCTGTTGCTTCTCAAGGAATCACACAACACAGCTAAGACCAAGTATTATTGCAAGCAGATTAGTGTCTGGATAAGCATACCTTGCTGACAATAAAGAGCATTCATCATATAATCAGGTTTAAATCCTAATAGATTTCCTTATTTTCCTCAAACTAATCCAATTCTAGTTTTATGTTCCTTACCCCATCCAAGATGCTGTAGAATTTATTTAGTTGCCACTCCATTTTCAAAGATCCTGGATGGTTTAAACTTTACAAGATATTACATTAGATTATAACATTAAAATTAATAGAAGCAACAAAAAATTGCAATCACTCTGATGAAAATGTGTTCATGGTTCTTCAAAAATGCAGTTGGGTATTCAAAAGATCTGCCAGTTCTTCTCTTTGTCTCAATAGCATGTTCTTTGTCAAAATCTTTGTAATCCAAATTACAAATAAGGTTAAGTATCTGGGGATATATTTGACAGCAAGACGTAGCATATTAAAAGAGAATAATTATATTAAACTCAAACAACAGATAGCTACAGATTTGAAGAAGTGGGAAAACTTGCAATTGTCATTAATAGGGAGAATTTCAACAATCAAGATGAATATTTTACCCAGAATTTTATTTTTGTTCCAAACAATACCAATTAGGCTTGGAAAAGACTATTTTGAAGATTTAAATAAAATCATGTTGAAGTTTATATGGCAAGGTAAAAAAGCGAGAATAAAGCTAAAGCTTTTGCAAGACGCTAGAATTAGAGGAGGTTTTGGCCTGCCTAATTGGGAATTGTATTATCAAGCTGCAAGTTTGATGTGGGTCAAAGAATGGAGAACATAAAGAAAGCATAGATTGTTGACATTAGAAGGGCATGATTTGCTGTTGGGCTGGCATGCTTTTTTATGGTATAAGGGAACTAAAACACAGGGTTATTTTAGAAGACATTATATACGGGAGTCTTTGTGGTTAAACTGGGAGAAGATAAAAAGACAATGTTATTTGAAAATTTCAGTTTGGTTATCGACTATTGAAGCATTTTCCTATCCTATAATTTATAAGAAGGAACAAACAGTTAGATATGGGGAACTCTTGGATGAAAAGGGTGAACTTAAATCAATCCAAAACTTAGAGGAACAAGGTATAAGGATGAATTGGTTTTCATATGCGCAAATACATTCAACGTATGATGAAGATTCTAAAACGGAGGGATTCTATGATAAGCAGACTGATTTAGATAAGATCTTGATGGGTACTGATGAGAAGGTGATTAAAAAATTATATGGTTATTTACTTGGAATGAAATTAGAGGAAGAACAAGTCAAAGAAACTATGATTGTTTGGGGGAAGAATTTTGGATATGGGATTGATGTAGAGAAATGGCAGAAATTGTGGTCTCAAAATTATAAAATGACAATGTCAACAGCATATAAAGAAAACTTGTATAAGATGTTTTACAGGTGGCACTTTCCCCCGACAAGAATAGCAAGAATGTTTAAGAACAAATCTGAAAAATGCTGGAAATGTCATCAGATACCCGGCTCGTATTACCATATGTGGTGGACTTGTGAGGACGCTAGAAAATATTGGACTATAATTTGCATGTGGTTGGAAAAAAATGACAAAGAAACACATAGACTTGAAACCAGAGATCTTCTTATTGGGAATTTTGCCTGATATATATAGTAAAGATTTGAAGTACCTGATTGTAAATGCATTAACAGCGGCTAGGATTGTATTTGCTAAAAATTGGAAGAATGAGAAAATACCATTACAGGAAGAAATTATTAAGAAAATATTGGAATGTGCTGAGATGAGTAGATTGACATTTGAAATTAGAGAGCAAGAGGATAAACAATTTTATGAAATTTGGGATCTTTTTTATCAATGGCTAGATGATAAAATACGATAATAGAATATTTAGAATGCTAGACAGTAAGGAATATCTTTATTTTGCTATTTTGCTATTTTGTTATTTGACATTATATTTATAAAGGGTTTTTCAGGATTGATTTGATATGATTATATGATTTGTTATAGAATAAACTGGTTTAAAGTATTGTGAGCTCATAAAGCATGAATGATTAAAAATATAGTCAAAAACTTCTTTTTTTAGTGATATTAGGATATATAAGTTTGGATTGACAATATAAGTTGTTATGTAACATAATTGTAATTGAGACTACAGAATGAATGCACAAAAATGATGAACCAACTGACACACTGGATGTACATATGAGAGTTGATGTTTTTATGTTTTGTTTGTCTTGTTTGTTTGTAGAAAATTAATGAAATCTTTTTCAAAAAAAAATGCAGTTGGGTAGATATTCAGGGGTAGGTGGGGGTGGGATTCAAATTTCTTAACTGGTTCTTTGGGCGTGGCCTAATTTGTGCGAGTGGCTTGCTGACTGGGCATGTCTTGGTGGTCATGTGACTGGCTGGGCATGGCTTGTATATAAATATTATAAATATTTATGTAAATATTGATTTTTTATAAAAAAGAGCAACTTTTACCCAAAATCAGGCAATGCAGGCAGGCAGATTGAGTTGCTCACATAATCACTTAGAGATCTATGTTTCTGCAATCTGCTACCTGAGTCTGTCACATAAAATTTGCTTGCAAATTAACTCACAACACACCATATATGTAAATATTGATTTTTTTTATAAAAAAAGAGCTACATTTATCCAAAATCAGGCAAAATAGGCAGGCAGATTTAGTTGCTCACAGAATCACAGATTCACTTAGAGATCTAGGATTCTGCAATCTGCTACCTGAATCTGCACTGAAAAAATAGAAGCTTTAGTCCTAAGGAAGATTCAGCTCTGCTTTTAGACCAGCTAGAAAGCAAGAAATCCAACTACTTCCTGCTTTCTAGCTAATCTCCAGGCACAGCAGAACAGTTGCTGGTCAGGAAAAAAAAGAGGAAAAATAGCAACTTACCAAACCCAGGCAAGTTTGATGGTGCGCATACCAGGTAAGGAGTGAATAAGCATGAAGGGCCAGCCAGTGGTGCGATTTGCTGGTTCTCCGAATTGGGCAAAATCATAACAACCGGTTCTATAGAACCAGACTGACCAGGTAGAATCCCACCCCTGGGGGTAGGCTATTGCAAAAAGAGGAAAGCCATCCCTGAGAATATTCATCCAGAAATTCTACTGTACAGAATACACATACTTTTCTGAAAGACATAGGTCTTTCTAAAGGATACTTTTATAAAGAATGTATATTTATATGTATTTTTAAGTACCGTATATACTCGAGTATAAGTCGACCCGAATATAAGTCGAGGCACCCAATTTTACCACAAAAAAAACTTATTGACTCGAGTATAAGTCGAGGGTGGGAAATGCAGCAGCTACTGGTAAATTTCAAAAATAAAAATAGATGCCAATAAAAACTTTCACTAGGACAGTTGAGAATAAGTTTGATGTTCACAATTTCCTCTTTGAAAGAGACCAGTAAATAGGGAACAAGAAGATGAAGAAAAAGAAGTGTGTTTTTTCATACTTTTCACACTGAAGTGAACAAAAATGGCATCATAGGAACAAGCTTATTCTCAGCCCAAAGGTTTGTTTCTGATTTCTTCCCTGATTGAAGGGAAATTTGGGAAACGATCTCACTATCATGAAAGGTTTGATTGATTCACTAACCCAAAAGATGATGATGATGACAGTGGTAGGCAGGAGTCACTCTCTCCCTTGCAAGAAAAAACCAAGAGCCGTTCTTATGATATCTCTCTCTCTTTCTCCCCCCCCTCCTCCCCCTCCTCCCGAGTGAACTGAAAGCAGCTGGAGCTGAGGAAATGAAACTGAGTGGAGCGACCTCCACTTGCGTTGCTTTCTCAGCCTAAAGCTCAGAAAAGCCTCCCCCTCCTCCCCCTCCTCCTCCTCTCCCTCCTCCTCCCCCTCCCCCTCCTCCCGAGTGGACTGAAAGCAGCTGGAGCTGAGGAAATGAAACTGAGTGGAGCGACCTCCATTTGCGTTGCTTTCTCAGCCTAGAGCTCAGAAAAGCCTCCCCCTCCTCCCCCTCCTCCCGAGTGGACTGAAAGCAGCTGGAGCTGAGGAAATGAAACTGAGTGGAGCGACCTCCACTTGCGTTGCTTTTTCAGCCTAAAGCTCAGAAAAGCCTCCCCCTCCTCCTCCCCCTCCCCCTCCTCCCGAGTGGACTGAAAGCAGCTGGAGCTGAGGAAATGAAACTTGAGTGGAGCGATCTCGGCTCGCGTTGCTTTTTCAACCTAGAGCTCAGAAAAGCCTCCCCTTCCCATGCTTAAAAGTTGCAAAGGAAACACGGAAGCAGGGAAGCGGCTGCCCAGCTTCGGAGCTCCACACCATTTTTTTTTCAGAGGGGAATCTGACTCGAGTATAAGTCGAGGGCGTTTTTTTCAGCACAAAAAATGGGCTGAAAAACTCGACTTATACTCGAGTATATACGGTAATTAGTACTAACACACATTTCTGAGCAAAAACCTTCAGATCAGTGAAATTTAAATACAAGAGAAAAGGCTGAACTTTTAGATGGAGAATAAATGCTATGTTGTAACAAAAAGAATAAGTGATTAAGAACTGCAACGAGGAGTTGAAAGATTTTTAAAGAGACATAAGGATAGCATGAGATGCAAGCAAACGTTTTATGAGATGACAATTCATATAGCAAAAAGAAAGAAAGTAGAAAAAAGGGCAAAAGATTTTAGCAAAGATAAAAAACAAAACAGGATTAATTAAAAAGACCACCAGGAAGCAAAAAATATATCTCAGCAAATTAAACTTTTATAATGCCAGATTTCTAACTAACAAAAAATGGAAACAAATATTTATCTATGTATAGCTCTGTTTTCTCTACATTTCTCAAATATTTGCTTGTGTACAAATCTAATACATATTCTGTAATTTTCATACTCTCACTCTTGCCACCATTAGATATAAATACGAAGTTTTCCAGTCTGTAAGGTAATCATTTCCCATATTTGTTGGCAAAAAGACTATTTGCCCTTTAACTGCCGCTTCTCCTGCAATTTTAAACCTGGTGCTTTTCTATTTGATGCATAATCTTCTTAGATGATTATCATTAGATCATATTAGAATACAAACTTATCATTTCATTTTACTCAGTACTGTTACTATTGTATCAGCAGCATTTAGCGAATTAAAAAAACAAACAAACCCTAATACAAGAATTGTGAGAAAAAATATAAGATACATTCTGATGCAACCCCCCTCACCATATACTATAAAGATACAGTTGCTATACAAATAAGTAAACATCTCCATTTTTATTTGTGTGACATGCCAAAATCTCTTATTTACCTTAGGAATTTGCCTTCATTACATATGACAGGACAATCTCCATTACATGGAAACCAGCAACAACAGCTTGATCTGGCCATGCTAATAATAGGTCTCATACCTACTTAACAAGATGGCCCACAATATGAGCACAATTGGGTGCAACAGAGGTAAAAGTTTTGTATTTAACACCAATCCTAAAATTATAGAAATGTTTTTTTTTAAACTGTTTAGTAAACTATTCAGGAAAACAGTGAAAGAGCCTAAAACATGTTTTATTGAGATTGGAATTTAAGTTCAGTGCTGATGTCCTAGGAAATATCCTTCTCTCCCTATAAGATATGCATGTAGGGAAAATCCTGCTAGGCATAAACGATGTTATTTATATTTTCCAAGAGTAGATTTAAAGGACAATGAAGGACGAACTTCTCCAAACCACTTGGCTGTTTTTTAGTCCATCAATTTATCATAGCAGCAAAATCAGATAATATACAATACTTCCTTATTACAAGGCAATAAAATAGCAAGCTTACACAGAATCATTCAGAATTGATGCTAGGCAAAAATATAAAGATCATTGGGAAACTGGGTAACAATATGCTCCTTTCAATATAGTTACATCTATTTATATTTTTGGAGACTGATGAGGTAAAGGTTTATAGGTAGAGTCTAACGAAATCACTATCAGACATATTTTTCTAGTCAAAATTGTATCACTCTCCTTCTACAAGATTCTAAAGGCATTTATTTAAAAACAATAGTTACAATTTATTTACAAACAACTTAGCACTGAAAGGTTGAAAGTAAAGGGATGGATGAACAATAATAATCTGGTCCAGTCTTTAATCCTATTCTATGAATTTAAATATAAACAAAACTCTCAAATTTTATGATTTGACAAAATAATTATTTAATCACAGCAGGGAAATGAGATTGACAAAGGTATATCAAGCAGTGCTTCCAGTTGATAATGACTATTTACAGCCATATTATATACTTATTTTTTATTCTTGATGTTTTTCTGAAATTTCATACATTTCCACTAAGTGCCTTTTATTTTTTTTTCAAAGTGGTAAAACCCACAGCCAGATAATTCAGATTAAAAAGAATACTAAGATGTATTCAGCTCTGGAGTGAATGTATGACCTTTGGTCGTTATGAATGAATCTCACCTTAAGGCATGCAAGAAATGTCAGCATTATTTTCAGCTTCATAAATCTTGCCTACTTTTTAAAATATTATACAATATTTGCTACATATCTAATTCTAAAGTAATCATAAAATTCTATTATTCATACATTGTATGAGCTGGAAAGACCCTTATGAGTCATCTAATCCATTTCCCTACTCAGTCAGAAATTGCAAATTACATCTCATTCTGTATGTGGACGATATAGCTGCTTATTTGAAAAACACCAAGTAATACTGCTCAGCAGATCTTCCCATATTGTGAGATTCTGAGCCTGAATATTCCTTTCGATTTCAACCTGTTGGTTCATGGTCTGCTCTTTGTTTCAACAGAAAATTGAATTGACTCCATTTGTAATGACATCCTTTTAAATATTTGAAAGTTGCTATCCTATCAATCCTGATCTTTTTTGGCTCCACTTTAAAATGTGGTGTTCAGAATTGTATTCAAAAACCAGTTGAACCAGCACATAGTACAGTAAAATGAAACTATTGCCTACCATGGTACTACACTTCTCTTTAATACAATCTAATACTGAATTGACCTTTTTAACTGTGGCATTAAACTGCATGCTCAAGTACAGCTGGAGGTCCACTAATATACAGTAGGTAGTCCTCGACTTATGAACACAACGGAGCCAAAATTTCTTTGCTAAGCAAGACAGTTTGTTCAATGAATTTCCCCCCATTTTATGACCGTTCTTGCCACAGTTGTTAATAACATGATGGTTAAGTGAATCTGACTTCTCCTTGATTTTGTTTGTCAGAAGATCACAAAAGGTGATCACATAACTCTGGATACTGCAACCGTCACAAATATGAGTCATCAGTTGTCAGGAATCTTACTTGTGATCACATGAGGATGCTGCAACAGTTGTAAGTGTGTAAAATAGTGTTAAGTCACTTTTTTCAGTGCCGTTGTAAATTTGAAGGGCTACCTGTAATCATAGATTATTCGGATATGCAACACCATCATCAAGGTAGTCCATATCTGTTCATTTACTATGCAGATATTACTATGTTCATTTACTATGCAGATATTACTATGCAGATATTAACAGTTAAACATAATCCTCTTAGATGAATGTTTGAAGACTAAATTATATGATATTGAACACTGGCCCAATCTTTTAAGACTATGGAGATCACCATTTTTTTTAAAATAAAAATTGTTATATATTTGTTTCTATAGAAGTAGTCTTTGACTTACACTTCAAAAAAGACTTTCACCCCCTTTTTTTTCAAAATTATAGTGGCATTACATGACCCCTTCGTAACTGGCTCTTTACAGCCTTTTGTAGCATCCTGTGGTCACATGTCCACAATTGACAATGTATTTTGCCAGTTTCTGATACTTACTTCCAGTTCCAGCAAAAAAAAAAAAAAACCACTGCGGACAACTGCAATGATTGCTTTATAACTGCTGGAAAAAGATGTCAAAAAAATTGAGTCCAGTATCATAATGCCTTGAACTTATGATTGCAAAAAGTTACATACCCAAAATTCTGGGCTAAATTATGATTCTGCTTTAAGGACTACTCTAATGGATTCCATCAAGCAAAAAAAAAAAAAAAATCCTGCTCAGAATAACTTTGGTCCATATTGATCACTTAGAATCTACTAAGGCCGTGATGGCGAACCTGTGGCACACAAAGCCATTACTGCCGGCACATGAACTCTCACCCGGAACAGATTCACTGCGCATGCATGCATGCCCCCCGCTAGTCAGCTGATTGTTGGGTATCTGCTATGCATGTGGGGTGGACACACGTGAGGGAGAAGGGCACAAGGGAGATGCATGCGTGGGAGATGCACATGCATGCGCAGGGGGGGCATGCGCAGGGGCACGTGGCACAGGGGGGTCGCGCATGCATCTGCAGAGGCACGCAGTGCATGCAGGGAGTGTGTGCACACATGCACAGGGGGCGGGGAGTCAGAGGCGCATTGTATTATGGATGCAGGCGCGCACACGTCCACTTTCGGCATGCAAAAGTGACGACGACAAAAAGGTTCACCATCCCTGCACTAAGGTGTTCACATTGTGTCATTATTTAGGAGAGTTTGTTAATAAATTCTTGTCTTGTACAAGACAATACTAAATATGAAAAATGTATGAGATACTTTAAACCTATGTCGGAAGCATGAAAAATATGAGGAGACATCTTATCATGCATGTTGGATTTGTGAAAAAGCTAAGAAAGTTTGGATACAAATTCATACAACAGCGCAAACCATTTTAAAGGTAAGTATTGTGAAGACGACACCAGAATTCTTTTTATTGGGACTTATTTATTCAGCTAGCTGGCTTTTCCGTCTTGACCATCAGCGTATCTTGAGAATATTGGCAAGTCTGTGAACATTGTAATTGAAACAATGTTTGAATATTATCGTTCTGTGAAGTTGCTCTGTCTGCTTTATAACTCATCCAGAGAATAATAAGCAGAACAGTAGAAAGATAATAAACTCGCATCCCCATGATGATTGAAGCAGCTGCATGGTAATGGATTCAGGCAAGAGGGAGGGAGCCTCCCCCAATCCAACAAGGGTCAATTTAGTGACCAATCAGGATTACAGATGTGGCCACATGACATGAACTACATTTCCCAGGATACCTGAACTACATTTACCATGATGCATTTCCTTAAGGGGACAGCTCTCAGTTCCTAACTAACTATCCCAAATCCCATTAACTCTAAACTGTCAGGACAGCACAGTTATTCTGTATGATTCTTCTCTTGTAGCTTAATCATCTCTATGGGCAGCCTTCTGCCCCATCCCCCCAACATATACCAGATATGTTGGGACTATAATTTCTAGGCTAGCACTTTCATTTGCTATGCTGGCTGAAAATGCCAATAGTCCCAACTTATTTGGAATGCTTGTGGTTGCTGAAGGGTGCTTTATGTACTCTGCTCTGGTAATGTAAATGGTTGCTCTAAATTTAAATTTCAGAACTAAAAAAAAAATATTAAGTTAAATATCCATATTAGCAGCTTTCTCTTCCCATTTATGTATTATGTTTCTAATAACAAGTGTTGTTTTCTAGGGAGACCCATTTCACATTGAGATTGGATGACAATTTGACATATGATAGTCACCACTGCTTTCTCCACTGACGTAATGGTTCATCATGCTACAGTAAAAAAGCAAAGAGAATCAGGAATGAAAGGGTACTAATTGAAATAATTTTAGATTTTAATACCCTCTCTCAGTTAAAAGCAAACACATTTCACTGCCAAAAGTAAAGCATTCTAATGCTAGGCTCTACTATTTCCATGTCACTCAGTTAAGATTCTTACAAAATCTGTCTATCCACAAGGTAGGCATTAATTCAGCTGCTAAAAGGGTGATGCTAAAATTAAAAAGGAAGCTAGTTTACACTGAAAGATAATACTGTACCAGTCATTCAATTCTCTTGATCTACATCCCATTTCTAAAAAGGCACAATAAACCATGATTATGGCTAAATGTCACAATATTCTAAAATTAAAACTTTGATTACACACAGTACATTATACACAAGAGTGATATTTCTCTCTTTGAAACATGTTACATGAACAATCTATTTCAGGGGACAGCGGGGTATAAAGTAAAGGAAAAGGTTTCCCCTGTTTGGTCATTTACAATTCTAGGGGGCAATGCTTATCTCTGTTTCTTAGCCAAGGGAGCCAACATTCTCCAAAGGCATTTCCCTGGTCATGTAGTTCTCATGAGTATGTGCCAAAGTGGTACCTATTTATCTACTCACATTTGTATGCTTTTGAACTGCTAGCTGGGCAGGAGCTGGGACAAGTAATGGGAACTCTCCCCATTGTGCAGTGCTCAAGTCTTGAACCCAGGCTATCAGCTTTCCAGCTGAAAAGCTCAGTGTTGAGGAGAAGTAGCTTGAACATATTTACTCTGTAAGACTGAAGATCAATACTGATTTAACACAAAAATATTTTGTTAGGTACTTATATAATTACCACATAGTTACTGCTTTCCTTCCAAATGTAGCACTTGCTCACTCCTTTTTGTAGGATGGAGAAAAGTTTTGAAGATGGTAGTACAAGCAAAATTTGCATTATTTATGATAGGACATGAAGGAAAAATGAATGAAAGAAAACAGTCTAGCTCAGAGAAATTTTCCACAAGAAACAGTATTCCATCGCCAACCAAGAAATAATTTCTTCAAAGAACTAGACCAATTTGAATAGACCAAATAGAAACAAGAAGAATATGAGTCATAGTCCTGCCTTAAGGCAGGAAAGCTAGCTGATAACTATCTCTTAGCCCAACTCACCTCACATGGTTTTTGTGAGGAAAATAGAAGTATTAGGCATGTTTGCTGTCTTGTGTTATGTATAAAGAAATAAAGGTGGGACTCAAAAAACTAAAAAATAATGCAGAAGAATTGTGATATAAGATTCAAACTTATGAAAGCCATATGAAGGGAACCCAGTCACGATGAGACTTAAGCAAAATTCTATGTATAACTTAAGAATTAGCCCTGCTAAATGCGGTGAGAATTACGTTTGTAATTGTGCATAATCAGAATTGTGCCATTTTAATAAATAGCATTGTATTTTCTGAAGTTTTTTTTTCTTGGATAGTTTTATATACAGTATATCTAGGCTAGTACTATCAAAGATTAGAATAAATTAATAAGAAATAGGGAAGAGAAACTACATGTGTAACATAGGATCAATGAAGCATTAAATGAGGAAAAGGATTGAAGATATTAAAAATGACTGGTAGAAGGAGACTTGGTAAGAGTTAAGTAGTCTGTAAACGGAAAAGAACAAATTGGTAGGATATGATAAATTAATATTGAGTCTTACATTTCCACAAAGACTGAAGTTTGATACTGCCAACTCAAAATGGGCGTTGGTTCTTACCTGACACGCCATTTCTCTGGAGCCGGGAGGATCATCCAGAGAGTGGGAGGTGCTTCAGTCTGCGTTGTTGAAGGCTGAGCTTAATTACTGAGGAATGCTCTGCCCTCCGTCACGTGGCTCCCTTGCATTCCCCAGTTTACGCGAAGACGAGAGTGAAGAGAAGATCGTGCTCTCATCTTACTATGCTAAGCAGTTCCTTGGCCGAAACAAGACCCCACCAGATGGTGAACTTAAAAGGGTGGGGCTGGATGATCCTCCCGGCTCCAGAGAAATGGCGTGTCAGGTAAGAACCAACGCCCATTCTCCTGAGAGCCAGTCGGATCATCCAGAGAGTGGGACATACCAAAGCTTGGGAGGGACTCCGTCTGGTTCTGAAGTCCCTGCGGTTCCTTGAGGACTCGCTGGAGAACTCGGCTCCCAAACGAAGCCTCTGCCGAGGCAAATATGTCGATCTTATAATGCCTAATGAAGGGAGATGGGGAGGCCCAGGTGGCCGCCCGACAAATATCAGCAATTGGAGCCTGGGTGGCCCAAGCTGCCGAGGTGGCTGCACTTCTGGTGGAGTGTGCCGTTATGCCACTGGGCACCGGCAGAGCCTGGGACAAGTAAGCTTTGGAAATAGTAGCTCTAATCCAGTGGCCGATGGTTGCCGGGGACACTTTGTGTCCTAAGGATTTAGGTTGAAAGGAAAGGAATAAGGATTCGGACTTCCTAAAGGGCTGGGTACGTTTAATGTAAATGCGGAGGCCCGTCTTACGTCCAGGGTGTGCCAAAGCTTCTCCCTTTCCCGCGAGGGATTTGGGCAGAAGTTCGGAAGTGTGAGTTCCTGTGCCCTGTGGAAGGCTGAATTGACTTTAGGCAAGAAGGTAGGGTCCGGTCGTAGAACCACCCGGTCGGCATGGAAGGTGCAAAGGTCTTTTCTCACCGACAAGGCGGCTATCTCCGATATTCGGCGAGCCGAAGTAATGGCCACCAAGAATACGACTTTGAAAGTTAGGAACTGGAGTGAGGATTCCCTGAGAGGCTCAAAGGGATGTTTAGTAAGGGATGTCAGGACCTTGTTGAGGCCCCAGGTAGGGCATCTGTGTACAGTTGGGGGACACAATTTAGTTGCTCCCCTAAGGAATGCCCTAATGCGAGGGTGGAGGGAGAGAGTACCCAGATTGTTGCAAATAATCACAGTTGAAAGGGCCGCTACCTGACGCCTCAGGGTGTTCGAAGAAAGTCCCTTCCTCAGACCTTCTTGGAGGAATTCCAAAACTTGAGCAATGGAGGGTGAAAGAGGGTTGATCTGGAAATTATGGCACCACTTGCAGAAGCTATTCCAAGTGGCACTGTATATTCAGGTTGTTGAGGGCCACCTTGCGGCTAAAATGGTATCAATAACCTGGTCAGAGAACTGCTCCTTCCTTAGACGTTCCCGCTCAACCTCCAAATGGCTAACTGGAGCCACTGAGGGTCTGGGTGTTGGAGGGGCCCCTGGGAAAGGGATATCCTGTGTGGGGGAATTTTCCAAGGGGGGGGCCACCGATAGATAGTGGAGGTCCGCAAACCATGGGCGCCTGGGCCAGTAGGGTGCCACTAAAATCAGCTCTGCTTTCTCGGAGATGAGTTTCTGGATGACCCTGGGGACCAGGGCCAATGGAGGGAATGCATATAGAAGCCCTGTGGGCCAGGGGCAGTGGGGGGCATTGTGATTCTCGGCCCCGTGGGAGGGATACCTCGAGAAAAACCTGGGGAGTTGGGTGTTGAGCGGGAATGCGAAGAGGTCTACTGACAGGAGACCGAACATCACGGTCGCTTCCCTGAACAGTGACGGGTGAATGCGCCATTCGGACTGGTCCACTGTGGTCCTGCTCAGCCAATCTGCTTGGGTGTTTGGGACCCCTAAGATGTGCTCGGCTTTGAGAGAGAGGAGATTGCGCTCCGCCCAATGGCAGAGGCGCTCGGCCTCTCTCATCAAACTTATGGACTGGGTGCCCCCTTGTTGGTTGACGTGAGCCTTGGCGGTGACGTTGTCGTGAGTATCAGGACATGCTGCCCACATACGTGGGGAAGGAAGTTGCGCAGGGCCAGGTGGATGGCACAAAGTTCTAACCAGTTTATATTGCGTGTGCGTTCTACCTGTGACCATTTGCCCTGTGTCGAGAGCGAGTGGATGTGAGCGCCCCATCCGGACAGGCTGGCGTCTGTGGTGAGGATGAGGCGTTGGGGTTCCTTGAAGCAGTGTCCCCTGTTGATGGTGGGACTGGTCCACCAGAGGAGAGACATGAGGACCCTTGAAGGCACCTTGACTGCGGCCTTTGAATTGCTTCTGCCGGTCCTTTGGAACGGGAGCAGGAACCATTGTAGGGATCTAGTGTGTAAACGGGCCCAGGGAACAATGGAAATACATGAGACCATTTTACCGAGTAATTTAGACAATTCTAAAAGTGTTAGCTTTCTTGATCGTCTGATATGTTTGACAGTCTCCTGGATGCTACGGAATCTCTCAGAGGAAAGGAAAACCTTTCCCTGAACCGAGTCAATGACGGACCCCAAGTGGGTGATCCGTGTAGATGGTAACAGATGGCTCTTTTGCCAGTTTACTAGGAACCCATGATCTTGGAGGGCAGAAAGAGTATCTCTGATATCCTTTTCTGCTTGGGGTCTGGAGTGAGACAGGATGAGGATGCCATCCAGGTAACAGTAGAGATGAACCGGGAGGTCTCTGAGGTGGGCCGCTAGGGCCGCGAGGACCTTAGTGAAGGTTCTCAGGGCAGAGGCCAATCCAAAGGGAAGTGCCACAAATTGGAAGAGGTGATGGTTGTAGCAGAACCTGAGGAATTTGGAATGGGAGGGCTGCATTGGGATGTGAAGGTACGCCTCTGAAAGGTCTATGGAGCATAGCCAGTCCCCCTGCTTGATGCCTAGTAGAATGGATTGTAGGGTGTGCATCTTAAACCTGCGGTAGGTCAGGTAACGGTTAAGGCGTTTCAGGTCTAGAATAGCCCTCCATCCCCCTGAGGATTTGGGGACCATGAAGAGGTGAGAGTAAAACCCCTGCCTCCGCTGGGATGGTGGTACAGGTTGTATGGCCTGTATGGAGAGGAGATGGCGGATAGCTGAATCTATTAGGTTGCGTTTGGTAAGATCCTTGGAGGGGGGGATGCCATAAAAAATTCAGGGGGGACGCGCTGAAATTGAAGCGCGAGGCCCAGTCTGATGGTCTCCCTGACCCAGGCATCGGAGGTGGAAGAGTCCCACCGGTCGGCAAAATGCTTGAGGCGTCCACCAATGGGGGGGGTGGATGGGGTCTATCTGTTGCACCGGAAGGGCTTCCCTCCTGAACCCCTGAAGGGGCGCCTGTAGCTGCCACCCCTCCTGCTCCTGTCACCTGGATCGGCTCGATCCTGGGCTGGAAAGGCCGGAAGGAGGGGGGTCTCGGGTACCTGGGCGGGAAAGGAAACTGGTAGAAAGGTCGTGAGGAACCTCTCCGAAAGGGCTGTGCTCTTGACTCTGACCTACGGAAAAGGGGGGGAAGAAATTTTTTCTTGCTTCTGGTTTCTGATAGAAATGGCTCCAGGATGGTGCCGAATGATTTGTCCCCTTTTATGGGGGCGGTGGCCAGCTTAACCCTGTTTTTTACGTCCACCTGCCAGTGCTTGAGCCAGAGCAGGCGGCGAGCTGTAACATGAGAGGATATTGCTCGGGCAGAGAACTTAACCGCGTGGTATGTGGCGTTGGCTGAGAATTCTGCCGCAGCCATCAATTTTGCTATGTCCTGGTGTGCCCTTGTGTTAGAGGGGGGGACATGCTGCCTCAGTTTACACAGCCACTGGATCGAAGACCTGGTGAAGAAGGAAGCGGCAGTGGCCAATCTAATGGCCCAGGTGTCCGCTTGGTGAGCCCTACGTAAAGCAAACTCGGACCTCTTGTCCTCGGGCTTCAGGACTTCCAGGGGATCACTGGGGGAGGACGAGGATGCCAAACCAATGATGGTCTCATCTACCTCGGGAGTGTTAAGCAGGTTGCAGAAGCTCGATCAAGGTTAAAGAACCTCCTGTCCTGGCTAGATGGGGCAGGGGGGGCCCTTGTGGAGTCTAACTGGTTTGAGACTAAGTCATGAAAAATGGGCGGGGCCGGGATCACCTCCGCCTCCACCACGGGCTGCCTAAAGATGGCGTCCTCCTGTCCCTCTGCTGGGGAAGGGAGAGCCGAGGAGGACTGTACAGACAGGCCAGAAATGTTCCTGGCCTGAAATAGAAGTGATTTAAACATGTGCAGCTTGAACAGACCCACAAAGGTGGGTTGATCCGGGGTGAGGCCCTCGTCCTCGGACATGTCCCCCTCCATAGGGTCTATCTCCGATAGGGGCTCCCCTTGGTGCGTAGACCCCCATTCCAATTCCTCCTCCTCCCCAAATCGATCTAGGTCCTCCATGGCCTCCTCCAGATCCCTTTCTGGGAGAGAGCTGCCCTCCTGTAAAGGTACCTGACCAAGAGTGGGGTCCGATCTAGGCGAGGACCTGACTGATGGCGAGTCGTGTTCGGGTGCCATCGAGGGAGGACCAGACCTGGACATCTGTTGCAGGCCCTCTGCAATCCCCTGGTGAATAGCCCATTCCATCCATGCCTGCATGTGCGCAGGGATCTCAACTGTGGCGACCTCCTCATGGCGCAGACCAGCGGCTGTGGGCGCAAATGTTGCTTCCGGCATCTGCCTGGTCATTGGTCCGGGAACCTGGTGTCCCTGGGATGGGCTACGCCTGGAGAGGGAAGAGCAATCTGGAGGAGGGGGGGTGTCTGGAGGCAGAGGGAGCAGAGGGTGGGGGGGGGCTGGAAATACTGGTTGTGTCTCTCTAGATCGTCTGTCAAATTCTTTCTCCAGTGCCCTATGATGTCTTAGAGCATCCCTCTGAGAAGCTTTGGAAGTTTCTTTAGGGGCTTCCTTAGCCTGTTTGCGCAGGTGGTAGGATTTAGATTTGGCCTTCAAAGAAGGGCCTTTAGCGGAATTGTCATCTGCCATTGTAGAGGAAAGGACTGTAATACAAATGTAAAGGCGGTTGGCTCGCCAAGGGTTCGACCTACAACAAAGGCCGGGTGTCCTTTTGCTGGCCCGCACCCCCTTTTGGAATTTTAAATGTATATAAACTAATATAATTATTAATATCTTTATACCTAAGCGTACAATCAAGATATATAAGCCAACCAGTGTTGGCAACGTGAAATAGCCAAATATTGATAAGATGTAAATATATATATATATGCAAATACGTATATATATCTATCTAAATATATATATATATATATATATAATTGTATATCTAAATATATTTAGATATCTATGTAATGATAAATATTACTATTAGTCTTACTATTATTTACAATATTTAATCCAAAGTCTGGTTGGAGCTCCCAGGAAGGAGTGACTCCAGGAATTGCTGTTAATATTGCCAATGTGCCAAATAAAACACCTGAGGCTGGAGTGAGGCCTCGGGCAGCTGGAGCTCCCAGGCAACAACCAGGAGGGATAGGCTGCTATTTCCTGCCCTGAGTGTGCTGCGGAAAGCCAACAAGTTTGCCAATTCCCCTAAATATCTGATAGCTCTCACAGGCTGGAAGGCCTATAATTAGAGCTAGTCCCTTCACAGCTCAATGAGGCCTCTAAAAGCGGCACCCGACACACAGCGGCACCCAACATGGCGGCCGTCCATGCTCCCTTACTCACGGGCTGCTCAGGGCCAAAATCAGCCTCTCCAGTATGTCTAGGGACTGAGAGAGGCAGCCAGGTGATTTTTGCCCCTTCCTGGGGCGATTGGCGTTTACGGTGGGAGGGAACACCAGCTGCGCTATTACAGCGCGATCAAATAAAGCCGCTACGAGTGCGGCGTAGAAAAGCGGCAGGAAGAGGATCGAATTGAGGGGGGGATTGGTGCCGGAGCGCGGAAGCCGCCCGCTGTGCAGCCCCCCCGGGGGCAAGAAACGCGCTCCCCTGTTTAATCACTATCCCGATGCGCTTAGAGGCTAAGGAGAACTGGGGCAATGATAATCAAACCTGATGAAAAAAGAGCTCTTGAATCGGCCAAGGAGTGGTGAAGTACACAGCCTACTCTCACGAAGGCTGAGCATAAACTGGGGAATGCAAGGGAGCCACATGACGGAGGGCGGAGCATTCCTCAGTAATTAAGCTCAGCCTTCAACAACGCAGACTGAAGCACCTCCCACTCTCTGGATGATCCGACCGGCTCTCAGGAGAAGAGCAAGAAGACAATTCTAACTTGCTAAAGAGTGTGATAAATTATTAACATCCAAACAATTAGACATATCAATATCAGTGGTGAGAAAGGAGGATACAAAATAAAAAGCAACTAGATATCAGTCAGGGTAATAATAATACTGTAAACCAAAATAAGAAACCAGGTTGCCAAAAGAAAGCATACGGAAAGGCCAACGAAATGCACTCTGCCAAACCCCCAAAGGGAAAGGGAAATCATAAGTAAGAACAACTGGCTAAATTAAAAGAACAGTTCATGAGACTAAAGTGAAATTGAGAACATCCTATCAAATAAGGAGGTGCAAAAGGAATGAAGAAACAAAGTAAACAGCTGCATTCAAACTAAAAGGCCCTTGCAACTTTGCACATTGTGCAACTGTATTTATTTTAAAAATAAAAAGTTGGGATAAAACATAAGACTAAATGAGGACACTGATATACAAACTATTCATGAAGTTTATATGTTCAAAACAATTAAAAAGGGTAATAATGGGAAAGAGAATGGAGCTCTAAAGAAATTTTCTGGAAGAAACAAATTGTGGATAGACTATTACAAGCAACAATATGAGATGAGAGACAACACCAATGGAGAGAAAAAGAACAATGCTAACATACTTTGTCTGGATCATTAGATAGTAGCAAAGAGACATTGAAAACTCTCTGGTCATCCAGATTTTTGCAGTCCAGATATAGCAGCCTTAAGAGAGAGAGTTTAAAGATATTAGTAGGAAAAATATAAAATAACCTACCTAGAGTCACCTTGTAAGGGAGGTGAAAGGTATAGAAATTTAATAAATAAATAAAATGAACAGATTATAATAATAATTTTTAAAAACAAACTGTAGAAGTGATGCTAGTAATGTAATAAAAAAAGGAAAAAGTGAGGTAATGGCTGTCACTAGTGAAAATAATCAAGCAAGAAAATTTGGTAGAAGTAAGAGAAACAATCTGCATCTCAAATAATTAGGGAATAATGGTATCATCCATTATTAATGAATAACATTCAAAACAAAAGTATCAAGAAAAAATGATGACATGAATAGAAGATATCAAAGAAGGGAGCTGAAAATAGCAAATGCCAATTGTTTAAAATATGGAAGGCTAGATATTAGTATGACAAGCTTGCTATCAGTCCAGAAAATGCTGATCTCCAATTTTATAAAAATAGACCATTTCCCCTGAAAAACATAATATTCTGGTCAAACATGTCTTCCAAATCTGAGGGTCATTCTGAGACTTACGTACCAGATGTTTTTTACTGAAAGAGATGGGTTTTGCAATACAACCTGCATGTCATTATTTGCCTCTTCTTGCCCCCTGCTGCAAACATGCAGAATACTATTCATTTGTTAAAGCAAAAGGAACAGCCTCATTGTGGCATCTTAAATATTTGTAATCACACATACTTTAAGAACTTTCTGCCTAGTGCAGAACCAAAAATGTGAGCGTGCACACGCATGCCCTCTTCACTTGCATGTGGCCGCAAAACCACGGGGACTTCCTGCATATGGCAGCCAGGGTCAGTAGACCGGGCGAGGCGTGGAAAGCAGCTGGGCTGAAAGGGCAGGGTGAGCAAGCAAAAACTTGAGATACATTAGATTAACAGAGTTGGAAGGGACCTTGTAGGTCATGAGGTTTTACTACAAACATACGGATGCATAGCTTTTTCTTTCTCCTTCCATTCAATCATGTTTATTCTCGGAGATTGCCTGGGTAAATCCCTACAGTTTTCTTGGCAAGTTTTTTTCTGGACACAATTTATAATGATCTCCTTTCTAGGGCTTAGAGAAAGAGACTGGCTAAGGCAAGACTAGAACTCATGGTCTTCCGGCTTCTAGCTTGATGCCTTTAACCAGGGGTGGGATTCAAATTTTTTAACAACCGGTTCTGTAGGTAGTGGGCGTGGCTTGGTGGACATGTGACTGGGTGGACGTGGCTTGGTGGTCATGTGACTGGCTGGGTGTGGCCAACTCAATATCACTCACATAGAGGCACGCATCTCCTCGCCTGGCCTCCCATGACCGTGGGGATGCTGCAACAATCCTAAGTGTGAAAAATGGTCATAAGTCACTTTTTTCAGTGCCATTTTAACTTGAATGGTCACTCCACACAAGCAAAGTACCAGCAAAGGAGGGGGGAAAAACTCCAGAGAAGTTCCTGAGACAGGAAGTCTAGTCCTGCCAAGAATGTAATATGGGTTAACAGAGAGGCAGTTTCTGTAAGCAACACCCGAATGTTTTCTTCCTGCCTTCCTTACAGGATTAGGCCAGTAATTTCTTATAACAACCGGTTCTCTGAACTGCTTAGAATGTTAACAACCAGTTCTAGCGAATAGGCGTGAACTGGTAGAATCCCATCCCTGACTTTAACTACATGAAACTAGCTCTCATATCTACAGATAGTACAATATAATATTTATCATGTATACCTGACAAAAAATTGCTATAATATAGAGGTGTACCCATTATGAGTTTTGTTTCAGGAAGTGACTAGTACAATTTTTCATATATGGAAAGTTATATAGTGAAGTGGCATACACTTAAATATTTAAAGCATATTGAAATATGGTTGATTTTGTTATTATAAATAGCAGCTCTCAGTATTGGTTCATAATTATTCATATTCTAATAAACATGTTAAAAGGGATTTAAATGATGTTTCTTAGTCTTATTTTGTTAAGAAATGATAATACAAAATCAATTTAAAATATTTATTTGTAGCATTTTCAGTTCTCAGTTCATTGCTTAATATATTATTAAACACATTCATATCCAGAAAAAAATAAGAAAAGGCTTGATTTTAATTATCAGCATTTTAAAGCATCACAAAAATTAACCTATATATATCTCTATGCAGTATCTTTTTTTTAAAAGGTATTTTTTTACATCTTTAAGAGATACACATTTCAGGAGATATAAATCCCACCATATAACAGTAACAATGCAGAGGAAGTGTCTTTAATCCCCTATTAAAAATAGGCCAGATAAAATCCTCTTTTAATTGAAGCAGGAGATTATTTAAGGCTGGCAGAAAACAGATTCATTACAATTTTGCAGTTTAATTATATTTAATTTATATACATACACAAAAGATACATCTTTTAGTGGACTTAATGGCAAAGGTGAAACTTATTTGACTCTGCATTTTCAGTCACATAAAAATTGATTTTTTTAATGTACAACAAAAATATATGTGGCAATGTATTGATGGGGAAAAGTAAAATGTCTGGATTCAGAGCTTTGATTTCAAGGTAATGTAATATATTGTAACCTTACTCAGGAATAGAAGAACTACTGTAATATACAATCTGATATAAAGATAACAAAGCAAATTTATTCTATTTGTATGTTGAACTACAATAAATACATAACTAAATAAAAAGGTTTTCCTTTATTTGGTTATATGTGAAATATTTCAACATATTATGTATTTAAGATGAACATTCATACTTTTTAAAATGAGCTGTTCACCACTATTTAAAAGAGATATCTCCAGATATCCCTATCAAAATATGGATAATCATTAAAATTAAAGTAAGAAAGTGTGAGTTTAGAAGGGAGGACAAAGATACAAAGAAAAAGCCAGTATTGGTTTTATTTGTGTAGAATCGTTGCCATGGTGATTTAAACTGATGAGATAATAGTATTCTCACATTATTTTGCCTTGAAAGACATGTTTGAACTTCAGTTCAATCAGCCTCCCAATTTTGGTCTCATCAACATATGATAGATCAGATATTTCCAAACTTGGCAACTTTAAGACTTGTGAACAGATAATGATTTTATCAAATCAACAAGTTTGGAAACCCCTCTGCTAGATTTTTTCTATTCTCTATCAATGTTCATGTTGGCTGGATGAAAAGGGAACCTCAACAGAAGAAATCTGGACTGTTCTAGAGATGGAAAGATCAGCCAAGCTATCATTTCTCAATTACACTGTTAGACATATAGATAGACACTACATTAGGTTTATTTTTTAATTTCCTTATCTCCAAAGAGACAACAACACAATACTAAAATCAGAAGAAGTAAAAAGAATCAGTTCTTTTTGGGGGAGATAATTCAGCATTCCCTTATTCATCTCTGAAATCCAGAAGACTTGATTCCAAATAAAAATATATTTTGAATTTTTGGATCTGACTCTGTTTAATTGTTCAGGATAGCCAAGATTGGCTGGTGTTGTCATTTGCTAGAAATGGAAAACCTCATCCTGATATAGTATTTGAACAATATCCTGCTAAACTATCAAATCACAGAACTAGATTTCTGCCCAGCCACTACTGTGCTTTACAATATTCTGTTTTTCTCTTTCATTAAAATGGGGGGGGGGGCACCACCAATAATTACAACAGACATGTAAGCACTTAGTACCATTTTCTCAAGTTTTTGAATACTTTTAAAAATATCTTCGTTAAGATAATCCAAATTTATTCTCTGCCTTCATTCCATTGAGAATTGTCCACACAAAACATATTGAGAATTCCTCAGAAGTAAACCTTAAGCAGGATTGCACTGCTAATTCACATCATCTAATATCATTTTCTTCATTCAAAGAACATCCAATATGGAGTTCTAAACGAAAATATGACTTTACTAATCAAAGACATTTCCTTAGTTGAATACTGCCATATCGATATTATACAGTAGTGTTTTTAATAGAAAATGCACCAGCAATACTTTGTAACCAATAGCAACTAGACTGTAGGAAGTAACAGACTACAAGTAGATATTTTCTGAATCTGGGATGTAGCCAGAAACCATCCCTGCATCTTTATTCAGAGAAAAGATTCTTACAATCATCGACCAGTTCAAATAAATTATTCATTTATAAAAATATGTATTCTGAACTAGAACAAAGCTGCAAAAATATAAACATGTATTAGGAGTTTTCCAATTTTCCTTTATCTACTCCTTGTACAGAGTGCTTAGTTCTAGAACACATTCCCAATTTATCTAGAGCAGCAAAGCTTTGTTATGTAAACATGTAAGGATTGCCCAAATTCTATCAGACTTCATATCATACCACAATGAACAAATTCCAGTTGGTAAAAACAAGCATATAAAGCAGAATGAAATTAATTAAATCACGGAAAATATATATAGCTCATGTCTGAACTGGGGAATTCTTGGTGCTCTTTGAGCTTTGTTGGTTGCTTACAGACATTGGAAATGAGTTCAAAGGCTTTGGAAATGAGTTCAAAGCTATTGTGATGGCTCTGACCCAAAAGTCCCATAGATTTCCTGGACCCATTCTTGGATCTTCTACTTGAGGCTGATCTGCAATGGAGAAACCTATCTGCTTAGGTTTCTCTTTGTGTCTTTTCCCACTTCCACAATAATGTTTGTGGATATTTCCAGAGTGCATCAAGATACTTTTGCTTCAAAACTGCTGCAAGCAAATTAGAATTCTGGAAACCTCTCTCAGGACCTTCATGTAGATATTAAATAGGACTAAGGACAGATTGGAGCCCTACAGTACATTGAACTGGAGTAACCTTGGAATGACTGCTTATACTTTCACCACTAAGTGAATCTGCCTGCTAAGATAGCAGTGGAATCAACATAAAACATGACAATAACTCCCAAATGTCACAAACTGGGTCAGTAAGATACAGTAGTAACAGCCAATATCACAATAAATCATCTTTTGATCAACATTTTCGTTAGCTATTGTGGTTCGCCGGCAGCAAGTGTGAATGGCGGAGGTCTTGGAGAGCAAGGACGCGGATGAGGGGCCTGTGTGTGATGCAGGGATGGGGCCAGGACCATCAGGGAGTGGAGTGCTGCCTTCAGAGCTTGTGAAGGCTGGCAATAGTGATGAAGAGGACCCTGAGAAGCCTGTGCCCAGTGCATGTATGTGCAGGGCTGCTCGAAGGAAAGAGCAGCTGCAGCAGCATGGGCCACTCAGGAGTAAGGCTGCAAGGTGATGCTTCTCCCTTAAGGGATAAAAGCCAGCCCTCAGAGGTGGGATTCTTTGCAGGAAGCAAAGAAGTTCTTGCACTTCAAATCTTGTGGAAGTTCGGACTATCCTGGTTTGTGTTTGGAGACTTTTGGTTTTGAATATTTCCGTGCAATTTAACCTAGTGTTCTTGGCAGCCTTGAATAACCGTGACAAGGCTTGTTCTTATCTGGAATAATTAGTTTTAATAGTGTTTTACTGTGAATGAATGGAATTCACAGAGAAGCATTAAAAAGGTTTTGCTTTTATCTCTGGTGTTTGTTTGCTTGGAACGAGGCTTGGATCATAACATTAGCTCTTGCTTAGACTCCCCTTCCCTTATATTTTCTCCGTGATCCTTAACAAATTTATAACTTTACTTGAATGCCATATAGGTAGTCCTCATGACCATAACTGAGCCCAAAATTTCTGTTGCTAAGTGAGACACTTGGACAGTGAATTTTGCCACATTTAACAACTTTTCTTAGCCCAGCTGTTAAGTGAGTCACTGCAATTAAGTTAGTGACATGGTTGTTAAGAGAATCTGGCTTCCCTATTGACTTTATTTGTCACATGGTTACAAAAGATGATCATCCCATCCCGAGTCACTTGCAACTGTCATAAATATGAATCAGTTGCCAAGTATCCGAATTTTGATAATGTGACCATGGGGATGCGACAACAGTTGAAGTATGAAAAATGGTCAAAAGTCACTTTTTTCAGTGCCATTGTAACTTCAAACAGTCACTAAAGGTCCTGTTGTAAATCAAGGACTATCTGTATACCAAATTTCAAAGTTTGCAATCATACGGTAGAAAGGTGCAGTTGTAATCCTTATCAATTTTATGAAAACATAATTGGTTTTTACATTATTGGTGATTACCTACAAGTAGTCCTTGACTTACAACCACAATTGGGAGTGGCGTTTTCATCGTTAAGTGATATGGTCATTATTAAGTGGGTCATGCAATGAGATCTATTTTGCAACCTTTTTTTTGCCACAGATATTAAGCAAATTATGGTGCTGGTGAAGTGAATTCAACATTCCCAATTGACTTTCCTTTTCAGAAGCCAGCTGGAAAAGTCACAAATCATGATCCGGTGATTGCAAGACATCCATCTTAAATGTCAGCCAGTTGCTAAGTGCCCAAATTGCAATCATGGGACCACAGAGATGTGAGACAATTGTAACTTCAAGACCAGGTTCTGAGTCACATTTTCCAAGGCCGTCCTAAATTCAAACCATTGTTAAATGAATACGTCAAGGGCTATCTGCATACATTTTATATTGGAAAAAAATCAAGGATGTTGCAATTACATTCTACTTAAAATTGTATCAATCTTCTTGAACTTTCCTACATTTTCCATCCATTTTTGTTCCAACAAAAAATTAAGTGACTCTTGAGAAGCCCTGTTTTTTTAATCTTGCAAAATCATTAAGTATGCCAGCAAACAAAACATTGCTAAGCCCTGTTTAGAGAGCTTTATTATTGCTCTTCAGAGCAAATGCTAATAAAAGAGAGCTCAATTTTTAAGCAGACTTTTCAAAGTTGAACCAAGACTTTGGTTGACTCAAATGTGCCAACATGGTTGTATTTTCCCCCCAGAAAACTTCAGCACCTGCACAAATACTAGACATTCTTAAACCTAGCCCCACAAATGATATTTGTGACAGGTAGAACCTGTCAAGACCTCTAGTTATAGGAAATGTGGGTTGTTGTTTTTTTAAAGAAAAGGACATATGACTGCCTCTCTTTAAGACTGCTGGCAACACTTCATCATTCAAATATGGATTCACTATCCTGTGGATCCACCCAGCTGAAATAACTGAAGACAGCAAGGGAGGACAACTTATAAATCCAAAAGATAAAAGCATCATGTCTACATATTCAAGCCTCAGAATCTGAGAGCAACCTCTCGTAACTGGATCAGGCAGCACACTGGATAATCCACAGCATGAAAAGCAGTGTGCACATTTATGGGTGTAAACAGTTACAGATAAATTTTAATTATGGGAATTATTAGAAGTTACATTTGGCACCATTAAAGGAGGCCATTTGATTTTGCACATTTTCTAACTGCCAGCTTGAACAGAAAGAATAGTTAAATACTTCAACTAAGTAGCTTTTTACATTTCAGAGCACACAGAGAGCACAGCTGATCACATAGACCCTGATTGTCAGTTGGTAAGATTTTTTTTTGTTTTGTTCTTTCTATCACATTCTTATAATGCTACTCAAGTAGTGCTGGAGGAAAATTTGAAGTATCTTTTAAAGTATTTTTCAAAAAGATCTCAAACCTGTTCAGGGAAAAGAACAAAACAAAATGGAAAGATTTCTAGTAAAGTTTCTTCTCAAGTCTTGGAAAATTAAATAAAATCTAGTGCAGGTTTCTTATGCTGAGCACAATTTACTTTTGAACAAATTAATGTTGAGCAACTTATCCGAAGAAATATGATCATTCTTGACTGTAACTCAGTAGTTCAAATGAAACAATTACCAACATAAATCATGACTAAATTTCCAATTTTACAAAACACTTAGAAATTATATTGAGAGCCAATGGGCATAATGGTTAAAGGGTTGGACTAGGAGTGGGAAAACCAGTTTCTAATTCTCCTTTGGGTGCTGAAGCCAGCTGGATCACCTTAGGCAACCAATCCCTCTCAGCCCTGATCAGCATTAAACTGTGCAACAAGCTAGGTGAAAAACATAACCTTCTGTTGCATCACAACTGATAGCTTTGCTCGGTGAACTGCAGCAACTGGAATGTATGACAAGCAGATCCTGTATTTCAATGGAACAAATTTGAAAAGCAACAATATTTAGCAGCCAAACTCAGGGATCATCATTCTTTTAAAAATCATCACATATGTATAGTTTTAGTTTTGAAGACAACTAAATTAAAACCTACCAAAAAAGAAATTAGAGCTGAATTACTTTATAAATTCGTGTTAATAGAGTTACTTTAATAAAAATAACAATTCTGTTGGTATAATAAGCAAAGAACTGCACTTTCAAGAAATTGATTCTCACCCTTTCCCCTGGTATTAAAAACCTTAACTCCTCATTCAGAAATATTTCATGGTATCCTACAGTAATTTATTTAAAGGCCTTCTAAAATTCCTCTGCATTACAGAGTTGCATCATGAGAGGAGAGGAAACTTTTCTCTGAGATCAAAGAGGCAAAGTAGAAGCAGCCACTGAAAGTCTTGGCTCATCAATGTCTGAATTCGTACAGCTTCAAATCCTCCTACATCTAGCGTCCTAAGTGTCACAATGGAATTGCTACTGATCCTGGATTGGTGTCAAAGGTGATACATCTGAAGCCAAACCTGTGCTGGAGGAGAGGCAGTTCCTACAGCACAGAAATTGGCAATGCCTTTGCTCAGCTAACCCATTTTCTTCCTGAGGGTGATGATAGTTTGGAAAGGAGAAGCCCTCCTCCTGAATATGGGTGCCCATCTGGTGAGGATCACGACTTGAGGAAGCAGCAGATGATGCCCAACACTAACCATTCTAAAGCAAAGACTGGAACACAAAACATCTTTAGATGTCAAGGAAGCTCAAGCATTTACTAATTTAAATATAAATGAGGCAGGCAAACCAGCAGATTAAATGTAAATACTGTATGAAAATGTGCAATGCATTTAATGTATTCATTTACATAAATTTATATGCCACTTAATCATATATTGAGCTATACTTATATTGAGATAGTAATTTGGAAAAACTAAAGCTTTATAACTCTATCTCCCATCACTTGTAGAATTCTTCTGTGCCAATGGAAGGACTTTCTCAGTAGTAGTAATAGTAGATAGTAAATGTTCTCATCTCCATAGATTTGCTTAGTTGTTTCCCAAAAGCATTAGATTTGGCATGACTCATAGCAAAGGTTCCGTCTAGGCTTGATCTGTTCTTATTTGCAGTGACCCTTTTAGCACAGAAAAAGCTCTACAAATCCCTCTTCTATTTTTGTTACACTCCTTAAAACAATTCATGGATTAACTTCAGGGAAAGACAGACTCCAGTGAGAACAGTCTTGGCAGCATGGATTCTCATAGGGGTCATGTGCAGGTTAAAGCTCTTGGGTGATGAACAAACATTTGCATTTTCCAGTCTATGATACTCAAGAGTGAATGAAAGCATTACGAATAATGTAAATCTCCCTAGTGAAGATGGCTCCTGATAATCCAGGAGGAGAAGAGGCTTGACCTCCTGGAGACTCAGTGATAGTACAGCTAGGGACCTCATGCTGGCATAGTTTCCCTTGAAAGGTCCATCTAAGCTAGCTTTCTCTTGGAGCAGCATATTTGTGTACTAATTTCAGGTACAAAGTTGATGCGGAGGAGGTTGTGTCCATGGGCCTGCGCCCAACTCTGCTTCACACAAAATACTGGTAATAGTTTATTTTTTAACCTTAAAAGTAGTAAAATACAATGATTGGACTGGTTTTCTGAGTTGTAGAAAGGATAGATTCATACTACAGGTAGTCCTTGACTTACAACAGTTCATTTAGTGACTGTTCAAAGTTAGAATGTAACTGAAAAAAGTGACTTATGACCGTTTTTGTCACTTATGACTCCTGCAGCATCCCCTAGTCATTTGATCAAAATTTGGATGCTTGGAAACTAATTCATATTTATGATGGGGTGCAGTGTCCTGGGATCGCGTGATCACTTTTTGTGACCTTACAAGTAAAATCAATAGGAAAGCCAGATTCACTTAACAACCATGTTACTAACTTAAGCACTGCAGTGATTCACTTAACAACTATGACAAGAAAGGTCATAAAATGGGGCAAAATTCACTTAACCGCTGTTTCAACAGAAATTTTGGGCTCAATTGTGGTCATAAATGTATTCATGCTCATGTTCTGCATTTATGCTGAGATTTCAAAGTACATTTTTAAAAAATCCAAAGTCCCTATGTTGAACGCAGTATGTATGTTGAGTTGGGGTGGGAGCCAAGAGGATTCCCCGAGTGCTGTTTTTCTGCCTTGTTGCATACCCAAGCTGAAAACTCCATCCTCCATTGTTGTTGAGCTTTTTCCCACTCTTGTTCTGTGCTACTCTTCTGCTCCACTTTTGCTCACTTGGCTCTATCCATTGTGCATACAGGCACAATTGATTCTTGTTCCAATCAGAACTTTTCAGAGTGCATTATTCTTATTTTTAGTAGAATTTTGTTCTACGAGGGCAGCATTGTATTGTTTCAATCATTGTGTTCTTCTATTTATTCATACAAAGCAGGAGCGCCTAAACATTATTTTAAAGGTTTTTAAAAAGAATACAAACCCTGTAATAATGAAACATCGTAAATTAGTGTCTGTGTCTACTCAATGGCTGGCTGCTGCAGACTGTATCATCTGGCTTCTCCTAAGTGGTAGCAGCTATTAAATAAAGTTGATGAGAGATTAGTGCTTTCTCTGCCCTGTAAGGTGTTGGCTAAGTGTCCCCAGGTGTTTAATTAAAAGCATCTGCAAAGACCTCGGTTTTTTTGTTGTTGCTGTTGAGGACCCAGAGATTTTTTCTGATAACATATTAACTATTGTTTTCATGAAATCCTCCACCATTTTTTCTGCAGGTCAGTTGGTCAGTAGCAGTCAGTTTGGACCTCTGTGGCACCTACTCTTGTGACTATACAGGATGCAAAACAAAGGGATCAAGAGGCTGATCCCAAAATCTCTTGGTTTGCCTTTCAATTGTCTGCCTGCAGCACTCACACGATTTGCTCTGGCAGAATATGAACTTTGTCTGATTATGTCTCACCAAGTCATTGTTCACTCTTAATTTGGTTTGGGAGAAGAAGGGGATACTAAAAGGTTAGAGATTATCATCTCTCTTGTTTTATTCACTGACATCTTTTTTCCCCTTTAAACCAGTCCATAGACTGATACTAGTGATTTATTCCTTTGCCAGTACATTATCTTCCTTGAAGTTCATTCTTATTGCTTCCAGAGCAATAAGTAATTCTATTAAGATTGAAGATAATTAAATAATGAAAATATTTTATTTTTATAAATAGAGTAGCCTTTTCCTACTGCATACGTTTCCTGTTACTCCCATTTCCTTTATTCTATATGAGTGGGATTCATTTTTTTTTTCAATCCAACTACAATCAATAAAAAGAAAACAGTGAATCTCTAGTTTTAAAAAGCCATACAATATTTTCGTATTTAAAGGTGCATTATTCTTCTAACAACTTTCCTTGTAACTCTTGTTATACCATCCATTCAACACTCCTTGATGGACATTAGGATTCCTATTCACCAGTAACATCTCATTTCATTTTAACCACAAGAAACTCCAACTATTTGCATCTATATTTATGCTGTCAGGTGATAAATATATTATTTATTCTTTGGAGGAAGGAAAGGAATCTGTTTTGTTTGTTTGTTTATCCTTTAAGGCACACCTCTACAAGTTAATAACCACAAATTTACAGACGATGTAATCCCAGTTTAATTTATAGACTGGGCACAGATTATACATAGAAAATTACATTGTCCACAATTTCCAAAAGGTAAGCTAACTGGCAACATTCCGCTTCTTTGAATCTAGAAAATATTCAGAGCATTTGACCTTGCATTTCTGGTTTATTCCAACACAAACAACAGGAACTAGCACATGCAAATTTAGACTACTTTAAATGAATGATATCTTGTTAAGTAGGAGGATTCTCAAACTAATGTATAAGGCCCCTTTCCTCAACACAAAATAAAATAAAATATGAAAAATGGACTATTAAGATCTTATTGCCCTTAATGCATTTGAAATAGGGAAAGACTGATTTTCAACCTAAGGGCTAAAGCTGCTGCATTTTAAAGATGAGATTAGATTATTAAATTCCTCATTAGCTTTTCATACTAGTTTTTTCTATAAAATTGTGGAGAAATTGAATTAAAAAGGGCATTTTGCAGATGCTCAGATTTGTCTGATTCCCCCACCCCCGAATTCAAGTTTTGATTCTAAGCAATCAACAAGCATATGTACATCAAGATGAATTTCTTAAGCTTATTGTTTAGATGTTGCAACTGAACACTGGCAAAAGATTCAGTAATATAGTCAGTAATGTCTTGTGAACTTCTTACAGTAAGTAATAATCTTTCATTAGCTTATAGGAAACATGGAATTAATCAAGCAAAACACATAGTATGCTGATATTAATAAAGAAAAACCTACACTTTGCCAATTTAGGAAGAATTCTGTTACATAGCTTTTACTTCTTATATATCTTCCCAGAGGCCTCCAAAGAGACATAATTGGCTTCATATCTGATCCATGTTGTTCTCTCTTTTTGCACTAACCCGGGATACCTTGCGCTAAATCAGGGCTGTCAAACTCGTGGCCCATGGACCAGATGCATCATGCACTGGCCATGCCCAGGCCTGGTTTAGCAAAGGGGAAAAAAGTCACGATACGTCACATGATGACACCATGATGACGCGAGTTGGACATCCCTGTGCTAAATGCTTCAAGGCTTTCATTGGCTCAGTTAAACATAAAACAAGCACTTATTAGTCTAAAAGTTTTCTCTCTTTTGGAAGGTCCAAATTTGCTTACGGGGCAATCTCTTTACTTGCTCCTCAGACAACAGAAGTGCAATTATTTTCTATCCCACCAGGTACACTTCTTACATTTTGGCTTCTTAATTTCCAGAAGATTCCTGATAAAGTAAGTATACTCTACACTTCCATTTAAGTAAATTCCAACTAAGTAAGATTCCCATAATAAAATTTTATTTCTCGTATGTATTATTTTACTGTAGATGCCTTACAGGTAGGGTTCCCAATACAATGGGTGGGAACCAATGTATCTTAACCATTTCTGTATTCAACTTCCCCATCGATTTCTTACACACTAAAAAAAAAATTGTAAACAAATTGGAAATCTAATCAAACATCTAGTCAAACATCCAGTCAAATTGGAAATCTAGTCAAACATCTAGTCAAATATCTAGTTAAATTGGAAATCTAGTCAAACATCGCCTTGTTTCCAAAAGTAGTATAAAAAGTAGTATAAACTGTGAAGTATAAATTCTATTCATAAACTTCCTCAGAACATAAAGAGCTATGGTTGTAAGCCAATACTTTGTTAAAGATAACTTTTAACCCTTAGCCCAGAAGAAAAATAAAAAATATAAGCAATAGTAATATGAAATGCTTCATGAGGTAGCATTTTAGAAAATTGTTACTTCTATCTTCAATTGCTGACCAAAATATGTTAAGCCACATTGTTGCTAAAAATGATATGTTTGAAAATCTGTGTTGTACAAAACTCTAATGCAGAAATGCATAAAGGGCTTTTCAATGTGACTCAATCCAAGGAATGTATTATTTCTGCACAATTACTTCTATTTTGCATATTTTGTACTATTTCCATTTTTATGTATGAAATACTTTTGTAGGTCCATTATTAGATAAAATTGTGTTTTTTCATCCATTTTGATAGAGCCCATTTGATCTTCATGAGGGTTTTTTTCTGAGGGGGGATTATCTTGGTAGATTTCCAACACCAGAACAAGTCAAGAGAAATATAGCCCTAGAAAATATTGGACTAAAATTCGCATGTGGTTGGAAAAAATGACAAAGAAACACATAGACTTGAAACCAGAGATCTTCTTATTGGGAATTTTACCTGATATATATAGTAAAGATTTGAAGTACCTGATTGTAAATGTATTAACAGCGGCTAGGATTGTATTTGCTGAAAATTGGAAGAATGAGAAAATACCATTGCAGGAAGAAATTATTAAGAAAATATTGGAATGTGCTGAGATGAGTAGATTGACATTTGAAATTAGAGAGCAAGAGGATAAACAATTTTATGAAATTTGGGATCTTTTTTATCAATGGCTAGATGATAAAATACGATAATAGAATATTTAGAATGCTAGACAGTAAGGAATATCTTTATTTTGCTATTTTGCTATTATTTTGTTATTTGACATTATATTTATAAAGGGTTTTTTAGGATTAATTTGATATGATTATATGATTTGTTATAGATAAACTGGTTTAAAGTATTGTTAGCTCATAAAGCATGAATGATGAAAAATATAGTCAAAACTTTTTTTAGTGATATTAGGATATATAAGTTTGGATTGACAATATGAGTTGTTATGTAACATAATTGTAATTGAGACTACAGAATGAATGCACAAAAATGATGAAACAACTGACACACTGGATGAGAGTTGATGTTTTTATGTTTTGTTTGTCTTGTTTGTTTGTAGAAAATTAATAAAATCTTTTTCAAAAAAAAAAAAGAGAGAGAAATATAGCCCTGCTCCTTTTCCCAGATAACATTGATCATTATTTTCCTACATGACTTATGATAGTACTATATTTTACCTTCTACTAATATGCATGAAGGTACTGCGAGGTGTCACCTGGAGTTTTGGTATGAAATATCATTAATACCTGAACTCTATTGGCCCTTACTATTCAACTTTAATGAAGTAATTTGTACCCTTAAAGATTGTTTAAATTGAATAAGAACTGGGACAGAGCAAGCTGAAAGAGGAGTAAATGCTAAATAGGGAACTGGATTCAAAGATGAAAGTTTATCCTGTTTTAGAGGGAGTTTACACACTCTAAAAATCTGCAATCTTGAATCTTTGGGTGTTATTGGATTCACTGGGAATAACTACATTTAGCAAGTTTTTGCACCTTTGTGCCTGATACAACCTTTTCTAAGCTAGTCAGACTTAGCAACCATTATTCCTTGTTTGCATTCCACATTGATACAATAATATGCTCTATGTGGGGTTACCCTGGAGAAGCATTGGGAATTTATAACTGATATAAAATGCCACAGCTAGGACACTAACTGGCACATGGTACAAGATATCTATTATAAAATATCTGTACATTTATACATTGCTAAGCAGATTTATTCTGAGGTGTTGATAGTGTCCAATTAAATTAAAGTTTTAAACCATTTACAGCCCATTTATCTGATGTCCATTTCTCCTATTTGAATTTACACAACTGTTAAGACATGCAGAAGAACACTGCTGTTAAAGTCCTGTCTTTCTGCAGGGAAGGCATATTGTAGGGAAGGCGTATTGCATCAGCCATTCCAATCCTAATATTTAAAAATTCTGTACAGATTTTTTTTCCACCATAATTTTAATAGTTGTTAGGATCAATGTTAGGATCAATTTTATTGATAATTTTAAACCTTATGGCTTATATTCTCTTCTTGCTTCTAAATTCTATTATTTGGTTTGGTTATACACCAATCTGTAAAGATGGGATATAATTCAAATAAATAAATAATGCCAGATATGAATATAGTTGTTATAACATTCTACAAAGATCCAAATTCAAAGGACAAAATGTGATCCAGAGTGAACAATGGCATTCATGAAGCATCTAAATCAGCTGTGACATTTCTGGAGTTACATGGATGACCCTATCTGGGAAAAGACAAATTATATGAAATTTCTTAATGTTTCTAACAAGTGTGCCCATATGAACTTTAATCACATTTTATGCTCCAAATGTGGAATTCATTCAAATTCCTTATATCTTAAACATTTTGTTTCTATTACTTCTTTCGGCTATCTGTATTAAATTTCAAATCTAGTTTCAGTTCACTTAAATAGAACTCAACAACATCCATATTTTTCTAGACATTGTATTACTAAAGTTTATACTATAGTACTATATCCCCAGTGATCTTCCATAATGAGTATGATAACAAAAATACACAACTGATATTAATGTTCAAAATAACAGAAAGAGAAAAACATGTATTTAAGAAGAAATGATTACTATCCTAATATTACTAAAGGTCTTTGCTGATGAGCCTTTATATATTTCTGGAGAAATCATGGAAAACCAGTGAAATGTTAGATGACTTGTAGACTAATGATACTGCTATTTTCCAAAAGAAGAAAATGAAAGAATTGGGGAACTATAGATCAGCAATCTATAGTTTAATTTTAGACAACCCAGAGTTGCCTTGGGTCGAGATGGTTGGCAATAAATAAATAAATAAAATTTGACCCCCAATATCTGGAGTTGATTATAATTTATAAGTACTTGAAAATGTATGGTAATTAAAAGAAAAAGTATGGAGTTGTCAAAAATAAATATTGTCAAACTGGATTATGTTATCTCATTTCACTTGGCATCACTGTGAAGCAGTATATAAGTCTAAGTGCAATTGCTATCTTCCTTGGTAAATGGTAGAAATACTACAGAATATGATATAACTTGATTTGAGCAAAGAATTTTACAATATAGTCCTATTCTTTGTGATTAGGAAATTATTAAACGGGGACTAGTTAGATGATAAATAGATACAGACTCCTTGAAAACTGTTCTCAAATGAGAATTCAACAATGATTCCAAAACAAATTGGAGTAAACAACCTCAGTTCTAACTCTTATACTGTTCAAAATTACTACTAAAGCCTTGGAAGAAATAATAGAGGAAGCAACTGTCAGATTAGCAACGCCACAAAGTTGTTTGAGTTAGCTAATATCTTAGAAATCAGAAATATAATTGAAAACAATCTTAAATTAGAACTAAACTGAGACAAATGCAAAACTATACATTTGTAGAAAACAAAAAGCAAAAGCAAAATAATAGGATACTACATTTCTGGCTTGGTGGCAGTTCTTGCAAAAATATAGAACAATCTATATATTTCAAAAATATTAGAAACAGCAGTGGGCCTTTAGAAAAGATGAATTAATAAAATGAATAAAAGGGGACATGAAAGCTACTTTGAAGGATCCAAAAGATGTTGTACATAAGAAGGCTATGAGCTGCTTCAGTCTGAAGGACACAGAATAATGGATTTAAACTACAACCCAGAGGTGATCGGCTCCTCTTTACTGATTAGTTCAACTGGAGCCTGAGGAACCATGGGTCAGGGATAGTTTAACATAAATTCATGGGGTGGGAATCAATCCAGATGGTCTAAGTAATTCTAGAATAAAGCAGAGAACATTATAACATTATAACCATGCCAATTTGAAGTTTAGCTAATGTCAACTAATTCATGGAGCTGCAATATTAAAGACTACAATTTATAGTGAAGTTTGTCCTGTAATAGATGATACACAATTCTGTTCTTCTGTTTAGCTTGGTTTCTTGGTTTTATTCATTTATTTTATTTATTTAACACATTTATATGACTGTCCATATCATGGAAAGTGACTCTGATTGTAATAGAAAGCCAGGCAGAAACATATGGTGTAAGGATTTTTGTGCCTCATAATTTCTGACTAATAACATGACTAGTAGTACTGAAATAATCTGAATAAATGATACTTGAAATTTTATGCAAAATATCTGTATGAAGAATAATTTGTCATTCTTTCCCCCCACCCTGTTTTCTGCACAGAACACCCACAGCCAGCTAGCACTCTTTTTAATTTATTTTATACACAGAACACTCACAGCCAGATAACATTTCAAAGAAAATTCAATATTTATGCTAAACAAAATGTGATTCATTTCTCTTTGCTTAGATTTATTTCTCTTATTACTATTGGTCAGCATCAGTAATGCAACATAGTAAAGCAATCAGGCCCTACTGTTTTACATGAAGTTTTTACTTTTGAGTTAACAAAGTATGGACTGTAACAGAATGATGAAGAAACCCCACACAAGCAAGCAATGGCTACCTGCTGGGGACAATCATGCAGAATATCCCTCAAGGGCTATTTCTTATGACCTCAGTTGCAAATCATGAGATGGATTATCAGACTCATGACTGATCAGGGAGTAGAAAGCTTCAGAAAAGAGAGCTTGTAATAATATTTTTAATAATGTAATAATATGCAGAGATTTTACATGATTGAAAAAGCCTCCTAAAATGTAAAAGTTTATAGTTATGTTTTTTTTATGAACATGCCATGTCAGGAATATGTGTGATTCTTCTATAGGTCAAGAACCTTTAACAAATTTAGAAAAGAGTACAAACTGGCTTTCCAATTTCAATGCATGTACTATTGGTGTACAATAGAACTATCTTGCTAATATATGTTCTTCACAAAACAGGCTTTCTCTTCTTATTGAAAGGCACAGTATTTAATTGCAACCAGCTTCCATTCTATTAAGGAGTCAGTCTAAATGGAGGCAGGGAGAAATGAGCTCCAGTAAAGTCAGTTGGGACATGATTCTATACAACAGGCTTGGAATTAATATGATGGTATAATGAAAAGATCCACTTTAATTACACAATCTGTTGCTATTCCCCCAACAATCATTGATGAAACTTTTTTTTTTAAAGAAAAACGCTGAAATAAGTGTTGGGGTGGGGAGTCCAGGGAATTAACTTGCTACCACATTAATTTCTTCAGACAGAAATTACAGGGTGCAAATTATCAGTTGAAGTGAAATCTTCATAAGGAAAGCATGCAGTGTCTGGATGCGACTAATGGAAGAATGAAAAGTAAATGAAAAAGTTAAGTGAAAGAGAAATAGTAATTCTTGGAGAAGCAATCAGCTTGAACCTCTGTCTTGGCAATAGCTACCCCTGGAACTAATGCATTTATTTCCAAGGAAATAATAAATGTAGGTAGGGTATGCTGCATAACTAGGATTTGAAGCCTGTTTACATGAGGCCAAATCAAGCACAGAAAGTCTCACTGAAGCATCCTCCATAAATACCTCCAACTAAATGCAGCAAAGATGAGCTCCGAACCCTTCTCTTCGCTCATCTGCAGGTCAACTGTATCCAGGAGCAACCTCCATGAATGGAGAAAACAAGCAGGGCACCCAAAGGATCCATATTTGCAGCCTCAAAAACTTGTAATCCTCCCTCTTTCATCTGTCACGAATACAGTAAGGCGGGGGCGGAGAGACTTATCTCCCATCCCCGGATCAACATTTCCCAAAACAGAGCCAGGGGCCGGCTTGGCTTTGGCTTCGCTCAGCTCCTTGGGGATCTGAAGGCATCACAATTCCCTGGAAAGAAAGAAAAAAAAAAGCCGCGTACGAGGCTCCAGGGGCAACTGCCAAACAACATGTGGCGGATAGAAACTGAGGTGGGGGAAGAGGGCTTTTACGTTAAACGGGGCAGCTCGCGGGGTCGCTATCCGGGATTGGCCCTGAGTAGAAGAGGTAAAAGTCGAGACCGCGAAGAAGGCAGCGCGGGGCCTCCGCTTACTTACGAATCTATTAATAAGAGTCCTGAGGCGGCTGCAATCCATGGTGAAGCGACTGGCAGCTGCTCCGGCGGCGCCCTCCCTTCGCTGCTCTCGCCCAAGTGTGATAGTGGTGGTGGGGATTTTTTCTGGCTCGGCTCGACTCACACTTCTGCTTCCCGCAGCCACGCTGGGATTTCTACCTCACAGCAACCCCGCTCGCAGCCCTGCCCTGCCATGCCCCGTCGCCGGGTATTCTTGGCGAGAGCTTCTCGTCTCTCGCTCCCGCTCTGTCATGCGTGCCCCAGGCTAGCTCGTCTTCCCATGTGCGCTGCTCCGGTCCGCGGCGCCCCGAATCGTAGCAGCGCCGGCAGAAGCTGGCTTCGAAGGAGGCGGAGAAGGAGGAAAGAAACAAAAAAAAGGCAACTTTGCTCCACACAGAGATGGCCGGAGACCGGCCGAGGATGTTTCCTTCTTCCCTTCCTTCCCAGAAACTTCCCGCTGCGCTGGGCCGATTTCCTGCACAACCCCGCGAGGCTCGCTCGCTTCTCCGTCGGGGTTTTTTGTTTTGTTTTTGTTTTTTTGGTTTTGTTTCCCCCCTCTCGCTCTTTGATCTTTTCCTGCTAAGCCAGGCAGCTCACGTCATACGCATGCGCGGTCTAATCTCTTCGCCAGGAGCAAGACACCCTGCCATCCCCGCCCCATTGTTTCCCACAAGTGCTCCCCTCGCCCTGATTCCCAGGACTGCCTGGAGCAAAATCGGAAACGAGGTTACCCTTGGGCCGTTTAGAGCCCTAAAGGACGTGGGGTGGGGGTGACCGAGCGCGGTGCATTGGGAAGAGACGGGCACGGGCAGCTCACCAAGCCTCTGGGCGCCTCGACGATCACCAGAACAAACTTCATAAGCGCTCAACGCCCGCCCGCCCCCCCGCCCCCCCACCGCGAGACGGTGTGGTGTGACAGCTTTCGACGCGCTCTTGTGCCCGCGGGGCTCTTGAAATCTTCGCAAGAGGGAGCCGAAGGCGGAAGAACTCGGGAAACAATGCGCCTTTTGTTCAGCCGAGAGCGCAACTATAGTTGTTTATTTCCTCCCCGTTTTTCCTTCCCGGACATCTGGTGAAAAGGGGATTAATCTCGCGTTCCAGGCCGGCCTTGATATACTCTCCAAAACCCTAAAAGCACCAGCTGGGAAAAGTTGGCCTGAAAAGAAACGGCAATGCTAGACGGACAAAAGGCGCAAGTCCCTTTTGTCAAAAAACGCGCGAAAGCGATGAAAAGTTAAGGAGGGGAGAAAGCTTCCTGGAGCCCCTGACTTTCCTGCCTAGGACTTCTGAGAGGGGCTCCAGTCTGGGCTGGAGTGGCAAGGAGCATCCTGGATACTCTTATTGCCATAAAGAGCCATGAAAGAGTTCGTTGCGCTTTGAGAGAGGCGTCCTTTAAGCTTGTGATTTGGGGAATACAGTAATCTCCATACTGGTGTTTTAAGTAAATCAATACGGGATCCCTAATTCCAAGGTGATAGCAATGCCCTTTCCTAGAATCAGTGCTGAAAGTATAAAAGTTAAAATAAACTCATACAAGTAACATAATAGAAAGAAAGACTCTGGGTTTTAGGAAGGGCAGTGCATTATATTTTTCCCCAAATAAATAAATAATAACCTTGTTCTGAAGATGATGGCGAATGTTATTCATTGGCTGCATTTGTACTGCTCATAAATTCACAATTAATGTCACTATTTCCCCTCAAGTCCTATTAAGTTGCCTCATCATGGGGAGGGTGTTGTTCTGAAAGGAATGAGCAAAGAATGCCAGAAGTGTACTCCATGCCCAGCAGGTTCATGACCAGGAAGGTCATTCCAGGTGCTTGGCTAAGTCAAGCAGGCACCTATATTAGGCAGCAATTAGATAGGAAGATATTAGAGATGGATGATCACATCATTCCAAATTGACTGGGAGAGGCAGTTGTAAATGACTCATATTTTACTAAGGAAGCCACGTGGATAGACAATATAAAATGATTGACAAGTCAGTGCCAGTTGATGGAGCTCTCAGATCAGAGGGTACTCAACATATTATTGAGAAAGACCTCCAGATCATTTGAAATTTTAATAAATGTTTATGATGCACTTCGATTAAAGCCTTCAAAATGCATAGTTCCTTTGTAGACATGCAGGAAAAGACCATTCAAAACTGCAACAGTATGCTGTGCAACCCAGAGAACTTCTACAGTAAAAAATGAAATGAAGCAAATACATACTGACATCTCAGGCGTATAAACTAAAATGGAATGGAATTGGACACATTCTGTCATAAAATTACATTATTTATTTTGTGTGTGTGTTTCTGTGTCTGTGTGATTTCTGGTGAATGTCTAGAAAACTCCATGCAGTTTTCTTGGTAAAATTTCAGAAGTTCAGTGGATTTCCTTGACATTGCTTTTTTCCTAGGGCCCAGAAAGGGACTGGCCCAAGGTCACTAAGTTGTCTCTGTGCCCAAGCTGGGACTAGAACTTACTGTCTCCAGGTTTCTCATGTAGTGCCTTAATTTGATTAGATCAGATTGCTTCTCATGTTTATTACTAAGGTCATTAAAGAAAAAATAGTGTTGCTTTCAGTCTGGAAGGACACAGTAGAGCAGGGGTCTCCAACCTTGGCTCCTGGAAGCCTGGCGGACTTCAACTCCCAGAATTCCACAGCCAGCTGGCTGTGGAACTCTGGGAGTTGAAGTCCGCCAGGCTTCCAGGAGCCAAGGTTGGAGACCCCTGCAGTAGAGGGTGTATTTAGGTACCATGTAGTTCGTTAACTGATAATAGTTAATATATATCAGTTAGACTTTGTGGACATATGATGGTTATCCAAGTTTATGTTCCAACCATTAAAAGAAAAATAGGGTTTTGTTATGGTCACATTCAATCTGAAATTGACAGCATGCACAAGCAAAATGTGCTGCATGTAGTGAGACCTTGGAATGTCAAACTTGAAAGAGTAAGGAGGAAAATGTATTTGGACCACAGCCTTAGAAAACAAAAATGAAGCAGGTGAACAACTTATCAGTTTCTCCCAATCCAATGATTTCGTCATTGCTGAGAGTTTTCAAACAACTAAAATTACACCTATATTTATGGATATCATGAGACCCAGCACAGAAATGTGGTAGGTTCCGCCCCCGCCTTTTAGGCTAGATAGATGGACGACTTCATTTACAGCAGCAATAGGTGTACTGTTGGAAGGCCTGAAAGGTAGGGTATAGATTTTCCAGGAAAAAGTTGCCAGGACTCAACACTCACTTGATGGTTTATCATCAAAAATCAATATAACTCTTATTTTCTCAGCCTGACTAAATACCACTCTATAAAGCCTTAGTAAGACCACACCTAGAGTATGGCATCCAGTTTTGGTCAGCACATTATAAAAAAGATGTTGAGGCTCTAGAAAAAGTGCAGAGAAGAGCAACCAGGATGATTAGGGGACTGGAGACTAAAACATGAAGAACAGTTACAGGAACTGGGCATGGCTAGTCTAGTAAAAAGAAGGACCAAAGGAGACATGATAACAGTCTTCCAATATTTGAGGGGCTGCCACAGAGAGGAAGGGGTCAAGCTATTTTCTAAAGCACCCGAAGGCCAGACAAGGAATACAGATGGAAAATGAACAAGGAGAGATTTAACCTGGAAATAAGGAGAAACTTTCTGACCGTGAGAACAATCAACCAATGGAACAGGTTGCCCTCGGAAGCTGTGGGAACTTCATCACTTGAGACTTTCAAGAAGAGATTCAAGAAGAGGATTGCCATTTGTCAGAAATGGTGTAGGGTCTCCTGTTTGGGGGGGGGAGAGATTGGACTACATGACCTACAAAGTCCCTTCCAACTCTGGTTATCTGTAATCTGACTTTATGGATTTACATGGCAAGAGTTCAGATGATACCAAAGGCTAAAATGTCATTGATTAGTTTGTGGCACACTGTGGTGCAAACACAGTTATTGTTTCCTTGAAGTAGGAAAACATGTTACAAAAAACATTTTGGAAAAAAAGAAACCTTCTTTTCTTAAATCTTCATAAATGAGGATGTAAGAGAGGCCCAGCATCAGAGCATCAAATTATGCTATTAAGGTCTGTCGTATGATGACTCGGTGAAGAAGAGCAAGAATGAATAGCTCCCTCAGGCTATATTCCTGCATAAGATGGGAAGAAACTAAAGAAAGGAATTTGGATGTTGTACATCTAAAATAAGCTTAGAAAGCAAGCCTTCAAATACCTCCTCTTGCAAGGGGCACAAAATCAGGAAAAGTTTGTTTGCTTAGTTATCATTTGATATTTGATATTTTGTGTTGGTTTATTGTTATGTGATAGGTTCTCCCTCCTTTTGGGGGGAGCTAGGATAGGTTAATATTGATGGGATATAAAGAATTTGTTGAATTAAGCAAATACAATGTCACTTTATTTCCTTATTCCAATGCTAGCAAAATTTAATATCTTCTCCATGTTTCACTCCATTATATTGCTTCAAAATCCCTTTATTCCCTTCCTTGCTAGGACAAAAAAAAACATGAATGGGAAGTAAATGGAGGAAAGAAAGGAATGAGAAGTGCTGTGCCTTAGGATATTTGTTGGTACAGTGTGTCCATCAGCATTTGTAGTAACTCCGTTGCTTGGAATGACTAAGAATCTTTATATTGTATCTAAGGATCTGGCAAGCAGTAGGCTATTGACCTACTTTCACTTCCCTAATCACTGATACATTTTTTTCTTGGTGCTACTCCAGAAGTTAAAACAGCACATTTCAATATAGTGAATCGATAGAGAGCAAGGATTTCCCAGACTAGGCCCTGGATGCTACCGTCCTGTCAGGATGATGGGCTGAAGTGGAGTGTATTTTCCTGTAAGAAGCAGCCCTTTTAATTCTATTTGCTAAGGATTATCGTGTATATAGTTTCATTATAGATTATAGATCCGTGTTAGGGAACCTATCGCACGCATGCCAGAAGTGGCATGCAGAGCCACTACTGGTGGCATGTGAGAGCTCGCCCAGAAGAGCCCCACTGTGCATGTGGGCGTGCCACTGCTGCCCGACAGCTGATTGTCAGGTATCTGGTGCGCATGTGTGTGTGTGTGGGGGGGTTTTGCACAGGACACATACGTGCATGCACAGAGATGTGCAGCATGTGGGGATCACATGTGCATGTGAAAACGCACAGCGCACATAGGGGATTGCGCAGGCATGCACAGATGCATGGCACAGGGGGGAAATCGTGTATGCATGCTTAGATATGTGCAGTGCACAGGGGATCATGCGTGCATGCACAGTGGGCATAGGGGGGCAGCACGCATTGCCTTCTGGGTGCTGGCATGCAAACACACATGCGTGCACACAATTATTGGCACGGGACCCGAAAAAGTTTAGCCACCACTGTTATAGATTATAGTTTCATTTCAGGCTATCCTGAGGGGCTATCCCAGATCATCCAGAACCCAGCACGGGACAGTGTTCACACATCAGAACTAGGACCCCTGTCACAGGGGTGGGGATTCAATTTTTTTAACAAACGTTTCTGTGGTCGTGGCTTAGTTGGTGGTTATGTGGCTTGGTGGTCATGTGACTGGCTGGGTGTGGCCAACTCAATATCACTCATATAGAGGCACACATCTCCTCGCCTGGCCTCTCATGACTGTGGGGATGCTACAATGGCTGTAAGTGTGAAAAATAGTCATAAGTCACTTTTTTCAGTGCCATTGCAACTTTGAATGGTCACTCCACACAAGCAAAGTGCCAGCAAAGGAGGGGAAAAAAACTCCAGAGAAGTTCCTGAGATAGGAAGTCTAGTCCTGCCAAGAATGTAATAAGGGTTAACGGAGAGGCAGTTTCTGTAAGCAACACCAGATTGTTTCCTTCCTGCCTTCCTGACAGGATTAGGCCAGTAATTTCTTCTAACAACCAGTTCTCTGAACTGCTTAGAATATTAACAACTGGTTCTAGCGAATAGGTGTGAACTGGTAGAATCCCACCCCTGCCCTGTCAGAGCATTGGCTCTGTGATCTGAAATTGGCCTTGTCATCATCACATCATACTCTAATTACCATGAGGTTCTCCAGTGCCACCATCCACTGCAGGGAGGTTATACCTATTTGATTGGTCCACTCCAGCGACTGATAAACCAGGATAGATTTCAGAGATTTCTGGGAGTTGTTCCTGTTGGTTGCCTGTACAGTACAGCTGAAACCTTTGTTGCCACATGGAATAAGGCAGCTAAGGCTTTAGATCAGATTGCACCCATGCATTCTCTCCTCTCTCATGGATCCCTGCACTCCCCATGGTTCAGGGAAGAGTTGAAGGAGATGAAGAGAGAGAGAGAGAGAGAGCATTGAGTTGGATGGTGGAATTGTTGCAGGTCCAGAGGAGTCTCTGGGCAGAAGTCTTGCCAGGTTATCTGGGATTACATTTTGGGCTTCAAGAAATGGTCAGTGTCCTTAGAAGTGTGGGCTCAGCTACCTGCTGTTTAGATCTATGCCCGTCCTGCCTTGTTAAAGTGGCACAGGGATGTCATGTCCATGGGTTCTTGCAGTGGTGAAGTACTGTTTGAGTGAGGGGGTTGTTTATTTGCTTCTTAAAAAGGCCTTAGTTCACTCCCTCCTCAAGAACCCAACTATACTGGACAATGTTAATCCAGGACCTCACCTTCCCTTTCTGGGAAGTTGGTTGACAAGATGGTTATGCAGCAGCTTCAGAGGACCTTGGTTGAAGCAGATTGTCTGGATCCCTTTCGATGGAGCTTCAGGCCAGAGTTGGTAATGATTCTGAATGATCTCTGGTGAGTGCAGGATGATGCTATGCATTCATCCTTGCCTTACTTGACTTCTCAGCAGTTTTTGATACCATCAACTGCACACTTGAGAGCACTAATGTATTATGTATTAATTAAATTTATAATAAATGTTTGTAAAAATAAATCCTTCCCAGAAGTTCAAACCACAAGCTACAAACAGCGGAATTAACTGTTACTGTGTGAGTAATTGTAACAGTCTGGCCATTGAAAGGTAGGGGTTGGTTCATATGTTGGTTCGAGCTAGGTGTATTTTAATTGCTTTTGGTTTACCATATTGTATGGACCTAGCCATTACAAAATGCAAATCGTTCTTTTTAAAAGTTTTGTTTAACTAGTATTTCTTGAAAAAACTACAGCTAAGCCTCTCTTTTGTCTAGGAATTAAATCCTCTTAGCTAATATTCTTTGATTCTTGCTTGTGTAGACATTTAAATTTTATGTGTTGAACTGTGTGAATTAATACCATGGCTTTTCATCTATGCTGGTATTTGGAACAGTTCTTAGGTTTAAAATTCCAATTAAACTTTGCTTATAGTGGCCAAAAATATATTAGCAGTGTTCTTTTTATGTTTCACAGTAATAATACATGCAAACCTGTCATTTGATAGAATTTTTCAAGGTTCATTTTTTCAGTTTCAGTTTCCTGAGCTGAAAATCCTGCAATGGGATTGGAAGCATTTGGAAAAGCTGTTAACTGCTAGCAAATTGAATGCTCTGAACAACTCACAGTCCATCAACACAAGGCCATCTGGAGGACAGTGAACATTCAGTTAAATCTGTGGCCAGTCAGCCAAGCATGTCTGAGAAATGACAAAGAATGACAAAGACCAACAGAAATCATAAAATGACCCAGTCAAAGAGTAGAAATAAGTCAAGTAAATACAATGTATTACATTATCTGATTACTGTGAAAAATCTTAGAATAAAAGATTGTGTATTTTCATGGCTAAAATCATGTCACTACAGGTAGTGGTGAGGAGGGTCTGTTGAGATATGGAATAGAAGCATTTCTTAGATTTACAGTTACCGACATGCGTTATATAAAAGTTAATATAAAAGCACACACTTTTAAAAACTCAACATTTAAAATAACCCTAATGAATACACATTGGAAGCTGTTGTTGGTTGTCTCTTCTATGATAATCAGGAACAACATAAGAAGAAACATACGGAAAAAGGTGCGCCTACTTAAATTAGCTGAGGTGCATCATAAGGACTTATCCCCTTATCCCACCCCCAATTGCAAAGTACATCTTTCAAAAAATCATCATGATTCTGACTTTCTTCTGAAATATTTTTGAATCTTCCATTGACAGTAAGGAGATAAGCCAAAATAAGAAGGAATACGATGCATTGTTCCTAGAACTTTTGTATTAAAATGGTGCATAAATATGATAAATAACTACATAAACATATGCTAATTCTTGTTCTAATCATTCAGTTTAATAAATAAGACCTGTTACATGATGCAATACAAGCTCAAAAGTAAGGGTGAATTAAATGACTTTCCTTCTGGTAGTTAATCATCAGATCACAGCCATAAAAAAACTATTGTGACATATCATTCTATGGATTGCAACTTCCTTAATCAATGTGTAGTATATTCTGCAATTGGATTTTAAAAGAAGGCAGGGATATAGTAAATAGCAAGGCCAAATACAACACTGGGAATTTTTAAGAAGAGATTGGATAACCATTTGTCTGAAATGGTATAGCGTGTCCTGGTATAGAGGGTTGGACTAGAAGACCACCAGGGTTCCATTCTATTCTGTTCTAGTCTAGTCTAGTCTAGTCTATCTTCTACAAAGTTTAAGAACCACAAAGTCTATGGAGTTACCATTGACAATGAACATATTTTTATTTTTGATACTAATATTGAATGCCTATTGATGGAAAAAAAACATGAGCACCTCTAGCTTTCCAAGGCAGGTCTCAGAAACAATGATATACTACCTGTTCAGCTAGCCAATTAGACAATTTTACTTGGTCCATCATACAAGCTTGACTTGAATTATTACTCTGAGTTTCATAAACAAGTGAACCAATATGTAGAAAATATCTTTTAATAAATGCAAATAATCATGGCTGAATGAGGAAAATTTTTATATAGATCTGAATAACTACAATCCTCCTTTTCTGAAAAAATTACATGTTATTCTCATCTTATAGAATGCAGTGTGACTTATTTATTTCCCATGAACAGGGCTTACCCAACACAATTCCAGCAGAAAAGAACATACAACAAACTACTATAAGATTGTATCCCATAATTCCTATTAAATCCCTACTACAAACCTGTTGTTTTGGTGTACTATGTTTCATTTCAGAGAAGCTAAAAGATTTTAGCATCTGGCAAGATCAATCCTGATTTTATGATTGGCCAATCCTGATTGATTGATTGACTGATTGATTGATTGATTTTTACTTTAGCTTACATGCCACTCCATTTTCAAAGACTCTAAATAGTTATACATAAAATATAAGATTAGAACATAAAAAATCAATTATGTAACTAGAAGAACATCATTCAGGCAGCAGATTCTCCAATAAGCCAACTTTTCATGGATGTTTGGAAATAAAATGTTGGGGGATGGGTGATAGGGAATGGTCTGAATATCTAGATTGTTCCAGAGTCTGGGGTCGATTACTGAAAAGACTCAACCACGGAGTTTTTGCAGAAGGCTTTCTCTCAGATTTGGGATCTCAGCAAACCTTCTCTACTAGACCTCACAGACTGATTTACATTGCATCACACACAAACAATATAAAAGGACTGAAGATGCAATAGCTTTACATTTTTGTCCTTGTTATGAAAATGGTGGATTCTTTGGAGGCTGCTCCACAGCCTGTCTTAGGAGCCTTCTGACTGCTTTTCAAAAGAATCTTTAACACTACAAATCAAATACTACTAAAACTCTTATGTCTGTTTGTTTGTAATCTTCAATTGGGAAAAATGGTGCATCACAGGGCAATAGTTTTTGAAACAAAATGCCTCAAATAGAATGCATCCAAAATCTGGAATCCATGACTCCTGAGTCGGAGACTGAAATTTGGCAAGTTATGGCTGTTTCAGTGCTGCTGCACTGTTGTGCCACCCCAGTCAACCCTAGTCATGAGATCATTGTTATGTCCGCGTGGAAGGGGGCCAGGAGTCGGTGACTTTGTATCAAGCTCTTTATTGAAGTCGGGAACCGAACTGGCTCTTAGGAAAACTTTGTGGCTTTTTATTTCCAAGCCGCGGCGGCCACGGCCAATGGCACCACTTTGAATCTCCCGCGATTCGAATCTACCAATTGTGGGAGATTCTCAGCGAGCCAATCAGCGCGGCTCGCCTAACCAATCCGATCGCCCCGCGCCTTGGCCAATCAAAGCGCGGGGATCTCAAGAATTCAAATTAAGGTACAGAACACCCCTCCCCTCTTGGTTTGGTCCTACGTAGTGTAGTTCTATAGGTAAGCGGGGCTCCGTCTTTGCCAACTGGACCTGCGCAGGTCAGTCGTAGATTGGATCCCGGCCGGTTCGGTCGGGGTCTCTGTTTCTCTTGACTCCGTCGTGGGAACCGCCCGGTATGTCTGGCCGGACCGCTCTCCGCAGCTCCCTCCTGAGCTACCCGGGTTGGTTGAGTTGTGGGTTTCGCCGCTCCCGCTCAGTCTTCCTGGGTTGGTTGAGCTAGCCTGGCTGTCCCTTCCTGGCGAGGTTTCGTGCTGGCTGCTTGTAGGTGAGTATGGCTGGATTCTTTCTTCTGGGTTTTGGTTCCCGGTGTATCCCCTCCCCTCTTGATTTGTGTTGAGGGGGTTGGTTTTGTTTGGTTGTGTGTCGGTGGTGTCTTGTGTGGCCGTCCTCGATCTTAACTGATCGATGTGGCGTTCCACGCTCGTCTGTCGGTTGTTTGTAGCCGGTACGAGCGTGGGCCTGTTAGCTGTGTTATGATTGCTGGTACCCATAATGGGTCTCCAGTTAGGTTTTTCGCGTAGACGGCGTCGCCTGGTGCGAAGGTTCGGTGTTTGCTGGTGGAGTCTGGGGGTTTCTCTGGGTTGTAAGTGGGGTGTAGTCTATCGAGTGGGGACCTTATTTTCCTCCCCATTAGAAGTTCTGCCGGGCTTTTATTTGTTGTGGTGTTCAGGGTTATGTGCTGTATGAAGAGTAATTTATTTATTTTGTCCTGGATCTCCCCGTGGTCTATTTTCTGGATGGTTTTCTTAGTGAATTGAACCATCCGTTATGCCCTTCCATTCGCCGCCGGATGCGCCGGGTCTGTCAGTGCGTGTCGTATGCCCCTTTCTGCTAGGAATTTTTCAAATTCCAGTGAGGTGAATTGGGGCCCATTGTCGGACACGAGGACGTCTGGGAGGCCGTGTGTTGCAAAGAGTTTGCAGAGTTCTTTGGTCATGGCTTCCGTGGTGGTTGTTCTCATGTTGCTTATCTCCAGCCAGTTGGAGTAAGTGTCCATGGTTATTAAGAAAGTGTGACCTTTTGTGGGCCCGGCGAAATCTATGTGGATTCTAGACCAAGGTCCCCTGGGGGTTTCCCACTCTAGGATGGGTGCTGTGGGTGGGCTTGGTCTAGTTTCCTAGCATCGTTGACACCTTGCTACCCAGGCCTCGATCTGTTTGTCCATCCCTGGCCACCAAGCGTAACTTCTGGCCAGGGCTTTCGTTCTAACGATGCCCGGGTGCCCCTCGTGTAACAGTTCCAGAACCTTCCCTTGTAGTTTTTCCGGGATGACCACTCTATCCCCCCATAGCATACACCCTTTTAGTAACGAGAGTTCCGTTTGCTGGTTCTGGAATGTCCTGAAAGTCTCGTCGTTGTCCTTTTCCGGCCACCCTTTCTCTACCCAATGCAAAACCTGCGCCAGACGTTTGTCTTTATTAGTTTCTTGGGCAATGTCTGACGCGGTTATGGGTAGGTTGGGTAGAGTCTCTATGCTGATGGTGGTCGTCGTGGGTGCTGGGTCAGTGTCTGGTTCGGGTAACGGTGAGCAGCTTAAGGCGTCCGCATGGGAGATGGTCTTACTGGCTCGGTGTGTAAGCCCGTAGTTGTAGGCCAAGAATTCGGACCACCTTGTCATTCTGGGAGACAGAATGTTCGGGGTGGCCCTGTTCCCTGCGAGTATTCCCAGCAGCGGTTTGTGGTCGGTGATGGTGGTAAACGTTCAGCCGTAGAGGTACTCGTGAAACCTTTTTACTGCGGCGACGATAGCCAAAGCCTCTTTGTCCAGCTGGCTGTAGTTCTGCTCCGGTTTGGTGAGGGTCCTTGAAAAGAACGTGATGGGTACTTCCTTTCCGTCGGGGAGAGTGTGGCTGAGGACAGCACCGACGCCAAAGGGTGATACGTCGCATGTGATGGCTAGTGGTAGGGTCTCGTACTGGATGAGGACGGCATCCGAAGTGAGCAGGTCCTTGGTTTTCCTGAAGGCGGCTTCCTCGAAGATCTTGTCACCTTGTCCCTTCAGGCAGTAGAAGATCAAAGAAGCACCTAACAGCTTGAAACACTCAGTTCCTGTGAAGTGAGTGTTGGGCACTGCTTATGAATTAGACAAAGAAACAAAGAACTGATTAATTTGGTAAAAATTAGGATTCTTTTCTGCTATCCTGCTTTCCTATCAGTAATATATTATGATGTACTATATTGCACTAAGCATATTATTATACTGTATATTATAATAATTCCCAGATATAACTGCCTGGGAGTCAGGCAGGATATAAATTTGATGATGATGATGGTTGATGATGATATAGTGGAGATATCACCAGCATGAAGTTCTGAGAAAGAACGCACTGGCAACCTGAACCTTCAAATTCAGCTTTAACTAGAAATTTGTTTTTTATATAGGCAGATTTTTAATTAACAGATGAAGAAATGGTTTTGCTATCATATTACTAAAGAAGCACCTTAAAGCTAAGCTTCTTTTTGGAAATACCAAAAAGTAGGCATTACAAATTTCTTTCTGATCTCATAGAATGATCCTTGCATTGTAATTGATAAAGAAAGTCCTCTAAGTTCAATGGGTATTACATAGTAGCCATGTCTTCAATAGTTTTTGCTTATGAATGCCATCAATGAGAGCACATGACTATATTTACTGTATGTGGAGTATTGCTCTCTTCACAGGCAGGTAGGATTGAACCACAGGTGGTGGCTAAACTTTCTGTGCTCCTGTGCTGAAAATTGCACTCATGTGCTCGCATGCCAGCATCCAGAAGGCAATGCATGCACACACACACCACGACCCTGTGCATGCGTGCACAATCCTCCTTTCCCTGCCACTGCCCCCTTACCTTCACTGTTGTGCCTCCCAGATGATTTTTTGGCCCATTTGAGGCCTTTTTTGGCCTCCCAGAGACTCGAGGGAAGCCTCTGCAGCCTTTGGAGGCCAAAAAATGGGCCCGTTTCATCACTTCCAGTATTTCTGGAAATAAAGGAAGTGATGAAATGGGCCTCTTTTTCAGCCGCCAGAGGCTGCAGAGGTTTCCCTTGAGCCTCTGGGAAGCCCAAAAAGGCCTCAAATGGGCCAAAAATCAGCTGGGAGGTGCACGCATGAGCAGTGCAGGTAAGTTTAGCTGGGGCTCACGTGCCCGCACAAATGGCTCTGTGTGCCACCTGTGGCATGTGTGCCATAGGTTCACCATCACGGTTCTATAGGTTCTTCTGGTTTCGGAAGCAATAGGTACACCATTGTGAGCAATAAGTATTCCAAAGCAGTCCAAGCAAACAACATAATCACATAACAGGCAGCAATAAAAGAATACTAACGAATATTACATAATCCAAGAGAGCAATCAAATATTAACACAAGACAGCAATTAAAATATTCAAAAGCACAGATAAACAATAAGTCAAATAAGGAAACACCCAATGGTATGCTGGAGCTGGATCATACTAGCTTGTGAGAGTTCATTGTTAAATTTTCATGAAACTTGAGAGCCAATTGAATACCGAGCAGGGCTATGATGCCCAGAGCATTGATCAGAAGTTCTACGGCTGGCAGGACAGTGAAGTGGTGGCAATGGAGCCAGCAGAACTGCTCCCTAAACATTTCTCAGTAGCTTCATGTAGATGTTAAATAGGAATAGTGTCGTGTCCTCGGAAATGATGCCAGGAGTCGGTGACTTCAAATCATGCTCTTTTATTAGTGTAGGAACCAAACTGGCGCTATGCAAACGGTTCGTGGCTTTTATTCCTTTAGCCGCGGCGGCCGCGGCCAATGGCACCACTTTGAATCTCCCGCGATTCGAATAGACCAATCGCGGGAGATTCTTAGCGAGCCAATCGGCGCGGCTCGCCTAACCAATCAGAGTGCCCCGCGCTTTGGCCAATCAAAGCGCGGGGATCTCAAGAACGCTAATGGGACAGAACACCCCTCCCCTCTTGGTTTAGTCCTTACGTCGCGTAGTCCCGCAGGTAGGCAGGGCTCCGTCTTAGCCTACTGGACCTGCGCAGCTCAGTCGTAGGTTGCATCCCGGCTGGTTCGGTCGGGGTCTCTGCTTCTCCGGATGCCGTCATGGGAACCGGCTGGTCGGTCGGGCCGGGCCGCTCTCCATAGCTCCCTCCTGGGCTTCCCGGGTTGATTGAGCTGCGGGTTTCGCCGCTCCCGCTCGGTCTCCCTGGGTCAGACGAGCTGGCCTGGCTGTCTCTTCCTGGCGAGGGGTCGTGCTGGCTGCTTTCCGGTAAGTATGGCTGGTTTATTCTTCTTTGGTTTTGGTCTCCTGGGTATTCCCTCCCCCCTTGGTTTGTGTTGTGGGGGTTGGTTTCGCCTGCTTGTGCGTCGGTGGTCTGTTGGGTGGTCGTCCTCGACCTTAATTGGTCGATGTGGCATTTCCATGCTCGTCCGTCTGCTGTTTGTAGCCGGTACGAGTGTGGGCCTGTTGTTTGTGTGATGACGGCCGGTACCCATAATGGGTCTCCCGTCAGGTTTTTTGCGTACACGGGGTCGCCTGGTGCGAAAGTTCGGTGTTTGCTGGTTGAGTCTGGGGGCTTCTCCGGGTTATACGTGGGGTGTAATCTGTCGAGTGGGGACCTTAATTTCCTCCCCATTAACAGTTCAGCTGGGCTCTTATTCGTTGTGGTATTTGGGGTTATGTGTTGGGTGAAGAGCAATTTATTTATTTTCTCCTGGATCTCCCCGTGGTCTATTTTCCGGATGGTTTTCTTAGTGAATTGCACCATCCGTTCCGCCCTACCATTCGCCGCGGGGTGCACCAGTGCTGTCAGCGCGTCGGATGCCCCTTTCCGCTAGGAATTTTTCAAATTCTAGTGAGGTGAATTGGGGCCCGTTGTCGGAAACGACGTCTGGGAGGCCGTGCGTTGCAAAGAGTTTGCCGAGTTCCTTGATCACGGCCTCCGTGGTTGTTGTCCTCATGTTGCTTACCTCCAGCCAGTTGGAGTAAGCGTCTACTATTATAAGGAAGGTGTGTCCTTTTGTGGGCCCGGCAAAGTCTATGTGGATCCAAGACCAAGGTCCCCTTGGGGTTTCCCACTCTAGGACAGGTGCTGTGGGTGGGCTTGGCCTAGTTTCCTGGCATCGTTGGCACCTTGCTACCCAGGTCTCAATTTATTTGTCCATCCCTGGCCACCAAGCATAGCTTCTGGCCAGGGCTTTAGTCCTAACGATGCCAGGGTGCCCCTCGTGTAATAGTTCCAGAACCTTCCCTTGTAGTTTTTCTGGAATGACCACCCTATCCCCCCATAGTATGCACCCTTTTAATAACGAGAGTTCCGTTTGCCGGTTCCAGAATGTTTTGACGGACTCGTCGTTGTCCCTTTCCGGCCACCCTTTCTCTACCCAGTGCAACACCCGCACCAGACGTTTGTCTTTATTAGTCTCTCGGGCAATGTCTGATGCGGTTATGGGCAGGTTGGGTAGAGTCTCTATGCTGAGGGTGGTCGTCGTGGGTGCTGGGTCGGTGTCAGGTTCCGGTAGCAGCGAGCGGCTTAAGGCGTCTGCATGGGAGATCGTCTTACCCGGTCTGTGTATGAGTCCGTAGTTGTAGGCCGCCAGGAACTCGGACCACCTTGTCATTCGGGGAGACAGAATGTTCAGGGTGGCCCGGTTTCCTGCAAGGATTCCCAGCAGCGGCTTGTGGTCGGTTATGATGGTGAATGTCCGGCCGTAGAGGTACTTGTGGAATCTTTTTACGGCGGCAACGATAGCCAGAGCCTCTTTGTCCAGCTGGCTGTAGTTCCGCTCTGGTTTGGTGAGGGTCCTTGAAAAGAACGCGATGGGTGCTTCTTTTCCGTCGGGGAGGGTATGGCTGAGGACAGCGCCGATGCCGAAGGGTGATGCGTCGCATGTGACGGCCAGGGGTAGGGTCTCGTTGTACTGTATAAGGACGGCATCCGAAGTGAGGAGGTCCTTTGTTTTCTGGAAGGCGGCTTGCTCACGTTTCCCCCAAGTCCAGGTCGCCGCCTTGTCCAGGAGCCTATGCAAAGGCTCCGCCACCGTCATCTTTTGGGGCAGGAAAACATTGTAAAAGTTAAGTAGCCCCAGGAATGCCTGTAGTTCCGTCTTCGACTTGGGTGTGGGGGCTTCTTTGATGGCCTTAATTTTTTGGTTTGTGGGGTGAATGCCGTGACGGTTTAGGAGATATCCTAGGAATTCAACCCGTTCCGTGTATAATTGGCATTTCTCCCTCTTTACCTTGAGCCCCGTCTCTTTGAATTTGGTTAGGACCTCTCTTAGGCGACCCTCTATTTCGGCTTGGTTGGTTGCCGACACTAAGACGTCGTCGAAGTACGGTACCACCCCCTTTATGCCTTGTAATAGTCTTTCCATTAGGCTTTGGAATATTCCCGGTGCCACTCTGACTCCGAATTGGAGCCGGTTGCATTTAAATGCTCCCCGGTGGGTGACTATGTTTTGTGCTTCTGCCGTTTCCTTGTCGACTGGCAACTGTTGGTATGCCTGGGCGAGGTCGAGTTTGGCGAAAACCTTGCCCCCTCCCAGTGAATGCAGTAGGTGTTGCACTACTGGGACGGGGTAGGCGCTTTGTTGCAACGCGCCATTTAGGGTGGCCTTATAGTCCCCACAGATCCTCACCGACCCATCGGGCTTGATCGGGGTGACTATGGGGGTCTCCCACCGGGCGTGGTCTATTGGCTGTAGGACCCCTTGTTTGACGAGCTTGTCAATTTGCTCGTCTATCTTGGGTTTAAGTGCGAATGGCACCCGCCTTGGTTTTAGGCGTTTTGGGGGAACGTTTGGGTCTAGGTTGAATGATATAAGGGGCCCTCGGTACTTGCCTAGGTTTCTGTCGAAGACCTCTTGGAATTCCCGGGCCAGTTGTTGCTCCCAGCTGTTGTCGGTGACGTGGTCGATTCCCGTGACTGCGATGCCGAGCGGGGCGAACCATTGCAGTCCCAGTAGGCTTGGGCGGTTGCGATCGACGATTGTCAGGGGAAGCTTTTCGGTGCGGCCTTTGTATGTTATGTTGAACTGTCTGGTTCCAACTACCAGGATGCGGTTTCCCTGGTAGTCCTTTACGTTTAGTCTCTGGCTGTCTAGACTTTTCCTTTGGATCGTAGGCACCAAGCACTTTATTTCTTGCCATGCTATCATGGAGAGGTAGGACCCGTAGTCCACCTCCATTTTGCATGGCTCGCCCTCAATGCCTACCTCCACGTAGACCTTCCGGGCGTCATTGGTTGTGGCGTGGCTGATGGTGACCGTCTGATGGGTCTCCTCTCTTCGCCAGGTCTCGCCGCCTCGTATGGATCGTCCGTTCCGGTCCCATCTGTTGTCTGAGGGGCGATCTCTGGTCCGGGGTGGTGTGCTCTCTCTCCTCCGCTCGCTCTGGTCCCATTGGGGCGGGCTGCGGTTCTTTTTGAGGCGGCAGACGCAGGCGATGTGTCCCTTCTTGTCACAATGCCGGCAGATCGACTCGAAAAACTGGCATTCGGACCTGGGGTGGTCGCCTCCGCAACCGGCACAGTTGGTCCTCGACTTACGACCCCGCCGGTTCCGTGGGTCGCGGCCTGCCTGGAGGGGATGAATCTCCTCCTCTTCATCAGAAGTGCCCGATGCCGAGTGGAAATCGCCCTGGTGGGTGGTCGTTTCGGGTTGGGCCTCGGCCGACCTTGCAGGGTGGTTGTTTCCGCTGCGGTCCCCAGCGTTCGGTCGGCGCATGCGGTCAGCGGATGTTCGGGTCGCTTCGGTGGCTGCGGCTGCGGTGAGGGTGTCTGCAAGGCTGATGTTGCCCTTGGCCATCAGCCGGCTCTGGAGGACGGGGTCCCACAGGCCGAGCACGATTCGGTCTCCTAGGGCGTCATTCAGGTTGTCGAATTCGCACAGCCCCCCTAGGTGCTGTAGTTCAGCGACAAAGTTGCTGAAACTCTCACCCGACTGTTGGTCCCGATGGTAGAATTCGTTGTGCTGGATCAGGATGGGTACCTCTGGAGTGTAGTGCCGCCGAAGTATTGGCTCGAGGACGTCCCAGTCCATCGCGGTCGCGTCGGCGGGTTTGGCAAGTGCCTTGGCCATCTTGAATACCTCGGTCCCGCAGTGGGTCAGGAAGACGGCGCGCTTCATGGGGCCGGTGGCGTCCTTCAGATCGCTGCACTCGAGGAATATGTGGAATTGGTCGGAGTACGATTCCCAGTCCTCGGTGGCGGGGTTGAAGGGTACGGGGGGTGCGATTTTCGCCATCGTGGAGATTCGTCTGGCTTCCGTCGGACATGTGGTTCGGTTCAGGGTCTGGATCCCACCTTCGTCGCCAGTGTCATGTCCTCGGAAATGATGCCAGGAGTCGGTGACTTCAAATCATGCTCTTTTATTAGTGTAGGAACCGAACTGGCGCTATGCAAACGGTTCACGGCTTTTATTCCTTTAGCCGCCGCGGCCGCGGCCAATGGCACCGCTTTGAATCTCCCGCGATTCGAATAGACCAATCGCGGGAGATTCTTAGCGAGCCAATCGGCGCGGCTTGCCTAACCAATCAGAGTGCCCCGCGCTTTGGCCAATCAAAGCGCGGGGATCTCAAGAACGCTAATGAGGGGACAGAACAAATAGAAAGTGAGGAGAGCCTTGAGATATTCCACAAAACTGACCAGAACTGGCCTTGAAGAACAAAAGAGAACCACATTAACGAGTGCTTTCCACTCCCAATCCCCTTAGTCAACTGAATAGGATATCTTGGTTAATGATACTAAGGACTGTTGAGAGATCAAGAAAGCTCAGGATAGATACACTACTCCTAGTCTGAATCTGCTAGAGTGGTCAACAAGCATGATCAATGCCATCTCTTTACCATCTTCTTAACAAGCTTCCCATAAAATGGAACATTAGAGATTGGACAAAAATTGTCCAGATTTCTTGCATTCAGCAATTGTCTCTTAAAGAGGGGGAAGTAAGCAGGATATCCTAAAAACATTTGTACTTCAAGCAAATACTGAACAAGGGCCTCATTGGTGTATCACTTACTCATCTTCCTGTACCAGGCTGGGCTATTTTCAGCATTGCATGCCTAATAACATCACAATGGATTACTGCAATTCACTCTACATGGACCCACTCTTTATAAATGGTAAAGAAACTGTAGAATGCAACTGCCATAGTAAGGAATGAACTACTACTCTGTTTGCCACGTGAGTGAAAGCAATTAGGCCATCAGGAACAAGGCAATAAGAAAACAAACAAGTATCTGTTGACTCAGAAAAGTGGAACAACAGCCTAGGATGTAAATCCAGAACAACTGATCTATATAAAAGGATTGATTACTATGTGCTATAGTAGGTTGATTTTCTGTGCATGGCTTCATTCTTTGCTGGAGACTGAGAGAAACAGAAAAAGAGGGAGGGAGAGAGGGAAAGAGAAATCTTACTTGGGTTTTTGAACCTTCTGTCAAGTAAGTCAATTCCAGAATAAGGACTTAATTGTCTGTAGAAACAAAATATATAGCCGTATCTGCCTACAAGGTCCAGTTCAAGGTACCAATACTTGAGAGAAAAACTTAAAGGACTTAGAATTAAATCAACTCAATGCATTTGTCCAAATTTAGTTGGAAAAGCTTTTTTTGGTCTTGGAGCTATATCTGAAAATTACTTGGTCATCTAGATATATCATGGGTGATTACTATCCCAGAATGACTGACTTTTTTGTATTAATTTTAATGTTCCTCAATTTTGATAAATTGTAGCATTTGTACATCTTAATACTTTTTACAATTTTTGTAAAAAATTATGTACTTACTGTTAGATTGTTTCATTGCAAATGTTTCTTCTGTTTACCATTCTGGACTCCTGCATAATGAAAAATATCGAACAATAAACATAATAATAATGTCTTAGCTAAAGAGCCACTAGTACTCTATGTAAGTATCTGACAAGAAAGGGATCTCTCCAGGCCCCAACAGCAAAGTCTGACAGAAAATACACTTAACACTTTTTAAAAATTTATTTCTCCTGCTTTTAAAAAAAAATTTTTTTTTTTTTTTACGGCAGACATATACAAACAAAACATAAAAAACATAAAACCATCTTTCAGTTATATACATACAGTGCGTCAGTTGGTTACAATTTTTTGTGCTAATCTTTTTTTGCCATTACTCAAAGTCATATAAATTCTCACATGATCAATCTAACATAAGCTTATATATTTATCAATTGTTAATCATTCATCTGACAAACCAATTGTTCATCATTTTACACAAGTTATTCTATTTTTTGTACATTTATATTATACATTCATCCAATGGTTATTGCTTTCTGTTATATATTCTACAACCTTCTATTGGTTTTTTATTATGAAACTTCCTAGTCTATTTCATTACCATGTCTTTTTATCTAACCATTTATTAAAATAAGCCCCATATCATATAAAATTGTTTGTCTTCTTCTCTAATTTCAAATGTCAATTTACTCATTTCAGCACAGTCCATAGTCTTCTTAAAAACTTCCTCCTGCATAGGTATTTTTTTCATTTTTCCAATTTCTAGCAAATACAATTCTAGCCACTGTTAAAACATTTACAATCAAATATTTCAATTCTTTCTTGTATATTTCCGGTATAATTCCCAATAAAAATATCTCTGGTTTAAAATCTATGTATTGTTTTATCTTTTTTTCACAACCATGTGTGGTTATAGTCCAGTATCTTTTTGCATCCAAGCATGTCCACCACATATGGTAATATAAGCCAGGTACCTGATGACATTTCCAACATTTGTCCAATTCCTGAACATTCTTGCAATTCTCCTTGGGGGTAAGTGCCACCTGTAAATCATCTTATACAAATTTTATTTATAAGCAGTTGACATTGTCATTTTATAATTTTGAGACCACAATTTTTGCCATTTCTCTAAATCAATCCCATATCCAAATTTTTTTCCTCCAAGCAATCATCATTTCTTTACTTTGTTCTTCCTCTAATTTAAACTCTAGCAAACGTCCATAAAGTTTTTTGATTACCTTTTCATCAGTACCTGTCAAAATTTTATCTAAACCAGTCAATTTATCATAAAAACCTTCTGTTTTAAAATCTTTATCAAATCTAGATTGTATTTTTGCATATGAAAACCAATTCATTTTTATACCTTGTTGTTCTAGTGCTTGCATAGATTTAAGTTCACCCTTTTCATTCAATATCTCACCATATCTAACTGTTTGTTCCTTTTTATATGTGATTGGATAAGAAAAAGCTTCAATAGTAGATAACCATAGTGGAATTTTTAAATAATATTGCTTTTTTGTCTTCTCCCAGTTTAAAAACAATACCTCTCAAATATAATGTCTTCTAAAATACCCCTGTGTTTTAGCTCCCTTATACCAAAGGAAGGCATGCCATCCCAGCAGCAAATCATGTCCCTCTAAATTCAATAATCTGGAGTGCCTAATGTTATCCATTCCTTTACCCACATCTAGTTCGTCACCTGATAATATAATTCCCAGTTGGGCAAAGCGAATCCTCCTCTTATTCTTGCATCTTGTAATAGTTTGAGTTTTCTTCTCACTTTCTTTCCCTGCCAAATGTATTTTAACACTATTTTATTTAAATGATCAAAAACCTCTTTCCCTAATCTAATTGGAATTGTCTGGAATAAGTATAAAATTCTCGGCAATACATTCATCTTAATTGTAGATATTCTTCCAATCAATGATAACTGTAAGTTTGTCCATTTTGTTAAATCTGTCGCAATCTGTTGTTTGAGTTTAATATAATTGTCCTCCTTGAGTGTGCTATATCTTGATGTTATAATTATCCCTAAATACTTGACCTTATTTGTGACCTGGATCTCCAAGACTTCCTCCAACTCTTTCTTTCATCTTGTTGATATGTTCTTTGTTAATATCTTTGTTTTATCTTTATTTATTTTCAAAGCTACTACTTTTCCATACTCCTCTATCTTTTCTATTAACTTAGGTGCTGATTCCAATGGATCTTCTAAAATAAATACCAGGTCATCTGCAAAGGCTTGCAGTTTATACTCTTCCTTTTTAATTTTCATTCCTTTTATTTCTTTTTCTTCTCTAATATTCCTGTTCAGCACTTCCAGTGTTAACACAAACAACAGAGGCAACAGTGTACAGCCTTATCTAGTCCCTTTTCTTATATCTATAGTATCTGTTAACTCTCTATTTATCATAACCTTTGCAGTTTGTTTAGAATGTTTGTTTCTATGGCTTGGATAATTTTTTTTACCAAAGTCCATTTGTTCCAGTTATAATGACATAAATTGCCAATTCACATTGTCAAAGGCTTTTTGTTCATCTAAAAACATCAAAGCCATTTGTTTTTCGGGATGTGCCTCATAATATTCCAGAGTATCCAAAATTATTCTAATATTATCTTTAATTTGTCTCTTCATCAGAAATCCATTTTGATCAGAGTGAATAAAGTTATTTAAATATCTTTTCAGTCTTCCTGCCAAAATTGAAGCAAAAATTTTATAATCTGAGTTTAGTAGAGATCTATCTATAATTTTTAATTTGCTGTGGGTCTCTGTCCTCCTTTGGTACAAATGTAAGCTTAATCTCACCACTTAACCACTTTTATCTTCACTTTTAATTTCACTTTTAGTCTTTTAGGGTGTTCTCTCCCCCCAAAAAAATAGTAAATAGAAATTTAACTCACCAAACTGACACAAACTGGGATCAACAGGATGTGCCCTTCTCAATCACCATCTGTACGGGACGGTTTAGGTCCAGTTGGACTATCCAGCAGTGGAGATATCGACGGCGATCTTCGAGCCACCAGATCACACGTCGTACCACCGTGATGCCATCTTTGCCCTCCCTTATTTCTCCTGCTTGACTGCCTCATCAACTCATTAAATATTGAAACCAGGAACTTGCTCATCCTTTTAATATTTTCCAATGCTAAATACCAAGCAATGCCTTTGATCATGGTTATTGTTTAATTATGTACTGTTCAGCCAGGTTAAATTTTGGAGTTTATGAATACACATTCAGAATAGATAGAATGCTGTTAGCCCCAATACAGACACATAAGATTTCTAGTAGAGCTATTAGAATTATAATAATGCCATAATCCTAATTTCAAATTTTAGAAAGAATCAGAAAATCAATTCTATATACATGTTAATTAATAAAATATGTAAAACATTTAAGAGACACATAACATAAGCATTGTATTAATTTGTGAGAGGCATTATTTCTACTTCCTCCTTTGATTTCCCACATTATGCAGCTAATTCTATATAACCCAGGGAACTGATGTGCATTGAAAAATAAGCCATACCTCCTGATAAACTGTCCCGGGGTGGGCTGCTGGGGGTTTGCAGGGGTTCGGCAGAGCCCCTAGCTATGATTCTGTGCAGTTTGGAGAACCCCCATATCCCACTCCTGGCTAGTCCCGCCCACTCCTCCCCCTCCCCTCCCCGGAGTCCCCACGTGGCCCGTTTTGGATGCAGGTAAGTGCAGGATACATGTGGAGGCTCTAGGAGCGTGAAAAACAGGCCTCCCAGAAGTTCAGGAAGGCTGGAAATGGGCCCATTTCCAGCTTCCAAAGAGCATGTGGAGCCCTCCTGGAGGGTCAAGGAAAGCGAGGGGAGGGCAACCCCCCCACATCATGGTGCAGGAAGCCAACTATGCTACACCCACCATGACCACGCCCACCTAGCAACTGGGCAGAGAACCCTTTGTTAAACATTTTGAAGACCACCCCTGAACTGTTCATTTAGAATTTCAACTGAAATGAGAAAAAAACAGTTGTTTCTTTTATTTGTTTTCATTAGTGAAAACTGTCATCCGTGCATCAGTCAGTAAACTTATAACATTAATATCACAGATCTGTCAAGTGTCATCTTCTATCTTTGACAGACATGAAATGATTTTCACCCTAGTAACATACATATTTGTCATTTATCAGTTTGAGAGAAATTTCAGATAGATAGATAGAGAGCATTCTATTGCAATGTAAATAATAGAACTTAAAAGACCTCTGAGTTAACATTGTAAAATATACAATATAGTACGCAAACAATTGAAACAATATTGTAACCTTCACTGATAAATTCACATAGCATGAAATACATTTTGACCAATATTCTGTATTCTATTTTCAAAAGAATCAAGATTTTCAGTTTCTGTTTCCAATGTGGGAATATATATTATACTATATATAATAGCTCAAATTAGAATTTGGGATCTCTGAAATGATAATTGGTTGGCATTTAGTGTACATGATTTGAATACAATTCTTACACAGTCCATTTCAGACATGCATTATTTTTATAGGTTGATGACTGGCTACTAAACCACATGGGGATCAAAGAATGCATGCAACGGTTCCCTTCTCCTTTTAACTTATCTTTTATTCTTGTTTTTTATTTGTTTGTCATTTAGTTTTAATTCTGCTTTAACTGTATCTTTTATGATTTTATGCTTTTTTTATCTATAAACCTCCCAGAGATAGTGAGATGGCTGGTGCTAAAATTTGTAATGATTAATGACACCTACTATGGCGTTTGTAAATTTGTAATGATTAATGACACCTACTATGCACGTGATAGTGAAGCTGATGCCTTGATGAAGGTGTATGGACAAACCAACCATCATACAAAACAGAAGATTATTGAAAATCTGCAGGCAACCATTTCCTTAGTGTAGAATGAATTCTGATGAACATTAAAATAGATAGATAGATAGAGCTTTACCTTTTTATCAGTGATAGATTACATGATCTGATAAATTTATCTAAAGCTATCTAAATTATTTGAAGTAGTTATACTAAGAATGCAATTGTTTTTTTCTGCAGGATCCAATTTGAGTCAGTCACTTGGACCAGATGTTTATTCTTCTAAGTTTTTGGACTTGTACTGGATCCCATCCTCAGGGAACCCCTCACCCCCCAGAACATGTGGATATTTTTTCTCTGAGGCACCCACTCAGACTCACCTCCAGCTGTGATCACATTTATTTATTTGGTTGTCCAATTTCTAAACAATTGGGACGCTTTCAGCTAAAAAAAACACCCACCAAAACATATAAAATAATGCATCTCATTGGAAGGCCAAAATACCAAAACCAAATCAAAGTGTATTAGAAGAGACCAAGACCAAACAAAAAGAGGCCTGGGATAACAACCAAATGTTCAATAATTTCCTACATATCGTAAGGGTGGAGTCACATAAAGCTTGGTGGTGGGGGCATTTTTTACATTTAGAATTATTTGATTCAAAGCGTTGATCTCTCTAGTCCAGAGACCTACCTTATTTAAATCCTATTAAATGTTGGTCCCAATAAGACTGATTAATGACTAGATAGGAGGGCCTAAAACCCATAGTGTTAGATCTTGTCAGGGTCTCCACCCAACTCAATTCTTAGATTGGATAACCATTTGTCTGAAGTGGTGTAGGGTTTCCTGCCTAAGCGGTGGGTTGGACTAGAAGACCTCCAAGGTCCCTTCCAACTCTGTTATTCTATATTTATCCACACAGAGGTGTGGAGCTTCCAGATTCTAGGAAGGAAACTTTACAGTATCACTGGATGGCTCAGTGCAGAGATGAATAACTAAATGTCATCTGGATTGTGATGACGCTAATTGTGGTGATACCCAATGCCAGCAGATGAGAAAAGTTTCATGTAGATTTTGAATGGGAAGACAGTCAAGCCCTGCACCCAACAGAGTAGTAGCTGTTGTAGTTAGCTGGCAGCAGGTGCAGATGGCTGAGGAGAGCGATGACTCTGATGAGGGGCCGGGACCATCAGGGAGCAGACTGCTGCTTTCAGAGATTGTGGGGGCTGGCAGCAGTGACGAGGAGGTTCCTGAGGAGCCTGCGCCAAGTGCACATGCACGAAGGTGCACGAAAGAACAATTACAGCAGCATAGGCGACTTGGAAGTAAGGCTGCAAGGTAATGCCCCCTCCCTCAAGAGGATAAAAGCCAGGTTTGGAAAAGCGTTCTTTGCAGACAGCAAAGAAGCTCTGAAACTCAACTGGTGGACATCTTAGTTCGTGTTTGGAGAATTTTGTAAATTAGTTCTTATCTCTGGGTTTTTGGAAGCCTTGACAAACAACTTGGCTCTTTCTTGTCGGAGCTAATTAGTGGAAAGCAGCCTTCAGAACAGAATTCGCTATTAAACCTTAAAAGGTGGGGGCTGCTGCCTTTGTCTGTTTGCTCTTTGGGAACCCAGTTGGGTCAGAACAGTAGCTTAGGGCTAGACATCAATCCCATTATCTACAGAAAAGGAATTGACCTTGGAAGAAGGGGGAGAATCACTGATGAAACTTGTCTCTCATTCTCAACTCCCTAATAAATGATATAGATTTTATACAGGGGTGTCAGACTGGTGGCCCGTGGGCCAGGCCCAGATATGTCTTACACAGGCCACGCTCACCCCAGCTCTGCAAATGAGAAAAACGTCATGAAATGTCATGTGATGACAATGTGACGCCCCGGGTTTGACGCTATGATATAGAATGTCATCAAGAAATCAAGAAGAGCCAGAATGGATACAACGCCCCCCCCCCCCCCCAAATGCTGGATCTGCCAGAGGTCATCCATAAGTATGATTGATGTTGTCTCAATATGTATTTAAGCCTGAAATCCAACCAGTATATTGCAAATACGTATATTTAAACATCTTCCATCTTTTTTTCATAACACAAATCTCATTTTAATGAAGTTTTCTTTTACTTTAAATATTAAACTCTAATACCAAGCATATTGTATAAAAAATACTGTATTTCTGAAGCAGAAACCAGGCAGTAGAAAATAAGGGAGCACAATTGTTGGCTCTTTTGATTTCATTGAAGTTTTGTCTTCTTAAACTGCTGCCCGCATAGGCTCATGCTGCCTTGACTCTATGCTAATTTTTCTTTCTTTTTCTTTCAAAAATGTAGGTCCTGCTATGAATTTCTCCACTATCTTGTAGCAAAAGAAATGAAACCCTTGTAGTATTTTATCTAAAGCTTAAAACATTATAAAATGACTGGCTAATCAATTTCACATCTGCACATAGAGCTATATAATGATGAGAATACCTCATTTCTGCTTGTACAATATGGTTGCGGATGGTGAAATGCAACTGTAGTAGCCACTGAGGTTAACAGACATGTCAAATATAGTATGCCATAACATGTTTAATTATAAGCACTATTAGTTTGGGGAGCATTTGCATCTGTGTTTGTCAGCGAGAGCCACTATATTGATTGAAAACTATAAATATTTGGCTGAAATCCTTTAAGTATTCTGTTCTCACTCATCCCTAACTATACACATTCATTGATCTTAATAAGAAAACCAAGAATGTCAGCTATACTGAACACAGAAACACAATGGATCATTAAAGGATTAAAGTTTTTAAAATTCCTTTCGCCTCCCCCAGCCACCCTCCATTTTTATTTTTAATTAGCATGTGAGGTTAAGAATGTGAGCTTAAGGGAGTGAACCACAAGTGTGCTGGTACACATTTTGCCTTTAATTCCAAACTGTTCTGCTGGCATAGCTTCACTTTTTCTCCTAGAAAAAAACTTTGCCTGATAAATGATGGTTCCTATTTAGGTGTATATATGTTAAGTTTCACTTATACAGTGAAGTTTCTGTAAAATGCAATATATCTCCTATTGGTTTAATTAAAGAATATAATTGCCTGTATACTGTAAAATTATGAGTCTACACTTTGCTCTCTAGTTGGTCTGTGAAACCTCTGCACTGCCACCTGGTGTAAACAATCTGCAAATACAGTTATAGCATACTGGTTAATTGTTTTAATGCACATTTTGCTGAAAATGTTTTTAGCATTATGCCTTGCACCAGAAAAGCAGATGCCATTCATTTTGGAGTTCCTTGTATATTTTAAAAGCCTTACTTATATAATTCGATTATTTCTTTTTTTTTTTTAAACAAATTTTATTAATTTTACAGAGAACACAATAAAACATAAACAAAACTAAAAGATCTTTTCTGAAGGTTGTCTGATCCCGGGTTGAAACTCTTCACACAGACACAAATTCAAACATCATATTCACTTTATATATCCTTCCATATCTTATTATCATTTTCTTTTATATATATATATATAAACCATTTTTATCAATTTTATATAAACAATGCACAAGGCATAACAGCTTATAAGTTCTTTTCTAAGAAAAAATAATAAAAGAAGAAAACCAATAGAACATAACAATTCCAAATTATAGTATCAATACTTTGTCTATTTAACTTCATATCTTATCCCAACTTCTCCTTTTCATCCAAATTATTTCTTATTAATTAAATTTTTTTTTGCCTTTTTTCAATATACAACATCCAAAAAAAAAAACCATAACAAAACCTTTATATATCCTTTCATATCTTATTACCATTTTTAATAATATTCTTTGTCTATTCTATTTTCAACTATCCATTCATCTTTTTTCTTTTATTATACTTCTCCTATACACCAATTGGAGTAACGTCTATAACTCATTACTCTAACTTAAAAGTACTTCATATAACAATTTTTCTTGGGATTCTATTTAATAGATTCTAAAATTACACAATGAATTTTATACTCTAAATACACATATAAAAAACACAATCTTATGTACTCTCCAGAATCCCTCTTTTATCCTAAATTAAATTCACCCATTGTCTCTGAATAAACTTTTTTTCTTTAGATCTTGCTTTCCCCCATTGAGGCTTCTCCCCCCCTTTCTCTCTTGCTTATTCTTCTCCTTGCCCTTTTTACTCCTTTGTCTTTCCTCCTCCCTTTTCTTACTCCCTTTCCTTTGCTTTCTAACCTTGCCTCCACCTTTCCGCTCATTTTTCTCTTCTTTGGTTGTTTTTATAATTCTTAAAATCCCCTTTTTCTTATCCTTTTTCTCCTCCTCCCCGGAAAGAACCCATTGTTCATCAAAGATGGCTTCTTCTTCCTCTTCTTCTTTGTCCCAGTCCTTCTGCTGCATAGTCAACTTTTCATAAGTGCATAACGCCATTTCTAAGAATTGAAACAAAGTGCCCAAAGTATCTTCTTTTTATATTTTTGATATTCAGTCTTTAGTTCATCCACAAGCGATGCCATTATGAAAAAAGAAACTTTTCCCAAAACAACCACAAATATTTTTAATCAAAAATAATTCAAAAAAAAATAATTCCAAAAATTAATACTTTTCTTCCTTCTTCTCTTCCTCTTTCTGGGGTTAATGTTTAATCAAAAAGGTCCAATTACCATATACCTTCCTTTGGGATTCTAGGCAATCTCCTCCTTTTTCAGCTTCTGCTCCAATTTTTTTTCCTCTCCCTTCCCACTTGCAATATCAATTTTAAATAATCAGAAATCCATACCTCCAACAAGGGTTTTCCAATTTCTTAAGTTTTTCAATGTCCAAAAACCCTTTTGTCCCTTAGCTTCAACTCTGAAAACAATTCACTTTCAATGTCCAATATATCCAAACATATCTGCTGTTTCCATGGGGTGGGAGAGTGAAGAAAAAAAAAAAGTTCCCTTTAACAGCTTCTCCGCCGCTTTCGATCTTCTTAGGGATACAAAGTATCCTCCAGCAATTCAAACAGCTCAGTTCCAACAAATTTGAAAGATGTTACTTGACCCGGCTCAGACAGCACTTTCACTCTTCTTACTTCCTCCAGCGCAATCTTACCCGGTTGCTGGCTTCTTTGTGGCGGCCATTGCTGACCGCCGCTCCACCGCCTTGGGAAAAAGGGGTTTTTCCAGAGGAGGAGGGGGTCTGCGACATCCCCAACCCCCTGTCCGACTCCCCTCTCTCTTCAGCTGTCCCTACAGGGCAGCCATATCCCCCTGACCCATCTGGATCGGGGGTACCTCGGCGGCTAGCACAGCAGGAATCGCGAGCTGTCGCGAATTCCTGCTGCCCCGAAGCCACGCGAAACCGGAAAACCATAATTCGATTATTTCTTAAGATAGCCTGCCTATACAAGTTCTACATATATTTTATAATCCGCTGATAGTTAAATATGAAATGGATAAATGATATAGCTTCTATTAAAAGAAAAATAGAAGATAAACGTAATTGCAACTTGGATATTTTTTTTGATGCTACAATGTAAAGAAAAAGGATAGGCTAATTAGTCATTAAGAAATCTTTCTGTCCTGAGGTCCATGTATTCAAGCTATTTCTGCTAAAAATATTATAGCCAAGGAAAGATATTAATAGGATTTTTATTGGAATGAAAATCTTGTACTTTCCCCAAGAATCTGTACTTTTATTCATGATATCCTACCTTGGCAGATAGAATCTTCTTTAGCACTATTTTTTTTTGAAAAAATAAATACTTTTTCTCTTCTGCTATTTCAAAGTCCAGCTTTCATTTCTATAGAACATCACAGGAAAACCATTAAAAGTTGCCTTTCTTTGGTATTGGTGGTACACATAGACTGACCTCTCCCAAATGGTTGGTTAAAGTATTGTTCTACAGATTTGCTGACATAAAACCTTCACTGATTCTTCTTCAGTTGCTTGCCATATTTCTTCAGACATTCCATTAATTCCTATAGTGTTTTGAAAATAATTCTAGCACTAGAAGATGAAGTTAGAATCCAGTTACTATATAACAATAGGGTTGCCTAATCTGAGCTGCAGAAATCCAGTTGTGACTTTGTCTTAATTGCCACCATCATTACCTCTTCTGTCTCCTCCTCCTCAAAAAGTTATCTAGAATGAATTTAAAAGTTTTATTGGATATATTTTGCTTCCTTTTTTCTTAGTGTTTGCATGTGTGTATGTTTCATTGAGGACCTTGGCTTTACTTCTTTACTTTCTCTGAAAATGTTATCTTTAGTAATTTTTTTTTGGCATTCAAACTTCTCTGGTTGCTGCGAAATGACAATGGAAAGTGGCAACTATCCTCCCATCTCTCTCTGCCCAAGAAACAGAGATGAGCACATAAACAAACACACACACACACATCCATACATGTGTGTGTATATTTGTGTGTGTGTGTGTGTGTGTTTGTGTTCCTCTCTGTTTCTTGGGCAAGGAGCTAGCATTATCCAAAGACAATTTCTGTAATCATGTGGCCAGCATGGCTGTGCACCAAATGCTAATGGAATGCTGTTGCCTCTGGTTTCAGTGTCCATAGCAAATGGTTGAAGCACCTCAATATTTTATGGGCAACCATAATAATTATGGATCTATCCCAATTTATTTCAGTTAAGACCCATGTAGTCAGAGATTCACACTCTGAACCTTTAAATCTTTTTTTTACAAAGCAAAAGGATGGTGAAATGAAGCTCTTGGATGTTTCTCCTGATCAGATTATTTTGTTGAAATTGCAACTTCCTCTTGCAGGCTTGGAAACCAATGGTCCACCATAGTGGTATGAATATGTGTGTTCTGGGAAATTTTATGATCAATAAAGTGGATGTTGCTATTGAAATCTTGTTCATCATCTTTTGAAGTATAAATATGATATATGCAGCTAACACAATAACTTATGAGTGTTCTATCCCTTTGTGAAATTTGGCTCCCTGAACTCTTTCCAAAGACAAGGAAAGAAATGAGTAACAACTCAAACATGTTTAGAAGAAACCTTTTTCTCAAATCTGATTAAACACAAAGCACTGATCATCCTTCGGGATAGTAACAAAAAGACAATACTTGTTTTCCACTACTATTACTAGTAGAAGTTTTTCAAGTAATTGTTCTGGAATCTGGTCTAGGAGAAATACTGTACTGTGATATATTAAACACTGAAAATAAACTCAATCATTTGCACTTGTGCAGTTTTGAAAAAAAAACAAATACTTTTTAAAAGTTGCAGATAACTGTTGCATTTTCTCCCTTGCAAATTATTTCAGAAATGTTATATTCTTTTACTGTACAAGACATAAGCACCTTTCTGAACTCTTGAAAAATTTTCAGTTAAGCAAGTTCCTTTGGACATTGCAATTAACTATAACTTGCCTTATTACTTCCTCTGCTTCCATTTTCAACTATCTTCCCAGCATTCAATTTCTTAAGATTGCTTGGATGTCAGAACCTGACTTACAATGTCTTCCCCTCCTTGAACTTTAAAGTGATGGTTCCTATGTGATACAAGTGCCATAATAGGTAGTGTATCATACAAATATTAGAAATGAAGGTTTCCGGTTTCGCGTGGCTTCGGGGCAGCAGGAATTTGCGACAGCTCAAGATTCCTGCTGTGCTAGCCACCGAGGTACCCCCGATCCAGATGGGTCAGGGGGATATGGCTGCCCTGTAGGGACAGCTGAAGAGAGAGGGGAGTCGGACAGGGGGTTGGGGGTGTCGCAGACCCCCTCCTCCTCCGGAAAAACCCCTTTTTCCCAAGGCGGTGAAGCGGCGGTCAGCAATGGCCGCCACGAAAAAGCCAGCAACCGGGTAAGATTGCACTGGAGGAAGTAAGAAGAGTGAAAGTGCTGTCTGAGCCGGGTCAAGTAATATCTTTCAAATTGGTTGGAACTGAGCTGTTTGAGTTGCTGGAGGATACATTGTATCCCTAAGAAGATCGAAAGCGGCGGAGAAGCTGTTAAAGGGAACTTTTTTTTTTTTCTTCACTCTCCCACCCCATGGAAACAGCAGATATGTTTGGACATATTGGACATTGAAAGTGAATTGTTTTGAGAGTTGAAGCTAAGGGACAAAAGGGTTTTTGGACATTGAAAAACTTAAGAAATTGGAAAACCCTTGTTGGAGGTATGGATTTCTGATTATTTAAAATTGATATTGCAAGTGGGAAGGGAGAGGAAAAAAAATTGGAGCAGAAGCTGAAAAAGGAGGAGATTGCCTAGAATCCCAAAGAAAGGTATATGGTAATTGGACCTCTTTGATTAAACATTAACCCCAGAAAGAGAAAGAGAAGAAGGAAGAAAAGTATTAATTTTTGGAATTTTTTTTTGAATTATTCTTGATTAAAAATATTTGTGGTTGTTTTGGGAAAAGTTTCTTTTTTCATAATGGCATCGCTTGTGGATGAACTAAAGACTGAATATCAAAAATATAAAAAAGAAGATACTTTGGGCACTTTGTTTCAATTCTTAGAAATGGCGTTATGTACTTATGAAAAGTTGACTACGCAGCAGAAGGACTGGGACAAAGAAGAAGAGGAAGAAGAAGCCATCTTTGATGAACAATGGGTTCTTTCCGGGGAGGAGGAGAAAAAGGATAAGAAAAAGGGGATTTTAAGAATTATAAAAACAACCAAAGAAGAGAAAAATGAGCGGAAAGGTGGAGGCAAGGTTAGAAAGCAGAGGAAAGGGAGTAAGAAAAGGGAGGAGGAAAGACAAAGGGGTAAAAAGGGCAAGGAGAAGAATAAGCAAGAGAGAAAGGGGGGGAGGAGGAGCCTCAATGGGGGGAAGCAAGATCTAAAGAAAAAAAGTTTATTCAGAGACAATGGGTGAATTTAATTTAGGATAAAAGAGGGATTCTGGAGGGTACATAAGATTGTGTTTTTTATATGTGTATTTAGAGTATAAAATTCATTGTGTAATTTTAGAATCTTTTAAACAGAATCCCAAGAAAAATTGTTATATGAAGTCCTTTTAAGTTAGGGTAATGAGTTATAGACGTTACTCCAATTGGTGTACAGTAGAAGTATAATAAAAGAAAAAAGATGAATGGATAGTTGGAAATAGAACAGACAAAGAATATTATTGAAAATGATAATAAGATATGAAAGGATATATAAAGGTTTTGTTATGTTTTTTTTTTTGGATGTTGTATATTAATAAAAGGCAATAAAATTTTAATTAACAAGAAATAATTTGGATGAAAAGAAGCTGGGATAAGATATGAAGTTAAACAGATAAAGTATTGATACTATAATTTGGAATTGTTATGTTCTATTGGTTTTCTTCTTTTATTATTTTTTCTTAGAATAGAATTTATAAGCTATTATGCCTTGATTCTTTGTGCATTGTTTTTATAAAATTGATAAAAATTGTTTATATATATATATAAAAAGAAAATGATAAGATATGGAAGGATATATAAAGCGAATATGATGTTTGAATTTGTGTCTGTGTGAAGAGTTTCAACCCGGGATCAGACAACCTTCAGAAAAGATCTTTTAGTTTTGTTTATGTTTTATTGTGTTCTCTGTAAAATAAATACAATTTGTTTTAAAAAAGAAAAATATTAGAAATGAAATGCTTTGTTAGGAAATGGAATTGGCAAGAAGGTTGGTAAGAAGTGAAACATTTCTATATTGAATCTTCTTAATGAAAAAAGAAAAGCTATTCTTGAGATTGAGTACTCCATTCTAAATGATTCTGGGGCATATACTTCTCTCTAGTACACTAAGTCTAGAGTTGTTGATCTCTGCTTCTATTCTTTATAGCTCATTTGAAGATTCTCCCCATATGTGCTTACATGGTTTTATTCCATTTGTTCAGCCAAAGCTTTCTGCAGACATTCACAGATCCATTATTCCTTCTTATTTCATTTCTCTGAATTAAATCGTAGTTCCAGCATTACCATTGTGAAGACTGACAAAGAATTTATCTCATTTCTCTGTTCACTGAGCTGTTTTCAACTTATGTTGTTTTCAAATGTTTCATCAATAAAAGAATCAAAATGAAGTATAACTGGCATCTTACTTTATTCCTTTAAACCGTACAGCTTATAGATTTATTACTGCAGAATTTGGAGTACCAAGTACACTATCCCACAGCATCTTTTCCTCATGAAGAAGAAAAGCCAATATAAGACAAAAATGTACATTAAAACAGAAATGAAAAAAGAAAATCAAGGGATGTCCTAGTTTTGCCCTGGCTTGCCTATTCAAATATACATATATACATATACATATACATACACACACACACACATATATAATACATCTTTGAGAAATGTCTCTCAACACGAAGAATGCCTAAATTAGAATAGCTTATTAATTGATTAGTCTTGCAATCTTATTGATGAGATAAAAATAAAAAATAAAAAATATAGTCTGCTTTCAGAATAAAATAGGTAATGCAGCGATAAAATGCATATGTGATAATGCAAGGAGTCAGCAATCAGATAAGTGAATCTTCCTTGCATAGTACCTCTGTTTGGATGTATCAAGTTCTTAGCATAACAGGACTTAGCAGTTGTGCTTTCAGTGTTTACATTAGAGCTTTGGAGGAAATAAGCTAATTTGTAACTCATTTTTCAATGGGCTGGCTGTTCTTTCTGTCCAAATATAAAATTTAACAATTAATGTAAACATTGTAAACCATTTAAGTCTAGTTAGTTAAAATATACATTTTAGATTTTACTGTTTGGATTATTTTTTTAAATTGGATGGAGGTGTTTTTTTTTGTTGTTGTTGTTTAAGTGGATTCTTCTATTTTTTAGGTTTGTACCTTTAGACGTTCATTGTCTTCAGTATTTTTGTTGCTCTTTTGTATGTTTGCACTGTTTATTTTTTTTTATAATCCTGTTTTTTTTAAAAAAAACATAAAATTGGGGAAAAGTGCATCCATGAAAGCATAACACATGCACGGGTAATCCTTGGTTAATGATGGCAATTGGGACCATAATTTCTATTGCTAAGTGACCTGGTAATAAAGCGTGTCATCAAATGACTAGACCACTTAGCAACAGAAGTCCTTGTATTTCCAGTTACCATTGTGAATTGAATCCAATGGTGGTATTCAGCTGGTTTACAACGGTTCAAACGAACCGGGAGCAAGGATTTGGTGTTGGTCTCTGAACCAGTAGTGAGTTCTGGCTGGCCAAGCCCTCAAGCAGGTCGCCTGGTCGCCACTGGCTCACTTGCCCCACCCACCAAATGCTTGCTCACCCCACCCGCCTGGCGCTTGCCCCTTAAGGTATTTCTTTTTTTTCCCCCTCCCGACAATCAGCTGTTCAGAGGATCAGCCGTGCTGGGATTCCCCTAGCTTGTCTTACTGCTTTGCCTGGGAGGATTCCCTGCGGCCCAGGAAGGAAAAAAATGGAGGGAGAGGTACAGCCCCCCTCCATTTTTTCCCTTCCTGAGCCCTAGGCTTTCTGGGAGCAAAAACACCCCTGCAGGAGGCTCCTAAGACCCAGAAGGCCCCAAAATGGAGCAGGGGAGTGCTCTGCACCCCCTCCAGGCTCCATTTTTTTTCTTCCTGAGCCCCAGGGGACCTTCCTGGGAGCAAAAATGCTGCCGCTAGGTTTGCCTGAGGCCCAGAAAATGGGTGGATCAGGTGGCTGCAAAAAAAATAAGTCATGCCCACCCAGTCACATGGCCATGCCCACCAAGCCACACCCACAGAACAATAGCAAAAAGTTTTGAATCCCACCAGATTGAATCCTGTGCCATCATTAAGAGTGATAATATATGGTTACCATTTGTGATCTCCTGCTGGCTTCCCTGTTGACTTTGCTTGATGGAAGCTGGCAGTGAAGATCACAAATGGTGATCATGTGATCATAAATGCTGCAATATCATAGTTACAAGCTAGTTACCAGCCGCTTGGAACATGATCCCCACAATTGGGGGTGCTGTAATGGCTGGAATGTTGAAGAGTGGTATAAATACCACTTGTTCAGCATTGTAAGTTCAAACTGTCACTGAACAAGTGGTTGTTAAACAAGACTTTTCTGTATGTTATGTTTCTCGCTTTCTGGAAGATGAGGATAATAAAAATAACAATTTCATTCACCTGGATTTTTCAACCTGGATACCACACAATGGCTTCTGCAGGCACAAGTGAAAAAAATATTTGCAAGGACTAAAACTAAAACATTTTAAAAAGAAAACACATCTGCAAACAGGCACAGAAACAAAGGGAGAATGAGAGAGAGCGAGAGAGAGGAATTCAGAGTAAAAAATAGTAACTACACATAAAAGTCACTAGCTAGAACATACTATTGATATAATTTAATAAATAGCTTTTAATATAATAGTTCCTTTAAAACTATCGTATACTTGTTGACAGGTGGTTCTCAAGTTATGACCACAATTGATCCCAAAATTTCTGTTGCTAAGTAAGACAGTTAAGTTTTGCCTCATTTTATGACTTTTCTTGCCATAGTTGTTCAATGAACCACTGCAGTTGTTAAGTTAGTAACACAATTGTAAAGTGAATCTGGATTCCCGATTGCCTTTGCTTGTCAGATGATCACATGATCTCAGGATCCTGCAACCATCATATGAGCCAGTTGCCAAGCATCTGAATTTCAAGCATGTGACTATGGGGATGCTGCAGTGTGGAATGTGGTCACTTTTTTCAGTGCCATGGTAACTTTACTCTTAAATGGTTGTAGGTCGAGGACTATCTGAACTTGCAGAAAATGTTTAAGATTATCCTGTTATCCTGCTCTCTGACCTTGTTTTCTTGCAGATGTTTCAAATTAGGTAACATCATCAGCACTTCTTGCACATCTGTAAGAAAACAAGCTCAGAGGATCCCTCATTTCAATTCTGAGTTACAAATAGTATCCTTTCTTAGACAAGAATATATATCAAAAGTATCTTAGATATCTCAGATCTTAACCATTTAGACATTGCAATAGCAGAGCCATGTTAAGTCTGGTAGCCAAAAATCAAAAGAAAGCTAACAAAAAAACTCCAATTGTTTAGAATTGATTTAGTAAAGAGATGGTGTAACTAAGTGACCATATGGTAAACAAGGAATGAATTGCCATCCTTTTCTTGAGTATCCTCTGCGGGAAAAGAACCCAATAACTGTTACCCTATGGCATGGCTCCCCAGAGTGGTGAATATCGATTCACAGGAGTTAACGAGACTATTACTACTATAATTATTGCTTAAAATAATATTTGTTAAATAATTTTCATGGGGGGGTCAATGAAAAGTCTGCAGTTGATGAAGGGTACGATGAAAAATTTGAGGATTCGTGCTGTGTGAGAACAAGACATAACCCTCAAATGAACGATTACTGTTATTAATCCAGTCATTTAAAAAAAATGTCACAAGATGACGCAACTGAATACGGTCCGACAAATCAGGGCCAACTTATGTTCGTTTCCTGCGAGAAAAGAATCCAATTGTTGTTGCATGGAATGAAGGGGGGAAAAAAAAAAAACCAAACACCGCAACGTGACATTCCTCCTGGAGGCTTCTCGGGAGCTATTCCATTGCGTCCCCGGAACCTTTTCTTTGTGAAAAAGTTGTTGCCCGACGGAAGGTGTTCAATGTTGCGCCGTCCGGACTGCGGGGCATTATGGGGGCTTGCGATTGAAAAACCGTTTCTTTTCTTTTCTTTTCCTCCCCTTTCCCTCTCCGTTCGGCGGGTTTGATTAAAATGGCGCCCTAAGGCACGGGCCAGTCAAGCACCGGGTTGGGCGGCTCGGGGAGTGGCCCCGCGAAGAGGGAGGGAAGGAGGGCGCTCTCCCCGCCCCCGCTCCCCCCCCTCCGCGCGCGAGGATGGCGAGCCCGGACCAGAAGTCCCCCAACGTTCTGCTGCAGAACCTTTGCTGCCGCATCCTGGGCAAGGGCGAAGGTAAACGGTCTGTCCCCTCCGCCCCCTGGGGCCCCCCAGAAAGGGTTGCTCTCTGGCAGGAAGAGAATAAGCGGCTCCTTTGTAGTTGTCAGGGCCGCTCGGAGCAGCCGGGCTTTCGGGCTCCCTTTCTCAAGAATGAGGAGGAGGAGGAGGAGGAGGAGGAGGACGGTGATGCTGTTGCAGAATACAGACGAAGCGGACCGCGGCGGGGGTGGGGGTGGGCGAGCCGGCTGATTCACGTGCCCTGGCAGGTCCCCTGGCAGGGAAGAGAGTGGTTGCGGCTATCTTAATGCGCTCTTCTTACTCCTCCCCTCGCATCCCGGCGAACCCAAGCAATGGTCCAATTCAGTTGTGCCTCAGATCTGAAACCAATCATCCCCGGTCTAGGGATTATGGTCTTGGGAATTGTGTTTCGTTCTAATCTGAATTTCTTAAAGGAATAAGAGAAGCCAGAAGGATCAGGTGTGGAAGGCAAATTAATGTGGTGGCTGTAAAACTGCATGCGAACATGACTTACCTGCATGGTAAACAAGATTTATTATGAGTCCGTTAGCTCTGGTTGAAAGGTGATTTTTGTTTACTGCTGGTCAAATAGCAAGCTGGAAGTGTTGACCTACCTTTGAAGCAATATTTTTTAAAAAATGTTCTTAGTTATTAGGCCCATGGACTGTTGTGGGGATATTGATAGCAAGCAGCAAAAGGATTCCCCTAAGGGCCCAGTTTCTTGTAGAATATTACAAGAGATTAAATACATATGATTGTTTACTACTTCCATATATGTTGGTTCAGACATGATTTGGCAGGTACAGGCGTGCTGCTTAACTGAATTCAAAGCCAAATATGCAGTGATACTATACATAGACAGATATATTAAAAGAATAGGGATCTTGGGATTCCAAATATTACTACTTTCAAGACTCTAGATCGAACTAACTAGCAGCATGCAGAAAACAACGTGATTCCAATCACTTTTGTAAAAGATGGATTAAAAGTTATAAAAACAAACATTTGAAGATCTTCAGGAATATTATTACTTCATTACTCTGAAGACTTTCATTAGTAGAGGCGTCCCTACAACAGTTGCCAAAGGCTGCAACTAACCTATCAAATGCTCAGGATGGATTTCGAAGCAAGTCAACTGGCAGAGATTTGTAGAAATCAAGAGAAGATCCAGAATTGTCCACTTTTGGGGAGATAACTGCACAAGAGATACCAAAAAGCCACTAGCATGTCGGGAAATGTCCTAATAGACAATGTAGGCCAAAAGGCATACACACAACCCACCCCAAACAGTTATTGAAGTTACTACTAAGGGTCTGGTCAACGGGCAGACCAATTCTGACATAATCTTTCAAATGTGGCGTAAAAGCATGAAGAAGCTCTGCAGGCTATTTGGCAGAGTTAATCCTACATCGTAGTTCAGAAGAGGCTACTTACTGTCAGAAATCAGTCCATTAGATTTTGAGGTAGAAGTCCGGATCAAAGTATGGCCAGCTGTGGCTACAGTCTTTGGAGAAGAAATGACACAAATATTTGAAGACCTTATTCCAGGCTAGCTATTAAACAATACATATACCTGAGACTGGCTTAATAATCCAACTGCCTGGGTTTCCGGTTCTGCTTGGCTTCGATGGCAGCAGGAATTCGCGACTGTTCGCGATTCCTACTGCGCTTGCCGCCGTGGTACCCCCGATCCAAATGGGTCAGGGGGATATGGCTGCCCTGTAGGGACAGCCAAAGAGAGAGGGGAGCCGGACAGGTGGTTGGGGGTGTCGCAGACCCCCTCCTCATCTGGAAAAACCCCTTTTTCCCGAGGTGGTGGAGCGGTGGTCAGTAATGGCCGCCACGAAGAAGCCTGCAACCGGGTAAGATCGTGCTGGAGGAAGCAAGAAAAGTGAAAGTGCTGGCTGAGCTAGGTCAATCAACATCTTTTAAACTAGCTGGAACTGAACTGTCTGAATTGCTGGAGGATACATTGTATCCCTAAGAAGAGTGGAAAGCGGCGGAGAAGCTCTTAAAGGGAACTTTTTTTTTTCTCTTCACTCTCCCACCCCATAGAAACAGCAGATGAAGATTTGAAATTTATTTGGGCACTGAAGGTGAACTATTTTGAAAGTTGAAGTCAAGGGATAAAAGACTTCTTGGACATTGGACTTAAAAATTTAAGGAATTGGAAAACCCTTATTAGAGGTATGGATTTCTGATCATTTAAAAATTGATGTTGCAAGTGGGAAGGGAGAGGAAAAAAATTGGAGCAGAAGTGGAAAAAGGAGGAGATTGCTTAGAATCCCAAAGAAAGATATATGGTAATTGGATGAAAAGGAGAAGTTGGGATAAGATATGAAGTTAAATAGATAAAGTAAATCTTGATATTATAATTTGGAATCATTATGTTCTATTGGTTTTCTTCTTTAATTATTACTATTTTTTTTTTAGAAAAGAATTTATAAGCTGTTATGCCTTGATTGTTTGTGCACTGTTTTTGTAAAATTAATAAAATTTGTTTAAAAAAAAATAAAATCCAGCTGCCTGTCCATAATTGAGAGCATGTTTTTATCTTGAGTAAGGAAACCCAGAAAGGACACTTAGTTAAGTTCATTCATAAATAACTTTCCTCTTGAGGTTAAATACCCAGAGAAGGTTTTGGTCCAAAACTTTTGTTGTGATGACTACTATTGTTCAGCAAACATTTTTCATGCTAGTTGTGTCTTGGAAGTTGTAATCTATTTCAGATGGAATCTACTTCAGATGGAATTGTATCACTTAACTAAAAGGAAAAGGGCTTTCCCTTCTTTCAGCCTTATTTCTAAATTCCCAGTTGAAATGGAGAAAATGAAGATGAAAGCAATTTTGGTCGCATTCATTCTGGATCATGCAAACTGGTGGGCAACCTCAGTGCTTAGACCTTCTGGAAACTCTTATCTTAAGGTTGACCGGAAAAGTCTCTGATCGTCATAGATCATATCTGTCCTCTTAGCTGTCTCATTGCCAGAATTCTATAGTTGAGATTCCTTATATCTATATATAAAAATATATTTCTGATCAATGTACTTTACCTTGTCATCTTTTGCTGCATTGCATGAGTTGTAACTCTCGTTATAAATCACTCTTTCCATTTTCAGAAGTGAAGGGCAGCTAATTTTTGCTAGACAGTGCAGATTTTCTAACCTGTTGTGCAATTCATATATGTAATGGAATTGGTGTATGCTTGGCACAAAGATCAGGAATCATTGAGAGCTGTGGGATAAATAATTTTTAAAAAGCCTTGAGCATAAGATAATTCTGTTATGTTCTCTTGCATTGTGATGCTATTGAATAAGACATGCCAGAAGTTGGTCCTGGTAAGGGTAGTACTTATGATTGGGTAATGACCTTTAGGAAGAACGTTCTTCTTAATTCCCTGAAGCTTTTTATAGGGTTTGTTTTCCACATATTTCAAAACTTGTTTGAAGATCTGGGATCTTTAAATAAATTAATCATTATCTTCAGGTAAAACGGTGTTTTCAGGCAGCTAGAGGTAAAAGGGAAATGGACTAGGAGCAAAGACGTCCACATTGTGGAATATTGTGAAACTATGTCTGGCTCTAACCCTTAAGTTGTTTTGGAAGGCACTAATTTGTTTGTATGTTGCTTCAGTAGGCCTTTAGGATCTGCTATGAGCAGCTGAAATAATCCTCAACATACGATTCCGTAGGTTAGTGGCTATTTGTAGTTATGATGGACTTGGAAAACACTTTTGGTCATAGTAAAGTGTCACACTGCCTGCTCTCCCCACAGTCACACAACCACATTTAGGGTCCTTGGCAATCTGTTCAGACTTACAGCCAATTACAACCTCCCTGCAATCAAGTGATCACCATTTGCAATCTTCTCTGCCAGCTTCCTCAGAGAGTCAATGTGAACTGACAGGGAAGATTGCAAGCTGCTGCCGCCGCCTGCTGAGAGGGCTCCCTCTTTGTCTCTGGAGACTGGCTGAATGAGTTTCCATCTAAGGGGAGCTAATATTCTTCCCTGGTATACAGAAATGAAGCTTAAATCATGATTTAAGCTTCTTTTCTGATCCCCCCCCCCCCCCCAGCAAAAGGATGAGAGGTCTCTTCTGTGAATGGAAGAGAATCCCTCGTTTGCAGGTGCAGAAACTAAAACCATGAAGATCTATACTGCTTCTTTTCTAAACCGCACAAAAGGAGGTGAGTCATGTGGGCATTTTGCTTAATGACAACTTTGCTCAATGACTGATTCCAGTCCTAGTTGTGGTTATAAGTTGATGACTACCTGCATTTAAATGTATAACAACGGGTTGTACATATTATATGATGATGTATTTTAATGCTTTGTGTTGTGCAGACTGCCTTCACTGGCTTACATCTACATACTAAAATATAATAAAACATCCATTACAAAGAAAAAAAAATATTTTGCAGGTTCATAAACAGAAATACTGTAAACACTTCTGCTCCAGAAAATGATGAGCAGGAATTTACCATCCTAAAGAAAGCTGCTGGCTGACAGCCTGGTGAGCTATGTGAGAGAATTCATGATAGTTTCCCTTACTTATCACCATGGCATAGGCCTGAACTTATTCTAGATCAGTTTTGGCTTTTGATCCTTATCCATGCATATACTGTCTGTCATTTCTTATGCTTGGTCTCCCAGAGGAACTTAAAGTAGGCTTTAGGATTGGTGCCTAGAAATAAACTGCTCAGGGGCAATTTTGTCAGAGAGCCCAGATTGTCTTCTATTCCTAGAAGCCAACTACTAGATCATTAGATTCTCCAAGCACCCTCTAAAAACCTACATCATGGGGTGGCTGGAGCCAATTTTTACAAATGTTGCCAATAAATAAGTAGCTTTCTTCTTCTTTTTTGTTGGAAATATATAATGTAGAGAAGACAGTTTGGAAGATCAGACGCCACAGTGTGGGTTCCTGAGATGAAATGAAAGGACAGAAGAAAAAAATGAAATCAACACAGCATTCAGTAAAAGAAATCTCAATCCAGGCAGAACTTAATCCAAGTAACTGAAGCTGTTCCCTGATTCTCACAAAAATGGAGTGGGGGGAGGAATTAATGTCATTGAGACTTGCAAGACTGATGTCTCCCCTTCCAGGTAACCAGACTAGGAGACCAAAAGTCATGCATATTAATATTGTACTACCTTTATTATAAGGTAATAGTAACAGAATCTTGGACGTGAGCCTGTTCCTCTCTGTCCAGACTCTGATAGCTTGTAAACACAAAGTTAGGACTTACAGTGCATCCCTCATTGGAACCGGATAGAGAAGCACATTGATGTGTTGATGATGTCTTACCCCAATCAACAATAGTCCTCTTCTGATGGCATTATACAGATGTTAAAAAGGATGAGGGAAAAGTATCTAGCTTTCTAAGACTCCATTACAGAGTACTTAAGATGCCAACATCTCCCCCTGCCACTATTGACTAGATGTATTCATCTAGAGAGGAGTGGAACCACTCAGAGATGCCTCAAATTGTACAGACATTCAAATTTAATTCAGATTCGGAGATGATATTTATTCAAGTTTAATTCAGATTCGGAGATGATGTTTCAAGGGTGAGATTTGCTGCCAAAATGTGTTTCATTGAAATCCTAGTTTGATTTTGTACAGCAAGACTGAAATACAAAACTTGTGTCCGATGTCCTGCTGCTGAAGTAAGTGCATATGTGAGTAGGCAAGAGGCAAGTCAAACCTGAGGAGAGTATATATTTTAGGCAGATGAGAAAACACAACTCTCAAGAACATGCTTTGGTTTATGTATGTGCTGCTGTGTACAGTTTGCTAACTGCAGTTTTAGCAACACCAGGAGAAAACTGCAAAAGACTATGATGACATATTATGAAGATAATTTATTTATTTGATTTATATTGCCGCCTATTTGCCCATGGCGACTCGAGGTGGCTTACGCAACGTATGATCATATTTAAAGCAAAAAATAAAAATAAAAAGAATCAAATAAATTAGTAAAGTACAATAGAACAAAATTTGGGAAAACAAAAAACAAAACAAAAACAAACTCCCCCCCCCCGATGACAGCGGATCACACTAGCCATTTGATGGGTTCCATCCCTCTTTGGGTTCCCCAAGCCTGCTGGCAAAACTAGGTCTTCAGTGCCTTTTTGGAATAGTATTAATGAGGGGGCCATTCTTATCTCTGGGGGAATGATGTTCCAGAGAGATGGAGCCACCACAGAGAAGGCCTTTCTTCTAGGTCCCACCAGGTGTATCTCCCTGAGGGGTGGGACTCGCAGCAGTCCCTGCCTCCTCGCTCTGATGGGTCAGGTAGATGTCACTGGCAAGAGATGTTTCCTCAGACCTGAGCCATGTTTCAATTTTTATTTTGAATGTTTGGACATTCAATAATAATAACAACAACAATAATAGTAATATAATTAATAATTGTATATCTTACAAAGGTATTCAGGCCTGGATTTGGGACAGAAACACTTTGGGACAGTTGCACTTTTGGATGATCTCTGGTGGGAGCGGGATGGGATAGTGCACCCATCCTTGCTCTACTTGACCTTTTTTGTTTGTTTGTGTTTTGTTTTTTGTTTTCTAAAGTTTTGTTCTATTGTACTTTACTAATTTATTTGATTCTTTTTGTTAGTTTTTATTGCTTTTTTATTTTTATTTTTTATTTTAAATATGGCTTTACATTGTTTAAGCCGCCTTGAGTCGCCATGGGCGAATAGGCAGCAATATAAATTAAGTAAATAAATAAATAATAATCATATATCTTAAGAAAGTACTTGGTTGATACCTAGGACACTGGCAGCCACCCATAACAACCATTAGCACCAGTCAGTGGTATTTATGATGCATTTTTTAATGTTCAGTTGACAGAGTTTCATGTTTAATGAATAAAGTATATCAATATTTTTTAATTATTGTAACAATATTTGTGTGAGGGTTGGGAAAGTGGAGATTGTGAAGATACAAGGTTATACCTAGACTCAAAAGCAGAGAGGAAGCAGGAAAAGCTGTGTATAGATTTGAAATATAAGTAGGAAGGGAGATATGATTAAAAAAATGATTTGGGTGGTAGAAACATTGATAAAAATGAGGAACAAGGATGAAACAAAGGAAGTCCAGGGGAAAGTGAAGTTTGAGGTCAGCAAACCAGAGGATTAAAGCATATCAAAATAGGAGAAATAATACAATCTTAAGAAAATTATTGTCAGAAATAGCAAAATGGATTATTCCACAAAATGAAGCATCTCACCTTTCTTTTAAAGAGTACCTAACTTATGCCTGAAATCCTAGGTCATTGGATTCAAAAGCTCAGATTTTTCTAGTTGTTTTTTTTCTCTCTAAATTTATTTCTCACCTCAAATACTTGTTTAAGTATTACTAATTACCTTATTAATGGGAAAACCATTCAGCTAAATGTTTTAATATTTTTTTTGTTTGCTCCCAAAATCTTTGTCGACTTATATTTAATTTAATTACATATTTTCATATTTTTAGAAAGCTTCTAGAAAGCTCCAACTATGACAATTAGAATATTTTATTCTGGGAATTCTTTTCCATTTTAACTTTATATACTATAGTTTCTATACTATTTCCTTTCCAATTTTGCAGAGGATTTGCTAAGAACTCCTTCTAGGCTTTGAAATATACGGTATATATTAAATAATGGTGTATAAATTCTTCTAATATGTTACTGGAACAGAAGGAAATGTATATTGCATAATAGGTGGTAAAGAACAATCACCACTAATCATTAAGGAAACATAGTTTTATAGCAATTAAAATAAAAGCACACATGATTTCAATTGCTAAAATTGTTAGGAGTATGCCTTCATCAAATTAATAATGTATGCTTTTTGCTGTAGGCACTTTGAGATCAGAATAGCATATAATAATATACTTAATTTTTGGAGAATGTTCTGTAAATGTGTTCATTAAGAGCTTCTGCCAGGATAGTCAAAGAAAGACATAATCTTAACATTATTATCATTCTCATAAGTTTTTGTGTTTTTTTCAGTCCTAAAGTGAAGTTTCGGAAATCTTTGAATGGGCATATATGTGTTTTTGGTCATATTCTAAATGGCTTTCTTATTAACTCTAAAATATATATTCTTGCCTTGTTGTGTTGTATATTCATGAGATGCAATTAATTCATTTAAATAAGAGTTTTCTGGGTAATAAAAGTTAAGGGATAGTGGAGGGTGTTTCTCTTCTAATTATACTTATTGTGAATATTAATATGATTAGATTACTGTTTAATTTTTGTTATTGGGATATAGTTAAGGCCCAGTGTTTTGAAAATTAAGGTAACAAATAGAGGAGAACACGTAGAATAGATCTTAATTTTGCAATCTTTTCTACTTATTGGCTTGTGCCAACTTGTGAAGTCCATTAGAATCTGCAGGATGAAAGCTTGGTTTTCAAGATATCAGCTCCTTCTTTTTGCTTTTGGCAAAGTCATTTGGCATTTACCCCACTGCATTTGGCACTCTTCATTTTGCTAATCTAGTTTTGCCAAATATGAAATGAAGTCTCTAGGAAAGATAAAGATTTTAAATACCAGATGGTGAAAGGAATACATCTCAAAGATCACATTAGGCTTTTAAAAAAAATGCTTCGATATTCCTTTCTCCCCTCAGATCTGCAGCCTGGCACTTTTATCACTGAAATATGCTACTGTTTTTTCTAAATGCATCAAAACAAATAAGTAAACAATAAGCATATTAGGACCAAGGTTCTGATGATCACAATTTTCAGTGAGAATAGAATACTGACTGCTGAAGAAATAATTATTGTATGCAGGCTCCAGTTGTGTATCTCTTTAATTTTGCATTTTTATAATATTTTATCAGTTTCCTGCATCTCTCTGCCCAACCATTTGAAGACACAGAATTAAAGTTTTCTTTAAACAAAGAACTAAAGACTAAAAACTGAATGTTCATAGTGAATTTAGGGGTAGAATAAAGAACTGATCATTGGGTTCCACGAGCAATGGAAGGCAATAGCTGACAATCTTACCAGACATTGATAGAATACAATATACTAAGCCATAATATGGTTTGGTTTTGATTTACATGCCATATGACATTAACCATGATGGCTTTCACAAACTATGTCTCAATCACTTTGAGGAAAGAGGTAATATGTCCCTCTTCCCCCCCCCCCCCCCAGTATTTTTTTGCTATACCATGATGTTTACAGACTATAGATGCTTGTACACAGAATAACATGAATGTTATCAAAAGTGTGTATGATTGCATTTTTATAATGATGATTACTAAAGTTGCCATTGGTTAATCCATACAGATGGAGAAAATAAAACCGTAAAATACACTCCACCCTGGTGACTCTTCAGGGCTAAGCCAGTTGGGAAAACTGAATGATATATTTGGAGGTGAAAACACACAGTACATGTCTAGCCTCCATTTAGAATTATCCAAAATTGGATTTAAATGCGTGCTCCAACATATACAACTGTTTAAATCTAGCTTTCTGGTTTCCTTGTTTCCATTAGCTTTTGACTTGAGAAATCAGCTTTAGAAGGAATAATATATTGTTTAATTATAAAGATTCAAGTGAGCAGTACTGAAACATCAAGACATTATTTGAAGTATGAATGGTTGAAAATGCAACCTTGTTCTGACTTAGATTGGAATCGCTATTGGAAGCTACGAGTTTAAACTGAAACTATACATTCTAGTTGCAACTGAAATTCCAGTTAATGCCTTCAGCACAGCTCTATGTTTGGTATTTTTCCTTGTTTTTTTTTTTTTTTTTCAACCAGGAGGAGACAATGTGTAGCTTTTAAGTACCATGTTATCCCCAGGTCCATGATTGCAACAATAAAATTAATGGAAAAATTGCTAACATTGAAGGCACAAATTCCTCCCTCTCTTCAAAATAAAGATGGAAATAGAAGTCAGTACTTCTATGAGCAAACTATTCTAAATTTCCACTCTTAAACCATCAGCCTATTACATCTCTGAAAATCATTTCTTGGGGCTTTCCATCCTTAAAAATCTTGACCTCCAAGAAAAACAAACATTTAAAATTAGCTTTCTTGTAATGACCTCACATCTCTCTTTGTGACTGTCAGGATTCCAGCGATGGCAGCCTTCAATTGATTGGGGAGTGAATTAATGACTCCTGTTTTTACAAGGTTGTATACACATGTCTTGTTTATTAAGGAGAGATGAAGCAACTGAAACTGAAAGGAAACAACTGAAAAATGTATGAAGAAGCCAGCTGCTTGAATCAAACACCTCGAAATCCCATTGTAATTTTTGAATCATTGTTTTAAAAATTACAGTGGGGTTTCCAGGTGTTTGCTAGTTGATTTTTGAGTCGGAAAATAGATGTTTTCCCATGACAAGCTATGTGAACTTTTTAGAGTTGGGTTGTTTTGTTTAATTACTTAATCTGGCCCTATTGCAAATGGTATTACATTAGTTATCTTATAAATAAACAGAATTTATGTGTCAATCTGTGTCACCTGCTTTAGCCATAGGCACTATACAATTGAAATCTTTTTTAATAGATTAGATTTTAGAAGCTTCTAAAGCCTTGGGTTTAATTGAGGAAATGCAATGTATCTTTCTTGGGTTTGTGATGTTTGCTTCCAAAATGATTTATATCAGTGGGTTCTTAAACATTTTGGTCTCAGGACCTCTTTATATACTCAAACATGATTGAGGACCAAGAGAGTTTTGGTTAATGTGTGTTACATACATCTGTCAATATTTACTATATTAGAAGTTAAAACTGAAAAATTTAAAAATATTGATTTGATTTCCTGGAGCCCCTTAAAGAAACCACCAGACCATACTTTGAGAATTGATTTTAGATTGTTGATTTAGATAAAAACTTCTTGACAGTATATGAGCACACTTTATCAATTCATGCTGAGTTGTTCATGATCAATTTGACTTAAGTTCAAGATTGTTTGGAGGATAATATGGGTGGGTGGGGGGGAAACATGCCTTTTCATGAACTCCTTGAGGGAAAGGTAGGATACAAATGATTAAATAAATAAATACAGTGAAATATTTGCAATCTAATTGTGATTTCATTTCAGCTGATGTAGCTCAGCAGTTTCAGTATGCAGTGCGAGTCATTGGAAGCAACTTTGCCCCTACAGTTGAGAGAGATGAATTTCTTGTGGCAGAAAAAATTAAAAAAGAATGTAAGTTTATTTTGAGTTTGCTTTTTAATGGTGTTTAGATTTATTTTTGATAAAGTTCATATTGCTACTAAATTGTACTTGATTAGATTCGCTTTCTTACTTGTCAGTGCTATATTATTACTCCAGTAATTTTTATAAACATAAGTAAGATTTAGTATGTTCATATGAATTTAAACATATCACTGTTAGCTGAAATTAATACATAGAAAACATAATGCAAAATGGATGGGTTTATGCATTTTTTCAATTCTTTTTAACATTGCTTATAACTACCGTAGTGAAGAAAATATGAAATGACATCATAGCAATAGTCTAGATTTTATGCACTCCTGATAAGTCTCAGAGTTCTATACTTCCTCTGCTAATCCCACCACGATTGGTATCAACCTCTGAGGGCATCAGGTGGATTGTCTGGCTCAGGTAGTATTTGCGTGACTATTGTCAATAACGCACAAAAAGATCTGATAAGGGGATAACAAGTATTAAGAGGCTGGCATGCAACTCAAAGTAAATCCAGCTGAACTTGAGGGAATTTAGAGTAGATTTTACTAACCATAACAAAATAAACTTGCATGCTACTCAACTCAGTGACTCCAGGTGGCTAGCAACAATTAAAAGAAGTTACAAACTTTAGCCAAACTTTTAGATAACTGATAGACAAACTTATAGACTTTAACGGAGTCTAGGATTCTAAATCTGAGTTTTTGCTTCTCCCAGTTCTTTTTCAAGCTTTTTCATAGTATGGCATATATACAGGTTACAAGAGCAATTGGGACTGGGATCACTGTCATTAATTGATAATGTCATAAACTAGCACAATGTCCGTTACCACATTGCTTAGCATTCCCGAGTTGCTATCTTAATCCGAGCACCCTATAACAGTTAAGAGATGGGAGTAAGAAGCGTGGGGTGGATAAGTGCTGTGGTTGGGCACTAGGGAATGCATGCAGGCCAGTGAGGGCCTTCTGTGAGCTGGCACTGGAGAGCACACTGGAGAGTTCAGGTGGAACAGTGAGGGCCACTGGCAAGCCAGCAAAAGATGCAAGTAGGCACCAGAGAGGATGAGGATGAGTGCAAGCAGGTTGGTGGGAACTCAGATTGTTGTTTTTTTTTAAATAAATTTTATTAATTTTACAAAAACAATACACAAATAATCCAGGCATAACAACTTGAAAAATCTTTTCTAAAAGAAAAAAATAATAATTAAAGAGAAAAGCCAATAGAACATACAAAATAATTCCAAATTGTAATATCAATATTTACGTTATCTATTTAACTTCATATCTTATCCCGACTTCTCCTTTTCATTCTAGTTATCCAAATTATATTTCTTGCTTATTAAAATTTTATTGCCTTTCATAAACATACAAAACACAGAACATAAAAACAAAACAAAACCTAAAACATCTTTTCTGAAGGCTGCTTGATCCCGGGTTGAAACTCTTCACACAGACACAAATTCAAAATCATATTAACTTTATATATCCTTCCATATCTTATTATCATTTTCAATATCATTCTTTGTCTGTTCTATTTCCAACTATCCATTCATCTTCTTTCTTTTAATATACTTCTCCTATACACTGATTGGAGTGACGCCTTTAACTCATTGTCCCAACTTAAAATTACTTCATATAACACTTAATTTATCTTGGGATTCTGTTTAGTACATTCAAAAATTACACAATAAATTTTATAAAGAAGGTAAAAACCCAGCAATAACTAAATAAAATCCTATATAAGCACTATCCATATCATTAAAAAAAAACTAATCATATATATTAATATTCATTTATATCTTAAGCATTTTACTCTAAATAAACATATAAAGACACAATCTTATGTACCTTCCAGAATCCCCCCCCTTTTTTCAATTAGATTCACCCATTGTCTCTAAATAAGCTTTTTTTCTTTAAATCTTGCTTCCCACCATTAAGGCTTCTCCCCCCCCCTTCTCTTTTGCTTATTCTTCTCCTTGCCCTTTTTACCCCTTTGTTTCTCCTCCTCCCTTTTCTTACTCCCTTTCCATTGTTTTCTAACCTTGCATCCACCTTTCATCTCCTTTTTCTCTTTTTTGGTTGTTTTTTCAAACCTTAAAATCCTCTTTTTCTTATCGTTTTTTCTCCTCCTCCCCAGAAAAAACCCATTGTTCATCAAAGATGGCTTCTTCTTCCTCTTCTTCTTTGTCCCAGTCGTTCTGCTGCATAGTCAACTTTTCATAAGTGCATAACGCCATTTCTAAAAATTGAAATAAAGTGCCCAAAATATCTTTTCCATCTTGTTCTTCCTTTTTATATTTTTGATATTCAGTTTTTAATTCATCCACAAGCGATGCCATCATAAAAAGAGAAACTTTTCCCAAAACAACCACCCAAGTATTTTTAATCAAGAATAATTCAAAAAAGATTCCAAAAGTTAATACTTTTTTTTCCTTCTTCTACTTCTCTTTCTGGGGTTACTGTTTAATCAAAGAGGTCCAATTACCATATATCTTTCTTTAGAATTCTAGGCAATCTCCTCCTTTTTCAATTTCTGCTCCAATTTTTTTCCTCTCCCTTCCCACTTGCAACATCAATTTTTAAATGATCAGAAACCCATACCTCCAATAAGGGTTTTCCGATTTCTTAAATTATTAAGTCCAATGTCCAAAGAGTCTTTTGTTTCTTGGCTTTAACTTTCAAAATAATTCACCTTCAGTGCCCAAATAAATTTCAAATCTTCATCTGCTGTTTCTATGGGGTGGGAGAGTGAAGAAAAAAAAAGTTTCCCTTTAACAGCTTTCTCCGCCGCTTTCCGATTTTCTTAGGGATACAATGTATCCTCCAGCAATTCAAACAATTCAGTTCCAGAGAGTTTGAGAGATGTTGATTGACCCGGCTCAGCCAGCACTTTCACTTTTCCTGCTTCCTCCAGCACAATCTTACCCGGTTGCAGGCTTCTTCGTGTTGGCCATTACTGACCGCCGCTCCACCACCTCAGGAAAAAGGGGTTTTTCTGGATGAGGAGGGGGTCTGTGATACCCCCAACCCCTTGTCCGGCTCCCCTCTCTCTTCGGCTGCTATATCTACTATATTTACAGGGCAGCTATATCCCCCGGATCCATTTGGATCGGGGGCACCTCGGCGGCAAGCTCAGCAGGAATCGCAAACGGTCGCAAATTCCTGCTGCCACCGAAGCCATGTGGAACCGAAAACTCGGGAGCTCAGATTGTTGAGCATACTGTAAAGTATGAGATCCTCATCCTGGGATCTTGCATAGTAGGGCTTCTCAGGAAAAAAAGTGACAGGATTGCTTTTCAGGAGCAACTGCAACCTTCCCTCCTGGTTTCCCCGTTGACTTTCTGGGAAGCCAGCAGGGAAGGTGACAAATGGCAATCATGGGACCTCAGCTCACTGCAACGTTATAATTGCATGATCACATAACTGCAGGGTCAGTGCTATGGCTGCAACTTCACGAACTGGTTTACCCTCGTTCAGCGGCATCATAATTTTGAACAGTTGCAGAACAAGTGGATGTATTTTGACTACTTGTGTTGCAAGCAGTTATCCTTCCTATCCAAGGCTCCCCCTTTAAGAACCTAAAACAATTCTAAGGTATCTTTTGTCAGATGTTTAAGACCTCAGATGTAGAGGGTTTTTTTTTCTTTCTCCTTCTCCTGCTCCTCCTCCCTCTCCCTCTCTTTCTCTTTCTCTTTTGAGTTCCCATTTCCTTTATAGATTGCTGATGCAGGAAATTTTCTACTGTGGTCATCCTGTTATTTCACAAAGGTGGAGGTTGCCAAAATACTGTACAAGCACTTTGGAAGGGTTGCTTTTGGCTATTATGCACTTATTGGTTGTGGGACGTGAGGTAGGGAGCAGTGATCCTCTTTCATCCTATATAGTCCACTGTTTTCTCTGCAGAACAATAGGGCAAGCCATTTTTAAATTGCAGATATTAAAAGCAGGTTGGACAGTTTTGTCTCTACAGCAGGAAGTGGGGATTTGCCCCTTTATTCCTTTCATGGACAAGACAAGAAACTTAAGGGGAAGTGGTTACTTTTTTGACAGCTTTACCATCTTATGACATCCACCTTATATCTTTGAGTGGGGATGAACTGATCTTCCAGATGCATTGTTTATAATCCTGAAAATGAAGTATAACATCAACTAATTTTATAAATCAGAAGTAGAATATTTTAAAATATCATTTTCTCGATTACTTCATGTATAAGTGAGATTATGTCTTTTTGTTTTTGCAGCAAGTGTTTCTGACCATAATTTATATTGGCAAACATAGAATATTTAATAGAAATTTTTAAAAAATGCATGTTCCAAGGGTAAGATTGTTTTATTGGAGACAATACAATTGCTTGGTGCTTGGGTTACCTTTTATCTATGTGTCTATCAGTCTGTCTATTAATCTATTAAATTTATAAAGTCACCCATCTTACAAATGTGACTCTGGGTAGTGTTTAATAAAACATAGTTTGTAAACATGTATGACATCAAATTGTGCTTGATTTATATAGCTACTATCTATTATTGTAACCATGTAGATAGGTAAACAATTCAAAGTTTTCAGAAAAAGAAAAACCAAGCATTACATGGGTATATAGTATTCATAATTGTGTACCCTAAAACCATTCCTTCACTTTAAGCCCTGGTATGGAACTATTGTTGTATTTATCTTGAGCAATGTCAGATGAATGTGTTGGAATTAGGAGGCGTTTATTTACAATGACTCTTAATGTTGGTGAAGAAGCAATTTCTGCATTTCCATTTTGGAAATTTATATTTTTGGAAATATGATTCTTCAAATCAGTACCACAGAGGATACAATAGAGCAGCGTTATCCAACCGTGTTGGTGGCCCATTCCATAGAGGAGGGGGGATGGTTTTATGTGAGGGGCTGGTGCACACGCACACACACACACACACAGAGGTTCATTTGTGTGAGTGCTTGTTGCTTGTGTGAGTGGGGCTGTACATGCATCCATGTTCACCCGCTGCTGGTATGGCCCAGTTCTGAATGGGTTGCAGCCCAGTAGTGGGCCATGGAAATGCAGACATTGCCCAGGAGTTGGGGACCGATGCAATAGAGGCAAGTAAAATCTAGTGTAACAAGGATTTGTGTTTTCACATTCATTTACACATTATATTGCATTTTTATGTAAGCGAGGCAGTTCTTTGAAGAAATAATAATCTTTATGCAGAAAACCTTTTCCTAGTACTTAGATCACTTACATAATATTAAGTAAAAAGTTGCTTTATACGAAGAATGAATAGATGCATGCATTTGCTTCTTAAAACAACATAAAAGTAGATGTTCTACATATGAACAATATTGAGATAAAAAAACAAATTATGATGGAAAAGGAATTGTTGGAGGCCAACTTTGTAATATAAACCAGCAGAAATCTGTATAGCAATAAAACACCCAATAGCACTGTCATTTGCCTTCAAAGAGGTATCAATGCTGAGTAAAACACGATTTGCTTCATAATACTGCCCCTGAAGTGCCTTTCTCTGTTACAGTTGTGCGCCAAGGAAGAGAAGAACACGCTGCTGTATTTTCAGAGCTATACAGAAAACTTTACTCACAGGTAAAGGAACGAACACTCTACTTGGGCTGTGCAAAAACTTTACAAAACTATTAGCAAAATGAAGCACCTCTCTTGAAGCTTTAAAGCTTCTAAAAGGATTCACATTCCCTTTTGCTATTGCAGAACAGAAAGGTGGTTTGTGCAAGCATGTATAGACAACCCTGGGAAGCCTGAGAAGGCCCCTTTGGCTCCCTTTGACAAGAGAGAAATGGGTAATCTTTGAGTTAGGTCCATTTGTTCAGTGACCATTCAAAGTTATGATATTGGTGTACGCAGGGATAAACAGCAGTCAAACCATAGATATTTGGGGATTTGGCAACTGACCTACATTTACTACCAGTTGCAACGTCTCATGTTCTTACTCTCTACCCTTGCATGAACTACTTCTGCTTCAGTTCCTCCACCCACCTATCTCTCTCCACCCCACCCCCCATCTCTATCCTTTGGGCCACCTGTACTCTGCCACCAACTCTTGCTGCCACTTCAGCAGAGCCTCCAGAGCTGGGCCCACCTAGGAATTCCCACCTAATGGAACGTAGAGGAGGCAGGATGGCAGGGCAGGTATAGAACCTTCAACTTCCACTGTTGGCACAAGCAGCAATAGCCCATTGAGCTCCCTTTAGCAGATGAGGCTTCGGTGCCCTGCTGCACTCATTGGCACTATGTCCTTGTTTAGCACGTGAATCCTGGTTCAGCAGTGGAAGGAGGAAGACAGTGAATGTCAGGGGTAGGAGTAGGTGATAGGATGCATGGTGGCCAAAGGGTTGAGATGGGGGGGCGGAGGGAGAGATAGGCTGGTGGAGAGATTTGAAGCAACAGCAGTTTAGGCAGGGTAAGAATGGCATGAGGTTCTTGCCCAAAGATTATGTGGTTCTTGCCTACTAATTGTAACCAGGATTGCCAAACTGCCATTACTGCTAGGTGGTGTGGTTACATGATGTTTTGCTTAATGACCATTTTGCTTAAAAATGGAAACTACAGTCCCAATTAGGGTTACAGTCCAAGGACTGCCTATACATCATTTGTACTAATGTCATTGCTTTGCAAAGCCTTGTTCCCCTGCAATATCAGTTTGATCTTAGTTTTTATGAAAATGTATTGTGTTCCCTCATGTTCTATAATACTGTAATGAATTCTTCTTGTTATGAAAATAAAATGAATAGTAATTATTTTAGTTTCCCAAAATGATTTTTTATGGAAAGGTCTTAGATCATCAAGGTATATTTTGCTTTTTTATGTTAAACTTATCTGCCTGCTCTATTTTTAAGTTAATGTGTATTGATTAATTGATCATACATTTCTTCAGTCCCTTAAATAATGTTGGCTTTATTTTAATTCTTTTTTGGTACATTGTGTCTAGGGTTCCTTAAATAGACTGTACATGATAATTTACAATATATTAATTTTATGCAAATAAATCCTCATGCACACACACACACACACACACACACACACGCAAACAAATTTATTATTTGGCATGGTTGAATTCTTTCTTTCACTAGAGGAGGCTGCGAAAAGATTTTGAGATTCTGAAAATAATTAAAAGGCTGCTTAATGCAATTGCTCCTGAGTAGCTAATGACTCAAAGAGAACTATCAGTCTTTTCTTGAGTTTTCCAATTTTTGTAATTTATCTTGCAGAATCAAATCATTTAAACAAACCTGAAGAAAACTTGGGATGTCCTGGAAAGGACATGCCTTATTTTAATAGGAATCCTCCATTACTGATGCTTGATATCAGTTCTTCTTTGTGTGGCTATGATAGATTTTTCAAGGGGGGATGCGTGGCAGCGTGGAATATGGCTTGCAAAACTGACAGGCGTCCCCTCTTGAAAAATTTGCCTCCTAAAAGCGATAATAAAGAAATTTCAACCAGGGTTAATGCAATGCTTTTAACCCCTTCTCCCCCCCTCCTGGAGGACCCTTTGGTTTGTCAGGGAAGTCATTATGGAATTGGTTAACCAATCTGTCGCATGTACGTCCCAACTTTTTACCCAGGTAAAAAGGGTAACCCTGAAACAGTTTGGTCCACACAGTCTATCCACTTGGTTTTAGTAGCATCATCCAATGTGAGAAAGTAGATGGTGGAAATGGAATAATTTGAAGCCAATGCCTTGTATAAACGCAAAGAAACCTTATACGTACAAAAGAGGCAAGTGGGCAATTGCTGATACTCTAAAGTGTGTGTGTGTGTATATGCATGCATATGTGCACATATATACATACAATTATTGTGACAATAGATCTGTGTGTCTGTAATTGATTTATTCTCTTTGAAGCTGACTAAGTGATTGGCTGCTGCTGTGGAACCTAAAGACCAGTTCTCCAGAAGTGAACAATCGCTGGTTAGATTTCTTGGCACTTGGGGTTATCTATTTATGATATTTTGAAATGAAAAGGCAGACAATACTTGCTTTGCTCTGAATAAGTAATACTTTTATATTTTGAACTCAGGTTGTCACAACTAATTGTTGCCTCTTATCATAGAGCGTTTTGAAAAACAGATGGTCAATCCTCTACCTCCTGCTTAGTCTCAGTGAAGATCCGCGTAAGCAGTCAAACAAGGCAAATAGCATTTTTAATCTTGTTTATTACATGTGTATGTATGTGTTTAGGTAGATTTAGCTTTTAAAATCAACTTTTGATTTATGAAATGTAACACTGAATTTTCTTAAAAGATTTGAATTTCATTGATTTGCCATTTTTATGAGTTAAATGGCAAGCCAATCAGTTTCAAATGATTAAGAACATTAAAATGTTTTTAGATGACTGGTTAAATCATTTAATATATTTTGCTGCTGCCTAAAAACTTCACTGAAATTAGTAGCTAGTAATACTCTGAACGTATGTCATATTTGAAAAAAAAAAGGCTCTTTTTCATTACAAGAAATCTTGTCCTAATAGTAACTAGCAAAACACATTAATTGTTCTCTCTATGTTAGCAAATAAATATATGAGGAACAAAAATTTGTTTGATATTTCTGCAGTCTACAGTGTAGATATTTAGTCAGTTTTCATTGAGGTGAATTCATGTATTGAATATAATGAAAATATCCAGGGAAAAATTGGATTTGGCTCTAGAAATGTTTTATTACTGTTTACTTATTTTAGACGCAAAGTTAATAAAAACAAATAATAGCCATGTATCTGACTGTCAGATGTAATTTCTTAAACAATTTCAGGGTCAGAATTTTCTTCAGTGAGAAATATCTATATTCTGACTTGTTGACATATTTCATCATTGTCTGCATGAGATTGTTTTTTTTAAGAAGTTGTAACATTCAACCTATTTCAGTTTTGTTACTGGTTATTTTGGTAGTTGCTGAAAATCTATTTTCACATGAAAAAAGCTGACATTCTCTGAAATTTAATTCAAAAAGTCCAGATATATGTTTTCTTTTTTATTTACTTTTGGCATTAGCTGCAGTAATATCATTTTTATTTACTGATAGGATAATAGAGATCCAGTTTGGTGTATTGGTTAAGGTGTTGGCCTGAAAACTAGGAGACTATGAGTTCTAGTCCTGTCATGAAAGTCAGCTGGAGGACTTAGGGCCAGTCAGTCTCTCTCAGCTCAACTCACTTCGCAGAGAAGTTATGGGGGAAATAGGAAGAGGAAGGAGTATTGTGATATTTGCTGTCTTAAGTTACTTATAAAGTAATAAAGGTGTGAAACAAAATATAATAAATCAATAAAATAATGTTTTGCTAATAAGATAAAACATAAAAACCATGTTGTTGGATTATGGGGTCATTCATGGCTCATCTTTACCATTGGTGTTTTATACAGAATAGTTTAAGAAACACTGATTTGGATGATGCTTTGGACTATGATTACTGTATGAGGTATCCTTAAAATGTGGGCCTTTTTTCCTCCTCCAAGGTTTCAAATTTTGCTACCCTCTTTGCTCAAGCTCTACCACGGGATGCTCACTCAACTCCTTACTACTACGCTAGACCTCAGAGCCTTCCTCTGAATTATCAAGACCGGAATGTCCAGCCTGGCAGTATGGGAAGCAGTGGGATCAGTAGTATAGGGATATATGCCCCAAATGGGCCAACACCAACTCCACCAACATTTCTTCCAGGGTAAAGGAAATCTGTTTATCTTGTTTTATTTATTCTTTTATTTATTTCCGTTTTGGAATTGCCTGACTTCAGAGTGATTCTGGAGTCACAATATGACTCTCACACTCACCAGCCTGCACTGACCTCTCCTTCCCCCCTTCTCTTTCCCCCCTCCGCGAGACATTCAGTACTCCTTACTTTATTGCAATGTCTTCCTGCTCCAGAGCTGATGTTCCTCCTTGCTGAAATTCAAGCAGGAATTTTCAGCGCTGAGCACTTGTGTCTGCAGTAGACCTTCCAGAACCTTTCCCACTTGCCTGAAGTACCCTGTACTCCTTACCATACTGTTCTGTCTCTCTGCTCTGGGGTTGAAAATCCTGCTTAGATTTCAGCTTCCTCTCATCTCTGAGAGTTGGTTGGAAGAGCTGCCAGCTGAAGAATTTCAGCTCTGTTCATGAAGGAGAGTTGAAATCATTCAGTGGGTTGCAGGAACAGTAGTTCGACAGTCGGCAGCAACAGCAACCTTTCTTGCCAACTTCCTCATTGACTTTCTGGAGAAGCCAGCAAGATTACAAATGGTGGTCTCATGGCCGCAGGGCATTTGGCAACCACACTGAAATGTGAGTAGTGAGATTGTCAAGCACCCAGATCAAGATCTCTTGACTGTGGGGTATCTGTGTGACTATTTTGGGACAGATGTAGGTGCTTTCTGAGCCCGTTGTTATTTCAAAACATCGTTAAGTGATCAATCATAACTTGAGGACTTATCTGTATGTAGTCTATTATTTAGGTACCTCTTCAGCTCTAGAAGAAGAATTTATTATAATTATTTCCGATTGAGATTTTTTGTTGCTGTATTTTAAATTGCTGTGGATTGTGTATGAGGATATATTTCAGGAATTATTTTAAGATCCAGTCATATTGTTAAGTGCTTAGAATGATTCCACAGTAGTAATATACAAAATCTTGTATTTCAGTATATTATCTTAAAATATATTCGTTGGGTCAATGAGGCTTATTGTTGAATGCATTGTAAGTTTCAAAGCCTATGAGCAGAATTTAGAAACAGACAAAATTTTTGAGTGTTTCATAAATCTCTTCAGTTTGATAAATTTAATACATTACTTACTATGATAAGTGGTGTGGTAATTATAGTTAGTTCTCATTTAACTACTGATTCGCTTAACAATGATATTTACAATGGTGTGAAAAATAATTTGCAACCAGACCTTGCCTTTATGTCTCTCTTGGGTCTCTAAAGCAAAGCAAAGCTGAAGTAAAATCATAAGTACAATCACAGGTTCACTTAGCAACAACCACTTCACCTAACAACCATGTTGCTGATTCATTCCAATTGTGTTTGATAAATGAGGACTACTTGTACTTAGCTGACTTTTTTTGTCTGAGAACCTGAGAATTTCTCAGTCTGTTTCCCGTGATAGCTTAGCAACCTGACCTTGAATATAGTAGGAAGAGACAAGTGTCCCTAGTATGGGGACTATTTCTCATCAGCACCATATACAAACTTTTGGGAAAGAGACATTTCCATTGCTAAGAATAGGCTTTCTTGCAGAGTTGAAATGAAATATCAATGTAGTTTTTTAGTTTACTAAAATATTAGCGATCTACTAGAAATTATTTTATTATTTTTTATTTATCAAATTTCTGCACTGCCCAAAAATGATTTTGGTGGCTTACAAATAAAAGCCATGTAGCCATATAAAAAAGTCAAGTAATGATTGAAACAAAGCTTTAAAGCTCATGTTGGCAGGATCTAAATTTAATAATTCGATGTGAAAGATAGCTTCTCTCAGAAGGTAGCTTCTCTCAGAGTCTGAAATGTCAGACTCTAATGCCCCATTAAAGAACATTGTTTTGTTATATAACATTTTTGGCAGCAAACAACTGAAGGGATGAGAATATGTTTCTTCCATACTGTGTTTAATATACTAGAGAAGATGTCTGCTGAACTTTACAGATGTTTAGTGCTTCCTCTTACGCTATAGGGCTATACAGCTAGGAGTTATATATGACAGAAACACATAAGAAATCTTTGCTTTTATAGTGATGGTATTTTTTAATGTATTTGTATATTTATTTATTTTATCTATTTTCTGCCTGCAAAGCTTGAATTAGGCTTAGCTGGAACATCATTGGACAGTCATGGAAAAGTAAAAATATTTGAAACATTTCATGTATTTTATTGCCATTTTATCATTATTATATTAATACCTAGGATTTCTTTTCTTAGACAATCCTATCAACGTGCGGGAGTAGGAGATTGTCTCCGACAACAGTTTGGGACACGGCTTGCTTGGACGTTAACTGCAGGCCAGCCTACATTACAGAATTCTACCTCAAAAGGCCTTTCAACCATGGTTTCACGTAATCAGCCAAGATCAAGGCGGGAGGGTGACATCAGTGGTAAGAGAAATGTATTTCACTGACTTTGCAGTGTGTGTAAACTTTCAAAGTTGAAACAGCCTAAACCAATTATCAAATTGGGGGCTTCGTATATTTTCTCATATTAAAAACTTTATTTGGAAATGTTCTACGATAGTGTGCTTATTAGTTGCTTAGGTGCCACTGCATTATGTTTGTTCTTGGCGACTGCATGGAAAAATGCTTGGCATCTTGACTAATCTCCTGCAGCAACTCATATCTTTTTGAAGGATATTTCCATAATCTCCATTGTCTTTTGGTACTTCTATGGCAGTGGTGGCAAACCTTTTTCGACTCCCATGCCGGTAATTGTGCATGTGCTCTTGCGCTCGCATGCCAGCACCCAGAAGGCAATGCCTCCACACACCTGTGATCCCCTGCCGCATGCCATGCATCTGTGCATGGGTGTGCGATCACCCCCCATGCTATCCATCTGCACATGTGTGCGTGACCCCCCTCTCTGCATGCATGTACAACCCCCGCGCTGTGCATCTGCACGTATGCGTGTGTCTCCCATGACCTCCCCGGCCCTCCCACACATGCGCGCCAGATACCCGACAATCAGCTGTCAGGTGGCAGTGGGGCACATGCATGCACAGTAGAGCTCTTCTGGGCGAGCTCTTGCGTGCTGGCAGAGGTGGCTCAGCGTGCCACTTCTGGCTCAGCGTGCCATAGTTTCGCCAACACCGTTCTATGACATCCATTGCCTTCCTCTTGCAGCTTCCATCAGTCTGGCACATATAATCATATTCTTCTACTTCACTCATATCACTTGCCTAAATATGTGAATTTCTGCTTGATTATCATCTCCTTAATCAGATGTTAGTCTTTGTTTGGCTCAGAATCAATTGAGGGGCTATTCTTGCCTTGGTAATGTTTAGTTAGTTAAATTGTTGCTGCCCTCTTGAAATGACTCCATATATAATTATAATAATAAGATGTAAAAAATAATATGCAAGATAATGTAATACAGAGTATGCAAGAGGCAAATTCAACAATCAGAAAAGTCAAACCAGATGGGTTCAAACTCTTCCTGATCCAATGTCTAGGTAAAAAACAGGTGGGATTGGAACCATCTGATCTTGGATGGGATTACTATTCTAAAGGGTAATTATAGTGAAAGAGAAGGTATGAATTGCGGGTTCCACGAGAGAATATTGCTTAAGAGACAGGCTCTGGAACATATCAGTTGTATGGGATTTTACTGGATAGGTAGAGATAATCAGAGAGAAATAGTCCCACAAAACTTAGATTTGTGCCACAAAGAGCTTTAAATATTTAAGGTATTTCACTTTGAATTGTACCTCCAAGCCTATTGGTAACCTCAGAGCTCTCAAACTAACAATGTTACATAGGTGTATTGAGATGCAGCTGCAGTTGTCTATGCCACTGCATTCTGCACCAGTTGTAGCTTCCAGGGAATCTTGAAGGGCAGGCAAATAGAATGAATTGCAGTAATCCAGACAAGGGTGACTAAGGCATGAGTGACTGCGCGTTTGGTCTCCCAATCCATGAATAGGTTCAGCAACAGGCCCAGTAATACTTCAAATGCTCTCTGAGCCATGGCTGCCATCTGATTTTCTCGCAGGAGTCATGAATCTAGGAGGCTCCCAGATTGCACATGAAGTCTTTCTGAAGAATGCTATCCAGTCAGAACTAAATATAGAAGTCTTTGAATTGGGTAGGCCTCAAAATTCATTTGCCACATGGTTTTGCTTGGATTGAGCATGGATCTGCTACTTTCCATCCTGACCCCATAGTTTCCAGATATTGAATCATCATGGCTCTGTTAATATGTATTCTTCCTCTTTTGAACCAGCAGAAAGATTTTTGATATAGTTTATGTTGCCCTGGAAGCTGAGCCCCAATGTCCTTCAATATCAAGTCTTCCAAGTGGATCTGCTGTTCCCTTTCTATATTCTGAAGTTATTTTTTTTCAGTTGCTTGTTTCTTTAAAAATTTTTTAAAGTAACTAGGTCCCTTATTGTAAATAGAGAAGCAAAAATAAACCAGCTTTCTTTCTTGTTATCTCCATTATCATTTCATGTTGGATAAGATATTAACTATGTATAAATATTAGTGATTTTTTTTTCTTAGATCTCTTTATCTTTTTAAAAAACCTTTTTCGTTTGCTATTTCTGTCTCTATTCTTTCATAGAGATTCATACCGTGAATACCAATGATTTTCCAATGGACCTATCCAGGTTCACCTATCTTCACTCATTACTAAAACATCCAATTTGGTACTATTTAGCAACTATCAAACTGAAATACAATAACATAATAAAAAGTTCAGTTTCTGATCACTGTGCACATTTGCAACCAAATTTCAAGTGCCTGACAATGCCTTGCAGAAAGAGTAACATTGACCCAGCTGTATGAGAGAACTTTATCTGAATGGATGGCAGCACTCAGCCAAATTTGAAGAACTTGGTCACTAAATGAGGAGTTGGTGTATGTTCTTGTAAAGTGAGAACATTTTTTCCCAGCATTGGCCCTAATGGAACTAATTAATTGAAAAGAAATGTAGGTTGAAGACATTTTTGACACTTTCATCCCATTCTTCAATTTCCCTTTTTTGGGGAAACTATGTGGAGAAGATAGTGGGAATCTAGCTGTAGAGAATCCTAGAAGAAAGGAATAATGTGAATTCCTGCCAGTCAGAATTCAGGCCCAGTCATGGGATAGAAATGTTGGATGCCAGGGGGTTCAGTGCTCTTCCCATATTATTTAATGTTTGTATGAAGCCCGAGGGAGAGATTATTTTGGTTATACTCAGTTACACATTTCACCTCAGACTGAATCTTCACTTAAAAACATCAACTGGTATAGGTAATCCTCGACTTATGACCACAATTGAGCCCAAAATTTCAGTTGCTAAGCAGGGCAGTTATTAAATAAGTTGCACAACATTTTATGACCTTTTTGCCACAGTTGTTAAGAGAATCGTTGCAATTGTTAAATGAATCATATGGTTGTTAAATGAATGTGTCTTCTTCCACTGACTTTGTTTGTCAGAAATGAGCTAGGAAGATTACAAAAGGTGATCAGATCACCCTGACACAGTGCAACGGTCATAAATACACACCAGTTGCCAAGCACCCAAATTTTGATCACATGACTATGGGGATGCTGCAACAGTTGTAAGTGTAAAAACTGATCATAATCAATTTTTTTCAATGCTGTTGGAAGCCTCAAACTGTCACTAAATGAATGGTTATGAGTTGAGGACTATCTAAATTTGGAAGTTAAAAATCTGGATGAAGTGAAAGAAACTCAGATGAAATTCTATCAATATGTTTTCACCAGTAAGCATTGGGACAATCAATAAAATTGGTCCCAATAGTTACTCAATCTAGGATTACATTCTCCCAAGAAGTAGAAGTAGGTGCAGGCTCACAACTTGGGGCTCCCCTTGGATATAAACATGACTTGAAGGGGTCCTTTGCTAAGTTCTTAAAGTGCAGCAGTTGGAACGCTTTGTAGAAACAATAACTTATACCTCGACCACCATGTGGTCAGACTGAATAGAGTAGAATTCATTATTGGCCAAATGTGATTGGATACACAAGGAATTTGTCTTGGTGTAAATACTCTCAGTATACATAAAAGAAAAGATACATTCGTCAAGACTCAGAAGGCACTGTTGAATTGCACTGTAGGTTTTGGAAATGATACAGAAGATATAATTGATCTAGACTGCAGCAGCCAGACTAAGATTTTGAGGTTGCTGCACTGATAATTTTTGGTGCCAATTCAGAATGTAGGTAATAAATGATAAAGCCCTATGCATTGTAACATCAGCTTACATTCAACACACCATCTTTCCAAAATGGATTTTGCAGTCTAATCTGTATCTTAAGGTCTGATAAGGGTCTTATCCCCCTGGGAGGTATGAGATATCTGACTCTGACAGCCAGCTTTCTTTGTAGTGACCCCTTTGTTCTGCAATATGCTTCCCCTGGACATAGGTGCCACATTCTCTCTCCTTGCATTCCATGTGACAGTTAAAATATTTTTATTCCACTATGCCATTGGACTTAATTGATTGTGGATGTCCCACTTTTTATGTATGTTTTGATCACCTTAAACATATGTTGTTCTGTTGATTCTCCTTTGAGAATTCAGCAATTGGGGCAGTCAACAAATATTGCAAATAAGTAAATAATAAATAAACGGACTGAGTACAGCACTCTCACTAAAAGCTAGAATATAATAAAACATGCATAACCTCCTATATCGATCTTAATCTTCAATGACAAATACTTCTCAGGGCAAAAAGTTACAGGAAAAAAAATGGAATATTTGAGGTTGTGGAAAAACTATGTTGGGAAATTACATTCCAGTCCAGAACTATTTTGAAAAACTGCCTTAGACAAATGAATGTGGGTATAGAATTCTGATTTACTCTATTTAAATAGTAAAAGGAGCCAAGTTGATACAGCTTTACTCATCCCCAGCTATGGAGCAGGGCTGTAGTCTAAAGAAGAAAGACTTTAAAAGGACTTTAAGAGATAGTTTCTTGCAGAAGACTGTCTGAAGAAATATATAATCAGCCCCTTACTCTATCCCATTTGACTTTTTACAGCATAATAAGGCTGCTTTGGATTTAAATTAAAGAAAAAACAAGAACTATAAGTTATTACAATGACATAATTATATTTGAAAGTTCAGGTAGTCCTTAATCTATGACTAATGGAGACTGCCCATTTTGGTCGCAAGTGGTAATGGACACTAAGCGAGATGGCCTCACTTAATGACCGCATTCCCTGTTTCCTTTGATGTGGGAGAGAATCCAGAATGGGAGAGGTCGGGTGGGAGAGGTCTTGGGAGGCATAGTGCAGGCCCAGGTCCACCTGCCAGGGGCATACTCTTTCCCTTTGATCCGTTTCTCACCCATTGGGTCCCCAAAACACTTGGGCTTATTTTAACCCCCAGCTGGGTCCCCACAGGTCTTTTCTCCTACACTGGATTCCAGTAGGCTTGTGCCTCCTTCCAACTCCCCCATCCCCCCGTCACCCATCGCACACTTCGTTTTTAAAGAGCTCTGGAGGTTTCCTCTGGTGTGCAGAGCCCTTTAGGGAAGCAAAATGGAGCAGTTTGTCCCTTGGCTACATGGCGTCCTCCCAGAAATGGCTGCCATTTTGGTGCAACGACAAGGAATTGTGGACACTTTGAGAATGGCAGCTGCATCTGTGAAGCAGCCAAGCGGCCCAGGGATGAATGGCCTACTCTCTGTCCACGAAATAAGGTCTGGAGATTTTCAAAAGATAAGTGTGTGATGGATAATGGGTGGTTGGGAAGCAGGCCCAGTGCTGAATGCGGTAACAGAACTGGAGGGACTGCTGTAGCCTCCCTGTAGTCAGTCACAAGAGCAAATGATTGCAGCAACTGTAACTTTGAAACAATCATAAGTACCTTTGGGGAGAGGCATTTATGACTTCAAATGGTAGCTAAGCAACCAGTTGTTAAGGGAAGATTACCTGTTGTGATATAAACAGTACATTGTTTTTTGGGAGCATAAGCCATTTATGATGTACATTTCAAAGCTCATCAACTATGTTTCAAGCAGACATGCAGCTGTAATTTTGTACAGCCAAGGAAGTCTTGTATTTGAATTCTGGGAAATAGCTTTTCATAGTAACACTTTTAGGAGCCAATTGGGATAAAGCAAGAAACTGTACTAATCTAGGAAAAGTCACCATTCCCCTAAGAGATTTATAGGACCAAGGTGTAGATTCTATAGAAGAATAGCTAAATTTGCTAGTATATATACCTATCAGCAGGGAAGGAATGCTTGCAGAATATCCACAAAATGACACAGACACAATAAGGTTGTTTCTAAAATAGAAACAACTCTTCATAATCGCCACTTTCAAGACTAGCTAGGAAAGGGCTTATATTATTCTTAATCTCTCTCCTCCTCCCCCAAAAGATTCTTTCATTGTTTGAAAACCTATATTTATAATTCTCAGTAAAATAGTGATTCTTCCTCCTAAGGAAATCATTTGATGATGTCATTAATTAGCTTTCTCTTAATCTTGCCTCCTTCTAGTCTTTGTATGTTTCTTAAAGAATTGAGTGGGTGTAAAGTACACGCCCTTCTCAGGAGTTGTGTTAAAGGTTAACATTCTAAGCTTTGTGTGTGCTTGCATCATTTAAAATGTGGTTGTAATAAATTGCTTATGTTAAAGTATGAAGTGCCTATTTCATGACTCAATTTATAATTTTAGAAATGGCCAACAACTATGTACTATCCAGCAGCTGGATTTTGTAGGTATAAAATAAGGTTGAATTTATTCCAATTAATTGCAAAGGATTATGGCATAGGTCCAGGTTACTTGAGGGACTGTGTCATTCCAATGGGATTGGCCCGCCCCATGGACCAGAGTATTCCGGCTGCCTTCTCTGCCATCCCTCCTGCCCTTTGGAACATCTTGTCCTTTGGAGTAATAACTAGCAGTCAGCACGGGTTTGTAAGAAACAGATCATGCCAAACCAATCTTATTTCATTCTTCAACACAGTGACTAAATTAGTAGACCAGCAAAATACTGTGGACATAATATATTTAGATTTCAGCAAGGCATTTGATAAAGTAGACCACAACCTACTTCCTAGTAAGCTAGAAAAAAGTGGAATAGATAGCACCACCACTAGATGGATTCACAACTGGCTGGCAAACCGTACTCAACGAGTAATCCTTAATGGGTCTGAGTCTACATGGAGGGAAGTAAGCAGTGGGGTGCCACAAAGTTCCGTTTTAGGCCCAGTACTCTTCAATATCTTCATTAACGATTTAGATGAGGGATTTGCAGATGATACCAAATTTGCAGATGATACTAAGCTGGGAGGAATAGCTAACACCCAAGAAGATAGGCTCAAGATCTAGATGGATCTTGACAGACTAGAACACTGGGCCATATCTAATAAAATGAAATTTGATATAGAGAAAAGTAAAGTCCTACACTTAGGCAAGAAAAACTAAAAGTACACATATAGGCTGGGTGAAACCAGGCTCAATAGCAGGAACTGTGAGAGGGATCTTGGAGTCTTAGTGGACAACCAGCTAAATATGAGCAAGCAGCGTGCAGCAGCCTCCAAAAAAACTAATGCAATCCTAAGTTGTATTAACAGAGGGATACAGTCAAGATCAAGGGAAGTACTAATACCACTCTATAAAGCCTTAGTAAGATCACACCTGCATCCAGTTTTGGTTACCACGTTATAAAAAAGATGTTGAGACTCTGGAAATAGTACAGAGAAGAGCAACCAGGATGATTAGAGGACTGGGGGCTAAAACATACAACGAACAGTTGCAGGAACTGGGCTTGGCTAGTCTAGTGAAGAGAAGGACCAGGGGAGACATGATAGAGGTCTTCCAATATTTGAGGGGCTGCCACAGGGAAGAGGGTGTCAAGCTATTTTCTAAAGCTCCTATAGGCCAGACAAGGAATAATGGATGGAAACTGAACAAGGAGAGATTTAACCTGGAAACAAGGAGAAACTTTCTGACAGTGAGAACCAATGGAACAGCTTGCTCTCGGAAGTTGTGGGAGCACCATCACTTGAGACTTTCAAGAAGAGATTGGACTGCCATTTGTCAGAAATGGTGTAGGGTCTCCCGTTTGGGCATGGATGACCATTCCTACTAGATTTATACTATGTCAGTAAAAAAAAAAAAGCCCATTCTAGCTTGCAAGTATAATAAAAGAAACAGATACATTCTGCCATTATTTTTGTAACTGCTTCTGAAACCATTTATATTCCCAGTTAAAGAATATTTATAAAGACAACAGATGAATTTTATGAATAGTATGATTACTAAGTATGTTGTGGGGAAAATTACAAGTCTTAGTGTTGTTTAATTTTTAAATCTATGCTGTAGATATTTGGAATTTGAAACATTCAGTAATAATCTAGATTTTTTAAAAAGAATATGATGATTTATTTAGTACAGAATTTGCAGAATTAAATGTGAGATGGATGGATGAAGAAAGAAATGATGGGAATATTTAAAAAACACCAGAATCTTAGTATTTTCTGAGTTTAATTTATTTTGTAATAGATACATGTTCATGTATATTGGAATTTAGTATTTTTACAATTTAATATATATCAAAGATTATTAAAATAGCGATGGTATCACATTCAAACTGAAATTAGTCTGTGGATGCTAACATACTGTTTTGTTATGAAAGAAAAATGAACAAATACATTTAAACAAATCTTTGAACTGCCGTGATCTCTTTTTGTTTTCACAGGATCTATTGAAATAACTGAGGCATACCTTGTGAGAGACATTTTATATGTTTTCCAGGGAATAGATGGCAAAATCATTAAGATGTTTAATTCAGAAAACTGTTACAAAGTAGATGCAAAGGTACTGTGTTAACTTATTAGACATAGTGTAGAAGGGAAAGATCAAACTTGAATATGCCTGTGTGCATAGATTGTAATGCATTATTCATTTAACCTTTTTTTAAAGCATTCTCGATAATATTCTTACATTGTTGATATCCAAGGTGGTTAATAATAAAACAAAAAGACCACAAAACAATAGTTAAATATCAGACATGCATTAAATATACAGATATTTTTAAAAGAGCAGCAAAATTCAATCTCAGAAGTAATATTATCTGACCTTGGAATAAAAATCTGGCATCCAAATATAGAGGCAAAGATAGAAATGGCCTTTTTTAAACTTGCTCTCCGCCAAATTTTTACAGTTGGCTAACCTGGTAGAAAGGTTTCTAATAATCAATCTTAGCTGCATATAGGTTTATTAATAGGAGCAAGTTCTTCAAGTAATCTGCCCTATTGCAAGCCATTGTGATCATAATACGATGGGGTAGATTAAAACAGAAAAACCCAGATACTGGTATGTAGATTGGGTAGTCTATACTGTGCTTGGTGACATAAGTTTTGCAGTTTGTTTATTTAGAATTTGTACCTTAATCCTTTAGGCAAATCTTTGTAAATCTCTCAGAGACACCACAAGCCGGCTTGCTGAATTAGGATGGCTGCATAATAAAATAAGAAAATATACCGACCAGAGAAGCATGGACCGTGCATTTGGACTGGTGGGTCAGGTATGTGAAAGAAATGAGAATTCTTAAATGATTTCTGCTGAGAGACAACAAACCCTCCTGCTGGCTACTTACTTATAAAATAAAAACTGTCAACTAGAAGAATCCAGGGGAGCAGGAGGAGTCTAAGATGGTTTGTTTGGGTACGTGGTCTCTCATGAATATCTCCTTGATATTCTCAGAGAGGAAACCAAAGATACTGAATTGGCACATCCCTTCAGCACACAGATAGTGGTGGTGAAGTATCTGAGGACTGAACTGTGGCATTTCTGATATCTAGTTTAGCAATCAAGCAATCAACCTAGTAGAAGGAGAGTTGTCAAAAGATTGATTCCTTCTGTGTCCCTCTGTAACTGACTGTTCATTCACCAGCTATTTGAAATTGCAATTGTTTCAAGTTATGGGCATTAAACAAAGGGGAATTAAAAGGGATCCTAACCCTAATCCTAACATCCCCATGGTCAGGTGATCACAATTTGAATGCTTGGCAACTGGCTTACAATTACGATAGTTGCAGTGTCCCATGGTCTTCGCTTCTAGTGTCCCCCCAACCAAAAAAACAAACAAACCCCAAATTAGTGAACTACTGTTTATTTTCAGATCTCCTGGTCTCATTGATTTTCCAAGGGCATTTTCTATATAACTGTGGATTGCATCCTTCCATTATCCAATTAAATCTTAACTGTAATTTAATCTTATGGATCCTACATGTTTTGGGCAGAATAGAATAGAAACAGCTGATATTGGTTTATAGAAAATCAAAATTCAAGTGATTTTGTAAGGCAGCTTTCCTTTCCTTTGCTTCTACGGTAGTGTGAAGTTGGATGTGTAGCTAGATCTTTCTGGTAATACAGCAGAGATGAGGAAAGGGGAAATGTCAAGGAGAATGATTTGTGCATGTTGTTTCCAAATTGTTGCAGCACATGGACTGCCTTTTCTCTCTTTCTCCCTCTCTCTCTACCAGTCTTCTCAAGATTACAGCTTGACATTTAAATAAAATACTTAAATAGTGGTATTTTCTTTCTATTATCTGGCTTTAAAAAATTACAAGGTGAAAATTTAATGAGTTTAAATTTTTCCCTTCAGTTCACTACTCTAAACTCCTTATCAATCTGATTTTAATATTTGGTAGATTGATTTTTTTAATCAATTTGCTGTTTTATCTTTTCCTTTTCTTTTATGCAGATTACTTGCTATTTATGTTTCTCAATAAGGACTGTGGGTATCTTCTAAAGACAGACACTCTCTTAACTTTTTAAACGGTTCATTTCAGTATCCACAGTCCCTGAATGTATTCAGTGAATCATTACACTGCTTGATGAAGAATATCGCATATAAACATTCGGTTATTCAGTTACTACATTACAGATTGTACTCCATTCAATGGATTTGAAGTGGTTTGTTTTATTTTTTTAACATATTTGTGGCTACTGCAATCAAAAACTCCTCACATAAAAATGTACTTTTTTAAAAATATCATCAATTTAATATCATTGTTATAACCAAACTATTGAAAGTTTTCATTCAACAGCATCATATGGGCCTTACATCACAATATTTCTACATAGTTGCTTGGTCATAGTCAAATTTTCTACCACTATCAGAGCCATTCCTAACACAACGGTCATGATGTTGATGCTGATGAACCTGATAATAGACATGGCAACATTGTCACATTGCCTTATTCATTGTTAAATCATAGATGATGACAGATTTATTGCAAATAGATCTGTAACATGCCATCAGCACTTTTAAGGTCAATGGCACCAGCAGTCTAGCTACCTCTCCTTTAGGATGAGGTTGGTAAGCAAGAAGCTAGTCCCAAATTGGAGGTCACTTTTCCATTAGAATGGCCTACCTAACACTCCCAACATATGTTGCACAAACCCAACCCAATCAATGCAATTACCAACCCTAACCTCTTGAGGACAGTTAATTCCTTCCATCCTAACTGAAAAGATCACCTAGGCTGGTTATTGTACTCCTTCTGTCCAGGTTGCATTGAAAGTCATTTAGAATTGAATGGTGTCATTTTCTTCGACATACAGGTGTGAAATCTGACAGAAAGAGATCAAGGTACTTTACTTCCTCCAATGAATTTTGAATCAACAGAATATAATCCTTCATACTGCCTTAATATAATTGAAGTATAATAATTGTTTTGATTCTTTTTGTCTTTTAGAGTTTTTGTGCTGCCTTAAACCAAGAACTTAAAGAATACTACAGATTATTGTCTGTTTTACACTCACAGGTAAATAAAGTCCACACAATTTGACAATTGTGCATCTGTATTTCAGGAATGGGTTGTTACATGTTAAGAGGAATTGAGACTTCGGTTCCTGGCAACTATAGCCAGAGTTGTAGTACAATAATCTCTGGAGAGCTATAACCTCTATTATAGATTTATAAATAGTTGTTAAATTGTGTTGCCTAAGAATGACAAGAAAACAAAATATCATAATTCTGCTAATTTCCCACTATCCATTTTCTGTTGTATCACATATTGGTCACTTTGTTGTGTATGGTCAGTTCTGTTAGAATATTATTTCTGAGCTATTAAACTAATAATTGCACTTTATAATCTTTCTTGCATTTATATAACATGAAATGTATACAGAATTAAATGTTGCTATTATTACAGAAACATTGTTGAACAACTATTTTATAGCAAATAATTATAACATTTGGGGTTTAAAACTTTATTTCTTATTATCTATAATTTCCCATATATGTGCTTTCTGATTTATTTAATAAGCACAGATGTTCTTTTATATATTTTCACAAATGCCAGTGCTGATGATTCTCTAATGTGCTATTCCAAGCATGTTTTTATACACACACATACATTTTCCACATAAACATCCAGTCAGAAAGTGAACAATCAAGTAAAATATATAAATGCATGGGTCATTAATTTCAATGAGATTAAAAACTGAGATTAAAATAAAACGAGATTTTCATTCTTGATTGAGGAAGGTTTGAAGAAATAATTTTATCTTGCTAACAGAGATTAAGTTTCATTTAAATTCAGTGCAATGTATTTCAGAGTTGGTATGCGTAGAATGTTGGTATAAAACTTCTTTTTGATCTCTTGATTATTTTTTTTCAGTTGCAGGTAGAAGATGATCAAGGTGTCAACTTGGGGGTTGAAAGCAGTTTAACCCTTCGCCGTCTGCTAGTCTGGACGTATGATCCTAAAATAAGATTAAAAACTCTTGCAGCTCTAGTTGATCACTGTCATGGTAATACAATACTTCCAATTGCGTATAAAATAAAAATGAATGTTAAAATAATACCAATACCCCACAAGCTCCCAGTTAGATGGATTGTCAGAACTATAGTATTACATATATATACATTTTGGGATAAGCAACATTGTGTGGAAGGAGAAAGGGAATAAGGAATAGTAATCAAAATGAAATAATAAAGGGAAATAGAGAAAAAAATATTTTATACTATCATCATTCACTTATACTTTCCCTTTTCTTCAGTGATCATTCCTTCCCAAGAACCCACTCTTGACACTCCCCAAAAGCAGTCTGATCCAGACAGTTACATACTGAACTTCTTACCTCCCTTGTACAGAAACAAACTCAGAAAACTGATGGCAAAAAAGACCTAGTGGTCCACTGAGTTTGCCCTTTGAAATTTTTAAATTTTTAATTTTTTGTTGGACGATAGACATCTGTTTATCCAAATCCTGTTTAAACTCGGTTACTGATGATTGACCTACTGCCTTGACAGGAAGCTGATTCCAAACTTCCATTACACTTTCTGGGAAATAATACTTTCTAACATTACTTTTGAATTTCTCCTGTCAGTTTGAAGTTATGCTCTGTTTTCTTGATTTTTGCTTAATATTCAAAATACAGCTTCTAGAACCTTATTCACACTCTTAATGTATTTAAAGGTTTCAATAATGTCCCCCTTTCCCTTCTCCACTGAGCCAAAGGGAGAATCCAAGATGGGTAGTCTCTAGTTTCCTAGCTTTGCAGACCATGTTGAAAAACTGAGGACACACCCTCTGGTAACGGTCCCCAGTTCTTCACTCAGTCTCAGCGTGTTCAGATCACCCTTTAAGGGCTCTGAATAGTTAGGATTGTAGAAGAATATTTACCCCCTGGATTAAGCTTTTTGTCTTAGAGAGGCATAGATCAGGTTTGACAGCTAGCCGGCTTATCAGTTTAGCACTTTCAGGTTTTGGCGCCTTTTTTTCCAGTTTGTGTTTTTTTGCTTATTATTTAATTTTTAAACTTTCCTTGCTGGTGGACCTATTTTTTTTCCCCTTTCTGGTTGGAATTTTGGTGGAGGTGACCCTGAGAGCCCGTGTGGCCCAGGCTGGGGGTGGGAGGCGGCGTCTTATTTAACTTGCCTTCTCCCGATCCACTTTCCCTTGACTTGAGCTAGCCGCATCTGCTGCTAAACGACCCCTTTTTTGGCGGCAGCGGCCATTTCTGACAACCATTACACCTTCTCTCTTTTACTGTTTCCAGTGAAACAATAATTGGCCATGTGCTGTCCAGTTAATGGGAATTGGATAGTTTGTTAGGAATTCGGAGCTGTTCTCTTAAGGGAATGCATCATGGTAAATATAGTTAAGGTATCCTGGAAAATGTAGTTCATGTCATGTGGCCACATCTGTAACCCTGATTGGTCACTGAATTGACCCTTGATGGGTTGGGGGAGGTTTCTTCACTCTTGCCTGAACTCAGCCTTGTGCTAGCATCTCTACTACTATGGGATGAAATATGGGGTAGAAAAATTACTATCATTTTATACTATGATTTCAACTATGCAAAGAATTGGACGTTAGGTGCATCTCAACATAACTGTGAGTTACCTTGAGGATACCTGATATAATCCAATAAAAGAAACTTTGTATGGAAGAATTTGTAGAGCTATTCTATCTGTCTTTCTATTTAGCAAGTGAATCAAAAGACAGAATAGGCCACATGAAAAACTTCTGCTAGAAACTCCAAATACTGGAGATGAGGAATACCTGGTATTGATGATTCTCGTCCCCACTAGGTTGAGAAACCAAGAATTTACTCCACAGGAAGGCTTAAGCTACGTTTATTGCAACTGGCAAAAATAACAAAATCGTGCAAATCAGATTGTATTGTGTCTCCTCCCTTTCTTATACTCCATTGAACCAGGGAGGCCTCTGCCTGAGCCACTTCCAAATGTTAGCTTGTTTCAGCTCCTTTTGCCTTAGTAAACTTCTTTGTACTTCTGTCAAGGCATCTTTCTTAATTGTTCAATGATTGAGGTGCAGAGATACCTGGATTGAATCCATGATTCACCTTCCCCTGGATTGCAGGAGATTCCAGAAGGTGACAGGGAGAATTCTGAAAATGCAGTTGTCCTATCATCTTTGGTAGAAGAGGAATGCTCTGCTATGAAAATTGAGGGTGTCTGTGCTCATGCCTGCCACTCTCAATATGAGTGGGATATTCTTCTTTTTCCTGTTGCTCCGGATATTCTTGTACATGGAATGAACGGGTGTGGATGATGGAGAGAATAACTGTGTGGAAAGTACATCGGGAATTGGAATTTCCCAGGAATAATTCTGTCAATATTTGTGTGAGTTATATAGGGGTGGGGGTGGGGGGAAGCAGGCTGGATTTATAACGCAGAGGGTTTAAGAAGGAAATTTGCCCTCATCTTTGCAGAGGGCAATCAATTGCTTAAATGGCTTCAGGAAACATTCTTACCTGGTTGTACTGCATTGGGTGCCTTCTGCCAAGTTCCAATCAGCTACGTAAGAAGCTAATAGCACCAGGAAGTAAAGGTAGAGAAACAGTGGCTTCATTCTCTAGCCTATGGTGTCAGTTCAGAATTTCATTCCTAGCTATTTGCTTAGGAATGCCTTAGTACAGAAGTATTGAAGGTATCCCATATCATAATGCGTTATTCTAGTAATCTAGTAGATTCTCCATCAATCAAACCTTATACACTCTATTATTCCAGGAAGAAAAGGAGGTGAACTTGCATCAGCTGTTCATACCTACAGTAAAACAGGTGATCCCTATATGAAATCCTTGGTGCAACATATTCTTGGCCTTGTATCACATCCTATCCTGAATTTTCTTTATCGTTGGATTTATGATGGAGAATTGGAAGACACATACCATGAAGTGAGTTATATAAATTAAGTTATTTTTAAATAACTAAATATTATTTAATAATAAATTTAACATTCAACATGTTAGTAAATTGTTAGTAAAATTTAAAAATGAGCTTAATTTTTAATTTAATTAATAACTTAATTTTTAAATAACTCAATATGCACTGCATTACATCTTTTAACATTTTGAATCCCCAGGGATTCACAGGGCCGTTTTGAATCCCCAGGGATTCAAAGGGCCGATTTACAGGGCCGTTTTGTAGATTTCAACTCGGCATTTAATACCATCATTCCAGAAATTTGTCACTCTAAACTGATTCGGTTAGCTCTGCCTCTCCATACTTGTAGGTGGATTATTAACTTTTTGACGGATAGGAAGCAACAGGTGAAGCTAGAGAACATCACATCTAATACCCTAGCAATTAGCATAGGCGCCTCTCTGCATTGCTGTTCTCTTTCTTATACTCATGGCTGCATCTTTAGGGATCCTTCTGCTAAAGTACTAAAGTTTGCAGATGATACAACAGTCATTGGTATCATTCGAGACAGTGTGGGGTCTGCATATAGATGGGGGATTGAACAACTGGCTGTGTGGTGCAGCCGGAACAATCAGGAGCTGAACATGGTTAAAACTGTAGAGATAAGAGTGAGTTTAAGGAGAAGCCCTTCTATTCTATTACCTCTTACTATATTAGACAGCACAATAACAGTAGTAGAGTCCTTCAAATTTTGGGGTTCTATCATCTCCCAGGATTTGAAAATGGACATCTAACATTGGAACCATCATTAAAAAGGCACAATGAAAAATGTTCTTCCTGCATCAATCCAGGAAATTCAGACTGCCCCAGGAGCTGTTGATACAGTTCTACAGAGGAATTACTGAATATCATTTGTATTTCTATAACTGTCTGGTTTGGTACAGCAAACGAACAGGACAGGTACAGATTCCAATGGATGGTTAGTTAGAAAAATACAATTGCAACCAGCCTGCCTCCCAAAGAAGACCTGCATATTGCACAGTTCAGAAGGAAGGCTGAGAAAATAACTACAGACCTCTCACATCCTGAGATAAACTGTTTCAACTACTCCGCTCCAGATGCCGCTATAGGGCATTGCATGCCAAAACAGCTAGACACAGAGATAGTTTTTCCCTCATGACATCACTTTGCTGGACACCTAATTCTCACAATCCTTTCTTATGTCTAAATATATTTATCCATGTTGTATGGCTTTTTTATTATTATTATTATTATTATTACTATTATTATTATTATTATTATTATTATTATTATTATTATTATTATTATCATCATCATCATCATCATCATCTTATTTATTACCCCTCTTATTGGTATTATGATTATTACTACTCTGTTGCTTTGCATGTACACTGAGAGCTTCTGCACTGGAAACAAATCCTTTGTGTTTCTAATTATACTTAGTCACATAAAGCTGTTCTGTTCTGTACTATTCTGAAGGTCCAATGTCTATATCCCATAAACCAACCAATAAATTATTTTTAAATTAGTCCTGCATGGTTTGGCTGTAAAAAAAACATGCATATCTTTGTATTAGAGTAAAATGACCAAGATCCAAGATACCATGCCCCTTAGGTGTCAGAGATCTAAGATGAATATGCAATAGTTGATTTTTTTTAAAAAAATCTAATATTTCTTAATGTTTGTTGAAATAGATTGTAAATTATAAATTTAATAACTTTTCAAATTTTTAAAAGCAGCCATGATGGCTGAGAAATTTTCTCAGTTAATGTCAAAATATATGGAGGATGTCCATTAACAGTCAGCATTTAATTTTAATTTGGTTATGTACTAGGATAAATGTACAACATCCATTATAAACTTGGAACTTTAATTAGTAAAATAAAGTTCCATCTGACATAGAAATCTTACGAGTGAAAACCCCAAGAACATGCTACTATAGCAAATATGAATATCCTGGTGAATATGACCCTTACAAAAAGCCTGTCATATAGTGTTTTTGGGAAGAAAAAAGGGACCTCATTACACGGGGGCAAATTAAAAGGTGGGTTTTCCTCTAGGACTTTGATTGCTTTTGTAAACAGGCTCTTAATTTCCTCAGCAGAAAATCACCCTTGTTATCTGTTGGTTGGAAGGCCTTGGCATATATTCATCACTTAGATTGTACTATGATTTCTCATTTCTCCCACAATTTTTTTTGTGCTAGATATAATAACATAACTCAAAGAACCTTGAATGGGTAAAATGAATCAATAAAATAATTATATTGCAATTATGTTCTGACCTTGGTTTCCTTTACCCTTTTCAAGATCTTTTTTCCCCATAGGATTATTATAAAATGCTCTTCTTGCTTTTTGTATTTTTTAAATATAAAAATAGTGTTTTCTAAATACACTAATTGCATATTACTTTGCCCTGGTTATAAAATGAACGTTTTCATGCTTTTGAAAAATGATTTAATTGTCTGAGGGATTTAAAATTATATTTTTTTCATGAATACTTCAGTTATGGTTTCATGCCTGTTGTTGAGCAGAGTAGCTATAGTAAATTCTAGAAAATGGTCCTTTAAAACATATACTTTCCTAAATGAGTAAGTATAACTGTTGGGTATACATATTTATGAGTTACTATTATGTTCCATGGCAAATGTGTATATGGGATGGTGGTTGATTGTTATGTTTTGGGGTCTGTTTGCCCTGTTTCCCCTTTCACATATTCATATTAGTTCCTTTTTTGCTTGTACTTCTTTGTATAGCACATATTGAGTATATGGTTTAGACAGATGCCTTAATCTTGTCTACTCATAAATAAATTTAAAAAATTGAAAATGGGATGTCTTTACGAGTTCTTATTGTTTCTTCTTACATAAAAACAGAGTAATCTACTTTCAGACATGGCCTGGTTCATGGGATTAGGATGTATGCATATAAATACATAAAACATCCAACTCAGAAATTGCATTCCGTTCATAATGAAGATAATAATCAAAGACATACAATATAATGAGATTTATTTCATTGTATATAGAAATTCCAATATTGTTTAAGTGTGCCTACTTCCATTGTTGTGTAAACAATCTTATCTTTTTCTTCCATATCATTGGGAACCAAATGGATTTAAAATAGCCTTATAAATAACATGTACCAATGCTAATACTTCAATAATGCTAATATTAACACTATATGCATGTATAGGTTTGTGTGTACTTATTTTGAGGAGCTAACAAACGAAGATCCTCCCCTTCATTTTGTGTAATATATTAGTAGGGGCAATGTAAGGTTAGGATCCCTGATTACCACAGTAAAGAGAATGAGGGAATGAGCAAAGCAAGGAAATATAATTGAGATATAAGATGAATATGCAGGCAAATGAAAGGGGCAGTTTGGCCTGGAGGAAAGGAGGTATTTAGCAAGGCAAGTGACCAAATCAGGATTGAAATAAATTACTTTGCTTAAACCAGACATGGTGATAAACAGGCAGTGATAGGTACTAATTTACATTTGTCTTAATACCTGAATTTTGGGTGCTTTCCTTTGATGAGGTGTCCAGCCATAATTGTAGAGAACCAACAGAGAAATGTGTAAATTTATTGATAATTTTTGAGAATGTCACTCTTTGAGTTATTTGTAAAAACAATAAAGGCAGGATATAAATAAATAAAGTAAAAAAAAAATCATCTATTTCTAACTCTTCACAATTGTTGAAGACCCTTGATGGCGCATATCAATAAAATAAACATGCCAAAATAAAAATACCGTAGGGATAAATGTCTGAAAGCAATACATGGTGTTAGACCTCAGAAACCCTCTGGAAAAGCTCTGTTTTTAACTTTTTTCAGAAAGGAAATAATGTTCAAACTGATAGAACTTCTACAGGAGGCCATTCCTGAGGCCCAGTCTCCTCAAGATACTGTAGAGGTTATTTACTGCATTTAGCTAGAAAAAGAAAGAACAAAGTTCATCCTATGGGAAGGAAGAGGTCAAGGTGTTGGTACTGTATCTGTTAAGGGATACATTTCAAAATTAAGTTCTAATGCATATACTACTTGCAATACTGGTGTCAGGTTCCAAGTAATGCAACCATTATAAAATGAACTCTGAGGCATTTCAGTTCCTCAAAGAATTATTTTATTTATACACCTTCTCGGCACTAACTAGTGGAAAACCAGTAGAGAAAGTTTCCCAGCTTTCCACGTCACTATAACTAGAATTCTCTAAATTTTCGAAAACAATATGTCACGTTGTCCAACCAGGATGTGAAGAGGATTCCTGGCAACTTCGCTCCTCCTTCCTCTGGCCAGGCAACCATTGGAACGCGGCTGATTCATCATCCAGCTGTTTTGACTGGAACTCCATCCATCTCAGCTCTCCCAAGTGTGTCAACCTGAATTCATATGAATAACCTAGATACAAACCAATCCACCACCTAACCGAATTCAGGCTAGACAACTGGGATGCTAATACTAATAGCAAATTGTATTTGAACCCTTCCTGAGTATTACATGTTCTGTCAAAATTGTTGTAGATTTCTTTGACATTCATGATTAATATATTTTAATTCACTTTATATTATATTGGTCTATTGAATTTTTCTCCCATGAGATCAGAAAAGCTGAGGGCTGTGGGCTCTGTGGGATAGACACTTTTTGGATCTATATACTGTGGGATAGACACTTTGGATCTATATACTTTAATCTCAAAATATTGCACTCATTTGGATTCTTCTGTTTTGTTTCCAACATTGGGAATAGATAATAAATGAGTGGATTGCTCTTATTTTTGAATTATTTAACAGATGATCTAATGTGCATTAGGAACCTATGGCTACAAGCAAAAGGGAAGGAGGGGGACAAAAATTTTCTGCACCATGGTTTAGTTTTCTCTAGATGTATTTCTTAAATAGATGGACATATTTTCTTTTTTTGAAAAGATAAAAATTCTCTAGGTTATACTTAATTGATTTTATGCCCTATAAAGCTCAAAATTAACTAGATTCTGAACGAACTGTGATGAGCTAAGATGACATGATTCTTTTCTTCTTAATGTTTTAGGCTAACACAAAAGCTAAAAACTTCCAATTTTGTGCAGCATGTATTCATATCTCTTTGCTGTGAATTGATGGTCTTTTTAAAATGAATTTTTAAAAATGAGTTTATAGTAAACTACCATGAGAAAATATTAGAAAAATTCATTTTACAATACAGCACATAAGTGTATGCATCTGTCTGTCTGTCTGTCTTATCTAGCTAGCTATGCCTTACTTTTTTTGCCAAGAGGTTATGCCTAAGCAGCAAAGGTATTATTCTGATAAAAATATAAATTATGATACATTGAATAGAGAGCTAGATTTAATGATTTCTAAGGTACCTTCTAGTTGTTATCTGTCTATAGTACATTTGTGATATAAAATATATGTGATGATACCTGTAATGATCATATTTAGGCTTATTATAAAACTATTTATCCACAGTTCTTTGTAGCTTCAGATCCAACAGTGAAAACAGATCGGTTGTGGCATGATAAATATACGTTGAGAAAATCAATGATTCCTTCTTTCATTACAATGGAACACTCCAGAAAGGTATGAAAAAATAAACCTGGTAGAAAATTCTGATCACTTTAAAATTGACTGTTACACACATATACATACAGACGCACATAATATGGAAGCATACCTTATAAAAATTGATATTCTGTAAAGCAGTGATTCTTAAACTGGGGATAATTTAGCATGATCTGTGCATAAGAGGCAATTTATAGTTGCTTTTTTGTGAGAGTCCAGTTTGGAATTGCTACTGCCAAGCCACTTGTGTGAAATAACACTGGTGGGGAGTAATGACATTATTTGGGACTTGGACCATGGGGTAGTTAGAAAGAACCAAAGAACCACTGCTGTAGAGACTTTTTTTTCAGACTAGACTATAAAATTGGGCACATAGAACTTTCTTTTTTTTTTTACAATAAATGGCGAAAATATTCTACTAAGCTTGGCATCCAAAGTGGTAAACCCATCATTAAACTGAAGTGAATGCCCCTCTTTATTTGCTAAGTCTGCTTAGAGTATAGAATTGGAAGATGCTATTGGAGCTGGGGTAAATTATGTACATTTATTGTTGTTAGCTTTTTGTATACTTTATTTTAATAAAGTATAACTCCCTGGGAAATGTTTTGAAAGGGAAAGTGTTCTGCTCTTTAAAAACTTTAGAAATAATGTCCTTTTTGTGTTTAGGTTCTCCTAATAGGAAAATCCATAAACTTCTTACATCAGGTTTGTCATGACCAAAGTCCATCATCAAAGATGATAGCTGTGCCTAGATCCGCAGAATCTCCAAAGGATGGTATGGAATTAGAATAAAATTACTTTACCAGTTTATAATAGGTTGTTTGTTAACTTTTGCCATAAAGAAGTTTGTCTTAAGATTACATAGAAATTCAGCACGTGCTATGTTTTTTACTTCATTATTTTGCAGTTTATCATTATCTGATAATAATATGGTGTAAAAAATTCGAGAGCAAAAGTTTTCTGGCTTGTATGGCACCATAAAGTCTTTACCATAAAGTCTTTCTTTAGGAGATGCAGAAACATCTGAACAGTGGGTTGTGTGATTCTAAATATAGCGTGCACTTTCATATATAATGTGGTTAAGTATAATGATGCTGCTAGGTCATTATTTTTTGTTGCAGAAATTTAGATAACAAAAGCCATAATCTTGTCGAGCATTTTAGCTTATATGCAAAATGGCTTCAAATCATTAGTCTGTTAAATATGATTTTAATTATGTGTTTGATTAAAGAAAGGTTAGTTCGTGCCTTGAATCAAATCAGGACAGTCAAGTTTGGAAAGCTGATTTTAACTGGAAAAGTGGCTTTTATATTTAAAAAATTATATTTTATTATATTTATTTTATTTAAACAATTGAATTGATCTAAAGGTACATATTTTGGAAAGCTAATTTGAAGATATGATCAAATTCATAGCCTTGAATTTCTGATTGAAAACTTCACATAATTGTAATTATTTTTCCAGTTACTATGGTAACTTCCAGTTCAAATGTATTATTTGAACATTTATACATAAGAAACTGTTTCTTTTGATTTACTTCCAAAAAGATTCTTCAATGTGAAGGAGCACTAGCGTATCACTTCTCTGCAGCTCTTTAAAGCAGTTGCATTTTTTCCCTTCAGATCACTCAGAAACTGCCACTGCATATTCATTTATTTGTGCAGTTTGGGGAATTGAATCTCAAAGCACCATACTATATTAATTTATATCTTATCATATTCATGTCAGAAGCACCAAGGTGTTTTCAGGTTGACAGGATAAGCCGGTAGCATCACCGTTGCCCCAAGGAACACCCAGCTGGGGGATCCTTTAATAACTCTCATAACCTTCTTAAAAACTGATTAGAACAGTAGTTTAGTTCAGTCATTGCAATAAAATGATGAACTTGTGTATTCTGTTTAAGCATCTATTTTGTCTGTTGGTTTTAATGGTGAGCCTGTGGTCTGGGATTTCAGGTCCTTCTTAAGTTCCTGTAACATTTTTGTAGGTAAAGGGAATTTTCATTAAAGCTTTAGACATTGGTCAGTGCGATAGGCTAGCCTGGGTATAACCTGGACATGAAAAACAAGGCAAATTCTATTTCGTGTAGGTAAGAGCCCAGCACTATGGTGCCTTAAGTTTAATAAAAAGCTAACTAGCTGCCATTTCCATCCTTTGCATCATATACCATAGGGCCATGATGGCGAACCTATGGCACGCATGCTGGAAATGGCATGCAGAGCCATCTCTGCAGGCATGCAAGCCATCGCCCCAGTTCAGTTCCACTGCGCATGCGCGTGCACCTCGCTCCCGCCAACTGATTTTTGGGTATCTGCCATTTATGGGTGGAGGCAGGCTGCATGTGAGAGATGGAGATCAGATGTACGGAGGGGTGGCGGGGAGCACAGGGAGGGGCCCGTATGCATATGCAAAGGGGTGGAGGGAGCATCGGCGGGGTCACACGTGCATAGCTTTATGGGTGCAGGCACACATGTGTGCTCTCATGCACATGCACTTTTAGGACACAATGACATAAAAATTAGCCATTACTGCTGTAGGGTCAAGGAAAAGCCCCAAACTCTGCATATAGGCTTTTAATGATGAAGCAAATCTAGCATTGCCAATTGCTCGTGCCCATCTAAGCCACCCACATTTCTACATTTCTGGAATAGATTTCTTTTCAACTTTTTAACCTTCACCTGTCCTTCCAGAGAATTTCCTGTGATTAGCGTAGGCTACATGGTTTGGTACTAAAAAAAATAGAGAGAACATGCTTAACACACTCACAATGTCAATTTCCCCGATACCTCTAGAAAATTCACTATAATTCCATTAAACAAGCAAGTATATAATATTCTATTCACCATCAAATGATTTAGTTTACCTGGAAACAATTCATTTTTATAGAATTCAAGTCAAATAATTACATGTAGTGCAAGAATTGATAAATTGTGCTTTTTTGCAATCTTGGTAACTTCTTGTTTTTCTGTAACAGCTGCTGAAATGTTCACAGATTTGGAAAATGCATTTCAGGGAAAAATAGATGCTGCATATTTTGAGACTAGCAAATACTTACTAGACGTGCTCAATAAGAAGTACAATTTACTGGAGCATATGCAAGCCATGAGACGTTACTTGCTCCTTGGTCAAGGAGATTTTATCAGACATTTAATGGACTTGTTAAAGTAAGTAAATGCAGATTTTGGATGACTCTGTTAATCGGTAGTTGTAAAAATTGTCATTTGTCACCTTAAAATTTAATACAGGTATAATGCTTTTATGAGATAATTCTACTTCATTGGATGTACTGAATAGTATTTTGTAGGTGATTATCATTTTCCTTATTAAAACAAGAGAGCAACTGGTCAGAAAAGGAAAGTTCTGCACAAAAACCTTGACTGAAACTCTTGTATAAAATTTTTTATGTTTGCCTCAGGTTTGAGCTTTTTCGGCGACAGACTGAAACTGTGTCTTTGCGCGGTTTCGATCCATGCTCGCCTCTGGAGTGCCCCAAGCCAGCTGGTTTTGGGGTTAAGCCACCCCGTAGAGGTGGTGAAAAAGGGGGAGACTGCCTGCAGGGTTGAGAAGAGCTGCATCTCTCCTCCCCAGCTGGCCATTACTTCCTTTCCCGAAGGGGGTTGTAGCAGTGATCAGAAATGGCCACCACAAAGAAGAACTCGACCAGAAAAGAATTTGCAGGAGGAAGATAAGAAGAGAAAGTTTTGGTTGACTGGGTCAAACAGCAAAAGCAACAAATAAGATACCCTGGAATTGAAACTATTTTAAATAAACCAATAACATTGTTCCCTAAGAAGATTTCTAAGCTGCGAAGGAGAGGGAAAAGAGAAAGGATTTGATTTTTTTTTTCTCCTCTTCCTATACTGACAGCTAAGCGACTTAAGCAAGAAATTGGAAAAAATCCACTTTGACATTAATAGGCATTTAATGCTGAAAATAAAAAGTCAAAGGGTTAATAAAGATTTCTGGATAATTAAAAGCTTTTGAAAACAGGAAAGGAGAGAAAAGGAATAAAATGGCAGGATCTGGAAGGGAGGAGACTGCCTGGAATTAAAAAGAACTTACAGCAAAATCTCAACAAGACTTCCAAAAGATACATCTTAACTGAAACATTGCAACAAAATAGTAAAACCCCAGGAAGAGAAAGTGAAAAGAGAAATAAGAAGAAACAGCTTGGAACTATTTGGGTTACTTGGTGATCTCTGGATTCTTGGTTATTGCACTTGAATGACTAAAATCAATCGGGTGGTTGTTTAAAACTGTTTAAAATGGCTCCACTTTTAGAAGAACTGAAAATGGAACTTAAAAAATACAAAGAAGATGCACAAGAAGGGAGAGATTAAATGCCTGCAGAACAAGAAGATTGGGACAAAGAAGAAGCCATCTTTAATGAACAAGTAATCTTAGGTGGGGGAAAAAAGGAAAGGGAGGGAAAGAGAATGGAAAGTTTAAGATTGGGAAAAACAACCCAAAAAAAGAATAGAGTGAAAAATAAGTATAAAATCAGAAAGCAACAGAAGAGGGAAATGCAGAAGAGAGAATTAGAAGTAGAGAGACAAGGGGGTAAAAGGGGGAGGGAGAAGAAGAGAGGGAAGAAAGAAAGGAAAAGAAGTTATAAAGGACAGAAACAAAATATAGAGAAACAGGGCCTATTTAGAGATAATGGGTGAAAATCTAATGGAAAAGGGGATTTTGCAAAGGTACATAAGATAGTATTGTTATATTAGAAATAGAAATAATTTTAGAAGATATGAAACAATATATGGTTAAAATGTTTGATAAAATAGTTATCATAACTTAGTGGAATGCTTGTCAATAAATAAATGTAACAAAATGAATATTTAATGATTTACAAAACATGTGAAGAGAAATAAGGGAAAAATTAATTATGGAGATTATATGTGTCTTTAAGGAAGTATGATATTTAATGGAAAAGAAATGTTAAAGATGTTAAGATTTAATGATTATTAATGATAGAACTGAATTGGAATGGAATGAGGGTTTATAATTACATATATTTATAATCCTTTTTTAAAAAAGAATATAGTGTGTATTATAAGAATTCTACCAAGCAGAATTCGATTGGAAGTTATGTATTATATAGAAGGTCATAACCTTAAGGTATATATTGAAGTTTAAATAAGAGTTGAATGGATATAATTAAAAGATATAAAGGTGTCATACTAATTCGTAACTACAGGAGAAAATTTGTTTTATGAGAAAAGATAATATGAAATTGAAACAGAACAAAGTATAAATATAATGATTTGAATTGAGATG